>CM038675.1:53359907-54816130 GCA_021605145.1 Aegilops bicornis | reverse complement strand
TATAGTGGGGTGTTTATTTGCAATCCGGGTCGCCGCCGGTACAAAAGGAAAACGGATCTTACGCTATAAATTATAAGTTTGCTCCCAAAACGATATTTTAAAAATATTTAACAGGTAAAATTAACATCATATTTAGATTCCACATATTTTTCTAATAAAATTTCATATATAATATGTTAAAATCAAAGTTACGGTTTAAAAGATACGGATAATTTAGAAAAACATGTATTTGACTTAAATATATTCCAAAATAATATTTTAAAATACTTAACAGGTGAAAACAATCTCATATTCATATTCTACATATTTTTCTAATCAAATTTCATATATAACACGTTCAAATCGGAGTTACTGTTTAGAAGATATGGATGATTTAAAAAATATTGTTTGACTTAAATATGATCCGCGGATGAATTACCTAAAACATCAGAGGGGCGGGGGGGGGGGGGGGGTTCGAATAATCTAAATAATAGTTCGGGTGTAACTTAAATCCTGACTGCGGGTTGATTTCAACAAAACACAGTGACTTTTGTGTAAAATATGAAAAACGATTCGTTTTAACTTAGAACAGGGCTGCGGGTTGAATTCTCTGAAATAGATGGACTTCTCTGAAAAATGTCATGACGGACGAAAGAAGCCCAATTTACTTTATTATTATTAGATAGATAAAGAAAGATAAAGATTGTGCTACTTTGTTATCTGCTTCCTTTGGAAAAGAAAATGTGATACAGTCTCTCGGACAGAGCGCTTCTCCTTTGGTTATTTGTTTTGTAGTCGTAGAGAGCCAGATGTATGGTTTTCCTGACTATGCATGTTGGTAATAGTCTGAACCCTTACACTGACGATCCCATCTTCAGTGCAATGTATTCTTTCGAGGAATTATGGAACCTAGTTAAGCCAACATGGCCTGACAGGGTTTGGAAGAAGAATATCTGTAAAGCAGGGCTGAAACAGGGGCAGTCCTCAGATTAGTGTTTGTGATACCCTGCTTTCATTCCGCATAACCCTAGGTTAGTAGGTTGTTACCGCAACCAAATCAGCATGAGGTTCCACCGGAACATCTAATGTGGGGTACATCTAAAACCTCGCACTGAACCTCGCGGGAGTAGCGCATCTGACGGATGTTCTTTGCTCTGCTGCTATTGGAGTGTTATTTGGACTTTACAGATGAATCTTTTCTTTCAGGGGCGTCCGTCTCCTTGGTGGGATCTGAACTGCGTCCTGCGGAGGATGAGCCTGAAAGGAGGATCTTCCTGCGCGACCACTCTCGGTCTGTGCGGTTGCTGTTGATGAGATGCCTGGTGCTCTTGGAGCCATCCAAGAGAAGTGCTGAGGATAGGATCACCTGGGGTTTTGTTCAACCGGTGGGTGGAAGCGACGGCGGCAGTAACTGCTTCCTTTCCTGCGCCAAGACTTATTCATTTTAGGGCACGTACAACGGGGGGCGGCAGGAGCCGGCGCTAGGATTCGTATCCTGCCGTATCGGCAGTTACGTGAACAAATCCTGGCGTCCTACTCAGCATCGACGTACGTGCAGCAGCCAGTAGAGGCCAGTGCATAACTTTTTCCCCAAACCTAAAACCTCTGGCGGCGCTGGGGGCGACTAGGGTTTGGACTCGTCGCCGGTGCAATCGAGGTAGGAAAACGGCAAGTGCTCCGGGTTCATGGCTGCCCCCAACGCAGCAGGCTCGGGGGAGGGGAGCGATCCTCAGGTGGGTAGCGCCGCCGGGAGGAAACTTGAGGAGGCCCTAGGGAAGCTTGATATATCCGAGGAAGAGGCTACTCCTCTGATCGTTGACGATCGCGTCGAGGGAAGGCCAGACAAGTGGCTACTGGCCGGAAAAGTGCTCCACCGGAACCATATTCACATCCAGACCATCAATAATGCGCTTCGGCCGGCATGGGGCAATCCTCGAGGTCTGAAATTGAGATCGGCGGGAGTAAACGTTTTTGTTGCAGAGTTCGAGACTCAGAGAGACAGAGATCGGGTGTGGGGAGGCTCGCCATGGCACATCAGCAAAAACGCCGTGGTGTTGGCGGAGTTCGACGAGTGCATGCGGCCAGATGAGGTTCAATTTGTCCGTCTACAGATTTGGGCTAGGGTTTTGGATCTTCCCTATAACCTAAGGGATGAGGCGTGGTGGATGCCGATCGCTCAGCAGATGGATAAAACGTTCAATTTGTCAGGTTTGATCACAATGGCGGTTATCTGCGAGCCAGGATATCAATCGATGTGGACAAACCTTTGAGGAGGTGGATTTTGATTGATTCTGCCAGGAGGAAGAAGATGGATGTGTATGAAATTCAATATGAACAGCCGCCCTACTTTTGCTTCTCCTGTGGAAGACTAGGACATTCAGAGCTCTATTGTGCTACCCCGGGCTCTCGCAATGCCAAGGGTGAGCTACCGTTTGGTTCCAGGCTTCGAGTGTCGGATGATGCAAAGAAGCAGCATGCCAGCGACAATTCCACCAGGGAACCAAAGACTCAGACCAAACCAACGCCGAAGACGCATTTTTCCGGATTGAGCTTGATGTCATATTTTCGAAGATTGTCGAATGTGAGCCTCAAGTCGTCTACTAGAGTTTCGACGTGCTTGGTTTCGACGACCACGTCATCTACATATGCTTCCACCGTTTTGCCGATCTGGTTTGCCAGACATGTCTGAATCATGCGCTGATATGTTGCCCGGCGTTTTTGAGCCCAAAGGGCATTGTGTTGAAGCAGAACGGGTCGTATGGAGTGATGAATGCTGTTGCAGCTTGGTCTGGCTCCGCCATCTTGATTTGGTGGTAGCCAGAGTACGCGTCGAGGAAGCACAATGAGTCGTGTCCTGCTGTAGCGTCGATGATTTGATCAATTCGAGGGAGGGGGAAGGGATCCTTTGGGCAAGCCTTATTAAGGTCTTTGAAATCAACACACAGGCGCTAGGATTTATTCTTCTTTGGTACCATTACCAGGTTCGCTAGCCAGTCCGGATGTTTTATATCTCTGATGAATTCGGCCTCCAGAAGTTTGGCTAGCTCCTCTCCCATGGCCTGTCTCTTGGGTTCGGAAAAGCGCCGAAGAGCCTGTTTGACTGGCTTGAATCCTTTTAGGATATTTAGGCTGTGCTCGGCCAGCTGACGTGGGATTCCTGGCATGTCTGAAGGGTGCCAGGCAAATATGTCCCAGTTTTCTTGTAGAAATTCTCGTAGTGCGGCGTCTACATCAGGGTTTAATTGTGCCCCGATGGAGGCCGTCTTTGCAGGGTCCGTTGGGTGGACTTGGAATTTTACTATTTCATCCGCTGGTTTAAAAGAGGTGGACTTGGATCTTTTATCAAGTATCACATCGTCCCTGTTCACCGTGGAGCGCATCGCGGTGAGTTCCTCGGCCGCTAGGGCTTCGGATAGTGCCTCAAGGGCTAGTGCGGCTGTCTAATTTTCGGCGCGGAGTGCTATGTTCGGATCACTAGCGAGAGTGATGATTCCGTTGGGACCGGGAATTTGAAGCTTCATGTACCCATAATGGGGTATAGCTTGAAAAAATGTGAATGCCTCTCGTCCTAATAAAGCATGATATCCGCTGTTGAACGGGGCCACTTGAAATGTGACCTCCTCGGACCTGTAATTGTCTGGCGAGCCGAACACTACGTCCAGCGTGATTTTTCCTGTGCAGCATGCTTCCCGGCTAGGGATTATTCCTCTAAAGGTTGTGCTGCTTCGCTCAATGCGGTTCCAGTCTATTTCCATTTTTCGGAGGGTTTCCTCATAGATGAGGTTTAGTCCGCTGCCGCCATCCATGAGTACCATAGTAAGGCGAAAGCCGTCTACTATCGGGCTGAGGACCAATGCGGCTGGTGCCCGGGCAGTTCGGAATTTAGGTTCGTCACTGGCATTGAAGGTAATAGCCATGTCACTCCATGGATTTATTGTTGCTACTTGGTAGACTTCGGCAAGGTTGCGGAGTTGTCGTTTTCTCATGTTGTTTGATGCGAAAGTCTCGAAGACTGTTAACATCGTACTGGTGTTGCTGGGCTGAGATTCTGAAGCTAGAAGCTCTTACCCACTTTTGGCCACCTGCCGTAGTATCCAACATGCTCGAAGGCTATGAGTTGGAGTGGCGCCCTCTGTGCTATGAATTTTGCAGGGTCCGTTTAGCCAACCCTCCAGTACGGTTCCGTACCCTTTAGGGGTTTTTGGTTTTTTGGTATTCAACCCAGGTGCTTGATAATGATGCACCCTTTTGTTCCGGACTAGGGATGTATTCGGGGCCGGATTATCCCAAAATTTACTTTCGGTTTTCCAGGCGCTCTCCATCGCACAGTACTTTTGTACGATGGTCACCAAGTCAGCAAAGCGTGTAATTTCGCGACACCTTATGGCGTTTAGGATTCCCTTGTCCGTGCAATTATTGCAGAAGATTGGTATTGCGTCCTTCTCTCGGCACTCCTTTATCCTGTTCATAACCAGGAGGAATCTGGCCCAGTAATGATGTACTGTTTCGGCGGGCTCTTGCCGAATTCGAGGGAGGTCGCTAATGTTTGGGTGGGCGGGTGGCACTAAATCCAGAACCCCGTCCAATTTAGGACTCAAGGGCCGGAAAGTTTCCGAACTCGGAAGTTTGGATTTTTGAGTGCTATCCAATGAGTCCGACCCGCCGCCTGACTTTAAGTTCAGGGCTTGATCGACATCCGTCCCTCCGAAGGAATCCGGCATGGAGGGATCGGGAATTTGGACGTAGCTAGTCCTTAAGATAGGAGAAGAGTCGCTGCATTGCTCCTCTATCACAGCAACATGATGGGTAGCCTGGGGAGAGTTGATCTCTCTCAGATCGGTTTTAGGCCCGATCCGGTCGTAATCTGTGGCGACTCCCAGGGCGGCGATGCGATCCAGGAGCTCGTTTACGGAGGAGAGCTCGACCGGATCTAACTGTTCGGCAATTTCCGAACTAACTTGGAGGTTGGTTTCGATGACTCGAGAGGTCATCGTCGGCGCGATGGCCGAACTAGCGGTCATGAGAAAACCGCCTAGCCGAAGAGTCTGACCAGTGGCCAAGGCTTCTTTGGCGATGGTATCGTCTTTAAAGACGAGATGAGGCATCCTACCTGTTGGCGACGGCACAGAGGAACTCTCAATGAAAGCACCAATGTCGGTGTCAAAACCGGCGGATCTCGGGTAGGGGGTCCCGAACTGTGCGTCTAGGCGGATGGTAACAGGAGACAAGGGACACGATGTTTTTACCCAGGTTCGGGCCCTCTCGATGGAGGTAATACCCTACTCCTGCTTGATTAATATTGATGATATGGGTAGTACAAGAGTAGATCTACCACGAGATCAAGGAGGCTAAACCCTAGAAGCTAGCCTATAGTATGATTGTTGTTCGTCCTACGGACTAAAACCCTCCGGTTTATATAGACACCAGATAGCTTAGGGTTACACAGAGTCGGTTACAATGGTAGGAGATCTACATATCCGTATCGCCAAGCTTGCCTTCCACGCCAAGGAAAGTCCCATCCGGACACGGGACGAAGTCTTCAACCTTGTATCTTCATAGTCTTGGAGTCCGGCCGTGACGATAGTCCGGCTATCCGGACACCCCCTAGTCCGGGACACCCTCACCGACGGCTTTGCCGTAGGCATAACTCTGCCACGTGTCGTCCCCTGGTGGCTCCTGAGCATATATATGCCGACGGCTTTGCCGTAGGCATAGTTTTTTCCCCCTGTTTTCTCTTTTTCAATTCATTTGACAACATTTCAAAGCAGAATAATATGAAATATGACAGTTCATCATCATCATTTAAACATAGTCAAGTTCATCATCTAAAGATCATCACCGGCGAAAGTTCACGAACATAAAAGTAGTGCTAGACATGAAACGTCATAAAAATTGAAACATGAAAGGCATGGCACAACGGCCGCATACACGGAATCATCATCGACATCAAGCACCACCGAGTCCACCTCCGCCAAAACCACCACCACCACCAAGTCCACCTCCGCCAAGTCCACCTCCGCCAATACCACCACCACCACCGAGTCCACCTCCGCCAAAACCACCACCACCAAGTCCACCTCCGCCAAAACCGCCACCGCCAAGTCCACCTCCGCCAAAACCGCCACCGCGACCACCATCACTCTGCCAGATCAGAGTGACCGGGGTCGACGGAGCAGGAGTCGAGCCACCGGCCCCCTACATGTTTGAGAGAAGATTCTAACGGTAAAAATGACATGATAGTGTTGAATGAACGAGAACTAGTTTGTCAGTAGTTAGGAAAATGTACTAACCGGAGTATCACCGCCAATACCAGCCATTCCTCGAACGTGGGAATGTGTGGGGCGTCTCCCGCAGGTGGTGGTGGGGGTCCAACTTGTGGTGGCTCCGTGCGGTTAGTCCAAGATGCCAACATAGCCTGGATGTTAGTTAAACAAGCAAACTAGAAAGTCAGAAGGAATGAAAGTGCAAATTTGAGCTTGGTTTTAAGAGGGCAAAACTAACCGCCATCACTTGATGGCTGTAATTATCATTTGCCTTCACTCATTGCAAGTACTCCCGCACCTCAATATGCCTATGCTCGAGAAAGGCCTGATATGCCTACAAAATTGAGGTTGTTTCTAAGTGGGCAGTGCTGAAAATAAACTAAGAAAGATAGAGACAAAGAAGATCAGGGAAGTACTTACTGACGTTTGGCAGACTAAGGGAGGCTGCGAACGCCCCGTACTCTCTAAAGGGCTCGGGTTGGTAGCTCTTAGATAGGCCGACGGCCGGTCTGTGTCGACGGCTGCCATCGGCTATATCAGGGTAGCCCGACGGCCAGGATAAGCCGACGGCCAGGACGAGGTTGTCGGCATATCTCAAACTAGGCCGACGGCAGCCGTCGGCATCGATTTGGCCGTAGGCATAGGTCAGTTTTCCGGTAGTGTTGGGGATATTACTACTGGGCGTAAACCGGCCAGGAGAAGCCGGGTTAACTTCATCAGTAGTCAAGTATGCTTGAAGCCCGTGAGAATATTCTATAAGGGCCCAAGGCCCAGAACCGGTTTAAGGCTTGTAGCCATGAACCGGCATTAGTATGTAACTTATATTGTAGGTTAGAAAGACTGGAGACCGAACCGAACACGTCTATGAGCCGGTCTCGGGACTCTGCAAACCGACGGGCGTCACCCATGTATATAAGGGGAAGACCTGGCGGCGATTCATGAGGACAGACAACAACTCGAGACTTAGGCGAAGTTTGTTTGCTCCCCTAGTCATCGAAACCCTGAAAGTGCAACTATCCCTAGGTGGTTTTGGTAATTCATAACAACATATAACTCATTGAGCTAATGCTATTCCAAGATGAACATTTCAGGAAAGCTCAATGAATGGCATGGCATGGATGATGAAAGTGATCCCTCAAAATGCTAATGACAAAGGATTGGCTCAAGCTCAAAAGCTCAAGATTCTTCATTTTATATTTTAGTGATTCAAGATCACATTGAGTCTATAGGAAAAGCCAATACTATCAAGGAGGGATGAGGTGTTGCTTAATGAGCCTCTTGCTTCATGTGCTTAGTGATATGCTCCAAAACCCTCAGCTACTTTCTCACATCCACATATGACCTAAACCCAAAGCCAAAATCGGTCTCACCGATTCTTCCAATCCGGCGCCAACGATTCCATATGTCATAGCCACTGCCACAAACGCTAGGCAAATTGGTTCTACCGATAGGGATCTCGGTCTCACCGAGATGGGATTGTAATCTATCTGTTTCCTTTTCGTAACTTTTCGGTCTCACCGAAAGAGCGAATCGGTCCCACCGAGATTGCAATGTAAACTCGTTGTTTCCCTTTTGTAACATTTCGGTCTCACCGAAAGGAGCAAATCGGTCCCACCGAGTTTACACGATCAACTCTACGGTTAGCTAATTACCAAAATCGGTCTCACCGAAGTTTGTGTAATGTCAGTCTCACCGAGATTACCTTATTCCTAACCCTAACCATATCGGTCCTACCGAGATGCATGTCGATCTCATCGAAAACCCTAACGGTCACTAGGTTTACTAAAATCGGTCGACCGAGTTTGTTGATTCGGTCCCACCGAGATTGGTAAATTGTGTTTAACGGTTAGATTTTGTGTGGAGGCTATATATACCCTCCACCTCCTCTTCATTCGTGGAGAGAGCCATCGACTAAACCTACACTTCCAACTTACCATTTCTGAGAGAGAACCACCTACTCATGTGTTGAGGCCAAGATATTCCATTCCTACCATATGAATCTTGATCTCTAGCCTTCCCCAAGTTGCTTTCCACTCAAATCTTCTTTCTACCAGATCCAAATCCTATGAGAGAGAGTTGAGTGTTGGGAGACTATCATTTGAAGCACAAGAGCAAGGAGTTCATCATCAACACACCATTTGTTACTTCTTGGAGAGTGGTGTCTCCTAGATTGGCTAGGTGTCACTTGGGAGCCTCCGACAAGATTGTGGAGTTGAACCAAGGAGTTTCTAAGGGCAAGGAGATCGCCTACTTCGTGAAGATCTACCGCTAGTGAGGCAAGTCCTTCGTGGGCGACGGACATGGTGGGATAGACAAGGTTGCTACTTCGTGGACCCTTCGTGGGTGGAGCCCTACGTGGACTCGCGCAACCGTTACCCTTCGTGGGTTGAAGTCTCCATCAACATGGAGGTACGATTGCACCACCTATCGGAACCACGCCAAAAACATCCGTGTCTCCAATTGTGTTTGAATCCTCCAAAACCTTCCCTTTACTTTCTTGCAAGTTGCATGCCTTAATTTCCTCTTATCATATACTCTTTGCATGCTTGCTTGAATTGTGTGATGATTGCTTGACCTGTCCAAAGATAGCTAAAATCTGCCAAACTCTAAAACTGGGAAAAGGCTAAGTTTTAATTTGTCAAGTAGTCTAATCACCCCCCTCTACACATATTTCAAGGTCCTACAAACCCCCATCAATTCCATCACTACTAGACGTAGGCTTTTACCTTCATCGAAGGGGCCGAACTAGTATAAACTATCTTGCATCCTTGTGTTCGCTTTAACCCCTTTAAGCTAACCCGTAGCGATGGCTCCACGACTAAGTCCTTCCATGAGGACATCTGCCGTGACAAAACCAGGACAGTTGGCGCCCACCGTGGGGCTATCGCATGATGGTTTCATGTTCTTGGAGGGCAACTTCGAAGGACTCAAGGGTTATGCTGTGGGTCGGATGAACAAGAGTCGTCGCGGCAAGCTCTACATCGACGATTCAGGCTGGGGCCCCGAGGCCGGCTCGATTGAGTATGGGTACCGGGTCCCCTTTGGTGGTATACACGTCTTCATTGGCAAGATCGGTGAACCGGGCCTGGCCGGACATCTGCACCGACCTCATCGAAGCGGCTCGATTAATGCGAGATCTGCGCAGGTTAAACCGGCCGTGAAGCGTGCCTTCGTGGGAGTCATCCACGGAGGAGAGTATGAAGGTGGATCGGCATCTGGTGTCGAGACCATCGTCTATTCCGGCGACGAGTCCTCGACCGGAGAAACCAAATCATTGTTTCAGCTACAGGACGGCCAGATTGGGGGCTGTTCCGATGGCGACAGTATTCCGGACCCCTCTGATCTGCCCAACCGGGTTGGGATATTCATGGCCGGTACACAGGCGGCGATTCACTTTTCGACCGCAGCAGCAATGTTCTCCGGATCAGGGGCGGCGGCGGCGGCAGCCGGGCCAGGAGGCTCTGTGCACCCGCCAGCTCAAGTTTTATTTGATATGTTTGATGTGTTGGTTGTGCTTATGGCAGAAGCTAACCCGGCGGATCAGGATGCCCACAATGCCGGAGATTGCAAAGGTGAGGGAACAGATCACTCAGGCCAAGGCCGATTTAGCAGCCGAGAACAACAGGATGGCCGCAGAGCAGGCCGCTTTGGACGCGCAGGCCTATAGGCTTATGCTGGACCAGAACGCGTCGTATGAAGTCCTGAAAAGGAAGCATCGGTCTCGTCTGCCGACGGTCTTCGATGGCAGAAACCTCTTTAACACCCTAGGAGCAGGGACTAGTAACCCGCCGTGGCTAAACCGGCGGAGGCACCTGGGACGAGTGCGCCGGTTCAGCCTCGCCTAATGGAGCCGCCTCGACCGAATAACATCATACCTCAGCCTATCCAGACGCCTCCAGGTCACTATTCCAATCCAATGGACAATCTTATCGCCGCCGCTTCACGGCTGGAGGCCATCCCAATTGAAGGTGATTCTCCATAGCGGTGGAGACGTGCCGGGTTAAGGAACTTCTTGAACAACCTTGGTTCAGCCGGAAGCATATTCATACAGTCATGACCGAATTCATTCCACCCCCCGCCCAAACCAGAGTTACAGCAGGCGGATGGATGAACCGGCCGTATCCAGTAATGCACGGAACCGTGAAGCGCCCCGTGGCCGTAACCCGGCAGGTGATGCTCAGGAAGTGGTGGACCGGGCCCGAGCGCGCAGGGACGCCGAGTTAGCAGCGCAGCATGAGGCTCGTCAGCTTACGCCGGTTCGTCCAACCACCTCAATTGAGCCAGGGGTTACTTCTAGCTCTTTGGGAGTGCCTTGTCTCGTCCCCGCTTTACGCAATGTGCGCTTGCCCAAGGATTTCAAGGGCCCACACAAGTTGCCAAATTACACGGCTGATTTGTCTCCGGAAACATGGATAGAGAGCTATGAGATGGCCATGGAGATGCTTGACGTAGATGAAGCGGCATGTGCAAAGTATTTCACCATGATGCTCGAAGGGGCAGCCCGTATTTGGTTAAAGAGCTAACCAGCCAATTCTATCAGTTCATGGGCCCAGTTGTGACCCCGGTTTATCCAGAATTTCAAGGATACATGTAAGCAGCCCATGTCGATAGTGGACTTAGCGGCCTGTGTCCAGGGGGAAGGAGAGTCAACAACCTGCTGGGTACGCCGAGTTTTGGAAATTTTGCACTCATCATACCGTATCAACGCCGACTCCGCGGTTATAACTTTGGAAAGCAACTGCCGGTTTAAACCTCTGAAGTTGAAATTGGGGCGGATGAAGCGCCATTGTAACGACATGGGGACCCTCATGACTGCGTTAGTGAAGTATGCTAATTCTGATAGTACCAAGGATCCCGAGTATGATGATGACAAGACAGGGAAGGGAAAGAAGAACGACAACTCCAAGGGGCAGCAACACAACACGGCAGGTCATGGTAACGGGGGCAAGCGTAAAGCGGATGGCAACATGGATTTTGTTGCTAACACTAGTGCGCAGAACAGGGGCCAGCGACGGAAGGGTAAACCGCCGAATCGCGGTGGAGCTCCAAACCTCAACCCGGACCGCCTGACCTATCTATTAAACCAGCCCTGTCCGAAGCACGACACGAAGGAGGCGCCAGCCACCCAACTTTGGAAGGATTGCTATATTATGCAGGAGTTCAAAAATTCTAATGCTTTCCGGTATGATCATGGATCAGGTGGTGGCTCAGGATCCGGATTCCATGGGCCGGGTCACGGTGGAGGAAATACCGGTCCAGGCTACAATGGAGATCAGGGTGGACATAACAACCAAAACAATCAGAATAGCCAGGGTGGTTACAACCAGCAACAACGGTCGGGTTATCAGAGCAATCCAAAGCAGTTGAATAGTGGGCAATATCATGTATTCACCACTAGCTTGGATAAACGAGACCAGAAGCTTCACAAGCGAGCAGTGAACTCTGTTGAACCGGCCATGCCTCGTTATTTACGCTGGTTCGAACAGCCAATCATATGGAGCAGAGAGGACCACCCTCCCCGAGTTGACAATCCGGGTCAGTTGGCGTTGGTGGTGGCACCTCAGGTAGGAGGTTATAATAAGTTCACCAAAGTGCTCATGGATGGAGGAAGCAGCATCAATATCTTGTACTATGTGACCTTCCGTCGTATGGGGCTAACATATAAGAATCTTAAACCGTCCAATACGGTTTTCCATGGTGTGGTACCTGGTAAGTCAGCATATCCCGTTGGCAAGATAGCTCTGTAGGTGGCCTTTGGAGATGATCATGATTCCAGGTCAGAAACATTGGTTTTTGAGGTGGTTAAGATCCGGAGCCCGTACCACGCTTTATTTGGGCGGCCGGCTTATGCCAAGTTCATGGCACGGCCCTGTTATATTTATCTGCAGCTCAAGACGCTGGGTCACATGGGGACCATAACCGTTCATGGAAGTCGCGAAGTTGCCTTGGAGTGTGAAGAAGGTGATGCGGCCTATGCAGAGTCGGTTTGTGCCACGGAAGAGTTGAAGTACTACAAGGATAATGTTGATCCGGCGGACACGACTCCGTTGAAGAAGCCAACCATAGAGCATGATCCGGCTTTAAAGTTAAAATCGGCAGCTAAGACTAAGCTTATTGACTTTGTACCTGGCGATTCGTCCAAGCAGTTTAGTATCAGCGCCAACTTGGATCCAAAATAGGAAAGCGCACTCATCGAGTTCATCCGTGAGAACCGGGACATTTTTGCATGGAATCCTTCTGACATGCCAGGTGTACCGAGGGAACTCGTTGAGCACACTATTAACGTTGATCCTAAGTACAAAACGGTGAAGCAGTTTCTCCGCCGGTTCAACGAAGAAAGGCGCAAAGCTATTGGAGAGGAGGTGGCCAGGCTCTTAGCGGCTGGCTTTATTGTTGAAGTGTTCCATCCTGAATGGCTGGCTAATCCGGTGCTGGTCCTTAGGAAGAACGGCACCTGGAGCATGTGTGTGGATTACACAGATCTTAACAAGGCTTGTCCAGCAGATCCTTTTGCCCTCCCCCGCATTGATCAGATTATTGATGCTACGGCGGGTTGTGAGCGTTTGAGTTTTCTGGTTGCATATTCTGGTTATCATCAGATCAAGATGGCAGTTAAGGACCAGGAGAATACGGCGTTCATAACTCCTTTTGGGGCCTTCTGCTATGTATCTATGCCCTTTGGGCTCAAGAGTGCCCAGGCAACTTATCAATGGTGTGTACAAAACTGCCTTCATAAGCAGATCGGTCGTAATGTGCTTGCCTATGTGGATGATATTGTGGTTAAGTCAAGGGAGAAGGAGACTCTGGTTGATGATTTGAAGGAAACCTTTGATAACCTACGGACATACAAGATGATGCTCAATCCGGCCAAGTGTGTTTTTGGTGTACCGGCAGGCAAGTTATTGGGTTTTCTGGTGTCCAACAGGGGAATTGAGGCTAATCCGGAGAAGATCACAGCTATCACCTCTCTGGCTAAACAGAAATGTATCAATGATGTCCAGCGCTTGGCAGGCCGGATTGCCGCGTTGAGCCGGTTTATCAGTCGCCTCGGTGAGAATGCAATACCTTTGTATCAAATGCTGAAAAAAGCAGATCCCTTTGTCTGGAGTCCGGCCGCTGATAGAGCATTGGAGGACTTAAAGCGGCAGCTAGCCAATCCGCCTGTTCTTTCTGCTCCGATTGACAAAGAACCGTTGCTACTATATGTGGCAGCTAATGCTCGTGCAGTCAGCGTACCTATTGTGGTAGAGCGCAAGGAGGCGGGCAAAGAGTATCCGGTTCAGCGCCCGGTTTACTATATCAGCGAGGTGCTTATTAAGTCCAAGCAAAGATACCCGCATTGGCAGAAGCTGGTGTATTGAGTTTTCATGGCAAGCCGGAAGCTTAAGCAATACTTCCAGGGACATCCCATCACAGTGGTCAGCTCTGCTCCTTTGGGAGATATATTTCAAAACAAGGAGGCAACTGGCCGGATTGCCAAGTGGGCTATAGAGCTTGGGCCGCACAGTTTGAAATACGTGCCTCGGAAAGCGATCAAGTCTCAAGCACTTGTGGATTTCATCAATGATTGGACGGAGCTACAAGCACCTGAAGAAAAGCCGGATCACACCTATTGGACTATTCATTTTGATGGGTCCAGGCAATTGGAGGGCTCGGGGGCTGGAGTCGTATTAACTTCCCCACGAGGTGATAAGTTCTGTTATGTTCTCCGCTTAATGTTCCCTTGTACTAACAATGCAGCTGAGTATGAAGCTTTACTCCATGGTCTCCGGATGGCTAAGGAGATGAATCTCAGCCGAGTCAAGTGCTTCGGTGACTCGGACCTGGTGGCCCAACAAGTGTCTGGTACTTGGGATTCTAAGGACCCGCTCATGGAAGCTTACCGCCGTGAGGTGGATATCATTGCAGGACACTTCAAGGGATATCAGGTGGATCATGTGGACAGACGGAAGAACGAAGCGGCGGACGCTTTAAGCCGGCTGGGCTCTCAGCTAAACCGGTCCCCCCTAATGTCTTCTTAGATGTCCTGCATAATACGTCGGTCAAGCTCCCTGGCGAAGAGGATTTGGCTATTCCTGATCAGGAGGCTCAGTTGGTGGCGGCTCTGCATGTCATTCCGGATTGGACGGTTCCTTATCTTGCATACATGAACCAGGGCGAGTTACCAGAGGATGAGACGCTGGCCAGACAGATAATCCGGCGATCCAAGTCCATGCCTATTGTCAATGGCGAGTTGCATCATTGCAGTTTTTCAGGAGCGTTTCAACGTTGTGTGTCGCCAGAGGAAGGTTGTGAGATCTTGCGTGAAATCCACGAAGGAGATTGTGTTCACCACGCTGGTTCAAAATCTCTGGTGGCTAAGGCGTTTCGTCACAATTTCTATTGGTTGACTGCTCATGCTGATGCGGAGGACTTGGTTAGGCGATGTGACGGCTGTCAGAAGTTCTCAAGGCGCGATCATGTGCCGGCTCAAGAATTGAGGATGATTCCAATTACTTGGACGTTTGCCACTTGGGGGCTGGATATGGTCGGGCCTTTCAAAAGGTCCAAGGACAAGAAGACCCACCTTTTGGTGGCGGTTGACAAATTTACAAAGTGGGTAGAAGCGAGCCCGTCGGCCAAGTGTGATGCAGCCACGGCGGTTCAATTCATTAAGAAGGTGATTTTACGGTTCGGCTTTCCACACGTATCATCGCGATAATGGTACCAATCTGTCTAAGGGTGCTATGAAGGAGTTCTGTGAACGTGAGCACATCCGGCTTGACGTTTCATCAGTGGCTCACCCACAGTCCAATGGCCAAGCAGAGAGAGCTAACCAGGAGATCTTACGAGGCATCAAACCCCGGCTTATGGTTCCTTAACAGACGCCGGGTTGTTGGGTTGAGGAGGTACCATCTGTGTTATGGAGCATCAACACTACACCCAACAGATCGACAGGATACACGCCATTTTTCATGGTCTATGGAGCGGAGGCGGTTCTCCCCAGCGATATCCGTCATGACTCACCTCGTGTAGCAGCTTATGTTGAAGCGGACAACGAGGTAGCTCGGCAAGACGCTTTGGACCTATTGGATGAGGAGCGTGACATTGCAGCTGCCCGTTCGGCGATTTACCAGCAGGATCTTCGTCGCTATCACAGTCGCCGAGTTAGAACCAGAACCTTTCAAGAAGGAGATTTGGTGCTCCGGGTCATTCAAGCTCAGACTGATATGCACAAGCTATCCACACCTTCGGAAGGACCTTTCGTGGTCAGCAAGAATCTGCACAACGGGTCGTACTATCTGATTGATATTCGAGAGCATAAAGACTCACGTACGTCAGAGGAGGAGACCAACAGGTCGTGGAACATAGCTCATCTTCGGCCCTATTATACTTAAGCCATAGGCTTTACTTATGTACATATTATGACAATGTATATATTATGATCAATACAATAAACCGGAGCTTAGCTAAAGCGGGGTCTTTGTTATTTTTTACATCATGAGTGGTTACATGGAGTTTTTTTTATCTTAAGGCGGTCTCCGGTTTACCCCTTGATTTAGCTTTTTAATAAAGCTTTATATTATTCACCTGGGGGCTTGGTCATGTCCGAACCAATGCAACACCTTTTGACAGGCGGAAGCCACGAGATCACTTGGGGACTTGGTCACGTCTGAACAAGTCATGCCTCTTGGTCGGCCTAAGGCCACAGAATCACTTGGGGCTTGGTCGAACCCGAACCATCTCTACACCTCTTGATCGGCGTAATGCCACTACATCATTTGGGGACTTGGCTGACATGAACCATAGCTATGCCTACTGGGAGCTTGGTCGTGTCCGACCATGGTAATGCCACTTGATCGGCTCAAATAGCCTCTTTTCGCAAAAGATTTTGTCTTTGCTTTGGCTTGCAATTTGTTTGCTTTTTTCTCTTGTTGTGTTCTTAAACCGACAATTGTTATACCGATTCGACTGTCAGTTGGCGGGACACGGTTTGTTTTTCATCCGGAGACACTTTTGCCCGGTTTAATTTTTTATAAACATCCTATTATGGAGTAACACCGGTGTTCATCTTAACCCTGAACGGTTTAAATGGTAAACCGACCCTATATACACAGGAGTTGTTTTCTCCTTCAGCAGAGCGAGTTTCTTACAAGTCCGCTTCAAGATTGGCACAACCAACTTCATGCCCTACGATGGTAGGTATCATATATTCCCATATTTTATCATATGTTTAATCTAAAGTATTGTCTTTAGTTTCATATACATGGATATGATGACCAGCCTAGTGGTACAACCACAATGGCGTTTTAAGCTTTTTTGCTGCAGACAACAGTTTAAGGTTGATGATTCAACAGAAACATAAGTTGCAATAAATATGCACGAAGGCATATCAACAGAAAGTGTGGCAGCTAGTCTATTACAAGGCAACACAGTGCCTAGATAAGATAATTGTTTTTGGCATAACATAAAAACACAGTAATGTAAACCGGCCTCCGGTTTATGCTTGATCGCCAGCTTGGCCTGATGGTTGCGGGTCATCCTGTGCCGCTTCAACTTCTGATTCCCTACCCAGCGGCTGGAAATCAACAGTTGTCCAGTCGATTCCCATTAATGCTTGAAATACGGCTTTATCATTGATCAGCAACGACGGTTCAATATCAGGAGCGTAAGTATGCTTACGGATTGGCGATATAAAGTTCTCCGCTTCAGGAATCGGTGTAGACACTCGTTTATTTTCTCCATCATATTGGGCCTGATAGTGAGACAGATTTGCCTCTTCAACCAGCTGACAAGCCAAAGGGCGCACTTCCCGGTTTATAGCTCGAAGATCTTCTTTGCTGAATTCCGTCCTGTCTTCTTTCAAGCTTGGGAAGCCTTGGGCCGCTTCAACAGGATCAAAATCTGGCACCCACGCTTTGGCCCGGATAAGGCATTTATGGCACCGGTTCTGGCAGCAGATTTCTTTAATTCTTCAAACCGGGCAGGAAGCATTGACAACCTTTTCAGGGTGTCTTGAATCAAGGTCGGGGCCGGGTTGTTGTGAGAAGCGGTGCTGATGATCCGTTGCGCACCAGTATACAGTTGCTCTATCAGTGTATAAGAGGCTTTCAATTTCTTCCGCACATCTGATCCCAAGTGGCCAATGCGTGTCCCTATATCATTCAAAGTGTTAATAAACCGGCAATGAGAAAGCTTCGTTACATCAGACATAAAAAAAGGCTTACCAAAGACAGCGGCGGTCATGGCATGCACTTGCCGCTTTACACTGGATAGTTCATCCACCACCGGTTTAAGGCTAGCTTCAGCATTTTCTGCCCGTTGAGTTAAAGCGGCCTTTTCAGTAGCCCAATCCGCCCGCTCCTTGTTGAAGCTCTCCTTAAGTTTTTCCATGACGCTTAAAGCGCTGGGTAATTCAGTTTTTATCTTGGAGGTTTCAGCTTGCTGGGATTTCAGGTTTTCCTGGAGATCAGCGATTTGGCTTTCTTTCTTGTTCACATCAGCCTACATACAGAAAATTATTAAGATGCAGACTTGAAGTACCAACCCCATAACAAGTTATGCCTTTGGTACTTGGGGCTAATGCATATTTTTTGTTCATCCTACAATTTCTATATATCAAAGTCCCAAGCTCAATACAAGTATTCAGTTTGGCACTTGGGGGCTAATGCTTATTTGCTTTGTCATTAAGGGATGCTGGATTTCTTATAAAAGTCCCGGTTTAACTACATTAAATTGAACCGGCCCTTGGGGGCTACTCTCCCAAAAGTATAGCCTTGCTCAGGATTATATTGGGAAGTCCCGGTTTAAGTTCACATTTTAAACCGTCACTTGGGGGCTATTAGAGTTGACAGATTGAAATGTACAAGACAGCAGGAAGTTATGGAGTTTACCTCATATTTGTCCTTCATCATGTTCACCAGACCGGCTTCATAATCACGGCTGGTATATAACCGGTTCAGATAACCGGAATGAAGATCTTGTGGATTCAAAGCGGCATAAGTTGCCAAATCGGCATTCCACTTGCCTTTACCAAACGCAGTAAATTCATCCTTGGCAGTGTGCTTGGACAAGCGACAGGATTACCTGGCTCAGAATGGCCAAAGCCAGTAATCACAACATCGTCATCCTTGGCTTCGCCGGTTCGCACTGGGGTCGCCGGTTTATCCGTCTGCTTTGGTGGACTCGCTGTCTTGTCAGTTTGAGCAGGACTTGTGGGTTGATTTGAAGGACCGGTGGTATCAACATACGCCTCTTCAACAGTAACATCATGACCTTGCAATGGTGGGTCAGTCAGTATATCATCCTGGATGTGTTCCTCCGGGTTTGGTATTTGGGACGGTTCCGGAGGATCGTCTTCTGCCGCTTTATCCAGGCGAGCTTTCTTGCTTGGCCTAGGCTTGGCTCTGAAAGGAAAAAGACGGATCAGTCCAATGAACATTGAAAGTGGTATACCAAACAACATTATCAGGAATATGGCTCACCCAAGCACTGTCTTGAGCGGTGGGAGTTGGGTGCCTGTCGACTCGCCAGAGGAAGAATGAGAAGTAACCTGATAATCGGAGTCAGAAGGATTAAGAGGTTGACGAAAGCAACCCGCTTTAGGATAAGCATTGACGAAACAGTTAGAGACCTCTGAACGGCGTTTCCGAACCGGACTGTTCGGTAAACCGGTGGAGGTGACTACCTGGCCGCTGTGCCGGGTTGCGCGACGAGCTTCATGCTGTTGTGTCTTCATAAGAAAGTTTCGATCCAAGTAAGCAAGAGGATGAGAAAATTTAAATTTTCGGTTTGCCCGAGGGATTTTTGCTGAATGTAAAGGGTTTGAATCGGAAGGAAGAGCGATTACCTCTACAACATCAGCATGACTAGCCTCAGCATCATCCTGGCAATAATCATTATCAATAAGGTGTGTAAAAAATAGACCAAGTGAGTCAAGTTCTACCACAAGGTCCGGATTACCCACATCATCGTCAGCTGGTGGATCGGAGGAGGCAGTGGTTTTCTTTCTATAGGCTGGTTTCTTCACAACTTTGGTCTTGGGCCGGGTTATTGCCACCGGTTTAACTTGTGGAGTCTTCCTGCTCCAAAATGGATCATCGCCCTGTTTGAAAGATGTTAACATCAACAAAGAGTACTTGAACATAGTCAGATCTTATAAAGGCACAAGATATGAGTCTTACGGCTGGCGGTTTATTAACGGCAGAGAAGGGAGCCAGGTTTGGGCGCAAGCAGCTTCCGGTTCGTTCAACATCCTCTTAACAGCCTCAAGAACTGCCGTTCGTCAGCTGGATCTCAATATGCCGTAGAGGGTCTTTCACATCTTCTGTGTATTTACACATCAAACCGGAGCGCAGGCTTAGGGGCAGTATACTCCAAGATATCCAGCAGCGAGCAAGATCAATTCTTGTCAACCCGTTGGCCATGAAGGCCCGGAGCTTGGATAGTTGAGGAGCATATTTGCTTCTCTCCTTAGCAGTCAGTTTGTGCGGGAGGGGATGCGTGTTGCTTAGCCGCTCCGGACGGCAACCCGGTAAGGGATTTTCTACCTCACGGGAGGTATCTTTGCAGTAAAACCATGTTGAATTCCACTCTTTGGGATGGCTGCGCAGTTTGGCGTGAGGGTAAGTGACCTCTTTCCACTTCTGAATCGCCACACCACCCAACTCAGTGTTGGGACCGTCAGAAAATTCAGTGCGGCGGTTTAGATGGAAGCAATCTCTGAACAATTCAACTGTGGGCTCCTCTTGAAAGAACACCTCACAGAGCACTTGAAAATGACAGATATTGGTTATGGAGTTGGGGCCAATGTCTTGTGGACGCAGTTGGAAGCTAGCCAAGACATCTCGATAAAACTTTGAACCGGGTGGACTGAAGCCCCGGGCTAGATGATCAGCAAACACAACAACTTCTCCATCCTTGGTTTCTGGAGAACTCTCCGGGCCAGGGACCCTCCAGTGAATGACGTCTTTTTTGCCTAAGGCGCCGGTGCGGACTAAGTTATCCAATTGAGTTTCAGTCACTCGAGAAGGGGCCCAGTTACACTCGTACACCTGCTTGGCCATGATGCAATCTGCAAAGCAGTAATACCGGTTCAAAAATATGTTGGAAGGCTAGATATTGATACATTCATTTGTTAAACCGGAAGAAGTTGCTTATAAACCAGAGTTAGGCAAGGTGGCAGTACATAACCGGAAAACCTAGGCGGTTCAACAAGGGGACTAATGGTATATGCCGAGTTGTCAGTTTTTCTACAAAGTTAAACCGCCTAGTCTGAAACATTGATGAATCAAGAGTGGATGTGCGAAAACAGGTTTCACAAAAGGCTGTCACAGTTTTGGATCTGGAGCATATTCAGAAAAGAAGTAAATATCCAAGGTACAAAACGGAGCAGTACCGAATCAATGAGCAAGGATGCAGGGAGATCTATGATCTTGAGATGGACAAATAACAGCGGATGCTAAGAAACTACCGCTACGCAGAACAAGGATTCGTAGACTTAAATAAAAGTGATCATATGAGCAAGAAGAAAGCGAAGAACACCGAAGAACAGGGAAACCCTAGAACAGATCTATGGTGAAAGGACAGAAGACTTACCAGGGCTGAGGAAGAAGCGGAAGGTGGCCGTGATGCTCTGGTACGTTCAGGATGATGCAGCGGCAAAGGTTGGTGCAGAAGTTGAAGGCGGCGGCGGAGCTCCGAAGCTGGGCGGCGCGAGGAAGACGAAGCAGAGGGGCAGGAAGGGAAAAAAAGAAATGACCCTTGGGTCTATTTATAAAGGCAAAGGATATGTGTGTCAGGCGCGAAAATCAAGGGGCCGCAAGTTTGGAAGCAGAGCTGTCGCCTCGATTGTTGCAGACTCACTAATGAAAAGATGTTAGATATAGTTCTTTATGACAGATGACGTCAAGCCGGTTTACCACAATCTGAGAAGACGGCATCACGGCAGTTCAACCAAGAAGATGTTGAAGATGAAGTTTTTTACTAAGGATTGACATGAACCTGTTCAAATCAATCTGGGGCCTAATGTTGGGGATATTACTACTGGGCGTAAACCGCCAGGAGAAGCGATTAACTTCATCAGTAGTCAAGTATGCTTGAAGCCCGTGAGGATATTCTATAAGGGCCCAAGGCCCAGAACCGGTTTAAGGCTTGTAGCCATGAACCGGCATTAGTATGTAACTTATATTGTAGGTTAGAAAGACTAGAGACCGAACTGGACACGTCTATGAGCCGGTCTCGGGACTCTGCAAACTGACGGGCGTCACCCATGTATATAAGGGGAAGACCCGGCGGCGATTCATGAGGACAGACAACAACTCGAGACTTAGGCGAAGCTTGTTTGCTCCCTAATCATCGAAACCCCCATCAATTCCATCACAACTAGACGTAGGCTTTTACCTTCATCGAAGGGGCCGAACTAGTATAAACTCTCTTGCGTCCTTATGTCCGCTTTAACCCCTTTAAGCTAACCCGTAGCGATGGCTCCACGACTAAGTCCTTTCATGAGGACATCTTCCATGACAAAACCACGAGAGGTAGTGTGAGTTTGGAGAGGTGAAATCTATGTTGCGTTCTAGTCTGGGCCTTCGTGAAGAAGTCTGCTAACTGTAACTCAGAAGGCACATACTGAAGAGCAACAACATGATCCTGCACAGTAGCACACAAGAGGGTGGTAGGTGTAGTAACAGAAACATCAAAATCCTCCAGTAACCATCGTAGCCAAGTCTCCTCTGCCATTAGAAGAGCCATAGCTCTCAACTCGGCCTCTGCACTCGAACGGGACACTGCAGTTTGTTTCTTTGTATTTCAGGGAGAGAACCACCAAGAAAAACACAGTAAGAAGAAAGTGAACGGTGATCAGAAGGATCACTAGCCCACGTAGCATACGAATAGGCCTGGAGCTATAGCGAGCTGGAACGGGGAAAAACAGACGATGGGATATCGTGCCACGAAGATATCATAGAATGCGAAGAAGGTGACTATAGTGAACTGAAGTGGGAGCAGAAAGAAACTGACTCAGAATATGGACAGGGTATGAGATATCTAGACGGGTAACAGCAAGATGGACAAGGCTCCCAACAAGATGACGATAACGCGTCGGATCAGACAAGAGCTCACCATCAGAAGCGCGAAGGTTAACATTGAGCTCCATAGGAGTTTCAATACTGCGCTCATCACTAAGAGCCGTAGGAGTAAGAAGATCCTGCATATAATTTTCTTCGGAAATAAAAAAGCCATCAGAGGTGGAGGAAACCTCAATCCCAAGAAAGTAACGAAGAGGACCAAGATCAGACATAAGAAGCTGCTCACTGAGACGGGCATTGACAAAGGCAATGTACTCAGAATCATCACCACTGATGATCATGTCATCAACATATAGAAGAAAAGAGTACGACCACGAGAAGAAACGTGGACAAGTAGTGCTGGATCATGAGCACTTGGCAAAAAACCAGCTGCGATGACCACAGAGGCAAAACGCTCAAACCAAGTGCGGGGGCTTGCTTAAGGCCATAAAGAGAGCGACGAAAACGGCAAACCATGCCATCAGGAACCGAATACCCAGGTGGTGGCTGCATATAAACTTCCTCACACAACTCATAATTAAGAAAGGCATTCTTAACATCAAGCTGAGACACGGACCAGTGGCGAACAGAGGCCACGGCGAGAAGTGTGCGAACAGTGGTCATGTGGGCCACATGAGCAAAAGTCTCCTCATAATCATGACCATGCGCCTACTGAAAGCCACGAGCTAAGAGAAGAGCTTTATAATGCTCAAGAGAACAATCAAAGCGAGTCTTAATCTTATAGACCCACTTACAAGTGATGGGACGAACATGGTGTTGGGGAACGTAGTAATTTCAAAAAAATTCCTACGCACACGCAAGATCATGGTGATGCATAGCAACAAGAGGGGAGAGTGTTGTCTATGTACCCTCGTAGACCGAAAGAGGAGGCATTAACACAACGCGGTTGATGTACTCGTACGTCTTCACGATCCGACCGATCAAGTACCGAACTCACGGCACCTCCGAGTTCAGCACACGTTCAGCCCGATGACGTCCCTCGAACTCCGATCCAACCGAGTGTTGAGGGAGAGTTTCACAAGACGACGGCGTGGTGACGATGATGATGTTCTGCCGACACGGGCTTCGCCTAAGCACCGCTACAGTATTATCGAGGTGGACTATGGTGGAGGGGGGCACCGCACACGGCTAAAAGGTCAAACGATCAATTGTTGTGTCTCTAGGGTGCCCCCTGCCCCCGTATATAACGGAGCAAGGGGCGGAGGTGTGGCCGGCCAGGAGGGGGCGCGCCAGGAGGAGTCCTACTCCTACCGGGAGTAGGACTCCCTCCCTTTTCCTTGTTGGACTAGGAGAGGAGGGGGAAAGAGGTGGAGAGACGAAGGAAAGGGGGGGGGGGGGCGCCGCCCCCCGCTTCGTGTCCTATTCGGACTAGGGGGGAGGGGCGCGCGGCCCTGCCCTGGCTGCCTCTCCTCTTCTCCACTAAGGACCACCATGGCCCATTAAGTCCCCGGGGGGTTCCGGTAACCCCTCGGTACTCCGGAAAATCCCGATTTCACCCCGAACACTTCCGATATCCAAACATAGGCTTCCAATATATCAATCTTCATGTCTCGACCATTTCGAGACTCCTCGTCATGTCTGTGATCACATCCGGGACTCCGAACAACCTTCGGTACATCAAAACATATAAACTCATAATATAACCGTCTTCGAAACTTTAGGTGTGCGGACCCTACGGGTTCGAGAACTATGTATACATGATCGAGACATGTCTCTGGTCCATAACCAACAGCGGAACCTGGATGCTCATATTGGCTCCCACATATTCTACGAAGATCTTCTATCGGTCAGACCGCATAACAACATACGTTGTTCCCTTTGTCATCGGTATGTTACTTGCCCGAGATTCGATCGTCGGTATCTCAATACGTAGTACAATCTCGTTATCGGCAAGTCTCTTTACTCGTTCCATAATACATCATCCCGCAACTAACTCATTGGATGCAATGCTTGCAAGGCTTTAAGTGATGTGCCTTACCGAGTGGGCCCAGAGATACCTCTCCGACAATCGGAGTGACAAATCCTAATCTTGAAATACGCCAGCCCAACAAGTACCTTTGGAGACACCTGTAGAGCACCTTTATAATCACCCATTTATGTTGTGACGTTTCGTAGCACACAGAGTTTTCCTCCGGTAAACAGGAGTTGCATAATCTCATAGTCATAGGAACATGTTTAAATCATGAAGAAAGCAATAGCAACATACTAAATGATCGAGTGCTAAGCGAACGGAATGGGTCAAGTCAATCACATCATTCTCCTAATGATGTGATCCCGTTAATCAAATGACAACCCATGTCTATGGCTAGGAAACATAACCATCTTTGATCAACGAGCTAGTCAAGTAGAGGCATACTAGTGACACTCTGTTTGTCTATGTATTCATACAAGTATTATGTTTCCGGTTAATACAATTCTAGCATGAATAATAAACATTTATCATGATATAAGGAAATAAATAATAAATGTATTATTGCCTCTAGGGAATATTTACTTCAGTCTCCCACTTGCACTAGAGTCAATAATCTAGATTACAAAGTAATGATTCTAACACCACTACAAGAAATCCGTTAATACGTGACGGACCTTGTCCGTCATGGATCAATCGAAAGCTGTCATGGGTACCCATTCATGACGGACATGCAACTCGTCATGTATATCGCGTCATAATTTGGCATCGCACCTTACATGACGGTACTTGTCCGTCATGGATCTGCCCCAAGCCCGCCCAGGCCCAATTCATTGTGACGAAACAAACCGTCATCGATTAATGCCACATAAGATTTTTTGTTGACTGATTCGATTGACATGGCTGCCTACGTGGATACTATTTTCTGTCACAAAATTCTTCATGGTTGAGCACATTAACCCATATCTTTTGGCCCAATTTTTACCATATACATTTTTAGCATAATGCGTTACACAAATCCCAATGACAATTTGGGCCCAAAAATAAGTATTTGCAAAGTGTATAACATTACACTTTTCAACCAATATGTAGCCATCTATATGTATTTGAAACGTAGCAGCTTACAAAATCATCTACAAAAATGATAACTTTACAATATAGATTGAAAAAAATCACACATCACGATTAGAAATGATTACAATTCATTTTATATCAAACAACATACAAACTATCGAGGTCGTTATTTAGGTTCTTGCTATCGGCCCTCATGATGGCAACCATCATGTCATGGCTGATGTGCAGCAACAAGTAGCTAGCTTCCCAATCTTACCTGCATGTTTATAAGAACCTTAGGTTTTTTTTAGGGATATGAATATATAGTAGTAATAATATAATTGCAACAAATATAAAAATGAATTACATGCCCAAAATTCTTAAATCCTATAGTGCCTACAAATGAGAATAACAATGTATCCACTATAAAACAAGAGTAAACATGAGGTTTCTTAAAATAATCCAAAGAAAAATGTGTCAAATGTATGTCAAATGGCAAAGTAACAAAACACATCACATAACTAATTACTATAGCAGCAGTAGTTGAGGCCATATAAACCTGTCAACAAAATTTGGTATAATCATTTCGTACCTTAAGTGCAAACATAACCCCTACTAATGATGCCTACACTCAAGATATTCCGTTTCATATGTTCATTGTCAAACGAACAAATGAAAATGAACAATTTTATCTTGCAGTCAATGCACCAACACTCACTGAAAGATAGAAGCTATGAAGAAGACCATATACCTGGTATAGTTAAGAGTTAGCTTTTGTCAGGTTTATAGGATTACAAAATGTTAGGCACCATATATAATTAAGAGGAGAAGTCTTCAAGCACTACACGTATTTAACTCTGCGCCAGTTTCTATTATAAATAAAAAAACAGAGTAAAGGGTGAGAAAAGTTTATGTTTACAACTTGTCTAGATAGAGGCATTTAGTACGTAACATCCTGGACATGGTGACATGTACTGAGAACAAGAAATTCATCATTGTGATATATATTAAATTAAGCAAAGATCTGGAGCTACTTGTATGCATCAATTATATAAGCTGACAAAGTAAAAGGACTGTAGCTACTTCTAGTTATGCATATAAAAATTAATATCAACGAATTGTATAAGCAGCTTGGCATTAAACCAAGAACAATCAAGAGTGACTTGTACCGGATTTTGATGTTAACAATAACCGAGAAATCAGGGGGCTATTTGGTTTGTGCCCCAACTTGCCCTGCCAAAATTTTGGCATAGCCAAAGTAAGGGCAAAATTTTGGTGGTCTCAGTTTAGTTTCTAGCCAATTAACATGCCACATATCTGTATCTGAGGTTTTTTTATTTCTCTTTAGCAAATGAGCATTTGAGGACCTAACTTGAAAAGTTGATATAAGGAGCCAATAAATCATCATGACCAAACAGAAAAAGGGCACAAAAAGGTTCAATGAAGCAGCATGCACACGTGTTTGTCGAGTGAAACACACATGTACTAGCTGGCTGACCGATACGACCCATGTTAGTATAAGCATATGGGCTAGCTAATTAAATTTCTGGCACATGTAAATGCCAAGTATAAAACATGGGGATGCTAGCAGTAAGGCAAGCTTTGGCTCAAAACCAGACACCCCCAGAATACATAGTCGTCACCTATTTTGGCTTCCCCTTTTTCTCCAAGTAGTGTTTTTCTTCCAAATGGACATGTGAGGGAGTCCTGGATTAGGGGGTGTCCGGATAGCCGAACTATCACCGTTGGCCGGACTCCTGGACTATGAAGATATAAGATTGAAGACTTCGTCCCGTGTCCGGATGGGACTTTCCTTGGCGTGGAAGGCAAGCTTGGCGATACGGATATGTAGATCTCCTACCATTGTAACCGACTCTATGTAACCCTAACCCTATCTGGTGTCTATATAAACCGGAGGTTTTTTGTCCGTAGGACGAACAACAATCATACCATAGGCTAGCTTCTAGGGTTTAACCTCTCTGATCTTGTGGTAGATCCACTCTTGTACTACCCATATCATCAATATTAATCAAGTAGGAGTAGGGTTTTACCTCCATCGAGAGGGCCCGAACCTGGGTAAAAACATCGTGTCCCTTGTCTCCTGTTACCATCCGCCTAGACGCACAGTTCGGGACCCCCTACCCGAGATCCGCCGGTTTTGACACCGACATTGGTGCTTTCATTGAGAGTTCCTCTGTGTCGTCATCCTTATGCCCGATGGCTCCTTCGATCATCAACAAGGACGCGGTCTAGGGTGAGACTTTTCTCCCCTGACAGTTATTCGTATTCGGAGGCATTGCACTGCGGGCCAATTAACTTGGCCATCTGGAGCTGATCGAAAGCTACGCCCGCCATCAGGTCAGATTTGGGAGTTTGAACTACACGGCCGACATCCGCGGAGACTTGATCTTCGACGGATTCGAGCCACAGCCAAGCGCGCCGCACTGTCTCGATGGGCACGATCTAGCTCTGCCGTCGAACAGTGCCCTGGAGGCCGCACCAGCGTCTGCTCCAACCCTTGGCTCGGAGCCGACTCCGCCGATCGAGGACGAGTGGCTGGACACCGCCTCGGGGGCTACGATCTCTACGGCGATTAAGCCGAACTCCATCCCTGTCCTTTGCGAAGACCGCGACTCCAAGGTGCCGTACTCCTCTCCGGACTCTGAACCCTCCACGCCCCTGCCAATCGAATCCAATTGGGCGCCGGTTATGGAGTTCACTTCTGCGGACATCTTTCAGCACTCGCCCTTTGGCGACATCCTGAATTCACTAAAGTCTCTCTCTCTTTATCAGGAGAGCCCTGGCCGGATTACGGTCAGGAAGGTTGGGATGCGGACGACGAAGAAATTCAATGCCCACCCACCACGTACTTTGTAGCCACTGTCGATGATTTAACCGACATGCTTGACTTCGACTCTGAAGACATCAACGGTTTGGACGACGATGCTGGAGACGACCAAGAACCATCGCCTACAGGGGACTGGAAGGCCACCTCGTCATACGACATATACATGGTGGACATCCAAAAAGATGGGAACGGCGATGGAACAGCGGAGGATGACCCCTCCAAGAAACAGCCCAAGCGCCGGCGTCAGCGGCGCCACTCTAAATCCCGCCACAGCAAAAACGGTGATTCCGGCACGGGAGATAATAACACCCCGGACAGTGCCGAAGACAACCTCCTCTAGCAGGATTCAGCACAGGAGGAGGGAGAAGCCAGCCCTCATGATAGAGCGGCAGACAGGGAGGTGGAGGACGATAATTATATGCCTCCCTCCGAAGATGAGGCAAGCCTCGATGATGACGAATTTGTCTTACCTGAGGATCCCGCCAAACAGGAGCGTTTCAAACGCAGGCTTATGGCCACGGCAAGCAGCCTCAAGAAAAAGCAGCTGCAGCTTAGAGCTGACCAAGACTTTGTAGCTGACAGATGGACAGAAGTCCTTGCAGCCGAAGAGTACGAACTCGAACGCCCCTCCAAGAGATACCCAAAACGCAGGCTGCTACCCCAATTAGAGGAAGCATCACCCAAACCTACATCACCAGCGCATGATGCGGCCGACCGGCCACCCCGTGGTCGCGACAGAGAGGCCTCTAGACCCTCCATTCAAGCCGCACCCCGGCATCGTTCGAAAAGTACAAAGGCACGGGGAAACGCGCCAGACATGCGAGACATATTGGAGGACAAGGCAAGGCAAACAAGATCGAACTACGGATCGCGTGGCCACCCCACGACACGTGATGATAATCGTCACGCCGGATACAGCAATTCCGGCCGGGCCGAAAACAGTAGACAAAGCTCATTTGAGTTGCGTCATGATATAGCTCAATACAGAGGCGCCGCACACCCACTATGCTTCACAGACGAAGTGATGGATCATCAAATCCCCGAGGGTTTCAAACCCGTAAACATCGAATCATACGATGGCACAACAGATCCTGCGGTTTGGATCGAGGACTACCTCCTCCATATCCACATGGCCCGCGGTGATGATCCACACGCCATCAAATACCTCCCACTCAAGCTTAAAGGACCAGCTCGGCATTGGCTTAACAGGTTGCCAGCAGAATCAATTGGTTCTTGGGAGGACCTGGAAGCCGCATTCCTTGATAACTTCCAGGGCACATATGTGCGACCACCAGACGCCGATGACCTCAGCCACATAATTAAGCAGCCAGAAGAATCGGCCAGACAATTCTGGACATGGTTCCTAACCAAGAAAAATCAAATCATTGACTGTCCGGATGCAGAGGCCCTTGCATCCTTCAAACATAACATCCGCAACGAGTGGCTTGCCCGGCACCTATGACAGGAAAAGACGAAATCCATGGCAGCCCTCACAACACTCATGACCCGCTTTTGCGCGGGAGAGGACAGCTGGCTAGCTCGTAGTAACAACTTGACCAAAAACCCTGGTAGTTCTGATACCAAGGACAGTAATGGCAGGTCGCGTCGCAACAAGCACAAGCGCCGCATTAACGGCGATAATGCTAAAGATACGGTAGTCAGTGCCGGATTCAGAGGCTCTAAACCCGGTCAACGGAAAAAGCCGTTCAAAAGAAATACTCAGGGCCTGTCCAATCTGGACCGAATACTCGATCGCTCGTGCCAAATACATGGCACACCTGAAAAACCAGCCAACCACACCAACAGGGATTGTTGGGTCTTCAAACAGGCAGGCAAGTTAAATGCCGAACTCAATGACAAGGGGCTGCACAGCGATGACGAGGAGGAGCCCCTGCCGCCGAACAATAGAGGACAGAAGGGCTTCCCCCCACAAGTGCGGACGGTGAACATGATATACGCAACCCACATACCCAAAAGGGAGCGAAACCGTGCACTAAGGGACGTATATGCGATGGAGCCAGTCGCCCCAAAGTTCAACCCATGTTCCTCCTGCCCGATCACCTTTGATCGAAGGGACCACCCCAATAGCATCCGCCACGGCGGATTCGCCGCATTGGTTCTTGACCCAATCATCGACGGATTTCACCTCACTAGAGTCCTGATGGACGACGGTAGCAACCTGAACCTGCTCTATCAGGATACAATGCGCAAAATGGGCATAGACCCCTCAAGGATTAAACCAACAAAGATGACCTTTAAAGGCGTCATACCGGGTGTAGAGGTCAATTGTACAGGCTCAGTTACACTCGAAGTGGTCTTGGACCCCCGGATAACTTCCGAAGCGAAGAGTTAATCTTCGACATAGTCCCGTTTCGCAGCGGCTATCACGCACTGCTTGGACGAACCGCATTTGCAAAGTTCAATGCGGTGACGCACTACGCATACCTCAAGCTCAAGATGCCAGGCCCTCGAGGAGTAATCACGGTCAATGGAAACACCGAACGCTCTCTCCGAACGGAGGAGCATACGGCGGTACTCGCGGCGGAGGTACAAAGCAGCCTCTCACGGTAACTCTCGAGTACAGCTACTAAATGTCCGGACACCGTCAAGCTCGCCCGGAGTAACCTACAATAAGACCACCTGGCACGATCCGAGCACGCGTAGCAATCCGGCCCCAACCCGGGCCTCGCAAATGATGCGAAGCCGATTACTACGCGTACATAACTACGCTCTTGAGATACCATGGGCATAAGGGGAGGGGCACGACCACGGCACGCCCAGAATGCGGCTCAACCGCACCAGGGGCTCCCGATTGTGTCATTCTTTTTCTTTTTTCTTTTCTCTTACTTTCAGGACTCCGTTTTGCAGAATCCCTGTCCGGCACTAGAATTGCCGAACTGACGATGCAACAGTCAGGGAAGCAGAAAGCTACGTCGAGTGTCCAGGTGGTCTCTATTACGAGCATTATACTTGTTTTACATACCATCCCGCAGCTTACCCCTGGAGGGGGACATGTTAAATAGTCCCATCCCTTGCTTATCACACTATTTGTATTGTTTTGCTTTCATTGCAGTACCTTTTTGAATAAACAATACATAGCTTTTGCCTATTATTGCACTCCTTTCTTTATCTATATATCTATGTTCATTCATGACATGTTGCACCCGTACACTTTGGTACGGCCAATACACCAGGGGCTTAAGTGCCCCAAAAATATGGTGTGATAAGTCCTAACACTTTCACAAGTGCGGCACCCCGAACTTATAGCATTATATGCATCGGCTCCGAATCATGTCTTGGGTCAATAGTTGGGTTTTCCCGGCTCCCATGTTTTGGTACCTTACGTTCCATTATATCGGCTAAGGTAGCGCTGGGAGAACCACTGCGATTGTGCCCCGGTTGAGCTGGGTTGAGCACCTCAGTGGAGAAAGCTAAAACTGACCGTCATGATAGGGCGAGGGCCGGTCGCTGTTCGAGAGGTTTTTTCGGGTCCCTAATGACTTATGCCGCTTAGAGCGAGGAGTCGGCATTGTCCGCCAAGGCGTGGATAGCGCCGAACTCGGTCTTCCGAGTACTAGGGGCTTCACGAAATTTAAAATTATAGAATTCTATGGCTAAGTGAGAGTGTTCAAGCACTATAGTCCGGTTGCCTCATTCGTTGCGTTGAGCGCCTCCCTCGAAGGACCCAAGAATGGGAACAAGAGCGCTCAAGTTTATCCCGAACACCCAGCACTCGTGGCATGGGGGCTGAAGCCAACGACTTGCCATCTCTCAAATTTGATAAACGGCCGCACAGAAGGTAATATTTTAAATTCACAAGCGTTGCTTAGCGCATATGAACAAGTTTTCAGCATACAGGATAACAAATGCGAGTCTATTCAAAAATTACATCTTTGGAGCATTCACCCGCTATACACACCCTTCAGGACGCCCTCATAGTACATTTCGGGCTTGAGATGCTCCTTGCCCAGCGGTGGCCCGTCCGTTACAAGATTCTCCACATCCAACTTGCCCCAGTGCACTTTATCACGGGCAAGGGCCCGACGGGCACCTTCAATACAGACGGAGCACTTGATGACTTCAATCCATGGACAGGCGTCCACCAGCCGCCGCACTAGCCCGAAGTAGCTCCTGTGCATGGCTTCCTTAGGACACACCAATTATGAGGCCCTTCATGGCCTGTTCGGCGACCTTGTGGAGCTCGACCAGCTGCTTCAGCTGGTCGCTCAGGGGCACCGGATGTCCGGCCTCAGCATACTGAGACCAGAACACCTTTTCCATCGAGCTCCTCTCCTCGGCGCGGTAGAACACGGCAGCATTAGACACACTACGGGGCAGATCTGCGAATGCTCCTGGAGAGCTCCGAATTCGGGTAAGTAATAGATAATTCACTTTCACATGCTTGCTTTGCATAAAGAATGCTTTACCCGCCGCTATCTTCTTTAATGATTCAATTTCCTGGAGGGGTTTTTGGGCTTCGGCCTTAGCGGCTTTGGCACTCTCAAGAGCCGAGGCGAGCTCGGACTCTCGAGTCTTCGAGTCACGCTCCAACCTCTCGTGTTTTTCCACGAGATCCTGGAGCTCTTGCCGCACCTCCGCCACCCGCGCCTCCTGCTTCTCTCGCTCGGTGCGCCCCGTGGCCGCTTTGCTTTCGGCCGCAGACACCGCTTTCTTCAGGGTCGCCAGCTCGTTCGTGGCCCCTACAATACCCACGTTAGTCCTGTCATTTTTGCAACCAAATCCTTTCTATAAGGTATTACTTTAATAAGGTATTAGTTACCTTCCTTGTCCTCGAGCTGCTTCTTGGCAAGGCCGAGCTCGTTCTCGGACCGCTCGAGGCTCTGCTTCAAAGCATTGACCTCCGCAGTCAGTGCGGCAGAGGTCAGCAGCGCAACCTGCATTCCCATATTGACATACTTATGTTAGACTCCTGCTTATATCTTTTTAGATCCTCAGTCCGGCTTTTCTTTCCGAACACCGAACTAAGCCTCAGGGGCTATTGTCTATGCGGTAATATTTTTACATATTCTAAACTTACCTCAAAGCCTGTTAGAAGGCTGGTACATGCTTCAGTCAGCCCGCTCTTGGCGGACTGAACTTTCTGGATCACCACACTCATAATAGTGCGATGCTCCTCGTCGATGGAGGCGCCGTTAAGCGCCTCCAGCAAGCTATCCGGTGCCTCCGGATGGACGGAGCTCACCGGCATCGCAGTCTTGCCCTTCTTACGAAGGGGCCACTTGCCGGATTTTGGAACCACTGAAGGTCCCGGTACGGAGTCCGGCACAGGGCCGGACTTAGAGCCCTCTGGGGTTTCGCCCCCTTTGCGCCCGGAGTCCGGGAGGTCGCCTTGCGGCGCCTCCAGGACCAGCTCCTCCTGGCTGGGCCCCTTTTGGGACTCCACCGTGGTGTTGTCTGCGTCACGAGGGGAGGAGGCGGTTGGAAGTGAAGTGCTATTCACATCCGACGAATTCAGGGAGACGCTCGACGAAGCTGCGAGCTTGTCTTTGGGCGGGCTACATGGTTATATTCTGCGTTAGAAGACACTATGCGACAAATAAAAAGTCATGAGCTATTCCGGAGTCCGGACACTTATGATCTCGCCAGGGGATTGGCCCTTGGTGGCCACTCCTCCTCGTCGTTGTCGGTGTTGGTGGAGAAGTCCGGAGGAAGGGTAGTTCCTTTCTTGGACCCTCCGGACTCCCCAGTCAGGGCGGCCTTCCTTTTCTTCTCTCCCCTCGCTGGGGGAGAGGCTTCTTTTTCCTCCTCCTGATCCTCATGGGAGGATTCCGCCTCAGAGTCGTCGGACGATGAGTCCGACAGCACCTGGCGTCGGGAGCTCCTTCGAGTTCCCGTGGCCTTCTTCTTGGCCTTCTTCTCCGGCACCATGGGAGGTGCCGGAGCCAAGAGCCCGTCCAATCGGGCGTCCGCTGGGTCTTCCGCAAGGCCCGGATAGTTAATCTGTCAGACGTCTTCAGCCAGTCCTGTCAAAGGTAAGGGAGTTTAGATCCCGCATAGAGTCAAACTATGAAAAAAGAGTCCCATAAAGGGTAAAATAACTTACCTCGCTGGCTTGACGCTGCGAGCTGAATCCGCGATCTTTGGTAGCGGATGCGGGAGCTTCGGCGCCCTTGAATAGCACCTTCCAGGCATCTTCGTACGTAGTGTCGAATAGTCGGGTCAAGGTTCGGTGTTGTGCCGGATCAAATAACCACAAATTGAAGGCCCGTTGCTGGCATGGGAGAATCCGGCGGATGAGCATCACCTGGATTACGTTGACAAGCTTGAGATCCTTGTCCACCAGGTTTCGGATGCAGGTTTGGAGTCCGGACAGCTCTTCCGAATCACCCCACGTCAGGCCCGTCTCTTTCCATGATGTGAGCCGTGTGGGGAAGCCAGATCGGAATTCGGGGGCCGCCGCCCATTGAGCGTCGCGCGGCTCGGTGATGTAGAACCACCCCGATTGCCACCCCTTTATGGTCTCGACAAAGGAGCCCTCGAGCCATAGGACGTTGGCAATCTTGCCCAGCATGGCACCTCCAAGACTGCTTGGCGGCCGCCCACTACCTTCGGCTTGACATTGAAGATCTTCAGCCATAAGCCGAAGTGGGGCTGGATGCAGAGGAAGGCCTCGCACACGATGATAAACGCCGAGATGTTGAGGATAAAGTTCGGGGCCAGATCGTGGAAATCTAGGCCGTAGTAGAACATGAGCCCCCGGACGAATGGGTGAAGTGGAAACCCTAGTCCGCGGAGGAAGTGGGGGAGGAACACCACCCTCTCATGGGGCCTGGGGGTAGGGATGAGCTGCCCCTTGTTGGGGAGCCGACACGCGATGTCGCCGGACAAGTATCCGACTTTCCGCAGCTTTTTGATGTGCCCCTCCGTGACGGAGAAGGCCATCCACTTGCCTCCCGCTCCGGACATGGCTGGAGAAGGTTGAGGAGGGATGTGCGGACTTGGGCGCTGGAGCTCGAGTGCGCGGAAAAGGTGGATCCTTATCCCCTTATATGGACGGACGAAGCTATGCGTCCCCCACCAGCTTGGTGAAACTCGCTTGTCTCCCAAGCACCGTAATAAATGGCGCGGTTGGGTTACCCACGTCCGTATTGATGGGAATCCCAGAATAAGGGGGCACGATCTCCGCTCTGATAAGACGTGCCAACGAAACCGCCTCGCTAAATGCACTGAGGTGGAATAGTAAAACGATTCGTATAAAGGCCTGGCCGTGGTGTGATGTCATGCCACGGAATACGTCAGCAGATCTGTGCAAAAGTTATTCTCTGTACGGTGGTATGAGGAACCCGCCTTGCAATGCCGAAGACAATATGCACGCCGAACTCGTCGTCATTGAAGCCTGGTTCAGGGGTTACTGAGGGAGTCCTCGATTAGGGGGTGTCCGGATAGCTGAACTATCACCGTTGGCCGGACTCCTGGACTATGAAGATACAAGATTGAAGAGTTCGTCCAGTGTCCGGATGGGACTTTCCTTAGCGTGGAAGGCAAGCTTGGCGATACGGATATGTAGATCTCCTACCATTGTAACCGACTCTGTGTAACCCTAACCCTATCCGGTGTCTATATAAACCGGAGTGTTTTAGTCCGTGAGGACTAACAACAATCATACCATAGGCTAGCTTCTAGGGTTTAGCCTCTCTGATCTCGTGGTAGATCTACTCTTGTACTACCCATATCATCAATATTAATCAAGCAGGAGTAGGGTTTTACCTCCATCGAGAGGGCCCGAACCTGGGTAAAAACATCGCTTCCCTTGTCTCCGGTTACCATCCGCCTAGACGCACAGTTCGGGACCCCCTACCCGAGATCCGCCGGTTTTGACACCGACAACATGTCTTTCATAACAAAATATACAAAAATACAACACGTATATTTGCAGATAACAAATGTGATCAACCAAGCATTCCACAATCATCTCGGTACAATAGCATGAAAATTCATGTGGCATAAATTTATAAACTTGATTGTGTGGAAATCGATATGACGGCTATTTTCACCACATAAAACATAGAAAGTTTGCACATAATATATAACAGAGAAGCAGTCTAATAGCAGGCCTAGCTAACAAACAATCTACTCTTGGTTAATGGATTCAGTGAGATAGATGAATTACTTTCCCTCCATAAACAAGAAAAACGAAACAAACAGGACCATCTCATGGGCATTTACTTATAAACTAGTAGTTGCTTATTTAACTAGCAGACCTCACAAATTTTACACCGCTAGACTCTTACGGTGAGAGAAGAAAAATAAAATAGCCAGGAGTGCTAATATATCCCTGGCAGTAATATGCGAGTAGAAAAGGAAGTGACCACGTTTTCTGCAAGTTCAGTCCAAGAAAATTTGAGAGCCCCTGGAGAACTATGCTATATCAGAGCAACCGTCAGTTGAAAAGAAAAGAAAAGAAAAGAGAGAGAGAGTCAACCTTCTTGCTCTATGGGGAATCATGGTGGGCAGGGCGGACGACCTTGCCGTCGAGCTTGCCCAGCTCGTCGGGCTTGAGCGTGGGGTCCAAGTCATCACCGTCCATGGAACTGGAGAGGCAGAGAGCTCATGTTCATCTGAGTCGAAGCAAACATAATTGATTGGGGTGGAGAGAGAATGAAGGAGAGATGATATGAGGGGCCAAGTTGGGAGGGACCTTGTGCGGGGCATCGTAAAGGTCGAGACTCCGGCAGGTCAAGGTCGTCATCCTCTGCTAGTCCGACCCTTGCTGCTCCGAATCTGCAGATGGCAAGGCAGTTGTGGGGCCTAGGAGACAGAGGAGGGAGGCCCCTGGTGAGATCCATGGCCCAGGCCGTTGGTTGTGAGCAGAAGAGGCGCTATGTGGCTGCTAGTGCTGGCCACCGCTCGCATGGGGTCGCTGCAACCGCCGCCGTCATGGATCTCGGGCCGCCATCATCAATTGGTGGCGGGGAAGTGGAGGCCGGGAGGTGGAGGCAGAGGATGGGGATGAGGAGACGAGAGGCGTGGCGGCAGAGGTGGAGGACGGGGTTGAGGAAACGAGAGGCGTGGCGGCGGAGGACAGGGACGAGCAAAGGCAACGTGTGGCGGCGGCGGCTGGAGAAATAGACTGGGGACGGGGAAGTGTGTTAGGGTTTGGTTTTATATGGGGAAGAGTTTAGGGCTTTAGGCGGGCTTTGCACGGGCTTGCGGAGCTGTGCTGGGCTGTTCATGACGGTTTCAAAACTGTCAGCGAAAATCCGTCATGCATTAACACATTTCTTGTAGTGACCCATGGAGTCTTAGTGCTGATCATGTTTTTCTCGTGGAAGAGGCTTAGTCAATGGGTCGGCAACATTCAGATCCGTATGTATCTTGCAAATTTCTATGTCTCCGACCTGGACTAGATCCTGGATGGAATTGAAGCATCTCTTGATGTGCTTGGTTCTCTTGTGAAATCTGGATTCCTTCGCCAAGGCAAATGCTCCAGTATTGTCACAAAAGATTTTCATTGGACCCGATGCACTAGGTATGACACCTAGATCGGATATGAACTCCTTCATCCAGACTCCTTCATTTGCTGCTTCCGAAGCAGCTATGTACTCCGCTTCACACGTAGATCCCGCCCCGACACTTTGTTTAGAACTGCACCAACTGACAGCTCCACCGTTCAATGTAAACACGTATCCAGTTTGCGATTTAGAATCGTCCGGATCAGTGTCAAAGCTTGCATCAACGTAACCATTTACAATGAGCTCTTTGTCACCTCCATAAACGAGAAACATATCCTTCGTCCTTTTCAGGTATTTCAGGATGTTCTTGACCGCTGTCCAGTGATCCACTCCTGGATTACTTTGGTACCTCCCTGCTAGACTTATAGCAAGGCACACATTAGGTCTGCTACACATCATTGCATACATGATAGAGCCTACGGCTGAAGCATAGGGAACATCTTTCATCTTCTCTCTATCTTCTGTAGTCGTCGGGCATTGAGTCTTACTCAACTTCACACCTTGTAACACAGGCAAGAACACTTTCTTTGCTTGATCCATTTTGAACTTCTTCAAAACATTGTCAAGGTATGTGCTTTGTGAAAGTCCAATTAGGCGTCTTGATTTATCTCTATAGATCTTGATGCCCAATATATAAGCAGCTTCACCGAGGTCCTTCATTGAAAAACTCTTATTCAAGTATCCATTTATGCTATCCAGAAATTCTATATCATTTCCAATCAACAATATGTCATCCACATATAATATTAGAAATGCTACAGAGTTCCCACTCACTTTCTTGTAAATACAGGCTTCTCCAAAAGTCTGTATAAAACCATATGCTTTGATCACACTATCAAAGCGTTTATTCCAACTCCGAGAGGCTTGCACCAGTCCATAAATGGATCGCTGGAGCTTGCACACTTTGTTAGCATCCTTTGGATCGACAAAACCTTCTGGTTGCATCATATACAACTCTTCTTCCAGGAATGTAGTTTTGACATCCATTTGCCAAATTTCATAATCATAAAATGCGGCAATTGCTAACATGATTCAGACAGACTTAAGCATCGCTACAGGTGAGAAAGTCTCATCGTAGTCAATCCCTTGACCTTGTCGAAAACCTTTCGCAACAAGTCGAGCTTTATAGACAGTAACATTACCGTCAGCGTCAGTCTTCTTCTTGATGATCCATTTATTCTCAATGGCTTGCCGATCATCGGGCAAGTCAACCAAAGTCCACACTTTGTTCTCATACATGGATCCCATCTCAGATTTCATGGCCTCAAGCCATTTTGCGGAATCTGGGCTCACCATCGCTTCTTCATAGTTCGTAGGTTCGTCATGGTCTAGTAACATAACTTCCAGAACAGGATTACCGTACCACTCTGGTGTGGATCTTACTCTACTTTGACCTACGAGGTTCAATAACAACTTGATCCGAAGTTCCATGATCATCATCATTAACCTCCTCACTAATTGGTGTAGACGTCATAGGAACCGGTTTCTGTGATGAACTACTTTCCAATAAGGGAGCAGGTACAGTTACCTCATCAAGTTCTACTTTCCTCCCACTCACTTCTTTCGAGAGAAACTCCTTCTCTAGAAAGGATCCATTCTTAGCAACTAATGTCTTGCCTTCGGATCTGTGATAGAAGGTGTACCCAACAGTCTCCGTTGGGTATCCTATGAAGACACATTTCTCCGATTTTGGTTCGAGCTTACCAGGTTGAAGCTTTTTCACATAAGCATCGCAACCCCAAAATTTAAGAAACGACAACTTTGGTTTCTTGCCAAACTATAGTTCATAAGGCGTCATCTCAACGGATTTTGATAGTGCCCTAGTTAACGTGAATGGAGCCGTCTGTAAAGCATAACCCCATTACACTGTGGTAAATCAGTAAGAGACATCATAGATCGTACCATATCTAATAAAGTACGATTACGACGTTCGAACACACCATTACACTGTGGTGTTCCGGGTGGCGTGAGTTGCAAAACTATTCCACATTGTTTCAAATGTAGACCAAATTCGTAACTCAAATACTCTCCTCCACGACCAGATCATAGAAACTTTATTTTCTTGTTATGATGATTTTCAACTTCACTCTGAAATTCTTTGAACTTTTCAAACGTTTCAGACTTATGTTTTATTAAATAGATATACCCATATCTGCTTAAATCATCTGTCAAGGTGAGGAAATAACGATATCCGCGACGAGCCTCAACATTCATCGGGCCACATACATCTGTATGTATGATTTCCAACAAATCTGTTGCTCTCTCCATAGTACCGGAGAACGGCGTTTTAGTCATCTTGCCCATGAGGCACGGTTCACAAGTACCAAGTGATTCATAATCAAGTGGTTCCAAAAGTCCATCAAGATGGAGTTTCTTCATGCGCTTTTAATCGATATGACCTAAACGGCAGTGCCACAAATAAGTTGCACTATCATTATCAACTCTACATCTTTGGGCTTCATCATTATGAATATGTGTATCACTACTATCGAGATTCAACAAAAATAGACCACTCTTCAAGGGTGCATGACCATAAAAGATATTAATCATATAAATAGAACAACCATTATTATCTAATTTAAATGAATAACCGTCTCGAATCAAACAAGATCTAGATATAATGTTCATGCTGAACGCTGGCATCAAATAACAATTATTTAGGTCTAATACTAATCCCGAAGGTAGATGTAGAGGTAGCGTGCCGACGGCGATCACATCGACTTTGGAACCGTTTCCCATGCGCATCGTCACCTCGTCTGTCGGGGGTTGGGTGCGACATATGCCAAAGGATGGCTTATCATGGAGGGGGCGAGTAGAACGTCGCCAGTGCCTGGAAACGGGATGAGGCGAAGACATGCACCCGGCGAATCTTACCCAGCTTGTGGCTCTCCGAGGAGATAACACCCTCATCGCTACTCAAGGGGACTCCAGCGTGATCACTATGGCAAAGTGAGTACAAGATGCTCCTTGAGTTGTTCGGGGTGAGGAAGGAGAAGGGCAAGGCTAGCTCTTCTCTCCTCTATGCGTGTGTCTAAAACTACTAGATTCCAACCCTTTGCATGGGTGCCCCGGGGGGTTTATATAGGCCTACCCCCCGGGGGTACAACGGTAATCCGGCTGGGTGCGGGTCCAAGTCGTCAGTCTCTAAGTCGCCGTCTTCTCCGCCGACTTCTGGGGCCCGCCGACTAGTGGGCCTCGCCGACGGCCAGCATGGGGCCGACAGCCCTTGCCCGCCGCGGGCGGGTCTTGCCGGCTGCAGATTACTGTAGCCGTGCTTCTAATGACGTGAGCTTGGTCATAGGGTCATGGCAACAGTGCCGCCGCCTGGCGGACGATCACTGTTTCCATTCCCCGTCTTGTCTGGTTAATGGCGCGTGGAGCCCGCGGGAGGGGCCGGCCGACTCCCGGAGGCCGACTCCAACGGGTCCGTCTTTGGGGCGATCTCGCCGTCTTCGATACTCCCGCCAACAGGTGTGTCCCGCCGTCTTCGGGTCGTACAGACAGGCCATCGTGGGTACAGGAATCTGCCCACGGGGCTGATGTCAGGGCCGGCTTGGCAACAGTGCTGCGCTCCGTGGCCATACCTGCCCTTTATGGGCAGGGCAAGGATGGGCCGCGAGGCGGCTTTGTCCCATCCCGCTCGTAGTCGCTCAGGCAAGAGGTGGTTGGGGTCGCGGGCCGACTCCCTGTAGCCGGCCTCACTAGAGGTCGCCGGCTTGGAGTCGGCTCGCCCCGAGGCCGCCTCACGGGACTCGGCCTAGAGGGGCAGTCGGCGACTCTGTTGCCGACTCACTGAAGGCGGCTCTTTGTCTTGGCGTCTTGAGGGGCGCAGTCTGCCCCGATGTTTTGAAAGGTTCAGGGGCTCGGGTCTGCCTACCCGTGGCCCATTACTCCGACAGTAGTCCCCGAAGCTGGTGAGGTGCCGAGGGAAGCTGGTCGAGGAGCCTCGACAGCTTCATCCCTTTGTTAGAAGAATCTGGACTCGGCCCGCCGTCTCCATCTCGAGCCGGAGTCGGCCTTGCAGGGGGCCGTCTTGCTCTTCAAAGGTTTCAAAGGTCGCAGCGGGATCCGGGCGGCGTGCCTGATAAGCTTCCCGGCAGCCGCCCATTGCGGGCCCGCCACGTGACGCCACGCGGCAGGGCCAGTCTGCCAGCCCACGCGCGTGACAAGACAGGCCCGTTAGGCGGGGCCCGCCACTACCATGCCTCGACGCGCAGCGGATCGCTGCGGTTGTGCGGGCGGTTGGGCTCCCCACGCCGTTACTGCGCGCAGTAACGTCGTGGGTTAAATCGTGGGGGCGTGGGGACGTGGGCGCAGTTAATCCCACGCCCGCCCCCTCGGCTTCGCAGCCTAGGCGCCTATAAGTAGGCGGGGGGAGGGAGGGGGCGGTGACGCACGCGCACTCTCTCCTCCCCGCTCCCTGCCTCGTCTTCTTCCTTGCTCCACCGTGCCGGGCCTCGTTTTCTTCCTCGCTCCACCGCGCCGAGCCTCGCCGCGCCGTGGAGATGAGCTCCTCATCCGCTGCCGCGCCTCCCACCGCGCGCTCCGGCGTGTGGGACGGCTCCATCATTGACGATGACATCATTGAATTCCTTCGTCAAACGCGCCGCATCCCGGGCAGCCACCTAGTGCGGACCCGCGCCGCGCCGGAGGGCGAAATCACGCCGGCGCCAGAGGAGGGGAGCGGGTCTTTTTCCGCTCGCACCTCATGCGCGGGCTTGGGCTGCCGGCGAGCGGCTTCTTCCGCGCATTCTTGGAGTTTTTCGGGCTCCAGCCGCACCACCTCACCCCCAACACGGTGGTGCTGTTGGCCGCCGCATCCTTATGCGCGGTTTTCTCGAGTCCTCCCCACCATCGAGCTATGGGGGAATTCTTCCAGCGGCTCGGGACCCACGACGTCAGCGTGCCGGCTCAGGCGGCACGCTCATCGCCAAGAGGAGGCCGGTGCCCGAGAACCCTTTCCTGCCATCTCCCTCATCAAGTCGGTGAAGATGTGGCAGCGTTCATACTTACGCCAAGAACGCCGCTCAAGGCGACTGGGTCAACTTGCCGCCTTACATGGGCGGCGAGCTGGCGGGGCGATCCACCAGCTGGTCCTATAGGGCCCGGACGCTGACTCCCGCAGGCAACACCGCCGTCGCGCGGCTCCGCGTGATGATACAGTCGGAGGGCCTGACTGGGGCAGACTTGCTGGCCGCCTTTGTGGCGTGCCGAGTTCTCCCTCTTCAGGGCCGACCTCATCTGATCTGCCAGATGAGCGGCCGCCGGGACCCCAGCCGGCTGTGCTCCAAGGATATTTCCCATGCGGAGGTGGTGGACACGGTAAACTTCTTGGCAAACTGCGGCCTCACGGAGGAATGGCAGTTCGGCAAGGAGCCATACTCGCGGGCCAATCCCCCGCCGTTGGTAAGTCGTCTCTTTCTTCTCTGTTTCCTTCTTCGGCCGGATCCGGCTCTAATTTTCCTTGGTCTTTTCCGACTCAGAATCCTCTCATGCCGCCCTCGGCCGGTGCCGCGGGGCCGGCTCGTGAATTCGTCCCCGACCGGGCGGAGAGCGACGCCGACAACCCGGACTTGGGTGTGGCGGCAATGGAGGCCGACGCCGAGGGAGGGGGAGGGGCCGACGACCTCAGGCCTTTGGCCACCTTCACCGACTGGCCCGATGATGACGGCGAGAAGGAAGTCGCCCCCCGCCACCAGCAGAAAGCCGGCCAGCCAGGCGCAAGCTCCTCCGCCGCCTTGGGGGGTCGAGGCGGCGCGAAGAGGCACCGGGTCGGGCCGGGTCAGCCGAGCGGCCAGGCCAAGAAATTCAGGGGAGCGGCCGCCGCGACTCAGCGCGAAGAAGCGGTCGCGAAGGCTAACCGCTTCCGCAAGGAGGTGAAGAAGCCACCGCTGGTCTCCGCGTAAGTATTTTTTATTCTGTCTTGTTTTCTTCTGGGCCGTCTTGCCCGAGTCTTCTCATGTCCTTTTTCCTTATCAGGGCTCCCCTCACCTTGGAGAGGGTCGCCGCCGCCTTCGTCATGGGGTCGGCGGAGACGTCCGCCAATAGTCGGCGGGTTGACCCTGCGGCCGCCCTCCGGGAGGCGACAGAGCGAAATGTGCAGGAGAAGCGCGACGAGGAGGAGGTTGCCCGTCGGGAGAAGGCGGAGGCCGAGAAGGTGGTCGAAGATATGCGGGGGCGTTTCTTAGTCCGAATGGCATCACGGTGAACTCGTACAATCCGTATCTGGAGGTGAAAGCGGTCTTGGGAATATCCTCGGTTCGTACTTTCAGTTGATGATATCCCGATCTCAAGTCAATCTTTGAGAACACCTTGGCCTTAGCGAGTTGATCGAATAAATCATTTATTCGCGGCATCGGATATTTGTTCTTGATTGTGACCATGTTTAGCGCTCGATAGTCTATGCACAATCTCAGTGTTCCATCCTTCTTTTTGGCGAATAAAATTGGTGAACCCCAAGGTGAGGAACTGGCTCGTATGTACCCTTTTTCCAACAGTTCCTTTATTTGCTTCTTTAGTTCCACCAATTCGTATGGTGCCATTCTGTATGGTTTCTTGTATATGGGAGCGGTTCCGGGTGCTAGCTCTATGCTGAATTCAATCTCTCTATCTGGTGGCATGCCTGGTAGTTCTTCAGGGAATACATCTGGAAATTCACACACTACTGGCACTTTGCTCAATTCAGAAATATCTACCTTGTTCAATCTCGGTTGCCAGCATATTTTTCTTTCCTTGGCTGAAACCTTTATGGTCTTCCCGTGGTGATGGGTGAGAATTACAGTCCTGTTGAAGCAGTCAATAAAACCTTTGTTGGTGGTTAACCAATCCATCCCTAAGATGACATCCAGCCCTTTATTTTCCAACACGATAAGATTTGCGTGGAACTTCAATCCTTCAAACTCGATAACCACATCCTGGCAATAATGCTGGGTAACTTGCTTGATTCCAGGGGACTTGACGATCATAGATTTTCCCAAGGGAAGCATCGAAAAATTATTTTGCAAAGCAAAACTTTTCGAAACGAACGAGTGAGAAGCTCCAGAATCAAACAAAACCATGGCAGGTATTGTGTTGACAGGAAACGTACCGAGTACAATATCTGGGGCATTTTGTGTGTCCTCTTTGGTCACGTGGTTTAGATGACCCTTCCTGTGGTTGTTATTTGGGTTGAAATTGTTGCGCTTTGGTGCCGAATTATTGCCTCCGTTGTTCGGCTTTGGGGCCGAGTTCCTTGGCTTGGGGCACTGCTTGGCATAGTGCCCTTCTTCTCCACAAGCGTAACAGGTAACGCCTGGGCGGTATGTGAACTCCTTGTCCCTTGTGTGGAAATTCTTGCTTGGGCGTGAGACGTTTGTCGTGGGTTTGGGTGTCCAGTTTTTCTGAACGTCTGTCTTGCTGCGGTGCTTGCGGGTGTGTTTAGACTGGTCCCTCTTCCATTTGCGGAAATCTTCTAAGTTGTGTCTCTCATTTTCCAAGGTAATGGCCTTATCTACCAGCGTCTTAAAATCTGGAAATGTGTGTACGACCAACTGACATTTAAGCGCGGGTGTCAGTCCGTCTAGGAACTTCTCCATCTTTTTGTTTTCTGACATTCGCTTTCGTTGGCGTGAGCGAGACAGCAGGGTAAACTGACTGTTATATTCGGACACCGTCATTGTTCTTTGCTTGAGGTCATCAAATTCTCTCTTTTTGATCTTCATCAGACTCTTAGGAATATGTGCCCCACGAAAACCTTCTTTAAATTCCTCCCATGATATATTATTTTCGTTGGGGTGCATGTGTAGGAAATATTTCCCACCACGATGCGGCTGCTCCAGTGAGATAGTGCGGAGCATAAAGCACTTTCTCAAGGTCTGAACACTGGGCGATAATTAATTTTCTCTCCATGTCTCGAAGCCAGTCCTCGGCTTCCAGAGGTTTGTCAGTGTGAGAAAATGTTTGGGGACGCGTCTTCTGTAGCTCGGATAACTTGGATTGCTGCTGATACTGTCTGCGGTGATTCCCCATATTGATGACTTGGTTCAGTATTTCCTGATGTTGCTGCTGACTTTGTTCGTAAAGACGGCACATCTGGGAAAGTGCCATTTCACTGTCCTGTTGACTTGTCTGTCCCTGTGTGAAATTGTAGCCTGGGGGTGTGCCATAATTTTCCTCTGTCGGAGTTGGCATGGAGCGCGTCCAAGGACGAGAAATAATTTACTCTGGGGATATATTTTGAAACACTCATAAGAAAGTGGAAGAAGTCGCAGAAATTAAGTCCATAAATGCATAAGGATGGCAAATAAATGAAAAGCCCAAGATTTTTTTTTTCAAGAAAACAAGTCGATTGCGCACGGAGAAGGACTGCTCATTACATATCTTACACGCAAGCAGTAATTGTACAATACATCACTCAGGATATGCGTACATAAATCCTGACATGTTATTTAGTCTAGTGCACTCCTCCAGATCCTTCATGATGCGCAAACAAACTACTTCTCACAGCCTATTTACATATAAACATATTGTACAAGTCAGTACATCGCATGGCGGCTAAGCGTACTTAGTCGGAGATAGTAAGGATTTCCCTTGGCCTGCCAAGGGTGAGGCGTAGAGAGGCTGAGGATCCAGACGAGAGGTGCTGCACGGAGTTGGTGGAGCAAGTGCCCTGTGTGGGACAACTCGAATCTGAGCGGGCACGAGGGGTGGTGCAGAACGAACCGGAGTAGGTGCAATGACCTGGCTGAATTCCTCCGTGGTAGGCAGGCGACGAGTAGCGGTGCGAGCAGTAGGAGCGAACGATGCTGATGACGAGACGAAAGTCAGTGCCGGTGCAGCATGCAGGAGCTCCCTCCTGTTGGCGGCACAGCCATGGACTGAGTCCATGCGGGGAGCTACAAAGTCGTCCACCAGGTTGTCGAAGGCTGCCTCCAAAGCCCGGAGATACTCGAAGAACATCTCAAAAGCTTCGTCCCGTTCTCCTCTGGGGCAAGAGAACGTGTAGTGGCAGGTGTATGGCACGTGACATGGCAGGTAGCGGTAGCGACGAGTCTTCATTGAAGGCAGGATATCCCTGAGACGAGCTATCGCCTCACGGGCTGCCATCTGTAGCGCGTGCTTCTCTGTGGGCATGGCTTTCCGCACGAACCGGTAACGCTCAACTCGTCCTCTCTTGAATTCCACCGTGTCTTGGTGCATGGTTAGACGGTCATTGACCTTGTGCTGAGAGAGAGAGAAGACTGGGCGCACATATGGCCCCATCGCGACTTGGACGATGAAGGAGAGACGCTTGACAAACCCATCGGGCATGTTGGCGAACATCTGTGACTCGCAGTCGTTGCTGGCCATCTACAAAAGTAGGCAAAAATCCTGAGTAGTCAAATCATAAATTTATGCTGACTGTCAGAAATTGACTACATTTGTAAAAGTAATAAATAGCTCTATTATGCTAATAACCGATTAGCGATCGCACCTAGTGGCTTCCTACAGTCAGCCTGGCTCTGGTACCAAGCTTGTCACGACCGGATTTTCAATAAAAATATTTATTGAACAACCGACCCATGAAATCCAATATGAGGATAAATCCTCCATATCGGTAGACAAAACTTTGATACAAGAAGCCAGTAGCATTACAATATTACAAGGGTCGGACTAAAGATGCCCAACCAATTATTACAACACGCCAATAATCATACATGATGGCGGATATGGCACAAGGTGTAGGGTGGAACTACTAGTGACTTGGAGTATGCGTGGTTGGTGGAATAACACAGAGGGGTGGTTAATAAGTCTACTGCACTGGCGGCTCATCGAGCGTCGAGGTGAGGCTCGATGAATTTATTTCGGTAGCAGAAGCGGATATTTTACAAGGACAAATCCAGGGGCCGCACGAGACTGATTGGGATTCCTCTAGGCGTTGGACTCGCTATCGAACTCTTCATCCATGAGATCGCCTTCGTCAACATCTGGCCAAATCAACAAGCCAGGTGAGTACTATGAAAGTACTCGCAAGACAGTTCGGACAAAAGATATAACAAATGGAAGCATTGAAGGAAATATGCCCTAGAGGAAATAATAAAGTTATTATTTATTTCCTTATATCATGATAAATGTTTATTATTCATGCTAGAATTGTATTAACAGGAAACATAATACATGTGTGAATATATAGACAAACAGAGTGTCACTAGTATGCCTCTACTAGACTAGCTTGTTAATCAAAGATGGTTATGTTTCCTAACCATAGACAAAGGAGTTGTCATTTGATTAACAAGGTCACATCATTGGTTGAATGATCTGATTGACATGACCCATTCCATTAGCTTAGCACCCGATCGGTTAGTATGTTGCTATTGCTTTTATCCATGACTTATGCATGTTCCTATAACTATGAGAATATGCAACTCCGTTTACCGGAGGAACACTTTAGGGTACTACCAAACGTCACAACGTAATCGGGTGATTATAAAGGAGTACTACAGGTGTCTCCAAAGGCAGATGTTGGGTTGGCGATTTCGAGATTAGGATTTGTCACTCCGATTGCTCGGAGAGGTATCCTGGGCCCTCTCGGTAATACACATCACTAAGCCTTGCAAGCATTACAACTAATGAGTTAGCTGTGAGATGATGTATTACGGAACGAGTAAAGAGACTTGCCAAGATGAGATTGAACTAGGTATTGGATACCGACGATCGAATCTCGGGCAAGTAACATACCGATGACAAAGGGAACAACGATGTTGTTATGCGGTCTGACCGATAAAGATCTTCGTAGAATATGTAGGAGCCAATATGGGCATCCAGGTCCCGCTATTGGTTATTGACCGGAGATGTATCTCGGTCATGTCTACATTGTTCTCAAACCGTAGGGTCCGCACGCTTAAGGTTTCGATGACGGTTATATTATGAGTTTGTGTATTTTGATGTACCGAAGAAGTTCGGAGTCCCGGATGTGATCACGGACATGATGAGGAGTCTCGAAATGATCGAGAAATAAAGATTGATATATTGGACGGCTATATTCGGACTCCGGAAAGGTTCCGGAAGTTTCCGGATAAAACCGGAGTGCCGGAGGTTACCGGAACCCCGGGAAGTAATGGGCCTTATTGGGCCAAGAGGGAGAGAGAGGGCTGCGCCAGGAGGTATGCGCGCCCCATGGGGAGTCCGAATTGGACAAGGAGGGGGGGCGGCCCCCTTTCCCTCTTCCTCTCCCTCTCCTTCCTTCCCCCTTCCTCCTTCCTAGTTGGACTAGGAAAGGGGAGTCCTACTCCCACTAGGAGGAGGACTCCCCCCACCCTTGGCGCGCCTCCTAGGGCCGGCCGGCCCTCCCCCTTGCTCCTTTATATACGGGGGCAGGGGGGCACCTCATGACACACAAATTGATCCTTGAGATCGTTCCTTAGCCGTGTGCGGTGCCCCCCTCCACCAGATTCCACCTCGGTCATATCGTAGCGGTGCTTAGGCGAAGCCCTGCGTCGGTAGAACATCAAGATCGTCACCACGCCCGTCAGGTTGACGGAACTCTCTCTCCCGGAGCTTTGCTGGATCGGAGCCTGAGGAGCGCCACCGAGCTGAACGTGTGCCAAGAACTCGAGGCGCCGGAGTAACGGCGCTGGGATCGGTTGGATCGCGAGGAGAACGTCGACTACTTCCTCTACGTTATGATCGCTTCCGCCCGGGTTCACGAGGGTACGTAGACAACACTCTCCTCTCGTTGCTATGCTTCACCATGATCTTGCGTGTGCGTAGGAAATTTTTGAAATTACTACGTTCCCCAACAGTGGCATCCGAGCCTAGGTTTTTATGGTTTGATGTTTTGCACGAGTAGAACACAATTGAGTTGTGGGCGATACAAGTCATACTGCCTACCGGCATGTCATACTTTGGTTCAGTGGTATTGTGAGATGAAGCGGCCCGGACCGACATTACGCGTGACGCTTTACGCGAGACTGGTTTCACTGCTACGAGCACTCGTGCTTAAAGGTGGCTGGCGGGTGTCTGTCTCTCTCACTTTAGTTGAACTGAGTGTGGCTACGCCCGGTCCTTGAGAAGGTTAAACGGAGTCTATTTGACGAAGTATCGTTGTGGTCTTGATGCGTGGGTGAGATTGGTTCTTGCTTAAGCCCGTAGCAGCCACGTAAAATTTGCAACAACAAAGTAGAGGACGTCTAACTTGTTTTTGCAGGGCATGTTGTGATGTGATATGGTCAAGACGTGATGCTATATTTTATTGTATGAGATGATCATGTTTTGTAACCGAAGTTATCGGCAACTGGCTGGAGCCATATGGTTGTCGCTTTATTGTATGAAATGCAACGCCCTGTAATTGCTTTACTTTATCACTAAGCGGTAGCGATAGTCGAGAAGCAATAGATGGCGTAAGCGACAACGATGCTACGATGGAGATCAAGGTGTCGGCGCCGGTGACGATGGTGATCACGACGGTGCTTCGGAGATGGAGATCACAAGCACAAGATGATGATGGCCATATCATATCACTTATATTGATTGCATGTGATGTTTATCCTTTATGCATCTTATCTTGCTTTGATTGGCGGTAGCATTTTAAGATGATCTCTCACTAAAAATTATCAAGACGTGTTCTCCCTGAGTATGCACCGTTGCCAAAGTTCGTCGTGCCCAGACACCACGTGATGATCGGGTGTGATAAGCTCTACGTCCATCTACAACGGGTGCAAGCGAGTTTTGCACACGCAGAATACTCAGGTTATACTTGACGAGCCTAGCATATGCAGATATGGCCTCGGAACACGGAGACCGAAAGGTCGAGCGTGAGTCATATAGTAGATATGATCACCATAAGATGTTCACCATTGAAAACTACTCCATCTCACGTGATGATCGGTTATGGTTTAGTTGATTTGGATCACGTGATCACTTAGATGACTAGAGAGATGTCTGTCTAAGTGGGAGTTCTTAAGTAATATGATTAATTGAACTTTAATTTATCATGAACTTAGTCCTGGTAGTATTTTGCAGATTATGTTGTAGATCAATAGCTCGCGTTGTTGCTTCCTATGTTTTTATATGTGTTCCTAGAGAAAATTGTATTGAAAAATATTAGTAGCAATGATGCGGATTGGATCCGTGATCTGAGGTTTATCCTCATTGCTGCACGTAAGAATTATGTCCTTAATGCACCGCTAGGTGATGACTATTGCAGGAGCAAATGCAGACGTTATGAACGTTTGACTGGCTCAATATGATGACTACTTGATAGTTTAGTGAACCATACTTAACGGCTTAGAATCGGGACTTCAAAGACGTTTTGAACGTCATGGACCATATGAGATGTTCCAGGAGTTGAAGTTAATATTTCAAGCAAATACCGAGTTGAGAGATATGAAGTCTCCAACAAGTTCTATAGCTAAAAGATGGAAGAGAATCGCTCAACTAGTGAGCATGTTCTCAGATTGTCCGGGTACTTCAATCGCTTGAATCAAGTGGGAGTTAATCTTCCGGATAAGATAGTGATTGACAGAATTCTCTAGTCACCAACACTAAGTTACTAGAACTTCGTGATGAACTATAGTATGCAAGGGATGACGAAAACGATTCCCGAGCTCTTCGTGATGTTGAAATCGACGAAGGTAGAAATCAAGAAAGAGCATCAAGTGTTGATGATTGACAAGACCACTAGTCTCAAGGAAAAGGGCAAGGGGAAGAAGGGGAACTTCAAGAAGAACGGCAAGCAAGTTGCTGCTCGAGTGAAGAAGCCCAAGTCTGGACCTAAGCCTGAGACTAAGTGCTTTTGCTGCAATGGAACTGGTCACTAGAAGCAGATCTACCCCAAGTGATTGGTGGATAAGAAGGATGGCAAAGTGAACATAAGTATATTTGATATACATGTTATTGATGTGTACTTTACTAGTGTTCATAGCAACCCCTCAGTATTTGGTACTAGTTCAGTTGCTAAGATTAGTAACCGAAAAGGGAGTTGCAGAATGAACAGAGACTAGTTAAGGGTGAAGTGACGATGAGAGTTGGAAGTGGTTCCAAGATTGATATGATCATCATCGCACACTCCCTATACTTTCGGGATTAGTGTGGAACCTAAATAAGTGTTATTTGGTGTTGAGCATAAATATGATTTGATCATGTTTATTGCAATACGGTTATTCATTTAAGTAAGAGAATAAATTGTTGTTACGGTTACATGAATAAAACCTTATATGGTTACACACCCAATGAAAATGGTTCATTGGATCTCGATCATAGTGATACACATATTCATAATATTGAAACCAAAAGATGCAAAGTTAATAATGATAGTGCAACTTATTTGTGGCACTGCCGTTTAGGTCATATTGGTGTAAAGCGCATGAAGAAAACTCCATGCTGATGGACTTTTGGAATCACTTGATTATGAATCATTCGATGCTTGCGAACCGTGCCGTTTGGGCAAGATGACTAAAACTCCGTTCTCCGGAACAATGGAACAAGCTACTGACTTATTGGAAATAATACATACCGATGTATGCGATCCAATGAGTGTTGATGCTCGTGGCAAGTATCGTTATTTTCTGACTTTCACAAGATGATTTGAGCAGATATGGGTATATCTACTTGATGAAACATAAGTCTGAAATAGTTGAAAGGTTCAAATAATTTCAGAGTGAAGTGGAAAAATCATCGTAACAAGAAAATAAAGTTTCTGCGATCTAATCGCAAAGACGAATAATTGAGTTACGAGTTTGGTCTTCAATTAAAATAATGTGGAATAGTTTCACAGCTCACGCCACCGAACACCACAATGTTATGGTGTGTCCGAACGTCGTAACCGCACTTTATTTGATATGGTGCGATCTATGATGTCTCTTATTAATTTACCATTACCGTTTTGGGGTTATGCATTAGAGACAGCTGCATTCACGTTTAATAGGGCACCATCTAAATCCGTTGAGACAACACCATATGAACTATGGTTTAACAAAGAAACCTAAGCTGTCGTTTCTTAAAAGTTTGGAGTTGTGATGCTTATGTGAAAAAGTTTTCACCTGATAAGCTCAAACCCAAATCGGAGAAGTGCGTCTTCATAGAATACCCAAAGGTAACTATTGGGTACACCTTCTATCACAGATCCGAAGGCAAGTTTTTCGTTGGTAAGATGGATCCTTTCTAGAGAAGAAGTTTCTCTCGAAAGAAGTGAGTGGGAGGAAAATAGAACTTGATGAGGTAATTATACCTTCTCCCTTATTGGAAAGTAGTTCATCACAGAAATCAGTTCCAGTGATTCCTACACCAATTAGTGAGGAAGTTAATGATAATGATCATGAAACTTCAGATCAAGTTGCTACCAAACCTCGTAGGTCTTCCAGAGTAAAATCCGCACCAGAGTAGTACGGTAATCATGTTCTGGAAGTCATGTTACTAGACCATGATGAACCTACGAACTATGAGGAAGCGATGATGAGCCCAGATTCCGCATTATGGCTTGAGGCCATGAAATCTGAGATGGGATCCATGTATGAGAACAAAGTATGGACTTTGGTTGACTTGCCCGATGATCGGCAAGCCATAGAAAATAAATGGATCTTCAAGAGGAAGACGGACACTGATAGTAGTGTTACTATCTACAAAGCTCGACTTGTCACAAAAGGTTTTCGACAAGTTCAAGGTGTTGACTACAATGAGATTTTATCAACTGTAGCGATGCTTAAGTCTGTCCGAATCATGTTAGCAATTGCCACATTTTATGAAATCTGGCAAATGGATGTCAAAACTACATTCTTTAATGGATTTATTAAAGAAGAGTTGTATATGATGCAACCAGAAGGTTTTGTCAATCCTAAAGGTGCTAACAAAATATGCAAGCTCCAGTGATGGACTGGTGCAAGCATCTCAGAGTTGGAATACATGCTTTGATAAGTTGATCATAGCATATAGTTTTATACAGACTTGCGGTGAAGCCTGTAATTACTAGAAAGTGAGTGGGAGCACTACAGCATTTCTGATAAGTATATGTGAATGACATATTGTAGATCGGAAATAATGTAGAATAATGAGGAAAGCATAAAGGAGTGTTTGAAAGGAGTTTTTTCAAAGAAAGACCTCGGTGAAGCTGCTAACATATTGAGCATCAAGATCTATAGAGATAGATCAAGACGCTTTGATAAGTTTTTTCAATGAGTACATACCTTGACAAGATTTTGAAATAGTTCAAAATGGAACAGTCAAAGAAAGAGTTCTTGCCTGTGTTACAAGGTGTGAAATTGAGTAAGACTCAAAACCCGACCACGGCAGAAGATAGAAAGAGAATGAAAGTCATTCCCTATGCCTTGGCCATAGATTCTATAAAGTATGCCATGCTGTGTACCAGATCTATTGTATACCCTACAATCGAGTTTGGCAAGGAGTACAATAGTGATCTAGGAGTAGATCATCGGACAGCGGTCAAAATTATCCTTAGTAAAATAAGGATATGTTTCTCGATTATGGAAGTGACAAAAAGGTTCGTCGTAAAGGGTTACGTCGATGCAAGTTTTGACACCGATCTGGATGACTCTAAGTCTCGATCTACATTCATATTGAAAGTGGGAGCAATTAGCTAGAGTAGCTCCGTGCAGAGCAATGTAGACATAGAAAAATTGCAAAATACATAACGGATCTGAATATGAAAGACCCATTGACTAAGATTCTCTCACAAGCAAAACATGATCACACCTTAGTACTCTTTGGGTGTTAATCACATAGCGATGTGAACTAGATTACTGAATCTAGTAAACCCTTTGGGTGTTGGTCACATGGCGATGTGAACTATGGGTGTTAATCACATGATGATGTGAACTATCGATGTTAATCACATGGTGATGTGATCTAGATTATTGACTCTAGTGCAAGTGGGAGACTGAAGGAAATATGCCCTAGAGGCAATAATAAAGTTATTATTTATTTCCTTATATCATGATAAATGTTTATTATTCATGCTAGAATTGTATTAACCGGGAACATAATACATGTGTGAATACATAGACAAACAGTGTCACTAGTATGCCTCTACTTGACTAGCTCGTTAATCGAAGATGGTTATGTTTCCTAACCATAGACATGAGTTGTCATTTGATTAACAGGATCACATCATTAGGAGAATGATGTGATTGACATGACCCATTCCGTTAGCCTAGCACCCGATCGTTTAGTATGTTGCTATTGCTTTCTTCATGACTTATACATGTTCCTGTAACTATGAGATTATGCAACTCCGTTTACGGAGGAACACTTTGGGTACTACCAAACGTCACAACGTGAATCGGGTGATTATAAAGGAGTACTACAGGTGTCTCCAAAGGTACTTGTTGGGTTGGCGTATTTGAGATTAGGTTTTGTCACTCCGATTGTCGGAGAGGTATCTCTGGGCCTTCTCGGTAATACACATCACATAAGCCTTGCAAGCATTACAACTAATGAGTTAGTTGTGAGATGATGTATTACGGAACGAGTAAAGAGACTTACCGTAACGAGATTGAACTAGGTATTGGATACCGACGATCGAATCTCGGGCAAGTAACATACCGATGACAAAGGGAACAACGTATGTTGTTATGCGGTCTGACCGATAAAGATCTTCGTAGAATATGTAGGAACCAATATGGGCATCCAGGTCCCGCTATTGGTTATTGACCGGAGATGTGTCTCGGTCATGTCTACATTGTTCTCGAACCGTAGGGTCCGCACGCTTAAGGTTTCGATGACGGTTATATTATGAGTTTGTGTATTTTGATGTACCGAAGGTTGTTCGAGTCCCGGATATGATCACGGACATGACGAGGAGTCTCGAAATGGTCGAGACATAAAGATTAATATATTGGACGGATACATTTGGACACGGAAAGGTTCCGGAGAAGTTTGGAGCTCGGGAGGTTACCGGAACCCCGGGAGGTATATGGGCCTTATTGGGCCCATGTAGGAGGAAGGAGAAGGAACATGGGAGGCGCGCCCCCAAGCCCAATCCGATTGGGGAGGGGGCCGGCCCCCTTTCCTTTCTCATTCCCCCTCTTCCAATTTCTACTACTAGTACAACTTCCTAAATACTAGAACTCTTTCCATCCCCCTCCAAAAAAGATAAGCAAAAGAGAGGGAAACCAACTTGGAGTAGGTTTCCCCCTCCTGGTGCGCCCCTTGGGCGGCCACCTCCTCCCTCCCTCCTTTATATCACGGGGAAGGGGCACCCTAGGACACACAAGTTGATCCTTGAGATCGTTCCTTAGCCGTGTGCGGTGCCCCCTCCACCATATTCCACCTCGGTCATATCGTAGCGGTGCTTAGGCGAAGCCTGCGCCGGTGAAACATCAAGATCGTCCTGCCACGTCGTCTTGTGAACTCCTTCTCCCGGAGCTTTGCTGGATCGGAGCCCGTGGAGCGCCATCGAGCTGAACGAGTGCCAAGAACTCGGAGGCGCCGGAGTAACGGCGCTGGGATCGGCTGGATCGTGAGGAGAACGCACGACTACTTCCTCTACGTCATCATCGACTCGGAGGTGCCGGAGTAACGGCGCTGGGATCGTCAGGATCGCGAGGAGAACGTACGACTACTTCCTCTACGTTGTGATCGCTTCCGCTTACGGTCTACGAGGGTACGTAGACAACACTCTCCCCTCTCGTTGCTATGCCATCACCATGGTCCTGTGTGAGCGTAGGAAATTTTTTGAAATTACTGCGTTCCCTAACAGTGGCATCCGAGCCTGGTTTTATGCGTTGATGTCATATGCACGAGTAGAACACAAGTGAGTTGTGGGCGACACAAGTCATACTACCTACCAGCATGCCATACTTTGGTTCAGCGGTATTGTGAGATGAAGCGGCCCGGACCGACATTACGCCAGACGCTTACGCGAGACTGGTTTCAGCGTTACGAGCATTCGTGGCAAAAGGTGGCTGGCGGTGTCTCTCTCTCACTTTAGTTGAACTGAGTGTGGCTACGCCCGGTCCTTGAGAAGGCTAAACGGAGTCTATTTGACGAAGTATCGTTGTGGTTTTGATGCGTAGGTAAGAACGGTTCTTGCTCAGCCCGTAGCAGCCACGTAAAACTTGCAACAACAAAGTAGAGGACGTCTAACTTGTTTTTGCAGGGCATGTTGTGATGTGATATGGTCAAGACGTGATGCTATATTTTATTGTATGAGATGATCATGTTTTGTAACCGAGTTATCGTCAATCGGCAGGAGCCATATGGTTGTCGCTTATTGTATGAAATGCAAACGCCTGTAATTGCTTTACTTTATCACTAAGCGGTAGCGATAGTCGAGAAGCAATAGATGGCGTAAACGACAACGATGCTACGATGGAGATCAAGGTGTCGCGCCGGTGACGATGGTGATCATGACGGTGCTTGGGAGATGGAGATCACAAGCACAAGATGATGATGGCCATATCATATCACTTATATTGATTGCATGTGATGTTTATCCTTTATGCATCTTATTTTGCTTTGATTCACGGTAGCATTTTAAGATGATCTCTCACTAAAAATTATCAAGTAGTGTTCTCCCGACTATGCACCGTTGCCAAAGTTAAATGCGTGTCGAGACACCACGTGATGATCGGGTGTGATAAGCTCTACGTCCATCTACAACGGGTGCAAGCCAGTTTTGCACACGCAGAATACTCAGGTTACTTGACGAGCCTAGCATATGCAGATATGGCCTCGGAACACAGAGACCGAAAGGTCGAGCGTGAATCATATAGTAGATATGATCAACATAAGATGTTCACCATTGAAAACTACTCCATCTCACGTGATGATCGGTTATGGTTTAGTTGATTTGGATCACGTGATCACTTAGATGACTAGAGAGATGTCTATCTAAGTGGGAGTTCTTAAGTAATATGATTAATTGAACTTTAATTTATCATGAACTTAGTCCTGGTAGTATTTTGCAAATTATGTTGTAGATCAATAGCTCGCGTTGTTGCTTCCTGTGTTTTTATATGTGTTCCTAGAGAAAATTGTATTGAAAAATGTTAGTAGCAATGATGCGGATTGGATCCGTGATCTGAGGTTTATCCTCATTGCTGCACGTAAGAATTATGTCCTTAATGCACCGCTAGGTGACAGACCTATTGCAGGAGCAAATGTAGACGTTATGAACGTTTGGCTAGCTCAATATGATGACTGCTTGATAGTTTAGTGCACCATACTTAACAGCTTAGAATCGGGACTTCAAAGACGTTTTGAACGTCATGGACCATATGAGATGTTCCAGGAGTTGAAGTTAATATTTCAAGCAAATACCCGAGTTGAGAGATATGAAATCTCCAACAAGTTCTATAGCTAAAAGATGGAAGAGAATCGCTCAACTAGTGAGCATGTTCTCAGATTGTGCAGGTACTTCAATCGCTTGAATCAAGTGGGAGTTAATCTTCCAGATAAGATAGTGATTGACAGAATTCTCTAGTCACCAACACTAAGTTACTAGAACTTCGTGATGAACTATAGTATGCAAGGGATGACGAAACGATTCCCGAGCTCTTCGTGATGTTGAAATCGACGAAGGTAGAAATCAAGAAAGAGCATCAAGTGTTGATGATTGACAAGACCACTAGTCTCAAGGAAAAGGGCAAGGGAAGAAGGGAACTTCAAGAAGAACGGCAAGCAAGTTGCTGCTCGAGTGAAGAAGCCCAAGTCTGGACCTAAGCACGAGACTAAGTGCTTTTGCTGCAATGGAACTGGTCACTAGAAGCAGATCTACCCCAAGTGATTGGTGGATAAGAAGGATGGCAAAGTGAACATAAGTATATTTGATATACATGTTATTGATGTGTACTTTACTAGTGTTCATAGCAACCCCTCAGTATTTGGTACTAGTTCAGTTGCTAAGATTAGTAACTCGAAAAGAGAGTTGCAGAATGAACAGAGACTAGTTAAGGGTGAAGTGACGATGAGAGTTGGAAGTGGTTCCAAGATTGATATGATCATCATCGCACACTCCCTATACTTTCGGGATTAGTGTGGAACCTAAATAAGTGTTATTTGGTGTTGAGCATAAATATGATTTGATCATGTTTATTGCAATACGATTATTCATTTAAGTAAGAGAATAAATTGTTGTTACGGTTACATGAATAAAACCTTATATGGTTACACACCCAATGAAAATGGTTCATTGGATCTCGATCATAGTGATACACATATTCATAATATTGAAACCAAAAGATGCAAAGTTAATAATGATAGTGCAACTTATTTGTGGCACTGCCGTTTAGGTCATATTGGTGTAAAGCGCATGAAGAAAACTCCATGCTAATGGACTTTTGGAATCACTTGATTATGAATCATTCGATGCTTCCGAACCGTGCCGTTTGGGCAAGATGACTAAAACTCCGTTCTCCGGAACAATGGAACAAGCTACTGACTTATTGGAAATAATACATACCGATGTATGCGATCCAATGAGTGTTGATGCTCGTGGAAAGTATCGTTATTTTCTGACTTTCACAAGATGATTTGAGCAGATATGGGTATATCTACTTGATGAAACATAAGTCTGAAATAGTTGAAAGGTTCAAAGAATTTCAGAGTGAAGTGAAAATCATCGTAACAAGAAAATAAAGTTTCTGCGATCTAATCGCAAAGACGAATAATTGAGTTACTGAGTTTGGTCTTCAATTAAAATAATGTGGAATAGTTTCACAGCTCACGCCACAGAACACCACAATGTTATGGTGTGTCCGAACGTCGTAACCGCACTTTATTTGATATGGTGCGATCTATGATGTCTCTTATTAATTTACCATTACCGTTTTGGGGTTATGCATTAGAGACAGCTGCATTCACGTTTAATAGGGCACCATCTAAATCCGTTGAGACAACACCATATGAACTATGGTTTAACAGTAAACCTAAGCTGTCGTTTCTTAAAAGTTTGGAGTTGTGATGCTTATGTGAAAAAGTTTTCACCTGATAAGCTCAAACCCAAATCGGAGAAGTGCGTCTTCATAGAATACCCAAAGGTAACTATTGGGTACACCTTCTATCACAGATCCGAAGGCAAGTTTTTCGTTGCTAAGATGGATCCTTTCTAGAGAAGAAGTTTCTCTCGAAAGAAGTGAGTGGGAGGAAAATAGAACTTGATGAGGTAATTATACCTTCTCCCTTATTGGAAAGTAGTTCATCACAGAAATCAGTTCCAGTGATTCCTACACCAATTAGTGAGGAAGTTAATGATAATGATCATGAAACTTCAGATCAAGTTGCTACCAAACCTCATAGGTCTTCCAGAGTAAAATCCGCACCGTAGTAGTACGGTAATCATGTTCGGAAGTCATGTTACTAGACCATGATGAACCTACGAACTATGAGGAAGCGATGATGAGCCCAGATTCCGCAAAATGGCTTGAGGCCATGAAATCTGAGATGGGATCCATGTATGAGAACAAAGTATGGACTTTGGTTGACTTGCCCGATGATCGGCAAGCCATAGAAAATAAATGGATCTTCAAGAGGAAGACGGACAACGATAGTAGTGTTACTATCTACAAAGCTCGACTTGTCACAAAAGGTTTTCGACAAGTTCAAGGTGTTGACTACAATGAGATTTTCTCAACTGTAGCGATGCTTAAGTCTGTCCGAATCATGTTAGCAATTGCCGCATTTTATGAAATCTGGCAAATGGATAAACAAAACTGCGTTCCTTAATGGATTTATTAAAGAAGAGTTGTATAGGATGCAACCAGAAGGTTTTGTAAATCCTAAAGCTGCTAACAAAATATGCAAGCTCCAGTGATCCATCTATGGACTGGTGCAAGCATCTCAGAATTGGAATACATGCTTTGATAAGTTGATCATAGCATATAGTTTTATACAGACTTGCGGTGAAGCCTGTAATTACTAGAAAGTGAGTCGGAGCACTACAGCATTTATGATAAGTATATGTGAATGACATATTGTAGATCGGAAATAATGTAGAATTATTGTGCAAAGCATAAAGGAGTGTTTGAAAGGAGTTTTTCAAAGAAAGACCTCGGTGAAGCTGCTTACGTATTGAGCATCAAGATCTATAGAGATAGATCAAGACGCTTGATAAGTTTTTTCAATGAGTACATACCTTGACAAGATTTTGAAGTAGTTCAAAATGGAACAATCAAAGAAAGAATTCTTGCCTGTGTTACAAGGTGTGAAATTGAGTAAGACTCAAAACCCGACCACGACAGAAGATAGAAAGAGAATGAAAGTCATTCCCTATGCCTTGGCCATAGGTTCTATAAAGTATGCCATGCTGTGTACCAGATCTATTGTATACCCTACAATGAGTTTGGCAAGGAGTACAATAGTGATCTAGGAGTAGATCATCGGACAGCGGTCAAAATTATCCTTAGTGGAATAAGGATATGTTTCTCGATTATGGAAGTGACAAAAGGTTCGTCGTAAAGGGTTACGCCGATGCAAGTTTTGACACCGATCTGAATGACTCTAAGTCTCGATCTAGATACATATTGAAAGTGGGAGCAATTAGCTAGAGTAGCTCCGTGCGAGCATTGTAGACATAGAAAATTGCAAAATACATAACGGATCTGAATATGAAAGACCCGTTGACTAAGATTCTCTCACAAGCAAAACATGATCACACCTTAGTACTCTTTGGGTGTTAATCACATAGCGATGTGAACTAGATTACTGAATCTAGTAAACCCTTTGGGTGTTGGTCACATGGCGATGTGAACTATGGGTGTTAATCACATGATGATGTGAACTATCGATGTTAATCACATGGTGATGTGATCTAGATTATTGACTCTAGTGCAAGTGGGAGACTGAAGGAAATATGCCCTAGAGGCAATAATAAAGTTATTATTTATTTCCTTATATCATGATAAATGTTTATTATTCATGCTAGAATTGTATTAACAGGAAACATAATACATGTGTGAATATATAGACAAACAGAGTGTCACTAGTATGCCTCTACTAGACTAGCTTGTTAATCAAAGATGGTTATGTTTCCTAACCATAGACAAAGGAGTTGTCATTTGATTAACAAGGTCACATCATTGGTTGAATGATCTGATTGACATGACCCATTCCATTAGCTTAGCACCCGATCGTTTAGTATGTTGCTATTGCTTTTATCCATGACTTATGCATGTTCCTATAACTATGAGAATATGCAACTCCGTTTACGGAGGAACACTTTGGGTACTACCAAACGTCACAACGTAACTGGGTGATTATAAAGGAGTACTACAGGTGTCTCCAAAGGCAGATGTTGGGTTGGCATATTTCGAGATTAGGATTTGTCACTCCGATTGTCGGAGAGGTATCTCTGGGCCCTCTCGGTAATACACATCACTAAGCCTTGCAAGCATTACAACTAATGAGTTAGCTGTGAGATGATGTATTACGGAACGAGTAAAGAGACATGCGATGCTTGAGATTGAACTAGGTATTGGATACCGACGATCGAATCTCGGGCAAGTAACATACCGATGACAAAGGGAACAACGTATGTTGTTATGCGGTCAGACCGATAAAGATCTTCGTAGAATATGTAGGAGCCAATATGAGCATCCAGGTCCAGCTTATTGGTTATTGACGGAGATGTATCTCGGTCATGTCTACATTGTTCTCGAACCGTAGGGTCCGCACGCTTAAGGTTTCGATGACGGTTATATTATGAGTTTGTGTATTTTGATGTACCAAAGGAGTTCGGAGTCCCGGATGTGATCACGGACATGACGAGGAGTCTCGAAATGATCGAGAAATAAAGATTGATATATTGGACGGCTATATTCGGACTCCGGAAAGGTTCCGGATAAAACCGGAGTGCCGGAGGGGTTACCGGAACCCCCCCGGGAAGTAATGGGCCTTATTGGGCCAAGAGGGGAGAGAGAGGGCTGCGCCAGGAGGTGGCGCGCGCCCCCCCCATGGGGAGTCCGAATTGGACAAGGAGGCGCGGCCCCTTCCTCTTCCTCTCCCTCTCCTTCCTTCCCCTTCCTCCTTCCTAGTTGGACTAGGAAAGGGAGTCCTACTCCCACTAGGAGGAGGACTCCCCCTCCTGGCGCGCCTCCTAGGGCCGGCCGGCCCTCCCCTTGCTCCTTTATACGGGGGCAGGGGGCACCCCATGACACACAAATTGATCCTTGAGATCGTTCCTTCGCCGTGCGGTGCCCCCTCCACCATATTCCACCTCGGTCATATCGTGGCGGTGCTTAGGCGAAGCCTGCGCCGGTAGAACATCAAGATCGTCCTGCACGCCGTCGTCTTGTGGAACTCTCTCTCCCGGAGCTTTGCTGGATCGGAGCCTGAGGAGCGCCACCGAGCTGAGCGTGTGCCAAGAACTCGAGGCGCCGGAGTAACGGGCGCTGGGATCGGTTGGATCGCGAGGAGAACGTGCGACTACTTCCTCTACGTTATGATCGCTTCGCTTGGTCTCACGAATGCGTAGACAACACTCTCCCCTCTCGTTGCTATGCATCACCATGATCTTGCGTGTGCGTAGGAATTTTTTTGAAATTACTACGTTCCCCAACAAGCATGAATGCGACATAGTTAATCTTAACAATGCTCAATTAAAGCAGTATAGAAAAAAAATTAAAATGGGAGTCGGCGGTAGTCCGTTCGAAAACCCAAGGAGGCAAACTTAAAACCGATCGGGATTATGCAGGCGGCGCCTCGAAGGTGAATAAATAAGCAAAATATTGCCACGATCGAGCGTCGGCGACACCTCATAAAGGGCTTATATTGAAATAAAATGCATGCGTGCATGATCGGACGTCTGAGCGACATCACGTAAAGGGCTTATAATAAAAATAAGTAACATCAATGTCATGATCGGACGTCTGAGCGACATCACAGAAAGGGCTTATAATAAAAATAAGTAACAGCAATGCCGCAGTCGGGCGTCTGAGCGACATCAAAGAAAGGGCTTATAGTAAAAATAAGTAACGGCAATGCCGCAGTCGGACGTCTGAGCGACATCACAGAAAGGGCTTATAATAAAAATAAGTAACAGCAATGCCGCAGTCGGACGTCTGAGCGACACCACAGAAAGGGCTTTCATCACAAAGATATAGCACTCATAATGAATATTCAACACATGAATATAAACGGTTTACTCCATCCACAGGAATAAACATTTAACCGGACTTAGTACTCATGTGATTCACCGGAGTATCTGTCACCAAAACTGACACTTGTCAGGATAAGGTAATACAGAACTTGGACATGGATAAGATGATTCGAGGATTTATGACTCTGCAGAGTTTGTACTAAAATTACCCACAGCCAACGGATTTCCATAGTCCTGAAGGACTAGTTCCGTTTATGGTATTTCGGAAGAAACACAGCTAACCAGTACACACCCATCCTACCTCACGATGCCAGGAATCACCCTAGACATCGTCCAAGAAAAACTTTTGAGACGGGAAGATCACAATCTCGAATAGCATGGGATCAAATTTATATTCGCGCGCTCTAAGGGGTGCCCCCTCTCGGTCCCAACCGGAAACACCCATGCCCCCTGATCGGATGACTGGCTTTAATCCAGGGCCATGGAACCATCACCACAGCCTCTCCATTTGGTGTGTACCAGGAAAGCGGTTTGCTACTTACTAAGCCATATCCCTTGCGGAAAACATGTGGTAGTACGGGAAGGGAAATGGATGGGAACCGAATCGACACGGGTTGACACTGAAGTCAAATAGTATGGCATAAGACTGGCATGCTACAACACTGCCATCTTACCCATCCTCATGCCAACACATGGCCGTGCACATTCACATCCAACACGTATGGATTATCGAACTCACTTGCCTCAACTTTGCATGAAAAATAACATTCATCGGTATGCTCACAAACATGCCATGAAAACTACTTAATGCAAACCTGCCAGAACACTCATCATATCAAAAGTTCAAACATGCTTGCCTGGTTCAGAGTAGTCGGAGCCTAGCTCGGTGAAGTTTGCGGTCGCGTCACCTCCTTCGGTATCTACGGTCTAAAGAAAACATACGCGCTAACGTAAATACCATGAGGTGCCCAAAAATTACTCCAAATATTTTTCAAATAAATCTGATAAAAAATTAGACAAAATTTTAAAGAGGACAGAAAAAGAATCAATCAAAAATACTCTTCTGTCTAAAAGTTATTAGCGTTTTAGTCCAGGGACCTTTCTGTAATGAAACAGAAACTTCCCAGGGTTTTCTTTATAAAAACAGAAAATGCTTCAGTCTCGAATACGTCAGTCCAGTGGGGAAGATGTATTTTGCCCGAAGGCGTTTCCAGAAAATGATTCAAAAAGAGGAAAAAGCTGACGGGGAGGACCCACCCGTCGGGTTTGAAAATGAAAGCAGAGATTTGGCGCCCGAGGGCCGCGGTGATCGCCGGCGGCGATCTACGGCGAGGCAGGAGGATCGGAGGTTACCAACGTGCTCACCGTGTCCTTCCGCACCGGTGGGTGGTGGAGTTGGTCGCCGATGAGCACCACGTTGACGGTGGTCTCAACTCCGGCGGACGGTGGTTCGGGCGTTGATGGATCTCGCCGAGGAGGGCTGCAAGGATCGAATTGAGGTGGGGGTTAGAGCACTAGGTGTAAGAGAAGGCTACGGACGAGGTTTGGGCGCCGGAGATGGCATCACCGCAGTGAATCAAGGTGGAGGCCGAGGCGGGCAAGTGGCCGGAGTCGGGGAAGGAGAGCTCCCCGTGGCCCTTCCAGGGACTTGGCGGGGTCTGGAGGGGTAGAGGAGGTGTGCGGGGCGAGAGCAAGCTCGGGGTGCTATATATAGCCGCCCTGAGGCGGTTGCCGAGAACAGGGTTCTCCGGCGAGATGATTACGGCGGCGCTGTGGTTGCACGGTAGGGTTCAGAGGGTGAGCGTCGTCGTGGGTGTTCCCTAGTTCCGTTTAGGTGCTAACTGCGTCGGGATTCGGTTGCTTAGGGGGAGCTCGACGGAACGGGCGGCGGGCCCGTCGCCGGGCGCAGGGAGCGCGCTTCAGGCGTGCCGCCCACAAAGGACGGTGCTACATGCGGCGCTGGCGAGGAAATGGCCACGCCGGAGCCACCAGGGGGTTTGGCGGCGCCAACGGGCGTTATGCCGCTGTTCGCTCCCGGCCGGCCGCCACGGTGGTTCGCCGTCATGAGACACGCCTGGCGTTAGGCGGGCCAGGCGCCACCGACGCCAGAACGCGCCAAGCATGCGTGTCGAGCTCGGACAAGCAAGCTAGGCCGTGAGCAACGTGCCAAGTGCACTGTGATCATGTGACTGAATTTACTGGCGAAGATCGACACTGAAACTCTGAACTTAACTGAAAAAGAACAGAAACATTGCATGCAAGGTGTTCGACAGAATGATCTAGGCATGTAGGAATTTTTCCTTGAGCTGGTTTTTGGTGGAGGGGCCTCTCATTGCATCTAGAGGCTGCCTGAATATTTGTGGAATTTTTGGAGTAATGTAGATATGAATTTCACCAAATTTGGCAAATCTGGTCCAAACTTGCAGGGACTATAATTTGAAATTTTTGAACAGAAGAGGAGTGGACCTTGATAGTTCTAGGTTGTTGGTACCAAGGACTATCCAAGGGAGTTGGTTTGAGGTCAAAATTCAAATGCATTAAGGTACTTGCTTTGCAAATTACCTAGGCTCAAAATAATAGACAGAAAAGATTTGGGAGAGAATTAATTGAAATAAAAATTCAGAAGAGGGTTGAACTAGTAGAGATAGAGTGTTTGGATTGCCCAAAGTGGAAGGAGATATATTTGGGAAGATTTTACCATGTGGTGTATGGCCAAATCATGAATGATTTGAAATATGGGAGAGAATGAAAAACTCCTAGAGTTTCTTTGTGAAAGAATAAATAAACTTCAAAGATTTTTCTTGAATCCTTGAGAAGAGAGCAATTAGAGGAAAAATTTAAAAACTAAACACCAGAGGTGAAGGAGATGCAAAAGTAAAATATTTGCCAGAGGGAAAAAGCTTTTGATAGAGTTTTTTTTGGAAGGGTTTTGGTGACCTCCTTCAAATCCAACAAAGTTTTGAAGAAAACCAAAGAAAAAATTTAGGAGTGTCACATTGGATTAGGAGAGGAGGGGAAAAGAGGTGGAGGAGTGGAAGGAAAGGGGGGGGGGGGCGCCGCCCCCCTCTCCTTGTCCTATTCGGACTAGGGGGGGAGGGGCGCGCGGCCCTGCCCTGGCCGCCTCTCCACTTCTCCACTAAGGACCACCATGGCCCATTAAGTCCCCGGGGGGTTCCGGTAACCCCTCTGTACTCCGGTAAAATCCCGATTTCACCTGGAACACTTCTGATATCCAAGCATAGGCTTCCAATATATCAATCTTCATGTCTCGACCATTTCGAGACTCCTCGTCATGTCCGTGATCACATCCGGGACTCCGAACAACCTTCGGTACATCAAAACATATAAACTCATAGTATAACTGTCATCGTAACTTTAAGCGTGCGGACCCTACGGGTTCGAGAACTATGTAGACATGACCGAGACACGTCTCCGGTCAACATCCAATAGCGGAACCTGGATGCTCATATTGGCTCCCACATATTCTACGAAGATCTTTATCGGTCAGACCGCATAACAACATATGTTGTTCCCTTTGTCATCGGTATGTTACTTGCCTGAGATTCGATCGTCGGTATCTCAATACCTAGTTCAATCTCGTTACCGACGAGTCTCTTTACTCGATCCGTAATACATCATCCTGCAAGTAACTCATTTGTTGCAATGTTTGCAAGGCTTAAGTGATGTGCATTATTGAGTGGGCCCAGAGATACCTCTCTGACAATCGGAGTGACAAATCCTAATCTCGAAATACGCCAACCCAACAAGTACCTTCGGAGACACCTGTAGAGCACCTTTATAATCACCCAGTTACGTTGTGACGTTTGGTAGCACACAAAGTGTTCCTCTCAGTAAACGGAGTTGCATAATCTCATAGTCGTAGGAACATGTATAAGTCATGAAGAAAGCAATAGCAACATACTAAACGATCGAGTGCTAAGCTAACGGAATGGGTCAAGTCAATCACATCATTCTCCTAATGATATGATCCCGTTAATCAATTACAACCCATGTCTATGGCTAGGAAACATAACCAGCTTTGATCAACGAGCTAGTCAAGTAGAGGCATACTAGTGACACTCTCTTCGTCTATGTATTCACACAAGTATTATGTTTCTGGTTAATACAATTCTAGCATGAATAATAAAGATTTATCATGATATAAGGAAATAAATAATTACTTTATTATTGCATCTAGGGCATATTTCCTTCAGTCTCCCACTTGCACTAGAGTCAATAATCTAGATTACACAGTAATGATTCTAACACCCATGGAGTCTTGGTGCTGATCATGTTTTGCTCGTGGAAGAGGCTTAGTCAACGGGTCTGCAACATTCAGATCCGTATGTATCTTGTAAATTTCTATATATCCCACCTGGACTATATCCCGGATGGAATTGAAGCGTCTCTTGATGTGCTTGGTTCTCTTGTGAAATCTGGATTCCTTCGCCAAGGCAATTACTCTAGTATTGTAACAAAAGATTTTCATTGGAACCGTTGCACTAGGTATGACACCTAGATCGGATATGAACTCCTTCATCCAGACTCCTTCATTTGCTGCTTGCGAAGCAGCTATGTACTCCGCTTCACACGTGGATCCCGCCACAACACTATGTTTAGAGCTGCACCAATTGACAGCTCCACTGTTCAATGTAAACACAAATCCGGTTTGCGATTTAGAATCGTCCGGATCAGTGTCAAAGCTTGCATCAACGTAACCATTTACAATGAGCTCTTTGTCACCTCCATAAACGAGAAACATATCCTTTGACCTTTTCAGGTATTTCAGGATGTTCTTGACTGCTGTCCAGTGATCCACTCCTGGATTACTTTGGTACCTCCCTGCTAGACTTATAGCAAGGCACACATCAGGTCTGGTACACAGCATTGCATACATGATAGAGCCTATGGCTGAAGCATAGGGAACATCTTTCATCTTCTCTCTATCTTCTGCAGTGGTCGGGCATTAAGTCTTACTCAGCTTCACACCTTGTAACACAGGCAAGAACCCTTTCTTTGCTTGATCCATTTTGAACTTCTTCAAAACTTTGTCAAGGTATGTGCTTTGTGAAAGTCCAATTAAGCGTCTTGATCTATCTCTATAGATCTTGATGCCTAATATATAAGCAGCTTCACCAAGGTCCTTCATTGAAAAACTCTTATTCAAGTATCCCTTTATGCTATCCAGAAATTCTATATCATTTCCAATCAACAATATGTCATCCACATATAATATTAGAAATGCTATAGAGCTCCCACTCACTTTCTTGTAAATACAGGCTTCTCCAAAAGTCTGTATAAAACCAAATGCTTTGATCACACTATCAAAGCGTTTATTCCAATTCCGAGAGGCTTGCACCAGTCCATAAATGGATCGCTGGAGTTTGCACACTTTGTTAGCTCCCTTTGGATCGACAAAACCTTCTGGTTGCATCATATACAACTCTCCTTCCAGAAATCCATTCAGGAATGCAGTTTTGACATCCATTTGCCAAATTTCATAATCATAAAATGCGGCAATTTCTAACATGGTTCGGATAGACTTAAGCATCGCTATGGGTGAGAAAGTCTCATCGTAGTCAATCCCTTGAACTTGTCGAAAACCTTTCGCAACAAATCGAGCTTTATAGACAGTAACATTACCGTCAGCGTCAGTCTTCTTCTTGAAGATCCATTTATTCTCAATGGCTTGCCGATCAACGGGCAAGCCAACCAAAGTCCATACTTTGTTCTCATACATGGATCCCATCTCAGATTTCATGGCCTCAAGCCATTTTGCGGAATCTGGGCTCACCATCGCTTCTTCATAATGCGTAGGTTCGTTATGGTCTAGTAACATAACCTCCAGAATAGGATTACCGTACCACTCTGGTGCGGATCTTACTCTGTTTGACCTACGAGGTTCAGTAATAACTTGATCTGAAGTTCCATGATCATCATCATTAACTTCCTCACTAATTGGTGTAGACGTCACAGGAACCGGTTTCTGTGATGAACTACTTTCCAATAAGGGAGCAGGTACAGTTACCTCATCAAGTTCTACTTTCCTCCCACTCACTTATTTCGAGAGAAACTCCTTCTCTAGAAAGGATCCAAATTTAGCAACAAAAGTCTTGCCTTCGGATCTGCGATAGAAGGTGTACCCAACAGTCTCTTTTGGGTATCCTATGAAGACATATTTCTCCGATTTGGGTTCGAGCTTATCAGGTTGAAGTTTTTTCACATAAGCATCGCAGCCCAAAACTTTAAGAAACGACAACTTTGGTTTCTTGCCAAACCATAGTTCATAAGGCGTCGTCTCAACGGATTTAGATAGTGCCCTATTTAACGTGAATGCAGCCGTCTCTAGAGCATAACCCAAAAATGATAGCGGTAAATCAGTAAGAGACATCATAGTTTGCACCATATCTAGTAAAGTACGATTACGACTTTCGGACACACCATTACGCTGTGGTGTTCTGGGTGGCGTGAGTTGCGAAACTATTCCGCATTGTTTCAAATGAAGAGAAAACTCGTAACTCAAATATTATCCTTCATGATCAGATCATAGGAACTTTATTTTCTTGTTACGATGATTTTCAACTTCACTCTGAAATTCTTTGAACTTTCCAAATGTTTCAGAATTATGTTTCATTAAGTAGATATACCCATATCTGCTCAAATCATCTGTGAAGGTGAGAAAATAACGATATCCGCCACGAGCCTCAACATTCATCGGACCACATTCATCTGTATGTATGATTTCCAACAAATCTGTTGCTCTCTCCATAGTACCGGAGAACGGCGTTTTAGTCATCTTGCCCATGAGGGACGGTTCGCACGTACCAAGTGATTCATAATCAAGTGGTTGCAAAAGTCCATCAGTATGGAGTTTCTTCATGCGCTTTACACCGATATGACCTAAACGGTAGTGCCACAAATAAGTTGCACTATCATTATCAACTCTACATCTTTGGGCTTCATCATTATGAATATGTGTATCACTACTATCGAGATTCAACAAAAATAGACCACTCTTCAAGGGTGCATGACCATAAAAGATATTACTCATATAAATAGAACAACCATTATTCTCTGATTTAAATGAATAACTGTCTCGCATTAAACAAGATCCAGCTATAATGTTCATGCTCAACGCTGGCACCAAATAACAATTATTTAGGTCTAAAACTAATCTCGAAGGTAGATGTAGAGGTAGCGTGCCGACCGCGATCATAAAGACTTTGGAACCATTTCCCAGGCGCATCGTCACCTCGTCCTTAGCCAATCTTTGCTTAATCCGTAGCCCCTGTTTCAAGTTGCAAATATTAGCAACAGAACCAGTATCAAATACCCAGGTGCTACTGCGAGCATTATTAAGGTACACATCAATAACATGTATATCACATATACCTATGTTCACCTTGCCATCCTTCTTATCCGCCAAATACTTGGGGCAGTTCCGCTTCCAGTGACCAGTCTGCTTACAGTAGAAGCACTCAGTCTCAGGCTTAGGTCCATACTTGGGTTTCTTCTCCTGAGCAGCAACTTGCTTGCTGTTCTTCTGGAAGTTCCCCTTTTTCTTCCCTTTGCCCTTTTTCTTGAAACAGGTGGTCTTATTGACCATCAACACTTGATGCTCCTTTTTGATTTCTACCTCCGCAGCCTTTAGCATTGGGAGGAGCTCGGGAATTGTCTTATCCATCCCTTGCATGTTATAGTTCATCACGAAGCTCTTGTAGCTTGGTGGCAGTGATTGAAGAATTCTATCAATGACGCTATCATCCGGAAGATTAACTCCCAGTTGAATCAAGTGATTATTATACCCAGACATTTTGAGTATATGCTCACTGACAGAACTATTCTCCTCCATCTTGCAGCTATAGAACTTATTGGAGACTTCATATCTCTCAATCCGAGCATTTGCTTGAAATATTAACTTCAACTCCTGGAACATCTCATATGCTCCATGACGTTCAAAACATCGTTGAAGACCCGGTTCTAAGCCGTAAAGCATGGCACACTGAACTATCGAGTAGTCATCAGCTTTGCTCTGCCAGACGTTCATAACATCTGGTGTTGCTCCTGCAGCAGGTCTGGCACCTAGCGGTGCTTCTAGGACGTAATTCTTCTGTGCAGCAATGATGATAATCCTCCAATTACGGACCCAGTCCGTGGAATTGCTACCATCATGTTTCAACTTTGCTTTCTCAAGGAACGCATTAAAATTCAACGGAACAACAACACGGGCCATCTATCTACAATCAACATAGACAAGCAAGATACTATCAGGTACTAAGTTTCATGATAAATTCAAGTTCAATTAATCATATTACTTAAGAACTCCCACTTAGATAGACATCTCTCTAATCCTCTAAGTGATCACGTGATCCAAATCCACTAAACCATGTCCGATCATCACGTGAGATGGAGTAGTTTCAATGGTGAACATCACTATGTTGATCATATCTACTATATGATTCACGCTCGACCTTTCGGTCTCCGTGTTCCGAGGCCATATCTATTATATGCTAGGCTCGTCAAATTTGACCTGAGTATTTTGCGTGTGCAAAACTGGCTTGCACCCGTTGTAGATGGACGTAGAGCTTATCACACCCGATCATCACGTGGTGTCTGGGCACGGCGAACTTTGGCAACGGTGCATACTCAGGGAGAACATTTTTATCTTGAAATTTAGTGAGAGTTCATCTTATGATGCTACCGTCAATCAAAGCAAGATAAGATGCATAAAAGATAAACATCACATGCAATCAATATAAGTGATGTGATATGGCCATCATCATCTTGTGCTTGTGATCTCCATCTCCGAAGCACCGTCATGATCACCATCGTCACCGGCGCGACACCTTGATCTCCATCGTAGCATCGTTGTCGTATCGCCATTCTTATGCTTCTACGACTATCGCTACCGCTTAGTGATAAAGTAAAGCATTACAGGGCGATTGCATTGCATAAAATAAAGCGACAACCATATGGCTCTTGCCAGTTGTCGATAACTCGGTTACAAAACATGATCGTCTCATACAATAAAATATAGCATCATGTCTTGACCATATCACATCACAACATGCCCTGCAAAAACAAGTTAGACGTCCTCTACTTTGTTGTTGCAAGTTTTACGTGGCTGCTACGGGCTTAGGAAGAACCGTTCTTACCTACGCATCAAAACCACAAAGATGGTTTGTCAAGTTGGTTCTGTTTTAACCTTCGCAAGGACCGGGCGTAGCCGCATTCGGTTCAACTAAAGTGAGAGAGACAGACACCCGCTGGTCACCTTTAAGCAACGACTGCTCACAACGGTGAAACCAGTCTCGCGTAAGAGTACGCGTAATATCGGTCCAGGCCGCTTCATCTCACAATACCACCGAACCAAAGTATGACATGCTGGTAAGCTGTATGACTTATATCGCTCACAACTCACTTGTGTTCTACTCGTGCATATGACATCTACGCATAAAACCTGGCTCGGATGCCACAGTTGGGGAACGTAGTAATTTCAAAAAAAAATCCTACGCACACGCAAGATCATGCTGATGCATAGCAACGAGAGGGGAGAGTGTTGTCTACGTACCCTCGTAGATCGAAAGCGGAAGCGTTAGCACAACGAGGTTGATGTAGTCCTACGTCTTCACGATTCGACCGATCAAGTACCGAACGCACGACACCTCCGAGTTCAGCACACGTTCAGCCCGATGATGTCCCTCGAACTCTGATCCAGCCGAGTGTTGAGGGAGAGTTTCACAAGACGACGGCGGCGTGGTGACGATGATGATGTTAATACCGACGCAGGGCTTCGCCTAAGCACCGCTACAGTATTATCGAGGTGGACTATGGTGGAGGGGGGCACCGCACACGGTTAAAAGATCAAACGATCAATTGTTGTGTATCTAGGGTGCCCCCTACCCCCGTATATAAAGGAGCAAGGGGGGAGGTGTGGCCGGCCAGGAGGGGGCGCGCCAGGAGGAGTCCTACTCCCACCGGGAGTAGGATTCCCTCCCTTTTCCTTGTTGGATTAGGAGAGGAGGGGAAAACAGGTGGAGGAGAGGAAGGAAAGGGGGGGGGGCGCCGCCCCCCTCTCCTTGTCCTATTCGGACTAGGGGGGGAGGGTGCGCGGCCCTGCCCTGGCCGCCTCTCCTCTTCTCCACTAAGGCCCACCATGGCCCATAAGTGCCCGGGTGTTCCGGTAACGCCTCGGTACTCTGGTAAAATCCCGATTTCAACCGGAACACTTCCGATATCCAAACATAGGCTTCCAATATATCAATCTTCATGTCTCGACCATTTCGAGACTCCTCGTCATATCCGTGATCACATCCGGACACCGAACAACCTTCAGTACATCAAAACATATAAACTCATAATATAACTGTCATCGTAACTTTAAGCGTGCGGACCCTACGGGTTCGAGAACTATGTAGACATGACCGAGACACGACTCCGGTCAATAACCAATAGCGGAACCTGGATGCTCATATTGGCTCCCACATATTCTACGAAGATCTTTATCGGTCAGACCGCATAACAACATACGTTGTTCCCTTTGTCATCGGTATGTTACTTCCCCGAGATTCGATCGTCGGTATCTCAATACCTAGTTCAATCTCGTTACCGGCAAGTCTCTTTACTCGTTCTGTAATACATCATCCTGCAACTAACTCATTGGTTGCAATGCTTGCAAGGCTTAAGTGAAGTGTATTACCGAGTGGGCCCAGAGATACCTCTCCGACAATCACAGTGACTGTCGGTGTCAAAACCGGCGGATCTCGGGTAGGGGTCCCGAACTGTGCGTCTAGGCGGATGGTAACAGGAGACAAGAGACACGATGTTTTACCCAGGTTCGGGCCCTCTTGATGGAGGTAAAACCCTACGTCCTGCTTGATTAATATTGATGATATGGGTAGTAGAAGAGTGGATCTACCACAAGATCAAAGAGGCTAAACCCTAGAAGCTAGCCTATGGTATGATTGTTGTTCGTCCTATGGACTAAAGCCATCCGGTTTATATAGGCACCGGAGAGGGCTAGGGTTACACAAAGTCCATTACAATGGTAGGAGATCTACATATCCGTATCGCCAAGCTTGCCTTCCACGCCAAGGAAAGTCCCATCCGGACACGGGACGAAGTCTTCAATCTTCTATCTTCATAGTCTTGGAGTCCGGCCGATGATGGTAGTTCGCTATCCGGACACCCCTAGTCCGGAACTCCTCAAGAGCCCCTGAACCAGGCTTCAATGACGACGAGTCCGGGCGCGCATGTTGTCTTCGGCATTGCAAGGCGGGTTCTTCCTCCGAATAATTTATAGAAGATTGTGAACACCAGGATAGTGTCCGGCTCGCAAAAATAAATTCCACATACCACCGTGAGAGAGAATAATATTACACAAGATCAATCTGTTGGCGTATTACGTGGAGTGACGTCGCACCACTACCAAGCCTTTACTCAAATTGTTTTTATTGTTCCACCTCAGCGCGTTTAGCGAAGCGGTTTCCTTGGCACGTCTTGTTGAAGCAGAGATCGTGTTCCCCTTATTCCGGGATTCCCTTCAATACGGACGTGGGTAACCCAACCGCGCCATTGATTGTGACGTTTGGGGGATAGGCGAGTTTTACCAGGCCGGCGGGGACACATGTTTTTGTCCGGCCATATAAGGGGATAAAGATCCAACCCTTTTACCTGCGCCTTCTTCCTCCTTGGCTTATCCATCTCCGCGAACTCGAGCTCCAGCGCCCAAGTCCGCACTTCATACCTCAACCTTCTCCAACTATGTCCGCAGCGGGAGGCAAGTGGATGGCCTCCTCCGTCATGGAGGGGCAGATCCAGAAGCTGCGTGACGCCGGATATTTGTCCAGCAACATCGCGCATCGGCTCCCCGACGAGGGAGAGCTCGTCCCCAACCCTAGGCCCCATGAGAGGGTAGTATTTCTTCCCCATTTCCTCCGCGGACTGGGCTTCCCGCTTCATCCCTTTGTCCGGGGGCTCATGTTCTACTACGGCCGAGACTTCCATGATCTGGCCCAATTTCATCCTCAACATCTCGGCGTTTATCGTGGTATGCGAGCCCTTCCTCTACATCCAGCCCCACTTGACTTGGCTCAAGACCTTCGTGTCAAGCCGAAGGTTGTGAAGGGCAGCCAAGCGGAGTGCGGAGGCGCCATGGTGGGCAGGATGTCCCACGTTACGTGGCTGGAGGGCACTTTCGTGGAAACCATCAAGGGGTGGCAATCGGGGTGGTTCTACATCACCGAGCAGCGTGACCTTGATTGGGCAGCCGCCCCCGAATTCAGATCTGGCATCCCCACACGGCTCACCTCCTGGAAAGAGAGTGGCCGGATTTGGGGGGATTCGGAGGAGCTGACCGGACTCCAAGCCTGTATCCAGAGGCTGGTGGACAAGAAGCTCAAGCTCGTCAACGTAGTCCAGGTCATGCTCATCCGCCGGATTCTCCGTGCTGACGGGGCTTCAACATGTGGGAGTTTGATCCGGCGCAGCACGGACCTGAGCGGGCTCTTCGACACTACGTACGAAGATGTCTGGAAGGTGCTGTTCAAGGGCGCCGAAGCTCCCGCATCCGCTACCGAAGATCACAGATTCCGCTCGCAGCGTCCTGCTGACGAGGTAGGTGATTTCATCACTTGTCTTCCATAGTTTGGCTCTATGTGGGATCTAAACTCCCTTTACCTTTGACAGTGGCGAAGGCCGAACGAATTATCTGTCCGGCCCCATTGCCAGAGGACCCAGCGGACGCCCGCCTAACGGGGCTGCTGGCTCCGGCACCCCACGTGGTACCCGAGAAGAAGGCCAAGAAGACCACCACGGGGACTCGGAAGAGTTCCCGTTTTCAGGCGCTATTGGATGATGAATCCGAGGCCGACTCCTCCCACCAAGGCGAGGAGGAGAAGAAGAAAGCCTCTCCCCGGTGAAGGAGGAAAAAGGAAGGCCTCCCCAACAAGGGAGGCCGAAGTGTCCAAGAAGGGAAAAACTCTTCCCCCGGACTGCTCCGCCAACGCCAGTGACGACGACATGGACTGGCCTCCAAGGGCCAAGCCCCTGGCGAGATTGTAAGTATCCGGACTCCCGAATAACTTCAAGGTTTTTTATTTTCGCCACATAATGTCTTTCTAATGCCGCATACAACCCTGCAGTCCGCCCAAGGATGATATTCCCGTTTCGTCGAGCCGGTCCTTGGGTGCGTCGGATATGGATTCCCTTCCGACTGCCTCCACCCCCCGTGCCACGGACAATGCCGAGGTGGGATCCCAGAAAAGGACCCACCAGGAGGAGGAGGCCCCGGAGGTGTCACAGGACACCCTCCCGGACTGTGCACCAGATTCAGCCCCGGAGGCCACAGTGGCTCCGGAGTCCGGCGGGCGACCCCTTCGTAAGAAGGTCAAGACTGCGACACTGGCTGCCTCCGTCCAACCAGAGGTGCCGGATAATTTGCTGGAGGCGCTCAACGGCGCCTCCATCGAAGAGTAACACCGCACTGTTATGAGTGCGGTGATTCAGAAGGTTCAGCTCGCCAAGAGCGGGCTGACCGAAGCCTGCAGCAGCCTTCTAATAGGCTTTGAGCTAAGAATTTCAATACATGTAAAATGGTACCGCATAGACAGTAGCCCCTGATGCTCGGTTCGGTGTTCGGAAAGAAAAGCCGGACTGAGGATCTTTAGAAAGATAAACAAAGGAGTCATAAAAAATATGTCAATATGGGATTGCAGGCTGTGCTGCTGACCTCCGCCAAGACTGCGGAGGTCAATACTTTGAAGGAAAACCTCGGCGGTCCGAGAACGAGGCTCGGCCATGCCAAGAAGCAGCTCGAGGAAAAAGAAGGTGAGTAATACCTTATGAAAATTGTACCTTACAGAAAAGGATTTGGTTGCAAGAAAAATGACAAGGATAACGTGGGTATTGTAGGGGCCACTAACGAGGTGGCGACCCTGAAGGAGGCGGTGGCCGCGGCCGCGGAGCGCACCGAGCGAGAGAAGCAGGAGGCGCGGGTGGCGGAGGTACAGCAAGAGCTCCAGGATCTCGTGAAAAAACATGAGAGCTTGGAGCGTGACTCAAGACCTGTGAGTCTCGAGCTTGCAACGGCTCTTGAGAGTGCCAAAGCCGCTAAGGCCGAAGCCTACAAGGCCCTCCAGGAGATTGAGGCGGTGAAGAAAATAGCAGCGGGTAAGGCATTTTTCATGCAAAGTAAGCATGTGAGAGTTAATTACCTATTGCTTAACCGAATTCGGAGCTCTCCAGGAGCGTTCGCAGTTCTTCCTCGCAGCGTGTCCGATGCTGCCGCATTCTACCGGGCCGAGGAGGGGAGCTCGACGGAGAAGGTCTTCTGCCGGACATCAGAATTAGCTGGTCGAGCTCCACAAGGCGGCCGAACAGGCCATGAAGGGCCTCATAGTTCGGCTATGGCCTAAGGACGCCATGCGGCGGTTGATGGATGCGTGCCCGTGGGTTGAAGTTATCAAGCATTCCGCTTGTATTGAGGGTGCCCGTCGGGCCCTTGCCCACGCAAAGGTGCACTGGGGCAAGATGGATGCCCAGAAGCTTGTGACGAACCCGCCACCAGAGGGCAAGGAGCATCGCACGCCCGAGATGTATTATAAGAGTGTGCTGAAGGGCGCCCACACTATTGTGGGTGAGTGCTCCAAAGATGTAATATTTGAGTAGACTCGCATTTTGTTATCCTGTGCCCTGAAAACTTGGTTCATATGCGCTAAGCAATGCTTGTTAATTTAAAATATTACCTTACATGCGGCTGTTTATCAAATCGAGAGATGGCAAGTCGTCGGCTTCAGCCCCCATGCCACGAGTGCTGGGGTGTTCGGGGTAAACTTGAGCGCTCTTGTTCCCATTTTTGGGTCCATCTAGGGAGGCACTCAACACAGCGAACAAGGCAACTGAACTTATAATGCTTGAACACTCTCACTTAGCCATAGAATTCTATAATTTTAAATTTCGTGAAGCCCCTAGTCTTGAACGCCGAATTTGGGGCGCTATCCACGCCTTGGCCGGACAGTATCCGGCTCCTCGCTCTAAGCGGCATAAGTCTTTAAGGACTACTTAAAAACCTCTCGAACAGCGATCGGTCTCTCGCCTCATCATGACGGTCAGTTTTTGCTTTGTCCATCGAGGCGTTAACCCAGCTCAAGCTGGGCGGAATCGCGATGGTTCTCCTGCTACCTTAGCCGATATAACGGAATGTAAGGTACCAAAACATGGGAGCCGGGCAAACCCAACTATTGACCCAAGACATGATTCGGAGCCGATGCATATAGTGCTATAAGTTCGCGGTGCCGCACTTGTGAAAGTTTTCGGACTCATCACACCATAATGCGGGAAACATAAGCCCCTGGTGTATATTAGCCGTACCAAAGTGTACGGATGTAACATGCCGTGAATGAACATATTTATGAAAAAAGAAATGCAATTATAAGCAAAAAGGTGTTGTATTGTTTTTATTCAATAAGTGCTGCTACGAATGCAGAACGATACGAAAAGTGATATAAGCAAGGTATGGGACTGTTAAACATGTCCCCCTCCAGGGGTACGCTGCAGATTGGTGTATAAAAATGCTCGTAATGGAGACCACCTGTATATTTGTTGTAGCCTTTATCCTTCCCTGGCTATTGCATCGTGACTTCGGCAGGTCTGCTGCGGGACAGGGCCTCTGACAAACGGAGTCCTGTGGGTAAAAAAGTAAAAGGTATAAAGAAAAAGAAAAAGGAACGACACACTTGAGAGCCCCTGGTGTGGTTGAGCCGCAGTCTGGGTTTATCGTGGTCGTGCCCCTCTCCCCATGCCCATGGTATCTTCAGAGCGTAATGGTGTACGCGTGCTCAGAACGTGCCAGGTGGTCTTGTTGTAAGTTACTCCGGGCGCGCTTAACGGCCGGACTCGAGAATTGCCTTAAGAGGCTGCATTGCACTTCTGCCGCGAGAGCCGCTGTATGTTCCTCCGTGCGGAGAGAACGTTCAGTGTTTCCGTTGACCGTGATGACTCCTCGAGGGCCTGGCATCTTGAGCTTGAGGTATGCGTAGTGCGGCACCACGTTGAACTTTGCAAACGATGCGTGCGAGCAAGGCATGATAGCCGCTGCGGAGCGGGACTATGTCGAAGATTAACTCCTCGCCCGGAAGTTATCCGGGATCCGAAGACCACTTCCGGTGTAATTGAGCAAGTACAATTGGCTTCTACACCTAGTATGGCTCCTTTAAAGGTCGTTTTGGAAGGTTTAATACTTGAGGGGTCTATGACCATCTAGAGCACCGTATCATGGTAAAGAAGGTTCAGGCTGCTGCCGCCGTCCATCAGGACTCTGGTTAGGTGAAATCCATCGACGATCGGGTCTAAGACCGGTCTGGCGAATCCGCCGTGGCGGATGCTTTGGTGGGTGGTCCTTCGGTCAAAAGTGATCGGGCAGGAGGACCATGGATTGAACTGGGGCAACTGGCTCCATCGGCGTAGACATCCTCGAGTGCACGCTTCCGCTCCCTTTTGGGTATATGCGTTGCGTATATCATGTTCATCGTCCGCACTTTTGTGGGGAAACCCTTACATCCTCTATTGTTCGGCGGTTGGGTCTCGTCCTCGTCATCGCTATGTAGCCCCTTGTCATTGTTTTCGGCAATTAACTTGCTTGCCTGCTTGAATACCCAACAGTCGCTGTTGGTGTGGTTAACTGGCTTTTCGGGGGTGCCATGTATCTGGCACAAGCGGTCGAGTATTCGGTCCAAATTGGAAGGACCCGGAGTAGTTCTTTTGAATGGCTTTTTCCGCTGACCGGATTTAGAGCCTCTGAATCCGGCATTGACTGTCGTGTCCTCAATATTGTTGCCGTTAATGCGGCGTTTGTTTTTGTTACGACGCGGCCTGCCATTTCGGTCCTTGAAGTCCGGACTGCCAGAATTTTGCTTTGAGGTTGTTGCTGCGTGCTAGCCAGCTGTCCTCACCGCAGCGAAGCGGGTCATGAGTGATGTGAGGGCTGCCATGGATTTCGCTTTTCCGTCCTAGGTGCCGGGCAAGCCACTCGTCATGGATGTTATGCTTGAAGGCCGCGAGGGCCTCCGCATCCAGGCAGTCGGCAATTTGGTTTTTCTTGGTTAAGAACCGTGTCCAGAATTGTCTGGCCGATTCGTCTGGCCGCTGAATTATGTGGCTTAGGTCATCAACGTCTGGTGGTCGCACATAAGTGCCCTGGAAGTTATCGAGGAATGCGGCTTCCAGGTCCTCCCAGCTCCCAAATGACTCTGCTGGCAAGCTGTTGAGCCAATGCCGGGCTGGTCCTTTGAGCTTGAGGGGGAGGTATTTGATGGCGTGAAGATCGTCACCGCGGGCCATGTGGATGTGAAGGAGATAGTCTTCGATCCAAACCGCGGGGTCTGTTGTGCCATCATAGGATTCAATATTGACGGGTTTAAACCCTTTGGGGATTTGATGATCCATTACTTCGTCTGTGAAGCATAGCGGGTGTCTTGGCGCCTCAGCATCTTTGGGCGATATCACGACGGAGCTCAAAAGAGCTTTGTCTGTTTTGTTCGGCCCGGCCGGACTTACTGTGTCCGGCGTGACGGTTGTCGTCGCGTACCGTGGGGCGCCCGTGCGATCCATAGATCGATCTTGATTGCCTTGCCTTGTCCTCCAATATATCTCGCTGGTCCGGAGCGTTCCCCTGTGGCCGTGTGCTTTTTGAGCGATGCCGGGGGACGGTTCTAGTGAAGGGCCTAGAGGCCTCTCTGTCGCGACCACGGGGTGGTCGGTCAGCCGTGTTGTCTCCTGGTGATGCGGGTTCGTAAGCCTCCTCCCTAATCGGGGAGCAGCTTGCGTATAGGGTAGCTTGTGGAGGGTCGTTCGAGCTCATGCTCTTCGGCCGCGAGGACTTCAGTCCATCTGTCGGCTAGCAGATCCTGATCAGCTCTAAGTTGTTGCTGCTTTTTCTTGAGGCTGTTCGCCGTGGCCATAAGCCTGCGTCTAAAACACTCTTGTTCGACGAGATCCTCAGGCACGACGAATTCATCGTCGTCGAGGCTTGCTTCGTCTCCGGAGGGAGGCATATAATCCTCTACCTCTTCTTCTGCCGCTCTCTCGCGAGGGCTGGCGTCTCCATCCTCCTGCGCTGGATCTTGCTGGAGTGGATTGTCTTCGGCAATGTCCGGTGTATTGTTATCTCCGGTGCCGGAATCTTCATTCTTGCTGTGGCGGGATTTAGAGCGGCGCCGCTGACGTCGGCGCTTCGGCTGTTTCTTGGAGGGGTCATCCTCCGTTGTTCCATCGCCGTTCCCATCTTTTGGGATGTCCACCATATATATGTCATATGACGAGGTGGCCTTCCGGTGCCCTGTAGGCGCTGGGTCTTGATCATCTCCGGCATCGTCGTCCATACCGTCGATGTCTTGAGTCGTAGTCTAGCATGTCGGTTAGATCGTCGACAGCGGCTACAAAGTGCGTGGTGGGTGGGCTTTGAATTTCTTCGTCGTCTGCATCCCAACCGTCCTGACCGCAGTCCGGCCAGGGCTCTCCTGATAACGAGAGGTACTTTAGTGAATTCAGGATGTCGCCAAAGGGCGAGTGCTGAAAGATGTCCGCGGCCGTGAACTCCATAACGGGCGCCCAATCGGATTCGATTGGCAAGGGCGCGGAGGGTTCGGAGTCCGGAGAGGAGTCCGACACCCTGGAGTCGAGGTCTTCGCAAAGGACAGGGATGGAGTTCGGCTCGATCGCCGTAGAGATTAAAGCCCCCGAGGCGGTGTCCAACCACTCGTCCTCGATCGGGGAATCCGGCTCCGAATTAAGGGTCGGAGCGGATTCTGGTGCGGCCTCCAGGGCACTGTTCGGCTGCAGAGCTAGATCATGCCCATCGAGACAGTGCGGCGCGCTTGGCTGGGGCTCGAATCCGTCGAAGATCAAGTCTCCGATGATATCGGCCGTATAGTTTAGACTTACAAATCTGACCTGAGGCCAGGGGCGTAACTTTCGATCTGCTCCAGATGGCCAAGCGAATTGGCCCGCAGTGCAAATCCGCCGAACAGGAAGATCTGTCCGGGGAGAAAAGTCTCACCCTGGACCGCGTCGTTGTTGATGATCGAAGAAGCCATCGAGCCTATCGGTGACGACACAGAGGAACTCTCAATGAAAGCACCAATGTCGGTGTCAAAACCGGCGGATCTCGGGTAGGGGGTCCCGAACTGTGCGTCTAGGCGGATGGTAACAGGAGACAAGAGACACGATGTTTTACCCAGGTTCGGGCCCTCTTGATGGAGGTAAAACCCTACGTCCCTCTTGATTAATATTGATGATGTGTGTTACAAGAGTGGATCTACCACGAGATCAAAGAGGCTAAACCCTAGAAGCTAGCCTATGGTATGATTGTTGTTCGTCCTATGGACTAAAGTCATCCGGTTTATATAGGCACCGGAGAGGGCTAGGGTTACACAAAGTCGGTTACAATGGTAGGAGATCTACATATCCGTATCGCCAAGCTTGCCTTCCACGCCAAGGAAAGTCCCATCCGGACATGGGACGAAGTCTTCAATCTTCTATCTTCATAGTCTTGGAGTCCGGCCGATGATGATAGTTCGGCTATCCGGACACTCCCTAGTCCGGAACTCCCTCAGTGACAAATCCTAATCTCGAAATATGCCAACCCAACAAGTGCCTTCGGAGACACCTGTAGAGCACCTTTACAATCACCCAGTTACGTTGTGACGTTTGGTAGCACACAAAGTGTTCCTCTGGTAAACGGGAGTTGCATAATCTCATAGTCATAGGAACATGTATAAGTCATGAAGAAAGCAATAGCAACATACCAAAAGATTGAGTGCTAAGCTAACGGAATGGGTCAAGTCAATCACATCATTCTCCTAATGATGTGATCCCGTTAATCAAATGACAACCCATGTCTATGGCTAGGAAACATAACCATCTTTGATCATCGAGCTAGTCAAGTAGAGGCATACTAGTGACACTCTGTTTGTCTATGTATTCACACAAGTATTATGTTTCCGGTTAATACAATTCTAGCATGAATAATAAACATTTATCATGATATAAGGAAATAAATAATAACATTATTATTGCCTCTAGGGCATATTTCCTTCAATAAAGTCTATCTAGATACACACACGAGAGATCCCAAAGAAATCAATGAAGGTCTATTGATTGATCTAATTTTCCCTAATAGACTGTGTTTCCGAAAAAACCTAGATTTTATCGACTCTGAACCATTAGAGAAGGCAATGCTATTATCAACGCAATGCAACTCATGTGCTTACTTTTCCTTTTTAGTATCACATTTGCCAAGGTCTTACTATCGTCTATTGATGAAGATGTCCAATGAAATTACTTTGTAGAAGTGTAGAAGTTTTCTTAAAGGCATGCCATCCGTAATCTTCTTTGTTGTTCATCATATCTTATATTAATTAATGCTAATTCAAGACGAATGGTTCTTCTTTGGATAACAGAAGTATCTTGATATTTACCTGTCGCTTTTGTCTTCATTTTTCAGTTTCCTTTCGGCGATATTTATGTGTTAATATTTGGCATTACTTCAACATGTATGCATATTGCTGCTGACTCTCCTCGATGTTGTCTACTATGAGGAAAATGAAGGAAGGTGAACATATCTTTACTGCGACACCTATATACATGATATCCAATTATATTTCTTATATCACTATTTCTCTAACTAATGCCATTTTCATTAAACCAATGCACTAATAAGTTGATTAGTTTGTTAATGTTTCTGCAGAGTTGTGTTATCTAATCCACAATATTAGTCACAAGAGGGAGCTTCCAGATAAAACATGTAACAATATAGAAGTTTACAAGGTGAAGCCCTCATGATTCTATGAGACTGATGGCATTTGCATGACATTTGTTTACCTCCTGCTGTGGGATGGATCAAAGTAGATGTACACATGTGTTCAAGACTCGGGCCTACAGTTTTGTGATGTTATAGTAGTAGCTTGAAAGATTTCTTCCATTGCAAAATCTGAGATGTTAGCCTATATTGGAGCTTTAAAACAGTTGGTTCCACGTGAAAATGACCATATATATATAAACCTCTATTTTGATTGTTTTTGTTGTCCAAACTTTGAATGATGTAAATTGGTGGGTCGACCTTATTTACCTATATATGTACCACCATAGTCATGTATCATTCCTAAGTATCAATGTCAAATGAAAATAATTTATTCATTTGTTTGCTAATCTTTTTAAGAGAGTAAATTTTCTTCTTGTGGGCGTTGCTTTTGGAGACCTTTTATGTTTTCCAGGTGTTGTATTGGGTGGTGGGTTGTGTGCGGCTGCTGAGTGGAGTCGACCACTGTGGCAGGACCTTTGTTTTTTGTTTGTTTCCTTTCTAACCGAATTTTGATCAAGGGAGGGAGAGTGTAGGGCGAGACACTCAAGCAACTCCTCCCGTTGGTCCCGTTCTATGGGGCCAAACGTGCGTCTAAAGGAAATGTTACCAAGGTCAGCCAAGTTGGTCTCCACGGTCATGATAGGGGTCGTGCATATGTTAAACAACAGCTGGAACCACATGACAAAGGGCTGCTGGCCCGACCACCGGTCAAGCTAGAGCAAGGTGTTGGTTCCGGAACCGACAGAGATGGAGGAGCCGATTTGAGGGATCGAAAGCATTTGGATGGTCGATTGCCAGAACTGGGATCTGCCAGACCACTGGGCAAATGGCAAAGGTTGTCCACGCAAATAATTGGCGCAGATAATATCAAGCCACAACCCGCCTTCTCTGGTGGCAATCCTCCATGTCCATTTCGAGAGATGGGCAATGTTCATATGCTTGGACGAGATGACCGCAAAACCACCTTTGTCTTTGTGCTTGCAAATCCCAAACCACTTTACCATGTGGTACTTCTTCTTATCACCCTTCCCTCCCAGAAGAACCTCGGACGGTATTTCGCAATATTGTGGTGAAGGGATTCATGCAAACTATTGAATCCCATCAAGTACATCAGTAGACTCATGGAGGAGTTAATAAGAACCACCCTCGCCGCTTTGTAAAGCCATCGACCCTACCGTGGTTCAACCATATGTTGTACCTGGTCCACCGTCGGGTGGAAGTCCCTTTCCAGTATATTGGAATTGCTAATCGGCATGCCTAGGAAGGTCATAGGAAAGGAGCCTAGGTCTCTTTAAGAAGTTGATCCTCAAGCCAGACATTTCTTGAAAACAGAGGAGGAATTTGAGGTGTTGGATGTGCTCATCCGAACCGTCAACCATCAGGATCGTATCATATTCATAATGTAGATGAGTAATCCCGCCCTCTCCTAGAAGATGGGGGCAAATACAACGGATGTTGCCTGCCCTCCTGGCCGTGTTGAAAATGGATGCGAGGGTGTCTACCGCTAGGTTAAATAAGAAAGGCGAGAGGGGGTCCCCTAGCGCACACCTTGCACCGTTTGGAAGAAGGGACCCACCTACCATTAATGTTAACCGTCGTGCGGACACTAGGGACTAACTTCATAACTCTGGCAATCCAATGCGGGTCGAAGCCTTTCTTTATTAATACCTCCCGAAGGAAGGACCAATGGACCGTATCATAGGATTTATGAAAGTCAATCTTGAAGAAGACGGCTTTGAGGTGTTTTCTCTTGACTTCATGAATGACCTGATGGAGAATGAGGATTCCATCCAGAATGAACCCCCCCCTTGATGAAAGCAGTCTGATTCTAGTGGGTAATCCTAGGTGCTAACAGGGCCGCCCTACAGGCGCACCCTTTGGCAAGGATCCAAAAGATCACATTAATGATCGTGATCGGATGAAACTGTTGAATATCATACGCCCCCGGCACCTTCGGGGACAGCGAGATAATGCCGTAATTTAACCGGGATAGGTCTATAACACCTCTGGAGAATTCGTCAAACAGAGCCAGGATTTCCCCCGCGATGGTAGGCTAGAAAGCCTGAAAAAAGTGGACTGGTAGCCCACCTATACATGGGGCCAAGGAAGGGTTCATTGCCTTGAGAATGGCCGCCACCTCATCCTCCTCGAAGGGGGCCAACAAAACGTTATTCTCGTCATGAGAAACCGGATGTGGGTCCGCCCAAATACTATCGGCAAGGGAGGTCCCCCTCCCCTAGAGCGCTTGGCAAACAACATCTTATAGAAACCGTCAACATGTAGACGAATCTCGTTCAGATCTTCTATCATCCGTTCCCCTCCCTACGTTGGCCCCAAACCCTTCATAAATTGTCGGGAGCGCTTAGCCGAATGGTGCCACTTGTCCACTGTTGACATGGGCCAATGAGGCTCAATCTGGCCGCCACCCATTGTTCCTTCACCACATCCACGAATCCAGGTTGTCGGAGCCAAAAGAACTCGAACCTAATTCCAAGGGGCGCGGCCTCTCATCACACGATGAGAGTAGATGGGGCACATGGTCAGACATAATCCTAGTGATGTCCTTTAAAGTAACTAGGGGAACCGCACTTGTCGACCCGGGCATTACCCTTGTCTGACGGAGTTCAAATCAGGTTAAAATCCCCGCCAATAATCACGGGGGAGTCTAGTCGACGAGACCTTCAAACGAACCTTGTCGATGAAGGTCAGTGATCGACTATGACCGGACAACCCACACACCACAATCACTTCCCATTTTAAGTTGATGGCTCTTTCCCACAATTCCATACTAACTAAGAACTCGCCTCGGTCCATGGCGCTGACTTTGAAGATGGCGTATTTAACATCCAAGATGATACCTAGAGAATGACCGGCTGCCCCACTAGATGGCAGCGAGCAGCCAGTGCCGAGTAAACATGTGCCTACTAAGACGCTTGAGCTCCGCTAACTAGAACTCCGTCAGCATATACATGCTTCTACGGCGGCCATTATGGCCAAAGCCCTGTAGGTTCCAGAATAACGTGTGTATCTATTCTATTAGGGGGGTCCTCCCTGGACTCCACTGTGGCAGAGGCGCTAAGCGCGCGATGCAGTTGACAGTTCGGGATCTAGTCCTTCATCGCAATTCCTACGGCGCAACGGCCTGAGCCCCCCATGCGCCGAAGGCCGGGGGGTAGGAGGATCAACATCGTCCGGCAACGAGGCCGCCCGGGCCTGAGCCGCGCAAGACAGCCATCAAGAAGCTCCTTAGCTTGGATGGCCACGATTTGTTCCAAGGCGGGACCTTTCTGGCCACAGACAACTATTGCGGAATCGGCCGCAATTTTTGTCAAATGGCCAAGAAGGACACCTGCTAGCGCCGAGAAGGAAAACATGTCATCATCATCATCTAACTTGGTGGATGGGGTGGGACGGAGCTGCGTTGCGGTTGCGAGTCGCCGCGCGCCGCAGTGCCTTCTCCACCGTGTGGGGAGACTCCCCAGCAGCCCTGGCCGAGAACGCCAAGTGAGTGCTCTTCTGCGCCGTCATAGCTGGGGACGAGGCCGACCGCGGACAGCCTTGGCCATGGGAGGGAGGATCGCCGGAGCCACCATGGGAGCCGGCGTGGTAGTCGCCGCCGGATCCACCACCACCTCTATGTGGTAGTCGTGCTCTATGTGACTGCCAAATTATTGTCAAAGATTCTCATCATCCATCTTATTGCCCAACCTAGTCATACAAGAAATAATAGACATTAGTTATCATCTATTCATCTGACCCATTCAGGGAGACAACAAGATTACAATTTCTAGAAAAAAATGGTTACAAGAAAATCCCCATTTTGACTCACTGTCATACAGAAATCAATGTCAGAGTACAGCTTTTTTTTCTTTTTTGAGGAAAAAAACGCCTGCAGGCGCACTCTTTGTTTAGGTTTCAAAATAGCAATGTCTTTCATTACAAAGGGGATAATAAAACTAGGGGAGTTTGAATCCCAAAATAAATCCTGTTTTGTATCGAAAGCATATCTCGCCAACTTGTGCGCCACCATAAGTACAGGTTGGTTTTAGGGTGAACTGAATGCTTACAGTTTCAGAGCGGGGCGCCACGCGATTTCCTCGAGTGATCCCTGAGTGAGCGGCAGAGTGGGCTCTTGTTTCCTCGAGGCTAGGGTGGTCATCAGCAGCGCATGGCCCAGATGCGGGGATCCTCCACAGCGACGCGCCCGTCGAGCCTGTGCGGCGGTAGGTGGCTGGTTGAGCAGTGCGCGTGCGTGAAGATGAGAACTCCACTTGGGATGGGCTATGAACTGAAGTAGATGGCGCTGCAGGGGCACTAGGCCATTACAACCTGATACACAAATAATTGCCCTTTTAGTACTAGGTTTTGGGGGTAGTTTTTATTTAATTTGTGTGGCCTCATTGCATCGGGGATTAAGTTTCGTCACTTTATCCTTTTTCCAGAAAAGACAGCCAAAGAGCATCATTTCCTTTTTGTTGGGCGTGGGAGGTTGTGGTTGTTTGAAAACAGACCGTGAGAAATATGGTGGGACCGAAGAGCAGGTCATCCGCAATATTAGATCTTGCCCATTAAAGCATCTACTTAATTTCGATGCTCTGGAATATGGTGGTTCGTGCGGAGCATCAAATTATAGTATACACCTGCCAATAGTGTAAAACCTGTTGGAATTTAGTCTATATTGGGGCAGCCCAATAACTATTTCAGAAATTCCTAATAAATCCTAGAGGCCCACTTAAACCATTTGTGCAAGGCAAGGGATACTACTAAAGTTTAGTCTCACATTGCTAGTTGAGTGGGAATTGGATCTCCTTATAAGGGAGGTTCTTTCCCCACTTGTATGAGCATAAGAACAAGAGGGACATCCACGCGCGCTCCTCCTCCGCCGCCCGCCTCGGCGCGGGTTGCGGGAACGAGACGATGTCTAATTTTTGCCACGCACTACTGGTATACGAAAGGTCACCTGGGAGCTGAAAAGTTTTTGCGGTAGTGGATAATGAATAAGAACGGCGCACCTCTTCGCGTGCTGCCTATTCACTTCGTCTCCCTCCGTTGCTTCACCTCCCAGTGCAGCCTGTTCGCGTCGCTCTGCTGTGCCTATATAAGAGAGGTCGCTCCTCTCCCGAGAGACACATCAGAAGGTCCTCTTCCTCTCGCCACATAGTTCCAATCTCTGCGCTACTGTTGTCTTCCTCACCCCGGCTTGCGGCGTGCACCGCACGTCCGGACAGTAGGCCTCTGAGACCGCACCTTTTGAGTCCTGTACGGGAGAAGGGTGATAAGGTTTTTGGGGAGCGCTCAGCGCGACTACTGGCTGTTTCATCACGGATGATCCGGTCGCCGACGACTACTTCCCAGACGGTGACTTCTTCCCCGAGATCCACGACCTCCTCAATGACATGGCAGGCGAGGACACCGACCCCAAGTCCAGCGCTTCTGCTGCTGCTGTGCCGTACGTGTTCTTCTCCTTTCTGTTAGAAGTCCTCCTACAGTTCTTGGCTCTAGTTTCAGCCCTACGTATGTTAGGTTCTGTTTCGTATAAGCAACTTCATCTAGTGTCTGTTCTAGATGTGTTTGCCTCAAGTTCATATATGCAGACGATGTTTACCTTCTCTCCGTCAGATTGCATGACTTGCTTTATATTTGCTATTTTAGTCATGCTTTATCTAGTATTTTTGTTAATAAAATCATTCGGTAAATTGCTCATATTTCCAACAATCCAAAAACCTCCTTATAGGCAATTTACCCCAAGTGGTTTTGCTGCTTCCATGAGACCTCCTATGTTTGAGGGTATCCACTATAAGAGGTGGCGCGTGAGAGCAGTCTTATGGTTTCAGACCATGAGTTGATATGACGCCACTCTTGGCAAACTGAAGGAGAGCAAGATGCCCAACAGGCACAAGCTTTTCAGAAAATGGATACCTTGTTTAAGGCTGCTCTCTTGAGTGTTCTTGGTGAGAACATAGTTGATGCTTATGCATCAATTGACAATGGAAAAGATATGTGGGGCCTTTTCGAGGCCAAGTTTGGGGTCTCGGATGCCGGCCTTGAGCTGTACATCATGGAGCAATTCTATGATTACAGGATGACTGAAGAGCGCTCCGTCGTTGAGCAGGCTCATGAGATACTGATCATTTGCTAGAGAACTTGAGCACTTCAATTGCATGCTACGGACAAATTTGTTGCGGGGTATCATCACTAAGCTTCCTCCTTCATGGAGGAACTTTTCTACCTTACTAAAGCATAAGAGACAGGAGTTTTCCGTTCGGATCTCATTGGTACTCTTGATGTGGAAGAAAAGGCGAGAGCAAAGGACACACGTGCTCGAGGTATTGAGGAGGATCTAGTGCCAATGTGTGCATGAAGCAGAACTTTCAGCCCCACAAGTTCAAGAACAAGGGCAAGCTTGATGGAAAAGCAAAGTTTGATGGGAAGAACAAGGCTGTGCAACACCACGAACTTCAAGAAGAAGAATGGCAAGAAGAAAGGTGCTTGTCATGTGTGTGGAGATCCTGATCATTGGGCTCCTAGTTGCCCTAATCGCTATGACAAGCGTCATCCTGGGAAAGGCGGCAAGACCGCTAATGTTGTCATTGGAGACACTGACATGAAGGATGTTGGGCATGGTATATTTACCACTATTCTTTCAGTATGTCATTCTCCTGATTGGTTGATTGACACGGGTGCTAATGTGCATGTATGCGGTGATATTTCCATGTTTTCATCTTATCAGACCGCAGGGACTTCAACCGTGCTGATGGGCAACGGTTCAAGTGCTTCTGTTCGTGGTGTTGGCACGGTCGATCTGAAGTTTACTTCGGGGAAGATCGTGCGGCTGAAGAACGTGCATTATGTCCCCTCTGTCAATAAAAATCTTGTTAGCGGATCTCTTTTGTGTAGAGTTGGCTATAAGCTTGTCTTTGAGTCGAATAAATTTGTAATATCCAAGTATGGAACCTTTGTTGGTAAAGGCTATGAGTCAGGAGCCTGTTTCGTTTATCCTTATCAGACGTTTGCAATAAAGTTGTTAATCATATTTGCAACAATAGTGAATCAAATGTGTGGCATTCACGTCTTTGTCATGTTAACTTTGGTTGCATGTCGCGACTAGTGAAGTTGAACTTAATCCCTAGTTTCACCACTGTTAAGGGATCTAAGTGTCAAGTTTGTGTGCAAGCTAAGCAACCTCGTAAGTCTCACGTGACTGTGGAGACGAGAAATCTTGCACCACTAGAACTTATACATTCAGATCTATGTGAAATGAATGGTGTTTTGACAAAAGGTGGAAAGAAATATTTCATGACATTAATTGACGACTCCACTAGAATCTTTGTCGTGTGTATCTTCTGAAATCTAAGGATCAGGCTTTGAACTTTTTGAAGATCTATAAAGCTGAAGTGGAAAACCAGCTTGATCGCAAAATCAAGAGGCTTAGGTCCGACCGTGGTGGAGAGTATTTTTCCAATGAATTTTATGCTTTTTGTGCGGAACATGGTATAATCCATGAGAGGACGCCTCCCTACTCACCTTAGTCAAATGGGGTGGCCGAAAGAAAGAACCGTACTCTAACTGATTAGGTTAACGCCATGTTAGACACATCGGGTCTCTCCAAGGCATGGTGGGGGGAGGCGATATTGACAGTGTGTCATGTCCTAAATCGAGTCCCCACAAAGAACAAAGAGATAACTCCATTCGAGGAATGGGAGAAGAAAAGGTTAAAACTCTCTTATCTGCGAACATGGGGTTGTTTGGCGAAAGTCGATGTTCCAATTCCAAAGAAGCGGAGGCTTGGACCAAAGACTGTGGATTGTGTTTTCCTGGGATATGCTTTTCATAGCATTGGCTATAGATTCTTGGTTGTAAAATCTGAGGTACCGGACATGCATGTCGGTAGGATCATGGATTCGAATGATGCGACTTTCTTTGAAGATATCTTTCCCATGAATGATATGGCTACCTCATCTAATTAGGAGATGCCTAGTTCATCGAATCAGGAACCAGTTACAATTATCGAACCTGGCATTTCGATGGAACACTTTGAAAGTCCTGTGGAGGAGAACAATGAAGTTCCTACTAGGAGCAAGAGACAGAGGACTGCAAAGTCCTTTGGTGATGATTTTCTTATGTATCTCATAGATGACACTCCCAGTTCTATTTCAGAGGCCTATGGATCTGAAGATGCTGACTACTGGAAGGAAGAAGTTCGTAGCGAGATGGATTCCATCTTGGCTAATGAAACTTGGGAGATAACTGATCGTCCTTATGGGTGCAAACCTATAGGATGCAAATGGGTATTCAAGAAGAAGGTTAGGCCTGATGGTACTATCGAAAAGTACAAGGCTCGGATCGTGGCTAAGGGTTATACCCAAAAGGAAGGTGAAGACTTCTTTGATACTTACTCACCCTGGCTCGACTGACCACTATTCGAGTTCTACTTTCACTAGCTGCCTCACATGGTCTTCTCGTTCATCAGATGGATGTGAAGACTGCTTTCCTTAATGGAGAGTTGGATGAGGAAATTTATATGGAACAACCAGATGGGTTTGTAATAGATGGTCGAAGGGAAAGTGTGCAAGTTGTCAAGTCTTTGTATGGACTCAAGCAAGCACCCAAACAGTGGCATGAGAAGTTCGAAAGAACTTTAACAGCTGCAGGCTTGGTTGTGAATGAAGCTGATAAATGTGTGTACTATCGCCATGGTGGGGGCGAGGGAGTTATGCTTTGCTTGTATGTTGATGACATACTGATTTTCGGAACAAATCTCAATATTATTAAGGAGGTCAAGGATTTCCTATCTCGCTGTTTTGAGATGAAGGATTTAGGAGTGGCTGATGTCATTCTGAACATCAAGTTGTTGAGAGATGATGATGGTGGGATTACATTGCTTCAATCTCACTATGTGGAAAAGATCTTGAGTCGCTTTGGCTATAGTGACCGCAAGACCTCTCCAACACCATATGATGCTAGCATGCTGCTTCGAAAGAATCGAAGAATTGCTAGAGATCAATTGAAGTATTCTCAGATTATCGGCTCGCTTATGTACTTAGCCAGTGCTACAAGACCTGGCATCTCTTTTGCTGTTAGCAAACTGAGTCGGTTTGTCTCAAAACCAGGAGATGTGCATTGGAAAGATCTAGAGAGTTTTGCGTTATTTGAAAGGCACTGCAAATTATGGAATTCACTACACCGGGCACCCAAAGGTGCTTGAAGGGTATAGTGACTCAAACTGGATCTCAGATGCTGATGAGATAAAGGCCACGAGCGGATATGTATTCACTCATGGAGGAGGCGCTGTTTCTTGGAAGTCTTGCAAGCAGACCATCTTAACGAGGTCAACAATGGCAGCAGAACTCACAGCACTAGATACAGCTACGGTTGAAGCAGATTGGCTCACGGCTCTTGAATGACTTACCGGTTGTTGAGAAACCTGTACCAGGTGTCCTTATGAACTGCGACAATCAAACTGTGATCACGAAAGTGAGCAGCTCAAAGGATAACATGAAGTCATCAAGACACGTTCAGAGAAGGTTAAAGTCTGTCAGGAAAATGAAAAACACCGGTGTTATTGCGTTGGATTATATCCAAACGTCTAAAAATCTGGCAGATCCTTTTACTAAGGGTCTATTGCGTAATGTGATAGATAATGCATCGAGGGAGATGGGTATGAGACCCACAATATGAGTTGTTCATAGTGGTAACCTATTCTTTGTGATCGGAGATCCCCTGAATTAGATGTGGAAGACAAGCTGTTGGTCAACTGAGAGGAGAGTATCCCTACTATTCACAATACCACTCCATGAAGATGCAATACTCTCCTAATCTGCATGGCAGGTTGATGTATATCTTAATGAGTTCTAAGTGGCTTATTTAAGCAGAGATGTTATCCTGCAGAACATCTTTTGAAGAACACACCTATATGAGTCTGATTGTCAAACGTCGCAATCTATGAGAGTAGGGTTCTCTCAAGTAAACTCATGAAATGTCACGGAGTATGACGCATAAGCTCCACCCGTGGGGAAGACTCACGATAGCCATGTATCGGTCAAGGCTTTAGGTGAAGCTAGATTCGCAGAAAACTTGCAGTTCAAGGCCCAGTCCGCTGTTCAAGTTTCTTACTAGTGTAGCATAGAGTTCTAGGTGGAAGTTCAACTTAACAGTCTCCACTGCAGTACCGGTATATAAAACAGTGTTTTGCAACCAAAGGCAAATTTCGGTGTGCCTCTGGGATCTGGTGGGGGATTGCTGAAATTTAGTCTATAATGGGGCAGCCCAATAACTATTTCAGAAATTCCTAATAAATCCTACAGGCCCACTTAGCCCATTTGTGCAAGGCAAGGGATACTACTAAAGTTTAGTCCCACATTGCTAGTTGAGTGGGAATTGTATCTCCTTATAAGGGAGGTTCTTTCCCCACTTGTATGAGCATGAGAACAAGAGGGACATCGACGCGCGCTCCTCCTCCACCGCCCGCCTCGCCACGCCACGCCTCGTCACGACGCGACGCGCCGCGGGTTGCGGGAATGAGCCGAGCCGATGTCTAATTTTTGCCACGCACTACGGGTATACGAAAGGTCACCTGGGAGCTGAAAAGTTTTTGCGGTAGTGGATAATGAATACGAACGGCGCACCTCTTCGCGTGATGCCTGTTCACTTCGTCTACCTCTGTTGCTTCACCTCCCGGCGCAGCCTGTTCGCGTCCCTCTGCTGTGCCTATATAAGAGAGGTCGCTCCTCTCCCGAGAGACACATAAGAAGGTCCTCTTCCTCTCGCCACATAGTTCCAATCTCTGCGCTACTGTTGTATTCCTCATCCCGGCTTGCGGCGTGCACCGCACGTCGGGACAGTAGGCCTCCGAGACCGCACCTTTTGAGTCCTGTACGGGAGAAGGGTGATAAGGTTTTTGGGAGGCGCTCGGTAGCGACTACTGGCTGTTTCATCACGGGCGATCCGGTCGCGGACGACTACTTCCCAAACGACGACTTCTTCCCCGACGTCCACGACCTCCTCGACGACATGGCAGGCGGGGACACCGACCCCAAGTCCAGCGCTTCTGCTGCTGCTGTGCCGTACGTGTTCTTCTCCTTTCTGTTGGAAGTCCTCCTACAGTTCTTGGCTCTAGTTTCACCCCTACGTATGTTAGGTTCTGTTTCGTATAAGCAACTTCATCTAGTGTCTGTTCTAGATGTGTTTGCCTCAAGTTCATATATGCAGACGATGTTTGCCTTCTCTCTGTCAGATTGCATGACTTGCTTTATATTTGCTATTTTAGTCATGCTTTATCTAGTATTTTTGTTAATAAAATCATTCGGTAAATTGCTCATATTTCCAACAATCCAAAAACCTCCTTATAGGCAATTTACCCCAAGTGGTTTTGCTGCTTCCATGAGACCTCCTATGTTTGAGGGTATCCACTATAAGAGGTGGCGCGTGAGAGCAGTCTTATGGTTTCAGACCATGAGTTGCTATGACGCCACTCTTGGCAAACCTGAAGGAGAGCAAGATGCCCAACAGGCACAAGCTTTTCAGAAAATGGATACCTTGTTTAAGGCTGCTCTCTTGAGTGTTCTTGGTGAGAACATAGTTGATGCTTATCGTCAATTGACAATGGAAAAGATATGTGGGGCCTTTTCGAGGCCAAGTTTGGGGTCTCGGATGCTGGCACTGAGTTGTACATCATGGAGCAATTCTATGATTACAGGATGACTGAAGAGCGCTCCGTGGTTGAGCAGGCTCATGAGACACAGTCATTTGCTAGAGAACTTGAGAACTTCAATTGCATGCTACCGGACAAGTTTGTTGTCGGGGGTATCATCACTAAGCTTCCTCCTTCATGGAGGAACTTTGCTACCTTACTGAAGCATAAGAGACAGGAGTTTTCCGTTCCGGATCTCATTGGTACTCTTGATGTGGAAGAAAAGGCGAGAGCAAAGGACAAACGTGCTCGAGGTATTGAGGGAGGATCTAGTGCCAATGTGGTAGAGAAGCAGAACTTCCAGCCCCACAAGTTCAAGAACAAGGGAAAGCTTGATGGAAAAGCAAAGTTTGATGGGAAGAACAAGGCTGTGCAACACACGAACTTCAAGAAGAAGAATGGCAAGAAGAAAGGTGCTTGTCATGTGTGTGGAGATCCTGACCATTGGGCTCCTAGTTGCCCTAATCGCTATGACAAGCGTCATCCTGGGAAAGCGGCAAGACCGCTAATGTTGTCATTAGAGACACTGACATGAAGGATGCTGGGTATGGTATATTTCCCACTATTCTTTCAGTATGTCATTCTCCTGATTGGTTGATTGACAAGGGTGCTAATGTGCATGTATGCGGTGATATTTCCATGTTTTCGTCTTATCAGACCGCAGGGACTTCAACCGTGCTGATGGGCAACGGTTCAAGTGCTTCTGTTCGTGGTGTTGGCACGGTCGATCTGAAGTTTACTTCAGGGAAGATCGTGCGGCTGAAGTACGTGCATTATGTCCCTCCGTCAATAAAAATCTTGTTAGCGGATCTCTTACGTGTAGAGATGGCTATAAGCTTGTCTTTGAGTCAAATAAATTTGTAATATCCAAGTATGGAACCTTTGTTGGTAAAGGCTATGAGTCGGGAGGCCTGTTTCGTTTATCCTTATCGGGGCGTTTGCAATAAAGTTGTTAATCATATTTGCAACAATAGTGAATCAAATGTGTGGCATTCACGTCTTTGTCATGTTAACTTTGGTTGCATGTTGCGACTAGCGAAGTTGTACTTAATCCCTAGTTTCACCACCGTCAAGGGATCTAAGTGTCAAGTGTGTGTGCAAGCTAAGCAACCTCGTAAGTCTCACGTGACTGCAGAGACGAGAAATCTTGCACCACTAGAACTTATACATTCAGTTCTATGTGAAATGAATGGTGTTTTGACAAAAGGTGGAACGAAATATTTCATGACGTTAATTGACGACTCCACTAGATACTGTCGTGTGTATCTTCTGAAATCTAAGGATCAGGCTTTGAACTTTTTGAAGATCTATAAAGCTGAAGTGGAAAACCAACTTGATCGCAAAATCAAGAGGCTTAGGTCCGACCGTGGTGGAGAGTATTTTTCCAATGAATTTGATGCTTTTTGTGCGGAACATGGTATAATCCATGAGAGGACGCCTCCCTACTCACCTCAGTCAAATGGGGTGGCCGAAAGAAAGAACCGTACTCTAACTGATTTGGTTAACGACATGTTAGACACATCGGGTCTCTCCAAGGCTTGGTGGGGGGAGGCGATATTGACAGCATGTCATGTCCTAAATCGAGTCCCCACAAAGAACAAAGAGATAAATCCATTCGAGGAATGGGAGAAGAAAAGGTTAAAACTCTATTATCTGCGAACATGGGGTTGTTTGGCGAAAGTCAATGTTCCAATTCCAAAGAAGCGGAGGCTTGGACCAAAGACCGTGGATTGTGTTTTCCTAGGATATGCTTTTCATACCATTGGCTATAGATTATTGGTTGTAAAATCTGAGGTAGCTGACATGCATGTCGGTACAATCATGGAGTCGAATGATGCTACTTTCTTTGAAGATATATTTCCCATGAATGATATGGCTACCTCATCTAATCAGGAGATGCCTAGTTCATCGAATCAGGAACCAGTTACAATTATCGAACCTGGCATTTCGATGGAACACTTTGAAAGTCCTGTGGAGGAGAACAATGAAGTTCCTACTAGGAGCAAGAGACAGAGGACTGCAAAGTCCTTTGGTGATGATTTTCTTGTGTATCTCATAGATGACACTCCCAGTTCTATTTCAGAGGCCTATGCATCTGAAGATGCTGACTACTGGAAGGAAGAAGTTCATAGCGAGATGGATTCCATCTTGGCGAATGAAACTTGGGAGATAACTGATCGTCCTTATGGGTGCAAACATATAGGATGCAAATGGGTATTCAACAAGAAGCTTAGGCCTGATGGTACTATCGAAAAGTACAAGGCTCAGCTCGTGGCTAAGGGTTATACCCAAAAGGAAGGTGAAGACTTCTTTGATACTTACTCACCTGTGGCTCGACTGACCACTATTCGAGTTCTACTTTCACTAGCTGCCTGACATGGTCTTCTCATTCATCAGATGGATGTTAAGACTGCTTTCCTAAATGGAGAGTTGGGTGTGGAAATTTATATGGAACAAACAGATGGGTTTGTAATAGATGGTCAGGAAGGGAAAGTGTGCAAGTTGCTGAAGTCTTTGTATGGACTCAAGCAAGCACCCAAACAGTGGCATGAGAAGTTCGAAAGAACTTTAACAGCTGCAGGCTTTGTTGTGAGCGAAGGTGATAAATGTGTGTACTATCGCCATGGTAGGGGCGAGGGAGTTATGCTTTGCTTGTATGTTGATGACATACTGATTTTCGGAACAAATCTGAATGTTATTAAGGAGGTCAAGGATTTCCTATCTCGCTGTTTTGAGATGAAGGATTTAGGAGTGGCTGATGTCATTCTGAACATCAAGTTGTTGAGAGATGATGATGGTGGGATTACATTGCTTCAATCTCACTATGTGGAAAAGATTTTGAGTCGCTTTGGTTATAGTGACTGCAAGCCCTCTCCAACACCATATGATGCTAGCATGCTGCTTCGAAAGAATCGAAGAATTGCTAGAGATCAATTGAAGTATTCTTAGATTATTGGCTTGCTTATGTACTTAGCCAGTGCTACAAGATCTGTTATCTCTTTTGCTGTTAGCAAACTGAGTCGGTTTATCTCAAAACCAGGAGATGTGCATTGGAAAGCTCTAGAGAGAGTTTTGCGTTATTTGAAAGGCACTGCAAATTATGGAATTCAGTAAACGGGCACCCAAAGGTGCTTGAAGGGTATAGTGACTCAAGCTGGATCTCGAGATCTTGATGAGATAAAGGCCACGAGCGGATATGTATTCACTCATGGAGGTGGCGCTGTTTCTTGGAAGTCTTGCAAGCGAGACCATCTTAACGAGGTCACCAATGGAAGCAGAACTCACATCACTAGATACAGCTACGGTTGAAGCAGATTGGCTTCACGGCTCTTGAATGACTTGCCGGTTGTTGAGAAACCTGTCTTTGGGTGTCCTTATGAACTGCGACAATCAAACTGTGATCACGAAAGTGAGCAGCTCAAAGGCTAACATGAAGTCATCAAGACACGTTCAGAGAAGGTTAAAGTCTGTCAGGAAAATGAAAAACTCCTGTGTTATTGCGTTGGATTATATCCAAACGTCTAAAAATCTGGCAGATCCTTTTACTAAGCGTCTATCACGTAATGTGATATATAATGCATCGAGGGAGATGGGTATGAGACCCACAATATGAGTTGTTCACAGTGGTAACCTATTCTTTGTGATCGGAGATCCCGTGAATTAGATGTGGAAGACAAGCTGTTGGTCAACTGAGAGGAGAGTATCCCTACTATTCACAATACCACTCCATGAAGATGCAATACTCTCCTAATCTGCATGGCAGGTTGATGTCTATCTTAAAGAGTTCTAAGTGGCTTATTTAAGCAGAGATGTTATCCTGTAGAGTATCTTTTGAAGAACACATCTATATGAGTATGATTGTCAAACTCGCAATCTATGAGAGTAGGGTTCTCTCTAGTATACTCATGAAAGGTCACGGAGTATGACTCGTAAGCTCCACCCGCGGGGAAGACCCACGATAGCCACGTATCGGTCAAGGCTTTATGTGAAGCTAGATTCGCAGAAAACATGCAGTTCTAGGCCCAGTCCACCGTTCAAGTTGCTTACTAGTGTAGCATAGAGTTCTAGGTGGAAGTTCAACTTAACAGTCTCCACTGCAGTACCGGTATATAAAACAATGTTTTGGAACCAAATGCAAATTTCTGTGTGCCTCTGGGATCTGGTGGGGGATTGCTGGAATTTAGTCTATATTAGGGCAGCCCAATAACTATTTCAGAAATTCCTAATAAATCCTAGAGGCCCACTTAGCCCATTTGTGCAAGGCAAGGGATACTACTAAAGTTTAGTCCCACATTGCTAGTTGAGTGGGAATTGGATCTCCTTATAAGGGAGGTTCTTTCCCCACTTGTATGAGCATGAGAACAAGAGGGACATCCACGCGCGCTCCACCTCCGCCGCCCGCCTCGCCATGCCACGCCTCGTCACGACGCGCCGCGCCGCGCCGCGGGTTGCGGGAATGAGCCGAGCCGATGTATAATTTTTGCCACGCACTACGGGTATACGAAAGGTCACCTGGGAGCTGAAAAGTTTTTGCGGTAGTGGATAATGAATCTGAGCAGGCGCACCTCTTCGCGTGCTGCCTGTTCACTTCGTCTCCCTCCATTGCTTCACCTCCCGGCGCAGCCTGTTCGCGTCCCTCTGCTGTGCCTATATAAGAGAGGTCGCTCCTCTCCCGAGAGACACATCAGACGGTCCTCTTCCTATCGTCACATAGTTCCAATCTCTGCGCTACTGTTGTCTTCCTCATCCCAGCTTGCGGCGTGCACCGCTGTAACACCCCAAATTTTTGCCAAGATTTAAATATTAAAATTTTTGCCAAGGGTTTTAAAAATCTTTATTTCTGTTGTTTTCAGAACTCTTCTTTTATTATTAAGGAGTTTTGTAATTTTTCCCAAGTGGAGCTTTCCAAAATATATTGTACTTCTTTGCCATCTCATCAAAACAATTTCTAAATAAGTAGAATTGTTTATTGAATTATTTCACCTTGAGCTTTATTCATTAAAATAACTGGATTAAATTTTTGGAGCTCCTTTTGAACTACAACCTTTTGATAGAATCTCTTAAAATTTCAACCAAAATTTGGAGATGTCATGTGAGGTCTCCAAAACACTTTTGTGCATTAATATAATTATTTCATGGCATATTTTGAGTTTTACACCTGTTTTTCAAATCTGGTCCAGTGGACACTTTTACACTACAGCCGTTTTAAAAATTTCCCTAGAGCCTCCACCCAATTTATGGTATGTCAGTGACAGCATGCCTTTCAACTCTATGCAAAAACATAGTGATGTTCTTTGGAAAATTTGAGTGCATTAGCCTCTTCTTCATTCTGGACCAGACTTGAGTTTCTACTACAACTCTATTAATTCTTGCTCTGGTGACCTTGTGTTTTCTCATGCTTGTAGTCAACCCTGCAAAACCCCTAAGTCCAGGAGCTTGCTCTATTTGGGACACTTTTGGTCCTTGTAATGATGCCACTCACTCCCTGCCCAGAACTGAAGTTTTGCAAAACTTGCACTAGCAAGTTTCTCCTTTTTGCAAACTGACTCCACCACCCCCTCTCACATCCATAGAGACACTGATCTGGAGGGTTTGGCCACTCCAAGAGCTACCTAGGTGCCTTTGGCATTTTGTCAAACACCCTGAGTGCATGACCAGTTTTGGCATGAGTTCAAGTTTACATTGTGAGCTTGAGCTCCTGACCTACCCAGCATGTCCCAAGGTTTAGCCCTAGCCCATAACCCATTTCTGCTAACTCTCTTGTGGTTCGGAACTCTCTAGGCTGCCCTGGCATTTCGTCGAGCACACCCCGGGCGTGCTCTGGCGCGCCAGGCGTGCGTTGGCACCCGCATACACCCAGTCGCCGTCCCCACCTCAAGACACAAAACCCGGCCCCAGCCAGCTCGTCGTGTCCCCCTGTACCGCCACACCACCCCGACCAACCTGGCACCCCACAGCGCCATCGCCAGGATGGCTGTGGCGGCTAGCTTCCAACCGCTAGCAGGCCCGACCGTGGTCGGCGCGCCAAAGCCACCCCGGCTCGCCACCTACCCCTGTGAGCAGTGCGTGCTCATGCACAGCCTCTTCCCCTACCGCTTGTCGCCGCCACGTCGCCCAAGCTACAGCATGGCGGTCCGCCATCGTTCTTATCTCCGGCCGCCTCGGAACCGACCTCCATCGCCTATTTAAGGAAGCCCCGAGCGTCTCCGAGCCCTCAGGTAGCCTCACGCCGTCTCACTAGCGCCCCCATCGCCACCAATTGGAGGGGAGAAGGTCTTCTTCAACCTCTCCGGTCAGTTCGGCCACCGCCGCCTCCCAACTCCGTTCGGCGCAACCAGAGCTTCCCCCTCTCCAATCTCTTCACCAGAAGCCTTCTCTGCCTCCCCTGAACACTTCCCCCTACTCCATTTCGATCGAGAACCACCGCCGCCCCGAAACCACTTTCCCCCGAAGCTTTCCTCCGCCGCGGAGCTCGCCGCCGACAGCTCACGCCGTCCCTGCCAACCCAGCGACTACCAGCACTACTGGAAACAGGGAATTTGCCATCAGCCAGCTCTTTGCCATCGGCCAGCTGATGGCAAAGACCGTCTTTGCCATCTGGTTACAAAAAACAGATGGCAAAGAACTGCCAGACCGCAAAGAACATGGTTGCCATCAGCCAATTCTTTGCCATCTGCTAGTGGATGGCAAATAATCTTTGCCATCTGCCAGCAGATGGCAAAGAGGTTGGCAAATCCTGTGGCCGTCAAGAGTGTAACGACGTACCAGCCCCACCTCTTTGCCATCTGCCAGCAGACGGCAAAGATTCTTTACCATCAGTTGGCAGATGGCAAAGAGATGGGGTTATTTTTTTCCAGGTAAAAAAAACTGTGGGGTTTTCCCCTCCTTCTCTCCCCACCCATCCAGGTAAAAAAACATACTACGTTCCCATCTCATCCACACACCGAACAGCCCCCGTCGATGGCGCTCTAGGCTCGCTTGCCCGCCACCTGTCGCTGGCCCGTCGCTCCCCATACTGTCGCCCGGCCGCGTCACTTCCCGCCCGTCGCCATCGCTCCCCGCTCCGTCGCGGCCCTCCCCGCCCGTCGCCGCCCTCCCCACCACCACTGTCGCCGCCTGTCGCTCCCAGCCCACCCAAGCCGTCGCAGCTCTCTGGCCGTCGTCCTCTTGGCGTCTGCCCTTGGCGGGCAGCCGGCGCCTGAGGGGACTGTGGCTCAGCTGACGGGCCTCACCGGCTGCCTCCCCTACATCTCGCCGAGGTCCACGCAGGGCAAGCCGCCCAAGGAGTGCTGCACCGGCGTCAAGACCGCGCTCGCCAGCCCGGCCAGCATCGCCTGCCTCTGCGACGCCTTCGGCAAGGACTACGGCATCCCTGTGAACCTCACCCACGCCAAGGGCCTCCTCGCCGCCTGCGGCGGCAACCCGGCTGCCCTCAACAACTGCAGCCGTGAGCCATCTTCCCTTAGCGCCATCTTGTTCTGATTTTCTTTTCCCCGTGTTGATTTGTGATCTGTCACATGTGGTGTTGGTGCGACCTTGTTTTTGGTTCTCCTGCGGTGAAACTGCGGCCGTGAACCCCTAACGGCGCCCCTACTAAAGGTAATTCCCCTATCTTTTCTCCTTTGCAGTTCCTACATTTTGAATCCCTCTCTTTATTCCTGTAGATCCGTGCAAAAAAACGTTAATTAGATCTAATCAGCAGATGCTCCAATCTGACTGATTAAAGAACTACCGAGAGCTAGAGTCGATTTATCTCCACCTCCAATTTACACACTTGAGATCGAAGGGAAAACAAATGAATTTGTACTTGGGCCTTGTCATCAATGGTTTATTGGACTCTGAGAGAATTTTTCTGGACACCTCTGGCATCTAGAGTACAACAGGACTATCTTTCAGTGGTCTGCATGTGAAAAAACATAACATTTTTTGTTGTTGAGAATCTCCATTTGAAAAAGAAACATCACAAAAAAGAATGATTTTCTTTTGAGATTCATAAAGAAGAATCAAATTGGCACATAGCACTTGTAGTGTAAATCATGAACCAGACTCACTTTTCGCGCACCAATCGTGAACCAGACTCACTTTTCTTTGATATCCATCAATGTCGTGATCGATTCCTACAATATCCTATGAACTTCCAAGACAAAACCAAACCCCGCGTAAATGTTTCTTTCGTGGAATATAAAAGCAAATGAGATCACGAGAAGATGTGCTACTAAACTGCACTGATAAACAAAGACGGTATGTACTGTAGCGCATGGTATTAGACATGCTCTTTATAAACTCTCATCTAAATTATTTCTCATAGCTAGTGAGGCAAGATTGGGCCAATCGATTCACAGATAGCATATGTATCGCCAGTCCTATAGCATTCAACATCTAACGTTTCTGCACCTGAATCATATCGGTCACAATCCATAAAAGTTTCAGAAATTGTCCATTCTTTGAAGAACAGCGTATGGATTTAGTTACTGAAATTCTTTCACTACATTGCAGAATCATCCACAAGCAATCAACCAAGCGTTGTAGTCATTGGCAGGTCGATTAGTAGGTAATCTGATGATCTAATATGGCGTATAATCTAGGTGGGACCATGAAAACTTCTCAAGAGAAAGTAGTATAGTTGAAAGATCAGAATAGACATGAGGAGAACATTACACTTCCATACATCAGACAACTACAACAATAGCTTGACTGAGTTAATCAAGCACATGTTAAGTTTGTTGTTTTGACAGCAAGCCTACACAAAGAGTAAGAAGCGCAGGATCATAGTAGGCATGGTTATTAACAAAGCAGAAACAACATGATTTATTTAACCATAAATAGGAATTTTCACCACAACAGCTATATAATTTCTCCAACAGCATACATATAGCAAAGCTTTCACACCTATGAGACACAGGGACCAGCTTTGTAAAACCTGACCAAAATCTTGTGTTACCAGAAAAACAAAATCCCTACCGTTGTCACACATTTCAAACTTGTAAGATTGCTAACCTTTCGGGTTATTCCTCTGGTTGGATGCTAGTCAAATCTTCGAATGAAAATTTCCGCTAAGCTGAAAAACAACAAAAATAATATTTATAATACAATGTAGAGTTCTACAATTTCTGAATCAACCTAGTGTGTGCTTGAAAGGGGGGTACATTTCAAAAATAAGGAAACAACAACCAAGTGTCAAACTACAATCAATTTATCTCTAGACGAATAAATTAGTAAGCTCGGATTCATACAAAAAAATGATTGGCTATGTTCTGTAAGCTGTTTTCCGCCAAGAAAAAGTGTGAGAGTTTCAGCATTGTTTCAAAACTGTAATTGATCAGCGGCAAGTTCACCGCATAATTAGGATGCAGAGGTGATGCTAATTAGTGCATGTCCGTACTGATTGTACCTGGCTACAGTATGTTGGTAGTACTAATGGATACCCATAATACCTATCATGGGTGACATTGGATTCTGACTAATTGCTGAAGTTTTGCCTGGAAGTGCAATGGAGTACTTTACCCAATTGATACAACATTTGGTTAAGCCTATCAGTATGAAAATTAATAGTGCGTACCAAGCAGCAGTTCTAAATTCAGCAAACAAAAAAAGTGTTTAGACATGCTAAATTAAGTCTGCGCACTTTATTTCTTAGCGTACGTGCTAATTAGACCGAAGCGCACGCGTCGTGCAAAATCCACCGTAACGATAACTGGTCCACGTGCTTGTGTAGTAGCATGATTCAGTTTAGCCCTTGCTCCTCTGCGGAAAAATAATAGTAACATGTTACGGTCAGCACACACTAATTAACATAGGGCGACCATGCATGGGAACATCGCCCAGCCCAACTATTAGTTCCTATCATCAGTAATTGGTCATGTAGGAAGTAGTAGTGTGGTTTAGTTTAGCCCTTGTGTAGTAGCATGATTCAGTTTAGCCCTTGCCTATAGACCTAAATCAAATTTGGAACAGACACGATAACAGATGTAAACTCGATCAAAGGGTCTATCGAATTTTCAGAGATGTTTTTTATCAGACAACAAACAAGCAGTCTGCAATAACTTTGCTAATCATGAAAATAAGAAATCTTATATATGTTGTGATGTTGGATTTTCAATCTCTTCTTCATGGAGCTTCCTTTTGCATCAAGGTTTCTGCATGCCACAGTAGTAAAATCAGGTCAGGACAAATTCTAAATATAAGAAACAGCAGAATATCCGGTGGTACTGCATTGTACTATTTACAAAACCATCAAAATTTCATAAGCCAGTTTATTCGAAGATTACTAATTTAGGCTGCTTGCACTTTGGTTGCTCACAAAATATGAACTGGCTCCACTGCCTTGTAAATTTCAAATTATTTTCAATATAAGCATGTGGTAGCTTCCATGTGGTACGTTACTCATTTTAGATTCTTAGATATCTCTGCAGATGCTTCCATGTGGTAGAGCCATTGCTGTTTCGTTTCATAAAAGTTACCATATTCGAGCATTCTTATATGCATATTTGTTTCCTAGATCTGTCAACACGAGTGTCTCCCTAAGGTCCTAAAACATTTTTGGTGAATTATGTATCACAAAAAAATCATTCTGCAAAAAAAGCCCGTGTAGAAAATTACCCGATATTCTCTCTTTGATACTAAAATCTAACATATAGTAAATCGAGAAAAATAGCATGTGCCATCCGCAGCTCCTTACTGTTCTTTTCTCCTAGGTATTTTAAGGATACACAAATGTAGTTGTATATAATCTCCAAATATCTATTTCCTCAACAAGCTTCTATAGTCCCCTTAATTTCATTTGCACAGTTGTTTTGATAAATTATAAGAGGCTGATTTCATCTATTCATCGTTTCATCCATGTTGCATGAAAATGCCAATTGTATTTAAAGAAGAAAGAAACACTCATTGTTTGAGTTCAGTCCAATATATTGTAGCAGCAAATATTCTTATCCTGAAAAATATCTCAATTTTGAATTAGTATGAATTTGCTGTGGCCCATCCTAGAGATAATTAGACCGCTCCTGAAATTAAGACTACACATTGCTAATGTCGCAAGTGTTTAAAATGGCCACTCTGACTACATTTTCAGCTAAGGGTTACTCATTTAACTAATACGTACTACACTTTGGAGTACCTTTCATGCCAAATAAGAGTACTATATGTAGTAGTTTTAAGAAAACTTCTCTTTCCCTGAAGTTTCTCTTCCAATTTTGTTTTCTTATAATCTAGAAAAATCATGAAAAATGATTTTGTAGTCAATTCATTAAATTTTGTATGACAGATTTGGAATGATGAACAGTGACCTTTTTTCCTATCTAGGGGTAACTTACAGGGTAAGAAATCAAATTATGAGCCTCATGCATGATCAGATATAAGTGTAATCTTTGTTGGCTATTAAAAAACAAAATATGAGATTCATTTGTTGTAAACTTACAGGATATGAAATATCCTAAATCGTGTTCCCACAAATGGCCAAGACCAGGATTAATATGAGATCTTTTAAAGTGAGTAGTCGTACATAGTTTAGATTTTTGCGGTACCAGTAAAATACATGTAACAATAATGCATTTGTACGGGTGTGCGCTTGCTTCCTCAACACAAATTAGTGGACTAGACAAATTAGTGAAGCTGTCATGGTTTTTCGATACCCAAAGACTTACTTTTTGGCATTTACTTATCATTTTGCTTGATACTGACATACTGCATTTTTCACTTAGCATCACTTACCCTGCTTGATTTAACTACATCTCATTGAAAAGCTCATATAGTTTGTAATCAATGTTTATATGTAAAGAGATTTGTCTTAGGTGCAACAACAGATCGATTTGGTGTGCAAGAGGCTGAATTTACTTGATTTTTTTTTTACCTCTCTGACATGATTAATTTTCATACCCATAGGATTATGTACTTTACAACACTATGGCTGCCTATTATCAGCATTTTTTAGGATGGTAGGACCAAGTATTGGATGATATTTCACAATCTAAATCATTTTTATATTTTCTAAAAATAAAGTTTATTGAATTTAACCTAGGATAGTTCTAAAATGACCTATACTTAGCATTTTTTCCTCCAAAATGACTTAATATGCTTAGCTAGCTCAAAAATGACCTATTTAACCTAGGATAGCTCTAAAATGACCTATACTTAGCATTTTTTCCTCCAAATGACTTAATATGCTTAGCTGGCTCTAAAATGACTTACGAAATGAAATATTTTAGCTCCGAAATGACTTCATATGCTTAGCTAGCTCCAAAATAACATAATAAACTTATTAGTTCCAAAATGACCTTACTTAGCATTTTTTACACCAAAATGACTTAGTATGCCTAGTTAGCTCAAAAATGACATAATAACCATACTTAGCTCCAAAATGACCTATTTTACAGATATAAGTTGCATCATAATAATCTTCACATTTTAGTTGTATCATAATAATCTTCTTCTTCTAGTCTTTTTCTTCTAACTTTCTTCTTTCCCATTTTGTAGATTTGCTTCAGATCACGGAAGCTTGGGTTGATGGAGTGTTTGTCTTTAGTTTTTGTTTTGACTTTGTGAAACTTGCTACCTATGATGAAACTGTGTAATATTGATGAAACTATGTATATGTATGGATGAAACTTGCTACTCTTGGTAACATGTGTTGGATATGTGTTCGATATATATGTGTTCATGACTATTGGTAATATGTGTTGAATATGCTATATTGGTCATATAAATATATGTGTGTTTGATTTTCTGTGAAAATGAATTGATATAAGAAAAAACAAAATTAAATGGGGCAATATAGGCACTTTGCCATCTGCTGGCAGATGGCAAGAGCTTTTGCCATCACCGGCAGATGGCAAAGGGGCCACGTGTCATCCACATGTAAATTTTGGGCTGGCCTACTTGGGCCCTTTGCCATCTGCCAGCATATGGAAAAGCTCTTGCCATCTATTGGCGGCAGACGGCAAAGCATGTAGCCTTTGCCATCTGCTGGCAGACAGCAAAGAGCCTGAAGCCTTTGCCATCTGCTGGCAGACGGCAAAGTATGCCGTTAGCCTTCTAATGGGGCTAACCCCGTTAAGAGGCTTTTCCATCTGCCAGCTGATGGCAAAGACACGGGCTCTTTGCCATCAGTCAGCAGATGGCAAAGAAGCGTTTGCCGGCAGGGTTTCAGACAAACGGTTTGCCATCTGCTGGCAGATGGCAAAGCCTTTGCCATCCGCCGACCATGCCTTTGCCATCTGCCATGGCAGATGGCAAAGTGCCAGATTCCAGTAGTGCAGTAGGATCGCCCTCGACCCGCGGATCCATCCCCGACCTCCAGAGGCCGCGAGGAGCCGCCGCTCGCCAGCGTTGGTCGCCGGAGTTCCGCCTCCGCTCGGGACAGAAGGAGAAGGAGGAGGGCGGACTAGTCAAACCTGACTAGTGGGCCACCTAGGACCCACTGTCGGCGACCACGCACGCAGTCCACGCGGAGTAAGTGGAAGCGTATTTCCAGATTACGCTTTCGACGTGTACGTAATTAATCGAACCGTTTTTCTGTTTTCTGTTTTATTTTTAAAATCAGATTTTGACCAAAACTTTGACTGACTATAACTTCTTAAATACAACTCCAAATGAATTGATTCTTTTTTCTACCTCTCTCAAATATTGTCTAGTTTGTTTTAAGATTTATTTGAAAAAATTCCAAAACAACGTTTTGTGCTGTTTTTATTTTATGTGTTAATTCAAACATATTATTTTTAAATAGGGTTTTTGAAGATTTCATGATGATTTGGATGCACCCTTCCTTCCCATGACCTGAAGGCAAGCATTCTGAACCCTGGTGAATTTTTGTGTGTGTTGCATAGCACGGTGGCAACACCACCCCGACACATACATGCGTCATTTTATGTGAGGATGAGATCCTATTCATGAGTGCATATTAATGTGTTTATGCTAATGAAGTTGACATGATTTGTGATGGAAATCGCCGTCATACGCCTTCCATGCATACCGGAAGGAAAGACGGGAAGGCCTCTGTCTTGGTTAGACACGGGCTTGCCCCTAGTCCTCCGTCGAGACGGTCGTGTCCGGTATGACATGAGGGGATGTCGCGTGATGTTTCCATCCGTTGTTTGAGATATATGCAGTGTTATGCTAATCATGCAGGAAATATTACAACCTCCTGAGTCGACCGTAGATCAAGTCTTGTGCCAGTGACCCCATACTTGCTTCGTACTACCACTCGTGCCTACACCAAGTAGGGTAAGGTTCAGTAAGTTGTCAACCCTTTCCTAGCACACACCGTACAGAGAGACCGTGGTGGAAGATACTGGAGGCATCCGGTAGTCATGCCACCGGGTCCGGGAGCATGGGTGTTTCGGTTGTAGCTGAAAGGGGTAGCTCAGGTTTCTTGTGCGGTATAAATTTTGTGATCCCATGTTCCGTCGAGGTTGTGGCCTCCCCACTTAGAGTTTTGCTTAACAGGTGTCGTGGGTGATTCCAGACACATGTGAGTTGAGCTGGTGTGTGCAAGTTAGGTGTGTTTTCAACAAAAAGACCATAGACAGAATTAGTCCCGATGGACTAAAGAAATCCGTTACTCGTGGGTAAAGGGTACACCCTCTGCAGAGATTAAACCTATTCGAATAGCGGTGTCCATGATTAAGGATTACAGTTTGGGATGGGTCAAGTGTCGGTCTTCGGAGGTGAAACTGTTAAACCTGGAAGCACGATTGTGACTTGTGAAAATTTATGATTACTATTTTGGATGTGAACTAACCCGCGAAATTTTTATGGTATTACCGAATATCCCTGGGATGGTTCTACCTCCTGGATATTCATTGTGGCATTTCTTTTAAAGCCCTTTATGTGGTGTCGCTCAGACGCCCGACTGTGGCATTTCTCTTAAAGCCCTTTATGTGGTGTCGCTAAGACGCCCGACTGTGGCATTTCTTTTAAAGCCCTTTATGTGGTGTCGCTCAGACGCCCGACTGTGGCATTTCTTTTAAATCCCTTTATGCGGTGTCGCTAAGATGCCCGACTGTGGCATTTCCTTTAAAGCCCTTTGTGTGGTGTCGCTCAGACGCCCGACTGTGGCATTTCTTTTAAAGCCCTTTATGCGGTGTCGCTAAGACGCCCGACTGTGGCATTTCTTTTAAAGCCCTTTATGCGGTGTCGCTCAGACGCCCGACTGTGGCATTTCTTTTAAAGCCCTTTATGTGGTGTCGCTCAGACGCCCGACTGCGGCATTTCTTTTAAAACCCTTTATGTGGTGTCGCTAAGACACCCGACTGTGGCATTTCTTTTAAAGCCCTTTTTGCGGTGTCGCTCAGACGCCCCATTGTGGCATTTCTTTTTAAGTCCTTTATGTTACTTATTTCATGATTTAGTACTACCATATTATTGCACATTCACAAATAGCATGCTTGCACATATCTGAGTTTATTTATGTTTTGTGACTAACGTCATGAGCATAAGGCATCGTCGGCATATTGTTGTTATATTATACCCGTGTTCACAATGTTTGCGAGTACGTTCAAAGTACTCACTAGCTTGTCCCTGGCTATTGTCTTGGCCAGATTTCATGCTTGGAGAGGAGCGTTGCGGTGACTGTCCCAGAACCTTGGCAACGGTGATCTCTGCCACGCGAAGATAGCAGTTAACCTGGTCAGCTGTTCCCGTGGGAAATGGAGTCCCATAGACGAGGATGTTTCATAAACCGCTTCCGTCATCAACCTTTAGAAACCTTTTGTTGTACTCGCAGGCCAGAATGGTCTTGTACTACACATATTGTATTTTCTGCTTGGAATTTCTGTATCAAGCTAGTGCCTCATCACCTAACAGTAATCCTGGGGCTGATGAGCACAACGGCCATTTTCTGGGAATTGACACCCGGAGAACCGGTCGCCACAGACTTGGTATCAGAGCCAGGCTGACCACTGGCTAATCCTATCTTAGCCAGGTCAATAAACTTAGGCTAATGACCCACCGAGCCATAACCAAAACCCCAGCCAAGCTTCCCACACAAGATAGCCACACAGTGACCCGACGCTTTCTGCAGTCGGTGCCCAACCTATCCACTAGCCCGTCTATCACCCACCAGTGACCGGCACCAAAGGCGTCTCATTCGCAAGCGTGCGAAGGAAGACTCCGTCCCCTTTTTCTATAAAAAGGGACGCGCTCGCCTCAACCCAGCCCAACGCAGCCGCTACCCCAAAACCAAGCCACAATGCCTGGTCCCGTAGTACACCATGAGACTACAGCAACCAACCTTGGAGGTTTTGTGACCATACTCGCAAACCTTACCCGTCGTGCCTATGCGTTAGAAGAGCCACCCGAATATGTTGTGTACCAAGGACCCATTAGTGGCGAGGGCCCGTCAATGCAGGCCTTTGTACATATCTACGGTAGGGGTCTGGCACCCGAGCGCCCCTACAGGTTCACCGGAAGAACTACTTCCTTTGAGCCACAAGCCATCCAACTAGCCGCTCGAGAGGCTATAGTTCATCTCAGGCACCTGTCGCCCAGAGTTAACTGTCGCTCGTTCCACTACTACCCCAGGCGTGAAGGGTATGGTAGGCCACCCCAAGTTGCCAATGGTGACCACGAGACAGACGACCATGCATTACTGCATCTAGTGCGCTATGTAAGTGCACTGGAGGACCTTTTCGATCAGATCACTACTGATCTGGTCGCAGCTCGTGGAGAGCTGGTTCGTCGAGCCCCAGCAAGGGAGGAGATCGAGCCCAACGCCGACAACCCCGTCGTGCTGTTTGGACAACCGATCGAGACCCTGAGGCCAGCCCCAACCGTCATCCAAGGTGCTTTAATGACCCCAGAAGTGCTTCGTCGCCTCCTGGGAGCACACTCCAACGGGGTTGTGGTCAACAATCCCCGTGACGGTCATCATCACTACCCCGAGCCTGCAGCCCCTCAGACATCTCCAGCAAATTCGACGGTGAGAACCATGGAGCAGCCTCGGCGTCCACAAGGGACGCCCGCTTGGATGTAAAACGAAGTAGACTGAGACACTTTCGAGTAGTGCCGAGTCCCAAAGGTATCCTCGCCTTGAAATTCTGTGATTCCTTAAATTAGCGCAGCTAGGCATCGTGCATCTATTTTGTATAGTAGTTTTGCATGGATGTATTGGCATGCAATGTGATTTCTCTATCCTTGGCGCAGCTACCTAGAACCCGCCCCGACAACATCCACAGTGATACGTCACTTTAGTAGGATGTGTGTACCTGTGCCTGACCCGAGCTGAGCCGGCCGATTCTCTACCTATTACCACGGTAAATGACCCAGCCCCGGCGCTATAAAAGGGCCACCGAGTGACCTTGCCAAGCACCTTCACCTTGTGCACCATCCCCACAACCATTTCCTGCCATGCCGAGCCCTAGTATTTATCTGAGGACTCCAGATGCTACCCCACGTAGTTTTGTCAAGATATTGTGGGATTTTACCCGCAGTACCATGGGCGCTACCCAGCCACCCCAGTACGAGCTGTACAAATCAAGGATCACCCCTTCCAACTCGAGATATTGGGCAGCCGTGCACATCCCGCCTCAGAAACCCAAAACCAAGACCCCACAGAAGTCTCTTTCGTGGGGAAATCTATGCCAACCCCGCTCATGGCCGTAGAAGCTGCTGCGTATGAAGCGCTTGCTCGCCTTCGATTCGCGGTACCCTACGCCAGCGAACGAGGGTATTATTATTTTCCGAGCCGTGCAGCACCTGGAGGAGTAACATCCTTTCTAGGTGGACGTATTGAGAGAGACCCAGTCTTGGCCAACCTCGTCCAATACGTCATCGCGAAAGAGCGTTTGACCCAACATGTGATGGGTTATCTGCAGAGCCTCGCGGATTTAAATCCATAGATCGCCATCGGCAGATCACTGAGGCCCGACCAGGAGAGACACATACATCGACTGGTCAATCCACTTCGTCCTATAGAAGAAGAGTGTATCCTAGTACCGGAAACGTTTTCTCAAGACCCCGTCCAACTAACATTTTCAATTTAGATGTACCGCTGTATTTATTATCGCATTTTTTATTTATGTGTTGTAACTCGTGTTTAGTACCCCGAGTTTCGCAGCAAGTGAATCATTAATATAAGCAGCTCTGTCGCATTTGGACTTTAATGTATTACTGTTTTCCCTCGCGAGAAATCCTGGAGTTTGATTTCTTTTTCCTGAGTTGCCGCATCGTATATTTTCTCACGACATAGATCATTTATTTCACTCAGCCCCAAGGCAGCAGACTCACCCCCACAATTACACGAACACATACACTGCTTGCAAAAATTTTGCAACTGTGTTGCGTCTAACTAAGCACCTCCGGACAACAGTTATCACCCGTCACACCCCACCTACTCATCGCGGCCACCGCGACCGCGGAGAGCCAGCAACCGAGCAGCGGCATCACGACGATCGTCGAGGATCATCGCGCACAGGAGCACCGAGAGCCCCAGCACCGCTGCCAGCCCTCCGCACAGCAGGATCACGTACCAGTCCGGCGCCGCCTCCGCCATTAGCGCCCCGTCTCGAGCTCCGGCAATCGGAAACAGAGGAGAAGAAGAGAGAAGGAGGGGCGAGGCCAGGTGTGAGGAAGAAGAGGAGAACGCCACGGTCGTTTTATAAGCTCGAGGTCGGTGTACGGTGGGCGAGGTCCACCAGCGCCGCTCGTCGCCCGACCGCCGGTGTTCGGAGGCGAATCCGTGAGCAGTGCCGATAGCGCACTGGCCCGCGAGGTGAGTGCACGCTGCACTGGCAGCTAGCACACCACGCACTACCGCGGTACGGCCTAGGTTCCCTACGCGCTAGGCGTCGCCGGTGGAGAAAGCGCGGGAGAACGCGTGGGATGGAGGAAGAAGAAGGAGCCGGAGGAAGGAGAAGAGGCTGACCTTGGGCCCGGGTCCACCAGTCAACCAGAGAGAGCACCGTGCTCTCGGGTGCAACCAGCGTATTCTGAGATTTAGAATTTATTCTAAATTTATGACCAATGTAGAAATCGCTAGTTTTCCCCACACTGCGCCAGTACCCCCACACTGTGTTTTTGCATCACTTATTGTCCTCTCACTGTAGCCATTTCCATTTTAATGCAAATTTATTTAAAATTTTAACTCTTTGCAAATCTCGAGGACGAGATTTTTCTTAAGGGGGGTAGTAGTTGTAACACCCCAAAATTTTTGCCAAGATTTCAATATTAAAATTTTTGCCAAGGGTTTTAAAAATCTTTATTTCTGTTGATTTCAGAACTCTTCTTTTATTATTAAGGAGTTTTGTAATTTTTCCCAAGTGGAGCTTTCCAAAATATATTGGACCTCTTTGCCATCTCATCAAAACAATTTCTAAATAAGTAGAATTGTTTATTGAATTATTTCACCTTGAGCTTTATTCATTAAAATAACTGGATTAAATTTTTGGAGCTCCTTTTGAACTACAACCTTTTGATAGAATCTCTTAAAAGTTCAACCAAAATTTGGAGATGTCATGTGAGGTCTCCAAAACACTTTTGTGCATTAATATAATTATTTCATGGCATATTTTGAGTTTTACACCTGTTTTTCAAATCTGGTCCAGTGGACACTTTTACACTACAACCCTTTTAAAAATTTCCCTAGAGCCTCCACCCAATTTATGGGATGTCAGTGATAGCATGCCTTTCAACTCAATGCAAAAACATAGTGATGTTCTTTGGAAAATTTGAGTGCATTAGCCTCTTCTTCATTCTGGACCAGACTTGAGTTTTCTACTACAACTCTATTAATTCTTGCTCTGGTGACCTTGTGTTTTCTCATGTCTTTGGTAGTCAACCTGCAAAACCCCTAAGTCCAGGAGCTTGCTCTATTTGGGACACTTTTGGTCCTTGTAATGATGCCACTCACTCCTGCCCAGAACTGAAGTTTTGCAAAACTTGCACTAGCAAGTTTCTCCTTTTTGCAAACTGACTCCACCACCCCCTCTCACATCCATAGAGACACTGATCTGGAGGGTTTGGCCACTCCAAGAGCTACCTAGGTGCCTCTGGCATTTTGTCAAACACCATGAGTGCATGACCAGTTTTGGCATGACTTCAAGTTTACATTGTGAGCTTGAGCTCCTGACCTACCCAGCATGTCCCAAGGTTTAGCCCTAGCCCATAACCCATTTCAGCTCACTCTCTTGTGGTTTGGAACTCTCTAGGCTGGCCTGGCATTTCGTCGAGCACACCCCGGGCGTGCTCTGGGCGCGCCCAGAGCGTGCGTTTGGCACCCGCATACACCCGAGTCGCCGCGTCCCACCCCGCACACAAAACCCGGCCCCAGCCAGCTCGCCGTGTCCCCCTGCACCGCCACACCACCCCGACCAACCAGGCACCCCACAGCGCCATCGCCAGGATGGCTGTGGCGGCTAGCTGCCAACTGCTAGCAGGCCCGACCGTGGTCGGCGCCACCAAAGCCAGCCCGGCTCGCAACCTGCCCCTGTGAGCAGTGCGTGCTCATCCACAGCTTCGTCCCCTAGCGCTCGTCGCCGCCACGTCGCCCAAGCTACAGCATGGCGGTCCGCCAGAGTTCTTATCTCCGGCCGCCTCGGAACCGACCTCCATCGCCTATTTAAGGAAGCCCCGAGCGCCTCCGAGCCCTCAGGTAGCCTCACGCCGTCTCGATAGCGCCCCCATCGCCACCAATTGGAGGGGAGCAGGTCTTCTTCAACCTCTTCGTCAGTTCGCCACCGCCACCCGACTCCGTTCGGCGCAACCAGAGCTTCCCCCTCCCCAATCTCTTCACCAGAAGCCTTCTCTGCCTCCCCTCAACACTTCCCCCTACTCCATTTCGATCGAGAACCACCACCGCCCCGAAACCACTTTCCCCCGAAGCTTTCCTCCGCTGCGGAGCTCGCCGCCGACAGCTCACGCAGCTCCCGCCAACCCAGGGACTACCAGTAGGATCGCCCTCGACCCACGGATCCATCCCCGCCCTCCAGAGGCCGCGAGGAGCCGCCGCTCGCAGGTGTTGGTCGCCGGAGTTCCGCCTCCGCTCGGGACAGAAGGAGAAGGAGGAGGGCGGACTAGTCAAACCTGACTAGTGGGCCACCTAGGACCCACTGTCAGCGACCACGCACGGTCCACACGGAGTAAGTGGAAGCGTGTTTCCAGATTACGCTTTCGACGTGTACGTAATTAATCGAACCGTTTTTTGGTTTTCTATTTTATTTTTAAAATCAGATTTTGACGAAAACATTGACTGACTATAACTTTTTAAATACAACTCCAAATGAATTGATTCTTTTTCCTACCTCTCTCAAATATTGTCTAGTTTATTTTAAGTGTTAATTCAAACATATTATTTTTAAATAGGGTTTTTGAAGATTTCATGATGATTTGGATGCACCCTTCCTTCCCATGACCTGAAGGCAAGCATTCTGAACCCTGGTGAATTTTTGTGTGTGTTGCATAGCACGGTGGCAACACCACCCCGACACATACATGCGTCATTTTATGTGAGGATGAGATCCTATTCACGAGTGCATATTAATGAGTTTATGCTAATGAAGTTGACATGATTTGTGATGGAAATCGCCGTCATACGCCTTCCATGCATACCGGAAGGAAAGACGGGAAGGCCTCTGTCTTGGGTAGACACGGGCTTGCCCCTAGTCCTCCGTCGAGACGGTCGTGTCCGTATGACATGAGGGGATGTCGCGTGATGTTTCCATCCGTTGTTTGAGATATATGCAGTGTTATGCTAATCATGCAGGAAATATTACAACCTCCTGAGTCGACCGTAGATCGAGTCTTGTGCCAGTGACCCCATACTTGCTTCGTACTACCACTCGTCCCTACACCAAGTAGGGTACGGTTCAGTAAGTTGTCAACCCTTTCCTAGCACACATCGTACAGAGAGACTGTGGTGGAAGATACTGGAGGCATACGGTAGTCATGCCACCGGGTCCGGGAGCATGGGTGTTTCGGTTGTAGCCGAAAGGGGGTAGCTCCCCGGTTTGCGCGCAGTATAAACTTTGTGATCCCATGTTACGTCGAGGTTGTGGCCTCCCCACTTAGAGTTTTGCTTAACATGTGTCGTGGGTGATTCCAGACACATGTGAGTTGAGCTGGTGTGTGCAAGTTAGGTGTGTTTTCAATAAAAAGACCGTAGACCGAATTAGTCCCGATGGACTAAAGAAATCCGTTACTCGTGGGTAAAGGGTACACCCTCTGCAGAGATTAAACCTATTCGAATAGCCGTGTCCATGATTAAGGATTACAGTTTGGGATGGGTCAAGTGTCGGTCTTAGTGTCGGTCTTCGGAGGTGAAACTGTTAAACCTGGAAGCACGATTGTGACTTGTGAAAATTTATGATTACTATTTTGGTTGTGAACTAACCCGTGAAATTTTTCTGGTATTATCGAATATCCCTGGGATGGTTCTACCTCCTGGATATTCATTGTGGCATTTCTTTTAAAGCCCTTTATGTGGTGTCGCTCAGACGCCCGACTGTGGCATTTCTCTTAAAGCCCTTTATGTGGTGTCGCTAAGACGCCCATCGTGGCATTTCTTTTAAAGCCCTTTATGTGGTGTCGCTCAGACGCTCGATCGTGGCATTTCTTTTAAATCCCTTTATGGGGTGTCGCTCAGACGCCCGACTGTGGCATTTCTTTTAAAGCCCTTTGTGTGGTGTCGCTCAGACGCCCGACTGTGGCATTTTTTTAAAGCCCTTTATGTGGTGTCGCTAAGACGCCCGACTGTGGCATTTCTTTTAAAGCCCTTTTTGCGGTGTCGCTCAGACGCCCGATTGTGGCATTTCTTTTGAAGTCCTTTATGTTACTTATTTCATGATTTAGTACTACCATATTATTGCACATTCACAAATAGCATGCTTGCACATATCTGATTTTATTTATCTTTTGTGACTAACGTCATGAGCATAAGGCATCGTCGGCATATTGTTGTTATATTATACCCGTGTTCACAATGTTTGCGAGTACATTCAAAGTACTCACTGGCTTGTCCCTGGCTATTGTCTTGGCCAGATTTCATGCTTGGAGAGGAGCGTTGCGGTGACTGTCCCAGAACCTTGGCAACGGTGATCTCTGCCACGCGAAGATAGGAGTTAACCTGGTCAGCTGTTCCCGTGGGAAATGGAGTCCCATAGACGAGGATGTTTCATAAACCACTTCCGCCATCAACCTTTAGAAACCATTTGTTGTACTCGCAGGCCAGAATGGTCTTGTACTACACATATTGTATTTTCTGCTTGGAATTTCTGTATCAAGCTATTGCCTCATCAGCTAACAGTAATCCTAGGGCTGATGAGCACAACGGCCATTTTCTGGGAATTGACACCCGGAGAACCAGTCACCACAGACTTGGTATCAGAGCCAGGCTGACCATTGGCTAATCCTATCTTAGCCGGGTCAATAAACTTAGGCTAATGACCCACCGAGCCATAACCAAAACCCCAGCCAAGCTTCCCACATAAGATAGCCACACAGTGACCCGACGCTTCTCGCAATGGTGCCCAACCTATCCACTAGCCCGTCTATCACCCACCAGTGACCGGCACCAAAGGCGTCTCATTCGCAAGCGTGCGAAGGAAGACTCCGTCCCCTTTTTCTATAAAAAGGGGCGCGCTTGCCTCAACCCAGCCCAACGCAGCTGCTACCCCAAAACCAAGCCACAATGGCTGGTCCCGTAGTACACCATGAGACTACAGCAACCAACCTTGGAGGTTTTGTGACCATACTCGCAAAACTTACCCGTCGTGCCTATGCGTTAGAAGAGCCACCCGAATATGTTGTGTACCAAGGACCCATTAGTGGCGAGAGCCGTCAATTCTGGGCCACTGTACATATCTACGGTAGGGGTCTGGCACCCGAGCGCCCCTACAGGTTCACCGGAAGAACTACTTCCTTTGAGCCACAAGCCATCCTATTAGCCGCTTGAGAGGCTATAGTTCATCTCAGGCACCTGTCGCCCAGAGTTAACTGTCGCTCGTTCCAATACTACCCCAGGCGTGAAGGGTATGGCAGGCCACCCCAAGTTGCCAATGTTGACCACGAGACAGACCATGCATTACTGCATCTAGTGCGCTACGTAAGAGCACTGGAGGACCTATTCGATCAGATCACTATTGATCTGGTCGCAGCTCGTGGAGAGCTGGTTCGTCGAGCCCCAGCCAGGGAGGAGATCGAGCCCAACGCCGACAACCCCGTCATGCTGTTTGGACAACCGATGGAGACCCTGAGGCCAGCCCCAACCGTCAACCAAGGTGCTTTGATGACCCCAGAAGTGCTTCGTCGCCTCCTGGGAGCACACTCCAACGGGGTTGTGGTCAACAATCCCCGTGACGGTCATCATCACTACCCCGAGCCTGCAGCCCCTCAGACATCTCCAGCAAATTCCGACGGTGAGAACCGTGGAGCAGCCTCGACGTCCACAAGGGACGCCCGCTTGGATGTAAACGAAGTAGACTGAGACACTCGAGTAGTGCCGAGTCCCAGTGTATCCTCGCCTTGAAATTCTGTGATTCCTTAAATTAGCGCAGCTAGGCATCGTGCATCTATTTTGTATAGTAGTTTTGCATGGATGTACTGGCATGCAGTGTGATTTCTCTATCCTTGGCGTAGCTACCCAGAACCCGCCCCGACAACATCCACAGTGATACGTCAATTTAGTAGGATGTGTGTACCTGTGCTTGACCCCGAGCTGAGCCGGCCGATTCTCTACCTTTTACCACGGTAAATGACCCAGCCCCGGTGCTATAAAAGGGCCACCGAGTGACCTTGCCAAGCACCTTCACCTTGTGCACCATCCCCACAACCATTTCCTGCCATGCCGAGCCCTAGTATTTATCTGAGGACTCCAGATGCTACCCCAGGTAGTTTTGTCAAGATATTGTGGGATTTTACCCGCAGTACCATGGGCGCTACCCAGCCACCCCAGTATGAGTTGTACAAATCAAGGATCACCCCTTCCACCTCGAGATATTGGGCAGCCGTGCACATCCCGCCCGTAAACCCAAACCAAGACCCCACAGAAGTCTCTTTCGTGGGGAAATCTATGCCAACCCCGCTCATGGCCATAGAAGCTGCTGCGTATGAAACGCTTGCTCGCCTTCGATTCGCGGTACCCTATGCCAGCGAACGAGGGTATTATTATTTTCCGAGCCGTGCAGCACCTGGAGGAGTAACATCCTTTCCAGGTGCACGTATTGAGAGAGACCCAGTCTTGGCCAACCTCGTCCAATACGTCATCGCTATGGACAGGAGTTTTCCGTTCCGGATCTCATTGGTACTCTTTATGTGGAAGAAAAGGCGAGAGAAAAGGACAAACGTGCTCGAGGTATTGAGGGAGGATCTAGTGCCAATGTGGTACAGAAGCAGAACTTCCAGCCCCACAAGTTCAAGAACAAGGGAAAGCTTGATGGAAAAGCAAAGTTTGATGGGAAGAACAAGGCTGTGGAACACACGAACTTCAAGAAGAAGAATGGCAAGAAGAAAGGTGCTTGTGATGTGTGTGGAGATCCTGACCATTGGGCTCCTAGTTGCCCTAATCGCTATGACAAGCGTCATCCTGTGAAAGGCGGCAAGACCGCTAATGTTGTTATTGGAGACACTGACATGGAGGATGCTGGGTATGGTATATTTCCCACTATTCTTTCAGTATGTCATTCTCCTGATTGGTTGATTGACACGGGTGCTAATGTGCATGTATGCGGTGATATTTCCATGTTTTCGTCTTATCAGACCGCATGGACTTCAACCGTGCTGATGGGCAACGGTTCAAGTGCTTCGCTCGTGGTTACGCACGGTCGATCTGAAGTTTACTTCGGGAAGATCGTCTTGGCTGAGGAACGTGCATTATGTCCCCTCCGTCAATAAAAATCTTGTTAGCGGATCTCTTCTGTGTAGAGATGGCTATAAGCTTGTCTTTGAGTCGAATAAATTTGTAATATCCAAGTATGGAACCTTTGCTGGTAAAGGCTATGAATCAAGAGGCCTGTTTCGTTTATCCTTATCAGTCGTTTGCAATAAAGTTGTTAATCATATTTGCAACAATAGTGTATCAAATGTGTGGCATTCACGTCTTTGTCATGTTAACTTTGGTTGCATGTCGCGACTAGCGAAGTTGAACTTAATCCCTAGTTTCACCACTGTCAAGGGATCTAAGTGTCAAGTGTGTGTGCAAGCTAAGCAACCTCAGAAGTCTCACGTGAGTGCAGAGACGAGAAATCTTGCACAACTAGAACTTATACATTCATATCTATGTGAAATGAATGGTGTTTTGATAAAAGGTGGAAAGAAATATTTCATGAAGTTAATTGACGACTCCGATGAATACCGTCGTGTGTATCTTCTGAAATCTAAGGATGAGGCTTTGAACTTTTTCAAGATCTATAAAGCTGAAGTGGATAACCAACTTGATCGTAAAATCAAGAGGCTTAGGTCCGACCGTGGTGGAGAGTATTTTTCCAATGAATTTGATGCTTTTTGTGCGGAACATGGTATAATCCATGAGAGGACGCCTCCCTACTCACTTCAGTCAAATGGGGTGGCCGAAAGAAAGAACCGTACTCTAACTGATTTGGTTAACGCCATGTTAGACACATCGGGTCTCTCCAAGGCATGGTGGGGGGAGGCGATATTTACAGCATGTCATGTCCTAAATCGAGTCCCCACAAAGAATAAAGAGATAACTCCATTCGAGGAATGGGAGAAGAAAAGGTTAAAACTCTCTTATCTGCGAACTTGGGGTTGTTTGGCGAAAGTCAATGTTCCAATTCCAAAGAAGCGGAAGCTTGGACCAAAGACCGTGGATTTTGTTTTCCTGGGATATGCTTTTCATAGCATTGGCTATAGATTCTTGGTTGTAAAATCTTAGGTACCTGACATGCATGTCGGTACGATCATGGAGTCGAATGATGCGACTTTCTTTGAAGATATCTTTCCCATGAATGATATGGCTACCTCATCTAATCAGGAGATGCCTAGTTCATCGAATCAGGCACCAGTTACAATTATCGAACCTGGCATTTTGATGGAACACTTCGAAAGTCCTGTGGAGGAGAACAATGAAGTTCCTACGAGGAGCAAGAGACAGAGGAATGCAAAATCCTTTGGTGATGATTTTCTTGTGTATCTCATAGATGACACTCCTAGTTCTATTTCAGAGGCCTATGCATCTGAAGATGCTGACTACTGGAAGGAAGCAGTTAAATGGCAGATGGATTCCATCTTGGCGAATGAAACTTGGGAGATAACTGATCGTCCTTATGGGTGCAAACCTATAGGATGCAAATGGGTGTTCAAGAAGAAGCTTAGGCCTGATGGTACTATCGAAAAGTACAATGCTTGGCTCGTGGCTAAGGGTTATACCCAAAAGGAAGGTGAAGACTTCTTTGATACTTACTCACCTGTGGCTCGACTGACCACTATTCGAGTTCTACTTTCACTAGCTGCCTCACATGGTCTGCTCGTTCATCAGATGGATGTTAAGACTGCTTTCCTAAATGGAGAGTTGGATGAGGAAATTTATATGGAACAACCAGATGGGTTTGTAATAGATGGTCAGGAATGGAAATGTGCAAGTTGCCTTTGTATGGACTCAAGCAAGCAGCCAAATAGTGGCATGAGAAGTTCGAAAGAACTTTAACAGCTGCAGGCTTTGTTGTGAACAAAGCTGAATGTTATTAAGGAGGTCAAGGATTTCCTATCTCGCTGTTTTGAGATGAAGGATTTAGGAGTGGCTGATGTCATTCTGAACATCAAGTTGTTGAGAGATGATGATGGTGGGATTACATTGCTTCAATCTCACTACGTGGAAAAGATCTTGAGTCGCTTTGGCTATAGTGACTGCAAGCCCTCTCCAACACCATATGATGCTAGCGTGCTGCTTGAAAGAATCAAGAATTGCTAGAGATCAATTTAAGTATTCTCAGATTCTTGGCTCGCTTATGTACTTAGCTGCTACAAGACCTGACATCTCTTTGCTGTTAGCAAACTGAGTCGGTTTGTCTCAAAACTAGGAGATGTGCATTGGAAAGATCTAGAGAGAGTTTTGCGCTATTGGAAAGGCACTGCAAATTATGGAATTCACTACACCGGGCACCCAAAGGTGCTTGAAGGGTATAGTGACTCAAACTGGATCTCAGATGCTGATGAGATAAAGGCCACGAGCGGATATGTATTCACTCATGGAGGTGGCGCTGTTTCTTGGAAGTCTTGCAAGCGAGACCATCTTAACGAGGTCAACAATGGAAGCAGAACTCACAACACTAGATACAGCCTACGGTTGAAGCAGATTGGCTTCACGGCTCTTGAATGACTTGCGGTTGTTGAGAAACACATGCGGGTGTCCTTATGAACTGGGACAATCAAACTGTGATCACGAAAGTGAGCAGCTCAAAGGATAACATGAAGTCATCAAGACACATTCAGAGAAGGTTAAAGTCTGTCAGGAAAATGAAAAACTCCGGTGTTATTGCGTTGGATTATATCCAAACGTCTAAAAATCTGGCAGATCCTTTTACTAAGGGTCTATCGCGTAATGTGATAGATAATGCTTCGAGGGAGATGGGTATGAGACCCACAATATGAGTTGTTCACGGTGGTAACCTATTCCTTGTGATCGGAGATCCCGTGAATTAGATGTGGAAGACAAGCTGTTGGTCAACTGAGAGGAGACTATCCCTACTATTCACAATACCACTCCATGAAGATGCAATACTCTCCTAATCTGCATGGCAGGTTGATGTATATCTTAATGAGTTCTAAGTGGCTTATTTAAGCAGAGATGTTATCCTGCAGAACATCTTTTGAAGAACACACCTATATGAGTCTGATTGTCTCGCAATCTATGAGAGTAGGGTTCTCTCTAGTAAACTCACGAAAGGTCACGGAGTATGACGCATAAGCTCCACCCGCGGGGAAGACCCACGATAGCCACGTATCGGTCAAGGCTTTATGTGAAGCTAGATTCGTAGAAAACTTCCAGTTCAAGGCCCAGTCCACTGTTCAAGTTGCTTACTAGTGTAGCATAGATTTCTAGGTGGAAGTTCAACTGAACAGTCTCCACTGCAGTACCGGTATATAAAACAGTGTTTTGGAACCAAAGGCAAATTTCTGTGTGCCTCTGGGATCTGGTGGGGGATTGCTGGAATTTAGTCTATATTGGGGCAGCCCAATAACTATTTCAGAAATTCCTAATAAATCCTAGAGGCCCACTTAGCCCATTTGTGCAAGGCAAGGGATACTACTAAAGTTTAGTCCCACATTGCAAGTTGAGAGGGAATTGGATCTCCTTATAAGGGAGGTTCTTTCCCCACTTGTATGAGCATGAGAAGAAGAGGGAGATCCACGCGCGCTCCTCCTCTGCCGCCCGCCTCGCCGCGGCGCAGTGCGGCGCGGGTTGCGGGAACGAGCCGATGTCTAATTTTTGCCACGCACTACGGGTATACGAAAGGTCACCTGGGAGGTGAAAAGTTTTTGCAGTAGTGGATAATGAATACGAACGGCGCACCTCTTTGCGTGCTGCCTGTTCACTTCGTCTCCCTCCGTTGCTTCACCTCCCGGTGCAGCCTGTTCGCGTCCCTCTGTTGTGCCTATATAAGAGAGGTCGCTCCTCTCCCGAGAGACACATCAGAAGGTCCTCATCCTCTCGCCACATAGTTCCAATCTCTGCGCTACTGTTGTCTTCCTCATCCCGTCTTGCGGCGTGCACTGCACGTCAGGATAGTAGGCCTCCGAGACCGCACCTTTTGAGTCCTGTACGGGAGAAGGGTGATAAGGTTTTTGGGGAGCGCTCAGCGCGAATACTGGCTGTTTCATCATGGATGATCCGGTCGCCGACGATTACTTCCTAGACGACGACTTCTTCCCCGACATCCACGACCTCCTCGACGACATGGCAGTCGAGGACACCGACCCCAAGCCCAGCGCTTCTGTTGCTGCTGTACGGTACGTGTTCTTCTCCTTTCTGTTAGAAGTCCTCCTAAAGTTCTTGGCTCTAGTTTCAGCCCTACGTATGTTAGGTTCTGTTTCGTATAAGCAACTTCATCTAGTGTCTGTTCTAGATGTGTTTGCCTCAAGTTCATATATGCAGACGATGTTTACCTTCTCTCTGTCAGATTGCATGACTTTCTTTATATTTTCTATTTTAGTCATGCTTTATCTAGTGTTTTTGTTAATAAAATCATTCGGTAAATTTCTCATATTTCCAACAAAACCTATCCTTACAGCGGTAGTAGAAATTTAACCGATAAGTCTTGCTATTGTAAATCATTATTTGTGCAGGCTGATAACCGGGAAATGTATGAAAGATACATTAATTGCAAAGTGTTCACTATGCATGACCTGGTGCATGACCTCGCAAGATCGGCCATGGCCGACGAATTTAACTTGGCGGGCCCCAACTGCCACTATGCATGCCTCACAGAATGTATGAAGCCATTAAAGTCATCCACAACTTCACCTGAAAAGCTAAGGGCGCTGCATATTGTGGACACTGACTCAAGGTTTTATCTGTTCCATCGTGATACATATTCACCAGCTAAGCACGCCCGTATCTTAGATTTAAGCAGAGTCGAGTACCATAAGTTTCCAGATTCTATTGGTCGGTTGAAGCAATTGAGGTATCTTAGTGCTCCAAATCTCAGTTATGGAATGAATCTTAGGTTTATCGGTATGCTCCAAGATTTGAATTATCTCAACCTTCATCGGTGTCATGGTATCTCATCATTGCCTGAGCCAGTTGGTGAAATGAAAGGTCTGATGCATCTTGAATTATCATATTGTCTTGGTCTAATAGGACTCCCACATTCGTTTTCAAAGCTCAAAGAGTTGGTATATCTGAACTTAGCAGACAGTATATATGTTGTAGGAATACCTGAAGCTTTGGCTAGCCTTACCAAACACCAACACTTTGAATTATCAAAATGTAAAAATCTAATAGGGCTGCCAGAAGTTATCTGCAATCTCACTGAACTTTGCTATCTGAATCTATCAGGATGCATGAATCATATCTTTGACAACTCAACATATCAAAGCGAGAATTTCATTGACACTATATGTAGGCTTCCCAATATGGAGCACCTGGACAAGTCTTTTAATGGCCATCCTCTTATTAGTATACCAGAAAGTGCTAGCTGCCTCTCGAAGCTGGTATTTCAGGGGTGCAGCCAAGTTGCGAGGCTTCCAGAATGTGTCGCTAAAATGGATTGTCAAAGACTTTTTGGCTCTTTGCCAATATTTCCGGTAACTGCCGATGATAGTAAATGTTACACCAACCTTGGCTTGCTTGAGCATGTAAATCCTGATAGGCTGCACATCAACAAACTTGAAAATGTGAAGTCCCGAGAAGAGGCACGGAGTGTAAAACTGATTGAAAAACAGAGGATTGAAGAATTGTCATTAATGTGGAACCCACAAGCTAAGAGATCCCTCGATGACATGGAGTTGCTGAGGGAGCTAATGCCCCCAACCGCTTTGCAGAAGTTTCGGATATATGGTTATATTAGTGCTGGCTATCCATACTGGCTAATGAGTATTGGCAATTATCTCCCTAATGTTGCCCGAATGGAGATGTTTGATTTGCCCAACTGCAACAGTCTTCCACCCCTCTCCCAACTACCAAACCTCTGAGTACTTAGTCTGGGAGGCATGGAAAGCCTGGAAGAATTGGACACGGCACTCTCTATGGTGAGGATGAGCTCATGTTATGTAAGCTTGAGGAAGTGAATATAGATTATTGCACCAAGTTGAGGATAAAACCACACGTTCCTAGAGCTGCATCTCGGAGTATAATTGGAAGTGATAATGTGCTCATATCATGGGCAGCGAGCGTGTCACACAATGATGCTTCCTCGTCTTCTTCTCCGGTAGGAGTATCTACTAATCTAACAATTGAAACCCAGGAGGTTCCTCTGCATCAGTGGAGATTGCTTCAGCATCTACCTGCCATCAGTGATTTGCACATCCTAGGTTGCTGTGATTTGACCGGCTCACCAGAGATCAGTTGGGCCCTCCAGTCCCTCAAATCACTGAGATTGATTAACTTGGCCCAATCAGAACTGTTGGGATGGGTAGGTGAGTTGTCATCTTTTCAGAAACTTGTGATAGCGCGATGCAATACACTAGAGGAATTGCCCGATAGCATGACGCAACTCAAACAACTACAAATATTAGAAGTGCATATGTGTGGCAGCTTCAGACAGCTGCTGTCGGTGTCAAAACCGGCGGATCTCGGGTAGGGGGTCCCGATCTGTGCGTCAAGGCTGATGGTAATAGGAAGCAAGGGCACCAATGTTTACCCAGGTTCGGGCCCTCTCGATTGAGGTAAAACCCTACTTCCTGCTTGATTAATATTGATGATATGGGTAGTACAAGAGTAGATCTACCACGAGATCGTAGAGGCTAAACCCAAAGAGCTAGCCTATGATGGTATGATTGTAATTGTGATCGGCCTTCTAAGGACCAACCTCTCTGGTTTATATAGGCACCAGAGAGGGCTAGGGTTTACATGGAGTCGGTTACAAGGAAGGAAATACAATATCTGGATCGCCAAGCTTGCCTTCCACGCCAAGGAAGGTCCCATCCGGACACGGGCCGAAGTCTTGAGTCTTGTATCTTCACGCTTCAATAGTCCGGACATCGTACATAGTCCGGCAGTCCGGATACCCCCTAATCCAGGACTCCCTCAGTAGCCCCTGAACCAGGCTTCAATGACGATGAGTCCGGCGCGCGGTCTTTTCTTCGGCATTGCAGGGCGGGTTCCTCCTCCGAATACTCCAAGGTAATTCTGGAACACTTAAACCGTGTCCGGATCCACAAGATGGTCTTCGCATGGCATAAACTTGATCTGCTGGCAGTCATCGTGTATCGTGGCCTGGTGCAACGCGAATCGGCGTTTCTTACCCGATGACGACTCGCATTACGAGGCGGTTTTTTGGCACGTACCATCGGGGCAGAGATCGTGTTCCACTTATTACGGGATTTTCCATCAATATGAGCACGCGTGACCCCACGACAGCTGTTGGTATAACCCGTGTGTTTTTAGATAAACCTCAAACGGCCACTCCGGGGACTCTTGATATTCATCCCCTTTATAAAAAGGGGTCGAGGACTACGCCTCTTTTTCACCTTCCTCGCGCCTTCTTGTACCTCGAGTTCTAGCACCCGAAACCTAAGCCTCAACACCTCAGATCCACCGATATGTCCGGATCCTTTCCTCAAGGCCAATGGGTGGCCGCCTCGATCCAAGAGGACGACATTGTGAAGCTTAGGGAGGTCGGATACCTGACCGCCCACATCCAACACAGGCTTCCTGCATCCGGGCAGGTCATCCCACACCAGAGCCTAGTGAGTGCGTCGTTTTCGTCCCGCACTTCCTCCGCGGCCTGGGCTTCACCCTCGATCCCTTTGTGAGGGGTCTCATGTTCTATTATGGGCTGGATTTTCACGATCTGGCTCCAGACACTATCCTCAACATTTCATCGTTCATTATAATGTGCGAGGCCTTCCTCCACGTCACCCCACACTTCGGCTTATGGCTCAAGACCTTCAATGTGAAGCCGAAGATGATCGAGGGGCGACATGTGGAGTGCGGAGGTGCTCTAATAAGTAGGAACGCTGATGCCCCATGGCCAGAGGGTTCTTTCCCAGAAATATCCGATGTATGGCAGCGGGGGTGGTTTTATGTCATGGCTCCCCGAGGCACGAAGTGGGTGGCTGCCCCAGAGTTCCGCTAGGGCCCTCCGTCGCAGTTTGTGTCTTGGACGGACGTAGGACGGAATTGGGGGCCCGCTGGTGATATAACAGTGCTGCAGAATCGCATTCGCGAGCTTCTTGAGAGGGACATTAACCTTGTCAGCATAATGCAAGTGATGTTAATCTGGCGGATGTTGCCGTGTCAACGCCGGCCTCTCCAGATGTGGGAGTTCAACCCGGAGGGTCCACGGACTGTTAAACACTTCTTCGGCTTGAAGCTCGAAGAGATGTGCAAATTATTCTTCGGACGGAAAGTAGTGTGTCCGGACACCACCGAGGATGCGGGACTAAGCTGCAATCGCCTAGATACCCAAGTAAGTAGCTTTGATGCCGGACACCCTGTTTTCTATTTGTCACAATTCTTTGTTCTGAAAATCATCCATGGCCAGGAATGGCTCAGCAAGGCGGAGAGAATCAGGTGTCCGGCGGCACTTCCGGAGGGCTCGCCTGGCCCCGCCATGGCCAAGATGCTCGACCGGGTGCTCAGCAGAATGCCCTCGGGGAAAGACAAGGGGAGGAACGAAGAAACCGAACCCCACGTGCTATGCATCCGAACCGGGGGAATTGTTACCTCCCTCAAAGAGGATAGTCGGGAAGGGGAGGCTAAGCCTCCTCCACGCGTGGGAAGAAGACGGCTGCTTCCGAAGACTAGGAGACGGAGATGCCCACACCCGGGAAGAAGATAACACCAGGGGGCTCTGCCCCAATGGGCACCCTCACCGCATCATGCCCACCAATGGGCCAGCCCTCCACCGAGCGGTATGTTAATTTTTAATTCGAAGGTACTGCGTTCCTCGTAGATCAATAACCAGGATTCGTCTTTCGTAGTCCGGCTTGCAGCCCTTCTCAACAGAGTTCGTCTTCGGGGGACCTTCCTCCGGAGATGATGGAGAGCGAGACCCCACCTACCTCTCCGGCTCGCGAAGCGGGCGACGCCGAAGTGTCGTCACGGAGGAGTCCGGATCTGCCGAAGCCGGAGGCCAACACGTCAGCCGCCCTGAGCTCGGAGCGTTTGGCTCCCGCAAGGGGCGATGGAAAGGGTCCGGCATAGTTTGATGTCCGGCCGGACGTACTGACGGGCCTACTAGAGTGACCTGCGCTCTCGGAGGAGCACCGCTCATTAATGAGCGCGGTGCTCAAGAAGATTTTGTCCGCTACAAGCGATTTGAATGAAGAATTTGCAATTCTGCTCAGAGGCTTTGAGGTATGTAGTGAAGAATACACAGTTTTTGGCTGTGAGGCACGCGTTAGGTGTGCTCCATATAGATAGTAGCCCCTGAGACTCTGGTTGCCCGCCCTAGGGGGCAAACGGGGGATCATAAATCAATGATTGCGCTATAAATATGTGCAGGTACCTGTGAGTCCGGCCGCCGACCAGTCCGTGGAAGTTTCCGAACTGACCAGGCAGATTCGATCGATTGATGCCGATATCACGCTGGTGAACGAGCGGCTAGACAAGTCACAAGGTATGTGCTCTGCCTTCCTTTGTATAGGAAAATATGGAGGCGGCATGATATTAATGTAATATGTTCGGACTGCAGATGGTGCTGCTGCCATGGAGGCCCTGAGGGCAGAACTTGTCCAAGCTAAGGAACAAGCTCGGGTTAGCAATGCAGCTACCCTAAAGGCGGCCGAGGAACTGAGAGCCGAACAGGCTGCTCATTGCCGAAGCGAGGAAAAGATGGCCGAGATGGCTATTGAGTTAAAAAATGCCGCTGACCGGTATGAGCTCCTTGAAAAGGAGCATAAGGATAGCTTGGCCGAGCTGGACAAGGCACGCAATGCCACCAAGGAAATACGGACCGAGCTCAGGGGTGCGCGGGAGGAGCTTCAACAGGCCGGTAAAATCGTGGCTGGAGGTTCCTACTTGCTGCGGACGAAGGTTTTCGATCCGAAGTACGCTCCCCTGCATGGGCGCTGGAGTCCTGCGGACGTGTATGCAGATTTGGCGAAGAGTACGGCTCACGCTGCCAAGTTCTTCGAGGGTCAGGGTGATAAGGAAGTGGAGAAGCTTTTCTGGTCGCAATTCAATGCTCCCACTCGCCCGCTGCCATTAAATGAAAAGATGGCTGCTGTAGCGGAGCTTCACAGGTTGTCCGGTCTTGCAATGCGGTCTGTGATAGACCATCTTTGGCAGGAAGGGCTTAAGACGGACAATTACTTTGGCTTGGTGCAGCAATTCCTTGGGGCCGTGCCTCGGATCGATGCCATGAGGAGGTCGGCGTGCATAGAGGGTGCACGGATGGCTCTTGCCCGCGTTAAAGCCTATTGGACGGATATGGAGGCCAATATTATAGCGACCCAAGATTCGGCGGGGGGCCAATATCCGGTCGAGCACTACTTGGCGCAGGTCACAGAAGGTGCCCGCCTCATAGAGGCACAATGCTCGAAGAATATATTATTCGAGTGATAAATAGAATTATTGTAAGAACAATGTTATTTTGGTTATAAGGATATATTTATACTTTTTGCCCGAAAGTATTGTTGTGTCCCCTGTGCGAGCGTTTAAATATATATATATATATATATATATATATATATATATATATATATATATATATATATATATATATATATATATATATGCATCTGTAATCCGAAAGATAGCAGTCGTCGGCTTCAGCCCCCATGCAAACAATGCGGAGGTGTTCGCAAAAAATATGCATAATCACACTTGATCCAACGTCTTTGTCCATGAAGGAGGTGATCGCACGTTGAACTAGGCAACCGGGCTATATAGCTGTAACACTTTCTCTTAACCATGGGAATTTAATGTTGGGGCTACAATGTAGCCCCTGGTGCATTTCGTGTGCATCCGAATACGGGCGCGTGTGTACATGACCGGGCAACGGTCCTTCGTTAATGCAGAGGGATCTTAAAGATTCCAATAAGTCTTCGATTGGTTGAACAGTCTCTCACTGTATCATGACAGTCAGTTTTCGGCTTTCTCTACCGAGGTGCTCGTCCAGAATAACCAGGGCACAATCGCAGGAGTTCTCCTTTGGCCACCTTAGCCGATATTAACGGAACGTAAGGCGGCAAACCCAGGAGCCGGGAAAACCCAACATTTGACCAAAGACATGATTTGGAGCTGCTGCATATAAGGCCAAACTCGTGACACTGAACACCCCCGAGGGTATTCGGACTTTATAATAGTCGATGGGCTCAAGAATGCCCATTCGTTATAAACCCTGTTTTTCCAAGTACGTGCGTTAATTTGTCGTGGCGAGATGCCAAAAACGGTAGTATCCTCTATGGGTATGGAACCCATGGGATGGTTAAACAACAAGAGGCAATAAAAAGGTTTACACAGGGGCTTAATCTAAAAAGAAACCTGTTGAACGGGGCCCTGCTGCACGTATGCGCCTTTGTCTCCGTTGTGCCGTATCCTGGAAGGGTATCGCGCGAACGTTGTCTGTGGAAAAAAGGAAAACTCGTAGAAGAGTACAACGTAAGCATGCGGTGGATAATAAAAGTGTAAGATGTTGGCATGCCCGTAAGGTTGAGCCAACTGTGGGACTGTGTTAAATATTTATAGCCCCTGGTGTCCACCATGGGATTATATATGCGGTGCCCTGGTTCAATTTTATCCGGGCGACCGGACTCGTCTAGCCGAGTCTGTGGCCTTTAATGACCAGTCATGTTTTCTTATGTTGGAGGCCGCTTATAGTCCGGCCGCGAGGGCCGCCGCGTGTTCCTCTGCGCGTGACGAGCGCTCTGTTAGTCCGCTAACGGTGATAACGCCATGTGGACCGGGCATCTTAAGTGTAAGGTAGCCATAGTGCGGCAATGCATTGCAGCGGGCGAACGCCGTTCTTCCGAGCACTGCGTGATAGTCGCTTTGGAAGGGTGCGATGACGAAGAGTAGTTCTTCGCTTCTGGAGTTGCCTGGCGAGCCGAATGTTACCTCCAGTGCGACGGAGCCCCTGCTTTGGGCTTCAACGCCTGGTATCACCCCTTCAAAGGTGGTGCTGCTTTGGTTAATTCTGGATGGGTCTATCCCCATCCTGCGGACAGTGTCCTCATATATTAAATTGAGACTGCTCCCGCCGTCCATAAGGACGCGGGTGAGACGGTATCCGTCAATTATCGGGCCAAGCACCAAGGCCTTTGATCCTCCGCGCCGAATACTAGTTCGGTCATCCAAGTTATCGAAAGTGATCAAATAAGGCATCTAGTGGTTAGGCGTGAGGACGATGGGCTCTACGATCGCGTCTCTATGCGCGCGTTCATGCCTCATGGATGTGTGAGTCATGTGGATCATCTTCACTGTTTTAACCTCTGGCGGGAAAATTTTCTGTCCTTCAGTGTTCGGCTGGCAGGGTTCATCCTCGTCTTCACTTGGTGTTTCCCTTTCCTTGTGTTCGGCATTTAATTTGCCGGCCTGCTTGAAGACCCAGCACTCTCTGTGCGTGTGGTTTGCAGGTTTGTCAGGGGTGCCATGAATTTGGCATAGTCTATCTAGGACTCTATTCAGACCGGACGGTCCCTCTTTGCTGCCTTTAGATGGCTTGTTTTGCTGATTAGGTCGAGAGCCCCTGAATCCGGCATTAACCGTCGTGTTATCCGGGCTCTCTTCGTTGTTTTGGCATTTGTTTTTATGACGCCGTGGCTTCCCGTTGTCATCCCTTATTTCGGATGTGCTGGGGTCGCTGGTGCCTTTACGGGTTAGCCAACTATCTTCTCCCGCGCAAAAGCGGGTCATAAGGCTTGTTAGGGCTGCCATTGTCCTTGGTCTTTCTTGGCCGAGGTGTCTGGCGAGCCACTCGTCACGGATGTTGTGTTTGAAAGCTGCTAAGGCTTCGGCATCCGGACAGTCAACAATTTGATTCTTCTTAGTGAGGAACCTGTTCCAAAACTTGTTGGCGGATTCTCCGGGTTGTTGGACTATGTGACTTAAGTCGTCAGCATCCGGAGGACGGACATAGTTCCCTTGAAAGTTGGCCCTGAAAGCGTCCTCGAGTTCCTCCCAGTTCCCAATTGAATTTTCAGGGAGGCCTTTCAACCAGTGCCGAGCTGGTCCCTTCAGCTTGAGGGGGAGGTATTTGATGGCGTGAAGGTCATCCCCACGAGCCATATGTATGTGCAGGATAAAGTCCTCGATCCAGACCCCTGGGTCTGTCGTTCCGTCGTATGCCTCTATGTTCACAGGTTTAAAGCCCTGTGGAAATTCATGGTCCAGTACTTCATCGGTAAAGCACAGGGGGTGAGCAGCCCCTCTGTATCTGGACGTGGTGTGGCATGTCGTCGGCTGTTGTTGTGTCCGGTCTTTATTCCGGACTGGTATTCGATTGGCGTAATCGTTTTGGCGACCGTAGTCCTTCGCCGGGGTGCGTCCTTTGGATCCAAAAATGGACTTGGGCGCTCCACCTTTTCTTATTCAGGTGTTCATGTGAATCGGTAGCCGCTTTGTTGCGGTTATGAAGTGGTACAGCTTCGTCGTCGAATTCTGGCAGTAGCTTGTGTTTTGGATAGCTCTTTGTATGGCGATCATCGCCGTATCTTTCTTCAGTGTCTAGCACTTTATTCCATATACGGTTGAGTGTTTCCTGTGCGGCCTTGAGCCGTTGCTTCTGCTTCCTTAGACTTCTTGCGGTGGCCATGAGCTTTCTGTGGAGGTTATCTCGTTCCACGTGTTTTTCCGGGATTGCATCATTATCCGGACCGTTTTCCTGAGCTGGTTCGTTTTGATGACCTCGTCCGTCCGGATCATTGTCTTCGGGCTTCTGCTCCGAACTGTGTTCAGGGTGACCTGGTTCATCCTGCTCCATCGCTGGGTCCGTATGGTCGTTGTTGCCTTCGGAGTTGATTGTATTATCGACCCTTCTGGCGCTTTTGTCACTATTTTTACTGTTGCTGGACATAGAAAGGCGTCTGCGCCGTTGCTTTGGCTTTTGTCCGGGGGTTTTATCATCTAGATTGTCGCCTTTGTCCACTTTGGGTGTATCCACCATGTATACGTCGTGTGACGAGGGGGAAGTCTGGCGCCCCATAGATTCCACACCTTCTCCTCCATCGTCGTCCATACCATCGATGTCTTCGAAGTCGAAGTCAGGCACGTCGGTTAAATCGTCGACCGTGGCTATGAAGTGGTGGTGGGTGGGCAACGAATTTCTTCGTCGCCTGCTTCCTACTCGAACCGGACGTAGTTTGGCCCGGAGATTTCTGTCAAAGAGAGAGTTTCAACGAGTTCAGCATGTCGCCAAAGGGCGAGTGCTGAAAAATTACCGGAGCCCAACCTGGCTCAACCGGTTCGGGAGTGCCCGGGCCAGACTCAACATCCAGATAAGAATCCGGGGGTCCGGAGTCATAGGCCACCATAGAGGTAAGGCCCGTGTTTGGCTCCAACGCCGATGAGTGCGCGACCTGCGGGGCGGGGTCCAGCCCTTCGTCCTCAGGCAACGCAGCCTGCTCCAGATTTAGGTCCGAGGCTAATCCGGGGGTGATACCCCGAGCTTTGTCCGACAGCAGGTCTAAGCCGTGCTCGTCGTGACTATCCAGTATCGTGTTATTGGCGATGGTTGAGGGAGCCATCAAGCCCAGTAGTGACGACACAGAGGAACTCTCAATGAAAGCACCAATGTCGGTGTCAAAACCGGCGAATCTCGGGTTGGGGGTCCCGATCTGTGCGTCAAGGCTGATGGTAACAGGAAGCAAGGGACACAGATGTTTACCCAGGTTCGGGCCCTCTCGATGGAGGTAAAACCCTACCTCCTGCTTGATTAATATTGATGATATGGGTAGTACAAGAGTAGATCTACCACGAGATCGTAGAGGCTAAACCCTAAGAGCTAGCCTATGATGGTATGATTGTAATTGTGATCGGCCTTCTAAGGACCAACCTCTCCGGTTTATATAGGCACCGGAGAGTGCTTGGGTTTACATGGAGTCCGTTACAAGGAAGGAAATATAACATCCGGATCGCCAAGCTTGCCTTCCACGCCAAGGAAGGTCCCATCTCGACACGGGCCGAAGTCTTGAGTCTTGTATCTTTGCGCTTCAATAGTCCGCACGTCGTACATAGTCCGGCAGTCCGGATACCCCCTAATCTAGGACTCCCTCAGCTGCCGCTGTGGTTAGGAGAACTTACCTCTCTCAACGAATTTGTACTTTTTGGATGCAATGCTATTACAACTTTGCCAAATAGCATACAACAGCTCACAAATCTCGAAGAATTGCTAGAGAACAATTGAAATATTCTCAGATCATTGGCTCGCTTATGTACTTAGCCAGTGCTACAAGACCTGACATCTCTTTTGATGTTAGCAAGCTGAGCCAGTTTGTCTCAAAACCAGGAGATGTGCATTGGAAAGCTCTAGAGAGAGTTTTGCGTTATTTGAAAGGCACTGCAAATTATGGAATTCACTACACCTGGCACCCAAAGGTGCTTGAAGGGTATAGTGACTCAAATCGGATCTCGGATCTTGATGAGATAAAGGCCACTAGCGGATATGTATTCACTCATGGAGGTGGCGCTGTTTCTTGGAAGTTTTACGTTATTTGAAAGGCACTGCAAATTATGGAATTCACTACACCGGGCACCCAATGGAAGCAGAACTCACAACACTAGATACAGCTACAGTAGAAGCAGATTGGCTTCGTCGGCTCTTGAATGACTTGTCGGTAGTTGAGAAACCTGTACCGGGTATCCTTATGAACTGTGACAATCCAACTGTGATCACTAAAGCGAGCAGCTCAAAGGATAACATGAAGTCATCAAGACACGTTTAGAGAAGGTTAAAATCTGTCAGAAAATTGAGAAACTCCGGAATTATTGCATTGGATTATATCCAAACGTCTAAAAATCTGGCAGATCCTTTTACTAAGGGTTTATCACGTAATGTGATAGATAATGCATCGAGGGAGATGGGTATGAGACCCACAGTATGAGTTGTTCATAGTGGTAACCTATTCTTTGTGATTGGAGATCCTGTGAATTAGATGTGGAAGACAAACTGTTGGTCAACTGGGAGGAGAGTATCCTTACTGTTAAAAATACCACTCCATGAATATGCAATACTCTCCTAATCTGCATGGCAGGTTGATGTATATCTTAATGTGTTCTAAGTGTCTATTTGAAGCAGAGATGTTGTCCTGCAGAACATCTTTTGAAGAACGCACCTATATGAGTCTGATTGTTAAAGATCGCAATCTATGAGAGTAGGGTTCTCTCTAGTGAACTCATGAAAGGTCTTGGAGTATGACGCATAAGCTCCACCCACGGGGAAGACCCTCAATAGCCACGTATCGGTCAAGGCTTTATGTGAAGCTACATTCGCAGAAAACTTGCAGTTCAAGGCCCAGTCCATCGCTCAAGTTGCTTACTAGTGTAGCATAGAGTTCTAGGTGCAAGTTCAACTTAATAGTCTCCACTGCAGTACCGGTATATAAAACAGTGTTTTGGAACCAAAGGCAAATTTTGTGTGCCTCTGGGATCTGGTGGGGGATTGCTGGAATTTAGTCTATTTTGGGACAACCCAATAACAATTTCAGAAATTCCTAAATAAATCCTAGAGGCCCACTTAGCCCATTTGTGCAAGGCAAGGGATACTACTAATGTTTAGTCTCACATTGCTAGTTGAGTGGGAGTTGGACCTCCTTATAAGGGAGGTTCTTTCCCCACTTGTATGAACATGAGAACAAGAGGGACATCCACGCGCGCTCCTCCTCCGCCGCCCGCCTCACCACCACTACGGGAAACAGCTAATTTGCCGTCAGTTGGCAGCTTTGCCGTCAGCTTTTCGTCGGGCAATGTTGGGGATGTAACTACTGAGTGTAAACCGCCCAGGAGGGGCCGGTTCACCCTCAGCTATATTGAAGCCCACAAAGACTCAGAAGATGGCGCTTTACCATGAAACTTAGAGGCCCGGAGCCCAAAGGCGGATTAGGGCCCATAATGGTAAAACCGCCATATTCATGTAACTTGCGTTGTAAGATAAGGGAAGGAGAGACCGAGCCGAACACTTGTATGCAGTCGGCCTCGGGACTCAGAGACCAGCCAAGGCGTCAACCCATGTATATAAGGGGGCGACCCGGCGGCGGCTTAGGGACAGACAACAACTCGAGGTCTAGGCGAAGCTGTTTGCTCCCTCGTCATCGAGACCACATCAATCCCATCACAAACTAGACGTAGGCTTTTACCTTCATCGAAGGGGCCAAACTAGTATAACTCTCGTGTCTTTGCATCCGCTTTAACCCCTCTAAGTTAACCCGTAGCGATGGCTCCGCAACTAAGTCCTTTCATGAGGACATCTGCCGTGACAAAACCACGACAGGCAAGACGGCAAAGAAAGGGTTTGCCGTCATCAATAGACGGCAAAGAAAAACTGACGGTAAAATATACTTTGCCGTCTGAAAAAATAATACAGACGGCGAAGAGCTCACTTTGCCGTCTACAAGAAGAAACACAGACGGCAAACATCTTTGCCGTCTACATTTTTTATTACAGATGGCAAAATATACACTTTGCCGTCTGTAATAAAAAATGTAGACGGCAAAGATCTTTGCCGTCTGTGTTTTTTATTGCAGACGACAAAGTATGCTCTTTGCCGTATGTAACAAAAATCATAGACGGCAAAGAAGAAGCACATCACACGGATCGATCCCATGGATCGATGACGTGTCAGCCCATCCAAAACCCACCAGCCCCACCTACCCATCCTGACACACGCACTACCTAGCCAGTCCCACCCACCCACTAACCAACGCCCCACCCCACCCACCCACGCACACTACACACCACACAACACATCCAGCCCACATCCATGGCCGGTGCTGGCGAGCAGGGAGGCAGCGGCCCCGCCTCTACTCGCCACCGGCGCCAGCCCGCCTCCGGCCGCCTCCGGTCCAGCGGCCCCTCCATCGCCCGTCGGCTCCAGCTGCCGGCCGGTGCCCCTCCAGGCGGTCGGCCCGCCTGCCGATCACCTCCCGGCGCGGTCGGCCCGCCTGGGCCACCTCCGGCCGGGCCTGTCGCCCATCGCCCACTGTGCCGGCCGGGTGCCCCGTCGCCAGCGCGGTCGGCCCGTCTCCCCTTGCCTCCGCCACGCCCGGCCTCCGTCGCCACCTCCACCAAGCTGCCCGCCGCCCATCGACCACGGACTCCCACTAGCCGGCCACCATACACCGCGGCCCGAGCTCTTCTCCCTTTCCTCATTTATTTCCCTCTCACAAGAAGTTCTCTCTTCCGCAGGAGCTGGCCATGGAGGTCCTTCACGCTGCCACCGCCCGAGCTCTTGAAGTCGCGCACGACCCTGCAGATCCGGTCGAGGTCGAGCAGCCATCGCCGGATCTGATGCCCGTGACCCCGCCGGACCTCCCTGCCTCTCCATGTCAGCACTGCCGCATCCCAGCCACACCGCCGGCGCTGCCTTGCCCAGGAGAAGACGAAGACTCGATTGCTTTTTTAGAATTTTTTGTAAGGTTCTTCTTGCAAGAAAGAAGGACTCATTTATTGTTTTTCCATGTGGAGGTCCTTCATGTAAAGTGTAAACATCGCATATGTATAAGCACTTAAGCAGTTCCTTGTTCGTATGTTTCCTTCACCGCGTACATTTCTTCAGTCCAGATGTGCATTGTGTATGGATATTGTGTACAGATTAGATTTTTTTTATTAAAAAAATCTTTGCTTTGCCGTCTGGGCATACAAGGAAGACAGCAACGACATAGCATAACTGACGGCAAAGTACTTGACGCCGTCCGTCAACGCGACCGCTCCGTCTGTTGGCATATTTCGCCGTCTAGCTAGTCTGCTGACGGCAAACCATATTGACAGATGGCAAACTCTTTGCCGTCATCTCGACAAACAGCAGACGGCAAAGTATTCTTTGCCGATTTATCTTTGCCGTCTGACTTGCCGTCTGCTTCCTGACGACAAAGTCTTTGCCGTCTGGAATTAGGTCTTTGCCGTCTGTGATCGTTGGGTCCGTATGGTCATTGTTGCCTTCGGAGTTGATTGTATTATCGACCCTTCTGGCGCTTTTGTCACTATTTTTACTGTTGCTGGACATAGAACGGCGTCTGCACCGTCGCTTTGGCTTTTGTCCGGGGTTTTATCATCCGGATTGTCGCCTTTGTCCTCTTTGGGTGTATCCACCATGTATACGTCGTGTGACGAGGGGGAAGTCTGGCGCCCCATAGATTCCACATGTTCTCCTCCATCGTCGTCCATACCATCTATGTCTTCGAAGTCGAAGTCAGGCACGTCGGTTAAATCGTCGACCTTGGCTATGAAGTGGTGGTGGGTGGGCAACGAATTTCTTCGTCGCCTGCTTCCTACTCGAACCGGACGTAGTTTGGCCCGGAGATTTCTGGCCAAAGAGAGAGTTTCAACGAAGTTGGCATGTCGCCAAAGGGCGAGTGCTGAAAAATTACCGGAGCCCAACCTGGCTCAACCGGTTCGGGAGTGCCCGGGCCGGACTCAACATCCAGATAAGAATCCGGGGGTCCGGAGTCATAGGCCACCATAGAGGTAAGGCCCATGTTTGGCTCCAACGCCGATGAGTGCGCGACCTGCGAGGCAGGGTCCAGCCCTCCGTCCTCAGGTAACGCAGCCTGCTCCTGATTTAGGTCCGAGGCTAATGCGGGGGTGATACCCCGAGCTTTGTCCGACAGCAGGTCTAAGTCGTGCTCATCGTGACTATCCGGTATCGTGTTATTGGCGATGGTTGAGGGAGCCATCGAGCCCAGTAGTGATGACACAGAGGAACCCTCAATGAAAGCACCAATGTCGGTGTCAAAACCGGCGAATCTCGGGTAGGGGGTCCCGATCTGTGCATCAAGGCTGATGGTAAGAGGAAGCAAGGGACACAGATGTTTACCCAGGTTCGGGCCCTCTCGATGGAGGTAAAACCCTACTTCCTGCTTGATTAATATTGATGATATGGGTAGTACAAGAGTAGATCTACCACGAGATCGTAGAGGCTAAACCCTAAGTGCTAGCCTATGATGGTATGATTGTAATTGTGATCGGCCTTCTAAGGACCAACCTCTCCGGTTTATATAGGCACCGGAGAGGGCTTGGGTTTACATGGAGTCCGTTACAAGGAAGGAAATATAATATTCTGATCGCCAAGCTTGCCTTCCACGCCAAGGAAGGTCCCATCCGGACACGGGCCGAAGTCTTGAGTCTTGTATCTTCGCGCTTCAATAGTCCGCACGTCGTACATAGTCCGGCAGTCCGGATACCCCCTAATCTAGGACTCCCTCAGCTGCCACTGTGGTTAGGAGAACTTACCTCTCTCAACGAATTTGTACTTTTTGGATGCAATGCTATCACAACTTTGCCAAATAGCATACAACAACTCACAAATCTCGAAGAATTGCTAGAGAACAATTGAAATATTCTCAGATCATTGGCTCGCTTATGTACTTAGCCAGTGCTACAACATCTGACATCTCTTTTGATGTTAGCAAGCTGAGCCAGTTTGTCTCAAAACCAGGAGATGTGCATTGGAAAGCCCTAGAGAGAGTTTTGCGTTATTTGAAAGGCACTGCAAATTATGGAATTCACTACACCGGGCACCCAAAGGTGCTTGAAGGGTATAGTGACTCAAACTGGATCTCAGATGCTGATGAGATAAAGGCCACTAGCGGATATGTATTCACTCATGGAGGTGGTGCTGTTTCTTGGAAGTTTTGCGTTATTTGGAAGGCACTACAAATTATTGAATTCACTACACCGGGTACCCAATGGAAGCAGAACTCACAACACTAGATACAGTTACAGTCGAAGCAGATTGGCTTCATCGGCTCTTGAATGACTTGCCGGTAGCTGAGAAACCTGTACCGGGTATCCTTATGAACTGTGACAATCAAACTGTGATCACTAAAGTGAGCAGCTCAAAGGATAACATGAATTCATCAAGACACGTTTAGAGAAGGTTAAAATCTGTCAGAAAATTGAGAAACTCCGGAGTTATTGCATTGGATTATATCCAAACGTCTAAAAATCTGGCAGATCCTTTTACTAAGGGTCTATCACTTAATGTGATAGATAATGCATCGAGGGAGATGGGTATGAGACCCACAATATGAGTTGTTCATAGTGGTAACCTATTCTTTGTGATTGGAGATCCTGTGAATTAGATGTGGAAGACAAACTATTGGTCAACTGGGTGGAGAGTATCCTTACTGTTAAAAATACCACTCCATGAATATGCAATACTCTCCGAATCTGCATGGCAGGTTGATGTATATCTTAATGTGTTCTAAGTGGCTATTTGAAGCAGAAATGTTGTCCTCAGAACATCTTTCGAAGAACGCACCTATATGAGACTGATTGTTAAAGATTGCAATCTATGAGAGTAGGGTTCTCTCTAGTGAACTCATGAAAGGTCTTGGAGTATGACGCATAAGCTCCACCCACGGGGAAGACCCTCAATAGCCACGTATCGGTCAAGGCTTTATGTGAAGCTACATTCGCAGAAAACTTGCAGTTCAAGGCCCAGTCCAGTGTTCAAGTTGCTTACTAGTGTGGCATAGAGTTCTAGGTGCAAGTTCAACTTAATAGTCTCCACTGCAGTACCGGTATATAAAACAATGTTTTGGAACCAAAGGCAAATCTTGTGTGCCTCTGGGATCTGGTGGGGGATTGCTGGAATTTAGTCTATTTTGGGACTGCCCAATAACAATTTCAGAAATTCCTAAATAAATCCTAGAGGCCCACTTAGCCCATTTGTGCAATGCAAGGGATACTACTAATGTTTAGTCCCACATTGCTAGTTGAGTGGGAGTTGGACCTCCTTATAAGGGAGGTTCTTTCCCCACTTGTATGAGCATGAGAACAAGAGGGACATCCACGCGCGCTCCTCCTCCGCCGCCCGCCTCGCCACGCCTCGCCTCGCCTCGCCTCGCCTCGTCACGACGCGCCGCGGGTTGCGGGAATGAGCCGAGCCGATGTATAAATTTTTGCCACGCACTACGAGTATACGAAAGCTCACTCGGAAGCTGAAACATTTTTTTCTGTAGTGGACACTGAATCCGAACGGCGCGCCTCTTCGGCTGATGCATGTTTGTTTCATCTCCCGCGTTCCCTTCAGCTCCCGGCGCAGCCTATCACCTCCTTCTCTTGCGCCTATAAAAAGAGGCCGCTCCTCCTAGAGAGACGCACCAGAGCTTCTCCTTCCTCTCGCCACCGGTTCCAATCTCTGCGCTGCTGCTGTCTTCCTCATCCCGGCTTGCGGAGTGCACCGCGAGTCAGGACAGTAGGCCTCCGAAAACCGCACCTCTTTGAGTCATGTACGGGAGAAGGGTGATACAATTTTTGGGGAGCGCTTTGCGCGACTACTGACTTCTTCGTCACGGACGCCCCGGACTCCGCCACTACTTCCCCGACGACGACTACTTCCCCGATGTCGACAACCTCCTCGACGACATGGAGGACACCGACCCCAAGTCCAGTGCCTCTGCTCCGGCTGCTGTCCAGTACGTGTTCTTGTTTTTCCTGTTAAAAGTCCTGCCACAGTTCTTTCTTCTAGTGTTTACCCTACACATGTTAGGATCTACCTCATATATGCATCTTGATCTACTGTCTGCTCGAGAGATGATCGTTTCTAGCTCATATATGCAAATGTTATTTACCTTCACTTTGTCGAATGGCATGACCTGTTTTATCACTGCTATACTAGTCATGTTTTATCTAGTATTTCTGTTAATAAAATCATTCGGTAAATTGCTCATATTTCCAACAATCCAAAAACCTTATCATAGGCAATTTACCTCGAATGGTTTTGCTGCTTCCATGAGACCTCCTATGTTTGAGGGTATCCACTATAAGAGGTGGCGTGTGAGAGAAGTCTTATGGTTTCAAACCATGAGTTGCTATGACACCACTCTTGGTAGACCTGAAGGAGAACTTGATGCTCAACGGGCACAAGCTTTTCAGAAAATGGATACTTTGTTTAAGGCTGCTCTCTTGGGTGTTCTTGGTGAGAACATAGTTGATGCATATGCGTCAATTGATAATGGAAAAGATATGTTGGATGCATTCGAGGCCAAGTTTGGGGTCTCGGATGCTGGTACTGAGCTGTACATCATGGAGCAATTCTAGGACTACAGGATGACTGAATAGCGCTCCGTGGTTGAGCAAGCTCATGAGATACAGTCATTTGCTAGAGAACTTGAGCACTTCAATTGTATCCTACAGGACAAGTTTGTTGCCGGGGGTAACATCACTAAGCTTCCTCCTTCGTGGAGAAACTTTGCTACCTTACTTAAGCATAAGAGACAGGAGTTTTCCGTCCCGGATCTCATTGGTACTCTTGATGTGGAAGAAAAGGCGAGAGCAAAGGACACACGTGCTCGAGGTATTGAGGGAGGATCTAGTGCCAATCTGGTACAGAAGAAAAACTTCGATTCCCACAAGTTCAAGAACAAGGGCAACCTTGATGGTAAAGCAAAGTTTAATGGGAAGAACAAGGTTGTACAACACACGGACTTCAAGAAGAAGAGTGACAAGAAGAAAGGTGCTTGTCATGTGTGTGGAGATCCTGATCATTGGGCTCCTAGTTGTCCTAATCGCTACGACAAGCGTCTTCCTGGGAAAGGCGGCAAGACCGCTAATGTTGTCATCGGAGACATTGACATGAACGATGCTGGGTATGGAATATTTCCAACTATTCTTTCAGTATGTCATTCTCCTGATTGGTTGATTGACACATGTTCTAATGTGCATGTATGCGGTGATATTTCCATGTTTTCGTCTTATCAGACCGCAGGAACTTCAACCGTGCTGATGGGCAATGGTTCAAGTGCTTCTGTTTGTGGGGTTGGCACGGTCGATCTGAAGTTTACTTCGGGGAAGATCGTGCGGCTGAAGAATGTGCATTATGTCCCCTCCGTCCATAAAAATCTTGTTAGCGGATCTCTTCTGTGTAGAGATGGCTATAAGCTTGTCCTTGAGTCGAATAAATTTGTAATATCCAAGTACAGAACCTTTGTTGGTAAAGGCTATGAGTCAGGAGGCCTATTTCAATTATCCTTATCAGACGTTTGCAATAAAGTTGTTAATCTTATTTGCAACAAGAGTGAATCAAATGTGTGGCATTCACGTCTTTGTCATGTTAACTTTGGTTGCATGTCGCGACTAGTGAAGTTAAACTTAATCCCTAGTTTCACCACTGTCAAGGGATCTAGTTGTCAAGTGTGTGTGCAAGCTAAGCAACCACGTAAGTCTCATGTGACTACGGAAACGAGAAATCTTGCACCACTAGAACTCATACATTCAGATCTATGTGAAATGAATGGTGTTTTGACAAAAGGTGGAAAGAAATATTTCATGACGTTAATTGACGACTCCACTAGATACTGCCATGTGTATCTTCTGAAATCTAAGGATGAGGCTTTGAACTTTTTCCAGATCTATAAAGCTGAAGTGGAAAATCAACTTGATCAAAAAATCAAGAGGCTTAGGTCCGACCGTGGTGGAGAGTATTTTTTCAATGAATTTGATGCTTTTTGTGCGGAACATGGTATAATTCATGAGAGGACGCCTCCCTACTCACCTCAATCAAATGGGGTGGCCGAAAGGAAGAACCGTACTCTAACTGATTTGGTTAACGCCATGTTAGACACATCGGGTTTCTCCAAGGCATGGCGGGGGGAGGCGATATTGACAGTATGTCATGTCCTAAACCGAGTTCCCATAAAGAACAAAGAGATAAATCCATTCGAGGAATGGGAGAAGAAAAGGTTAAAACTCTCTTATCTACGAACATGGGGTTGTTGTTGGAAATATGCCCTAGAGGCAATAATAAAAGGATTATTATTATATTTCCTTGTTCATAATAATTGTCTTTTATTCATGCTGTAATTGTATTGTCCGGAAATCGTAATACACGTGTGAATACATAGACCACAACGTGTCCCTAGTGAGCCTCTAGTTGACTAGCTCGTTGATCAACAGATAGTCATGGTTTCCTGACTATGGACATTGGATGTCATTGATAACGGGATCACATCATTAGGAGAAGACCCAATCCTAAGCATAGCACAAGATCGTGTAGTTCGTTTTGCTAGAGCTTTTCCAATGTCAAGTATCTTTTCCTTAGACCATGAGATCGTGTAACTCCCGGATACCGTAGGAGAGCTTTGGGTGTACCAAACGTCACAACGTAATTGGGTGACTATAAAGGTATGCTACGGGTATCTCCGAAAGTGTCTGTTGGGTTGACACGGATCGAGACTGGGATTTGTCACTCCGTATGACGGAGAGGTATCTCTGGGCCCATTCGGTAATGCATCATCATAATGAGCTCAAAGTGGCCAAGTGTCTGGTCAAGGGGTCATACATTACGGTACGAGTAAACTGACTTGCCGGTAACGAGATTGAACGAGGTATTGGGATACCAACGATCGAATCTCGGGCAAGTAACGTACCGATTGACAAAGGGAATTGTATACGGGGTTGCTTGAATCCTCGACATCGTGGTTCATCCGATGAGATCATCGAGGAGCATGTGGGAGCCAACATGTCTATCCAGATCCCGCTGTTGGTTATTGACCGGAGAGCAGTCTCGGTCATGTCTGCGTGTCCCGAACCCGTAGGGTCTACACACATAAGGTTCGGTGACGCTAGGGTTGTAAAGATATTAGTATGCAGCAAACCTAAAGTTTTTCGGAGTCTCGGATGAGATACCGGACATCACGAGGAGTTCCGGAATGGTCCGGAGGTAAATAATTATATATGGGAAGTCGAGTTTCGGCCATCGGGAAAGTTTCGGGGTTCACCTGTATTGTACCGGGACCACCGGAAGGGTCCCGGGGGTCCACCGGGTGGGGCCACCTATCCCGGAGGGCCCCATGGGATGAAGTGGGACGGGAACCAGCCCATGGTGGGCTGGTGCACCCCCCTTTGGCCCCCCTCTGCGCCTAGGGTTGGGAACCCTAGGGGAGGGGGCGCCTCCACTTGCCTTGGGGGGCAAGTTTCCCCCCTTTGCCGCCGCCCCCCCAGGAGATCCCATCTCCTAGGGCCGGCGCCCCTCTGGGGTCCCTATATAAAGAGGGGGGGTGGGAGGGAAGCCACACCCTGACCCCTGGCGCCTCCCTCCCCCCTTGCTCCACCTCTCCCTCCCGTAGTCGCTTGTCGAAGCCCTGCCGGATACCTGCTGCATCCACCACCACGCCGTCGTGCTGCTGGATCTTCATCAACCTCTCCTTCCCCCTTGCTGGATCAAGAAGGAGGAGACGTCACGCTGATCGTACGTGTGTTGAACGCGGAGGTGCCGTCCGTTCGGCGCTAGGATCTCCGGTGATTTGGATCACGACGAGTACGACTCCCTCAACCCTGTTCTCTTGAACGCTTCCGCTCGCGATCTACAAGGGTATGTAGATGCACTCCTTTCTCTGTTGCTAGATGAACTCATAGATTGATCTTGGTGAACGTAGGAATTTTTTAATTTTATGCAACGTTCCCCAACAGTGGCATCATGAGCTAGGTCTATGCGTAGTTCTCTATTGCACGAGTAGAACACAAATCTGTTGTGGGCGTAGATGTTGTCAACTTTCTTGCCACTACTAGTCTTATTTTGCTTCAGCGGTATTGCCGGATGAAGCGGCACGGACCGACCTTACACGTACGCTTACGTGAGACAGGTTCCACCGACTGACATGCACTAGTTGCATAATGTGGCTAGCGAGTGTCTGTCTCTCCCACTTTAGTTGGAGCAGATTCGATGAAAAGGGTCCTTATGAAGGGTAAATAGAAGTTGACAAATCACGTTGTGGTTATTCATAGGTAAGAAAACGTTCTTGCTAGAACCCTATTGCAGCCACGTAAAAGATGCAACAACAATTAGAGGACGTCTAACTTGTTTTGCACCAATTGCTTTGTGATGTGATATGGCCAAAAGTTGTGATGAATGATGAATGATATATTGTGATGTATGAGATCATGTTCTTGTAATAGGAATCACGACTTGCATGTCGATGAGTATGACAACCAGCAGGAGCCATAGGAGTTGTCTTAATTATTGTATGACCTGCGTGTCAATGATTTAACGCCATGTAATTACTTTACTTTATTGCTAAACCGTTAGCCATAGTGGTAGAAGTAATAGTTGGCGAGCAACTTCATGGAGACACGATGATGGAGATCATGGTGTCATGCCGGTGACGAAGATGATCATGGAGCCCCGAAGATGGAGATCAAAGGAGCTATATGATATTGGCCATATCATGTCACTACTATTTAATTGCATGTGATGTTTATTATGTTTATGCATCTTGTTTACTTAGAACGACGGTAGTAAAGAAGATGATTCCTCATGATAATTTCAAGAAAGTGTCCCCCCTAACTGTTCACCGTTGCTAAAGTTCGTCGTTTCGAAGCACCACGTGATGATCGGGGGTGATAGATTCCTACGCTCACATACAACGGGTGTAAGACAGTTTTACACATGCAAAACACTTAGCTTAACTTGACGAGCCTAGAATGTACAGACATGGCCTCGGAACACAGAGACCGAATGGTCGAACATGAGTCGTATGGAAGATACGATCAACATGGAGATGTTCACCGATGATGACTAGTCCGTCTCACGTGATGATCGGACACGGCCTAGTCGACTCGGATCATGTAACACTTAGATGACTAGAGGGATGTCTAATCTGAGTGGGAGTTCATTAAATAATTTGATTAGATGAACTTAATTATCATGAACTTAGTCTAAAATCTTTGCAAAAATGTCTTGTAGATCAAATGGACAACGCTCATGTCAACATGAACTTCAACGCGTTCCTAGAGAAAACCAACATGAAAGATGATGGCAGCAACTATACAGATCGGGTCCTAACTCGAGGATCATCCTCATAGCTGCCAAGAAAGCATATGACCTAGAAGGACCGCTAGGTGAAGCACCCATCCTGCAGAACCAAGACGTTATGAACGCTTGGCAGTCACGTGCTGATGATTACTCCCTCGTTCAGTGCGGCATGCTTTACAGCTTAGAACCGGGGCTCCAAATGCGTTTTGAGCAACACGGAGCATATGTGATGTTCGAGGATCTGAAAATGGTTTTCCAAGATCATGCTTTGGTCGAGAGATATGAAGTCTCCGACAAGTTCTATAGTTGTAAGATGGAGGAAAATAGTTCTGTTAGTGAGCACATACTCAAAATGTCTGGGTTGCACAACCCAGACATGCTCGGGTCGAGAGATCATGCTCGAGTCGAGAGATATGAAGTCTCCGACAAGTTCTATAGTTGTAAGATGGAGGAAAATAGTTCTGTTAGTGAGCACATACACAAAATGTCTGGGTTGCACAACCGCCTGTCCCAGCTGGACATTAACCTCCCGGACGAGGCGGTCATTGACAGAATCCTTCACCGCTCCCACCGAGCTACAAGTGCTTTGTGATGAACTACAATATGCAGGGGATGGTGAAAACTATTGCTGAAGTATTTTCAATGCTGAAGTCAGCAGAGGTAGAAATCAAGAAAGAACATCAAGTGTTGATGGTCAATAAAACCACTAAGTTCAAGAAGGGCAAGGGTAAGAAGAACTTCAAGAAGGACGGCAAGGATGTTGCCGCACCCGGTAAGCCAGTTGCCGGGGAGAAGTCAAAGAATGGACCCAAGCCTGAGACTGAATGCTTTTATTGCAAAGGGAAGGGTCACCGAAGCGGAACTGCCCCAAATACTTAGCGGACAAGAAGGCCGGCAACACTAAAGGTATATGTGATATACATGTAAATGATGTGTACCTTACCAAGACTGTAGTAACTCCTGGGTATTTGATACGGTGCCATTGCTCATATTTGTAACTCACATCAGGAGCTGCGGAATAAGCCGAGACTGGCGAAGGACGAGGTGACGATGCGCGTCGGGAATGGTTCCAAGGTTGATGTGATCGCCGTCGGCACGCTACCTCTACATTTACCCACGGGATTAGTTTTAAACCTTAATAATTGTTATTTAGTGCCAGGTTTGAGCATGAACATTGTATCTGGATCTCATTTGATACGAGATGGCTACTCATTTACATCCGAGAATAATGGTTGTTCTATTTATATGAGAGATATGTTTTATGGTCATGCCCCGATGGTCAATGGTTTATTCTTAATGAATCTCGAACGTAATGTTACACATATTCATAGTGTGAATACCAAAAGATGTAAAGTTGATAACGATAGTCGCACATACTTGTGGCACTGCCGCCTTGGTCACATTGGTGTCAAGCGCATGAAGAAGCTCCATGCTGATGGACTTTTAGAGTCTCTCGATTATGAATCATTTGACAGATGCGAGCCGTGCCTCATGGGCAAAATGACCAAGACTCCATTCTCCGAAACGATGGAGCGAGTAACCAACTTATTGGAAATCATACATACTGATGTGTGTGGTCCAATGAGCGTTGAGGCTCACGGAGGATATCGATATGTTCTCACTCTCACTAATGACTTAAGTAGATATGGGTATGTCTACTTGATGAAACACAAGTCTGAGACATTTGAAAAATTCAAGGAATTTCAGAATGAAGTAGAGAATCAACGTGACCGAAAGATAAAATTATTACGATCAGATCATGGAGGAGAATATTTAAGTCACGAATTTGGTACGCACTTAAGAAAATGTGGAATCGTTTCACAACTCACGCCGCCTAGAACACCTCAGCGTAATGGTGTGTCCGAACGTTGTAATCGCACTCTATTGGATATGGTGTCTATGATGTCTCTTACCGATTTACCGCTATCATTTTGGGGATACGCTCTAGAGACAGCTACATTCACTTTAAATAGGGCTCCATCTAAATCCGTTGAGACGACACCGTATGAATTATGGTTTGGGAAGAAACCTAAGTTGTCGTTTCTAAAAGTTTGGGGATGCGATGCTTATGTCAAGAAACTTCAACCTGAAAAGCTCGAACCCAAATCGGAAAAATGCGTCTTCATAGGATACCGTAAGGAAACCATTGGGTATACCTTCTACCTTAGATCCGAAGGCAAGATCTTTGTTGCCAAGAACGGATCCTTTCTGGAAAAATAGTTTCTCTCGAAAGGAGTAAGTGGGAGGAAAGTAGAACTCGATGAAGTACTACCTCTTGAACCGGAAAGTAGTGCAGCTTTAAAAAATGTTCTGTGGTGCCTACACCGACTGGAGAGGAAATTAATGATGATGATCAAGGTACTTTGGATCAAGTTGCTACTGAACTTCGTAGATCCACAAGGACACGTTCCACACCAGAGTGGTATGGCAACCCTGTCCTGGAAATCATGTTGTTAGACAACGGTGAACCTTCGAACTATGAAGAAGCGATGGCCGGCCCAGATTCCAACAAATGCCTTGAAGCCATGCAATCCGAGATAGAAACGATGTATGAAAACAAAGTATGGACTTTGACAGACTTGCCCGATGATCGGCGAGCGATAGAAAACAAATGGATCTTTAAGAAGAAGACGGACGCGGATGGTAATGTTACCGTCTATAAAGCTCGACTTGTCGCTAAGGGTTATCGACAAGTTCAAGAGGTTCACTACGACGAGACTTTCTCTCCCGTAGCGAAGCTGAAGTCCATCCGAATCATGTTAGCAATTGCCGCATACTATGATTATGAGATATGGCAGATGGACGTCAAAACGGCATTCCTTAACGGCTATCTTAAGGAAGAACTGTATATGATGCAGCCGGAAGGTTTTGTCGATCCTAAGAATGCTAACAAGGTATGCAAGCTCCAGTGATCCATTTATGGGCTGGTGCAAGCATCTCGGAGTTGTAACATTCACTTTGATGAGATGATCAAAGCGTTTGGGTTTATGCAGACTTATGGAGAAGCCTGCGTTTACAAGAAAGTGAGTGGAATCTCTGTAGCATTTCTCATATTATGTGTAGATGACATACTTTTGATGGGAAATGATATAGAACTCTTGGACAGCATTAAGGCCTACTTGAATAAGTGTTTTTCAATGAAGGACCTTGGAGAAGCTGCTTACATATTAGGCATCAAGATCTATAGGGATAGATCGAGACGCCTCATAGGTCTTTCACAAAGCACATACCTTGATAAAATATTGAAGAAGTTCAATATGGATCAGTCCAAGAAAGGGTTCTTGCCTGTATTGCAAGGTGTGAGATTGAGCTCGGCTCAATGGCCGACCACGGCAGAAGATAAAGAAGAGATGAGTGTCATCCCCTATGCCTTAGCCATAGGATCTATTATGTAAGCCATGCTGTGTACCAGACCTGATGTAAACCTTGCTGTAAGTTTGGTAGGAAGGTACCAAAGTAATCCTGGCAAGGAACACTGGACAGCGGTCAAGAATATCCTTAAGTACCTGAAAAGGACAAGGGACATGTTTCTCATTTATGGAGGTGACGAAGAGCTCGTCAGAAGGGTTACGTCGACGCTAGCTTCGACACAGATCTGGATGACTCTAAGTCACAGACCAGATACGTGTATATGTTGAATCGTCGAGCAGTAAGCTGGTGAAGTTGCAAGCAGAGTGTCGTGGCGGGATCTACATGTGAAGAGGAATACATGGCAGCCTCGGAGGCAACTCATGAAGCAATATGGATGAAGGAGTTCATCACCGACCTAGGAGTCATACCCAATGCGTCGGGGCCAATCACTCTCTTCTGTAACAACACTGGAGCTATTGCCCTTGCCAAGGAGCCCAGGTTTCACAAGAAGACCAGGCACATCAAGCGTCGTTTCAACTCCATCCGTGAAAATGTTCAAGATGGAGACATAGATATTTGCAAAGTACACACAGATCTAAATGTCGCAGATCCGTTGACTAAACCTCTTCCACGAGCAAAACATGATCAACACCATAACTCTATGGGTGTTCGATTCATCACAATGTAACTAGATTATTGACTCTAGTGCAAGTGGGAGACTATTGGAAATATGCCATAGAGGCAATAATAAAAGTATTATTATTATATTTCCTTGTTCATGATAATTGTCCTTTATTCATGTTGTAATTGTATTATCCGGAAATCGTAATACACGTGTGAATACATAGACCACAACGTGTCCCTAGTGAGCCTCTAGTTGACTAGCTTGTTGATCAACAGTTAGTCATTGTTTCCTAACTATGGACATTGGATGTCATTGATAACGGGATCACATCATTAGGAGAATGATGTGATGGACAAGACCCAATCCTAAGCATAGCACAAGATCGTGTAGTTCGTTTTGCTAGAGCTTTTCCAATGTCAAGTATCTTGTCCTTAGACCACGGGATCGTGTAACTCCCGGATACCGTAGGGAGTTCTTTGGTGTACCAAACGCCACAACGAATCGGGTGACTATAAAGGTATGCTACGGGTATCTCCGAAAGTGTCTGTTGGGTTGACACGGATCGAGACTGGGATTTGTCACTCCGTATGACGGAGAGGTATCTCTGGGCCCACTCGGTAATGCATCATCATAATGAGCTCAAAGTGACCAAGTGTCTGGTCACGGGATCATGCATTACGGTACGAGTAAAGTGATGTCACAACCCCAGATCGTCCTTGTTTGACTTTGCTTGCTCATCATGTCATCATGTTTAAATTTCTAAGAAACTCGAAATGGGGATTGCCTAAACCCTAGCATTAAAGGAATTCACTAGGTTCAACCAAAATATTTCCAAAGAAATCCAAATGACTTCCAAAAATGTTCATCATTCTTGGATAATGCCGAAACAAGAATCAGAGGTGATGCACATTTTTCCATGACATATTGGGCTCTGGATTTAAATCATACCTTATTTTCATTTGGGCATTTAAATTTTATATATTATATTAAATGTCCAAATATTCATGAACAGAAATTCTGGTTATTGGAAATAATCCAAATAGTGGCCACAAGCAGTCTCATGATTTTTGAAAGTGCATAGGTATTTTTAATAAAGCCCTAAAAATTTACAGAATAATAGAAAACTGAAATAATTAGAAAAAGGAGAGAGAGAAAGGATCCAGCCACTTACCTGGCGCAGCCCACCTGGCGGCCCAGCACTGTGTTGGCCCATGGTCAGTCAGATGCTTCCTCTCGCCAGGCAGGCAGAGAGGTGAGCACCGGCGTGCCCGAGCTCGCCACGCAGCTCCCTGGTCGCCTGCCTTGCTTGGACAGTGCGGCGACGCCTCGAAGCCACTCCTCGGCGCTGCCCCGACCCCGCCGACACCCCATTTTTTCCCCTTGCTCTCTCCCTCGCTCCCTGGACGCCATGGCCGACGCAGCCGCGCCGCGCCGTCAGAAGCCGCAGCCACTACCGTCCCACTCATCGCCTCCCGTGCTCAGAAGCTTCGCCGTCGTCCGCTGCTTTGCCTCGACCGAGCCCCGAAGGCCGCCGCCTCCGGAGACGCTGCACCGAGCCATCCCGATCCGCCGTTGCCGGAGATCCCCCTCGCCACCGTGACCACTCCAGCTCTTCCCCGACCTCTCTGACCCGCTCATCGAGACCACTGTGAGCTGCTGCCCGTCCTCCCCCTCTCCGTTCCTCTCTCGCACCGCGACGCACACACCGAAGCTCACCGCACCCGCCAGTATGTGCTCATCACCGGCGTGGGTTCGCCACGAAATGGCTCCGCCGTCACATCCATCTTGTTCACCGCGCTTCGTAGAGCACGTAGGTGCCGCGCACGAGCTGCCCCGACCGTCGTAGCGACGACCCCAAGCTCACCCGAGCTCCGGCAGTCGTCGAAGTCGTCGCCGGCGACGTTTCCGCCCGCATCACGTAGATGGCCTCCGCCGTACTTTTGGTCGCCGGAGCGTGAATTCCGCGCTGCCCCGCCGCGTCTGGTCGTTGCCGGCGGCTAAACGCCGGCGAGTCGACCCCGTTTGACCCTGATTGACTCCGTGTGGGCCCAGGTTGACTTCCCCTGGCTCCATGATAGGTGGGGCCCGTTCTCTAATTAAATTGGTTTTAGTGCTAACTAAAAACTAGTTAGGCTAATTACACTGACACGCGGGACCCACAGGTCAGGGTTTGACCTGGACCGCCGCAGTTGACCGCTGACGTCATAGTGACGCAATGCTGACGCAGTAATACATTTTCTGGATTTATTATTAATCAGAAAATTTCAGAAAATAATGCTAACTTCAAAAATTCATAGTAATTCAACCGTAACTCCAAATCAAACAAATTATATATGAAAAATGATTAGAAAAATATGAAGAATCTGTTTATGGCACTTTCATGCATGATTGAACAAGTTAACCTCACTGAATAGGATGAATCATGATTAGGGTAATTTATGAACTAGCATTTGGAGTTGGAGTTTAACCTTGTTTGAATTCCACTTCAATTAACTTGGCTTACTGCTGCATTAGGTCAATTCAGTTCCTTAACATGACATGTCATTCATTTGTTTGTGCATTGCATTGATTGTGTTTCTTCTTGTTTGTCGGTGGTTGCCCCTCTCGATAGACGTGGTTCCGACGATGAGCTCGATGACACCAATGAAGAACTATATTATCTTCGAAGTGCTGTGCAAGCAAAACCCCTTGTTCATTCCGATACAATCCCACTCTCTCGCCTCCTGCTCTCTTTTACTGCATTAGGACAACAACGATTCATCTGTTACTTGCTGCGGTAGCTGAACCCCTTCATCCTCTCGTGATGACCTGTCATTCCACAAGAAATAGATGAAACCCACTAGCATGAGTAGGAGTTGTTTGAGCCCTGTTTTGCCTACTCATTCATGCTTGTTTGTCATGCCTGCTACTGCTTAGAGTTTAGTCGTGTCCGATTCATCGGGATGAATCAAGGTGTGTGAACATGTCCTACTGTGTGTGAGCTAAGTGTGTGAACACAATTTGGTAAAGGTAGCGGTGAGAGGCCATGTAGGAGTACATGGTGGGTTGTGTCATTGAAGCCGTCCTCAGGAACCGAGTTATGTGTTTGTGATCCATGAAACAGTTACTACCACACATTGGGATCCTTAATTGACTCTCTCGGCTTCTTAACCACCCTTGTCCTCCTGTCTGTGAGTTGCAACTAGTTTCTGGTGTTTGTAGGATATGTGTTGGAGGCCGTGCGTAGCGCTGACCCTAGGGGTGGGCTATGATGCGCTAGATACACCGTGGCCCGGTGTACCGATTCGCCCGTTTGGTGTGTCGGGAACCCTGCACACATCGTTCGGGGCCGTTATTGGAAACCTCGGCCGGACTCCCTGCGGATGGAACCCGAATAAGCGATAAACCTGGACTAGGGACTTGAGTGTTTAGGTAGGCCGTGGCCGACACCCTCGCCAGGCTTCCGCTTGAAGCTTGCCGAGATACATGACGTGTACATGGCGGTAAGTGGCGAGAGCGTGTGTAAAGGAGTACACCCCTGCAGGGTTAATATGATCTATTCGAATAGCCGTGTCCGCGGAAAAGGACTTCTGGGTTGCCTATATCAGTTCATAGACAAGTGAAAGTGGATACTCTAAAATGCGCAAGATAAGCGTAAGTGCTATGGATGGCGTTCTCGTAGGAAGACGGGATCGGATCCATAGTGGTGTATTGATTGGTGAATATGTGGACTCGTGCGCCACCTCAAAAGAGTTACTTGCAGTCGTAGTTCAGGATAGCCACCGAGTCAAAGCTGGCTTGCTGCAGTCAAACTCCACCACCCCTTTGTTGATAATGATGCATACGTAGTTAGTTCTGATGTAAGTCTTGCTGAGTACATTTCTACTCACGTTTGCTTATTTTATGTTTTGCGAGAGACGCCGGCCTCGCTAGTAGTTCCGCGTGGACTTCGACGTTTAGCTTGTTACCTCAGCTACGATCTTGTGTCCTCGGCAGGATGTGGTAGATAGTCAGGCTTCTCAGCTTTTTTATTTGTAGATGTCTGTACTCAGACATGTTAAGCTTCCGCTTGTGCTTTGACTTGTATGCTCTGAGTGTTGGGTCATGAGACCCATGTTTGTAATATCTTGGCTCCTTGGAGCCTAATGAATAAATATTTGAGTCGTAGAGTTATGTTGTGATGCCATGTTGTATTTACACATATTGAGCATATTGTGTGTATGTTTGAAATGCTTGGTATGTGTGGGATCCGACAATCTAGTTGTTTATCCTTGGCAGCCTCTCATATGGGGAAATGTAGTCTAGTGCTTCCCGAGCGATAGTAGTCCGCTACAGCCCGGTTCACCGGAGTCCTCGCTAGCCCAGCACTACTGCTTTGGACACTTGACGGGCCGGCATGTGTTTCACTTCGTTCCTATGTCTGTCCCTTCAGGGAAATGTCACGCAGTGATATCCGGAGTCCTGCCTAGCCTGCTACAGCCCGGGTTACCGGAGTCATGTTAGCCCAGTGCTACAGCCCGGATTCATTCGTTGATGACCGACATGCTCGATGTGATTCATGTATGCCTGTCCCCATGGGTTAGCGCCGCTTTGGGTTCACGACTAGCCATGTCGGCCTGGGTTCTCTGTCATATGGATGCTAGCGACACTATCATATACGTGAGCTAAAAGGCGCAAATGGTCCCGGGCCATGGTAAGGCGACACCCATGGGAATACCATGCGTGAGGCCGGAAAGTGATATGAGGTGTTACCGGCTAGATCAATGTGACTTGGAATCGGGGTCCTGACAAGTGACTTGCCGGTAACGAGATTGAACGGGGTATTGGGATACCGATGATCGAATCTCGGGCAAGTAACGTACCGATTGACAAAGGGAATTGTATACGGGGTTGCTTGAATCCTCGACATCGTGGTTCATCCGATAAGATCATCGAGGAGCATGTGGGAGCCAACATGGGTATCCAGATCCCTCTATTGGTTATTGACCGGAGAGCAGTCTCGGTCATGTCTGTGTGTCTCCCGAACCCGTAGGGTCTACACACTTAAGGTTCGGTGACGCTAGGGTTGTAAAGATATTAATATGCAGCAAACCGAAAGTTGTTCGGAGTCCCGGATGAGATCCCGGACGTCACGAGGAGTTCCGGAAAGGTCCGGAGGTAAAGAATTATATATGGGAAGTCGAGTTTCGGCCATCGGGAAAGTTTCGGGGTTCACCGGTATACCGGGACCACCGGAAGGGTCCCGGGGGTCCACCGGTGGGGCCACCTATCCCGGAGGGCCCCATGGGCTGAAGTGGAGGGGAACCAGCCTCGGTGGGCTGGTGCGCCTGGCCACCCTCTGCGCTTAGGGTTGGGAACCCTAGGGAGGGGCGCCACACTTGCCTTGGGGGCCGAAGTTTCTTGGCTGCCGCCTGGAGATCCCATCTCCTAGGGCCGGCGCCCCCCTGGGGTCCCTATATAAAGATGGGGGGGGGGGTGGGAGGGCAGCCGCACCCTGACACCTGGCGCCTCCCTCCCCCCTTGCTACACCTCTCCCTCCCGTAGTCTTCATGACGTTAATTGACGACTCCACTAGATACTGCCGTGTGTATCTTCTGAAATCTAAGGATGAGGCTTTGAACTTTTTCAAGATCTATAAAGCTGAAGTGGAAAATCAACTTGATCGAAAAATCAAGAGGCTTAGGTCCGACCTGGGTAGAGAGTATTTTTCCAATGAATTTGATGCTTATTGTGCGGAACATGGTATAATTCATGAGAGGACGCCTCCCTACTCACCTCAGTCAAATGGGGTGGCCGAAAGGAAGAACCGTACCCTAACTGATTGTGTTAACGCCATGTTAGACACATCGGGTCTCTCCAAGGCATGGTGGGGGGAGGCGATATTGACAGCTTGTCATGTCCTAAACCGAGTTCCCACTAAGATCAAAGAGATAACTCCATACGAGGAATGGGAGAAGAAAAGGTTAAAACTCTCTTATCTGCGAATATGGGGTTGTTTGGAGAAAGTCAATGTTCCAATTCCAAAGAAGCGGAAGCTTGGACCAAAAATTGTGGATTGTGTTTTCCTGGGATATGCTTTTCATAGCATTGGCTATAGATTCTTGGTTGTAAAATCTGAGGTACCTGACATGCATGTCGGTACAATCATGGAGTCGAATGATGCGACTTTCTTTGAAGATATCTTTCCCATGAATGATATGGCGACCTCATCTAATCAGGAGATGCCTAGTTCATCGAATCAGGAACCAGTTACAATTACCGAACCTGCCATTTCGATGGAACACTTTGAAAGTCCTGTGGAGGAGAACAATGAAGTTCCTACTAGGAGAAAGAGATAGAGGACAGCAAAGTCCTTTGGTGATGATTTTCGTGTGTATCTCATAGATGATACTCCCAGTTCTATTTCGGAGGCCTATGCATAGGAAGATGCTGACTACTGGAAGGAAGCGGTTCGTAGCGAGATGGATTCCATCTTGGCGAATGAAACTTGGGAGATAACTGATCGTCCTTATGGGTGCAAACCTATATGATGTAAGTGGGTATTCAAGAAGAAGCTTAGGCCTGATGGTACTATCAAAAAGTACAAGGCTCGGCTCGTGGCTAAGGGTTATACCCAAAAGGAAGGTGAAGACTTCTTTGATACTTACTCACATGTGGCTCGACTGACCACTATTTGAGTTCTACATTCACTAGTTGCCTCACATGGTCTTCTCTGCTCATCAAATGGATGTTAAGACTGCTTTCCTAAATGGAGAGTTGGATGAGGAAATTTATATGGAACAACCAGATGGGTTTGTAATAGATGGTCAGGAAGGGAAAGTGTGCAAGTTGCTGAAGTCCTTGTATGGACTCAAGCACGCACCCAAACAGTGGCATGAGAAGTTCGAAAGAACTTTAACAGTTGCAGGCTTTGTTGTGAACGAAGATGACAAATGTGTGTACTATCGCCATGGTGGGGGCGAGGGAGTTATGCTTTCCTTGTATGTTGATAACATACTAATTTTCGGAACAAATCTGAATGTTATTAAGGAGGTCAAGGATTTCCTATCTCGCTGCTTTGAGATGAAGGATTTAGGAGAGGCTGATGTCATTCTGAAGATCAAGTTGTTGAGAGACAATGATGGTGGGATTACATTGCTTCAATCCCACTATGTGGAAAAGATCTTGAGTCGCTTTGGCTACAGGGACTGCAAGCCCTCTCCAACACCATATGATGCTAGTGTGTTGCTTCAAAAGAATCGAAGAATTGCTAGAGACCAATTGAAATATTCTCAGATCATTGGCTCGCTTATGTACTTAGCAAGTGCTACAAGACCTGACATCTCTTTTGCTGTTACCAAGCTGAGCCGGTTTGTCTCAAAACTAGGAGATGTGCATTGGAAAGCTCTAGAGATAGTTTTGCGTTATTTGAAAGGCACTGCAAATTATGGAATTCACTACAACGGGCACCCAGAGGTGCTTGAAGGGTATAGTGACTCAAACTGGATCTCAGATGCTGATGAGATAAAGGCCACGAGCGGAAATGTATTCACTCATGGAGGTGGCGCTGTTTCTTGGAAGTCTTGCAAGCAGACCATCTTAACGAGGTCAACAATGGAAGCAGAACTCACAGCACTAGATACAGCTACGGTCGAAGCAGATTGGCTTCGTCGGCTCTTGGATGACTTGCCGGTAGTTGAGAAACCTGTACCGAGTATCCTTATGAACTGTGACAATCAAACTGTGATCACTAAAGTGAGCAGCTCAAAGGATAACATGAAGTCATCAAGACACGTTCAGAGAAGGTTAAAGTCTGTTAGAAAATTGAGAAACTCCGGAGTTATTGCATTGGATTATATCCAAATATCTAAAAATCTGGCAGATCCTTTTACTAAGGGTCTATCACGTAATGTGATAGATAATGCATCGAGGAAGATGGGTATGAGACCCACAATATGAGTTGTTCACAGTGGTAACCTATTCTTTGTGATCGGAGATCCCGTGAATTATATGTGGAAGACAAGCTGTTGGTCAACTGAGAGGAGAGTATCCCTACTATTCACAATACCACTCCATGAAGATGCGATACTCTCCTAATATGCATGGCAGGTTGATGTATATCTTAATGTGTTCTAAGTGGCTCTTTGAAGCAGAGATGTTGTCCTGCAGAACATCTTTTGAAGAACGCACCTATATGAGTCTGATTGTTAAACGTCGCAATCTATGATAGTAGGGTTCTCTCTAGTAAACTCATGAAAGGTCTCGGGGTATGACGCATAAGCTCCACCCGCGGGGAAGACCCACAATAGCGAGGTATTGGTCAAGGCTTTATGTGAAGCTAGATTCGCAGAAAACTTACAGTTCAAGGCCCAGTCCAGTGTTCAAGTTGCTTACTAGTGTAGCATAGAGTTCTAGCTGGAAGTTCAACTTACCAGTCTCCACTGTAGTACCGGTATATAAAACAGTGTTTTGGAACCATAGGCAAATTTTGTGTGCCTCTGGGATCTGGTGGGGGATTGCTGGAATTTAGTCTATTTTGGGACAGCCCAATAATAATTTCAGAAATTCCTAAATAAATCCTAGAGGCTCACTTAGCCCATTTGTGCAATGCAAGGGATACTACTAATGTTTAGTCCTACATTGTTAGTTGAGTGGGAGTTGGACCTCCTTATAAAGGAGGTTCTTTCCCCACACTTGTATGAGCATGAGAACAAGAGGGATTGTGAGCCGAGCCGAAACAGGGGCAGTCCTGAGATTAGTGATTGTGACACCCTGCTTTCAGTCCGCATAACCCTGTGTCGTTACCTTCGTCCACGTTACCGCAACCAAATCAGCATGAGGTTCAGTGGGACGTCTAAACTGGGGTACATCTAAAACTGGTTCCTTTCTTCTCACAAAAAAAGGAAAAAGAAGCACTGACTAGTTCCTCCTCGAAGACTGGTTCATTTTATAATTGTGCAAATGATGTGTGTTCGTTGTTGATGTTTGCTCGCTCTGTTGTATCATGTCATGTGTCCTATAATAAAGTAGCCTCAGCTGGTCAGCTACTGTGGGTCGACCCAAGCGCTGGGCAGATGGCATGTATATGCACCTACGTAGTTGTTTAGCTTCATTGACACTGCAAGTAGGTACTCATTCCGTTCTAAAATAAATGTCTTAACTTTGTACTAACTTTAGTACAAAATTGTACTAAGCTTGAGGCACTTCTTTTGAAACAGTCTGAACATTACACTGGCAATTCCTTTTTCAGTGTAATGTACTCCCTCTGTCCCATTAGCGTAAAAGACGCTCTTATATTTTAGGACAGAGGGAGTACAATGTTTCTGGTTTCCCCTGATGCGAGAGATCACGAAACCTAGTAAGTCGACAGGGTTATGCCCTGAGACTGGTGTCTGCTGATACTCTGCTCTCGCTGTGCATAACCCAAACGTACTACGTACACTTTTAGAAGCTCAGGGTGGCACTGGCACAAGAACTATGTTTGTCTGGTCGATCTGCTCCGCTGAGCTGACGACGTCGACCGAGCGGTGAACGTGGTGCAGGCGATGCCCTGCCAGCGGGGGTTGGAAGTCTGGCATTTGTTGCTCAGAAGCCTGACGTCGACTCAGCAAGTCTGGCGGGTGCTGCTCAGCGTGTGCAGGATCCAGGGTGGCCTCCGGTAAGCCGATGGTGAGCGATGATGTTCAGTCGGATGGTGATGAGCATGGCATAACTGAAGCAATCCACTCAAGATCAGTGAATACACGATACAAATGTAGGAGTAAGCGAGACCGTGCTGACCTGCTCAAGCTTTTGGTCAGCATTCGCTAGTCTGCTCTCTCTTCAGGCTGCTTCTCTTGACTTCCCCAGGCTGGCTAATGGAGTGTCAGTTTCGTTAGTCCCAGCTTGCTATTGTCGCTCTGCAGCTTCACCGCGCTTAGCCATGGAAAGCGTGCGTCGCTTCTCCCATTTCCACTGCATCTGGGGTGTTACAATGAGTAACCGCCTATGTGATATGGTGTTTTTGGCAGAGAGGGAAAACATGGATGATAGTTTGTTTGTGGACAATGTGGACACAATACAACTAGAAATCCACGTTTAACATTACCTTGGGTGCAACTTTAATTGGTTGAGCAAGATCTCTAACCTAGTTTATCCATCTTTCTCGGCTCACATAGTCACATGGCTCACTCAGTCATTCTTGGCTCTTCGCCCACAGGAAAAAAATGATAGAAGAAAATAAAAGATCACCTTTTTCAAGATATAAAGAGAGACATTGCCTCCAATTAAACTGCCCCAACATCTTATATTTAGGAACGGAGGTAGTTTTTTTTTTGAGATTTTGCCAACACTTTATTGATCACCGATAATGTTTAAGGGAATACAAGTTGGGTCATGAGGAGAAATAAGCCACACATGGCGACCCTGATCAAGCATAGCAGCGTGTTTGACAAGATTATGTGCTTCAGTATTCGAAGCTCTACCTTCAAAAGTAACTAGGAAACTGAAAAAAGAACTAGATCTAAGTAAAAACTATTTTACAATAGCCTCGTAGCTAGGAGCCTCCTCGCCCCTTTGTAATAACCTCCACCACTGTCTTGCAGTCACATTGCAATAATGATCTTCAACAACGAGAGATCTTCAGCTAAAGCCAATGCCTCACGACATGCAATCATCTCCAAAGTCGCCGGGTTTGTAGTTCTAGGAAGAACAAGTGATGAGGAACCCATGTAGCTTCCATCTCTATTTGTGCAGATCGCAGCGGAGGCACCAGTTTTGCCATCAGTTGATAACCCACCATGAACATGTATTTTGCAAAAACCTTCAGCTGGTTGCTTCCACATTGGAGCATTAGGTCGAACAGTTCTTCGAGGAGGCGAAGGAAGGTTGATCACCTGGACAGAATCAATTTCACTGATGAAGCGTCCAATGAACAAATGAGTAGCCATCGGACTTTGAGGAATGGAGGTAGTAGAAACCAATGTTTTGAGAATACACAACAAGAAGCTGCAGACCTCCGCTCTAGTTGTGGGGCTGGCCCATTGCGCGTTATCGAGACGAATGGACACCCTTTATCTGTTTGCTGTGGAAGGAATAATTTCTATATGCTAGTTGGCCAGCCATTGGTGCAGCCAAACAATTTCGAATTTCCAAAAATGTTTTAATTTAACAAAAGTAAATAAAAAATATATTAAAGACAATACAAAAATAAATAAAAACTTGTGCAAAAATTAATATTAATTAGTCAAATACAAAAATAAGCAAGGAAAAAGATCACAGATACAATTTTTTTGTTTGTTCTACCTTTATGAAAAGATAATGTTTCCAGAAAATATGGTCAAGTGCTAGAAAATGGTTCGTTTGTTCTTAAATAAAAGTTTAGGTGTTTAGGAAAACAATACCCATGCATGACTATATACAAGTTTATGCACATTTAAGAAATGTTTGTGTATTGCCACTCCAAAATCCTTTTCTAAAAAAAATTGCCACTCCAAAACAGGAAAAAAGAAAGAACAAAAAAGGTGCAGACAAAAGACACCAATAAAAAAAGAAAATAAAAAGGGCAACGAGAAGATGAAAATGGATTTTCTCTTCAAGATTGCCACATCTCTTTTTTTTTCTATTTTAGAACTTCGGGTTTCAAAGACTTCTCTTTTTTAGGGATAGGAAAATTTCGGGAATTGAACCCGCGCATGGTGGATTCACAATCCACTGCCTTGATCCAAACGCAAAGAGACGATGAAAAGCAATCAGAGAGGAGAGGGAAGAAGGAGTCGCGAAACTTCTGTTAGGTTCTTATCTGAGATTGGAAAACCCTCTTTGGATTTGCCCTTCTCGACTAGAAATTCTTCCGCTCGTCCGGATCTTTGGAAAACCAAGAAGCAGAATGCAGTTTCGATCAAATTTCCCCCAGCCGGCAATGCCTCAGCTTCTCAAAATCTAGGAAGCTCTGAAAAAGAAGTTTTTTTTTTCAAATTCAATTGTTTATTTATCTCTTATTAAAAAATTTCCTATTATTCAAACCACAAGGGATCCGTCTTTCATCGTCCAATCTTCATGTATTGGTTGGTATTTCACTCAAAAAAGCCCGCCCTACTTCATTCCTATCTCCTTCGGCGTCAGGCAACACCGGCGAGACCCAGGAAGGTGACCCGATTGGGAGTCAGAGGATCCGAAGGCAGACTTGAATGCATTAGGTTGGGAAGCGGCCTAAAAGGTGCGAATTTTTTTTATTTCCTTAGACTTAGACCGCACAAGACAAGAATTTTTCAATGAAGAGTAGGCCGGTACCAGCAGAAGATAGTAAATAGAACTTACCAATTGGAAATGGAAATGCCGAATGAATTGAACCAAACTAAGGAAATTGTGGTTTCACATCATTGATGGTTGGTTGGGAGGGTACGGACTTTAAAAGGGGCGACTCCCGCGTGTGCTTAAGTTGTTTCAAGCTTGAAAATCCTAAAAAAGCGCCCTTTGACTGGAATAGCTTCGTTATGAGTTGAAGCAGCCTCACTCCGACGTTAATCCCCGGGCGCTGAAGGAGCTCCTATACTATCTATCCTTCTCTCTCTTCTAGAGTCAATCTAGTATTCTTCTTCTTAGACTCGCCTACTTGACTAAACTAAGGACCTCAACGGTATAAACATTTGGACAGTACTCAACACAATTGCCACAAAATATACAAACTCCGAAATCAATACTATAATCTTATTGTTCTTATGTTATGGTATGAATATACCATGCCAATTCGTTATGTATTCCTGGTGATGAATATAGTCTCGATGGCTTTGCCCAAGTATGGCATAAAAGTTAAAGTTGCCTTCGCTTTTGGCGTTCCTTCGTAGATCTACGGATTTCACCGTTGTGGTAAAGGTCGTAATTCCAGACGGAATCTCAGATAAGAACCTGACAGAAGTTCCGCGACTCCTTCAGGCTCAACTAGGGATTTTTCCGTGCGTTGGAGCAAAAAAAAGGTGTAGGAATTTTATATTAGTCACATGTGAATGTTTATTACCCCTAACACCCTAAGCCCATTGCTTGTGCCGTTTTGATGTATTTTTGGCCGGATGTAAACAAAGGTAAATAGTCACGACACAAATGCTCATTGTCCTAAAGAAAAGATACTTATTGTCCTACAATGTTTTTTCATTTGTATAAGAGCATCTCCAGCCGCGCCCCAACATGCCTCCCACTCTCAGGGCTCTTTTTTTAGCGCCGGCGACGAAAAATCGGGCCAGTCGCGCCCCCAGGACCTTGTTTATTGCTGGTTTGGGCTGAAATAGCGGCCGGCCAACCCGAGCCGAACCCAGGCCTTCGGGGGCCGCCGGCCGAAGCCAAAAGGTGTGTGGGTTCGCTCTATCGGTGACAGACACAGACAGTCCTTTTCCTGTCGTTCCCCCATTTTTTCCGTTCATTCCCCATTGCTTCCCCCTTCTGCCCCTCTCCTCCCGCTCCCCGCCATCCCGCCATGCCGCCGAAGAAGTACTCCCCCACCCCGCTGGCTCCTGCCGAGCAGTTCCACCCAGTCGAAAGCAGAGGAAGACGAGGGTGCCAATGGCTAAACCACCAGGCATGTCGAACACTGAGTGGAGGGCGGAGGTACAGCGTCGGGAGGCTGTGACCACCGACCGACAGAACAGGATCAACACGAAGAGGGACCGGGACGTGGTGGCGGCGGCGGCGGCGGCGGAGGAGCAGGCAGAGGCGTCTCGGGTGGGGATGATGAATCCGCCCGGCGGCAATGGCCCGCAAGCTGCGTGGAGCCAGCAGAGAGTCGCGTCGCTGGCCAGCTTCTCACCGCCACCACCGCACTGTGGTACGCATCCTCGACTGTCTACGCCGAGGGCGACGTGCATCATGGATTCCCCAACATCCCCATTCCACATGGCCAGCGCGCCTCGCCCTCCGGTCTGAACCCCGACCAGTGCACTCCCTCGCCCACGTTCACCAGCGTCCAGTATCCCCCGTACAACTACTCGCCGCAAGGCGTACACAGCCTCCTCGACGCCGCCTCTACATTGTGGCTTGATAACCCACCAGTATAGGGGATCACAACAGTTTTCGAGGGTAGAGTATTCAACCCAAATTTATTGATTCGACACAAGGGGAGCCAAAGAATATTCTCAAGTATTAGCAGTTGATTTGTCAATTCAACCACACCTGGATAACTTAGTATATGAAGCAAAGTATTTAGTAGCAAAGTAGTATGATAGTAATGGTAACAGTGGAAAAAGTAACGATAGCAGTTTTGTATTAATTGTAACAGTAGCAACGGCAAAGTAAATTAGCAAAGAGCAATATGTGAAAAGCTCGTAGGCATTGGATCAGTGATGGATAATTATGTCGGATGCGATTCCTCATGTAATAGTTGTAACATAGGGTCACACAGAACTAGCTCCAGTTCATCAATGTAATGTAGGCATGTATTCCGAATATAGTCATACGTGCTTATGGAAAAGAACTTGAATGACATCTTTTGTCCTACCCTCCCGTGGCAGCGGGGTCCTAATGGAAACTAAGGGATATTAAGGCCTCCTTTTAATAGAGTACCGGACTAAAGCATTAGCACTTAGTGAATACATGAACTCCTCAAACTACGGTCATCACCGAGAAGTATCCCGATTATTGTCACTTCGGGGTTGTTGGATCATAACACATAATAGTTGACTATAGACTTGCAAGATAGGATCAGGAACTCACATATATTCATGAAAACATAATAGGTTCAGATCTGAAATCATGGCACTCGGGCCCTAGTGACAAGCATTAAGCATAGTAAAGTCATAGCAACATCAATCTTAGAACATAGTGGATACTAGGGATCAAACCCTAACCAAACTAACTTGATTACATGGTAAATCTCATCCAACCCATCACCGTCTAGCAAGCCTACGATGGAATTACTCACGCACGGTGGTGAGCATCATGATATTGGCGATGGAGGATGGTTGATGATGATGACGACGACGAATCCCCCTCTCCGGAGCCCCGAACGGCCTCCGGATCAGCCTCCCGAGAGAGATTAGGGCTTGGCGGCGGCTCCGTATCGTAAAACGCGATGAAACTTTCTCTCTATTTTTTTCTCCACGAAAGAAAATATATGGAGTTGGAGTTGAGGTCGGTGGACATCCAGGGGGCCCATGAGGCAGGGGGCGCGCCCCCCACCCTCACTGACAGGGTGTGGGCCCCCTGACCTTGATTCTTTCGCCAGTATTTTTTATATTTTTCAAAAGAAATCTCCGTGGATTTTCAGGTCATTCTGAGAACTTTTGTTTCTGCACAAAAATAACACCATGGCAGTTCTGCCGAAAATAGTGCCAGTCCGGGTTAGTTTCATTCAAATCATGCAAGTTAGAGTTCAGAACAAGGGCAAAAGTGTTTAGAAAAGTAGATACGTTGGAGACGTATCAACTCCCCCAAGCTTAAACCTTTGCTTGTCCTCAAGCAATTCAGTTGACAAACTGAAATTGATAAAGGAAAACTATGTTTTCTCTTGTTGTTGTAAATATGTAACGCCAGCATTCAAGTTTTGAGCAAAGATTATGAACTAACCATATTCACAATAACACTTAGGTCTCATGTTTACTCATATCAATGGCATAATTAGCTAGCGAGCAATAATAATAAATCTCGGATGACAACACTTTCTGAAAACAATCATAATATGATATAACAAGATGGTATCTCGCTAGCTCTTTCTGAGACCGCAAAACATAAATGCAGAGCACCTTTAAAGATCAAGGACTGACTAAGCATTGTAATTCATGATAAAAGAGATCCAGTCAAGTCATACTCAATATAAACTAATGGTAATGAATGCAAATGACAGTGTGCTCTCCAGCGGGTGCTTTTTAATAAGAAGGTGATGACTCAACATAAAAGTAAATAAATAGGAACTTCGCAGAGGGAAGCAGAGATTTGTATAGGTGCCAGAGCTCGATTTTGAAATAGAGATGAATAACATTTTGAGCGGTATACTTTCACTGTCAACGCAACAACTATGAGATCTCGATATCTTCCATGCTACATACATTATAGGCGGTTCCCAAACAGAATGGTAAAGTTTATACCCCCCCCCCCCCCCATCACCAACAAGCATCAATCCATGCCTTGCTCGAAGCAACGAGTGCCTCCAACTAGCAACAGCCCTGGGGGAGCGCTTTGATCTTTTTGATCATGGGACTGGGCATCCCTGTTACCAGCCAGTTTCTCGTGAATGAGGAGCGGAGTCCACTCCTCTTGAGAATAACCCACCTAGCATGGAAGATACAGACAGCCCTAGTTGAAACATGAGCTGCTCGAGCATACAAAACAGAATTTCATTTGAAGGGTTGGAGTTTGGTACATACAAATTTACTTGGAACGGCAGGTAAATACCGCATATAGGAAGGTATGGTGGACCCATATGGAATAACTTTGGGGTTTATGGAGTTTGGATGCACAAGCAGTATTCCCGCTTAGTACAGGTGAAGGCTAGCAAGAGACTGGGAAGCGACCAACTGAGAGAGCGACAACAGTCATGAACATGCATTAAATTAATCAACACCGAGTGCAAGCATGAGTAGGATATAATCCACCATGAACATAAATATCGTGAATGCTATGTTGATTTTGTTTCAACTACATGCGTGAACATGTGCCAAGTCAAGTCACTCGAATCATTCAAAGGAGGATACCACCCTATCATACCACATCACAACCATTTTAATAGCATGTTGGCACGCAAAGTAAACCATTATAAGCTCCTAGCTATTTAAGGATGGCATAAGCAACTATAATCTCCAATTGTCATTGCAAACATGTTTATTCACAATAGGCTAAATCAGGAACGATGAACTCATCATATTTACAAAAACAAGAGAGGCCGAGTTCATACCAGCTTCTCTCATTTCAATCAGTCCATCATGTATCGTTATTATTGCCTTTTGCACGACCGAACGGTGTGTATAATAATAATAGTGCACGTGCATTGGACTAAGCTGGAATCTGCAAGCATTCAACTCAAGGGAGAAGACAAGGTAATATGGGCTCTTGGTTAAATCAACAATCATGCATATAAGAGCCACTAAGCATTTTCATTATGGTCTTCTCCTTTCGACCCCCAAAAGAAAGAAAAGAAAAGAAAACTATTTACACGGGAAAACTCCCAACAAGCAAAAGAAGAATGAGAAATCTTTTTGGTTTTTCTTTTTAATACTACTACAAGCATGGAAATTAAACTAACTAATTTTTTGGTTTTCTTAAGGTTTATCGAGCACACAAGAAGAAAACTAGAAAAAAAATTAAACTAGCATGGATAATACAATGAAAAAGTATGAACACCGACAACTAGAATAAGTGTGTGAACATGAATGTAATGTCGGTAGAAAATACGTACTCCCCCAAGCTTAGGCTTTTGGCCCAAGTTGGTCTATGCCCATGGACCGCGGCTACTCTCCCCGGTGTACTGAGGGGTGTCATCAGGGTACCACTGGCTGGCGATCTCTTCCGGATCCCACTGATAAGATGATGGACGATAAGGGTGTGGCTCCGGCTCAGGCTCTGGAGATGATGTCTGGCCTCGGTGCGCGTACACGGCCGATGGCAAGACGAGGTAATGGCCTGCAGTCAAATCAAAGAAAGAAGGTGCAGGCAGGGTAATAATCTCATTGTGTTTCTTATTAAATCTCAGGTTATACAGGAGCATCTTATCATCATTGTCAACAATAAACTCATGCGCTACCATGCTCCTGTAATCTAAAAAGGTAAGGGGGCAACAGTGTCTCCTCTTTCTCATAATGCCTAATAGGTATCTCGAAATTATTAGCAAGGCGCGCAGCATAGATACCTCCAAAGATGGGGCCCTTGCTACGGTTCAGGCTTAATCGTTTAGCAATAACAGCACCCATACTAAAAGAGTTATCACAAAATAAGGCATGGAACAAAATAATAATATCAGGAACACTGAGGTTTCCACAGTTTCCGCGACCAATTAAGCATCGACTAGCAAATATGGCAAAGTAGCATAAAACAGGAAAATGTATGCTAGTTATTCTTGCATCGGAAACGTTCCTCGATTCCCCTACAGTAATAGTATCAATGAAACCATCCACATCTTTACGATGTGGTTCATCTAAGCTGCCCTCAAAGGGTATTGTACAAACCGCGCAAAAATTACGTAATGACATTTTCTTAGCCTCATAATATAAATGAAAAGCTACTGAAGGAGGTGAATTCTTAGGATAATAGTAGAAGTTTTGCACGAAAATATTGGTGAGTAAGAGATACTGTTCGATCCGGTCATGGAGGAAGTCGGTGAGGCCGTCATTATCAGCCAAAGAATAAAAGTCTTCATAAATCCCGGCTGCTCGCAAGAAATTATCACAAGGCCACTCACACGGCCTTACTTCCGCTACGCGAGGAAGATTATACTTGGCCTTTTCTTTCTCCTTAGCTTGTTTATCCTTGGAGCTTTGACTAGAAGAACACCTCAAAAATCTCTTCATCATTTTCTGAAAATTTCAGAAATTTTTAGTAACTCAAATTAAAAGTGAATCAAACTAAACCAGATTGATAGCAACTACTCCCACAAGTGCCTAGAGCCTATATCATGCATTAGAATTACTTGGGACCTCATAAATTTGACATGCAAGCTCAAGAACAGGGTCATCTAGGCAGCAAAAATTTGCAATGAATAAAGCACTAGAACAAAAACTATTTGGACCATTGGAGGAGTCACATACCAAGGAACAATATCCCAAAGCAGTTTTGTGAATGGAGCTTTGAGCAAGGAGATCGAAAATCGCCGCAAAATGAGATAAAACTCGTGCTTGAGCTGGATGGTGATTTTTTGGGGAGGAAGATGGAGTGTGTGGGTGCAGGAATAAGTGGAGGGGGGCCACCGTGGGCCCACGAGGCAGGGGGCGCGCCCTGGACCCTCGTGGCCAGGTACTTGCCCCCCCCCCCCTGCTGTGTTCTCAGTGCCTAAAATTCTCAAATATTCCATAAAAAATCATACTAAATTTGCAGGGCATTTGGAGAACTTTTATTTTCAGGTATCTTTTATTGCATGGATAATTTAGAAAACAGACAGATAATACTATTTTTGCTTTATTTATTCTAAATAACAGAAAGTAAAAAAGAGGGTATAGAAGGTTGTGCCTTCTAGTTTCATCCATCTCATGATCATCAAAAGGAATCCAGTAACAAGGTTGATCAAGTCTTGTTAAAAAACTCATTCCGAATAACATCGAACCGGAGAAATTTCGAATAACACTAGGTTACCTCAACGGGGATATGAACATCCCCAATAATAATAATATCATATTTTTTCTTGACAGTAGGAAGAGGAAATTGAAAACTCCAATAATGATAGTTGGAACTTTTCCAACAGAATTGATGCTATGAACTTGAGGTTGTTTCCTCGGAAAGTGTACCATATGCTCATTACCATTAACATGAAAAGTGACATTGCCTTTGTTGCAATCAATAGCAGCCCCTGCAGTATTCAAAAAGGGTATACCAAGGATAATCGACATACTATCGTCCTCGGAAATATCAAGAATAACAAAGTCCATTAAGATAGTGACATTTGCAACCACAACAGGCACATCCTCACAAATACCGATAGGTATAGCGGTTGATTTATCAGCCATTTGCAAAGATATTTCAGTAGGTGTCAACTTATTCAATTCAAGTATGTGATATAAAGAGAGAGGCATAACACTAACAACGGCTCCAAGATCACATAAAGCAGTTTTAACATAGTTTCTTTTAATGGAGCATGGTATAGTTGGTACTCCTAGATCTCCTAGTTTCTTAGGTATTCCACCTTTAAAAGTGTAATTAGCAAGCATGGTGAAAATTTCAGCTTCCGGTATCTTTCTTTTATTTCTAATAATATCCTTCATGTATTTAGCATAAGGATTTACTTTAAGCATATCAGTTAAGCGCATACGTAAGAAGATAGGTCTAATCATTTCAGCAAAGCGCTCAAAATCCTCGTCATCCTTTTTCTTGGATGGTTTACGAGGAAAAGGCATGGGTTTCTGAACCTATGGTTCTCTTTCTTTACCGTGCTTCCTACCAACAAAGTCTCTCTTATCATAATGTTGATTCTTTGATTGTGGGTGTGAAGATCAACAGTAGGTTCGATCTCTACATCATTATTATTGCTAGTTTGAGCATCAACATGAACATTATCATTAACATTATCACTAGGTTCATGTTCATCACCAGATTGTATTTCAGCATCAGAAATAGAAATATCATTGGGATTCTCAGGTGTGTCTACAACAGATTCACTAGAAGCATGCAAAGTCCTATCATTTTTATTTTTCTTCTTTTTAGAAGGACTAGGTGCAGCTAAATTATTTCTCTAAGAATCCTGCTCGATTCTCTTAGGGTGGCCTTCAGGATACAATGGTTCCTAAGTCATTCTACCAGTTCTAGTAGCCACTCTAACAGCAAAATCATGTTTATTATTTAATTCATCGAGCAAATCACTTTGAGCTTTAAGTACTTTCTCTGCTTGAGTGGTAACCATAGAATCATATTTCTAACGAGTTTAAGTTCACCTTTAACTCTAGCCATATAATCACTCAAGTGTCCAATCATGTAAGCATTACTCTTTAATTCTCTACCAACATAAGCATTAAAACTTTCTTGTCTAGCCATAATGTCATCAAATTCATCTAAACATTGGCTAGGAAACTTAGTAAACGGGATTTCAACTTTATCTATAGAGAGAATTTACCTTTACTACCTGTGTCGGGTTATCAAGACCATGTGTTTCTTCAATAAGTGGTATATTAAGACCATGTATTTCTTCAATAGGAGGTAAATTCTTAATATCTTTGGCTTTAATAACTTTTTCTTTCATAGATTTCTTTGCCTCTTGCATATCTTCAGGACTGAGAAATAGAACACCTCTCTTCTTCGGAGTTGGTTTAGGAATTGGCTCAGGAGTTGGCTCAATTGGCTCAAAAATTGGCTCAGGAAGAGTCCAATTATTTTCATTAGTCAACATATTATTCAATAACAATTCAGCTTGGTCGACTGTTCTTTCCCTGAAAACACAACCAGCACAACTATCCAAGTGGTCCTTGGAAGCATCGGTTAGTCCACTATAAAAGATATCAAGTATTTCATTTTTCTAAAGAGGATGATCAGGCAAAGCATTAAGTAATCGGAGAAGCCTCCCCCAAGCTTGTGGGAGACTCTCTTCTTCAATTTGCACAAAATTGTATATTTCCCTCAAGGCAGCTTGTTTCTTATGAGAGGAGGGAAATATTTAGCAGAGAAATAATAAATCATATCCTGGGGACTACGCACACAACCAGGATCAACAGAATTAAACCAAGTTTTAGCATCACCCTTTAATGAGAATGGAAATATCTTACGGATATAATGGTAGCGAGATTTCTCATCATTAGTGAACAGGGTGGCTATATCATTTAACTTAGTAAGATGTGCCACAAGAGTTTTAGATTCATTGCCATAAAAAGGATCAGATTAAACCAAAGTAATTATTTCAGGATCAACAGAGAATTCATAATCCTTATCAGTAACAAGGATAGGTGAAGTAGCAAAAGCAGGGTCATATTTCATTCTAGCATTTAGAGTTTTCTGTTTAAGTTTAGCTAATGATTTCTTAAGATCAGATCTATCATTGCAAGCAAGAAGATCTCTAGCAGTTTCTTCATCCATAACATAACCCTCGGGAACAACATGCAATTCATACTTAGGGGGAGAACCTTCATCATCACTATCTTCAATAATATCATCTTATAATTTCATTCTCTCTAACCCTAGCAAGTTGTTCATCAAGATATTCACCTAATGGCACAGTAGTGTCAAGCATAGAGGTAGTTTCATCATAAGTATCATGCATAGCAGAAGTGGCATCATCACTAACATGCGACATATCAGAATTCATAGCAGTAGCAGGTTTAGGTGTCGCAAGCTTACTCAAAACAGAAGGATAATCTAGTGAAGAGCTAGATGGCAGTTCCTTACCTCCCCTCGTAGTTGAGGGAAAAGTCTTAGTTCTTTCGTCTTTCAAGTTCCTCATAGTGATCGGCAGATATAAATCCAGAGTGACTCAAAGAATAGAGCTATGCTCCCCGGCAACGGCGCCAGAAAATAGTCTTGATAACCCACATGTATAGGGGATCACAACAGTTTTCGAGGGTAGAGTATTCAACCGAAATTTATTGATTCAACACAAGGGGAGCCAAAGAATATTCTCAAGTATTAGCAGTTGAGTTGTCAATTCAACCACACCTAGATAACTTAGTATCAGCAGCAAAGTATTTAGTAGCAAAGTAGTATGATATTAATGGTAACAGTGGCAAAAGTAATGATAGCAGTTTTGTAGTAATTGTAACAGTAGCAACGGCAAAGTAAATAAGCAAAGAGCAATATGTGAAAATCTCGTAGGCATTGGATCAGTGATGGATAATTATATCGGGTGTGATTCCTCATTTAATAGTTATAACATAGGGTGACACAGAACTAGCTCCAGTTCATCAATGTAATGTAGGCATGTATTTCGAATATAGATACGTGCTTATGGAAAAGAACTTGCATGACATCTTTTGTCCTACCCTCCCGTGGCAGCGGGGTCCTAGTGGAAACTAACGGATATTAAGGCCTCCTTTTAATAGAGTACCAGACCAAAGTATTAGCACTTAGTGAATACATGAACTCCTCAAACTACGGTCATCACCGAGAAGTATCGCGATTATTGTCACTTCGGGGTTGTCGGATCATGACACATAATAGTTGACTATAAACTTGCAAGATAGGAACAAAAACTCACATATATTCATGAAAACATAATAGGTTCAGATCTGAAATCATGGCACTCGGGCCCTAGTGACAAGCATTAAGCATAGCAAAGTCATAGCAACATCAATCTCAGAACATAGTGGATACTAGCGATCAAACCCTAACAAAACTAACTTGATTACATGGTAAATCTCATCCAACCCATCACCGTCCAGCAAGAATATGATGGAATTACTCACGCACGGCGGTGAGCATCATGAAATTGGTGATGGAGGATGGTTGATGATGATGACGGCGATGAATCCCCCTCTCCGGAGCCCCGAACGGACTCCAGATTAGCCCTCCCGAGAGAGATTAGGGCTTGGCGGCGGCTCCGTCGTAAAACGCGATGAAACTTTCTCTCTGATTTTTCTCTCCGTGAAAAAGAATATATAGAGTTGGAGTTGAGTTCGGTGGACATCTAGGGGGCCCACGAGGCAGGGGGGCGCGCCCCCTGGGCGCGCCCCCCACCCTCATGGACAGGGTGTGGGCCCCCTGGCCTTGATTATTTCGCCAGTATTTTTTATATTTTCCGAAAGTAATCTCCGTGGATTTTCAGGTCATTCCGAGAACTTTTGTTTCTGCACAAAAATAACATCATGGCAGTTCTGCTAAAAATAGCATCAGTCCGGGTTAGTTTCATTCAAATCATGCAAGTTGGAGTCCAAAACAAGGGCAAAAGTGTTTGTAAAAGTAGATACGTTGGAGACGTATCATGGCGCCTTGCCGTTCTCGCAGACCTCGTCGTCACATTTTGGCCACCCTGACGCGATGGAAGCCGACATGGACGAGATCATCACGAGCGGATCGGTCGCCGCCGCCTCCGACCCCGAGTTGCACGTGCAAGAGGACACAATGGATACCACCGGCGACATGGACAGACGGCGAGGAGGAGGATGAAGAAGAGGAAGAGGAGATGGAGCCGGCGCAGGCGCCGACGAGGAAAGGAAAAAAGAAGAAGTGGGGGGCCAGGACGGGAGGGCCGTGCGTCAAGTGGACGTTCAAAGAATACGAGTGCCTCGCCGAAGCATGAAAGACTGCCAGCCTCGACCCGGTCACCGGCGGGAACCAGAACGCCAACATGTATTGGATGCGTATCAAGTCGGCGTTCGATGAGCGCAAGCTGGTCGACCCCTACTTCGCCACCATCCACATGCAGCGCGGCCCAAAGGCCATGTCGTACCATTGGCCGGTCTTCCAGACGACCTGCAACAAATGGCATGGGATCGTCGAGGATATCGCGGCTCGGCCGAAAAGCGGCGCCAATGTCGAGGGTCAGGTATGCAGAGGCGCCGACTCTCACTTCTTTTCGCCTTGTATGTCATTGTGTATGTCGCCGACACTTGTTCTTCGGCTGCAACATATGGATCCAAATCAGCCCCTTATGAAGCAACTCATAAACTAGGGTTTAAGCTTCTGTCACTCTAGCAACCTATCATCTACTTATTACTTCCCAATGCCTTCCTCTAGGCCCAAACAAGTCATGTAGTCGACGTTCACATAACACCACTAGAGGAGAGACAACATACATCTCATCAAAATATCGAACGAATACCAAATTCACATGGCTACTTATAGCAAGACTTCTCCCATGTCCTCAGGAACAAACGTAACTACTCACAAATCATATTCATGTTCATAATCAGAGGGGTATTAATATGCATATAGGATATGAACATATGATCTTCCACCGAATAAACCAACTAGCATCAACTACAAGGAGTAATCAACACTACTAGCAACCCACAGGTACCAATCTAAGGTTTTGGGACAAAGATTGGATACAAGAGATGAACTAGGGTTTGAGAGGAGATGGTGCTGGTGAAGATGTTGATGAAGATTGACCCCCTTCCGATGAGAAGATCGATGGTGATGACGATGGTGACGATTTCCACCTCCCGGAGGGATGTTTCCTTGGCAGAACAGCTCCGCCGGAGACCTTGATTGGTTCCGCCAAGGCTCCGCCTCGTGGCGGTGGTGTTTCGTGCCGAAAGCTTGCTTATGATTTTTTTTCTAGGGTAAAATACTTCACATAATAGAAGATGGGCACCGGAAGCCTGCCAGGTGGCCCATGAGGCAGGGGGGCGCGCCCAGGGGGGTAGGGCACGCCCCCCACCCTCATGGCCAGGGTGTGGGCCCCCTCTGGTACTTTCTCCGCTCAGTATTTTTTATTAATTCCAAAAATAACTTTCGTGGAGTTTCAGGACTTTTGGAGTTGTGCAGAATAGGTCTCTAATATTTGCTCCTTTTCCAGCCCAGAATTCCAGCTGCCGGCATTCTCCCTCTTCATGTAAAACTTGTAAAATAAGAGAGAACTAGCGGGGTGACCCGCGCATTTGCGCGTCTAGATTTCCTACAAATAGTTAGGCATATATTTGTTTCCAATTGTAATTCAAGTCATAATTATTTGGGTATATAATCTTGCTTGGAATATGATTAAATAGTCCCGACAATATTGTGGTACAAATATCCAATACATAGTCATAGACTTTTAAGTATGTGCAAAATTCTTGAAGGTGAGTACATAATTTAAGACAAATAAAATAATGGTGAAAAAAATACCAGATATTTAACACGGAGCCAGGGTAAGCATTCTCCCAGATGAACAATAAATTTGATAAACCGTAAGAAATAGTTTAAGAATTTTTTTTATCTTATGTATGTGTACAAAATTTTCTTTTGCTGGAACCTGCGTAGTTTTCTGAAAAAAATAACACATTTGTGTTCCGGGCCAAAAAAAGGATGTTTTGAAGCTTTCTAGAGCACATATTTTGTTTTGTATTTCTATAAAAATCACAATAGATGTCATTTTTTATGAAAAAATGCACGGAGTTATAAATAATATGTTTGATTTCAAGAATTTTAAGTTTTGTTAAAATGAATTGATTATTTATTTTTTAACTTTTACCCTTCACCCGAGAGCATGTGCTATTGTGGTAGCCAAAAGGCCATCTCGTGACCTTTTCTACTCAATCCCAATAAACTAGCATTCATGAAAATTACATATGGAGTTGTGTATTTTGTTATATATGTGTTGACTTGATACATGGCATGTTTAGTCCCACCATTTGGATTCAAGCACTCATAGATTCTTGCATGTATATGTTAGTCAAAGACATGTATTGAGGACAACATAAATTAAGCGTGCCTTGTATTACATGTATGGAGTACTCTTGTGTGTGTGTACACGTTGTTCTGATATGACTGGAGAATATTTTAATTCTTTTAAACCTAGAACATATCTAAGGTTTCAACATTTATTTATTTCTTTAAGTGTTATGGTCATGTATGTTGGACCAATTCTCAAAGTTCAATAAATGTTACATTTTTTATGGGTGAAATAAATGTTACCTTCAAAGCATAAATTTTTTCATCGTTTAAGGGGACCACTTTTTATCTCATACTGATATAATTGAATATTTTATTATTTGCCAAAAAATAAATGAGTAAATAAAGTTAGGACATATGTTGAATGTAACTTGAACAGAAGAGAGATAGGGGCGAGGGAAAAGATTGCGGTGAAAACTGTCCTTTTTTTTGGATTGAGTGAAAACTGTCCTTGCAGTGCTTCCCACGATATGCTCTCCTGCATGCCTCCCACTGTGATTTGCACACGTCGGCATCATACATGGCGCCTCCCAGCCTGCGCAGCACTATACCATGCCCCTACAATGGTGCCTGTGTCCGACGCGGCTGCACATGTGTGGCCACGGTTCATGAGTGCATGACCAGTATGTAGTGTCGTTCATCAAATACCTGCACTTGACAACGTAGTAGTACAGTTCGCCGTCGCCGTGGTATGCCTGTAAGTCCAGCTCAAGTGGCTCGTCCTGTTGTTGTTCCTGCTACGCTTGGTGCACTTTGGGCATCTCCTTCTCCTAGAAAGTCATGCCAAAGGGTCCACCACCATGGCTGCCATTGCAGGTCTTGGTCTTCCTTTTGCTGTGATCCGTAATAATATGTGTAGGCAGCTCCGTCTGTTGTCTTCCGACGGGCGTAGAACATCGATCTATACAGGGCAAAGCAACAACACTGAGATAGCCGAGGACGCTGGAGCCTATCGCTGATTGCATTGTAGTCCAATCAACCATAACAGGAACCATGCTCACGCGGGATTGGGCACTCGAGGCTGGCCCATCAGCTTGGCGACGGGAGGCCGGAATATGCAGCAATGCACGGCTGGTTATGCCACGGGAAAAAAAGATCTTCCCTTCGTGAGGAAAGAATCCAGCAGAGCGGCTGTTAGTGCAGGGATCTCACGTATCTGTACTACTATTAAAAAAGTAAACATGAATTCCCCTAAAGACACCCTACAAAGTGTACACGAGGTAATCAGAACCCTCAGATCCATTTGATTAAGTAAAATCTAAGAGCCCATAATGATCCGATGGTTTGCCCGTCAATTGAACGGTTCAGATTTAATGTTCTGCCAGCAGACCACGTCGCGCACCTTTTATTTAGGAAAGGAATTAAATCTAACTAATTACCTCTGGTTCCGTTTAGTCTGGTATAATTGTTTTATAAAAAAATCCATGATCTGCGGGATGAGATATTTCGGGGATTCTTTCCGACTAAGCTCCTCTACTTCCGCTTCCGTCGTAACGCTCGCATTAATTACTTCAGATCACATGCCTCCTCCTCCTATCTCTTCGCCTTACATCTTCGTGCAACTCTTCTCCTCGCCGTCAAGCTCATGGTCATGGAAGATATCCACTTGTGGGAATTGGGAAGACATATACCTTACTTGCGGAGGACAGCATGCTCGATCACGGCGGCATCCCGGACGACTACATGCTCGCGGACAGCGGCGTCCACCCGCACGGCAGCGTTCCCGCGGAAGGTCGCGCCCAGCAGGGCGACGGAGTAGTCCACCCGCACGCCGGCATGCCCGCGGAGGGCGGCGTCCACCAAGACGATGGCGAGCTCGCGGACGGACGCCATGGCGTCAGGCATGCCGTTTGGAGGATTGCCGCCTCACGCAGCTCAAACGATGGTGACTGTGTGACGCATGCGATCGGCCAACATGCAACCGCGGACGATGGCCATGGCATGGCGCACGCTGACGTCCGACACTCGAACGCTTCGCGGAGTTGCGGACGTCTAGGGACTCCATCAGGTTCCCGTCAATGACAAACAGGGCGTCCTCACAACTGTCCTCGAGGACGGTCGCCAAAAGCAGATCGAGAATGGCGACGACGTTGCAGGCGGGGAGCCCGCAAGCGGGCGCAGATGATGGCCACTGCGTCGTGTAAGGCGACGACCACCATGCAGACATCCACACGCTTGCGACACGGGTGTAGTCGCTCAGCACCACATCCATCAGGGGCTCTATTTTTGCCATCTAATCATGGACCAGCGAGTAAGTGAACAGAAAAGTGAGGATACAAGAGTATAACAAGGACAAGTGTGCAAGCGATTTACATCAATGTTCTTCTGCGTTCTAGACATCGCACTAAACAAAATTTCTGAAATAAATTTTATGCCGCGGGTAGTTTAGGAGGGAAAGGGTTTTGGAGATGGTTCTTTCCTTCCTTCGTTCAAAACACAGAGTTTAAAGACGATGGGTAAAATTGAGAAATTCGATTTCTAATAAATTGTGGATTAAGAATTCAGAACTAGAAAATGCATTGTTCATTTTCTTCATTGAAACTGACACGCCACATATAAATAGAAAATACTCCCTCCATCCCATAATGTAAGACGTTTTTTGACACTAGTGTAGTGTAGTGTCAAAAAACGTCTTACATTATAGGACGGAGGGAGTACTAATTTATAGCGAGATTTGTTCATGAATATTTTTGCTGAAGAGACAATGATATTTAGCTTCACGCTGCGTCATCCTTCTTTTATAGTTGTTTAAACTTTGTGGCACTGCTGCTCTTGTTAGCCTTCTTTAGGTTGGTGTACTCTCCCCTTCTTAATAGATTTACATGCAATTCTCATGCGTGTTCCCGGAAAAAAGGAAATCCGTGTTGGCTGAATTGGAGCATTGCATTTTTAAGTAAAGTTTCAACCATTATTTTTTAGCAGAAAATTACTTATCTATATGCAACCGATTTCTCTATTTTTAGTAGCCTTGCAGGGTACATACTAAATCATAAAAGGTTGAAGTATTTGGATTAACTCATTTTTCTGTTTCTAGGCTGCCTTGATTTTTCAAAATTGTAAGTGTGGGAGATTGTGGTTTCAAAGTTGCTGGTAAAGATGATTATGAATGAATTCATATTTATCTTAAGGTTACTTAAATACTTCATAGGAAATCAAACTTTTCTTTTCTTCATTAACATATAGGACAAGAAGCATAGTTGCTTATTTGTGTGGAATTGGACTCGCTTTGAGCAGTGAACGTGCTCAAGGAGAAGGATCATGCTCAAGGAGAAGGATCTGGACAGATCAGTGTTTGCATCATTGATTGCTGAGATCAAACATCTTTTGTCTTTTCATATGACTTGTATTGTTCATATCAACCGTAGCCAGAATTTGGTTAGTGATTTGTTGGCTAGGTATGCTAGAACTGAATGTAGAATTTTTATTTGGTTAGGTTTCGGCCTGCCAGAGGTAGTAAAGCAGACTGTCATGATGACGTTGTTTGAGTAATACAATTTTTTACCCGCAAAAAAAAAAATAGGACAAGATGTTCTCAACATGCACACCCTTACTACCATTAGTTTGGCATTCCATACCTTATAAGCTCCAAGCAATTCATCAACGATGTTTGGATCCATGGTATTTACTTTCTGATCAAACGAATCAACTCTTTTTACGTTTATTTTGAAGCAACACCAATATGAGGGGAACTGATGCAGAAACTCAACCTCATGACAATTGTACAAAAAACCTACTTTGCAGGTACACGCGATGCAATTGACACAATACAACTGACCAGACACTGGATAGGTGGTCAAGACTAGAGGAAAAAATGGATGAATGGGTGAAGGTAAACGACGATTCTTTTCAATTCTTTTTCACAAAATAATGACCAACCACTTCAGTGATTGCTACCACAAAGGCGGTGTGTTATTGCTCTAAACATCTAGAGATGAAGCAACACGGTGAAAGCCGAAGTCAGAGCGTAGGTGTGTTGTTAGGCAACTGACACTACTAGAAAAACCTCTACTAATGGCGCACCTAGTATGGCTATTAATGGCGCATCTGTGGTGCGCCATTAATAGCACGCCATTAGTAATTTTTACTAATGGCGCACCACCTGGTGCGCCATTAGTATCTGGTATACTAATGGCGCACCGCGGGTGCGCCATTAGTATAGGCCAGGGTGCTTTGGCATACTAATGGCGCACCATCTCTGGATGCGCCATTAGTAACCGCGGCATACTAATGGCGCACTACCCGGTGATGCGCCATTAGTATGCACTGTCATACTAATGGCGCACTGTCATGTGATGCGCCATTAGTATGAGTATTAGGTTTTTTTTTTCTGTTTTTTGCACAGGTTACAAAATGTATAATTTGACAAAATATAGACAACACACATCAACAACAGATTCATCAAATACAATAGAAGATTAGTCTTTGAATACAATTCATCATATTAGTCTCCGAATACAATTCATCATATTAGTCTCCAAATTGAAAAGACCGAACAAAGATAGAACATTATATTACAAGTCTCGAGACCGCGAGTAGCGAGTTTGTCTTCACATTACAAGTCGATATCGATCATCTAAACTACCATCACATAGAAGAGAGCTGCGGTCATCACGATGAGCATCATCACGATGAAACTCGCCTTCATCCGGTTCCTCCAACGCTCCTCTCCCTCTCCCGCTAGATAGCGGGCGTATCTAGATTCGCCTCGGCCCTAGTGGTGTACCCTTTGTAACTGTTACCGCTGAATCGGTGAACCTGTCTCCGACACTCCTCCCGGTCATCGTAGACTCCGGGAACCTTACCTTGTATACACGACATACGCCGGCATCGCTATGCACTAGCCAAACGAAACGTTAGTACCAATTCACAGACAATACATAAGCAATATATAAGTATGCAACAGAACGATCGGAAGAGAAAAGCAAGACATTAATAGCATCGATTACATCTAAGTTGAACGACTCTCGAAACCAAAGAGACATACTACAAGTTCATTAAAGTTTAATTACAACATGAGCCAATCGATGTTTCAGAACTAGACAACTCGACTCAAGGGACCAGAGCGTGGATGAAGCCGCCGTCTATCGTGGGAGTCATGAAAGAACGGGCGTTGTCATCCTGCATTTGTAGCATTGTGTCGATGTCACTGTTGGACGGTTGATTTCTGAGGTAGAACTGCCCCGAGGTACGGCGACATCTTGATGGATGATTTCCGCAAACTCCGATCGGATGCGAAAGAATTCTTGTCGGAGGTCCGCGCCCCTGGATTGCCGACACGCCGCTGCCCAATCTTTGAGTTTACTCGGTAGCAGAAGTTGATGATGGTCCCGCACGATCGCTCGCATGTGATGGATGGCGAGTAGGCACCCTTCTCGATCACAAAGCGGCTGCTTGACGCAGCAGAACATCGTATTGTGGGAGAACACGTGCTTGCATTTCATTACGAATAGGCCTGGTGAAGGTGCCTCCAGATTTGGCGAGCTGCGAAGAACATCATCAAGAACCTTCTTGACATTTGTGTAGTCTACGCTCAATCGACGGTCCGGTCGAAATACGTGGCCATGGAATATTTGGGGCTTAGGAGGATGAGCATGCAACGTGTGTCACTGCAGAAAACACGAAATGTTAAAAGAAAAACGATCAAAATGTAAGAATTCATATGTTATGGGCCGGTTGAGGGGAGGACTTACTCGGGAAAGTAAGGCACGAGGAAGTTATCCTTATCTTGGTTTGCTAGAATGACGCCTTCGAGGTAAGAACTCGCGACTTGCCGGTCCCAGCGCTGCCCAAGATCTTGGCACGCATGTAGAAGGGGTCGACTATCACGATGTCCGGGGTCTTGTCGCGAATGATCCGCATCTCCATACTCAGCGAAAATAGCAGAACGAAGGTGTAGTGCAGCGGATGAAGGTTCAACATAGCGTGGATGTCATCAAAACGCAGGACGATCGTACGCCCGATGGAGTTATCCACAAAGCCCTTGCCCTCTGGCACCTTGGCCGAAAACCGGTATGCCACATCCTTCTCCCCGAGACGCCGCTTCTCCAAAGAAAGAACACTGTCATGCAGACTCCGCATAGCACCGGGTGCAGCATTGAGCATATTTGTCGGTAGCATCGCCCTACCCGCCACATGCACCCTCCTCGAGATATCCTGCGGTGAAGGTGGCCCGTCCTGAGCACGGATCTTACTCTGAGCCGGATCGCTCGCACCCTTCTTAGTCTTTCTTTTGCGTGCCTTCTTCTTCTCCTCTAATGGGACCGAGTTTTGCTCAAAGACCGCCTTCTTGAGTGTGTTGGGGCTGATAATATTTCGCACCTCGCCTATCTTAGGCTCGGTGAAGTCGGCAGCTGGAGGCGTCTCCTGAGAGCTGAACGCCAGACGGCGCCTGTTGCAACTTGGCTTCTCCGCGGTACCAGCTAGATCGCACACGTCTTTTGTTGGGTTTGGTTCTTGAGAAGGAGGCCCCCATGAAGTCGCCATCGTACCCATGCTCGGCAAAGCATCGATCGACGTTGCCAAATGTATCATAGTCGCCGCCGTCGTTTCCGATCCTGTGCCATATGCATGTTTGGATCCAGTGGCATAGGGATGTCCGCACCGTTACGGCGGTCTTGCCATGGGGCCGACTTGGTGCCGCGACGACCGGGCGGTGTTGTCTTTGGGGTGGTGTCCCCGCCCCAAACGAATACGCTCTTCGCCAAAGCAGGGCCAGCTCAGCAAAGCGCCGAGGGTCATCACATCTTCATCGCCGCCCCGACGGGTTGATTCGGAGGTAACAACTCGTCGCAGCCTGGCAGCACCCGAACCAGTTGAACCCTAAACAAGTTGGGTGGCATCTGGGTACCGTGGAACAAGGGGTTGCCCGGTTGAACTATTTTGCCCTTGGCGACATCGACCAACTCGTTGTTCACGAAGTGGAGGAGAGTGCACGGAACGTCGGTGGCGCCCTGCGAAAACATGTAGGGCGCCAGGGATGCCCAGTCAAAGGCAAGGAGATGATGTCCTCGGCCGAGAGAGGCTTAATTAGTTACCGTGATGATGGCGTCGAGCTCGGCTAATGTCGACGCACCGCCAACGGCGGGCGGCAGCTGACGGAGGGGCCGCTTGTCAAGAGGTGCCGGCCGGGCGTACACCCGGTGCATTAAGCTCCGTGCCGGGCGTCGAGACACCAATGCCGCCCGCCGGAGGCACCAATGGCCCCGCCATCACATTATGCGAAGTTGCTGGCCGTGAAGCTAGGAATCGGGGCGGCCCTCTGGCCGCCCGCAATCCACGCACTCAACCACGAGATCAAGGTAGGCACAAGGGCGGTGATCCTCGCTCCGAGTCGTTGTTCCACTTGCTCTTGGACAATCTCCGGAATCCACGCCACCTGTGCCTTGAGTTCTTGAACCTCTCGCGCCTGGCTTTCCGAGCTGGTCTTTTTCTCCTTCCGCACACCAGCGGTATAGTATGACCCCATTTTGTCGACAAGCCTTTGCCGCCACACGACCAGCCGACGCCGGCTTATCGAGCTTATCCTTGTTCTTCATTACATTCAACCCCTATTTAGAGTGGTGTCCCAAGGGTTGCTCTTAGTCGACCCGCGCCATCGCTTTCGATCGCTGCGGAAGGAATGTGAACCATTTAGAAAATCGGCTTCATTAATTAGAATGCAACCATATGGAGCTAATTACGCTGGGGTGTATTCCTTACGTAACAAGCTCAAGCTGCCTGGTCTTCGGATCCGTGGTAAGCTCCTTTGTTTTCGGGTCCTTCTTGTACCGGCCCCGAGAAAGTTCCTGGTCTGCTTGTCACCGTATGTATCGAAGAGGGGCGGTTGGCCTTGCTCGCACGGTCCGCCTCCTCCTTGTCCCATATAGGCTCCGCCTCAGAACCGCCGGGACCGAGTGTGTGTTCCCTATGTTCAGCTCCGCATTTGTTTCCCCACTCACTTGATTGGGAGCTTGCGGTGCTCGAGCAATTAATCTTGAAGTCGTTGTAGTCATCTTCGGTGATCGAAGGATTTTTCTCCTTGATCTTCTGATAACTCTCACCTTTCTCGATCATTCTCTTCACATTGCTTTTCCAAGTAGACAGGGCCTTGCTCATCTTCGTGGGGGCAGCATTGTTCACTTTATTCCCTTTGAGGCTTGTGTTTTCAAATTCAGCGATGAACTTGTATCGTTCGTGCAGCTTCGTGAAGAGGAGGTTGCGCAAATTCCCTCGGTCAGGATGCCTCAGGTTCTCGGTGTTGATCGAGACGGTGCTCCGGACAATGCACCCGAGCTGAAGGGACTACCCCTTGACTATTCGTTCGGGCGCCGTTGGATTCCCGTTGGATTCCACTTCAGTAACTTCCTCCTTGAGGGTGTGGAGCACGATCGGGCGCCGGTCCTTCCGTTGCCTCTTCGGTTGGCTGCCATCGTGCGGCGCCGCCATCATCGATGGTGGCATCCTCGGCGGCACCATCGGTGGTGGCATCCTCGGCGGCACCATCGGTGGTGGCATCGCAGTGGTCATCCTCGGCGGCACCATCCGTGGTCTCGGATCGGTGGGGAAGGCGGCGGCCTCATACAAGTGAGGTTGTTCCTCCATCTCTGGGACAGCTCCCAGAATGCCTTATGCCCGAACCCCGGCCTCATCGCTAGGGCCATGTTTCTCTCTAAATAGAAACAAAGTTTGGTCAAAAACTTGGTTATTGTCAAGGAACAAGATCATGGTCTCATCATTTAGGGTTTGTCGACACCGAGGCATCCTAAAATCTAAGCTTTTATCATTGACGGTTTTTCGACGCCAAGGCACCCTAAAAGCCTAACCTTTCATCATTTCGGTTTTTATCGACACCGAGGCACCCTAAAAGCCATGCATTAGTCACAAGTACGCCGGGCACTTGATCCTACTTAATTAACTACTAAGATACCCGGCCCATGCATTAGTCACAAGTACCCCATATGTCCTATTTTTAGCAAAGTCATGCTAAAATTCACGGAAAATTTCAGCATGACCTTTGCTGAAAATAGGACATATGGAGTACCCGAATTTGCCGGAACGGAAGTTAATCGACATTCCGCAAACTCAAGGGCCTCTCGGGTACCTGCAAAATCATCACGACACGATGGTCGGAGACAAAACCCAGCAAACTAGCAAAATCATCACAAATTGTTTTCTGTTAAAGATGATCATCATCTTTACAAGTCTTTCTCAATGTGATCACAAGTAATTCAGAGGCATCACAAGTAATTCAGAGCATCACAAGGCATTAGTAGTTCAAGACATGAACAAGTTTTACAAAGCGCATCAATATGTATTGTATTTCATTGTGGAGTTATATACGGTATGTTACAACAAAGAAACAGCTTAATCCATGCCTCACTTATCAACAGTCACTACTTGTCAAATACGTAAGAAGGAACAATTTACTTGTGACATAGTTACAAATGATGACAGAATAAAGCAACACCCTACACTAGCCTAAAACAAGTGAAGTTTCACCCATATAAGAACAAGTGAATTCTAGTCCCATTGACACTCCTGGTTTTCTACAAACACCAAGTACTAGGGCACACAAAAGTTCTGAAATTTGTGTGCCTAACTGAATTAACTGAATTTTCAGTAACCGAATAAACTGAATTTTCAAAACTGCAAGAAGCCAATTAAAAAAATCCTCTCATCTCATATGAGGATTGTTAATCCTAAGACTAATAGTTTGTTGTGCAGTACAGCTACAGTGATGCCATGTCCATTTGTCCCTCCCCAACTAGATACTAGAGTAGCACTATTGATGCCCTGTTCTTGCTGAACTTTATGACAATATATACAACAGTTTCAGTGAGTGCATTTATCACTTGTTGGAGTATGCTACAGCTTCTACAAATCACAAACTCCTTTAGTTTACATCTCAGTTTTAGCAAACACTACAGTTTCAAAGTGAAGGAGTCATAACTGAATAACAGGCACTATAGTTTCTCTACAGTATTGGAACAGAACATTTTCAGTTAACTGTAGCAAGAAAAACTGTTTCATCCAAGGACTGAACAAATCGACATGGCACCTACTATTTTCATCCAACTACTTTAAAAAATGATATAATCAACATTATATATAATCGACGCGCAGAGCATTTCTCCTAGATATAATCAACACTAGAGCCCAACTACTTTAAAAAAATGCTTTCAAGATTTGATATTGTGCAGTGTTACTGTTTTATATATAAATACACAATGCTTATAGCACTCGATGGTGTGTGTTAGGCTTCAATGCGCACCCAAACGATTAGAGCAGCAATGCTTGTAACTAAAGAGGGGGATGTTTCATGACAATTTCCTTTATTTATTGTTGTATTCTTAACACCTTGCAGCTTGCACCTCTAGATGCCCTGAATATGATATATGTGCAGGTAACATGAACCTAAGCGGAAAGAGATTGCAGAATGGAAGGATTCCGGTAAGAAGGCAATTTTCATTCACACTAAAGACAATAATAATTTTTTGACATCTAAGGGCGGCTCTGTTAGTTGGTACGGTTTCTGGTCTACGTGCTGGCAATATCAATTTTCCCTATCATTTATGATGATACTTCCATAAAGAACACAAACCCAACCTTCCATGTCATACATTTCTTTTAAAGGATACCATCCCTTAATTGAGGAAAGGGTTCCATAGAGAATAAATTAGGGGGCTAACACTGCTAAGATGATCTTCTTTTTAAATCCCAATAAGATGAACTTCGTACACTGGTAAACCCATATTTTTAGGATATAATTGACCGATTAAGCACTGCGTGTATGAGGCGACATGCTTTTCATACCTCGAAGCTGCAGTGTAGTTACACTTTCGGTTAATGCAAAAATAACTGATTTCTGTTGGGCCCGGATTCTTATTGCACGTTTTGATGACATGAACAACCTCCTGATGCTAGCCTTAATAGTGAAACAATGGATTGTATATTTTCTTCCGAAATAGAATCACAATCAGTCCAAAGAAATGATGCATGCCACGACCAAACGATTAGAGCAGCAATGCTTGTAACTAAAGAGGGGGACACTCGATGGTGTGTGTTAGGCTCTAGGGTTTGCAGGGGAGGGGTGGAGGAGAAGGGAGGAATCACCTGGGGAGGGGATGGAGGAATGGAGGAAGACGCCGGCGTTGAAGCTCTGGCAACGGCTGGGCATTGAAGCTCTGGTGACACGCGGCGGACTCCTCCACTCGCCTGCCTGCGTCTCGCCCGATCCGTTCCACGCTGGTGCCCTCGAGGCTTGGGCGAGGGAGGTGGCGCTGGGCGGGTCGAGGGCGGCGGGCGACGGTGGTGTCGGGCGGCAAGGCGGCGGGGCGACGGTGGCGCCGAGGGCGGCGGGCGACGGGGAAGGGCGACGGTGGCCGAGGGCGAGGGAAGGCGGGAGAGGGCGAGGGAGAGGGAAGGCGAGGAGAGGGCGAGGGAGGGAGAGGGCGAGGGCGCAGGAGAGGGCGAAGAGGAAGGGCGGGCGGTGGAGCGGGCGCGGTGAACGGCGTCGGGTTAGGGCAGCGGCGGGCGGGCGCGGGTGGAGGGAGGGAGAGGGAATCTGGGGGAGAGGGAAGGGGGATCGGGCGAAGGGGGAGAGGGAAGGGGGGATCGGGCACAATACTAATGGGTCACCACCCCTCGGTGCGCCATAAGTACATCCATACTAATGGCGCACCTCACCGTGGTGTGCCATTAGTATTTTTTTTCTGCTCGAGCCAACAGGTTATCTACCACCAGAACTGATCCACATCAAGTCCCCTCTACTAGCTCGACCGTCAAGAGCCAGTTCTCACACCAGGAGCTCCTGGGTTCGACTCCCAGGCTCCACAATTTTTTTTTAGCATTTAAAAAGTTGTTTGATACTTATTTGTGTTTAAATATGTTCAAACTTGTTTAAATCATAACAGTAATATTGTTTTTATAAGACAGTAATAATTTTTTTTAAAATATCATCAAACAGTAATGCCGGTGGAGCGGGGGAGGGTGCGCGGGGTGCGGGGGGTCGGCGGCGGCGGTTGAGTAGGGGAATCGAGGGTGCGGGGGTTGCGGCGGGCCGGTGGATCGGGGGTGCTTTCGGCGTGGGGGACCGGATCTGGAGAGGTGGGATAGCGATCGAGATGGAGGGGGATCGAGATCGAGTGTCCATGAAATTTAAAAATATTCATGATAGTTCAAAAAGTACCCATGAAATACAATCAAGAAATGAAGGCTACGATTTAAATACAATCGATCTTAGCTAGCTATGTGTTCACAATCTTCTTGCCCTTCTTTTTCGCAAATGGAGTTCTTCTGTTAAACGGACGTCCTTTAGGTAGGGTGGTCCTGCTTCTTCTTGTGGTGTATGCTGCTACTTCATCATCGTCGTCATGTTCGATCCTCGGGTCGCCGTACTTGTTGAAGTCTTGCTCATTGGCTACTTCATCCATTCCGATGATCTTCCTTTTGCCTCTCCTCACGACAACACGACTGGGCTTTGGCGGGTCGGTAATGAAGAAGCATTGGTCCACTTGGGAAGCCAGCACCCATGGCTCATTTTTAGCGGTGACGCTTATGCTCGCGGGTCTTGGATTTGGCTTCGGTATAACCATGGTGGTGAAATACCGGTCTTCTTTTATGACGCTCTTGGCCCATCCGACACGGAACATCGGGACCTTCTCTCCAGCGTAGCTCAGCTCCCAGATCTCCTCGATCCTTCCGTAGTATCTGTCCTTGTCGTTACCGTGTGTAGGATTCCATCGTTACCCGGAGTTCGATAACCATCGCTCTTCATCTCCTTGGCCTCGGTGTATAATGTGTAGCCGTTGATATCGTGACGCCTCATAGGTCATCAGGGTTGTGCTCGGCGCCTGTGACAAGGCGAATATGAGTTGTTCTTCCGCGGAAGAATCCTCATGTAAAGGGTACGACTTAAGCTTCGCTTGAACCAACGCGTGAAACATGAGTTGTGCTCTTTGAGTATATCTCCGTCCGGCCCTCTGTTGGCCTCGGTCATTGTACGTATTCTTAATAAAGGTTTTGTGCTCTACCACCCAAGGATCGACCACGTCTATGTGTTGTAGCGCCGACTAGGTTTGCTCTTTCAAAGTCGGCGAGTCGACCCTCGAAGTCGACATGCATTTCAAGGGCGACCCTCACGGTGACCCCATCTAGCGAGCCTGCCGAGGTGCCTGTTGACGGGCAGACCAACGGGTTCTCGATGCCTAGATAATTCGCAAGAGGGAGATGCACTCTTCGGTCGAAAGCCCTGGCTATGCTTCCTTCTCGACGTGACATGTTGCGAACGTATCCTTTGATGACACCATTCATCCTTTCGAACGGCATCATGCTGTGCAGGAACGCCGCCCGAGTTGGATGATATCCTCCACTATATGGACCAGCAGATGCACCATAACGTCGAAGAATGCGGGCGAAGTACATCTCAAGCTCGCATAGTATCACCACGATCTCTTCCTCGCATTCTTCCGAGTTGCCTCACGCCAATCGACTTCCAAGAGATGACGCCGAAGAAGTTGCATAGGCCAAATAGCGTTTCACGGACGGCGCTGGCCCATGATCCCAATGGATTGCAACCGGAAGTATTCGTCATCAAGACGTGACAGTCGTGAGACTTCATCCCGCTGAACTTCGCTCACTGGGTCTAGGTATCCGCTTATCTTCCCCAGAATCAGAAGGAAGTTTTACTCCTAGGAGGCAGGTGAAAAACTGCTCGATCTCCTCCTAACTTAGAGTGAAGCACGCGGAGGGTAGTCATTTCCGGTCTTCTTGGCCTTTTGCCTTTGGACGACGCTACGTGGTCCTGCTTCGCCGCATCATCAACATCTGCAACATCATCATCATCATCATATATAGCGTGAATCACATGCCTGATGCCCATTGATTTCAAGTCTGCCCTTGCTTTCGGCCCATCTTTGGTCCTCTCAGGCATGTTGAGCAGGGTACCAAGCAGACTCTCGCACACGTTCTTCGTGATATGCATGACATCAAGGCTGTGAGGCACACGGTGGATCTTCCAAAGACGGCAAGTCCCGTAAAACAGACCTCGCTTTTCCATACCTTCAGCAGCTGCTCGCGCCTTTTCGCTTCTTTCCGGCTCTGGCGCCTTTTGCTGCTTTCCGGTAGTGGGCAGTCTTTCCGATTTTTCAATAGCTTGTCTATTTCCTCGCCGCTCCTCGTGACAGGCGTTGGGTTCGGTTTCACCATCGAACAGATCCTTGCGTTTCCTCCACGGGTCATCGCCGCGAAGCCACCTTCGATGTCCCATGAACACGGTTTTCAAGACCCGGATCTCTATCTAGCTGGCGATACGTTGTGTCATCCATGCACCTTACACATCCGTAAAATCCGTGGACTACCTGCCCCGCAAGATATCCAGAATCGAGATAGTCGTGCACCGTCGTGAGCAGTGCGGCTCTCATAGGGAAATATTCTTTCTGCGGCGTCCCACGTATTGGCTGGCGTTTTCCACAGGCGTGTCAAGCTCCTCTTTCGGCAGCCCCAGATACAGATTGATGTCGTTCCTCGGTTGTTTCGCCCTTCAATTAGCATACTCATGTGAATGTACTTCCTCTTCATGCACAACCAGGGGGAAGGTTGTACATCCACACAAACACAGGCCAGGTGCTATGTGTGCTTCTCTGGCTGCCAAACGGATTGACTCCATCGGTGCTCGCTACCAAAGACGATGTTCCTTGGATCGCTCCCAAATTCTGGGTATTGAAGTTCAACGCTTGCCACCGCTCGCATCCTTAGGGTGACTCAGCATCTTGTCTTTTTTATCTATCTCCGGATCATTTGCGTCATCTTCTCGCTTCTTCTCCTCCCTATCCGCATGCCAACGCTGGAGCTTTGCTACCTTAGGATCCGCGAAATACCGCTGCAGACGAGGAGTGATCGGAAAGTACCACACCACTTTTCGAGGAGCTTTCTTCCTCTTATTGTATCGAGTGACACCGCACACCGGACATATGGTAGACTCCGCGTGCTCGTCCCGATAAATGATGCAATTGTTCATGCACACATGGTATTTCACGCGGCGGTAAATCCAGAGGACACACGATTTTCTTCGCCTCCTCCAAACTGGTCGGGCACTTGTTCCCTTTGGGAAGACGTTCGTGCAGAATGACATGTTCTCGCCGAAGCACGCGTCGGTCATTTTGTGTTTTACCTTCATCTCCAGAGCCATGAGCGTTACTTTCAGCGGGTATCCTCGGGCCTGCATCCTTCATACAATGCAGTAACCGCCTAACTCAAGTTGATCCATCTTGGCTTTCTCGGGCGGCAGCTCTTGCGTTATCCGTCTCGCTTGAGAAGCAACTCTTGAATATGAGGGTCCTGCACCCAGCCCATCGATGGTCCACCGTCGCCGCTCGCTCACGCATCATCATCATGTGCTGCATCTTCTACATGATGATCGTGTACAGCATCACCGTCGTGATCATCTCCTCGGGATTCTTCGTCTTCGCCCCGAGCCGCGGTGGTTGTCTTGCTGCCCTTCCTCATTTCTTGCCCGGCCCCCATGGACGATTTCGTAGTCATCTTCATCACCTTGCCACCGATAGCCATCCATGAAACAACGCAAGAGCAGGTGGTCCCGCACCTACCCGGAATCCGGGTCCGCAATAAGGCTATTCAGCTTGCATCTTCGACACGGACATCTTATCTCCGTCTCGTTCTTTTGAAGCATCTCGGCCTTCGTGGACCTCAAAACCTATTCACGATGCCTTCAGTCATCGTGGCAGACCATGGTCGTCATGGGTAGAGCAAAAGCGATATTTTAGAACCAAGAAAAATTTGGCATGACTTTCCCTAAAAATAGGACCAAAAGAATGCTTAATGCCAAAATTCTGCTTGAAAAGGAAATGAATCAACATTCCGCAAAATATTGGCAACTATCGCATTTCAAATACCGTACACCTCCAAACACAAACACATATGCAACACCACAAACATATGCAACACCACGAACATACATAGATCTAGCTAGGCCATAAAAAGTGCATGTGCACATTGTTGTAGGGAGAACAACATAAATATAGCTTCCCCCCTTACTTACCTGGCAAAACAAGGTAGCTTAACCACTTAATTTGAATGAATCTATGGTGGAAATGAGGTGAAAAAGAGGAGGCACCCGAGAGAAGGAGGAGGCGGTGGAGAGAATGAAGTGGGGAGAAAGTGAGTGTGGGAGGAGCGGCTGTCCAAAATATCTTGTTGATGCCCACTTACTAATGGCGCACCAGCAAGAAATGCGCCATTAGTAATCCAGGTTACTAATGGCGCACTTCGGTGGTGCGCCATTAGTACTTTTGCAAAAAAGGAATAAAACAATAATAAAAAACATTAGTGGCGCACTTCTGGCTGGTGCGCCATTACTAGTTACAACTAGTAATGGCGCACCACCAGCGGATGCGCCATTAGTATGTTTGGACAGGCGCACTAGTTGAAAAAAAAATTGGTACTAATGGCGCACCGTGGGCAGGGTGCGCCATTAGTAGTTTCAACACTAATGGCGCATCAGATGGTGGTGCGCCATTAGTATATACTAATGGCGCACCACATGTCTGGTGCGCCATTAGTGTCAATTCCATCTATAGCCCTTTTCCTAGTAGTGTGATTGTACGTGACATTGCAAACTACTTACTAATAGATTGTTGTTTCCCCTAAAAGAGAAAAATATGACATGAATGGTGTGTTGCCAATAATTTTTTGGAGGTGGACGAGAGCGTGTTGTATTATTTTGGTGCAATGACACCCTCACCGCACTGGAGTCGAAGCATCACCCCTCCCGTTTGGAGCGGTGGAATATGGATGCAGGGACCCATTATCTCGACGACAAAGGGAGGGGCAAACTGTCGCCGCCATTTTTCCCGTAGTGAGAGAAGTTAGGAGCGTTTTATGCCGCGGGTATTTTAGGATGGAAAGGGTTTTGGAGATGGTTCTTTCCTTCCTTCGTTCAAAACACAGAGTTTAAAGACGATGGGTAAAATTGAGAAAATGGATCTCTAATAAATTGTGGATTAAGAATTCAGAACTAGAAAATGCATTGTTCATTTTCTTCATTGAAACTGACACGCCACATATAAATAGAAAATACTCCCTCCATCCCATAATGTAAGACGTTTTTTGACACTAGTGTAGTGTCAAAAAACGTCTTACATTATGGGACAGAGGGAGTACTAATTTATAGCGAGATTTGTTCATGAATATTTTTGCTGAAGAGACAATGATATTTAGCTTCACGCTGCATCATCCTTTTTTTTATAGTTGTTTAAACTTTGTGGCACTGCTGCTCTTGTTAGCCTTCTTTAGGTTGGTGTACTCTCCCCTTCTTAATAGATTTACATGCAATTCTCATGCGTGTTCCCGGAAAAAAGGAAATCCGTGTTTGCTGAATTGGAGCATTGCATTTTAAAGTAAAGTTTCAACCATTATGTTTTAGCAAAAAATTACTTATCTATATGCAACCAGTTTCTCTATTTTTAGTAGCCTTGCAGGGTATATACTAAATCATAAAAGGTTGAAGTATTTGGATTAACTCATTTTTCTGTTTCTAGGCTGCCTTGATTTTTCAAAATTGTAAGTGTGGGAGATTGGGATTTCAAAGTTTTTGGTAAAGATGATTGTGAATGAATTCATATTTATCTTAAGGTTACTTAAATACTTCATAGGAAACCAAACTTTTCTTTTCTTCATTAACATATAGGACAAGAAGCATAGTTGCCTATTTGTGTGGAATTGGACTCGCTTTGAGCAGTGAACGTGCTCAAGGAGAAGGATCGTGCTCAAGGAGAAGGATCTGGACAGATCAGTGTTTGCATCATTGATTGTTGAGATCAAACATCTTTTGTCTTTTCATATGACTTGTATTGTTCATATCAACCGTAGCCAGAATTTGGTTAGTGATTTGTTGGCTAGGTATGCTAGAACTGAAAGTAGAATTTTTATTTGGTTAGGTTTCGGCCTGCCAGAGGTAGTAAAGCAGACTGTCATGATGACGTTGTTTGAGTAATACAATTTTTTACCCGCAAAAAAAAGGACAAGATGTTCTCAACATGCACACCCTTACTACCATTAGTTTGGCATTCCATACCTTAAAAGCTCCAAGCAATTCGTCAACGATGTTTGGATCCATGGTATTTACTTTCTGATCAAACGAATCAACGATGTTTGAAGCAACACCAATATGAGGGGAACTGATGCAGAAACTCAACCTCATGACAATTGTACAAAAAACCTACTTTGCAGGTACATGTGATGCAATTGACACAATACAACTGACCAGACACTGGATAGGTGGTCAAGACTAGAGAAAAAAATGGATGAATGGGTGAAGGTAAACGACAATTGTTTTCAATTCTTTTTCACAAAATAATGACCAACCACTTCAGTGATTGCTACCACAAAGGGGGTGTGTTATTGCTCTAAACATCTAGAGATGAAGCAACACGGTGAAAGCCGAAGTCAGAGTGTAGGTGTGTTGTTAGGCAACTGATTTTACGTGACATTGCAAACTACTTACTAATAGATTGTTGTTTCCCCTAAAACAGAAAAATATGACATGAATGGTGTGTTGCCAATAATTTTTTGGAGGTGGACGAGAGCGAGTTGTATTATTTTGGTGCAACGACATCCTCACCGCACTGGAGTCGAAGCATCACCCCTCCCGTTTGGAGCGGTGGAATATGGATGCAGGGACCCATTATCTCGACGACAAAGGGAGGGGCAAACTGTCGCCGCCATTTTTCCCGTAGTGAGAGAAGTTAGGAGAGAGCGAACAATGACTCTTTGATGATACGTGCGTTGCACGTGCACGCTTACTAGTACTGTATAGTACATATGACTCGGTCTAGTTCTGAGAAAGAGAGAATATTTGGAGCAGTAGACTTGCTATATATTTGATCCATCTTCCTCTATCTGAGTTCATCTCAAACACGTTCCACCTTTTTTTCTTTGACTATCACCATATCACGCATTATTGCATGGACGTGTAGTGCATGCCTCATGCACTCTAGTATGGATTGCCCGGCGCCTCATGGACTCTAGTATGGATTGGCCGGCTGCTTGTTCGGTCCGTATCATGCTTGGGCTCCTTGATGACTCCGTATCATTTCATGAACGTGACATGTATCCCTACACCTGCGTGGGTCCCTTATAATACCTTTATATGTACGTGATTTTAATGGAAACGCTTTCTTCCTTTAAATCATAGCCGTTCTTTCTTAACTCTTTTTTACTACGAAATCTGAGCCGTTCGTTTTCTATCGTTTTAAGTATATAATAAAATAATAGATAGATAGATAGGCATAAGTATTGTGACATAACGTGTAATAACAACCCATAATGCATAAATATCAATATCAAAGCATGATGCAAAATGGACGTATCAACTCCCCCAAGCTTAGACCTCGCTTGTCCTCAAGCGGAAGCCGAATTCAAAAAATATGTCCATATGTTTAGAGATAGAGGTTTCGATAAAATAAAATACGGACATGAGGTCATCATGATCATTCTTATAACAACAACATATATATATTTTGTCATATGATTTCTTATGCTAAAGTAACAATGTATTCACAATGTCAAGTATGAATCAGAAACTTCATTGAAAACTAACAAACTATAATCTTGGTCATTGAAGCAATTGCAATTTATCATAACATCGGAAAGAGTCAATATAAGAGCTTTTCAGCAAGTCCACATACTCAACTATCATTTAGTCTTTCACAATTGCTAACACTCACGCAATACTTATGGGTATGGAGTTTTAATCGGACATAGAGAAAGATAGGGGCTTATAGTGTTGCCTCCCAACCTTTTACCTCAAGGGTAATGTCAACAATAATAGTTCATGCTAACTTACATCCAATTGGATATATATATCAGGATCTTTCCAACACAAGGTGCTTGTCAAAGGATAAAATGTAAAAAGGAAAGGTGAAGATCACCATGACTCTAGTAAAAGGTATAAGACAAAAGTAAAAGATAGGCCCTTCGCTGAGGGAAGCAGAGGTTTTCATGTGCTTTTTTTGGTTGGACGCACGAAATCTTAATGCAAAAGAACGTCACTTTATATTGCCACTTGTGATATGGAACTTTATTATGCAGTCCGTTGCTTTTATTGCTTATACATCACAAGATCGTATAAAGCTTATTTTCTTCACACTAATAAGCCATACATATTTAGAGAGCAATTTTTATTGTATACAACAATGACAACTTACTTGAAGGATCTTACTCAATCCATAGGTAGATATGGTGGACTCTCATGGCAAAACTGGGTTTAAGGATATTTGGAAGCACAAGTAGTATCTCTACTTGGTGCAAAGAATTTGGCTAGCATGAGGGGGAAAGGCAAGCTCAACATGTTGGATGATCCATGACAATATACTTTATTTCGGATATAAAAAACCATAACCCATTACGTTGTCTTCCTTGTCCAACATCAACACTTTAGCATGTCATATTTTAATGAGTGCTCACAATCATAAAAGATGTCCAAGATAGTATAAAAACCTATCTTTCTTTATTACTTCCTATTAATTGCAACGATGACCAAAACTATGTTTGCCAACTCTCAACAACTTTTATTCATCATACTCTTAATATGTGAAGTCATTACTCTCCATAAGATCAATATGATCACTTTTTTTTATTCTTTCTTTTATTCCCTCAAGATCAAAGTAGGATAATCAAGCCCTTGACTCAACACTAATCTTTATTATATATAGCTCACAGACTCGATTACGTAGAGGAATCATAAAGCTAAACTCAAAACTAGATCATTCTAAAACTTTATTCTACTAGATCAAGATATTACCAAAAGGATCAAACTAAGAAAAATTGTAAAGATAGGAGTGTGATGGTGATACGATACCGGGGCACCTCCCCCAAGCTTGGCAGTTGCAAAGGGGAGTGCCCATACCCATGTGATTATGTCTCCTTCTTCGGAGGTGGTGGTGTGTGATAACCCACAAGTATAGGGGATCGTAACAGTTTCCGAGGGTAGAGTATTCAACCCAAATTTATTGATTCGACACAAGGGGAGCCAAAGAATATTCTCAAGTATTAGCAGTTAAGTTGTCAATTCAACCACACATGGATAACTTAGTATCTACAGCAAAGTATTTAGTAGCAAAGTAGTATGATAGTAATGGTAACAGTGGCAAAAGTAAAGATAGCAGTTTTGTAGTAATTGTAACAGTAGCAACGGAAAAGTAAATAAACAAAGCACAATATATGAAAAGCTTTTAGGCATTGGATCAGTGATGGATAATCATGTCGGATGCGATTCCTCATGTAATAGTTATAGGTAGAATTCCATTTCTCCCCATAACTTAAGCCACCACCTGGCATTTGCCCCTAATTTTCAGGTATGCTAAAAAATACCCCTCTTCCGTCAAGTCACCTTACGGAAATGCCCTTATGTGCCGTTACCGTCCGGTCAAAGGGGTTTGACCGTCTGGTGAACAGTAACATGGTGAACAGTAAATTCGAAAAAATAGCAAAAAACATCAAAAAAATCTGAAATTTTGTGGGATCGAAGATACTCAAGGGATCAAGGTGTGTGCAAATTTTCGCGTAGTTTGGACATTCCAACAGCTCGTGTCAAAGGAAAAACTTTAAAATGTTCGCTGTGAACAGTAAATTCAAAAAATAGCTAGAAAATTCAAAAAAATATGAAATTTTTTGGCATCAAAGAGGCTGGGGTGTGCAAGGTCCGTGCAATTTTTTTTTGTGTTTCGACACTGTAGGAGCTCGTGGAGAAAAAAACAAAAGTTGGCGCAGAAAAGAACTTTGAAAAAATGCACTATTTTGTTTTTTTGCTAGAGCACCTCGCATGTCATTTGATCACAAAAAATTGCAAGCACCTTGTGCACCCAAGCCTCTTTGATGCCAAAAAAATTCATATTTTTTAAAATTTTCTTGCTATTGTTTTTGAATTTACTGTTCACAACGTATAGATTTACATTTTTTTTCCTTTGCCACGAGTTCCTGGAATGTCCAAATAGTGCGTAAATTTGAACGCACCTTGCGCCCTTGAGTATCTACGATCCCTCAAAATTTCAGATTTTTTAAATTTTTTTTGCTATTTTTTTCGAATTTACCTTTCACAATGTTACTATTCACCAGACGGTCAAAGACCTTTGACCGGATGGCAAGGGCATTTCTATAACGCTCCGTTTGGATGTTTGTATTGAGGTCCAGACTTTGACTTTGGCATTCGGTAGCCCAAATATCGCTGTTTGGTTGCGCAAGACATTCAATCGAGAAATCGAGCCTCGATATCGAGTGGTTCCCCTTTTCACGTGCACTCTCGGCCAACCAATTCGGAGGCTCCAACCTCGGTTTTCGCTGGTATTTGCCCGTCGCCATGGAAAACGGGCCAGTAGCTTGTGGGTGCCACGGTGGTGCCGGACTCCGCCGTTGACCCGACCTTGAAGACTGACGCGTTTGGCTGCCGCCGTGGCCGCACCTCCGCCGGCGACCGCATCTCTCGCTGGCTCGCTCCCTCCGCCGGCAGCTGGTTCTGGGCTGCTCTGTCGAGCCACAACGGGAACCCCTCCATCACGAGAAGAGCCCCATTGGCGGACGTGGACTTCACCGCTGACCCGAACGTGGAGACCATCGCGTCTACTGACGCTGCCGCTGCATGCCCACCACCGCATCTGGGCCGGGAGTTGCCACCTGGTCTCTGTGTTTCCCGCTCCCTTTGTTGGCTGCTCATGTGCTCGAGTCCGTTGATGTGTGCCTGTGCATCCTCTATGTTTGATTGCAGGTGCACGAAGCTACACCGTTGCAAGCAGGACCAAGAGCTGATGTATTCTTCTTCAATCCCTCGTGCACACGCTTGCCTCTTTTTGGTCCAATCATAGGCGTACTTGTAAAAATTGAATGATGGATCATTCGAACACATGCATATGTCATGTATAATTCAGTTTGAAACATGTACAACAAATTATAAAACTTCATACCCTTCTACATGTGCATTTCAGCACTTGACCATCCAAACAAGAATTGGAATTGTTTTTTCTCTTGGATTCCACAAGCCAAATACATGAGCATCCAAACACTGAAATTGGCATTGAAGCTCAATATCAATGTCTTGAATATTTGGCATTCGAGCCAATTCAATGCCAAGCCCTTCAATGTCTACATCGAAACAGAGCGTAAGGTGAGTTGACGGAAGAGGAAGCATACCTGAAAATTATGGGCAAATGCCAGGTGGTGGCTCAAGTTAGGGGGAGAAATGGAATTGTCGCATAGTTATAATATAGGGTGACACGGAACTAACTCCAGTTCATCAATGTAATGTAGACATGTATTCCGAATATAGTCATACGTGCTTATGGAAGAGAACTTGCATGACATCTTTTGTCCTACCCTCCCGTGGCAGCGGGGTCCTAGTGGAAACTAAGGGATATTAAAACCTCCTTTTAATAGAGAACCTGACCAAAGCATTAGCACTTAATGAATACATGAACTCCTCAAACTACGGTCATCACCCAGAAGTATCCTGATTATTGTCACTTCGGGGTTGTCGGATCATAACACATAATAGGCGACTATAGACTTGCAAGATAGGATCAAGAGCTCACATATATTCATGAAAACATAATGGGTTCAGATCTGAAATTATGGCACTCTGGCCCTAGTGACAAGCATTAAGCATAGCAAAGTCATAGCAACATCAATCTCAGAACATTGTGGATACTAGGGATCAAAGCCTAACAAAACTAACTTGATTACATGGTAAATCTCATCCAACCCATCACCGTCCAGCAAGCCTGCGATGGAATTACTCATGCACGGCGATGAGCATCATGAAATTGGTGATGGAGGATGGTTGATGATGACGACGGTGACGAATCCCCCTCTCCGGAGCCCCGAACAAATTGTAGATCAGCCCTCCCGAGAGAGATTAGGGCTTGGCGGCGGCTCCGTATTGTAAAAGGCGATGAAACTTTCTCTCTGATTTTTTCTCCGCGAAACGGAATATATAGAGTTGGAGTTGAGGTCGGCGGAGCATCAGGGGGCCCACAGACAGGGGGCGCGCCCAAGGTGAGGGGGCGCGCCCCCACCCTCCTGGACAGGGTGTGGCCCCCTAGCCTTGATTCTTTCGCCAGTATTTTTTATATTTTCCCAAAGTTATCTCCGTGGATTTTCAGGACATTCCGAGAACTTTTGTTTTTCTGCACAATAAACAACACCATGGCAGTTCTTCTGAAAACAGCGTCAGTCCGGGTTAGTTTCATTCAAATCATGCAAGTTAGAGTCCAAAACAAGGGCAAAAGTGTTTGGAAAAGTAGATACGTTGGAGACGTATCAACTCCCCCAAGCTTAAACTTTTGCTTGTCCTCAAGCAATTCAGTTGATAAACTGAAAGTGATAAAGAAAAACTTTTAGAAACTCTGTTTGCTTTTGTTGTTGTAAATATGTAAAGCCAGCATTCAAGTTTTCAGCAAATATTATGAACTAACCATATTCACAATAACACTTACACTACAAAAAAAGACACATCCGTGACATTTTGGGCCGAACGAAATTTTTTTCTGTCATACTTATGACACTTCTATGATGATAACTGTGACAAAACCCGGTATCATCATAGATTTGGTGGGCTCCTACCTCTATGACAAAAAATCATGACAAAAAATGGGCTTTTCGTCCTGGGCGGGCCGGAGACACTGCTGCATGACATTCTTTGGGCCGTCCATGACGGGAAAAACTGAGGTAGAAGCGAGGGCGAGGAAAATTTCGGGGAGTTCCCGGTTACTGTGGGTGGTCGGGGGCCGAGCGATGCGTGTTTCTCTCATACACGTACGCGTGTGTGTGCGAGGCGTTGGCTCTAACCGAACCCGAGCGAGGCGTTGGGCTCTAACTGAACCCGAGCGATTGCACTGCTGGCTACGCGTTACTGAACCCGAGCGATCAATAGATGGCTGTTGACTAAACCCGATCAAGCTATTCCTTCGCTACCGCTGCTAAATGAAGTCGATCGATGTTGCCTCTGGATGAACAGTGAGCGCTATGGGGGTGAACAAAGGAGCGGTGGGGTGGATGAACAGGACCCTGTGGCGTTGCCTCTGGATGAACAGGACCCCGATCGATCGAGCCAATTGGGGCTAGATGAACAGGACCCCGTGGAGAGCTGGATGAACAGGACGACCCCGTGGAGGGCTAGATGAACAGTAGACGGTGGAGGGGTGGATGAACAGTAGCCCGTTGAGGGGTGGTTGAATAGGAGCCCGTGGAGGGGTGGTTGAACAGTAGCCGGTGCAGTAGCGCGCGGTGGAGGCTGGATGAATAGGAGCCCGTGGAGGCTGGAGGAGGTCGACGGTGGATGAACAGTATCCCGTGCAGGCTGGAGGAGGTTGATGGTGGAGATGAACAGTATCCCGTGGAGTCCTGTTTTGCGGTACACCACACCCCTCCCGATGAACAGGACCCCCGTTTCGACCGTAGCGCTCCAACACAAGTTCGTTTAAATCGGTTTTGCGATGCGCCACACCCCTCCCGAGCAATAGGACCCTGCTTCGATTTGATCAGGGAGGTCCGCTTCCTCCATTTTGCGGTACACTGCACTCCTCGATGAACAGGATCCTGCTTTGAATGTGGCCGGATTTAACACAAGGCCGTTTCCTCCGTTCTGCGGTATGCCAGGCCTCGTTTCCATCGCCTGTTCCGTCCAAGCCCTCCCGGTGAACACGACGACGCATTCCATTCTGACCCAGCCGGTTGGCTCCCCATGAACACGACGGTGTCAAAACCGGCGGATCTCGGGTAGGGGGTCCCGAACTGTGCGTCTAGGCGGATGGTAACAGGAGACAAGGGACACGATGTTTTTACCCAGGTTCGGGCTCTCTCGATGGAGGTAATACCCTACCCCGCTTGATTAATATTTATGATATGGGTAGTACAAGAGTAGATCTACCACGAGATCAAGGAGGCTAAACCCTAGAAGCCAGCCTATGGTATGATTGTTGTTCGTCCCCACATTACTAAAACCCTCCGGTTTATATAGACACCGGATAGGTTAGGGTTACACGTAGTCGGTTACAATGGTAGGAGATCTACATATCCGTATCGCCAAGCTTGCCTTCCACGCTAAGGAAAGTCCCATCCGGACACGGACGTAAGTCTTCAATCTTGTATCTTCATAGTCTTGGAGTCCGCCGTGATGATAGTCCGCTATCCGGACACCCCTAGTCCGGACTCCTCAAGAGCCCCCGAACCAGGCTTCAATGACGATTTAGTCCGGGCGTGTTGATTGTCTTCGGCATTGCGAGGCGGGTTCCTCCTCCGAATACTTCATAGAAGGTTTTGAACACAAGGATAGTGTCTGGCTCTGCAAAACAAGTCCCACATACCACCATAGAGAGAATAACTTTTGCATAGATCTGCTGACGTATTCCGCGGCGTGACATCACACCACGGCCAGGCCTTTATATGAATCGTTTTTTACCGTTCCACCTCAGCGCGCTTAGCGAGGCGGTTTCCTTGGCACGTCTTATCAAAGCATAGATCGTGTCCCCCTTATTCCGGGATTCCCATCAATATGGACGTGGGTAACCCAACCATGCCCGTTGGCACGCCTCCTCTATCAAAGGCGAGTCCTAATCGACCACGGGTGGGCTCTTGGTACTCAACCTCTTTATAATGAGACCAAGGCCCTCTTCTTTTTACACCCTCCATCGAGTTCGCCTCGCGCTTCGAGTTCCAACACCCAAAGCTTCAGATTTAGGTGCTTCGGACATTCGACGATGTCCGGCTCCGACCAGCATGGCCGATGGATGTCTTCCTCCGTCACAGAAGAAGATGTGCTAAAGCTGCGAGACGCCAGGTATCTAACCGGCGAGATCTCGTGATAGGCTACCCGCCTGTGGCAGGTCATTCCCACTCCTGAGCCCGGCAAGAATGTGGTGTTCGTGTCTCACTTCCTTCGGGGTTTAGGCTTCCCGATGGATCCCTTTGTGCGGGGGCTCATGTTTTATTATGGGCTGGATTTCCAAGACTTGATTCCGGAGTCCATCCTCCATATCTCGTCATTCATTGTCGTATGTGAGGCCTTCCTCCATATTACCCCCCACTTTGGATTGTCGCTCAAGACCTTCAAGGTGGAGCCAAGGATGATCGGGGGGCAACAAGCAGAGTGCAGAGGGGCAGTCATAAGAAAATGTGCTGATGCTCCATGCGCCGAGGGCTCTTTTCAAGAGGAGCTTGGTTTGTGGCAACGGGAGTGGTTTTATATCACCGCTCCCCGGGGCACCAAATGGGCGGCGCTCCCTGCCTTCCGCTCAAGTCCACCACAGCGGTCAAGGCGTCATGGGTCAACAAGGGCCTCGACCGGGGCCGCCCAAGGACGCTCCCTTGCTGCAGGGCCGTATTCGAGACCTCCAAGAGAGAGAGATCAATCTGATTGCAGTGGCACAGGTTATGTTGATCCGGCGCCTTCAGCCCTGCAAACGTCGCCCCCTCCGCCTGTGGAGATGTATAAACTGTTCTTCGGATCGCAAGAGAAGTGTCCGGACCTGACTGAGGATGCAGGACTAAGCTGCAATCGCCCAGATACTCAAGTAAGTAGTCCTGTAACCGGACAAGCTGTTCATTCATTTATCCTATATGTATGCCCTTTAAAGGAGCCGTTTCTTTGAACAGGAGTGGATTGCCAAGGCAAAGTTAATAAGGTGTCCGGCTCCCCTCCCGGAGACCACGCCGGATCCCATGCTGACCAAGATGTTGAAGGTCGCGCCTTTTGAAGAAGGTGAAGGGGGGAGCGGGGAAGCAACTGCCTCTATGAAGGAGGCTATCAAGGAAGGAGGGATTAAAAGTCCCGTCTTTCGAGGAGAGAAGAGGACTGCTTGGGATGATCCGGAGGTCAAGGCCTCAAAGAGGGGAAGGGAATCTTCATCGGAGGGTCCCGCGCTGGGAAGTAACCCAGCCGCACTATTTCCCCAAGGGGATCAGCCCTCCAGCGAGCCGTAAGTAAAAAAGAAGGGGTCTTGTAAATAAGGAACATACCTGTATTTATTTTCGAAGATAACGAAATTGTACCTTGTAGTTCGGACCTCAGCCCTTCTCAGCGGAGCTCGTCTTCGGGGGATCTTCTTCCGGAGATGATGGAGAGCGAGACGCCTCCACCTGTCGCACCCTCATGTGAAGCGGACGACCCGGAGGTGTCGCCGCGAGGGTTCCCCAAGTCCGGCGGGCCGGAAGGTCCGCGCCAAGTGGTGCGCCGTCGGAGGAATCAAGGATCTTCTCGGCGAAAGCAGTTGTCTCAAGATCACCGTGCTCTAATGGGTACGGTGATTGAAAGAATTGCATCCACGGAGAGCGGATTGCATGAAGCCGCCGAAGCTTATCGACGGGTTTGAGGTACGCAAAAATGATGTACCTTCGACAGCTTATGCATATAAAATGCGCTCAGATAGATAGTAGCCCCTGAGACTCGGTATGTTGTCAAAATTGACAGCGTGCCGAGGATCAAAATCTCAGTTATAACATATCACCGCCCCTAAACAGGTGGCGGGGCGTCCGGTGGCCAGCCAGACTGATGAATATGCCGAAATAAAGCGGCAACTTGACGAGGCAGATGCGGACATCGCGCTGGTCAATAAACGGTTTGAAGAGTCACAAGGTATGCGACTTCTACGCGGACACCTAGTAAGGGAGCTTGACGCCCATGTCTTACTATTTGTATGCTAAATGCAGATGGTGCCGCTGTTGTGGAAGAGCTACGGGCAGAACTCTCCCGAGCGAAAGAGCAAGCCAGAAATAGTAATGCGGCCGCTTTAAGGGCGGTCGAAGAGCTAGAAGCCGAACGGGCTGCTCACTGCCGAAGCAAAGAGGAAATGGCCGAAATGGCCAGAAAATTGAAGGATACTACCGACCGCTGCGAGGTTCTTGAAAAAGAACGCCAAGCGGAGCAAGAGGGCCTGAAAAAGGCCGCCGCCGAATCCAAGAATGCCAATTCGGCTTTGAGAGCTGCCAAGGAGGAGCTGAGTCAGGCCGGGGCAATTGCGGCTAGAAAACCGTTTCTGCTGTGGAGGAAATATACGGATCCAAAGTATGCTCAGTTGGATAAGTTGTGGAGTTCGGAGGATGCTTATTCGGACTTGGCGGCGAAGGCCGCAGACGCGGTTGAGCTCTTCCGGGCCGTAAGGGGCATGAAGGGAAGAGCTATATCGGTCGCAATTCCATAGTCCGGAGCGTCCTCTGCCGCTGACCGATCGGTTGGCCGAATGGGCCGAGCTGAATCGATTGTCCGGATTTTCCATGAAGCATGTCTTGACTCACTTGTGGCCGGGCGGGACCCAGCCTAAGAGATATTTTGGTTTAGTGCAGCAGTTTCTTGGTGCGGTACCGCGTATCGACGCAATAAAGCGATCGGCATGTATTGAGGGAGCGTGGATGGCTATGGCCCGTGTCAAGACATACTGGGCAGAGATGAAGGCCACCGACGTTGCATCCCAAGATTCGGACAGAAGCCGAGTACCTGCCGAGCACTACTTTGAAGAAGTTCCGCCGGCGCTGCTTAATAGAGACGCAGTGCTCGAAGGATATTATGTTTAAATGACATGTATGATTTGTGAAAACAATGTTTCAATATGATATAAGAGCTTTTTGTACTTGTGCGCTCAAGTAGTAGACAACTTCATTGTATGCGATCGCTTATGTATATGTGTATATAACCTCGAAAGATGGCAGTCCTTGGTTTCAGCCCCGCACATAGTGCGGGGTGTTTGCAAAGAAAGCGCTTTTCACACTTAGTCCAACGCCTTGGTCCTGTTAAGGAGGTGATAGCGTAGCAAACCAGGCAACCGGACTATAATGCTTTATCACTTTCACTTAGCCATAGGAGTTCGAGGGTGGGGCTACTATATAGCCCCTGGGGGCACCGCACTCTCCCGGATTCGGAATGCGTATGTGCCTGACCGAAAACCGGTCTTTCATTAATGCGGAGGAATCCTAAACATTCCGGTGAGTCATCGAGTGGTTGACCAGTCTCTCGCTATATCATGACAGTCAGTTTTCGGCTTTCTCTACTGAGGTGCTCGCCCGGCTGAACCGGGGCACAATCTGTCGGGGCAGGCTGATCTGGCCCATGAACACCTATGGGACCGGCGGACCGAGCCCCTTTCGGTTCGGTGGGGAGCGGAGGTCGCACGAAGAGCAGATCGAGGCGAAGCACACGAGAGGTTTACCCAGCTTCGGAGCTCTCCGGAGAGATAACACTCCTACCGCCGCATGTCTAGGTGTATTGTGTTCTTGCTCAGAGCGCTTGAGTGCTACAAGACACACAAGCTGCTAACGAGATCGAGCGGGGGGAACCGACCCCTACGCTATGCATGGCCTCCTTTTATATGCACAAGGGTCTCCGACAGGTGGCAACGTAGACAAGGGTAAAACGGAAAAGAGTGGTTGGTACAGCTACATGACAAAGGTATGATGTATCATACCTAACCTTGACGGCAGGGACAAAGGAATTAAATGCCCGCTCACGCCGCCTCTAACAAAGGCAAACAGGGACCGTCAGGGCGCCACCGCTTGCCACGATGGCATTCTTCTCGGCCGCCGCTTGCCACCTCGCACCGCTGGCTGCATCTCGCCACGCGCTACCGGAAAGGTCCTGTATGACACGTTAGTGGATGCGCTGGAGCGTAGGTACAGAGTGGGGTTCCGCGCAAGCGCCTTTGCCGCGTTGTTGTCTTGTCGCGCCCGGAAGCTTGTCGCTCATCGGGCCTTCCCGCAAGCTCCTCTTGCCGGGCCTTGTCTCCTAGGTGCCTTGGGTGGCCTTCCCGGCAAGCTCCTCTTGCCGGGGCCTTGTCTCCTTGGCTTGAATACTTTGTTCTTGAATGGTTCCAAAGGAACCACGGAGGACCTTGGCGGTCACCCGGTAATCCTTGCCGCGGAGGGCTGCAACTGCCCGTGCACAAGTTCGGGATACTAGGGTACCCCTACTCTAGTACACCGACACAATCGCAGTAGTTCTCCTGGTAATGCGTTAGCCGTGCAAACGGAACGTAAGGCAGCAAAACACAGGAGCCGGGCAACCGAACATTTGACCAAAGACATGATTCGGAGCTGATGCATATAATTAAGGCCTAACTCGAGACGCCGAATACTCCCTAAGGTATTCGGTCTTTATGAAAATGGGCAGAATAATGCCCTAAGCCCCTGGTGTCCGTGCAGGGCAAAAATTCTGGTGCGGCCAATGCCAAACGCCAGCCTCCTCCTCGGTTATAGTAAGGAACCGGGGATGTATATCAACAAGAGACAGAAAAAAGGTTTACGCAGGGTCTTAATCAAAAGAATCCTTGCAATGGGTCCCTACTGCACGCTCTGCTACTGTCTCCGTTATGCAGTCAGATCTCGACGGGTGTAGCACGTTGTTCATCTGTAAAAGAGAGGAACTTAGTTTGAAAGAAAACGATCGTGCGAAAAATGTACTTTACATTAAATAAACAGAGTACGATTTTGAAGAAGTGAAGAAAATTGAGATTTATTGTCTCTTGTTATATATGCATGCAGCCCCTTGTATGAGGGTATGCCGCTTAGTAGGCGCCGGACTCATCTAGCCGTGTCCGGGGTTTGAATGACCTATTCAGTTTCTTTGACTATCGGAGCCGGATAGGTGTGGGGCTGTCAAGGCAGTCTCCCATTCCTCCGTGCTAGAGTAACACTTAATACTTCCTCTTAACGAGGTGATGCCGCGTGGACCGGGCATTTTAAGTGTTAGAGATGCATAATGCGGTATTGCGTTAAAGCGGCCGAAAGCATCGCGTCCCAATAGTGCTTGATGGCTACTTTTAAACGGGGCGATATGGAAGATTAACCTTTCGCGACGGAAGTTGTCGGATGAACCGAACAGAACTTCTAGCAGTATGGAGCCTGCATAATGGGCATATGGGCTCAGCATTGCTCCTTTAAAGGAGGTGTTGCTACGGCGAATTTTGGTTGGGTTTATCCCCATCCTGCGGATTGTGTCCTGATATATCAGGTTTATGTCACTGCTGCCATCCATGAGGACTTGTGTAAATTGGAATCCGTCGATTATAGGATCCAATATCAACGCAGTCCATCCTGCATTCCGGATATTTTCGGAATAGTCCTGTTGGTCGAAGGTGATTGGTTTTGACAACCAGTGTGCGGCGCGCCTTTTAGTGGGCGCCGCTCTGTTTTTTCCTTTGATCACGTGAAGTGAGTTTACTGTTTTAACCTCTCGGGGAAAAGTCTTTTGTTTTCCGGGGCTCTGCTTGTGGTGCTCGTCGTCATCTTCACTTGGTGTGTCGAGCCCCTTGTGTTCGGGCGCTCAGCCTGCCGGACTGTTTGAAGACCCAACAATTTCTGTGGGTATGGTTAGCAGGCCTCCCAGGAGTACTGTGGATTTGACATATCTTGTCCAAGATTTTGTTGAAGTTGGATAGCTCATCGCTATTGTCCTTAAGTGGCAGTTTTTTTGTTGTTCTGCCGTGAGCTTTTGAATCCGGTGTTGACCGCCGCGCTCTTTGGACCGTTCCCTTTAATCCGGCGTTGGTCCTTGTTGCGCCGTGGTTTCCCGTTTCCATCCCTGTCTTCGGATGTACTTGGGTCGCTGGTACTGCATCTTGCTAGCTAGTTGTCCTCTCCCGCGCAAAAGCGGGTCATGAGGCTTGTTAATGCGGCCATTGTTCTTGGTTTTTCTTGGCCGAGGTGTCTGGCGAGCCATTCATCTCGGACGTTGTGTTTGAAAGCTGCTAAGGCTTCGGCGTCCGGGCAGTCGACTATTTGGTTCTTTTTAGTAAGGAACCTGTTCCAGAATTTCCGGGCTGTTGAGTTATGTGACTTAGATCGTCTGCATCCGGAGGGCGGACATAGGTCCCCTGAAAATTTGTCCGAAACGCATCCTCGAGCTCTCCCCAGCTTCCAATAGCATTTTCGGGGAGGCTTTTAAGCTAATACCGAGCTGGCTCTTTGAGTTTGATGGGTAAGTATTTTATGGCATGGAGATCATCTCCTCTAGCCATGTGTATGTGGAGGATGTAATCCTCAATCCACACTCCAGGGTCTGTTGTTCCGTCGTATGCCTCTATGTTTACGGGTTTGAATCCTGGGAATTCATGATCCAGCACCTCATCGGTGAAACATAGGGGATGTGCGGCGCCCCTGTATTTGGGTGTGCCGTGATGTTCGGATATTTGGCGTGTTGCATTGCTTTGAAGAGCTTGCTTTCTCGGCCCATAGACGGACCTAACTGGGCCATCCTTTTGGTGTGAGTGCTTATGCGGATCGCATATCGGATTGTGTGCGGCGCCATTTGCCGCTCTCTTTTTGCCGTGGGGTCGTCCATCCGACCGGGTGGCATTCTTAATTTTCAATTGTGGGGGCTCTAAGGCCTCCTCGTCGATTTCGGGCAGTAGCTTTCTTTTCGGGTAGCTCTTTGTTCGGCGATCGTCGCCAGATTTGTTCAAGGGTGCTGAATACTTTGCTCCATCTTATATTGAGTGCATCTTCCGCTGTTTTGAGCTTCCGCTTATGCTTTTTCAGGCTACACGCAGTGGCGACGAGCCTTTTCTGGAGGTCATTTTGCTCCAATAGTTTGTCCGGCGTGAGATCGTCCGGACTGTTGTCTTCGCCGGGGACAGATTGTTTATCCAAGCTGTCTTGTTCGGACGATTGCTCGATGACTTGTTCGTTGTCCACCGGTTCGCCCTGCTCTATGGCTGGGTCCTTGTTGAGGCGGGACTTGGTTCGGCGTTTACGTTGCTGTTTTGACTGCTTTTCGAGGGATTTATCCTTCGTAGCGTCCCGTTGTTCCTCGTCTTCATTTCCTTTAGGTGTATCCACCATGTATACATCATGAGATGAGGTGGTTGTCCAGCATCCTATAGGTGCTGGTTCATTGTTGTCTCCTACATCGCCGCCCATACCGCCGATGTCTTCGAGTCGAAATCGAGCACGTCATGTAAGCTTTCGACGGTGGCTACGAAGTGGGTGGTGGGTGGGCGTTGAATTTCTTCGTCGTCCGTATCCCAACCTTCCTGACCGTAGTCCGGCCAGGGCTCTCCGGATAAAGAGAGAGACTTTAGAAAATTCAGGATGTCGCCAAAGGGCGAGTGCTGAAAGATGTCCGTGGCAGTGAACTCCATAACGGGCGCCCAATCGGATTCGATTGGTAGGGGCGCGGAGGGTTCGGAGTCCGGAGAGGAGTCCGGCACCCTAGTGTCAAGGTCTTCGCAGCGACAGGGATAGAGTTCGGATCAATCGCCAGAGAGATCGTAGCCCCGAGGCGGTGTCCAACCACTCGTCCTCGATCGGGGGATCCGGCTCCGGATTAAGGGTCGGAGTGGATGCTGGTGCAGCCTCCAGGGCACTGTTCGGCTGCAGGGCTAGATCATGCCCATCGAGATAGTGCGGCGCGCTCGGCTGCGGCTCGAACCCATCGAAGATCAAGTCTCCGCGGATATCGTCCCTATAGTTCAAACTTCAAATCTGACCTCATGGCCAGGGGCGTAGCTTTCTATCTGCTCCAGATGGCCAAGCGAATTGGCCCGCAGTGCAAAGCCACCGAACACGAAGATTTGTCCGGGGAGAAAAGTCTCTCCCTGGACCGCGTCGTTGTTGATGATCGAAGGAGCCATCAGGCCTATCTGTGACGACACAGAGGAACTCTCAATGAAAGCACCAATGTCGGTGTCAAAACCGGCGGATCACGGGTAGGCGGTCCCGAACTGTGCGTCTAGGCGGATGGTAACAGGAGACAAGGGACACAATGTTTTTACCCAGGTTCGGGCCCTCTCGATGGAGGTAATACCCTACTCCTGCTTGATTAATATTGATGATATGGGTTGTACAAGAGTAGATCTACCACGAGATCAAGGAGGCTAAACCCTAGAAGCTAGCCTATGGTATGATTGTTGTTCGTCCTATGGACTAAAACCCTCCGGTTTATATAGACATCGCATAGGTTAGGGTTACACAGAGTCGGTTACAATGTTAGGAGATCTACATATCCGTATCGCCAAGCTTGCCTTCCACGCCAAGGAAAGTCCCATCCGGAAACGGGACGAAGTATTCAATCTTGTATCTTCATAGTCTTGGAGTCCGGCCGTGATGATAGTCCGGCTATCCGGACACCCCCTAGTCCGGGACTCCCTCAATGACGTTGTTTCTCCGTTCTGACCCAACCATGTACACGAGCCCTGGCCGTACGTATGAGCGAGTAGGCGTTCGAGACCCCGCCCGTATGTACACATACGTGGCCATATTTTCTTTCGCGGCACACCGCTGCTGACGCAGACGTACAAGCTACGCAGCGCCTCTACTACACGGCGCGCGCCTCTACATCGACCAGTATATATGTACGTACACGTTCGTGACCAGAATGACAACGCTACGTTCGCTTCGACTAGGTGGGTCCCGACTGTCAGGCACTTCCTTGCGTCTGAAGATGTAGCCGGTGGGTTCCAGCAGTCAGGAGGGCGAATCGTTTTTTTGCCCGGAAGCACTTCCTTGCATGCGAAGGTGTAGCTGGTGGGTCCCAGCAGTCAGGGGGGAAACGTTTTTTCGTGAAATACGGTGGCCCGTCCGGTGGGTCCCTGCTGTCAGGTGGAGGAATAATTATTTTGCGCGTAATAAGGAGGCACTTCCTTGCGGCCGCCGTGGACCCAGTTGTCAGCCTCTCCACGTACAGTACTCTTTCGATGGAAGTCGTTCCTTGACCACGTTGACCACGCCGCGCGGAGAGTACCACGGCGGTGGATGATGGCGAGGCCTAGGAAGGGGACGACGCGGAGCCGGGGAAGACGCGGCAGTGGAAGCCCGCGCGGAGAGGAGTACGAGGGTTCACTGGTTCGGCTGCGGTGTGAGGCTGCCGTCGTCGCAGCGCCTGGCCAGCGGTGGGAATAGTAGGGGGCGGTGATGCCTCCATGGCAGCACAGCCGTCCATGGGAGGCAGGAGCATGCGGCACAACCGACGCTGCTTTCGCCGGCTAGAGCAAGAAGACCAGAGGTTGAAGAAGCACTACGGCCGTTGGATGAACATCGTACGGTCACTGGAGCTAGAATCATTCATATTGACTAAGTTGACAAAGCCCTCCGTCCCCTCACAACTTAGTAGGCCCATTAAGTCAGCCTCCCACCAAGGTGGGTCCCAGCTAGCCGGGGAGTATTCATTTTTTGTGCGTAATAAGGAGGCACTTCCGGTGGGTCCGAGCTGACAGCGGGGGGAACATTTGTCTTTCACGAAATACGGTGGCTCATCTGGTGGGTCCCAGCAGTCAGGGGGAAACATTTTTTCGCAAAATACTGGTGGCCCGTCCGGTAGGTCCCTGCTGTCAGGTGGACGAATAATTATTTTCCACGTAATAAGGAGGCACTTCCTTGCGGCTGCCATGGACCCAGCTGTCAGTCTCTCCACGTACAGTACTCTTCTGATGGAAGTCGGTCGTTGACCAGATTGACCATGCCGCGCCGAGAGCACCATGGTGGTGGACGACGACGAGGCCTAGGAAGGGGACAACACGGAGCCGGGGAAGACGCGGCAGTGGATGCCCACACGGAGAGGAGTACGAGGGTTCACTCGTTCAGCTGTGATGTCAGGCTGCCGTCGCTGCAGAATAACAGGGGGTTTGGGTGAGTGGAGGGATGGCCTGGTGTAACATCCCAAATTTTCAATTTGGAATGTTATACATTAGATCATCATGCATCTCATATTTTCTTGCATTTTGTTGATACTAGAAATTTCACGCAACTCAAGGACCCTCGGAGAGAGTTGGAGGTTTCGAAATTTTCATATTTGAGTTCTCTCAAAACTATGAAAAGAGGATCGTTGGATTTATTTATTTTATCTTCAAATATTTTTCCAATATAAAAAATAAGAGAGGGAATAATATGACTTTCCCAAAATTTAGGAAAAATGAAGATTTAATAAATAAATCAAATTCTGGATTTTTCTCGGAGTTTATTTGCCTTAGGGAAAAGTGCGCAAACCTCTGCAGAGTGTACAAACAAATCATGATTAGCCGTGTCCCCGGTTATGGACATCTTGAGTATCTAGTACTTGAATATCATGTGAATCTCAACATGTTACTCTAATTAATATTGTTGGGTTTTTAATGAGTACTTTTAATTGGGATTGAGGATGCTGTCAACCATTCTCAATGTTTAACAACCACCATGATAGTTAAACATATTTATTCCTTTGCAAAGAGGGAAAACTGGCTTTATGCAAAACTGTAATCAGAGAGCTTTCCACCAGCCACATATGCATGTAGTACAGGCTTATCATTCATTATTCTCTATGTGTTACATTGCCAGCATATTCCATGTCTGACCTGCTGAGCTGCAACTTTCATGTTGCACACTTTTCGCATTTACGAGTAAGGTGTTTTAGGTCGTGGTTCTATACTCAATGATGCCGCTGGAGTTGATGGACTCACTTATCTTCCAAGTCTTCCGCTGTTATCGTTATTAGATGGCCTTAAGCCATATTTATTGTAATAAGTCCTCTTTTGGGGCAACGATGTAATAAGTGTGTGATTGCTACTCTGTTATAAATCCTTCAAAGTACTGTGTGGTGTCAGCATTACTGATCCAGGGATGACGCCTGAGCACAGAGACTTGATCCATTCGGGTCGGGTCGCTACACCTGGCCAGTGGTGGGAGTAGTATGGGGGCGGTGAGGCCTCCGCGGTAGCACAACCGGCCACGGGAGGCAGGAGCGGGCGGCACTACCGGCGCTGTTTTGGGCGGCTGGAGCAAGAAAACCAGAGGTTGAAGAAGCACTATGGCCATTGGATGGACATCATATAGTCACTGGAGTATTGACTAAGTTGACAAAGCCCTCCATCCCCGTTAACTTAGTAGGCCCACAAGTCAGCCCAATAATATGTCGGGTCCCAGCTAGCAGGGGGGTATTCATTTTTTTGGGCGTAATAAGCAGGGGGCCCACACCCTGTCCACGAGGGTGGGGGGTGCCCCCTCTCCTGGGCGCGCCCCCCTACCTCGTGGGCCCCCTGGATACCTTCCGATGCCAACTCCAACTCTATATATTGGCTTTCAGGGAGAAAAAAATCAGGGAGAAGAAATCATCATGTTTTACGATACGGAGCCGCCGCCTAGCCCTAATCTCTCTCGGGAGGGCTGATCTGGAGTCCGTTCGGGGCTCCGGAGAGGGGGATTCATCGCCGTCGTCATCATCAACCATCCTCCATCACCAATTTCATGATGCTCACCGCCGTGCGTGAGTAATTCCATCATAGGCTTGTTGGACGGTGATGGGTTGGATGAGATTTATCATGTAATCGAGTTAGTTTTGTTAGGGTTTGATCCCTAGTATCTACTATGTTCTGAGATTGATGCTGCTATGACTTTGCTATGCTTAATGCTTGTCACTAGGGCCCGAGTGCCATGAATTCAGTTCTGAACCTATTATGTTTTCATGAATATATGTGAGTTCTTGATCCTATCTTGCAAGTCTATAGTCACCTATTATGTGTTATGATCCGACAACCCCGAAGTGAAAATAATCGGGATACTTCTCGGTGATGACCACAGTTTGAGGAGTTCATGTATTCACTATGTGCTAATGCTTTGTTCCGATTCTATATTAAAAGGAGGCCTTAATATCCCTTAGTTTCCAATAGGACCCCGCTGCCACGGGAGGGTAGGACAAAAGATGTCATGCAAGTTCTTTTCCATAAGCACGTATGACTATTTATGGAATACATGCCTACATTACATTGATCAATTGGAGCTAGTTCTGTGTCACCCTATGTTATGACTGTTACATGATGAACCGCATCCGGCATAATTATCCATCACTAATCCGGTGCCTACGAGCTTTCCATATACTGGTTCTCGCTTATTTACATTTCCGTTGCTACTGTTACAATCACTACACAATACCAAAAACATTACTTTTGCTGTCTTTACTTTTGTTACCGTTACCACCACTATCATATTACTTTGCTACTAAACACTTTGCTGCAAATACTAAGTTTCTGTGTGTGGTTGAATTGACAACTCAGCTGCTAATACTTGAGAATATTCTTTGGCTCCCCTTGTGTCGAATCAATAAATTTGGGTTGAATACTCTACCCTTGAAAACTGCTATGCGATCCCCTATACTTGTGGGTTATCAACCTGTCGTGGGGGAACATTTTTTCAAGAAACACAAAGGGCCCTTCCGTGGGTCCTCGCTGTCGTGGAGGAATCATTATTTTATGCGGTAATAAGGAGGCATTTCCTATGCGGCGGCCGTGGACCCAGCCTGTCAGCCTCTCCACATACAGTCCACTTCCGATGGATGTCGTTCATTGACCATGTTGACCAGGTCAGCGCCGAGAGCACCAGTATGTGGACGATGGCAAGGCCTAGGAAGGGAACGACACGGAGCCAGGGAATACTTGGCAGTTGTTTCCCACGCGGAGGAGTACGATGGTTTACTGGTTCGTCTACCATCCCCGGAGAATAACAGCAGGTGTGGGTGAGTAGAGGGATACTACTTCTCCAGGTGTGGTTGAATTGACAACTCAGCTGCTAATACTTGAGAATATTCTTTGGCTCCCCTTGTGTCGAATCAATAAATTTGGGTTGAATAGTCTACCCTCAAAAACTGTTGCGATCCCCTATACTTGTGGTTATCAAGACCTTTTTCTGGCGCCGTTGCTGGGGAGCATAGCTCTATTCTTTGAGTCACTTGGGATTTATATCTGCTGGACACTATGAAGAACTTGAAAGACGCTAAGACAAAAATTTAACCCTCAACTACGAGGGGAGGCAAGGAACTGCCATCTAGCTCTACACTTGATTCACCTTCTGTTATGAGTAAGCTAGCGACACCAAAACCTGCTTTTGCTATTCGTTCCGATATGTCGCACGTTATTGATGATGCCACCTCTGCTATGCATGGTACTTATGATGAAACTACTTCTATGCTTGATACTACTGTGCCCCTTGGTGAATTTCTAGATGAACAAATTGCTTGGGCTGGAGAGAAAGAAATTATTGAACCTGAATACGATGATGAGAGTGATGATGAAAATATGCCTGTTATTCCCGAGGGTTATGTTTTTGATAGGGAATCGTCTGCACCTATTTTTGCTTGTAAAGATAGATATGAACTTGAGAGGCTGCTAGTGAAATGGAACAAAGAATCTCTTAGAGACAGAATGAAACCTGACCCTGCTTTTGCTACTTCACCTATTTGTGTTCCCGATAAGGATTATGAATTTTCTGTTGATCCAGATATAATTACTTTGGTCGAATCTGATCCTTTTTATGGCTATGAATCTGAAAATGTTGTGGCACATCTTACTAAGTTAAATGATATAGCCGCCTGTTTACTAATGATGAGAGATCGCGCTTACTTTTATATACTCAAAATATTTCCGTTCTCATTAAAGGGTGATGCTAAGATATGGTTTAATTCCCTTGATCCCGGTTGTGTGCGTAGTCCCGTGATATGATTTATTACTTCTCTTCTAAATATTTCCCTGCTCATAAGAAACAAGCTGCTTTGAGGGAAATATACAACTTCGTGCAAATTAAAGAATAGAGTCTCCCACAAGCTTGGGGGAGGCTTCTGAAGTTACTTAATGCTTTGCCTGATCATCCTCTTAAGAAACCTGAAATACTTGATATCTTTTATAATGGAATAACCGATGCTTCCAGAGATTACCTGGATAGTTGTGCTGGTTCTCTTTTCAGGGAAAGAACACCGGATGAAGCTGAAATTCTATTGAATAATATGTTGACAAATGAAAATAATTGGGCACCTCCTGAGCCAGCTCCTGCTCCAATTACTGAGCCTATTCCTAAACCAACTCCGAAGAAGAGAGGTGTTCTATTTCTCAGTCCTGAAGATATGCAAGAGGCAAAGAAATCTATGAAAGAAAAAGGTATTAAAGATGAACATGTTAAGAATTTACCTCACATTGAAGAAATACATGGTCTTAATCTACCGCCTGTTGAAGAAACTTATGATATTGATCCATCACCTATTGAAGAACCTCCTGATCCCGATAATCCACACAGGTAGTAAAGGTAAATTCTCTCTATAGATTTGATGAAGGTGATATTCCTCCCTATAAGTCTGCTAGACAATGCTTGGATGAGTTTGATAATTTTATTGTCAAACAAGATAATTTAATGCTTATTTTGGTAGACAGTTGAAATATGATTCCGATATGATTAATCATTGGGTGATTGTATGGCTAATATAGAGGTGAACTTAAACTTGTTAGCAAACATGCTTCTATGGTTACCAATCAAGTAGAACAAGTACTTAAAGCTCAGAAAGAAGTGCTTGATGAAATGAATAGTAAGAAAAATGATTATGCTGTTTGAGTGGCTACTAGAACTGGTAGAATGACTCAGGAACCTTTGTATCCTGAAGGCCACCCTAAGAGAATCGAGCAAGATTCTCAGAGAAATAATATTGATATACCTAGTTCTTCTAAAAGGAAGAAAAAGAAAAATGATAGGACTTTGCAAACTTCTAGTGAACCTATTGCTGAACCACCTGAGAATCCAAATGATATCTCTATGTCTGATGCTGAAACACAATCTGGTAATGAACATGAACCTAGTGAAATGTTAATGATGATGTTCATGATGATGCTCGACCTAGTAACGATAATGATGTAGAAATTGAACCTGTTGTTGATCTTGATAACCCACAATCAAAGAATCAACGTTATGATAAAAGAGACTTCGTTGCTGGGAAACATGGTAAAGAAAGGGAACCATGGGTTCAGAAACCCATGCCTTTTCCTCCGAAACCATCCAAGAAAAAGGATGATGAGGATTTTGAGCGCTTTGCTGAAATGATTAGACCCATCTTTTATGTATGCGATTGACTAATATGCTCAAAAATGAATCCTTATGCTAAATATATGAAAGCTATTGTTACAAATAAAAGAAAGATACCGGAAGCTGAAATTTCCACCATGCTTGCTAATTATACTTTTAAGGGTGGAATACCAAAGAAACTTGGAGATCTAGGAGTACCTACTATACCATGCTCCATTAAGAGAAATTATGTTAAAACTGCTTTATGCGATCTTGGAGCCGGTGTTAGTGTTATGCCTCTCTCTTTATATCGTAGACTTCACTTGAATAAGTTGACACCTACTGAAATATCTTTGCAAATGGCTGATAAATCAACTGCTATACCTGCCGGTATTTGTGAGGATGTGCCTGTCGTGGTTGCAAACGTTACTATTTTAACAAACTTTGTTATTCTTGATATTCCCGAGGATGATAGTATGTCTATTATTCTTGGAAGACCTTTCCTTAATACTGCAGGGGCTGTTATTGATTGCAACAAAGGCAATGTCACTTTTCATGTTAATGGTAATGAGCACACGGTACACTTTCCGAGGAAACAACCTCAAGTTCATAGTATCAACTCTATTGGAAAAATTCCATCGATTATATTTGGAGGTTTTGAATTTCCTCTCCCTACCGTCAAGAAGAAATATGATATACTTATTATTGGGGATGTCCATATCCCCGTTGAGGTAACATAGTGTTATTCGAAATTTCTCCGGTTCCATGTTAGTCGGAATGAGTTTGTTAACAAGACCTCGTCAGCCTTGTTAGTGGATTCATTTTGATGAGCATGAGATGGATGAAACTAGAAGCACAACCTTCCGTACCCTCTTTATATTTTTTGTTATTTACTAGTAATAAAGTAAATAGTATTTTTCTGTCTGTCTCCCGACTTATCCGTGCAATATAAAAATATCCCGAAAATAAAAGTCCTCAAAATGCCATGCCAATTTAATATGATTTTTCGGGAATATTTGAGGATTTTTAGTGCAAAAATCACCGCGGGGGGAGCTGCCACCTTGTCGGGGGTTGGGTGCGACATATGCCAAAGGATGGCTTTTCATGGAGGGGGCGAGTAGAACGTCGCCGGTGCCTGGAAACGGGATGAGGCGAAGACATGCACGCCGGCGAATCTTACCCAGCCTGTGGCTCTCCGAGGAGATAACACCCCATCGCTGCTCTCAAGGGGTCTCCGCATGATCACTATGGCAAAGTGGGTACAAGGTTGCTCCTTGAGCTGTTCGGGTGAGGAAGGAGAAGGGCACGGCTAGCTCTTCCCTTCCTCTATGTGTGTCTAAAACTATTGGGGTCCAACCCTTTGCATGGGTGCCCCGTGGGTTTATATAGGCCTACTTCGGGGTACAATGGTAATCCGGCCACGAGGTCCCAGCCGGCCGTCTCTCAAGTCGCCGCCTTTCTCCGGCCGACCGCTGGGCCCGCCGACTAGTGGGCCCCGCCGTCCAAAGATGGGGCCGACAGCTCGTCCGCCGCTGGCGTGGTCTTGCCGCTGCAGGTTATCGTAGCCGCGCTTCTAATGACGCGAAGCTTGTCAGGTCATGGCAATAAAGTCGCCACCGGGCGGGCGATCACCGCTGCCATTCCTTCGCCTCGCCGTTAATGGCGCTTGGGGCCCGTGGGAGGGGCCGGCCGACTCTCGCAGGCCGACTCCAACGGGTCCGTCTTTGGGGCGCTCTCGCCGTCTTCTGCACTCCCGCCTACGGGCGGGTCCCGCCGTCTTCGGGTCGTGACAGACCGCCATCGTGGGTACAGTGAATCTGCCCACGGATCGACGTCAGGGTCGGGCGTGGCTACAAAGCGTTGCCGCCGATGGAGATCTCCGTCAGACGGGCGCCTCGTGGCCATGCTAGCTCTTTATGAGTGCGGTAGGATGGGCCGCATAAGCGGCTTTTATCCCGCCCCGCTGTGGTCGCCAGTGTGGGGGGTGGATTGAGTCGCGGGCCGACTCTCTGTAGCCGGCTTCATCGGTAGTCGCTAGTCTTGGAGTCGGCTTGTTTTGAGGCCGTCTCTGGGACTCGGCTGGGAGGGGCAGTCGGCGACTCCGTCGCCGACCCTCAGAAGGCGGCTCGTCGTCTTGGGGTCTCGAGGGGCGCAGTCTACTCCGATATTTTGAAAGGTCCTGGGGCTCGGGTTTGCCTACCCGTGGCCCATTACTCCGACAGTAGTCCCCGAAGCTGGTGAGGCGCCGAGGGAGACACGTCGAGGTGCCTCAACAGTTTCATCCCTTTAGTGGAAGAATCTGGGCTTGGTCTTGCCGTCTTTATCTTGAGCCGACTAGCTGGAGTCGGCCTTGCAGGAGGCCGTCTTGCTCCTCTCAGGTTTCGAAGGTCGCCGCGGGGTCCGAGGGGCGTGCCTGATAAGCTTCCAGGCAGCTGCCCGTTGCGGGCCCGCCACGTGACGCCACGCGGCAGGGCCAGTCTGCCAGCCCACGCGACCAGACAGGCCTGCCGGGGCTCGCCACTGTCAGCGCCTCGGGCAGACGGGCGGAGCCGCTGCGCCGGCGGGCGAAAGTTAGTTTCCCCACGCTATCGCTGCAGACTGCCGTGGGTTAAATCAAGCGTGGGGACGGGCGCAGCGAATCCCACGCCCGCCTCGGCTTCTCAGCCTAGGGCGCTTATAAGTTGGCGGGGAGGGGGCAGCGATGCACGCGCACCCACTCTTCCCCGCTCCCTCTCGCCTCCTTGCTTCGCCTCCTTTCTTGCTTCATCTTCTTCTCGCCTGGCCCAACCTCGCCACGCCATGGGAGATGAGCTCCTCCTCCACAAGGGCGCCCCCACCGCTGCTTCGGGCAGGGATGGGTCCATCATCGACGCATTTACATCATCGAAGTTTCTTCGCTAAACACGCCGCATCCCCGCAGCCACCTAGTGCGGACTCAAGGCCGCGCACGGAGGGCGTAAATTATTGCCGGCGCGGAGGAGGGCGAGCGGGTCATATTCCGCCGCACCTCATGCGTGGGCTGGGGCTGCCACGAGCGGCTTTTTCGCTGGCCTCGAGTCCTTCAGCTCCAGCCGCACTACACTCACCCCCAACACGGTGGTGTTGCTGGCCGCCTTTCGCATCCTTATGCGAGGGCTTTCTGGCGCTTTCCCCACCATCGAGCTGTGGGGAATTCTTCCAAGCCAAGCTCGGGACCCATGTCGCCAAGGCCGGCTCAGGCGGCACGCTCATCGCCATGAGGAGGCCGGTGCCGAGAACTCTTTTCCTGCCATCCCCTCATCAAGTCGGTGAAGATTTGGCAGCGCACATACTTATCGTGCCAAGAACGTCGCCACCGAGGGCGACTGGGTCAACTTGCCGCCTTACGTGGCCGGCGAGTTGGCGGGGCGACCTCCCAGCTGGTCCCATTGGGCCCGGACGCTGACTCCCGTAGGAAATGCCGCTGTCGCGCGACTCCGCGTGATGACACAATCGGAGGGCCTGACTGGGGCGGACTTGCTGGCCGCCTTCGTGGTGCGCCGAGTCCTTCCTCTTCAAGGCCGACCTCATCTGATCTGTCAAATGAGCGGCCGGCGGGACCCCACCCGGCTGTGCTCCAAAGACATGCCCCACGCGGAGGTGGTGGACACGGTGAACTTCTTGGCGAACTGTGTCCTCGCGGAGGAATGGCAGTTCAGCAACGAGCCATACTTGCGCGCCAACCCCCACCATTGGTAAGTCGTCTCTTGCTTCTCTATTTCCTTCTTCAGCCGAATCCGGCTCTAATTTTCCTTGGTCTTCTCCGATTCAGAATCCCCTCATGTAGCCCTCGGCCGGCGCCGCGGGGCCGGCTCGTGAATTCGTCCCCGACCGGGCGGAGAGCGACGCCGACGACCCCGACTTGGGCGTGGCGGCGATGGAGACCGACACCGAGGGAGGAGGAGAGGCCGACGACTTCAGGCCTTCGGCCACCTTCACCGACTGGCCTGACGACGACGGCAAGAAGGAAGTCGTCCCCCGCAGCCAGCAGAAAGCCGGCCATCCAGGCGCGAGCTCCTCCGCCGGCTTGGGTGGTCGAGGCAGCGCGAAGAAGCGTCGGGCCAAGGCGAATCTGCCAGGCGGTCGGGCCAAGAAAATCAGGGGAACGGCCGCCGCGACTCAGCGCGAAGAGGCGGTCGCGAAGGCTAACCGCTTCAGCAAGGAAGTGAAGAAGCCACCGCTGGTCTCCGCGTAAGTACTTTCTATTTTGTCTTGTTTTCTTCTGGTCCGTCTTGTCCAAGTCTTCACATGTCTCTTTCTCATCAGGGCTCCCCTCACCCTGGAGAGGGTCGCCGCCTCCTCCGTCATGGGGTCGGCGGAGACGTCCGCCAATAGTCGGCGGGTTGACCCTGCGGCCACCCTCCGGGAGGCAACGGAGCGGAATGCGCAGGAGAAGCGCGACGAGGAGGAAGCCGCCCGTCTAGAGAAAGCGGAGGCTGAGAAGGCGGCGGCTTCCGCCCAAAAGAATCTGGAGGAGGTCGAAGCCGCCGCTGCAGCCAAGAGGCGAGCCGAGGAGGCTGCTCGCCTCTAGTCGGCGCTGCTCGTCACCCCGTTGAGCTCTGCGCCACCGCCGCAGGAGTTCACGGGGCAGTCGGAGGGAGTCGGCGGTGAGGTCCCCGTCGCAGAGAGGGAAGGTGGCGAGGTCTCCCTACCGGGCACGGCCGCGCCACCTCCGCCGCCTCCACCGCAGTCCGAGAGCTTGCGAGGCAAGCAGTCGGCGGACCCGCCTGTGCCGCCGACCGACGACGAGGCCGTGGCGCAGCTGCTTCTTCAAGTCGCCTCACCAGCGTCACGCCGTCTTGAGAAGGCGACTTCGGCACCGCGCCCCTTTGAGACCGGCGGCGCCAGCTCGGCCATTCCGAATGCCGAGGTGACAAGCGCCGCGCCCATTGGGTGGGTGCGAGGAGGCGGCACGGGCCCGCTGAACACGGCGCTTCTGGACGTCCAGGCGAAGCTGCGAGCTGAGGGCGACCCCATCCAGAACCTCACCAAGGCGCACTCAAGGCCGCGATCCGCCCGTATGGGTATGTTTCTTTCGAACTTTTTCTTGCTCTTCTCATAAGCGCGCCAAAGACACCCACCGGGTGTAGTCCTCGAGTTTCGGGCCGGCTGGCGAGCAAAGTGCTCGAACACTATTTGCTTACTTCCAAGTTTTTACCTTTGTCTGGAATTCTTGTCGCAGGAGTATCACAACCTCCGCGCCACTGCCTTCAACCGCAACGTTGAGGAGCTGAGCAAGCGGACTGCCGACTTGGCGAGGAGCCGAGGTGAGTTTTCTTCTTCGCGGGGGCGCGCTGGCGCACCCGCGGGCTGTAGTCCCCGAGATTCGGGCCGACTGCTGCGCAGTCGGGCCGGATCTTCCTGGCGACCTTCTTTAGCTGACGACTTCGCGTCCTTCTTCTTTATATTCTTCAGAGTCCAACACCGCTCTTCGGGGGCAGCTGGGTACGGCTGACACCGCTTTCTTGTAAAGAGGAGGAGGCGGCAAGCTCGCCGCAGAGCGCGACCTGGCCTGGCTACACACCGGGCGGAGGTAGGGAGCTGCTCAAGGCAGCGCAGGCTGAGGCGGGGAAGAGAGAGGCCGCTCTCCTAGCTGAATTTGAGAGCGAGCGCTCCTCCTGGACCGACAGGGAAGCGCTGCTGACCTCCGGCTTGCACGAAATCGAGGATATCGTCGATGGTGAGTTCGCTTTTACCTTTTCTTTTGGGTCGCCGACTATGGGTCAGACCGACTCCTGTTTTTCTGACTTGCTTCTTCTGCTTCTTGGCAGACTTCTTCCCCGGTCATACGCAGGCGGCCAATCAAGCCATCGAGGCTGATCGCGAGGCGCGAAGGGCGGGTGGTGCCAAGATCGCAGCCAACGCCCCCCGGACCGTTGACGAGTAGCTCCTGAGCATTGAGGCTCGTCTGCGGCCGGCCCATCGGATGCTATGCCGTCTTCAGCATGTCGGCGCCCAGGCGATCGCTGCTCTGTGGCCGGACATGCCAGTTCTGCGCACTCCCAGCCGGACTGCCGACTGGCTGGAGGTCGCGGCTGGCCGTCTTGAGGCCTCGAAGGGTTCCGCGGCTCGGGCTGGAGCTCGCCGAGCCCTGGAGTTCGTCAAGGCGTGGTATCCAAGGTTGGATCTGGACCGGCTGGCCGCATTCCGGTCAGAGGCCCAGGCGGAGCTGCTGTCCGCGGAGGACGCCATCGTCGACCGTGTAGCGGCGATCGCCGACTACACGGACACCAGCGTCTTCGTCCCTGAGCGGGCTGAAGACGGTGGGGAGGCACCGCCGGAGTGGTTCAGGATGAACCCGGACTACGGCGAGGACTCGGCGGAGGTGATCGACTCCAGCGCCGAGGATGAAGACGAGGCGGAGGACGGAGACGGCATGGAGGCGCCAGAAGACGGAGCGGGCGACCAGCCTCAGCTCGACCGCGCCTCCAGCAACGAGCCGCGCCCGTCTGGGCTGGCTGCCGCCAGAGACGATCAAGCCGAGACCGCCCAGCCGGCCGCCCCGGCGCCTGACGCCGCCGCCGCCTCCGGCCTTCCAACCCCATCCGCTGCTTCTTGGGCCGTTGCCTTGCCTTTATTTTATTTGTTTGCTAGTCTTTTAAAAGAACTTGTTAATTTGCACAATTCCACCCGCGGGGTGTATTCTGAACCTCTATCCGAAGATCCGGCCAAGGGCCTAAGCTTGTGTAAATATTATTCTAATTTTATCTTTCCTTGCTTATTGCTCTTGTGACTTTTTCCTTTGCCGCCTTCCCTTAGATGCCGCCTTGCCCATCGGGCAACCGCTCATGGATCGCTGCCGTCTAGGTCAAGTGCTTGGCTACTTTTGAGAAGGCAAGTACTTGGCCATTTTTTAGAGTCGTTAAGCAAGTTGGGTAGAAAGTGGCAAGCCGACTACTTAGGAGTCGGTTTTACGAAACGGGCTGGAAACCGATTTGAACTATGTTTATGCTTTGGGTCCTTAGCCATTTTTTCGTGTGGGCGCCCGTTCTACCTTACTCCTGCCCACCAAACAGTCGCTCTGCGAGCTGCGGCTTCTGACAGGAGACGGCTTAGGCACCGCACGTTACTTGTCTGACTGCAGGAAGCATTTCATAGCCTAAAGGCGGCGAGTCCCCGGGCCGACTAGTCGAGCCCGGTGCCAAACAGCATAATCAAAGAGTAACATACTCAAAGGCATAATTCTTATCATACAGATAACAAAAGAGGGCAGTCCCCGAGCTCGTCTCGGGGGGCCCGGAGTCTTGGCACTTTAAACACAAAGGGTGGCGTGGTACATACTTCATCAACTGTAAAATCTTCGGAGGCGATTCGCATTCCATGGTCGCTCCGTCTCTTTGCCGGAGTCGCCCTCTTATGCGTGCTCGGGCTTCGAAAGGCGTCGATCAGGTAGTAGGAGTCGTTGCCCAGCACTTTGCTGATGATGAATGGGCCTTCCCAAGGCGCCGACAGCTTTTGCTGGCCGGCTGTTCGCTGGATCAGCCGAAGCACAAGGTCACCCTCTAGGAATGATCTTGGCTTGACCTTCTTGTTGTAATAGCGGTGTAGGCTCTGCTGGTAGATGTTGGACCGGCTGAGTGCCAACAGCCGGCCCTCTTCCAGCAGATCGACGCCGTCTTGACGTGCTTCTTCTGCTTCCTCTTCGGTGTACATGGTGACTCGCGAGTCGAACTCTATATCCGTTATGGCGACGGCTTCGATAATCAGAGACAAGGAAGAAGGTGTGAAGCCAGTTGACTTGTTTGGAGTCGCGGCGCAGACTCCAGAGGACGGTAGCAACTCCTCAAGCAGCCAGCCGAACGCTCTAATGGTTCGACCAGTCGAGGCTTGATGCCAGACAGGATGAGGCCGTTCGCTCGCTCCACCTGGCCGTTTGACTGCGGATGGGCAACGGACGCTAAGTCCAGTCGGATGCCTTGCGTCGCGCAGAAACGGGCCAGGGCGCCTTTGGCAAAATTTGTGCCATTGTCGGTGATGATGTTGTGTGGTACGCCGTACCGAGTCGTGATGTCGGCGATAAAAGTCACTGCCGTAGGAGCATTCAACTTCTTGATGGGTTTTGCTTCTATCCACTTGGTGAACTTGTCCACCGCGACAAGTAAGTGAGTTAGGCCACCTCGTGCCGTTTTGAATGGTCCCACCATGTCCAGGCCCCAAACAGCAAAGGGCCAGGCAATGGGGATAGTCTTGAGCGCCGAAGCCGGCTGAAGCGGCTTGGAGCGGAACACCTGGCACCCCTTGCAGTTTTGAACTAATTCCTTGGCCTCTTCTGGGGCAGTCGGCCAGAAGAAACTGTGTCGGAAGGCCTTGGCGACGAGTGCTCTTGAAGCTGCATGATGGCCGCACTCGCCCTGATGGATGTCTTCGAGAATTGCTTGGACTTGCTCTGACTCGACGCAGCGCTGGTAGACACCGGTGACGCTGCACCTGACCAGCTCTCTATTGACTATAGTGTAGGCTGCTGCTCGGCGTTGCACTTGCCGAGCCAAGGTCTCGTCGGTTGGTAGCTCTCCGCTTATTAAGAACTTCAGGATGGGCTGGGCCCATGAGGGTGCTGCTATTTCTTCGACTGCCAGTACTTCTACTTGGACGAGGGCGGCTGGGCTGGGATGCGGCGGGTTGGAGTCCGCAGCAGCTTGCTAGGTTGAAGAAGTCCCCGGGCCGACTGGCGCAGTCCCCGGTCCGAGTACTGGAGTCTTCGCAATGGTCGCCGCAGTCCTCGAGCCGGGTTCTGAAGTCCCCGGGCCGGCTTCGACTGCCGCATTCTTGGGGGCGTCTGCAAGGATTCTTGTGCCATCTGTTGAGGCTTTGGAGTCGGATCCGACTTCTGCAGGGGGAGCCGGCACAAATATGGAGTCTGACTCTGGTGACGGCTTGATAGATGGCTTGAGGAGGCGCTGAAGGGCGACGACGGATGGTATTGCCTGGCGGGTAGAGCCGATTCTTGCCAGGGCATCTGCTTGGTCGTTGTCGTTTCTTGGCACGTGGAGGAATTCGCATCCCTCAAAATATCCTCTCAGCTGCTGTACCAGAAAACGGCAGCTCGCCATATTTGCATCTTTGGCGTCCCAGTCGCTGGATGACTGTTGGACCACCAAGTCGGAGTCGCCATAGCACAGGATCTGGCGAATGCCAAGCTCTTTGGGAAGCCGGAGCCCGTGTGTCGGGGAGGCTGATCTGGCCCATGAACACCTATGGGACCAGCGGACCGAGCCCCTTTCGGTTCGGCGGGGGGCGGAGGTCGCACGAAGAGCAGATCGAGGCGAAGCACACGAGCAGTTTACCCAGCTTCGGAGCTTCCGGAGAGATAACACTCCTACTGCTGCATGTCTGAGTGTATTGAGTTCTTGCTCAGGAGCGCTGAGTGCTACAGTACACACAAGCTGCTAACGAGACCGAGCGTGAGTGTTCTCTGGCTTCTAACCTTTTGAACCCCTCTCTACGTTGCGGATGGGCCTCCTTTTGTATGCTAAAGGGGTCTCCGACAGGTGGCAACGTAGACAAGGGTAAAAATGGAGAAGGAGTGGTTGGTACAGCTACTTGTACATTGTATCATACCTAACCCTGACGGCAGGGGACAAAGGCATTAAATGCCCATCTACGTCGCCCTAACAGTGCAGAAAGGGATCGTCAGGGCGCCACCGCTTGCCACGATGGCAATCTTGTCAACGCCGCTTGCCACATCAAGGCTTCCGCTGGCCGCAAGACGTTTTCTTGTCACGCGCTACCGGAAAGGTCCTAGGGCAACACGTTAGTGGATGTGCTGGAGCGCAGGTACAGAGTGGTGGTCTGCCGCGGCAAGCGCCTTGCCGCGGTTGTTGTCTTGTCGCGTCCGGAAGCTTGTCGCTCACCGGGCCTTCCCGGCAAGCTCCTCTTGCCGGGGCCTTGTCTCCTAGGTGCCTTGGGTGGCCTTCCCGGCAAGCTCCTCTTGCCGGGGCCTTGTCTCCTAGGTGCCTTGTGTGGCCGTCCCGGCAAACTCCTCTTGCCAGGGCCTTGTCTCCTAGGTGCCTTGGGTGGCTTTCCCGGCAAGCTCCTCTTGCCGGGGCCTTGTCTCCTTGGCTTGAATACTTTGTTCTTGAATGGCTCCAAAGGAACCATGGAGGACCTTGGCGGTCACCTGGTAAGCCCTGCCGCGGAGGGCTGCAACTGCCCGTGCACAAGTTCGGGATACTAGGGTACCCCTACTCTAGTACACCGACAGGAGCCCCCGGGCCTGGGCCACACACGGTGCCGAGCGCTGTTGGGCCAGGCCCAAAACAGGGCATCGGCATCGCTGGCCTGGGTTACGCCAGTAACTCACCCCGGACCCACCACGCCCTCCATTTAACCAGCACGCTGCGTCGAATGCGGCGTCGTGTGAGAGATCGTGGGTGGTTTCTTTATTCGGAAAGACGGAACGTCCGCCCCCTCCCTCTTTATAAGCAGGGGAAACTGGGGCAGATCGCCCATCTCGCCAGTTGCTGTCCAATCTCGAAAAACCCCCACTACTTCCCCCCTCTTCCCAAGGCTGAAGAGAGAGCAGCGCTCCGCCCCCCATCGCCACCAGCATCACCAACGCCATCGATCTCCCTCACCACCTCCGCCATGGCTCCGAAAGCCGACAAGGGGAAGGCCGTGAAGTCGGCCGAGGCGCAGCTTTGCAGGCCGCAGTATGAGCGGCAATCTTTCCCCCCAGCTCGCCGCGAGGGAGCTGAGGGAGTACTACTACCTCTTCTGGTCGACGGAGACGCGAGCGCATCCGCGCACGAAGGTACTCCCAGCTGCTGCTTCGGAACTGGCTCCGGATGGGTACCCTTTCTTCGCGCTGTTCTTCTACTGCGGGCTCTGCCCGCCTTTCTCTGAATTTTTCTGCGATATCATGAACACCTACGGGTTCCGCCTCCTTGACTTCACCCCCAATGTTGTTCTGACCATGGCAGTTTTCGCACATCTCTGCGAAAACTTTGTCGGAGTCCATCCAAACGTAGCCCTTTTCCGCCACTTCTTTATGCCGCGAGTTGAGAGAGAGGAGCCTCTTTCTGGTGGGATCGCCGGATCTCGAGGACCGCAAGAAGGAAGCTTACCTCGGAGGGAGAGCTCCGCAGCAAATGGGATGAGTGGAGAGCAGACTGGTGCTGGATTGTCGAGGAGAACCCATGATCGTTTACCGCCCAGCGCCAAACCTCGATAGTCTTGGCAACAGCGATTGGAGCGATCCGGCCTCGGAAGGCGCTTAGATCAAGATTGCCGTCATCCGGATCTCACGCCGAGGCTTGCCGGACTCACCGTAGGCACTTGTTGGCGAGATTTCGTTCGCCGCCAGACGCTTCGCAGGAGAGAGGAGGAGACCCGCCTGGGAGTTCCAGAACGCGACGGATATCATGAGGCTACGCCCGGGCCTCAACTTCAATTTCACTGTCCTGGAACTGGACGCGATGCTCTTGGAGCTGTTCAAGCACGATCCTGAGCATCCCGGAGCCTTCAGGTTGCCGAAGAATGTCGTCCCGCTGTGCAACAATTCCTCGCTCGACCGCATCCGTGCAATGATGTCGTTGTGCTACTCGCATGGAATCGTTCCAACCTGGCAAGAGCCTGCAGATGACGTCGTGCGAGTGTTCTTTGACAGCCTGGTAGAAGTGCCGGTCCGCCCCGATGAACAAAAGAGCCTCACCCGCGACACCACCGATGATGAGATGCAGCGACGCCACCAGGCTGGAAGAGGCGGCAGAGCGCTGCCGCTGGGCAGTTCGGATTCACCGTGGAGGAGGCAGAGGCAGCAGAGGCGGCAAGCCTTGTCGAGCTGTGGGAGTTTGCCGGCGAGGAAGAGCTTGTCGGGCCTGAAGCTGAGTCGAGCGAGCCCGCCGAGGGCGCCTCCTCCCCTCCTTCAGACAGCTTGCCGCGAGCGGAGCCCTTAGCTCCACCAAGAAGGCGTCTCCGCAAGGACGGAGACGTAACGGGGCGGCAGACGGGTCAACAGCCGCCGCGCCGCGCGACGCGCTCCACCGCGGCAAGCACTGTTGCCGCGGGAGCACCTCACGCCACTACAAAGAATCGGAGCGGGGCCCTCGCAGACCACCGCTTCGCTCCCGCGGCCAAGGGAACCTACTCCTCCGCCTCGTCAGTCGGAGGCGAGCCAGAATTTGATCTCTCCACGCCAGCTCCGACGAGGAAGAAGAAGAGTAAGATTCTTTGCAGCATTTGTAGTTCTTCGCTTGTTGCTTTGTCTTGTATCTGATTTGCTTCACTCTGAACCCATTCCTTTTCGTGACGCTGGCCCAGAGAGCGTCAAGAGAGCCAAGGCCCGGTGATTGCCATCGAGGAGCGAACCCACCATGACAAATAGGAGGCGTGTCCGAGACCACCTTGCCGGACGCTGCAACTCTTCCTGAAAGTAGCCCCAACGCAGCCCCTCAAAGGTAAGTATATGGTTTACTTCCTGCTGTTAGGCGTGCATGGGTGCCCTTTCTTTGCCGATATCTTCATCGCTGATTTGTGTAGGAGCAGAGCAGCCTTTCCAGAGTGCCCTCAAGCCGCCTCCCCGACATGCCTTCGCTTCGACTACACCACCAAGGGAGGATTCCCGGCAAGGGAGCGTTCTCCGCAAGGGAGACTTCTCCGGCAAGGGCAGTTCTCCGGCAAGGGGCAGTTCTCCGGCAAGGGACAGCACCAGCGATCCCCCGGTGGCGGAGACCATGACTGTAGACCCTAGCACAGGTAATCCTCTTGCTTGAAAACTTCCCTTGTGTTCTTCTTCTTCTGATTTTCTTTTTGAATATTTGCTTGACTTTTCTTCATTTTCCGGTCGTCAGATCCATTCACCATGAGCCAATGGAGACCGAGGCCGCCCGGCGAGGAGGACGGCGCGTAACATCGACGACGCCGCTGCCATCGGAGAAGAAGCCGGCGCTGACGATCCCGCCGGCGAAGAGGCCGCCAAAGCTGCCGCCGCAGAAGGTGGCGAGGGGTCTGGCGATTGCACTGACGGCCCTGAGGCCGCAGGAGCGCCAGGCGCTACGCCGACCGCCGATCTCTCCGCTGGCAGCTGCCGAGTTCAAGAGCCCCAGCCGGCGCCTATTTGAAGGCCGGCGATGGTGTCTTCATCAAGCTCCCATGGGCGTCGAGCTCTGTGGCGCCCGGCGAAGGAGAAACTTTTGATGAAGAGCTGCTCGCCTCCGCTTAGATCGACGCTGGTCGACGCGCAAACAGCAGCAGCGATTTAGTCCGAGGAGGAGCAGCTGCTGCGGAAGCTGCTGTCGCTCTACCGCGCCCGAGAAGCCAAGCTCGAATCCCGAGAAGCGCTTGTCGCGAAGGTGGGAGCAGACATCGAGAAGCGCGCGGAGGAGCTCCGGGGCCTCAACCAGGAAGCTCTCCGGTCCCTCGCAGAGGAGCGGGAGCGACTCGCCGAGGAGTGCAAAGCCTTCCTCCTCGAGAAGGCTGAAGCCGAGGAGCAACAGCGGCTTGCCGCAGAGAAGCTATCTGCGCAGGAAGGCGAGTTGGCGCAGAGGAAGGTTAATATTGATAGCCATGAGGAGGATCTAGCCACGCACGAGCAAACATTTGGCCGGGCTCTCAAGGAAGCAATGGATGCTGCCGCAGCTGCCGAGGCCGCCAAGAAGGAGCCGAGACGAAGGTGATGCAGCCGGAGGCCAATCTCAAGGAGAGCGGCGAGGAGCTTGCTGCACTCAAGCATGAGCGCGAGAAGGATGCCTACACTCTTGGCGAGCTGCAGGGCCGTCTCGCCTAGAGGAGCAAGGAGCTCGGCGCCGCCAAGGACTCCAACGCAGATCTTGAGTTGAAGCTGACCACCTTGACTCAGGCGCTGGACGGCGCCAGGAAGCAGGAGCTGGCCTTGAAGGAGAAGATCAAGGCCGACGAGGCGCTGCTGGCGAGTGCTGCTGCCGCCCAGAATACCTTTAGGGAGAATGTGGAGCACTGGACCGAGGGTCTCGTGGATGTTGCTGCAGCCATCGACAGGGAGCTGGCGCAGCTGGGGATGGAGGATCTTGGATATTCCTCCGATGAGCACCTCCGACCTAGCGCCAAGCTCAGCTTGTTCTTCAAGGGCGTGGTGACGGCCCTCCAGCGACTCCGGGAAGAAATCCCAAAGCAGCTAGCCGAGGAGTCGCGCCAGATCTGCGCGGGAGCTCTTCAAAGGGTGCTGATGAAGGTGGCCTTCCGCAACCCAGGCCTCAACCTCACCAACGTCCTCAAGTCTTTGCCGCCGGATGCTGATGTGGAAGCGCTCAAGACCCTTGTCGCACCCATCGTGGGACAGGGTGAGCGGGATCAAGAGGGTTGAGGGCGATCGCGAGATTAGGCCGCCCGCTTTCTCTTTTTCTTGCCACCTTGGTCATGTTATGAGAACAATCTATTAGAGCTGCGACAAGCTATCTTGTAATATAACTCTATTTCGGGTAGCAATTGCTATGTTATTTCCTTTACTTGGTTCCTTCCTTTGTATGTTTTTGCCTCACGCTTTAGGGAACCTGTCGTATGAGGCACTGGTCATGAGCGCTGAGACGTCGGCAGCTTTTGGCGGTGCTGCTACCGACAAGAAACCTTGTCGCAACTAGTCGCAGCTCACTTAAGTTGTTGAGCGGACTCAAAACAAAGTAAAGGCGCAACTAGCTACGAGTTGGTTCCTCCGCGCACAGGTTTTCCATACAAAGTACGGTCGTTCGAGGAAGATAACTTAAAAATTTTAAAACTGATTGCTCAAACTTTAGTAACTTAGCTTTTCTGTCGTTTGCTTCCCGGTAAGGCTAGACTTCCTTGAGCGACACCTGGTCCACACGATTATCTTCTCCTTTCCCCCCGGCAAACTTGTGGGCGAGGGAACCTTCCTTTCTTTGAGAAAGAGAAAGAAGAGAAAATAAAGATATGGAGCCTTATGGCTTGTTATTGCTTACCGGGGGTAGGTGCTGCACAAAGTGTCGATAACGCATGCAAAATAGAAGTAGAAAGCATGAAATTGACAAGATGTGCGAAGCACATTAGCTTTACTTATGCACGGGTCTGCGCCCGGCTTTGTACAAAGGATTACATGCAACATCGGCAAGACTTGTACAAAAGGTGGTTGCCGGAACAGGTTCCGGCAACCGCGCCCTACGGGTAAAACTTACGAAGATGCTCAATGTTCAAGGAGTTGCTCATCGGAATGCCATCTTCGGTCTCAAGGCGGACATCGCCAGGCCTAGTGACTCGTTTCACCCGGTAAGGGCCTTCCCACTTCGGCGTCAAGTTGTTGGAATTCTTGGCGAACTGAACACGCCGAAGAACAAGGTCGCCTTCCTCGAGACTTCTGGCATTAACTTTGCGGCTATGGTAGCGGCGCAAAACTTGCTGGTATCGAGCAGCTCGTACAACAGCCTGAAGACGATCCTCCTCAAGGAGCAGCGCGTCATCTTGTCGCGAATCGCTCTTGCTCAAGCTCATCATAAGCGAGCATTCGAGGTGATCCGTATCTGAGTTCCGTGGGGAGAACTGCCTCGCTCCATAGACTAGAGCGAAAGGTGTCTCGCCGGTGGCTCGATTTGGCGTCGTCCCGATCGACCAAAGAACCACCGGCAGCTCCTCGATCCAGCTTCTTTCCGTGACTTGTGCAGCCCGTCGAAAGTTCTGGTCTTGAGCCCGCAGCACTTCAAAGATTCGCCCTCTCCGCTTGACCGTTACTTCTCGGATGAGCAATGTAAGCGGCGAACCTTGGTGCCAAGATCTTGGACGTACTGCATGAAGGTGCGGCTCGTGAATTGCGTGCCATTGTCGGTGATGATCCTGTTAGGGATACCGAAACGGTAAACAATCGACCTAAAGAACTTGACTGCTGACTGTGCTGTCACCTTCCTCACTGCTTCCACTTCCGGCCACTTTGTGAACTTGTCGATTGCAACGTACAAGTACTCAAAGCCCCCGACAGATCGGGGAAAGGGGCCGAGGATGTCGAGCCCCCAGACCGAAAATGGCCAGGATAAAGGGATCGTCTGGAGAGCTTGAGCTGGCTGGTGTATCTGCTTGGAATGGAACTGCACGCTTCACACTTGGTTACTTGTGCAGTTGCATCACGGAGGGCTGTCGGCCAAAAGAAACCTTCTTGGGAACGCTTTTCCGGCAAGTGCTCTGGCGCCAATGTGGTGACCACATATGCCTCCATGTATCTCTGCCAACAGCTTTTGTCCGTCTTCCAGGTGAATACACTTCAATTTCACACCGTTGAGTCTTCTTCTGTACAGTGTGCTGTCGACAAACTGGTACATACTCGACTGCCGGGCTACTCTTTCCGCTTCTTCTTGCTCTTCGGGAAGTTCTCCTGTCTTAAGGAAATGGACAATCTGATGTACCCATGCCGGAGCTTGTGGCTCGACAACAAGGACTAAAGGCACATCTGCTGCTGCGGGAACATCCGCTTCTACGGCGAGAACCTGCGGCTCAGCCGGAGCTTGACGTTCCCCGGCAAGCTTGCCGGAGCAAAACTTGTCGGGAGCGTCTGCTTCAATGGAACAAACCCTAGGGCTTGCGTGACCGCCCTTGGTGTTGATCTTGAGGACCTTCTTGACGGCCACTTCGGGAAGCTCTGCCGGAAAATAATCACCAGAGATCAACTTCCTCTTCTTGCTCTGTCCGGTTGATGGCGTTACAGACGGTTGAGTCAGCTTCAGCACAAAAAATCCCTGGTTCCACAGGTACCTTAAGTGCAGCGCACTTCGACAGGCCATCGGCAATGTCTTTCTGAGCTCTTGGAACATGTTCCATTTGTAGGCCGTCAAAGTGCTCTTCTAGCTTTCTCACTTCATCAACATAAGCTTCCATCAACGGACTCTGATAACTCTTGTTCACTTGGCGGATGACAAGCTGTGAGTCACCCCTGACAATGAGCTTCTTGATCCCAAGGTCTACTGCGATCCTGAGACCGGCAAGCAAACCTTCATACTCTGCAGTATTGTTTGTTGCTTGCTCCTTGGGAAAGTGCATCTGGACTACGTACTTGGGGTGCTCTCCGGTGGGTGCAACAAGTAGCACGCCAAGACCGGGCGCTTTGCAGCGAGAAGGCACCATCAAAGTACATCAGCCACTCTTTGCTTGCTTCCTTGACGGGATGCTCGTTTGGAATTTCTTCCTCTTGTGTTGGCGTCCATTCAGCTATGAACTCCGCCAATGCTCTGCTTTGGATAGTTGAAGTTCTCTCAAACTTGAGGCCAAAGCTTGACAGTTCCAGTGCCCACTCGACAATCCTGCCTGTTGCCTCTGGATTTTGCAGCATCCTCTTCAGCGGAAAACGAGTGACGACTGTGATCTCATGTGCTTGGAAGTAATGGCGCAACTTTCTCGAGGCCATGAGGAGGCCGAAAAGCAATTTCTGCACAACAGAGTACCTTGACCTAGCCCCCTGCAGAAGGGAACTGACAAAGTAAAATAGGCGCTGCACCATTCTTTTCTGCATCTTCTCAAGCGTCTGCGTAGATCCATCCTTGTCGGGACCAGAGCTTGCCGGTGAAGCCCTACGCTTTCGTCATTTGGATGCATCCGCCATGGTTGCTAGCTCATCGTCCGCCTCCCTCTCTCCGCTACTAACGCAGCACTAACCACTTTGATTGGTTGCCGCTATATATAGCAGCAACATCTCTTGTGGCTTAGGTGCGACAAGTGTTGGAGTGGAGGATGTGTATCTCTTCAAGTCCTGCAGCGCAGCCTCCGCTTCCGGAGTCCATTTCATCGGACCTGCCTTTTTCATAATTTTGAAAAATGGCAGGGCGCGCTCAGCAGACCTAGAGATAAACCTGCTGAGAGCAGCTACGCAACCGGCAAGTCTTCGTACATCCTTGACGCGCTTTGGTGCTTCAATCTGCTCAATGGCCTTGATCTTGTCGGGATTGGCTTCAATTCCCCGCTGAGACACGAAGAAACCGAGAAGCTTGCCGGAAGGGACTCCAAACACACACTTCTCAGGGTTGAGCTTGAGGTTGATCTTGCACAGATTTGCAAAGGTTTCGTCTAAATCTTGAATCAGAGTCGCCTTGTCCTTGCTTTTGACCACTATGTCATCCATGTAGGCTTCCACATTTCTGTGCATTTGCGGCTCAAAAGCGTCATGGACTACAAATGCAAATGTTGAACTAGCATTCTTTAATCCGAAAGGCATCCGTATTTAAAACAAGATGTGCCACATGGGGTGATGAATGCGGTCTTCTCCTCATCCTCTTACGCCATGAAGATCTGATGATATCCTGAGTATGCATCCGTAAATGAAAGCAAATCACATCCGGCAGTGGAGTCAACAATCTGGTCGATGCGCGGCAAGGGAAATGGGTCTTTGGGACAAGCTTTATTGATATCGGTAAAGTCGATACAAAGCCTCCATTTCCCGTTTGCCTTGCGTACAACTACAGGATAGGCCAACCACGTAGGATGGAGCACTCCTCTGGCAAGGCCTGCTGCTTCCAATTTCTTGATTTCTTCTGCGATGAATTCTTGGCGCTCCACTGCCTGCTTCCTGACTTTCTGCTTGACGGGCCGCGTATGAGGACAAACGGCAAGATGGTGCTCAATTACTTTCCTGGGAACACCGGGGATGTCAGACGGTTGCCACGCAAACACGTCGATGTTCGCCCGCAGGAAAACAGCAAGCGCCTTCCTATTTAGGGTCGAGAGTGGCACTGATGGTGAAGGTACCACCAGTGCCGTCCTCCATGGCGGACACCTTCTTTGTCTCTGGTGGAGCTGCCATCGTCTTCTTACACTTGCCGGTGGAGCTCGATGGTGCGTCCTCGACGGTAGCGCGGCACTCCGAAGAGGTGCGTTTGCCGGAGTGGGCATCAGAGCTCTTGCCGTACTTGGTCTTCTTCTTCGCCCCCGTTAGCTTCAGCGGCAAGTGGCTTGCAATCTGCTGCAGCAGCTGTTTCCCGGTAGATCTTGTCGGCGCAGATAAGAGCATCCTTCTTGTCGCCAGGGACAGAGATGACACTTATCGTGCCTGGCATCTTTAGCATGTTGTATGCATAGTGAGAGGCTGCCATGAATTTGGCGAGTGCTGGACGGCCAAGTATCCCATTGTAAGGCAATGGAAAGTCAGCAACGTCAAAAGTGACCCTCTCAGTCCTGAAGTTCAACTCGCTGCCAAATGTCACCGGCAACGTGATCTTTCCCTTCGGCTTGCTCCTTCCCGGATTGATTCCTTGGAATGTGCCGGTCTCTTCGAGCTCGCCATCAAGGATCTGGAGCACCGCGGAGGAGATAAGGTTCAAGCCGGCCCCGTCGTCAACTAGCATCTTAGTGACCTTGAGGTTGCGGATAGTTGGTGAAACCAGCATCGGCAAGCACCCGACCGCGATTCTGTGATCGGGGTGGTCCTCAATATCAAAGATGATAGGATTGCTGGACCATTTCGAGAGGCTTGCGTGACTCGACGGATGGTTCTCGCGCAAGATTGACTTCCGCATCCACCGCTTGAGCTGGCGGTGTGAAGTATGCAGAAGCACCGCCGTCAACGCACAGGACCTCTGTGGCTTTCTGGAACTCCTGCTCATCGGTCTCGTCATCATCCATGTCTTCATCATCGTCCTCGTGTTCATCCTTGTCGCGGCCGCGGGGAGGTCTGTCTCCTTGCCGCTGCTTGGCCTTGCCGCGGCGTCCTCCTCGGTCGGGACGTTTCTTGCTAGCTCCTCCAGCACCATCCTAGGCCTTCTCCTTGTCGCGTCGTTCGTATTCAGCCTTCTGCTGCTCGACAAGCTGCTCGACCTTTTTGCAGCTCTGGAGGTCATGGCCTTTGGTGCGGTGGATCTTGCAGTACTGTTTGTTGGAGCCGTCCTGCTTGTCGGCGACCGCCATAGCCTAGCAGTTGGTGCTTGCGGCAACCTCCTTGCCGGAGCTACTAGCTTTGGCTTTCTTGGCGCCACCTCCGTTGCCGGACTGCTCAACAACTAGCACATCTTTGCCTTTCTTCTTCCTGTTGTTCCGCCGCCGGTTTTTCTTTGCCGGGACGATCTCCTCACTATCAGATCCTCCTGCTTGGTATTCTCTCCGGGAAGTCTCCTCCCTTCCTCAGCACGTGCACACTTGTCGGCCAGGGCATATAACTCACTAACGTCTCTGATCTTGCACATCGCCATCTCCTCCCGCATCCTGCGGTTTCGCACGTTCTGATGGAACGCTGATTACCGCGGCAGGGTGGACATCTAGGATGTTGTGTTGTACGCGGCTGAATCTCTGAATGTACTTGTGCAGGGGCTCTCCTTCCTTCTGGGCGAGCAGATGAAGGTCGCTTTCTTGGCCATGGGGCTTGTGGCCGCCTGTAAAGGCGCCGACAAACTGATGGCATAGATCTGCCCAAGAGGATATGGAGTTGTCCGGCAAGTGCATGAGCCAGGATCTGACATTGGGCTTGAGCACCAGCGGGAAGTAGTTGGCCAGGATCTTGTCTTCTCGCCCCCCGACAGCTTGCACCGCGATGGTGTAGATGCTGAGGAACTCCAACGGATGCGTCTCGCCGTCGTACTTCTCTGGTACGTCTTGCTTGAAATTCTTCTTGCTGGGTCACTGGACTTGCCGCAGCTCACGAGTGAACGCAGGGCAACCTACCGCGTCTGACAAGTCGCTCGTTCCCCTGGCGCATGCATGTCGACAGAGGGCCCAGCGGCGCTGGTCGGATTGACGCCGCGCTTCTCTTGGCGCTTCGATCTGAGCTCGGCGTCTTCTTCTTGATGTCGTTCGTGGAAGAACTTGGCGCTGATCGCGGCGAGCTCGTGGATCCGGCGATGCGGTGGAGTCACCGCCGAGGTGGATCCGGCGAGTCGGTGATCTTGACCTTCGGGCGGAGAGTGCATGGTGGTTGCACCCCACCGGTTTTGCCGCCATCGCTGCGTGTTTGGCAGTCCTGCCGCGGCAGCGATGCACTCGGCTGCCGCGAAGCGTCGCCGTTGGCAAAGCCGATGAGAGTCTGAAATGTGGCCCTCCATTCATCGACCTTATCGGCTGTTGGAGGGTAATCCAGGAGCAGTTGAGCTCTCGCCAAAGCTTCTGCTGGAGTGGTGGGTGGTAGTGGTGAACGGCGCGAGGAGCGGGATATGCTCGGACTTCTAACTATGTTAGAAGGAGCAGTATCCCGTCTAGGCGACCGTGCCTCGCTCGCGCCAGCATGTTGGCGTGCATGCTGGTCTTGAGCATCCCGAGATCCACCAGCTCGATCTTGGTCCAACGAGCGTATGGCGTTGTGAATACCATGACGTTGTCGGTCCCGCGCCTCCTGAGACGGGCGCGGTGCATGTACGGACGCCGAGGTCTGCGCAGCCTTGTCCTTGGACTTGGCAGCACCGTGGGCTCCCTCGTCGACGTCCATTCTTCCGCCGGCGTCTACTCCACCACCCGTTTGCTCCGGTGGTGGTGGGTTCGACGCGGACGGAACATCTGCCGCCGAAGCCTTCTTCTTCGGTGGCATGTCGATGAAGATGATGAAGATCTAGCTCGTGTGGATGCCGGATCAGGTTCACACAATCTCGACGCCCCCTACCTGGCGTGCCAAAGATGTCGGGGAGGCTGATCTGGCCCACGAACACCTATGGGACCGGCGGACCGAGCCCCTTTCGGTTTGGCGGGGGGCGGAGGTCACACGAAGAGCAGATCGAGGCGAAGCACACGAGCAGTTTAACCAGCTTCAGAGCTCTCCGGAGAGATAACACTCCTACTGCTGCATGTCTGAGTGTATTGAGTTCTTGCTCAGGAGCGCTGAGTGCTACAGTACACACAAGCTGCTAACGAGACCGAGCGTGAGTGTTCTCTGGCTTCTAACCTTTTGAACCCCACTCTACGTTGCACATGGGCCTCCTTTTATATGCTAAAGGGGTCTCCGACAGGTGGCAACGTCGACAAGGGTAAAAATGGAAAAGGAGTGGTTGGTACAGCTACTTGTACAGTGTATCATACCTAACCACGACGGCAGGGGGACAAAGGCATTAAATGCCCGCTCACGCCGCCTCTAATAAAGGCAGAAAGGGGCCGTTGTGGGCGCCACCGCTTGCCACGATGGCTATCTTGTCGGCGCCGCTTGCCACCGCGCTCCGCTGGCCAAGACGGCCTCTTGTCCTGTCACGCTACCGAAAGGTCCTGTGACGACACATTAGTGGATGTGCTGGAGCGCAGTCTGAGTGGTGGTCTGCCGCGGCAAGCACCTTGCCGCGGTTGTTGTCTTGTCGCGTCTGGAAGCTTGTCGCTCACCGGGCCTTCCTGGCAAGCTCCTCTTGCCGGGGCCTTGTCTCCTAGGTGCCTTGGGTGGCCTTCCCGGCAAGCTCCTCTTGCCGGGGCCTTGTCTCCTAGGTGCCTTGTGTGGCCGTCCCGGCAAACTCCTCTTGCTGTGGCCTTGTCTCCCTAGGTGCCTTGGGTGGCTTTCCGGCAAGCTCCTCTTGCGGTGCCTTGTCTCCTTGGCTTGAATACTTTGTTCTTGAATGGCTCCAAAGGAACCACAGAGGACCTTGGCGGTCACACAGTAAGCCTTGCCATGAGGGCTGCAACTGCCCGTGCACAAGTTCGGGATACTAGGGTACCCCTACTCTAGTACACCGACACCGTGAATGAGCGCCTCGTATTCGTCGACGTTGTTCGAGGCGGCGAAATGGATCTGTAGCGCGTACTTGAGCTTGTCGCTTTTGGGGGAAGTGAGGACCATGCCGGCTCCCAAGCCGGTGCGCATCTTGGAGCCATCAAAGTGCATCCGCCAATGGGTGGAGTCGGGCGCTTGCGGCAGGTACTGGGTTTCGGCCCAGTCGACGAGGAAGTCGACCAGTGCTTGTGACTTGATAGCGGTGCGGGGCTGGTAATAGATGGTGTAGGGGGCCAACTCTATGGCCCATTTGGCCACTCGGCCAGAAGCATCTCGGCTTCTGATGATCTTTGCTAGTGGGGCCGTGCAAACCACGGTGATTGGATGCTCTTGAAAGTAAGGCTTCAAGTTCTTGGCGGCAAAGTGCATGCCGTAACACATCTTCTGGTAGTGGGGGTAGTTCTGCTTGGAGGTCGGCGATTACCTCGCTTCAGTAATACACTGGTCTCTGGACAGGTAGCGCCTTGCCTTCCTCCTTGCGTTCAACTATGATGACTGTGCTGACTACCCTGCTGGTGGCGGCAATATACAGGAGCATGGGCTCCTTTGGAGTCGGAGCCGCCAGCACTGGGGAGTAGTCAGCATTTTCTTCAACTGGAGAAAAGCTTCGTCCGCCTTGGAGTTCCATTCGAAGAAGGTGGTCTTCATCATGAGCTGGTACAGAGGAAGAGCTTTCTCGCCCAGCCGACTGATAAATCGGCTGATAGACGCCAAGCAGCCGGTGAACTTTTGCACATCTAGCAGTCGGCGGGGTACTTCCATCCTTTCGATCGCCTTGATCTTCACGGGGTTGCACTCTATGCCGCGTTCAGAGACCAGGAAGCCAAGGAGCTGGCCGGCTGGTACTCCGAGGTCGAATTTCTCTGGGTTGAGCTTGATCCGGAATCGGCAAAGATTTTCAAAGGTCTCCTTGAGGTCTTCCAACAGCGTTCCTCACTTCTCCGTCTTCACCACCACGTCGTCCACGTAAACGTGGGCGTTTCTGCCAAGCTGCTTGAGGAGGCATTTCTGCATGCAACGCTGAAAGGTGGCATCGGCGTTCCTCAAGCCGAACGTCATGGTCAGGTAGCAGAAGGCTCCAAATGGCGTGATGAAGGCGGTCTTCAATCTGTTGGTCGGGTTCAGCTTGATCTAGTGATATCCTGAATATGCATCTGAGAAGCTCAACAGCTCGCATCCGGCTGTGGAGTCTATCACCTGATCAATTCTTGGCAAAGTGAACGGGTCCTTGGGGCAGGCTTTGTTGAGGCTTGTGTTGTCAATACACATCCGCCACTGCTTGTTCTTCTTCAGTACCAAGACCGGGTTCGCTAACCACTCTGGAAAGAACACTTCCATGATGAAACCGGCTGCAAGGAGCCGGGCTATCTCTTCTCCAACAACTCTTCTTTTCTCTTCTGACAGGCGGCGCAAGGGCTGCCTGACGGGCTTCACATCAGATCGGACATGTACCTTGTGCTCGGCGAATTCCGTCGGTACACCTGGCATGTCTTTGGGGGACCATGCGAAAATGTCCCGATTCTCACGGAGGAAATCGACGAGCTCGCCTTCCTATTCTTTGTCGAGGTTGGCACCCACGACAACAGATCTCTCCGGTGCTCCGGGTCCAAGGGTATCTTCTTGGTCTCTTTGGCGGCTTGAACGAGGCCCTCAACTTCGACTCCTTGGGGTGGGCGACATCTCTGGCTACTTGCGGCCATGGCCACAACCCGATCAAGGAGCCGCTTCTCACCTGCGATCACGGGGGACTCGGCCAGCCGACCGCTTTCAGACAGCGGACGACTTTACGTAGTCGCCGGCTACGGTCAGAATCCCTTGGTACTCATCTTGAGGTAGGCGAGGTGGGGACCGCCATGAACTTGGCCAGAGCAGGTCGGCCAAGCAGAGCATGGTAGGGGCTTTCAAGGTCCACTACTTCGAACCAGACTGGCTCTCGACGAAAGTGATATTTGTCCCCAAAGAGGACGTCTATCAGAATCTTGCCAATCGGTGAGCAGGAAAGGCCAGGTACAATTCCGTGGACACAGTCCGACTGTGCTGAAGCTGTCTTTGCTTGATTCCTAGCTTCTCCATCGTATCCTTGTACAGGATGTTGATGCTGCTGCCTCCGTCTATCAGCACTCGCGAGAAGCGAGCGACCTGCCTATCCGTAGCAAGGGTGGCTCCCAAAACCAGGGCGTAGGAGCCCGGATTCGGCATCACCTCTGGGTGATCAACACGGCTCCAACTGATGGGCTTCTTGGCCCAGTGCATGAATTCTGGAGTGTTTGATGCTACTGCATTCACTTCTTGTTGCTGCTGCCGCCTGCTGCGGCGATCGTCAGCCACACTGGTAAACACTACATAGGCACCATGCTCTTCTGGGTACTCGTCTTGTAATGCGCCGACAGCCCGGCTGCTTCCGGGCGGTGGTGGAGGCGGCGGCGGCAGCGGAGGAGGGGCAAGGCCGCCTCCCTTGGCGATCTGGTGAGCGGTGGCACTTCCGGGTGGTGTGATTCGACGGACGGCGCCGCTATGGAACTTGCAGGTCCGTCGAGTCTGCCAGAAGAGAAGGCCGACAACCAGTTGGACTTGCCGCGGCTGCCCTTCTGGCTGCTGGTCTTCGACTGTCGCCACCTGCCGGCTGTTGGAAGCCGGCTGCGGGGCCTTGCGCTTGTGATCATTCTGCTGCTGTCGCCGACTGGCGTCGCCAGCCGGAGTTCTGGGAGCATGAGGAGCCACCTTGCCAGTCGCACTGACTTCGATCTCCGACTTCATGGAGGAGTCGGCTGTATGCATTTGTTCTACTATGATCAGCAGCTTGTCGAGGGTCTCCGGCTCATCGCAAAGGAGCTTGTGCTTGAGGAGGGTGCCTTCTCTGCACCCGGCGGTGAAGTACTCGATTGCCTGCACCTCATGCACTCCCTCGCAGGAGTTCCGGAGCTCGGCCCAGCGCATGAGGTAGTCGCGAGTAGACTCCTTGGGGCCATGCACGCACAAGGAAAGCTGACGAGGCTTGGGAGGTCGCTTGTATGTGCTCGTGAAGTTGCGGACGAAGGCCTCGGTGAAGTCGACCCAGTTGTTGATGCTGCGGGGCTTCAAGCTGTTCAACCATGTCCGGCCATGCCACGAGCATGAGGAATATACTTACTGACAACGCTTGTTGTCGTTCGCTATGTTGACGGCTGTGGAGTAGTCCACTAGCCAGTCCTCCGGCTTCACGGAGCCGGTGTATTTGGGTGTGTCTCGGGGGAGTGTGAATCCTCTGGGGAAGGGCTCGTCTCGGATGCGAGATCCGAAACAGGGCGGTCCCAACTCATCTTCTTCTTCCAGCGCCAGGGATCGGTAGAGTCGCCGATCCGTGGCGGGCGTCGTTTCTCCGACTCCTCTCGGCAGCCAAGGCGGTCGCCGAGAGTCGGATGCTCGGCAGTGGCGGGGAGACTTCGCCATTCCTGCGAGAGGAGGAGGCGGAATAGTCGCCCCGCCGCTCCACATCGCTCTTGGGCGGCCGTCTTCGCCGCTCGATGGAGATGTGAGTCCGACTATGGCTGACAGCGGATCCTTGTTTTTTCTTCGCGGACGCCGCCCGATCGGCGTCCGGAGACGTCGCGCTTTGATCTCGGCGGGGAGGCAAGTCGCCGTGTTGTCGTCGCTGGCGCCTCCGTGCGGCAGCCAACCGTCTTCTTGCGCGGCGGCAGCGTCGAGCTGCTGGACTCGCTCCGTCATCAGGCGGTGCTCCTCGCCCTCGAAGTTATCCAGCTCGTCTGGCGCCGCCTGGGCGGCGCGGATGTTCTCCGTGGGCGTGGCTTACATAGGGCGATTGGCCCCAAACAGACTGGTGATGGCTACGCCGCGTTGCTGGACCGCGCCTAGGCGGCTAGGCCTAGTCGGAGCCGGCGAGCCGCCCACGGCGCGATCCATCTTGCGCTGGTAGGCTTCTGACAAGCGTCTCATGCTTGCCAGCTTCAGGCGCCACGAGGAGCTGGAGGCGCGCGCTTCTAGCGCCCCAAAGATCGGGCGTCTTCCGGAATGGGGGCGGTCAGGTCTTGCAGAACCGCGTCGAGAGGGTCACGAGCTCCCTCGCCGGAAGGCTCGCTGTGACCGATGACGAGCACCTCCGTGATGGTGCTTCCGCCGCTCTCCGCGCGAGGGAGAGGCTCGTCGTAGACCACCACGTTGGTGGGGAACGTCGGCGAGCGACGTTGTCGGAATCGACCAAGATCGGGTCGGTGGAGCCTACGGACTCCAGTGTCGGCGGGCGGGCTCGCCAAATGACGTGGAGCTGCTCGAGCAGGCCCGCGAGGAGGCTTTCGGGCCGTCTGCGTTCGAATCGGATGCAGGTTTCGTCGGAGAGGCGAACCTCGCCGAGAAGCTCGGGCGAGGCAGCTCGACAAGAAAGTAGGCGACCTCAGCGCCATGCAGCGTCGGTGCAGACTTCTCGGCATGCCGGACTAGCTGCGCTTCGCCGGGGAGGAAGAGGGTTCCCGTCGAGCAGGTCTCCGGACGACGGTGCACCTAGCCCCACGGTGGGCGCCAAATGTCGAGGCGTTAGGTGCGACATATGCCAAAGGATGGCTTATCATGGAGGGGCGAGTAGAACGTCGCGGTTCCTAAAGCAGGATGAGGCGAAGACATGCACGCCGGCGAATCTTACCCAGCTTGAGGCTCTCCGAGGAGATAACACCCTATCGCTGCTGCTCTGCGGGGTCTCCGCATGATCACTATGGCAAAGTGGGTACAAGGTTGCTCCTTGAGCTGTTCGGGGTGAGGAAGGAGAAGGGCACGGCTAGCTCTTCCCTTCCCTCTATGTGTATCTAAAACTATTGGGGTCCAACCCTTTGCATGGGTGCCCCGGGGGGTTTATATAGGCCTACCCCCTGGGGGTACAATGGTAATCCGGCTGGGCGCAGGTCCCAGCCGTCAGTCTCTTAAGTCACCGTCTTCTCCGCCAACTCCTGGGGCCCGCCAACTAGTGGGCCCCGCCGTCGGTCCAGCATGGGGCCGACAGCCCTCGTCCGCCGAGGCGGGTCTTGCCGGCTGCAGGTTACTGTAGCCGTGCTTCTAATGACGCGAGCTTGGTCGTGGGGTCATGGCACGATGCCACCGCATGGCGGGGATCACCGTGCCATTCCTATCTTCGTGGTTAGTGGCGCTTGGGGCCCGTGGGAGGGGCCTGCCGACTCTCGGAGGCCGACTCTAACGGGTCCGTATTTGGGGCGCTCTCGCCATCTTCTGCACTCACGCCGACGGGCGGGTCCCGCCGTCTTCGGGTCGCATGCAGACAAGCCATCGTGGGTACAGTGAATCTGCCAGCGGGGGTAGCGTCGAGGGCAAGGCGTGGCTAAAGGTTGCCGCCGGACGGAGATCTCCGTCGGTACGGCGCCCTGTGGCCATGCCAGCTCTTTATGAGCGGGGAAGGGACGGGCCGCAAGGCAGCTTTATCCCGTCCCGCTCGTGGTCGCTCAGGCAGGAGGTGGATGGAGTCACGGGCCGATTCTCTGTAGCCGGCTTCATCGGAAGTCGCTAGTCTTGGAGTCGGCTTGTTTTGAGGCCGTCTCTGGGACTCGGTTGGGAGGGGCAGTCGGCGACTCCGTCACCGACCCTCAGAAGGCGGGCTTGTCGTCTTGGGGTCTCGAGGGGCGCAGTCTGCCCCGATATTTTGAAAGGTCCTGGGGCTCGGGTTTGCCTACCCGTGGCCCATTGCTCCGACACACCAGGCCACGAGGGTGGAGGGCGCGCCCTACCCCCTGGGCGCGCCCCCTGCCTCGTTGGCCCACGGTGGCCCTCCTCCACTTATCCCTGCACCCATCTTCTTCCTCTGCCTCACACAAACCCAAAAAACCAACTCAAGCACGAGTTCTAGCCACTTTTGCTATGATTTTCGATCTCCTTGCTCAAAGCTCCTCTCGCAAAACTGCTTGGGGAGATTGTTCCTTGGTATGTGACTCCTCCATTGGTCCAATTAGTTTTGTTCTAGTGCTTTATTCTTTGCAAATTTTTGCTGCATAGGTGACCATGTTCTTGAGCTTGCATGTCAAATCTATATGGTTCCAAGTAGTTCTAATGCTTGATATAGGCTCTAGGCACTTGTAGGAGTAGTTGCTATCAATTTTATTGAAGTTGGTTCACTTTTGTTTGAAATTACTAAAAATTTTAGGTTATTTCAGAAAATAATGAAGAGACTTTTGAAGGGCTCGTCGAGCCGAAGCTCGAAGGAAAAACAAAAGGAAGAAGAGCAGAAGCCCAAATATAATTTGCCTCGTACCGCGGAGGTCCGGCCCTGTGAATGGCCTTCCGATGATTTCTTGAGGAGAGCCGGGATTTATGAAGATTGCTAACTATTAATTGAGAACGCCGGTCTCACCGACTTCCTCCGTGACCAACGTCATCAGTATCTCTTACTCACAAATACTTTTGTGCAAAACTTCTACTTTTCCCCTAAGAAATCTCCTCCATTAGTAGAGTTTCATTTATATGACATTGTTAAGGAGATGCCATTAGCTGAATTTTGCGAGGTTTGCAAAATTCCCTTTGAGGGTACCTTGGATGAACCACACCCTAATGAAGTGGAAGCTTTTATTAACACTATCTCTGTGGGAGAAACCAGGAAGGTTTCTGATGCAAGGATTACTAGCATACATTTTCCTTTTTTACGCTACTTTGCCTTATTTGCTAGTCGTTGCTTGATTGGTCGCGGGAACTGTGGAAACCTTAGTGTCCTGATATTATCATTTTGTTCCATGGTTTATACCGCAACAACTCTGTTAGTATGGGCGGAATTATTGCTAGACGGTTAAGTTTGAACCATACTAAGGGCCACTTCTTTGGAGGCATTTATGCTTCACGCCTAGTTGAATACTTTAACATACCTATTAGGCATTCGGAGAAGGAAGAAACATCGTTGCCTCGTGCTTATTTAGATTATAATAGTATGCTAGTGCATGACTTTCTTGTTAAGGGCAAGGAAGGGGAGCTTAAATATAAATTGTACTTTGATAAACATCACCCTGAGACTATTACTTTGCCTGATCCCTCTTTGTTTAACTTGTCTGCAGGTCCTCACCTTGTTCCGTGGGCGTCCGTTCAAGCCAATCGGAATCCTGCACTAGCCCCGGAACCGGAACCACAAGATGAGCCTCCACGACAGTCTGTTTATTCTTGGGATCCGGAGGCAGTTGCCAGCCAGTGGCAGTCAGTGTCCTCTTCATCACATTATGATCCCAACTATTCTTCGTCGCAGTATGACCCCAACTACACATACGGGTATCCGCCAGGCTATCCCCGACAATAGACCAACTTAGGCCAAAAGCCTAAGCTTGGGGGAGTACGTACTTCTCACGGAAATTACATTTATGTTCACACACACTCATTGCTAGATGTCGGATCTCATACTTTTTCACTGTAATATCCATGCTAGTTTATTTTCTTTTTCCTGCTTTTTTATTGTGTGTTTAGTAAACATTAGAAAACCCAAAAAAAATTAGTAGTAGTTTATTTTTCCTGCTGTAGTAATAATTAAAAAGAAAACCCAAAAATATTTCCCGTTCTTCTTTTGCTTCTTGGGAGCTTTCCCGTGTAATTAGTTTTTATTTCTTTTCTTTGGGGGTCAGTAGGAGAAGACCATAATTAAATTGTTGAAGTAGCTCTTATATGCATCATTGTTGATTTAACCAAGAGCCCATATTGCCTTGTCTTCTCCAGTTTATTGAATGCTCGCAGATTCCAGCTTAGTCCAATGCACGTGCACTCTTATTATTATTCACATCGTTCGGTCGTGCAAGTGAAATGCAATTATGATGATATATGATGGACTGACTGAGATGGGAAAAGCTGGTATGAACTCGACCTCTTATTTTTTTGTAAATATTATGAGTTCATCTTTCTTGATTCAGCTTATTATGAATAAAAATGTTTGCAATGACAATTAGAGATCATAGTTGCTCGTTCCATGCTTGATTAGCTATGAGTTATAATGGTTTACCTTGTGTGCCAACATGCTATTAAAATTGTTGTGATGTGGTATGATGGTGAGGTATCCTCCTTTGAATGATTTAAATGACTTGACTTGGCACATGTTCACACATGTAGTTGAAACAAATCAACAAAGCGTTCATGATATTTATGTTCATGCTGGATTATATCCTACTCATGCTTGTATTCAATGTTTATTAATTTTAATGCATGTTCATGACTGTTGTCGCTCTCTAGTTGGTCGCTTCCCAGTCTTTTGCTAGCCTTCACTTGTACTAAGCGGGAATATTGCTTGTGCATCCAATCCCTTAAACCCCAAAGTTATTCCATATGAGTCCACTATACCTTCCTATATGCGGTATCTACCTGCCGTTCCAACTAAATTTGTATGTGCCAAACTCTAAACCTTCAGATAAACATTCTGTTTTGCATGCTCGAATAACTCATATATCAACTAGGGCTGCCCTTATCTTCCGTGTTAGGTGGGTTATTCTCAAGAGGAGTGGACTCCGCTCCTCACTCACGAGAAAATGGTTGGTCACCGGGATGCCCAGTCCCATGCTTTATGCAAACTAAATCAAAATAATTGCAACCAAAACTCCCCCTGGGACCCGTTGAATGTTGGAGGCACTCATTGTTTCGAGCAAGCCATGGATTGATTCTTGTGGAGGAGGGGGAGTATAAACTTTACCACTCTGTTTGGGAACCGCCTATAATTTGTTTAGCATGGAAGATATCGTCATCTCTTAGTTGTTATGTTGACAATGAAAGTATGCCGCTCAAAATATAAATTATCTCTATTTCAAAACCGAGCTCTGGCACCTCTACAAATCCCTGCTTCCCTCTGCGAAGGGCCTATCTATTTACTTTTATGTTGAGTGATCACCCTCTTATTAAAAGCACTAGCTGGAGAGCACAACTGTCATTTGCATTCATCACTGTTAATTTATATCTGGTATGACTATGATTGGATCTCTTTTACCATGAATTACAATGTCTAGTCAGTCCTTGATCTTTGAAGGTGCTCTGCATTTATGTTTTGTGGTCTCAGAAAGGGCTAGCAAGATACCATCTTGTTATATCATATTATGATTGTTTTGAGAAAGTGTTGTCATACGAGATTTATTATTATGGATTGCTAGCTGATTATGTTATTGATATGAGTAAACATGAGACATAGGAGTTATTGCAAATGTGGTTAGTTATGATCTTTGCTGAAAACCTGAATGCTGGCTTGACATAGGTACAACAACAAGAGCAAACAGAGTTTGTAAAAGGTTTTCCTTTTCTCTTTCAGTTTGTCAACTGAATTGCTTAAGGACAAGCAAGGGTTTAAGCTTGGGGAAGTTGATACGTCTCCGTCGTATCTACTTTTCCAAACACTTTTGCCCTTGTTTTGGACTCTAACTTGTATGATTTGAATGGAACTAACCCAGACTGACGCTGTTTTCAGCAGAATTGCCATGATGTTGTTTTATGTGTAGAAAACAAAAGTTCTCTGAATGACCTGAAACTCCATGGAATATCTTAGAATAAATAATAAAAAATCCTCGCCAAAGATGAAGACCAGGGGGCCCACACCCTGTCCACGAGGGTGGGGGGCGCGCCCAGTTCTCGGAATGACCTGAAACTCCACGGAATATGATAGAACAAATAATAAAAAATCCTCGCCAAAGATGAAGACTAGGGGGCCCACACCCTGTCCACGAGGGTGGGGGCGCCCCCCCCTCCTGGGCGCGCCCCCTGTCTCGTGGGCCCCCTGGACACCTTCCATGCCAACTCCAACTCTATATATTGGCTTTCGGGGAGAAAAAAATCAGGGAGAAGAAATCATTGCGTTTTACGATACGGAGCCGCCGCCAAGCCCTAATCTCTCCCGGGAGGGCTGATCTGGAGTCCGTTCGGGGCTCCGGAGAGGGGGATTTGTCGCCGTCGTCATCATCAACCATCCTCCATCACCAATTTCATGATGCTCACCGCCGTGCGTGAGTAATTCCAGCGTAGGCTTGCTGGACGGTGATGGGTTGGATGGGATTTATCATGTAACCAAGTTACTTTTGTTAGGGTTTGATCCCTAGTATCCACTACGTTCTGAGATTGATGTTGCTATGACTTTGCTATGCTTAATGCTTGTCACTAGGGCCTGAGTGCAATGAATTCAGATCTGAACCTATTATGTTTTCATAAATATATGTGAGTTCTTGATCCTATCTTGCAAGTCTATAGTCACCTATTATTTGTTATGATCTGAGAACCCCGAAGTGACAATAATCGGGATACTTCTCGGTGATGACCATAGTTTGAGGAGTTCATGTATTCGCTATGTTGACGGCTGTGGAGTAGTCCACTAGCCAGTCCTCCGGCTTCACGGAGCCGGTGTATTTGGGTGTGTCTCGGGGGAGTGTGAATCCTCTGGGGAAGGGCTCGTCTCGGATGCGAGATCCGAAACAGGGCGGTCCCAACTCGTCTTCTTCTTCCAGCGCCAGGGATCGGTAGAGTCGCTCGATCCGGTGGCGGGCGTCGTTTTCTCCGACTCCCTCTCGGCAGCCAAGGCGGTCGCCGAGAGTCGGATGCTCGACAGGTGGCGGGGAGACTCGCCATTCCCTGCAGGGAGGAGGAGGCAGATAGTCGTCCCGCCGCTCCACTGCTCTTGGGCGGCCGTCTTCGTCGCGCTCGATGGAGATGTGAGTCCGGCTATGGCTGACAGCCGGATCCTTGTTTTTTCTTCCGCGGACGCCGCCAGTCGGCGTCCGAGACGTCGCGCCTTGATCTCGGCGGGGAGGCAAGTCGCCGTGTTGTCGTCATAGCGCCTCCGTGCGGCAGCCGGCTTCGTCTTGCGTAGCGGCCGCGTCGAGCTCTGGACTTCGCTCCGTCATCGGTAGCGCTCCGCCCTCAGTTATCCAGTTGTTCTGGCGCCGCTGGCGGCGCGGATGTTCTCCGTGGGCGTGGCTTACATAGGGCGATTGGCCCCAAACAGACTGGTGATGGCTACGCCGCGTTGCTGGACCGCGCTTAGGCGGCTAGGCCTAGTCGGAGCCGGCGAGCCGCCCACGGCGCGATCCATCTTGCGCTGGTAGGCTTCTGACAAGCGTCTCATGCTTGCCAGCTTCTGTGCGCCCACGAGGAGCTGGAGGCGGCGCGCTTCCAGCGGCCAAGCATCGGCGTCTTCCGAAATGGGGGCGGTCAGGTCTTGCAGAACCGCGTCGAGAGGGTCATGAGCTCCCTCCCCGGAAGGCTCGCTGTGACCGATGACGAGCACCTCCGTGACTGTGCTTCCGCCGCTCTCCGTGCGAGGGAGAGGCTCGTCATAGACCACCACGTTGGTGGGGAACGCGTCGAGCGACGCGTTGTCGGAATCGACCAGCATCGGGTCGGTGGAGCCTACGGACTCCAGGTCGGCGGCGGGCTCGCCGGCGACGTGGAGCTGCTCGAGGAGGCCCGCGAGGAGGCTTTCGGGGCCGTCCGTGCCTGAATCGGATGCAGGCTCGTCGGAGAGGCGAACCTCGCCGAGAAGCTCGGCGAGGCAGCTCGCCGCGGAGGCGACCTCAGCGCCATGCAGCGCGTCGGTGCAGACTCTGTCTGGCATGCCGGACTGGCTGCGCTCGCCAGGGAGGAAGAGGGTTCCCGGCCAGAGCAGGTCTCCGGACGACGGTGCACCTAGCCCCACGGTGGGCGCCAAATGTCGGGGGTTGGGTGCGACATATGCCAAAGGATGGCTTATCATGGAGGGGGCGAGTAGAACGCCGCCGGTTCCTGGAAACGGGATGAGGCAAAGACATGCACGGCCGAATCTTACCTAGCTTCGTGGCTCTCCGAGGAGATAACACCTCTTGCTGCTCTGCGGGGGTCTCCGCATGATCACTATGGCAAAGTGGGTACAAGGTTGCTCCTTGAGCTGTTCGGTGTGAGGAAGGAGAAGGGCACGGCTAGCTCTTCCCTTCCCTCTATGTGTATCTAAAACTATTGGGGTCCAACCCTTTGCATGGGTGCCCCGGGGGGTTTATATAGGCCTACCCCCTGGGGGTACAATGGTAATCCGGCTGGGCGCAGGTCCCAGCCGTTAGTCTCTTAAGTCACCGTCTTCTCCGCCGACTCCTGGGGCCCGCCAACTAGTGGGCCCCGCCGTCGGTCCAGCATGGGCCCGACAGCCCTCATCTGCCGCGGGCGGGTCTTGCCAGCTGCAGGTTACTGTAGCCGCGCTTCTAATGACGCGAGCTTGGTCGTGGGGTCATGGCAACAGTGCCACCGCCTGGCGGGGGATCACTGTTGCCATTCCCTGTCTCGTCTGGTTAGTGGCGCTTGGGGCCCGTGGGAGGGGCCGGCCGACTCTCGGAGGCCGACTCCAACGGGTCCGTCTTTGGGGCGCTCTCGCCATCTTCTGCACTCCCGCCGACAGGCGGGTCCCGCCGTCTTCGGGTCGTACAGACAGGCCATCGTGGGTACAGGAATCTGCCCACGGGGCTGACGTCAGGGCCGGCGTGGCTACAGTGCCGCGCCGGACGGAGATCTCCGTCGGTACGGCGCCCTGTGGCCATGCCAGCTCTTTATGAGCGGGGAAGGGACGGGCCGCAAGGCGGCTTTATCCCGTCCCGCTCGTGGTCGCTCAGGCAGGAGGTGGATGGAGTCACGGGCCGACTCTCTGTAGCCGGCTTCATCGGAAGCCGCTAGTCTTGGAGTCGGCTTGTTTTGAGGCCGTCTCTGGGACTCGGCTGGGAGGGGCAGTCGGCGACTCCGTCGCCGACCCTCAGAAGGCGGGCTTGTCGTCTTGGGGTCTCGAGGGGCGCAGTCTGCCCCGATATTTTGAAAGGTCCTAGGGCTCGGGTTTGCCTACCCGTGGCCCATTGCTCCGACACACCAGGCCACGAGGGTGGAGGGCGCGCCCCCTGCCTCGTTGGCCCACGGTGGCCCTCCTCCACTTATCCCTGCACCCATCTTCTTCCTCTGCCTCACACAAACCCAAAAAACCAACTCAAGCACGAGTTCTAGCCACTTTTGCTATGATTTTCGATCTCCTTGCTCAAAGCTCTTCTCGCAAAACTGCTTGGGGAGATTGTTCCTTGGTATGTGACTCCTGCATTGGTCCAATTAGTTTTTGTTCTAGTGCTTTATTCTTTGCAAATTTGTGCTGCATAGGTGACCATGTTCTTGAGCTTGCATGTCAAATCTATATGGTTCCAAGTAGTTCTAATGCTTGATATAGGCTCTAGGCACTTGTAGGAGTAGTTGCTATCAATTTTATTGAAGTTGGTTCACTTTTGTTTGAAATTACTAAAAATTTCAGATTATTTCAGAAAATAATGAAGAGACTTTTGAAGGGCTCGTCGAGCCGAAGCTCGAAGGAAAAACAAAAGGAAGAAGAGCAGAAGCCCAAATATAATTTGCCTCGTACCGCGGAGGTCCGGCCGTGTGAATGGCCTTCCGATGATTTCTTGAGGAGAGCCAGGATTTATGAGGATTTCTAACTATTAATTGAGAACGCCGGCCTCACCGACTTCCTCCGTGACCAACGTCATCAGTATCTCTTACTCACAAATACTTTTGTGCAAAACTTCTACTTTTCCCCTAAGAAATCTCCTCCATTAGTAGAGTTTCATTTATATGACATTGTTAAGGAGATGCCATTAGCTGAATTTTGCGAGGTTTGCAAAATTCCCTTTGAGGGTACCTTGGATGAACCACACCGTAATGAAGTGGAAGCTTTTATTAACACTATCTCTGTGGGAGAAACCAGGAAGGTTTCTGATGCAAGGATTACTAGCATACATTTTCCTTTTTTACGCTACTTTGCCTTATTTGCTAGTCGTTGCTTGATTGGTCGCGGGAACTGTGGAAACCTTAGTGTCTTGATATTATCATTTTGTTCCATGGTTTATACCGCAACAACTCTGTTAGTATGGGCGGAATTATTGCTAGACGGTTATGTTTGAACCATACTAAGGGCCACTTCTTTGGAGGCATTTATGCTTCACGCCTAGTTGAATACTTTAACATACCTATTAGGCATTCGGAGAAGGAAGAAACATCGTTTCCTCGTGCTTATTTAGATTATAATAGTATGCTAGTGCATGACTTTCTTGTTAAGGGCAAGGAAGGGGAGCTTAAATATAAATTATACTTTGATAAACATCACCCTGAGACTATTACTTTGCCTGATCCCTCTTTGTTTAACTTGTCTGCAGGTCCTCACCTCGTTCCGTGGGCATCCGTTCAAGCCTATCGGAATCCTGCACCAGCCCCGGAACCGGAACCACAACATGAGCCTCCACGACAGTCTGTTTATTCTTGGGATCCGGAGGCAGTTGCCAGCCAGTGGCAGTCAGAGTCCTCTTTGTGTTTAGTGCTCATACTTTTTCACTGTAATATCCATGCTAGTTTATTTTCTTTTTCCTGCTTTTTTCTTGTGTGTTTAGTAAACATTAGAAAAACCAAAAAAAATTAGTAGTAGTTTATTTTTCCTGCTGTAGTAATAATTAAAAAGAAAACCCAAAAATATTTCCCGTTCTTCTTTTGCTTCTTGGGAGCTTTCCCGTGTAATTAGTTTTTATTTCTTTTCTTTGGGGGTCAGTAGGAGAAGACCATAATTAAATTGTTAAAGTAGCTCTTATATGCATCATTGTTGATTTAACCAAGAGCCCATATTGCCTTGTCTTCTCCAATTTATTGAATGCTCCCAGATTCCAGCTTAGTCCAATGCACGTGCACTCTTATTATTATTCACATCGTTCGGTCGTGCAAGTGAAATGCAATTATGATAATATATGATGGACTGACTGAGATGGGAAAAGCTGGTATGAACTCGAACTCTTATTTTTTTGTAAATATGATGAGTTCATCTTTGTTGATTCAGCTTATTATGAATAAAAATGTTTGCAATGACAATAAGAGATCATAGTTGCTCGTTCCATGCTTGATTAGCTATGAGTTATAATGGTTTACCTTGTGTGCCAACATGCTATTAAAATTGTTGTGATGTGGTATGATGGTGTGGTATCCTCCTTTGAATGATTTAAGTGACTTGACTTGGCACATGCTCACACATGTAGTTGAAATAAATCAACATAGCGTTCATGATATTTATGTTCATGGTGGATTATATCCTACTCATGCTTGTATTCAATGTTTATTAATTTTAATGCATGTTCATAACTGTTGTCGCTCTCTAGTTGGTCGCTTCCCAGTCTTTTGCTAGCCTTCACTTGTACTAAGCGGGAATATTGCTTGTGCATCCAATCCCTTAAACCCCAAAGTTATTCCATATGAGTCCACTATACCTTCCTATATGCGGTATCAACCTGCCGTTCCAACTAAATTTATATGTGCCAAACTCTAAACCTTCAGATAAACATTCTGTTTTGCATGCTCGAATAGCTCAGATATCAACTAGGGCTGCCCTTATCTTTCGTGTTAGGCGGGTTATTCTCAAGAGGAGTGTACTCCGCTCCTCACTCACGAGAAAATGGTTGGTCACCGGGATGCCCAGTCCCATGCTTTATGCAAAATAAATCAAAATAATTGCAAACAAAACTTCCCCTGGGACCCGTTGAATGTTGGAGGCACTCATTGTTTCGAGCAAGCCATGGATTGATGCTTGTGGAGGAGGGAGTATAAACTTTACCACTCTGTTTGGGAACCGCCTATAATTTGTTTAGCATGGAAGATATCGTCATCTCTTAGTTGTTATGTTGACAATGAAAGTATGCCGCTCAAAATATAAATTATCTCTATTTCAAAACCGAGCTCTGGCACCTCTACAAATCCCTGCTTCCCTCTGCGAAGGGCCTATCTATTTACTTTTATGTTGAGTCATCACCCTCTTATTAAATGCACTAGCTGGAGAGCACAACTGTCATTTGCATTCATCACTGTTAATTTATATCTGGTATGACTATGATTGGATCTCTTTTACCATGAATTACAATGTCTAGTCAGTCCTTGATCTTTGAAGGTGCTCTGCATTTATGTTTTGCGGTCTCAGAAAGGGCTAGCAAGATACCATCTTGTTATATCATAAAATCATGTTTGTTGCACCATTTGAAGGCGAAAAAATTGGACAAACAGAAGAAAAGGAAGTGACGAATATCGTTGAAACATGCCACTCTAGGAGAATATCATAGCCTCATGGTTAAAGAGGCTCGAGAAGAAAACAAAGAGAAAAAACATTGTGTGTATATTCAAAATATGTAAGTACACTGAGGCAGCCGTTAATGCATGTCACGGGACAACATTTAAATTATTTCATATAATTGAGTTGCTCTTTTAATAATATCATATTTAAATTTCAAGTTTGTAATTACCATCAAATAATGTAAAGTCCATTAGTTTTGAAAAAAAATAGTGGCACCCAACTAATCAACTTTTAATGGTATACTATATTGATTTCACCACGTAGAAAAATAAATAATCAAATGACAACAAATGGTTGTCTAAGATACATAATAGTAATTAATAGACATCTAGCCGCGCAAATGCGCGGGTGGACCCGCTAGTTATGATTGTTTTGAGAAAGTGTTGTCATACGAGATTTATAATTATGGCTTGCTAGCTGATTATGTTATTGATATGAGTAAACATGAGACATAGGAGTTATTGCAAATGTGGTTAGTTATGATCTTTGCTGAAAACCTGAATGTTGGCTTGACATAGGTACAACAACAAGAGCAAACAGAGTTTGTAAAAGTTTTCCTTTTTCTCTTTCAGTTTGTCAACTGAATTGCTTGAGGACAAGCAAGGGTTTAAGCTTGGGGAGTTGATACGTCTCCGTCAGATCTACTTTTCCAAACACTTTTGCCCTTGTTTTGGACTCTAACTTGTATGATTTGAATGGAACTAACCCGGACTGACGCTGTTTTCAGCAGAATTGCCATGATGTTGTTTTATGTGTAGAAAACAAAAGTTCTCTGAATGACCTGAAACTCCACGGAATATCTTAGAATAAATAATAAAAATCCTCGCCAAAGATGAAGACCAGGGGGCCCACACCCTGTCCACGAGGGTGGGGGGCGCGCCCAGTTCTCGGAATGACCTGAAACTCCACGGAATATCATAGAATAAATAATAAAAAATCCTCGCCAAAGATGAAGACTAGGGGACCCACACCCTGTCCACGAGGGTGGGGGCGCCCCCCCCCCCTCCGGGGCGCGCCCCCTGTCTCGTGGGCCCCCTGGACACCTTCCACGCCAACTCCAACTCTTATATTGGCTTTCGGGGAGAAAAAAATCAGGGAGAAGAAATCATCGCGTTTTACGATACGGAGCTGCCACCAATTTCATGATGCTCACCGCCGTGCGTGAGTAATTCCAGCGTAGGCTTGCTGGATGGTGATGGGTTGGATGAGACTTATCATGTAACCAAGTTAGTTTTGTTAGGGTTTGATCCCTAGTATCCACTACGTTCTGAGATTGATGTTGCTATGACTTTGCTATGCTTAATGCTTGTCACTAGGGCCCGAGTGCAATGAATTCAGATCTGAACCTATTATGTTTTCATGAATATATATGAGTTCTTGATCCTATCTTGCAAGTCTATAGTCACCTATTATTTCTTATGATCTGAGAACCCCAAAGTGACAATAATCGGGATACTTCTCGGTGATGACCATAGTTTGAGGAGTTCATGTATTCACTATGTGCTAATGCTTTGTTTCGGTTCTCTATTAAAAGAAGGTCTTAATATCCCTTAGGTTCCAATAGGACCCCGCTGCCACGGGAGGGTAGGACAAAAGATGTCATGCAAGTTATTTTCCATAAGCACGTATGACTATTTACGGAATACATGCCTACATTACATTGATGAATTGGAGCTAGTTCTGCGTCACCCTATGTTATGCCTGTTACATGACGAACCGCATCCGGCATAATTATCCATCACTAATCCGGTGCCTACGAGCTTTCCATATACTGGTTCTCGCTTATTTACTTTTCCGTTTACTCTTTGTTACAATCACTACAAAATACCAAAAACATTACTTTTGATGTCTTTACTTTTGTTACCGTTACCACCACTATCATATTACTTTGCTACTAAACACCTTGCTACAAATACTAAGTTTCAGGTGTGGTTGAATTGACAACTCAGCTGCTAATACTTGAGAATATTCTTTGGCTCCCCTTGTGTCGAATCAATAAATTTGGGTTGAATACTCTACCCTCGAAAACTGTTGCGATCCCCTATACATGTGGGTTATCAACCTGTCAGCCGGGGGAACGTTTTTTTCGCAAAATACAGAGGCCCTTCCCGTGGGTCCTAGCTGTCAGGTGGAGGAATCATTATTTTGCGCGTAATAAGGAGGCATTTCCTTGCGTGCGGCCGTGGACCCAGCTGTCAGCCTCTCCACATACAGTCCACTTTCGATGGATGTTGTTCATTGGGCATGTTGACCAGGCCGCGCCGAGAGCACCAGGGCGGTGGACGGCGGCAAGGCCAAGGAAGGGAACGACACAGAGCTAGGGAATACTGGGCAGTTGTTTCCCACGCGGAGGAGTACGATGGTTTACTGGTTCGTCTACTGTCCCCGGAGAATAACAGCAGGTGTGGGTGAGTAGAGGGATGCCTAGGCCAGCGATGGGAGTATGGTGGGGCCGTGAGGCCTGCGTTGCAGCATAGTCGGCCGCAGGAGGAGGGAGCAGGCAGTCCCGTCGGCGCTTGTTTGAGCGGCTGGAGCATGAAGAGCAGAGATTAAAGAAGCACGACAGCCGTTGGATGGACAACCAACAGTCACTGCTCTCGTGTGTTGACTAAATTGACAGGGCGTTGCATGTGCGTCAACCTTTTTTTATGAAAGCATACGCGTCAACCTGTAGTAGGCGCACAAGTCAGCCTCAAATATGTGGAAAACAACATACAACCCATCTGGCATTATTTCTAATAATGTACATCCCATTTGCTAATTCTTAAGATTTTTTTTGGAGCCCATCTTATTTTTGTTAGCATTACACCCCATATTGTGGCCACGGTTAAAAAGTATACGAAATTTTGCATATTTCGGTGCGGTCAACTGTTTTTAATCCAGAAATGTCGATTCACATTCAAACTATTTTGAAAAGTAATTTATATAAATATAATATCCAAATAATTGTCCACGCATAAAAATTAATGGAATTTAAAATCTTGTAATGAAAAAAAATTGAAACTAATTCCCAATTTGATGTGTTTGAAAAATGTACTACCCATTTTTGGGCAAACCAAATGAAACTCTCCTCGTCTTGAAAGATTTGCAGCCCAGCAGGGCCGATAAAGCAAGTAGGCCTTGTTTGGGTATTTATTTAAAAAAAATAGAACTGGGCTAGCCATTTTCAGCAAGAAAAAAACACAACTGGGCTCATGATGTGGTAAACATAAATAAAACCCTGGCTAGACGGGCCATAGCCCCCGCATAGCCCCGTTCTTACCCTAATCCGTCGCTAAAACTAGTATAAATAACAACTGCTTGTTCCTAAAAAAACTGCACAACCTGCTTGGTCCCTGGTGTCAGCCGCTCGTAGTGTAATTCTCTCGTTTATTGACTATGTTGACAATGGCGTGAGCCCCAGATATCCAACCATTAGGAGGAACCATATTTTTGGGCTTGTAATATAGAGGCACTTTCTTGCGTACTTCCATAATGCCGGTGGGCCCTATTGTCATCCTCTCCACGTTGTCACAGCCCTAGAGCTTGGTTGTAACCAGAGGCATTGCATCCATGCATCATGATTAATTTTCATGAAATTTGAAATGGGGATGACCAAACCCTAGCACCAAAGCAATTCAAATAGGTTCAACTTCAAAATATTTTCAGTAATCCAAATGGCCTTCAAAAATGTTCACCATTTTTGGAAAAATGCTGGAAGCTTGATAACGGAGATGTTGCACATTTCTCCATGACATTTGGATCTTTGAATTAAATCATAAGTATTTGAGTTTGGGCATTTAAAATTATATAAAATATTTCAAATGCCCAAATATTCCCAAACTAAAATGTTTCATGTTGGAAATATTCCAACATTGGACCAGAGCAGTTTGGTGATTTTTGGAGCTGTTCTAGTATTTTAAATAACTCCACAAAGTTACAGAATAATAGAAAAAAATAAAAGAGAGAGAGAGAAGGACTTACCTGACGCTTACCTGAGGCCCACTCACCTAGTGGCCCAGCAGAATCAGCCCAGCCCACCAGGGGTGCCTTGGTCTTCTTCCACCTCTGCCAGTAGGCAGAGGCGTGTCGACGCCAGCGCGCCCGAAGCCTCCACCTCCTCCCTTCCAGCCTGCCTGGCTCCTCCTCGACGCCCCGGAGACGCCACGCGCCTCCCCGACCCCCTCTCACTTCTCCCTCGCTCTCTGGACCTCCCTCCCCCTCGCTCCTCTGCTTCCCCGCCCCCATGACCGAGCATGCCCGTCGCCGCCGCTTGGTGTTGCCACGGCCACCAGCCCTCCCTCGCCCATCCAGCGTGCTCGAGAGCTCCGCCACATCATCCCCGACCTCTCCGCCAAGCCAAGCATCGCCGGACGCCCCGCATCGCCGTCCCTGCCATCGTCTTCAAGCTTGAGCACCGGCGCCGATTTCGTCGATCCGCAGCAACCTTGGCCGTCCCGACCTCGATCTAAGCGCTCATTGGACTCGCTGTGAGCTCCTGCCCGAACCCCTCTTCTCCCCCTCGCGTTTGCATGCTCTAGCCCCATTCCCCACATCCGCCGAAACTTGCCGCCGCCGCGAATGTCGCCGTCGTTGATACGGTGGGCCAACGCCGCGTATGAGCACCTGGTCGAGTTCCTGCTGCCCCGTAGCATCTGCCCGTGCTCTTCGTTTGGTCTAAATCGAGCTGCAGCCCCGCGCCCGTGCTAGCCCGAATTCCGGCCGCCGCCACGAGCTCGACTCCGGCGAGCTTGCTCCACCCCCAGTTCCTACCTCTTGGCCTAACAGACGCGCGCGAGCTCCAGCTCCACGTAGCCGCCCTCCGCCGGCCATTTGGTCGCTGGAGTAGGGAAACCGCACCTCCCCACCGTCCCTGGCCCTGCCGGCGACGAGCCTCGGGTCAACTCCGGCGAGTTTGACTCGGGTTTGACCCCAGTTTGACCTCCCTTGACTCACTAACAAGTGGGCCCCGGTCCTTGTAATTTTTGGTTAAAGTTTAAACTAAACTTAACTAACCCGCTGACGTGGCACCGTTAGATTAGCTAATCAGGGTTAGTTAGTGACACCGACATGTGGGCCCGTGTCCTGCTAATTTTAGTTAATGCTAAAACTAACTCTTTTAGCCCCTGGGTCACTGACCAATGGACCCCACGGGTCAGGTTTGACCTGGGGCGCCCAGTTGACTTGCTGACGTCACAGTGATGTCATGCTGACGCAATAACCCATTTTCTGGATTTACTATAATTCAGGAAAATTCAGAAAATACCCCAAACTTCAAATATTCATAACTTTTAATCCGTAACTCCAAATTAAATAATTTATATATGAAAAGTGATCAGAAAAATATGAAGAATCTGTGTATGGCACTTTCATGCATGATTAAACAAGTTAACCTCACTGAATAGGATGAATCATGATTAGGGCAATTTATGGAATAACATTTGGAGTTGGAATTTGTTCTTGTTTGAATTCCACTTCAATTAACTTGGCTAGATTTTGCATTAGGTGAATTCAGTACCTTAATATGACACGTCATTCATGTGATTGTGCATTGCATTTGATTGTGTTCCTTCTCAGTTGCCGGTGTTTGCCGCCTCTCGATAGACGTGTTTCGGCAATGTGATCAATGACACCGATGAAGAACTATACTATCTTCAGAAGTGCCAGGCAAGCAAAACCCCCTTGTTCATTCCGATATAATCCCACTCTCTCGTTCCTGCTCTATTTTACTGCATTAGGACGACAACGACTCATGTGTTACTTGCTGCGGTAGCTGAACCCCTTTATCCTCTGCATGACCTGTCATTCCACAGGAATTAGATGAAACCCACTAGCATGAGTAGGAGTTGTTTGAGCCATGTTGTGCCTACTCATTCATGCTTGTTGTCATGCCTGCTACTGCTTAGAGTTGAGTCAGGTCTGATTCATCGGGAATGAATTGGAATGGTTGTGTGAACATGTCCCACTGTGTGTGAGCTAAGTGTGTGAACACGATTTGGTAAAGGTAGCTTTGAGAGGCCATGTAGGAGTACATGGTGGGTTGTCTCATTGAAACAGTCGTCAGGAACTGAGATCTGTTTTTGTGATCCATGAAACAGTTACTACCACGCATTGGTCCCGAATCAAATGTACCCTCTCTGCTTCTTAAGCACCCTTGTCCTCGGTCAAGGAGTTGCAAGTAGTTTCGGTGTTTGTAGTATCTTTGGGGCCGCACGCATCTGACCGTAGGGGTGGGTTGTGTTGCGGTAGGCACCATGGCCCGGTGTACCGATTCACCCGTTTGGTGTCTCGGGAACCCTGCACACATCGTTCGGGGCTATATGGGAAACCTCGGCCGGACTCCCTGCGGATGGAACCCGAATAGGTGATAAACCTGGACTAGGGACTTGTGTGTTTAGGTAGGTCGTGGCCGACACCCACGTTGGGCTTCCGCTTGAAGGTTGCCGAGTACATGTCGTGTAAACGGCGGTAAGTGGTGAGCGTGTGTGAAGAAGTACACCGCAGGGTTAATATGATCTATTCGAATAGCCGTGTCCACGGAGAAGGACTTCTGGGTTGCCTATATCAGTTCATAGACAAGTGAAAGTGGATACTCTAAAATGCGCAAGATAAGCGTGAGTTCTATGGATGGCGTTCTCGTAGGGAGACGGGAGCGGATCCATAGTGGTGTATTGATATGGTGAATATGTGGACTCGTGTGCGCCACCTCAAAAGAGTTACTTGCTGTCGTGCCGGGATAGCCACCGAGTCAAAGCTGGCTTGCTGTAGTCAAACTCCACCACCCCTTTTGATAATGATGCATATGTAGTTAGTTACGATGTAAGTCTTGCTGAGTACGTTTGTACTAACGTTTGCTTATTTTATGTTTTGCGAGAGAGGCGTCGGTCTCGCTAGTAGTTCCGCTTGGACTTGACGTTTAGCTTGTTACCTCGGCTACGATCTTGTGCCCTCGGCAGAATCGGTAGATAGTCAGGCTTCTCAGCCTTCTTCATTTTTAGTTATGCGTACTTTCGGACATGTTTAGCTTCCGCTTGTGCTTTGACTTGTATGCTTCTGAGTGTTGGGTCATGAGACCCATGTTTGTAATATCTCGCTCCTCGGAGCCTATTGAATAAATATTTGAGTCGTAGAGTTATGTTGTGATGCCATGTTGTATCTACACATATTGAGCATATTGTGTGTATGTTTGAAATGCTTGGTATGTGTGGGATCCGACAAACTAGTTGTTTATCCTTGGCAGCCTCTCATATGGGGAAATGTAGTCTCGTGCTTACGAGAGATAGTAGTCCGCTACAGGCCGGTTCACCGAGTCCTGCTAGCCCAACACTACTGCTTGGACACTTGACTGGCGGCATGTGTTTCGCCGTTCCTATGTACATCCCCTTCGGGAAATGTCGTAGCGGTGTTATTCGGAGTCCTGCCTAGCCTGCTACAGCCCGGTTCACGTAGTCTGTTAGCCCAGTGCTACAGCCAATTTATACGTTGATGACCGACATGCTCGATGTGATTCATGTATACTGTCCCCATGGGTTAAGCGCCGCTTTGGGTTCACGACTAGCCATGTCGGCCCGGGTTCTTTGTCATATGGATGCTAGCGACACTATCATATATGTGAGCCAAAAGGCGGAAACGGTCCCGGGCCATGGTAAGGCGACACCCGTGGGAATACCGTGCGTGAGGCCGGAAAGTGATATGATGTGTTACATGCTAGATCGGTGTGACTTAGGATCGGGGTCCTGACAGCGTTGGTAGCAGAGCCTGACTGCCTGTAGGACTACCAAGCCAAACGGGTCGAAGTTGAGTCTAGAAATGCTTTAGTTATGTAAGGGAATTGATTGTGGAAGGGAACGTAAGGCTCTTTTTACTCCTTATACCTCATGGCCTTCTGATCTGAGTCAACCTCTTCTCTTCTACGGGGTTAAGAACTAGGCTTCTCATCTATCTATCAGGATGACGTGTTACTAATCCATTGACTTATAAGATTGTTGGATTTAAGCCCCAGTTCAGTTCCTACCATTTCTGTATGACTACTGTTGATCTCGGAACCTTGATATGATGTTGTTAAGTGGCTATGCCACCATTTTGCAGGATGTCTCAAATCATTTTGAGCATTTACAGCCGTTATGCTGTCCGAGTCATCCCAGGTCTCTAAATAGTCTGATGCATTTGCAAATACTTTACTTCCATTTCCGATGTCCTTTTAGTCAGAATAAGCACACTAACCGGTGCGTTGAGGTACTTTGTTGCCTCTGCATAGATGTTGGAGCTATTATTATGAACCTAGTTGTTTAGAAAGTCACCTAGCAATTTAGCAATGTTTTTGTATCCCCAGTGTGATGATTACGGCCATCATTCTTGAAAGCATCCCGTGATGTTATTAGTTAGTAGGCATTCTACTCCTGGGTTCTTGAACCGAGATTCACCCTACTTGTCTAATGTTGATAGTGTTGCTCGTACCTTTAGGATATTAGCAACCTTTGCGATAGTCCTCGAGGTCCGTGGTATTTCCTTCTTCCAAATACTACGAACCGCTTATGGCAGAAGTTCCTTGTTGAACCAAAACATCACAATAAGAGCGCTCTTGAGGAGTTCTCCATTCATAATTGTGAATGTGCCAATTCTACTTTTCTGCATGGGTTATCCGGGAGAAATGTTGAGCCTTGCTCGATATACTAATCCATGCCTCCACAACTTGAAAAATTATATGTTCCTTTGAGTTGCTCTCTTTAGTTGTATCCCGACCATCCTCTATCAGTTGATAACCAAGAGTATGTGTGCATTCGTTTATCGATGTCTATTATCCTTGTGGTCCGTCAAGCCATTACATTGCGGAATGACTAGGAGAAACAAACTCCGATACCTCATCCATTTCCAGGATTGGGTCAAAGTAGTTGTATCCCGCAGATCAAAATGCCAATTCAGCTTTTGATGTTGTTCCACCTGGAGTGTTACCATCTTTATGTCAAGAATGTCATGAGAATTGCACCTTCTCTTATGAATTCTTGATGCAGTGATACTTCTCGCCATCATTATTCATTCCTCGGTCCCGAGTTGTTGTAACCGGAATGCCGACAAGTGAATTGTGATGTGTGAAATCAATACTCCGAGCAACTCGTTGCTTGGCAGCTAGTGGACAATATCCTCATTCTTAGCGTGTTGGTTATTAAATCATCATCCTAAGATTGATCGTGCTACCTAGTCCTTATTTCTGATGCACTCTTCGATCTATGAGTTAGGATCTTGTCAAGTCCTCACTCATTTGATCATATCGTCTTGCCCTCAAAAGCACGATTGTTCTCGAGCTTAGTAACATACCGTGGTTCGTGACTTTCCAAATATCTTCTTGGAAGTGTTACCGGGTTGTTTCTGACTTTTATGTTGAGCTCGCGATCAAGTTGTTTTCTTGTGAACCACCCTTTCTCCAAGAATCTGTGTTGGATACCCCTGAGCTAGTTGGTTAGGCTAGACAACAACCTGGAGAGTTGGAAGATAAAAGCTTGGCTGACTTAGTTCGTTCCAAAGGGTTATTCATGTGTAGTGTGTGTTGAAGAAAGATGATATCTTCATCGATTGGTCCCTGTGATCGATTCTTTGGACCTATGGTCTCATCAATCCTTTGATTTGAGTGTGGGCTATCGTCAAATCAAATCAGTACCAACGATGCTCGTAATGTTGTCTTACTCATGATTGACCCCTTGAGCATACACCATTACATCTTTTGGTATGACCAATACTATCACCGTGTTCACATGATGGTGGAAGTCCAGTGATATGGAAATTCCGATGAGTTGCTGTTGAGCCCATCAAGAGCATTTTGTCTCCCCATGAGTCATGTTGAACATCAACCTAGTGTCGGAAACTTGTGTAAGCATTTCTTCGTGTGCCGTTCATGAAGCTTATGTTTGGATGAAAGTAGTGACTTCCTCTAATTCATGTGCATCTGGTGTAAGTTGCCGCCATGAATTTGAGAAAGGTTTGTTTTGTTTCCTCTGGAATCGTCCCAAGTCAGTCATGCACGTGCGAAGTGCTCTATGGTTTGATAGGTTGGCCGCCTCCACTCCATATGTGTTCCTAGCATACCAAGCCACTGATTGGTTTGTTCGAGGAAAAGGAGTTGCTGTGCGAATACTAGTTCTTGCACAAGATTCCAATATCCTCGAAGATGGTTCCCCACCTGAACTCGGTAGTGTTTTGTTGTAAGACTACCATGTGGTCATGCTTGTCTGGGACAACGTGTTCACATGTGTGTAGCAGAACCAGCTCATGTTTTGGAGCTTGCTATCGTAGTTCATATCCCGAGAATCTCGCAACGTTATCTCGTCGATTTGTGTTGCGACCTTTCTTTTCAGACATGCGGAGTCTGGAGTATCCTATTACCAATCGGATCTGAATCTCAGGCAGATATGATGGTTGGAACATTCCCAGCATTTGCATTTTGTTCCCAGCTTACACCCTATTGTGCCAATTCCCCATGGGCGGCCTTCTTAGTAATTCTTGTCTAGGATCATCCTCAAAAGTGGACTTACCATGGGTCCCATCCATTTCCGGTGCAAAGCAAAAATCATCCATTGCGTTGTCTTCAACAAGGTAGTCCACATCATCCATTCTACTCTGGGTATGCCCTTCCTTTGCACTCCACCAAACGATCGTTTGTGATTCCCTTAGGCTGGTATGAAGAGTTTGATGATCTCTGAATCAAAAGTAATTCTTTTTGCCACTTAAGGGATTAGTTCGTGCGTCACCTTTCCTAAGGTGTCCGTTATGGAATCATGGCAATCATCTCCTTGTTACTTTGAAACCATGCACCATCTCTCTAAGCGTGGAATTGTTGCCCACTAATCAAACCTCGTCGTTTGTTATTCCATTCCTCACGATGTGTTTTGTGTCTCAACTCGAGATGTTTCCCCATCTCATTCCGTGAGCTGATCTTGAGTTGCTCGATCTTCAAGAAGATTAAATCCTGTAGGGGTTCCCCCTCCTTTCTGTTGTCGTGCCGAGTGAAGATCTCGAAAGCGAGGACGTCAAGACCAAGATGATGGAATGAATCAACATCTTCGAGAAGGGCAAATGGATCATGAAGGTTGTGATAGTTTTGTGACTTCCCTTTTCCTCTTACCTCACGTCTTGAATCTCGGGGCGAGATTCTTGTTTAGTGGGGGTGAGTTGTCACAGCCCTAGAGCTTGGTTGTAACCAGAGGCATTGCATCCATGCATCATGATTAATTTTCATGAAATTTGAAATGGGGATGACCAAACCCTAGCACCAAAGCAATTCAAATAGGTTCAACTTCAAAATATTTTCAGTAATCCAAATGGCCTTAAAAATGTTCACCATTTTTGGAAAAATCTTGGAAACAGTAACCACGGATGTTGCACATTTCTCCATGACATTTGGATCTTTGAATTAAATCATAAGTATTTGAGTTTGGGCATTTAAAATTATATAAAATATTTCAAATGCCCAAATATTCCCAAACTAAAATGTTTCATGTTGGAAATATTCCAACATTGGACCAGGAGCAGTTTGGTGATTTTTGGAGCTGTTCTAGTATTTTAAATAACTCCACAAAGTTACAGAATAATATTAAACAAATAAAAGAGAGAGAGAGAAGGACTTACCTGACGCTTACCTGAGGCCCACTCACCTGGTGGCCCAGCAGAATCAGCCCAGCCCACCAGGGGTGCCTTGGTCTTCTTCCACCTCTGCCAGTAGGCAGAGGCGTGTCGACGCCAGCGCGCCCGAAGCCTCCACCTCCTCCCTCCCAGCCTGCCTGGCTCCTCCTCGACGCCCCGGAGACGCCACGCGCCTCCCCGACCCCCCTCTCACTTCTCCCTCGCTCTCTGGACCTCCCTCCCCCGCGCGCCTCGGCTTCCCCCCCCCCCCTGACCGAGCATGCCCGTCGCCGCCGCTTGGTGTTGCCACGGCCACCAGCCCTCCCTCGCCCATCCAGCGTGCTCGAGAGCTCCGCCACATCATCCCCGACCTCTCCGCCAAGCCAAGCATCGCCGGACGCCCCGCATCGCCGTCCCTGCCATCGTCTTCAAGCTTCAGCACCGGCGCTCGATTTCGTCGATCCGCAGCAACCCGGCCGTCCCCGACCTCGATCTAGCGCTCATTGGACTCGCTGTGAGCTCCTGCCCGAACCCCTCTTCTCCCCCTCGCGTTTGCATGCTCTAGCCCCATTCCCCACATCCGCCGAAACTTGCCGCCGCCGCGAATGTCGCCGTCGTTGATACGGTGGGCCAGCGCCAGCGTATGAGCACTGGTCGAGTTCCTGCTGCCCGTAGCATCTGCCCGTGCTCTTCGTTTGGTCTAAATCGAGCTGCAGCCCAGCGCCTGCTAGCTAGCCAATTCCGGCCGCCGCCAGCTCGACTCGGCGAGCTTGCTCCACCAGTTCCTACCTCTTGGCCTAACAGACGCCAGCTCCAGCTCCACGTAGCCGCCCTCCGCCGCCATTTGGTCAGCCGGAGTAGGAAACCGCACCTCCCACCGTCCACGGCCTGCCGGGCGACGAGCCTCGGGTCAACTCCGGCGAGTTTGACTCGGGTTTGACCCCAGTTTGACCTCCCTTGACTCACTAACAAGTGGGCCCCGGTCCTTGTAATTTTTGGTTAAAGTTTAAACTAAACTTAACTAACCTTGACGCGTGGCACCGTTAGATTAGCTAATCGGGGTTAGTTAGTGACACCGACATGTGGGCCCGTGTCACCGCTAATTTTAGTTAATGCTAAAACTAACTCTTTTAGCCCACAGGTCATCGACCAATGGACCCCACGGGTCAGGTTTGACCTGGGCGCCCAGTTGACTTGTCGACGTCCAAGGTGATGTCATCTTTGGCCTTAATAATCTATTTTCTGGATTTATTATAATTCAGGAAAATTCAGAAAATACCCCAAACTTCAAATATTCATAACTTTTAATCCGTAACTCCAAATTAAATAATTTATATATGAAAAGTGATCAGAAAAATATGAAGAATCTGTTTATGGCACTTCCATGCATGATTAAACAAGTTAACCTCACTGAATAGGATGAATCATGATTAGGGCAATTTATGAAATAACATTTGGAGTTGGAATTTGTTCTTGTTTGAATTCCACTTCAATTAACTTGGCTAGATTTTGCATTAGGTGAATTCAGTACCTTAATATGACACGTCATTCATGTGATTGTGCATTGCATTTGATTGTGTTCCTTCTCGATTTGCGGTGTTTGCCCCCTCTCGATAAGCGTGTTTCGACGATGTGATCAATGACACCGATGAAGAACTATACTATCTTCGAAGTGCTGTGCAAGCAAAACCCCCTTGTTCATTCCGATATAATCCCACTCTCTCGCTCCTGCTCTATTTTACTGCATTAGGACAACAACGACTCATGTGTTACTTGCTACGGTAGCTGAACCCCTTTATCCTCTGCATGACTTTTCATTCCACAGTAATTAGATGAAACCCACTAGCATGAGTAGGAGTTGTCTGAGCCATGTTGTGCCTACTCATTCATGCTTGTTGTCATGCACCTTTGCTTAGCATTGAGTCAGGTCCGATTCATCGGGAATGAATTGGAATGGTTGTGTGAACATGTCCCTCTGTGTGTGAGCTAAGTGTGTGAACACGATTTGGTAAAGGTAGCGGTGAGAGGCCATGTAGGAAGTACATGGTGGGTTGTCTCATTGCAGCCGTCCTCGAGGCGAGATCTGTGTTTGTTATCCATGAAACAGTTACTACCACGCATTGGGCCCGAAACCAATGGACCCTCTCGGCTTCTTAACCACACTTGTCCTCAGTCCGGGCCGCACGCAATGCTGACCGTAGGGGTGGGTTGTGTTGCGGTAGGCACCGTGGCCCGGTGTACCGATTCGCCCGTTTGGTGTCTCGGGAACCCTGCACACATCGTTCGGGGCTGTATGGGAAACCTCGGCCGGACTCCCTGCGGATGGAACCCGAATAGGCGATAAACCTGGACTAGGGACTTGTGTGTTTAGGTAGGTCGTGGCCGACACCCACGTTGGGCTTCCGCTTGAAGGTTGCCGAGTACATGTCGTGTAAACGGCGGTAAGTGGTGAGCGTGTGTGAAGAAGTACACCCTGCAGGGTTAATATGATCTATTCGAATAGCCGTGTCCACGGAGAAGGACTTCTGGGTTGCCTATATCAGTTCATAGACAAGTGAAAGTGGATACTCTAAAATGCGCAAGATAAGCGTGAGTGCTATGGATGGCGTTCTTGTAGGGAGACGAGAGCGGACCCATAGTGGTGTATTGATATGGTGAATATGTGGACTCGTGTGCGCCACCTCAAAAGAGTTACTTGCAGTCGTACTTCAGGATAGCCACCGAGTCAAAGCTGGCTTGCTGCAGTCAAACTCCACCACCCCCTTTGATAATGATGCATATGTAGTTAGTTCTGATGTAAGTCTTGCTGAAATGCGTTTGTACTCACGTTTGTTTATTTTATGTTTTGCGAGAGGCGTCGGTCTGCTTAGTAGTTCCGCTTGGACTTGACGTTTAGCTTGTTACCTCAGCTACGATCTTGTGCCCTCGGCGAGAATCTGGTAGATAGTCGGGCTTCTCAGCCTTCTTCATTTTAGTTATGCGTACTCGAGACATGTTTAGCTTCCGCTTGTGCTTTGACTTGTATACTCGAGTGTTGGGTCATGAGACCCATGTTTGTAATATCTCGCTCCTCGAGCCTATTGAATAAATATTTGAGTCGTAGAGTTATGTTGTGATGTCATGTTGTATCTACACATATTGAGCATATTGTGTGTATGTTTGAAATGCTTGGTATGTGTGGGATCCGACAAACTAGTTGTTTATCCTTTGTAGCCTCTCATATGGGGAAATGTAGTCTCGTGCTTCTGAGCGATAGTAGTCCGCTACAGCCCGGTTCACCGGAGTCCAGCTAGCCCAAAGACTCTTGCTTGGACACTTATTTGGCTGGCATGTGTTTCACTTTGTTCCTATGTCTGTCCCTTCGGGAAATGTCGCGGTGTTATTCGGAGTCCTGCCTAGCCTGCTACAGCCCGGTTCACCGAGTCTGATAGCCAGTGCTACAGCCTGAATTTATACGTTGATGACCGAGATGCTCGATGTGATTCATGTATGCCTGTCCCCATGGGTTAGCGCCGCTTTGGGTTCACGACTAGCCATGTCGGCCCGGGTTCTTTTTCATATGGCTGCTAGTGACACTATCATATACGTGAGCCAAAAGGCGCAAACGGTCCCGGGCCATGGTAAGGCGACATCCGTGGGAATACCGTGCGTGAGGCCGCAAAGTGATATGATGTGTTACATGCTAGATTGGTGTGACTTAGGATCGGGGTCCTGACACACGTACAGTCATCTCCTTGTTCCTCTCGGTTGTTGACGACGTTGACAACGCAAGAGGGCGGCGCACCATGCACGGCGAGCGAACTAAGGCCGCAAGGCGGAGGACGACGGTGAGGCCTCGGACAGAACGAACAGGAGCCGTGGAAGATGCGCCCGGTCGATCCACGGCGGGGAGTACGAGGGTTGACTGGTTCGGGCGCGGGTGCGTGTTGGGGCTGATGTCGCCGGAGAATAACAGGATGTGTGGGGGAATAGAGGGAGGGACTGGCCAACATTGGAGGGTATGTACGGTAGGACGGCGGAGGCGGGAGCAGGCGGAGCCGACGGGGTTGTTTGGTTTGGGTGGCTGGAGGAAGAAGAAGACAAGAGATAGAAGATACACGACAGATGTTGGATGTCAATCCAACGGCTGGTAGGCAGAATCGTTTGTTGACTGGCTAGTAAGTCGACACCACCTTGGATAGGCTATTTCCTCACGGGTCCCAAATGTCGGAATCCAAATCTGTCACGGTCATGCAGCCTTTCCTATGAAAATTTACAGCCCATTTCAGCAGTGGCCGATTTGATGTGCTAGTTTGAAATAAGTTTGTGGGTGCTGGTGGGGGCTAATCACTTGGCTTTTGTAATGCACATTGAGCTCAAGCAGCCGACGAGAGTGACGTTATTTCCCTTGGTTGGGATTTGCTACACTATTTCACTCTAAATTAAACGAATGGCAAGCCATTTGCCTTGTTTCAAAGAAAATATGACAGTCACAGCCGAGTTGAAAAGGGCAGGAACATCTAACTCCAGCTTCCAAACTGTACAAAAGCACGAGGGTTAATTGTTAATCAGGTTTACAAGAAAAACCCAGGTTGAAAAGGGCAACAACATCTAACTCTAGCACTGTTTTCGGCAGTCATAGTACAATGGATCAGTCAGGTCCATACAATGAACATCCTGGATCGTAAAATTTACTGGATTATGACCGCAATATGTTGTAAATAGAAGCCTGGCATGTTCAGAAGCTCTTTTGCCCACCTAAAACTCCTTTTTTTGCTCTTCGACATACCCATCCGTCAAAACCATGCTGCTGATAAACTTAAGCCTGATGGACAATAGTAACCTCGTATTCAGCAGGAAGAATGTGACAAATCTAGTGTTTGCACGGTTGGCTACATATCGTTCTAGCGTTATTGTATTCAATCGAATCTCATGAGAAGTGAGAAAATCCCGATGCTTACGAATCCACCGATTGGTTATAACTTTCTTACCCCGTCTTGTTACCTAAATAGACATGAAGATTGAAAATAGTTAAGGTCTAAAAAAAGAGTGTCGAAAGAGCAACAACTGAACGGTTAATTCTAGTACACTATATGCGGGCTTCCAATGTGCGTGAAATTATCACCTTTATGTACAACTTCTCCAGACATGGAAAGCATTGCAGCAAGCCAATAATCTTGTTCATATCAAAACTATTCATTTGGATATATAAGATCTTGACAGAATCCAGCACCATTGATAGGCCATCCATGGAGAAACTCTTCATTGAGCATAGAACATAATATTAGTACAAAATGTGTACTCCAAGATGATATATAACATGCGTCGAAATTTAAAATGCAGCTTATGGTTACAAGTGTAGATGATAATATAAAGTGATATGTGTTGGGGAACGCAGTAATTTCAAAAATTTTCCTACGCTCACACAGGACCATGGTGATGGCATAGCAACGAGAGGGGAGAGTGTTGTCTACGCCCTCGTGAGACCGTGGCGGAAGCGATCACAACGTAGAGGAAGTAGTCGACGTTCTCCTCGCGATCCTGTCGATCCTAGCGCCAAGTTACTCGTGCACCTCCGAGTCGATGATGACGTAGAGGAAGTAGTCAGACGTTCTCCTCACGATCCAGCCGATCCCAGCGCCGTTACTCCGGCGCCTCCGAGTTCTTGGCACACGTTCAGCTCGATGGCGCTCCACGGGCTCCGATCCAGCAAAGCTCGAGGAGAAGGAGTTCCACAAGACGACGGCGTGTTGACAATCTTGATGTTTCACCGACGCAGGGCTTAGCCTAAGCACCGCAACGATATGACCGAGGTGGAATATGGTGGAGGGGGCACCGCACACGGCTAAGGAACGATCTCAAGGATCAACTTGTGTGTCCTAGGGTGCCCCTTCCCCGTGATATGAAGGAGGGAGGGAGGAGGTGGCCGGCCCAAGGGGGGCGCACCAGGAGGGAGGAAACCTACTCCAAGTAGGTTTCCTCTCTTTCCTTATCTTATTTGGAGGGGAAGGAAAGAGTACTAGTATTTAGGAAGTAGTACTAGTAGTAGAAATAGGAAGAGGGGGAAGGAGAAAGGAAAGGGGGGGCCGGCCCCCCTTCCCAATTCGGATTGGGCTTGGGGGGGCGCGCCCCCCTCCCTTGTTCCTTCTCCCTTCCTCCTACATGGGCCCAATAAGGCCCATATACCTCCCGGGTTCGGTAACCTCCGGAGCTCCAAACTTCTCCGGAACCTTTCCGGTGTCCAAATATATCCGTCCAATATATTAATCTTTATGTCTCGACCATTTCGAGACTCCTCGTCATGTCCGTGATCATATCCGGGACTCCGAACAACCTTCGTTACATCAAAATACACAAACTCATAATATAACCGTCCTTGAAACCTTAAGCGTCACGGACCCTACGGTTCGAGAACAATGTAGACATGACCGAGACACATCTCCGGTCAATAACCAATAGCGGTACCTGGATGCCCATATTGGTTCCTACATATTCTACGAAGATCTTTATCGGTCGAGACCGCATAACAACATCGTTGTTCCCTTTGTCATCGGTATGTTTACTTGCCCGAGATTCGATCGTCGGTATCCAATACCTAGTTCAATCTCGTTACGGTAAGTCTCTTTACTCGCTTCGTAATACATCATCTCACAACTAACTCATTAGTTGTAATGCTTGCAAGGCTTATGTGATGTGTATTACCGAGAAGGCCCAGAGATACCTCTCCGACAATCGGAGTGACAAAACCTAATCTCGAAATCGCCAACCCAACAAGTACCTTTGGAGACACCTGTAGTACTCCTTTATAATCACCCGATTACGTTGTGACGCTTGGTAGTACCCAAAAGTGTTCCTCCGTAAACGGGAGTTGCATAATCTCATAGTTACAGGAACATGTATAAGTCATGAAGAAAGCGGTAGCAACATACTAAGCGATCGGGTGCTAGGCTAACGGAATGGGTCAAGTCAATCACATCATTCTCCTAATGATGTGATCCCGTTAATCAAATGACAACTCATGTCTATGGTCAGGAAACATAACCATCTTCGATTAACGAGCTAGTCAAGTAGAGGCATACTAGTGACACTCTGTTTGTCTATGTATTCACACATGTATTATGTTCCGGTTAATACAATTCTAGCATGAATAATAAACATTTATCATGATATAAGGAAATAAATAATAACTTTATTATTGCCTCTAGGGCATATTTCCTTCAGTCTCCCACTTGCACTAGAGTCAATAATCTAGATCACATCACCATGTGATTAACATCGATAGTTCACATCATCATGTGATTAACACCCATAGTTCACATCGCCATGTGACCAACACCCAAAGGGTTTACTAGATTCAGTAATCTAGTTCACATCGCTATGTGATTAACACCCAAAGAGTACTAAGGTGTGATCATGTTTTGCTTGTGAGAGAATCTTAGTCAACGGGTCTTTCATATTCAGATCCGTTATGTATTTTGCAATTTTTCTATGTCTACAATGCTCGCACGGAGCTACTCTAGCTAATTGCTCCCACTTTCAATATGAATCTAGATCGAGACTTAGAGTCATCCAGATCGGTGTCAAAACTTGCATCGACGTAACCCTTTACTGACGAACCTTTTGTCACTTCCATAATCGAGAAACATATCCTTATTTTACTAAGGATAATTTTGACCGCTGTCCGATGATCTACTCCTAGATCACTATTGTACTCCTTGCCAAACTCAAAGGTAGGGTATACAATAGATCTGGTACACAGCATGGCATACTTTATAGAATCTATGGCCAAGGCATAGGGAATGACTTTCATTCTCTTTCTATCTTCTGCCGTGGTCGGGTTTTGAGTCTTACTCAATTTCACACCTTGTAACACAGGCAAGAACTCTTTCTTTGACTGTTCCATTTTGAACTATTTCAAAATCTTGTCAAGGTATGTACTCATTGAAAAAACTTATCAAGCGTCTTGATCTATCTCTATAGATCTTGATGCTCAATATGTAAGCAGCTTCACCGAGGTCTTTCTTTGAAAAATCTCCTTTCAAACACTCCTTTATGCTTTGCAGAATAATTCTACATTATTTCCGATCTATAATATGTCATTCACATATACTTATCAGAAATGCTGTAGTGCTCCCACTCACTTTCTAGTAATTACAGGCTTCACCGCAAGTCTGTATAAAACTATATGCTATGATCAACTTATCAAAGCATGTATTCCAACTCTGAGATGCTTGCACCAGTCCATCACTGGAGCTTGCATATTTTGTTAGCACCTTTAGGATTGACAAAACCTTCTGGTTGCATCATATACAACTCTTCTTTAATAAATCCATTAAAGAATGTAGTTTTGACATCCATTTGCCAGATTTCATAAAATGTGGCAATTGCTAACATGATTCGGACAGACTTAAGCATCGCTACAGTTGAGAAAATCTCATTGTATTCAACACCTTCAACTTGTCGAAAACCTGTTGTGACAAGTCTAGCTTTGTAGATAGTAACACTACTATCAGTGTCCGTCTTCCTCTTGAAGATCCATTTATTTTCTATGGCTTGCCGATCATCGGGCAAGTCAACCAAAGTCCATACTTTGTTCTCAAACATGGATCCCATCTCAGATTTCATGGCCTCAAGCCATTTTGAGGAATATGTGCTCATAATCGCTACCAAATAGTTCGTAGGTTAATCATGGTCTAGTAACATGACTTCCGAACATGATTACCGTACTACTACAGTGCGGATTTTACTCTGGAAGACCTACGAGGTTTGGTAGCAACTTGATCTGAAGTTTCATGATCATTATCATTAACTTCCTCACTAATTGGTGTAGGAATCACTGGAACTGATTTCTGTGATGAACTACTTTCCAATAAGGGAGAAGGTATAATTACCTCATCAAGTTCTATTTTCCTCCCACTCACTTCTTTCGAGAGAAACTTCTTCTCTAGAAAGGATCCATCTTAGCAACGAAAAACTTGCCTTCGGATCTGTGATAGAAGGTGTACCCAATAGTTACCTTTGGGTATTCTATGAAGACGCACTTCTCCGATTTGGGTTTGAGCTTATCAGGTGAAAACTTTTTCACATAAGCATCACAACTCCAAACTTTTAAGAAACGACAGCTTAGGTTTACTGTTAAACCATAGTTCATATGGTGTCGTCTCAATGGATTTAGATGGTGCCCTATTAAACGTGAATGCAGCTGTCTCTAATGCATAACCCCAAAACGGTAATGGTAAATTAATAAGAGACATCATAGATCGCACCATATCAAATAAAGTGCTTGATTCTGACGTTCGGACACACCATAACATTGTGGTGTTCTGTGGCGTGAGCTGTGAAACTATTCCAAATTATTTTAATTGAAGACCAAACTTCGTAACTCAATTATTCGTCTTTGCGATTAGATCGCAGAAACTTTATTTTCTTGTTACGATGATTTTTCCACTTCACTCTGAAATTCTTTGAACCTTTCAACTATTTCAGACTTATGTTTCATCAAGTAGATATACCCATATCTGCTCAAATCATCTTGTGAAAGTCAGAAAATAACGATACTTGCCACGAGCATCAACACTCATTGGATCGCATACATCGGTATGTATTATTCCCAATAAGTCAAGAGCTTGTTCCATTGTTCGGAGAACGGAGTTTTAGTCATCTTGCCCAAACGGCACGGTTCGCAAGCATCAAATGATTCATAATCAAGTGATTCCAAAAGTCCATCGGCATGGAGTTTTCTTCATGCGCTTTACACCAATATGACCTAAACGGCAGTGCCACAAATAAGTTGCACTATCATTATTAACTTTGCATCTTTTGGTTTCAATATTATGAATATGTGTATCACTATGATCGAGATCCAATGAACCATTTTCATTGGGTGTGTAACCATATAAGGTTTTATTCATGTAACCAGAACAACAATTTATTCTCTTACTTAAATGAATAACCGTATTGCAATAAACATGATCAAATCATATTTATGCTCAACACCAAATAACACTTATTTAGGTTCCACACTAATCCCGAAAGTATAGGGAGTGTGCGATGATGATCATATCAATCTTGGAACCACTTCCAACTCTCATTGTCACTTCACCCTTAACTAGTCTCTGTTCATTCGCAACTCCTTTTCGAGTTACTAATCTTAGCAACTGAACTAGTACCAAATCTTGAGGGGTTGCTATGAACACTTGTAAAGTACACATCAAGAACATGTATATCAAATATACTTATGTTCACTTTGCCATCCTTCTTATCCACCAATCACTTGGGGTAGATCTCGCTTCTAGTGACCAGTTCCATTGCAGCAAAAGCACTTAGTCTCGGGCTTAGGTCCAGACTTGGGATTCTTCACTCGAGCAGCAACTTGCTTGCCGTTCTTCTTGAAGTTCCCTTCTTCCCTTGCCCTTTTCCTTGAGACTAGTGGTCTTGTCAAGCATCAACACTTGATGCTCTTTCTTGATTTCTACCTTCGTCGATTTCAACATCACGAAGAGCTCGGGAATCGTTTTCGTCATCCCTTGCATACTATAGTTCATCACGAAGTTCTAGTAACTTAGTGTTGGTGACTAGAGAATTCTGTCAATCACTATCTTATCCGGAAGATTAACTCCCACTTGATTCAAGCGATTGAAGTACCCAGACAATCTGAGAACATGCTCACTAGTTGAGCGATTCTCTTCCATCTTTTAGCTATAGAACTTGTTGGAGATTTCATATCTCTCAACTCGGGTATTTGCTTGAAATATTAACTTCAACTCCTGGAACATCTCATATGGTCCATGACGTTCAAAACGTCTTTGAAGTCCCGATTCTAAGCTGTTAAGTATGGTGCACTAAACTATCAAGAAGTCATCATATTGAGCTAGCCAAACGTTCATAACGTCTACATTTGCTCCTGCAATAGGTCTGTCACCTAGCGGTGCATTAAGGACATAATTCTTACAGGCAGCAATGAGGATAAACCTCAGATCACGGATCCAATCCGCATCATTGCTACTAACATTTTTCAATACAATTTTCTCTAGGAACACATATAAAAACACAGGGAAGCAACAACGCGAGCTATTGATCTACAACATAATTTGCAAAATACTACCAGGACTAAGTTCATGATAAATTAAAGTTCAATTAATCATATTACTTAAGAACTCCCACTTAGATAGACATCTCTCTAGTCATCTAAGTGATCACGTGATCCAAATCAACTAAACCATAACCGATCATCACGTGAGATGGAGTAGTTTTCAATGGTGAACATCTTATGTTGATCATATCTACTATATGATTCACGCTCGACCTTTCGGTCTCCGTGTTCCGAGGCCATATCTGCATATGCTAGGCTCGTCAAGTATAACCTGAGTATTCTGCGCGTGCAAAACTGGCTTGCACCCATTGTAGATGGACGTAGAGCTTATCACACCCGATCATCACGTGGTGTCTGGGCACGAACTTTAACTTTGGCAATTGCATACTCAGGAGAACACTACTTGATAATTTTAGTGAGAGATCATCTTAAAATGCTACCGTCAATCAAAGCAAAATAAGATGCATAAAGGATAAACATCACATGCAATCAATATAAGTGATATGATATGGCCATCATTATCTTGTGCTTGTGTTCTCCATCTCCGAAGCACCGTCATGATCACCATCGTCACCGGCGCGACACCTTGATCTCCATCGTAGCATCGTTGTCGTTTACGCCATCTATTGCTTCTACGACCATCGCTACCGCTTAGTGATAAAGTAAAGCAATTACAGGCGTTTGCATTTCATACAATAAGCGACAACCATATGGCTCCTGCGATTGCCGATAACTCGGTTACAAAACATGATCATCTCATACAATAAAATATAGCATCACGTCTTGACCATATCACATCACAACATGCCCCGCAAAAACAAGTTAGGCGTCCTCTACTTTGTTGTTGCAAGTTTTACGTGGCTGCTACGGGCTGAGCAAGAACCGTTCTTACCTACGCATTAAAACCACAACGATACTTTCACAAATAGACTCCGCTTTTAACCTTCTCAAGGATCGGGCGTAGCCACACTCGGTTCAACTAAAGTGAGAGAGACAGACACCCGCCAGCCACCTTTAAGCACGAGTGCTCGTAACGGTGAAACCAGTCTCGCGTAAGCGTACGCGTAATGTCGGTCCTGGCCGCTTCATCTCACAATACCGCTGAACCAAAGTATGACATGCTGGTAGGCAGTATGACTTGTATCGCCCACAACTCGCTTGTGTTCTACTCGTGCATATGACATCAACGCATAAAACCTGGCTCGGATGCCACTGTTGGGGAACGCAGTAATTTCAAAAAATTTCCTACGCTCACACAGGACCATGGTGATGGCATAGCAACGAGAGGAGAGTGTTGTCTACGCACCCTCGTGAGACCGTGGCGGAAGCGATCACAACATAGAGGAAGTAGTCGTACGTTCTCCTCGCGATCCTGCTGATCCTAGCGCCGTTACTCCGGCACCTCCGAGTCGATGATGACGTAGAGGAAGTAGTCGTACGTTCTCCTCACGATCCAGCCGATCCCAGCGCCGTTATTCCGGCGCCTCCGAGTTCTTGGCACACGTTCAGCTCGATGACGCTCCACGGGCTCCGATCCAAAGCAAAGCTCCGGGGAGAAGGAGTTCCGTCGACCGCGACGGCGTGGTGACAATCTTGATGTTTCACCGGCGCAGGGCTTCGCCTAAGCACCGCTACGATATGACCGAGGTGGAATATGGTGGAGGGGGGCACCGCACCCGGCTAAGGAACGATCTCAAGGATCAACTTGTGTGTCCTAGGGTGCCCCCCCTCCCCCGTATATAAAGGAGGGAGGGAGGAGGTGGCCGGCCCAAGGGGGGGCGCACCAAGGGAGGGGGAAACCTACTCCAAGTAGGTTTCCCTCTCTTTTCCTTATCTTATTTGGAGGGGGAAGGAAAGAGTACTAGTATTTAGGAAGTAGTACTAGTAGTAGAAATAGGAAGAGGGGAAGGAGAAAGGAAAGGGGGCGGCCCCCTTCCCAGTCGGATTGGGCTTGGGGGGGCGCGCCCCCCACCATTGTTCGTTCTCCCTTCCTCCAACATGGCCCCAATAAGCCCCAAATACAACCCGAGGGTTGCCGGTAACAGCCCGGAGCGCCAAACTACTCCGGACCCTTACCGGGGACCAAATATATCCGTCCAATATATTAATCTTTATGTCTCGACCATTTCGAGACTCCTCGTCATGTCCGTGATCATATCCGGGACTCGAACAACCTTCGGTACATCAAAATACACAAACTCATAATATAACCGTCATCGAAACCTTAAGCGTGCGGACCCTACGGTTCGAGAACAATGTAGACATGACCGAGACACATCTCCGGTCAATAACCAATAGCGGGACCTGGATGCCCATATTGGTTCCTACATATTCTACGAAGATCTTTATCGGTCAGACCGCATAACAACATACGTTGTTCCCTTTGTCATCGGTATGTTTACTTGCCCAAGATTCGATCGTCGGTATCCAATACCTAGTTCAATCTCGTTACCGGTAAGTCTCTTTACTCGTTCCGTAATACATCATCTCACAACTAACTCATTAGTTGTAATGCTTGCAAGGCTTATGTGATGTGTATTACCGAGAAGGCCCAGAGATACCTCTCCGACAATCGGAGTGACAAAACCTAATCTCGAAATACGCCAACCCAACAAGTACCTTTGGAGACACCTGTAGTACTCCTTGTTGTGACGTTTGGTAGCACCCAAAGTGTTCCTCCGGTAAACGGGAGTTGCATAATCTCATAGTTACAGGAACATGTATAAGTCATGAAGAAAGCAATAGCAACATACTAAACGATCGGGTGCTAGGCTAACGGAATGGGTCATGTCAATCACATCATTCTCCTAATGATGTGATCCCGTTAATCAAATGACAACTCATGTCTATGGTCAGGAAACATAACCATCTTCGATTAACGAGCTAGTCAAGTAGAGGCATACTAGTGACACTCTGTTTGTCTATGTATTCACACATGTATTATGTTCCCGGTTAATACAATTCTAGCATGAATAATAAACATTTATCATGATATAAGGAAATAAATAATAACTTTATTATTGCCTCTAGGGCATATTTCCTTCAATATGTGTACTCCAAGAACTGTGGAGCCAAACACCATATTGAAATGAGCACAGAGATTATGTATTACACCTAAGGTCTCCAGTTTAGGCGTGGAGAGGACGGTTATTTGCAACGGTGAATAACTAGAATCAAGGATCAACCTTTGAAGTGAAGGGGCATCTTGGATGATGAGCTGCCTTCCGTCAAAAGAAATTCCAATTCTTACAAGGTTAGGCGACTTTATTTGGAGACAACCGATTCTAACTGTGAAAACAAGCACCAAGCACTCCAGGGCAGGGCAACTAGAGTGGATGATGTTGTGCAATGAGGCCTCCGATATACGAACCCGCACAAGTGAAAGTTTCTTGAGAAATGGGAGTTGAAGGTTTAGTACCAGATTGTCTGGTAGGTAGCACAGCGCAAAGGTGGCGGTGTGGAAAGAGGAGGAAAATCGTGAGATGGACATCGGTGCTAAGGGAACAAGTTCATGGCGTTCGGTACGTGGTATGTGATTTCCAGGGGAATAGTAGAACTCAAGCAGCTGTAGTTCTGTGAATTCATGGGATTTCAGCCAGGCGTCCACCATGCAGGGCATGGCATGCTTGCTCAGGTAGCATGAAGGGATGCAAAGGCTTTGAACGGAGCCCTGGTGGGAGGAGATGATGACTCTGGGGATTTCAAAATCATTGAAGAGAGATAGCTGACGACAGTCGAGATTAAGGGCACGCAAGGCCATAGAGGGCCCCACCGAATTGAGAGGACTTGGGTGCGGCAGCAATCCTTGGTGGGGAGAAGCGAGATGATCTCCCCAAGGACGGCGTCCGGGAGATCGCTGATGCGGTCCACCCGAGATTCTATAGGTTCCTGGGATCCGGTGGGGGCGGGGTCGCCGCTTCTCCCCGCGCTGCCGGGTGCGGGATCTACAACAGGCGTCGCCGCTGGCGGGAGCCTCATCTTCTTGGCGCTGGGGTCAGCCGACTCCATTTTCCTCGAGGGCATCGCGTCGCGCTCATGGATTTGAGCAGAGTAACGAATGACAAGCCTAGTTGTAGTGCGAGTGAAGAAGAAGGGGAGCTGGGAGTTTTCTGTAGGAGTGAGGAAGAAGGGGAGCTGGGGTTTTCTATAGGAGTGAGGTGAGGAATTTGGGGGTACGAGTGGAGCGAGCTGACGTGAGGTGGGTGGGAGCGAGGAGGAAGAAGAGCACCCAGGTTTTTTGGGGGGGGGGGGTGCTGGGTGTGGGTAGCGCCTCTCATTCAGTAAATATATGGGCTTTTGAATTGATTTTACTATTTACTAGTGTGGATGGGCTGTTTTGTCTTGGGCCCAGAGAAACAATTACTACTAGTACAGTGGAGACACTCTACAGCTACCCAGAAAAACAATTACTACTAGTACAGTGGAGACACTCTACCGCTTCTGGCTCCTCCTAGGTCATTGAAACGTCTCCCTCTACTGAATGTCGTTATACTTTTGTTCACCGACATGCGGGCCATGCAGCGCGCGGGCCCAAATGCCATCCACCAAATTAGAAGGCAGTATGCAGGCAGAGAGTCACCCCGGTCGTAGCGCGGCAGTAACGAGCCGTCGTATCACAAAACCCCACCTCCCCGCAGTCTAAGTTTGACGGACGAAGCAACCATCATTTCACTCTTCGCTGAATCCCCTTCTCCCTCACCGTCTTCAAGAAAGGCAACACTCGCATCTGCCACTGTTCTTCTCTCCCAACGAAGGGAAAGTAAGCGGATCCGTGATGTTGGTATATTTTCGTTCAAAGAAAAAAAAAGAAATTTTGCAAAGCAGTAACCGATCCTCACTCTCTTTTTGGTTTCATTGTCATTGCGATTGTGATTTCCTTTCAGTGGTCTCCTAGTATTTGTCAGTTTCATGATGGACCAAGGAGAACCAGGCAAAGATCTGCTGATATTGGAGCAGACGCGGGAGGCTGATCCCCACGAGACAGAGAGCTCCAAGAAGATGGAGGCAGCCACCGAGCCGACCCCAGATACGCTCATGGCCACTACTGAGATGGTCAACACCCCGTTTGAGGTTACAGCCCCCGTGGCACTGCAGGAGCCTTCGAGGATGTGTCCCCCATTGGCTGAGCTGCCCAAGGTGATTTTCTTCTTTGCCGATCTCGATTGTGGACTTTCATCTAATTATGTGGTGATTAATAATGCCAAATTTTATTAGCTTTGATGCCATGCTATACATAGTGGTTTGAATAACTTGTGTTTCTTATACTGAAAAGTAATTCAGAATGTGTTTGTCACATCCTAGCTAGTCCATGCATTAGTGTGTTGCATCATGTTTAACTTTCATCAGAAATTTGAAATGGGGAAGACAGAACCCCCAGAACCCCTTTTGAATCCAACTAGGGCTTACTAAAATTATTTTCAATGAACCTGAAATGCCCTTCTAAAATGCTCATCACCTTTGCTTTGGTTCGAGCCTCTCGCCAAAAGGGGTGCACAATTTTCTAGGTCATCCTAAGGTTTTTGAATTAAATCATAAGTATTTGAGTTTGGGCATTTAAATTATATAAAATATTTCAAATGCCCAAATAATCCAAACTTAAATGTTCCATGCTGGAAATATTCCAACTAAGGACCAGGTGCAGTTTGGTGAATTTTGAAGTTGTCTAGGTATTTTTAAAAAGTCCACAACGTTACAGAAAATAGAAAAAGGAAACAGAAATAAAAAACTTTACCTGGCGCCACCCAACGGCCCACCTGCCGGCCCAGCCCAGCCGCGCCAGCCAAGTAGCTTGGCTTGGCCAGTAGCAGCGGTGCTCGACGGCGAGCACAGCATGCGTGCCACGCAGCTGGCCGCCGCCTCGCCGCTTCCCTCGCCGAGCTGTCGACGCGGGACGCTCTCTCTCTCCCCTCAGAGCCCGCAGTCACTTTTCCTCCTCCCCAGCTCCTCCCCCTCACTCTCCCACGCCATGGCCGACGCCACCGCAGCCACACCGTCGCCGTAGTCGCGCTCTCCGTCGTCCTTGCGCCATTCCGTCGTGTCTAGGAGCTCCGCCGCCCTCCTCTTCTTCGAGCTAGCCGGACCCCGAGCGCTCGCGTGGCCCGAGGCCTCTGCACCGACCTCGCCCGACCCCGCCGTTGCCGGAGATCCCCTTCGACGTCACCGCCGCACCAGCTCGTCCCCGACCGCACCGCTTGCTTCCTCGAGATCGCCGTGAGCCCAGCTACCTCCCCCTCCTTTCCTTTCTCGCTCCCGAGCCTCGTAGCGACTGCATGGAGCTCACCTGCACGCGCCGCCGGAGCTTCGTCGCCCGGCGTGCTTCCGGCCATCCACCGTCTTCCTCGGTGTCTAACATGCTCACCGCGTCACGTAGAGAGCCTAACCCACTACTTCACGCACCTCGCCGTACCCGTAGCCACGAGTTCGTCATCACCCGAACTCCGGCGACCGCCAAGGTCGTCGCCGGGCCGTTCCGCCACCCCGAGCCCAATAACGCCACCAAGAGCTGCGGCTTGCTCCCACCCTGCGTAGGCGCCCTCCGCGGTTCATTTGGTTGCCGGAACGCCTAAAACCACTCTCGCCGCGCGTGCGGCTCATTGGCGGCTAAACGTCGGCGTAGTTGACTCGACTTTGACTGTATGAGCCCTGGTTGACTCTCCTGAGTCTATGACAGGTGGGCCCCCCTGCTAATTAACTTAGTTAGTTTAAATTAATTCAAATTAGTTAAATTAAGTGCTGACATGCGGGACCCACTGGTCAGTTTGACCTGGACGTCCCCGTTGACCTCTGACGTCCTCGACGCATTCTTGTGTAAAGAAATGAATTACTGGAATTATTTTGTTATTGGAAATTCCAGAAAATAGTGCAAACTTCAAAAATTCATAGAAATTAATCTGTAACTCCAAATGCAAAGATTTATATATGAAAAATGATCAAAAAAATCCATTCTATCCATTGGTAAAGGTCTCATGCATGATAGAACAAGTTAACCTTGCTGTTTAAGCAGATTAAGATAATGCACCTTTATGGCTATGTTAAATGAGCTAACATTTGAATCTTGATTCAAATGAGTTCATCCCTTTTTGATCGAGCTCGCACTAGGCCAACACACATTCATATTGCCATATCATAGCATGCATCATATTGTTGCATATTGTCATGTGTTGTTTATTTTCGGTGTGTCTTTCGTGATAGGTTGTGCCTTCGAGGATAATCCCGAATATCCGTGCAAGAAGGCAGTATCCTACCACCACTACATCGTGCAAGCAACCCATTGATCATTCCGATACAAACCCATGTTCTCGCTTACGCTCTTGTTTCTCGTGCATCAAGACAACGCGATTCAAACTGTTGTGTGCTGCGGTAGCTGAACCCACTTCCTGTGCATGACCTGTCATTGACACAGGAACTAGATGAAACCCACTAGTATGTGTAGGAGTTGATTGAGCCATGTTTGTGATTCCTACCATGCTATGCTTGCTATGCTTAGAGTTGTGTCAGGTCTGGCTCATCGGGATGATGAACTGGAGTGAAAGGTTGTGTCGGGTTCGAGAGTGAAAGTGTTGAACACGTTTTGGTAAAGGTATCGATGAGAGGCCATGTAGGAGTACATGGTGGGTTGTTTCATTGAAGCCGTCCCTAAGAACTAAGATCTGTGTGCGTGATTTAGGACTTAGCTACTACCACGCATTGGGATCCTTAATTGACCCTCTCGACTTATTAACCACTCTTGTCCTCGATCCCGGAGTTGCAAGTAGTTTACGGTGTTTGTAGCATGTTTGGGGCACGCAGCGCTGACCTTAGGGGTGGGCTGTGTTGCGGTAGGCACGTGGCCCGGTGTACCGATTCGCCCGTTTGGTGTCTCGGGAACCCTGCACACATCGTTCGGTGCCGTTAGTGGAAACCTCGGTCGGACTCCCTGCGGATGGAACCCGAATAGGCGATAAACCTGGACTCGGGACTTGTGTGTTTAGTCAGGTCGTGGCCGACACCCTCGCTGGGCTTCCGCTTGAAGGTTGCCGAGTACATGTCGTGTAGCAGCGATAAGTGGTGAGAGCGTGTGTGAAGAAGTACACCCCTGCAGGGTATAAAACTATTCGAATAGCCGCGTCCGCGGTAAAGGACTACTTGGTCACCTATACAGTTCATAGACAAGTAAATGGATACTACTAAAAGCCTCAAGATAAGTGTGAGTGCCGCGGATGGCCCTCTCGTGGGTTGACGAGAGAGGATCCACGGTGGAGTATTGTGATTGTGATTAGTGGACTCGTGTGCGACAAATGCTTTTCAAGTTGTGTCACGTAGGATAGCTTAGCCAAGAGTCAAAGCTGGCTTGCTGCAATAACTCCACTACCTTCTTGAGAATGTACATGTATAATAGGTTTCTGTTGTAAGACTTGCTGAGTACCCCCGTACTCATGTTTGCCTAATTAATGTTTTCAGATGACAACACCAACCCCTCCGATGGGTTTTATGTAGACCTTGACATCGATGAGTGAACTAGACACCCAGGTGGTGATCCAAGGCTTGTGAAGGGCCACTGTAGATAGAAGGGCTTCAACAAGCTTTCTTTCTTTTTAGAGTCTGTACTCAGACTAGTTTGCTTCCGCATGTGCTTGTATGTTTGTATGACTTGAGTGTTGGGTCATGTGACCCTATCTGTATGCATATGTTATGTATGGCTCCTCGGAGCCTCTTAAATAAAGTACTTTGAGTTGTAGAGTTTTGTTGTGATGCCATGTTGTATGTACTCATATCGGGCATATTATGCGTGTATGATTGAAATGCTTGGTATGAGTGGGATCCGACAAACTAGTTGTTTATCCTTGGCAGCCTCTCATATGGGGAAATGTAGTCTCGTGCTTACGAGCGATAGTAGTCCGCTACAGCCGGTTCACCGGAGTCCTGCTAGCCCAAAGACTACTGCTTGGACACTTGACTGGCCGGCATGTGTTTCACTTTTTTCCTATGTCTGTCCCTTCGGGGAGATGTCACGTGGTGATATTCGGAGTCCTGCCTAGCCTGCTACAGCCCGGGATACCGGAGTCCTGTTAGCCCAGTGCTACAACCCGAATTAGTATGTTGATGACCGACATGCTCGATGTGATTCATGTATGCCTGTCCCCATGGGTTAGCGCCGCTTTGGGTTCACGACTAGCCGTGTCGTCCCGGGTTCTTTGTGATGTGGATGCTAGCGACACTATCATATACGTGAGCCAAAAGGCGCAAACGGTCCCGGGCCATGGTAAGGCGACACCCGTCGGAATACCGTGCATGAGGCCGCAAAGTGATATGAGGTGTTACCGGCTAGGTCAATGTGACTTGGAATCGGGGTCCCGGACAGCGTTGGCATCGAGCCGGACTGCCTGTAGGTTCGCTAAGCCAAACTGGTGGATGTCGAGTGTAGAAATGCTTTAGTTATATGTAGGGGAATTGATTGTGGGAGGGAACGTAAGGCTCTTTTTACTCCTTTACCTTATGCCCTCTGATCTGAGTCATCCTCTTCTCATTCTACGTGGGTATAGGACTAGGCTCTCTTCTCTCTATCAGGTTCACGTGTTACTAATCCGTAGTAACTTATAGGATTGTTGGTTACAGCCTCAGTTCAGTTTCTACTACTTTTTAGTATGCTATCAGTTGAACCAGAACCTTGATATGATGTTGTTGAGTGGTTTTGCAATCTGATTTTGAATGTCTCAAATCTGTTCTTGAGCATTTACAGATGTTATGCTGCCCGATTTTCCCTATAAATTCTAATGTCTTTGCATTGTGGCTGTGCTTTCAGATGGCCACCCGTCCCCAGAACCAAGTGGTTCGTCTGACCCGTTGCATTGATGTGTGTGGTCACACGGCCATGTTGGTTCGGGTCATGGTCGAGACCGGTTACCGATGGTATCCCGAATATACCGTCGAGGAGTAGTTTAGAGATTTTAATCAAAGCCAATATCTGTGCACGGTCAGGATATATCCATCTTATCCCGGAGCTACTGAACCGCTCCACTGTTCTTATGGACTTGGGATCACTATTGGGATGTCCATGCAGGATGCAGCCTACTCGATGATGACTATTATTCGAGCCAGAACTGCCTTGCTGTGCAACACCGATTTCCGCTACATGCCAGCATCCCTCCCTGGGGCGCATGGTTACCTTCAGGGTATGTACAACGACGCATCCCATGAGGACTCTCTCCTCCGCACCACTACAGAGATGCTGGAAGACAAGGACCGTGAAAACCGGGCCTTGCGTATGGAGCTCTTTAATGCCTGCTCTGATCACTTGGCCACTCTGACTCGGTTTGCACCTGCCGTGCAAGCCGGATACATGGACATGAGGGACTTGTACCCTGTGCGGGCTGGTCTGCCAGATTTTATGGAGTGGCGTGAGGTAGGAGGCATCACCCCTCCTCGTGGACCTCGTCTGCCGCCGTTTGTTGGACCACGGCCACATTCGAGTCCCTATGGTCCGCAAGCTCCACAGGACCGTCTGTTCCCGGATGATCATGTTCCGCTTCCAGGCTTGGGTGGTGACTTCTATGAGGACTACTACGGAGCTGCCTGAGTTAGTAGTAGTATCCGTAGTATTGTAATAGTTGTATTTCCACCGTCCTCCGTGACCTGTGGAATATGACTTAGTGTGTATCATTCCAGAAGTGTAGAAAACTAATGTATAGGAGTTTGGAATGCTTCCGATGAGATGTAACGCCTTTCACTGTAGTTGTACTCCGTCGGGCTTGTACTAAACTATGAATGGTGTGTATGACCGTTGGTATATATATGGCAGTTTCTATATTACCATGTCATACGGATGAACATCCCTGCATTCCGTGTTATCCATTACATTCCGCATTTCCTTGCTAAATTCTGCCATCCTGGTTTAAACCGTTGTTTTGTTTCCTAGGATGGTCAACACCCGCAACAATCCTGCTGCTCCGGAGTAGGGAGAAGCCAGCGCAGCAAGGAATGTAAATCTGCCTCAACCGCCTTCTTTGGCCGGGTTATGTTGGAGGCGTAACGCAACAAGCGTGAGACCAATCGCTTCTTTGGAGCGGATTGAGCAGAATACCGCACGCCAACCAAGGAATGATCTGGTGTCACTCAATGACTTTGTCAAGCTGTATCCACCGAAGTTCAAACATTCCGTTGAGCCTCTCGATGCGGATGACTGGCTTCGCAACATCACCCACAAGCTACGTTCTGCTAACGTGGCTGAAGCTGATAAAGTTACCTTTGCCGCCTATCACCTCGAAGGCCCTGCTAGCCTTTGGTGGGAGAATTATGAGGCTATGCGCCTGGTTGGCCAAATCACTACGTGGGCTGAATTCAGTGCCGCTTTCCGTGAGCATCACATCCCGGAAGGTCTCATGGATCGTAAGAGGGAGGAGTTCTGCAATTTCACCCAGGGTAGACTGACTGTGGATGCATACAGCCGTGAGTTTGGAAATCTAGCACGTTATGCCCCTGAAGAGGTTTCTACCGACGCCAACAAGCAGGCAAGGTTCCGCAAGGGACTTAGCCCCGAGCTTCGCCGTGATCTTCGTCTGCATGAGTGCACCTCCTTCCAGAAGTTAGTCAACAAGGCTATCAATGCTTTGGCGAACCGGTCGACTTTGAAGCTTCACGCAAGCACTCCGTGACTTTGGTTCTTCATCCGGCTCTGGATCTCGAAGCGCGGGTCTGGATTCCAAACATCGCTCTGCCACCCAGGTCCACTCCGAGACCATCCTTTGAGGCGCCTCGCCCCAACCAAAGAAAGATGTACCGCCCAAGACTTATGGTGGCCCCGCTGCTAATGCTGCTCCACGCCCCAACATGATAACCTGTTTCAAGTGTGGAGAGACGGCCACTACATCCGTGAGTGTCCCCAGAACAACCCCAGTCAGATCGGAAAGTCTGTTGGCCGTGGTAAGCCAGCAGGAAAGGTGCTCTACGCTAAACCAGCTGCCACTGCTCGTGGCCACGTCAACTATATTTCAGCTGAGGAAACCCATGAGGATCCCAACGTCGTCCTCGGTACGCTCCTTGTTAATTGTCATCCGGCAACTGTTCTTTTTGATACTGGAGCATCTCATTCATTTATTTCTGAGAGCTATGCTCGACTGCACAACACCACATTTTGTGACATGAACACCTCCATGGAAATTAAGACTCCTGGTTCTAGATGGAAAACCTCTAGAATAAGTCATGGGAATGAAATTCTTGTCGACAGATTAGTCTTTCTTGCATCTCTAATAGCTCTCATGTCCTCGGACATAAACAACATGTTGGGTATGGACTGGATGTCAGCCCATTACGCTAAGATTGATTGCTCTACTAGACTGTTCAACTCACCCATCCTTCGGGCAAGACAGTTAATGTTTTAACCCGAGTGTCTAAGCGTCAGCTATACTCCTTAAATGCCAACCCCCTTCCAGACCTCGAAGATATTCCAGTAGTCCGTGACTTTCCGGATGTCTTCCCAGAAGAACTGCCAGGTGTTCCACCTGACGGGGATGTCGAGTTCGTGATAGACCTTGTTCCCGGAACCGTCCCAATCTCTAGAAGACCTTATAAGATGGCACCCCTAGAACTAGCCGAGCGTAAGAAACAACTCGATGAGTCCTTGCAAAAGGGTTTCATCCGTCCTAGTTCATCTCCATGGGCTTGCCCCGTCCTCTTCGTCAAGAAGAAGGATGGAACGGATCGGATGGTTGTAGATTACCGACCTGTCAACTTGGTCACTATCAAGAACAAGTATCCTCTCCCCAGGATCAACGACCTGTATGATCAGCTTGCGAGATCCTCAGTCTTTTCCAAGATGGATTTGAGGTTGGGCTACCATCAAATCAAAATAAAAAATGGGGACATTCCTAAAACGGCCTTTGTTACTCGTTATGGCCAATACGAGTACACCGTCATGTCCTTCGGGTTAACCAATGCTCCAGCCACCTTCTCTCGGTTAATGAACTCAATCTTCATGGAGTATTTGGATAAATACGACGTGGTATACATCGACAATATACTCAACTACTCCAAGAAAGAGGAAGAACATGTCAACATCTAAGGCTAGTATTGATGAAACTTCGAGAGCACCGGCTTTATGCCAAATTCTCTAAGTGTGAATTCTGGTTACCAGAAGTGACCTATCTAGGACATGTAATCTCTGGTAAGGGCATTGTTGTCAATCCCGAGCGAGTTCAAGTCGTCCTTGACTAGACTCCACCTGAATCGGTCAAGCAAGTTCGGAGTTTCCTCGGTCTAGCGAGCTATTGCCGCCGCTTCGTCGAGAATTTCTCCAAAGTTGCTAAGCCTCTAATTGAACTCCTCAAGAAAGATAAAAAGTTCGAATGGACGCCACAGTGCGAGTTCAGCTTTCAGGAACTGAAAAGACGCCTGACATCTGCTCCCGTACTTGTTCCACCAGATTTTTCTAAGGACTCTATTATCTATTGCGACGCCGCGACAAGGACTAGGTTGCATACTCATGCAAGATCGTCATGTGATTGCCTACGCTTCTCGACAGTTGCGTCCACATGAGGATAACTATCCCACACACGATCTAGATCTTGTAGCAGTGGTCCATGCACTAAAAACCTGGCGACATTAACTTCTTGGTAATCGTTGCGAAATTTACACTGATCACCAAAGTCTGAAATACATCTTCACCCAACCGGATTTGAATCTCAGGCAGAGACGTTGGGTCGAGTTGATTACAGATTACGACTTAGGAATATCTTACACCCTAGGCAAAGCCAATGTCATGGCTGACGCACTAAGTCACAAATCTTATTGTAACAATTTGATGTTACAACAAAGTCAACCTTTTCTCCACGAGGAATTTCGTAAGCTTAACCTTCACATTGTTCCTCGAGGATTCCTTTCCACCCTGGTGGCGAAACCCAACCTTACGGATCAAATCATAACCGCCCAGCGGTATGATAGAGGAATATCTCGGATCAAGGAGAACATTGCTAGCGGAGCTGCTAAGTGTTTCTCCATAGATGAACGAGGTGTTGTCTTCTTTGAGAACCGCTTGGTGGTTCCCAAGAAACAACAGCTACGGCAACTGATCCTTAAGGAAGCTCATGAATCTCCTCTCACCATTCATCCCGGTAGTACTAATATGTATCAAGACCTACGCCAGAGGTTTTGGTGGACTAGGATGAAGAGAGAAATCGCTCAATACATTGCTAATTGTGACGTCTGTCGTCGAGTTAAAGCAGAACATCAACGGCCTGCTGGTACCCTTCAACCTTTGGCTATTCCCGAATGGAAATGGGATAAAATCGGTATGGATTTCATTACCGGGTTTCCCAGGACCAAGAGAGGGAATAATGCTATCTTCGTTGTCGTCGATCGTCTTTCCAAAGTAGCCCACTTCCTACCCGTTCGTGAGAGTATAACCGCTAGCCAGCTAGCTGATGTGTACATCTCTCGAATAGTGTCTCTTCATGGTGTTCCGTTGTAGATTAACTCAGACCGTGGAAGTCTCTTCACCTCTCGATTTTGGGAAAGTTTCCAAAATGCTATTCGAGTGGTGAAGTAGAACGAGTCAATCAAATCCTGGAGGATATGCTTCGAGCTTCTGTCATCTCTTTCGGCATGAATTGGGAGAAATGCCTTCCATTCGCCGAGTTCGCTTATAACAATAGTTATCAAGCTAGCTTGGGCAAAGCTCCTTCCGAAGTTCTTTATGGACGGAAACGTTGAACGCCTCTTAACTGGTCAGAAACCGGGGAGAGACAACTCTGTGGCCCGGATATGATCCAGGAAGCAGAAGAGCAGGTTCGCGTTATTCGTGAGAAATTGAAAACAGCCCAATCTCGTCAAAAGAGCCAATATGACCGCAAGCATAAGCCTATGGCTTATGAAGTTGGCGAGAAGGCTTACCTTCGGGTTACCCCTTTGAAGGGAACCCATCTATTCGGTATCAAAGGCAAGTTGGCTCCTCGTTACATTGGACCCTTTCGCATTCTTGCCAAACGAGGAGAAGTTGCCTACCAATTGGAACTACCTCTGCATCTTTCCAGAGTCCATGATGTCTTCCACGTTTCTCAGCTCAGGCGTTGTTTCTCGGATCCTATCCGTGGAGTGGACCACGAAACGCTTGATCTCCAAGATAACCTCACCTATCGAGAATATCACGTTCGTATTCTTGATCAAGCCGAGCGTACCACTCGACGTCAGAATATCAAGTTTCTCAAGGTTCAGTGGTCAAACCATTCAGAGCAAGAAGCAACTTGGGAAAGGGAGGATCGTCTTCGACATGAGTATCCCACCTTTTTCGCAACGGATCCTAAATCTCGGACGAGATTCTTTGAGTGGGGTGAGTTGTCACATCCTAGCTAGTCCATGCATTCTTGTGTTGCATCATGTTTAACTTTCATCGAAATTTGAAATGGGGAAGACAGAACCCCGTAACCCCTTTTGAATCCAACTAGGGCTTACTAAAATTATTTTCAATGAAACTTAAATGCCCTTCTAAAATGCTCATCACCTTTGCTTTGGTTCAGAGCCTCTGCCAAAACTGGTGCACAATTTTCTAGGTCATCCTAAGGTTTTTGAATTAAATCATAAGTATTTGAGTTTGGGCATTTAAATTATATAAAATATTTCAAATGCTCAAATAATCCCAAACTAAAATATTCCATGCTGGAAATATTCCAACCAAGGACCAGGTGCAGTTTGGTGAATTTTGAAGTTGTCTAGGTATTTTTTAAAAGTCCACAAAGTTACAGAAAATAGAAAAAGGAAACAGAAATAAAAAACCTTACCTGGCGCCACCCAACCGGCCCACCTGCCGGCCCAGCCAGCCGCTTGAAGCTGCTTGGCTTGGCAGTGAGGCAGGTGCTCGACGGCGAGCACAGCATGCGTGCCATGCAGCTGGCCACCGCCTCGCCGCTTCCCTCGCCGAGCTATCGACGCGGAACGCTCTCCCCCCCCCCCGAGCCCGCAGACACCTTTCCTCCTCCCCAGCTCCTCCCCCTCGCTCTCCCACGCCAATGCCGACGCCACCGCAGCCGCACCGTTGCCGTAGTCGCGCGCTCCGTCGTCCTTGCGCCATTCCGTCATGTCTAGGAGCTCCGCCGCCTCCTCTTCTTCGAGCTAGCGAACCCCGAAGGCCTCGTGTGGCCCGAGCCTCAGACCGACCTCGCCCGACCCCGCCGTCGCAGGAGATCCCCTTCGACGTCACCGCCGCACCAGCTCGTCCCCGACCGCACCGCTTGCTTCCTCAAGATCGCCGTGAGCCCAGCTACCTCCCCCTCCTTTCCTTTCTCGCTCCCGAGCCTCGTAGCGACTGCACGGAGCTCACCCGCACGCGCCGCCGCGGAGCTCATCGCCGACGTGCTTCCGGCCATCCACCGGTCATCCCTCGGTGTCTAACATGCTCACCGCGTCGCGTAGAGCCTAACCCACTACTTCACGCACCTCGCTGTACCCCGTAGCCACGAGTTCGTCATCACCCGAACTCCCGCGACCGCCAAGGTCGTCGCCGGCGCCGTTTCCGGCCACCCCGAGCCCAGCCAACGCCACCAAGAGCTGCGGCTTGCTCCCAGCCACACGTAGACGCCCTCCGCGGTTCATTTGGTTGCCGGAACGCCCAAAACCACTCTCGCCGCCGCGTCTGGCTTGCCGGCAGCTAAACGCCGGCGTAGTTGACCCTGACTTTGACCAAGGCGAGCCCTGGTTGACTCTCCTGAGTCTATGACAGGTGGGGCCCCCCTGCTAATTAACTTAGTTAGTTTAAACTAATTCTAATTAGTTAAATTAAGTGTTGACAAGCGGGACCCACTGGTCAGTTTGACCTGGACGTCCCCGTTGACCTCTGACGTCACCCTGACGCATTGCTGATGCAGTAAATGAATTACTGGAATTATTTTGTTATAGGAAATTCCAGAAAATAGTTCAAACTTCAAAAATTCATAGCAATTAATCTGTAACTCCAAATGCAAAGATTTATGTATGAAAAATGATCAGAAAAATCCATTCTATCCATTGGTAAAGGTTTCATGCATGATAGAATAAGTTAACTTTGCTTTTTAAGCAGATTAAGTTAATGCGCCTTTATGGCTATGTTAAATGAGCTAACATTTGAATCTTGATTCAAATGAGTTCATCCCTTTTTATTCCAGCTCGCATTAGGCCAACACACATTCATATTGCCATGTCATAGCATGCATCATATTGTTGCATATTGTCATGTGTTGTTTATTTTCGGTGTGTCTTTCGTGATAGGTTCTGCCTCAGAGGATAATCCCGAATATCCGTCTGAAGGGCAGTATCCTTCCACCACTACATCAGGCAAGCAACCCATTGATCATTCCGATACAAACCCATGTTCTCGCTTCTGCTCTTGTTTACTGCATTAAGACAACATGATTCAAACTATTGTGTGCTGCGGTAGCTGAACGCACTTCCTTTGCATGACCTGTCATTGCCACAGTAACTAGATGAAACCCACTAGTATGTGTAGGAGTTGATTGAGCCATGTTTGTGATTCCTACCATGCTATGCTTGCTATGCTTAGAGTTGTGTCAGGTCTGGCTCATCGGGATGATGAAATGGAGTGAAAGGTTGTGTCGGGTTCGAGAGTGAAAGTGTTGAACACGTTTTGGTAAAGGTATCGATGAGAGGCCATGTAGGATTACATGGTGGGTTGTTTCATTGAAGCCGTCCCTAAGAACTGAGATCTGTGTGCGTGATTTAAGACTTAGCTACTACCACGCATTGGGATCCTTAATTGACCCTCTCGACTTATTAACCACTCTTGTCCTCGGTCCGGGAGTTGCAAGTAGTTTACGGTGTTTGTAGCATCTTTGGGGGCCGCTGCAATGGCGCTGACCTTAGGGGTGGGCTGTGTTGCGGTAGGCACGTGGCCAGTGTACCGATTCGCCTGCTTGGTGTCTCGGAACCCTGCACACATCGTTCGGGGCCGTTAGTGGAAACCTCATGGACTCCCTGCGGATGGAACCCGAATAGGCGATAAACCTGGACTCGGGACTCGTGTGTTTAGTCGGTCGTGGCCCGACACCCTCATTGGGCTTCCGCTTGAAGGTTGCCGAGTACATGTCGTGTAGCAGCGATAAGTGGTGAGAGCGTGTGTGAAGAAGTACACCCCTGCAGGGTATAAAACTATTCGAATAGCCGCATCCGCGGTAAAGGACTACTTGGTCACCTATACAATTCATAGACAAGTAAATGGATACTACTAAAAGCCTCAAGATAAGAGTGAGTGTCGCGGATGGCCCTCTCGTGGGTTGACGAGAGAGGATCCACGGTGGAGTATTGTGATGGTGATTAGTGGACTCGTGTGCGACAAATGCTTTTCAAGTGGTGTCACGTAGGATAGCTTAGCCAAGAGTCAAAGCTGGCTTGCTGCAATAACTCCACTACCTTCTTGAGAATGTGCATGTATAATAGGATTCTGTTGTAAGACTTGCTGAGTACCTCCGTAGTCATGTTTGCTTAATTAATGTTTTCAGACGACAACATCGCCCCCTCCGATGGGTTTTATGTAGACCTTGACATCGACGAGTGAACTAGCCACCCAGGTGGTGATCCAAGGCTTGTGAAGGGCCACCTTTGTAGATAGAAGGGCTTCAACAAGCTTTCTTTCTTTTTAGAGTCTGTACTCGAGACTAGTTTGCTTCCGCATGTGCTTGTATGTTTGTATGACTTGAGTGTTGGGTCATGTGACCCCTATCTGTATGGATATGTTATGTATGGCTCCTCGGAGCCTCTTAAATAAAGTACTTTGAGTTGTAGAGTTTTGTTGTGATGCCATGTTGTATGTACTCATATCGGGCATATTGCGTGTATGATTGAAATGCTTGGTATGAGTGGGATCCGACAAACTAGTTGTTTATCCTTGGCAGCCTCTCATATGGGGAAATGTAGTCTCGTGCTTACGGCGATAGTAGTCCGCTACAGCCGGTTCACCGGAGTCCTGCTAGCCCAGCACTACTGCTTGGACACTTGACTGGCGGCATGTGTTTCACCGTTCCTATGTCTATCCCTTCGGGAAATGTCAATATTGTGATATTCGGAGTCTGCCTAGCCCGCTACAGCCCGGGATATCGGAGTCCTGTTACCCCAGTGCTACAGCCCGAATTCATACGTTGATGACCGACATGCTCGATGTGATTCATGTATGCCTGTCCCCATGGGTTAGCGCCGCTTTGGGTTCACGACTAGCCATGTCAGCCCGGGTTCTTTGTCATATGGATGCTAGCGACACTATCATATACGTGAGCCAAAAGGTGCAAACGGTCCCGGGCCATGGTAAGGCGACACCCGTGGGAATACCGTGCGTGAGGCCGGAAAGTGATATGAGGTGTTACCGGCTAGGTCGATGTGACTTGGAATCGGGGTCCTGACAGCGTTCCTGTTTCAATTAAAGCCCTGATGGAGGCAAGTATTGTGTGGTTGTACATGTCACTAGCTATGAGGCGGATGACCTGAATATAGGCACTGGGGAAATAGAGTTCTTAGGCTGTTGGATCCTAGAAGCCATTTGCGGTTATACCAATGAAGAGTTGTATTCCAGCCTCACTGTTGTCAGGCGTGTTGTCCAGGGTGTACTAAAGCACAAGAAGTTCAAAGCTACTCCTTTGTTTGTGAGGCATACTGTTGTTGTCAAGCTTACGCAGGAAGATGACGTGGCATGCCTCCACAAACAAGTTTATCAGTGTCAAGGCCACAAGGTTATCTTCATGAAGGTTCACAGGATTGAGCTGCTGAGGGACGTCCTCGATGATGTTCATGGCAAGGTCTGTCTTGTCTCCAGCCCAAATTAGATCGAGGCATGAAATAGTTGCCCCAGCTAGTGTTTAATAGTAGTTTGGGTTGTGTCTAATTATCCGAACCTAGCCTGTTATTGCCCCCTCTGGGGCTAGTACTCTGTTTGAATCCGTCTATGGGAACTGATGCTACTTTTGTGTGCCCGTGAATCATGTGACAACCATCGTAATTGTTGCCGAAATAGATGCATCCTCGCTAGTTCTTTCGTGAATATGGCATGGTAAGACATAAGTTTTCACGGTTTATCTAACGAGCAGTGTGTGTTTTGATGAAATAGAGCACTCGTTCGAGAACTGTGCGGCGACGTATACATAAGTACTTGTAAACATTGTTGGTGCTACCTCACTTGTAAGCAGTTGTGCAAAACACGGCACATTGGCTCAGCTCGCTTCAACACTAGGCTGTCGACCAGCTAACAATCAACAATCTGTTGTCTGACATCTAAGCAACTATGTATCTTGTTACAGTGGTTCATGCAGTTAACTGCGGCCATAATGTAAATTCCAAACGTTCACACGCTAGTCCAGCACTCATGTGGAACACTCACATTAAACTCGTCTTCATAAAAAACTTGAAAAGCATAGGTTAAGCAATTTTATACATCTCAATGATTCATAGAACATAACAAACATATACTAGTTCACAGCAAAAGACAAATTTGTGAGAAGGTTTACAAATCAGGAAAAAACAAGCAAGGCTTCTCACGAGCAAAAGGGCCTCCCGGCAGGCTTAAATTTCCCGGAGTTCACTCTGGTTTTTTCTTGTTGCCACCATCCAGGGTTAGGTTCTCTCATTCCAGAATAACCAATTATAATTGTGGTCTCAGCCGGAATGCTGAACTGAACCATGCAGTGTACTGAATAGGTGAAATTCTTGTGCATTCCACTAAATTTAAGCACCACTATTTGCAGAAATAAGCAGACCACAATGCCTCTTGTCCGCACACCTGTCCAAAAAACCGCCATGCATCCGTGCCAGCTAGTCCTCCGTCCATGGATGAACTAGTAGAAAGTGCATTCCGGACTAGGATGCAGTTGTTTTCGCTCGTCCCTGCACTGCAATCAGGAAGTAAAGCGTACGAATTAGCTTCTTTTAGATTGCGTTGGTCATTCTACCTTAGTTACTACCAATGTAGGAATACCTTGAAGACTGGAGGTTAGACGACAACAACGAGGGATAGCCATCTCATTTTGCGCAGTTGTACTAAAACTGAGGTGTGTGCTTTTGATTGGGCGGATAGAAACAATACGGAGACAGACATCCCGAAACGATATGGAGACCGACATCCCTGTTTTGCGCCAAATCTGAAATACGGTTATTTAAACAAAGGATGATATTTGCGTATGGCGTATGATTAACAACAGCATCAATTGTGTTATAATTGGCACTAGATTGACTGTATGAGGAGTCCTTAAGTAAGTAGCATCACATCACATCAACAATGCCACTAGATTAACATGCAGAACAATAACATTAGTATTACTATCATGAGAGTAGCACATGGTCAGTAAATGTGCAATCAAATTTGTGCAGTTCCACTGGGATGAAGCAATGTTAGCGGTGTGAGATTTAAGTGTAACTGGAAAAGCACAATTCATGGGAAATAAAGCAAGACGTAAGCACTTTATAAAATGGTGGTGGCATTGCTTCAATTTATCGACGGCACTAGACCATTACTTATAGTGACATTAGGTGGCATTCCTTAATGCTTCATGTGATTTTACATTAACGGTAGCGATATGGGCATAGGGACAGCAGGGGCATAAATTGGTGAGGCAGATGTGGCTGCCAAGAGCGGCAAACACTCAGGCAGCATGTCTGCATTTGTCCCATTTTTTATCTCCTCCGCGACATTTTCCTATGTGAGCACAGGAAATCTAGACATGCTCATTCTCATTTGCGTTGTCCCCCAACACCCGTCACTTTCTTTCCTTTCTCAAACAAGAGATAGGTCCACTTCCCCCCACCCTTCGCCATCCACCATGCTTTCTTCGTCTTCTCAACCAAGAGACCGGTTGGGTAGCCAGTATCTACTACTTTCCCCGTTTCCTCTTAGAACCAAGTCCTAGATTCATGCTACAGCTTTCCTAGTTTCTTCCCTGTTTGAACAAACTCTTAGAGTCGACTGTATGAACTAGCTTTACCTCTAATAAAAGTCTAGGTGGCTTTGGAACAGCGGACGGAAGTAGAAAAAGATCCACATGAAGGGAGCTAGGGCAGTAGAGCAAGGCAGGTGTTCCGTTTTGAAGGAATATATACCTGAGGGTCGTCGGCATGTGGCAAACACGGCGTCGGGAGGCAGCATCTTGGCCACAATACCGCAGGGAGGAAGAAGGGGTCGGAGGCCCTCCCGAGCCGGCGCTCTCTCGGAGAAAATGGCACGGCCGCCGATCGGGACACGCGGGCAGCCGTTGGTCTCCTCACTCGCCGCCGACGACAGCGTGAACGATGCACCTACACCCCTGCCCCGGTCGAGGTTGTCCGGCCGGATTTGTGACCAGCCATGAGCTGAGAGAGAGTGTGGCCACCTATGTCTTGCTTAGATCTGGAGAGCATGACAGAGTGAACGAGAGGAACCCTAGTAAAGCAAGTGCTAAGACTCCTGCTTATATATATAGTGGAGTGATTTTGTTGTACCAGCTTCAAGAAATGCGCTCCTACGTGTACCCGCGAGTGGGTGTGAGAGAACTAGTGCGTGCGTGCACCGCTTCTCTTCGTAAGAGTACAATATACTATGCCCAAAATAAAATGTGCACGACGTCTTTTGTTTTTTAGAAGTTCTGAGGGTAGTGTGTGAAGAGCACATATGTGCGTGACGTCTACCTGCTGATAGACGGTGGGTGCGACGTGCGAGTCTGCGAGAGGACTCGGGAGAGTCATGACTCGTGAGGGTGCGTGTGCGTGAGAGAGAGGGGGCACGTATCAATGCAATGCATGTTTCCGTAAATCATTATCCGACAAACGTTCGCCACAAGCCTTTTCCTGACGTACGCCAAGAACCGTTAGATCGGCATCCGACAGTGTCAGTTTTGCCATGTCATTTAACAGAACAGCCACTCCTCCTACACACAAATCTTCCACGTGAGTATTAGCAGTGCATATAGCTTTATTGAAAATCCGAACCTCGCAAACTTTTACCGAGTTTTCGTGTACCAAATTGCACATGTAGAATACCCTGTATGTATCATTTCATTCATGTTCGAGAGGTAACTATAAAGATGGGGGAGGAGTCTACAAAGAAAGACCATCGTATCACCCGCAGCAATTTCAGCCATCCTTTGGTGTCGAGGAATATCATAGGAACTCTATATGATATGCTTTTTATAGGATTTTTTCCTTTAGAGCCAATTGGTTCATAGGAATAGATTCATATACTCCACATTTAAAAGGAAATAAACAAGATATCATTTCTATAGCTTTAGATCCACTTGGTTCATATGAATGGATTCCTATACTCCCTGAATTTCAAAGGAAAATAAACATTAGTGTATATTCAATAGAAAAGTTCCTATGATATGGACCAAATTACATCTCTTTTCTAATCACTCCTCATAGGAATTGAGATACATGTCATCTCTAGATTCAATAGAAAAGTTCCTATGATGTGAACCAAATGACATCTCTTTTCCAATTCCTACTCAGAGGAATTGAGATGCTCCATGTCATCTCTTTCCCTACAACTTCCATGGATACATCTTCTATTCCTAAATAGATAGTACAACCCACTAGTAGCTTTTTTTTCCAAAACATGCAACTATGGCACAAGAACTATATAGTGTGCCAATAACTTTGAAAGCTGGTCGCTGGATGAAGCTAATCCGGCAGTGCAGCGATGGCAAATCCGAGCACTACTGGCCGTTGGATATCATCAACATTCCACCAGATCTGCCACATGTACAATTTAGAAGACTCCATGGTTGAACTTAAGCATAACGCACAAACCTCAAAACACAAGCACTTCTCCTTTGTTCTAGAATCTTCTGTATCATAATTGATTTTTTTTCTAAATGAATTGCCATTATTTGTTTTTTTTACTTTATGCTTTACAATGCACAACCCCATGAATCTTAAAAATTTTATAAAACTAATTGATTTTGAATGAGATGAACTATAAGAACTAAATGAACATCTACATCATGCATATATGACTCAAAGCTTTACATGCTATAGTGTGTATTTATTTAAAATTTGGTTTCGAAACCTCATGCGTTCAATGCATGTGTACCTTACTAGTTTTGAGTAGAGTAGCAAATTTCACGCGGCCCCGGGTATATCAAAATGCAGGGCCCATGCATCATTGCCTTTCGGTCAAACCTACGTCCACAATTTTTTGTAACGTACTATATCTCCACTGGTCCCCGAACCCAAAATGTTGCCTCGTTCCCGTAAAACCAAGCGGCCCGCACATATTTAAGGCGTTGACTCGAAACCGTTTACTACGACATGGCCCCGCACGCCGTAGTACTCCTACAAACCCTACTGCCGCACTCATCATCGGTTTTCTTCAAGAGGACGAGGGAGAAGCCGATTTGTAGTGGAGGCGCTTTCAAAAAAAGGATCTGTAATGGAGACCCCTACCCTAGGGTGCCCTAGGTAGCTGCGCACACATCATTGTTTTCTCTTTTCTTTATGCTCTTGCGCCCTAGAGTGAAATAATGGTTGCTTCGTCCATCCAGCTTAATGCGGGAAAGGTGGAGCTTTATGATTTGACACCTCATCGCTCATTTTCTACTACTGCAGCGCTATGACCGGGGTGCCTCCAATTCCAACCGCTGCTCCGAACTATAATTTGGTGCATCGCACGTGGAACAAGACGGTGGATGAGCCACATGTCGGCCAAAGGGGTCATGTTAAGTGTGTCGCCATTTCGCATGCGGATCGACCCTGCTAGAGTTGCTACGCCAACACGATGTGAGCAGCCTACCACTTGGTTTTGCTCCTTGGTGAATCCCGACTATATTGATCTAAAAAGATACGTTCTGAACTACCCTCTCCGTCTCGGGTTTTTATTTTTAGGCGTCTCGGTTTATAGGGCGTGCACGTAGTTCTAGGTCATTCATTTGACTAACTAAATATGAGTTACTATTTCACAAAAATTATATCATTGGATTCTTAAGCGGATGTAGTTGTATTTAAAAGTCGAGGGCGGGGCTTTTCCTGCGCAGTAGGTGGGGCAGTTCCGCCTAGTCGGTACGACAGACACGCAAGAAGACGAGGGAGTAGGCTGCTGCAAACGTAGGGCTGTGTGATTTGACAAATGAGTTACCGCTGGACAGGTGGGGCCCGTGATTTGACTTTCCATTATCATTTTAATCATGTGGCCACGACCGTCGTGAGTCTCCGATTCTGACCACCTCCATACAAGTGCCTCTCCCAATGCTCCACCATGTAGTAGAGGCTGGCTCTTGCATGAGAGGCCACTTCTCCACTTTTTCCTTGCCTCTCTTTCCTCCACATATGCAAAAATGCCATGTAAAGTGCACTATTGTACTTACTTGCTCCTACAGGTGCTAAGCTTGCCACATATGCATAAAGTCTGATGTGGCAAGTTAATCAAGAAGAGAGAGACTAGTTTGGTGGCCCAAGGAAGAAACGGTGCTAAGCGCGTATACCTAGATGAAAAGACAATTTTGAGTCTATAGCTAATTAAATGAAGCAAACTTAGCAACAAAAAACTAATAAGCACACCATTTCATTGGAAGAGGTCACTCCTTGGCAAATGCCATAAATACTAGTACTTCCTGTGTCCCATAATATAAGAACATTTTTGGCACTACACTAGTGTCAAAAACATTCTTATATTATGGGACGGAGGGAGTACGAAGAAAGAGATAGAGAGAAGTAAAAAAACACTTATAGCCAACCTAGTTGTAGTATGAGTGACTAAGTGATGACTATGTATGACATGCCAACATCAGATAGCCTAACGCACCGTGTTAAATCTCCAAGGGCGCGACCGCGTGAGCGACGCGACAGCGTGGTAGGCGTGACCATGATATGGGCTGCTGGCAGCCCTTGGATCTGAGATCAAACGGTCGCATGCTAAGTTGCTGAAAATTTGCAGAATAACCCTCCGGGATAGGATATTCACCCATAGGTCTAGAATCACACCATGCAACCATTCGATCTCAGATCCAAGGGCTCTCGGAAGCCCGTATCATGGGATAATGGAAAGCCACTACCTTGCCGTTCGCACGCTGGCATTTTGCTCCTACTCGTCCCCGCACGTCCTTTAATACTACGGCGGTTCGCTCTTAGTTGTCCCGTCCTTTCACAATACGGCAGTTCCACTAATCCTAACCCTCCTCCCAAATCCATGGCGTCCCAAATCTCCATGATCGGCGGTGAGTACAAGGTTAGAACCATCACCGGCGATGAGTTCGACGTCATCTACACCCGTTCTTCTGCGACGGTGAAAGGATGCCTTTCTTGCTTCAGACGCATGTTCGAAAACTCAGATGATGAGTGGGTCGCTGGGCTAGATGTTGAGTACACCACAGTCCTGGGACGAGAGAAGGATCTAAAGGACAAAGAGAGGAAGAAGCCCGCCGTGATCCAGGTTTGCGTGCATGACTTATGCTTGGTCTACCACATATGCCATGCCGACATTGAATGCCTGGATTTTAAGAACTTCCTCGAGAGCAACCTAGTCAAATTCGTTACTGTAGACTTTACGAATGACAAAGAAGTCCTAGGTCAGATAGGCCTTGTCGTAGGCAACCCCTTCGACCTCCAGAAGAATCGGCTGCTGCCCTCTCGTCAGCCTTCAATGCTGATCCTGGCAGGAGCCATGGTTCATCCTTCGTACCGTAAACTGGATAAACCTCAGTACACATTTCATCATCATGCATGGCAGCGAAATGTACTAGATATAGACCACATCCACTATGCTGCAATGGATGGCTAACTTTGTTTCAATATCTACAAGGGTTGGATGAAGAGCAAGAGCCAAGTGTGCGGTTCAAGCCATGAAGTATCGGCCAAGAGGAAGAGGGACAAGGACGAAGTCGAGGACGTGGACGAGGACTCCGAGTGAGTAAGGTGTCAGTATCGTTGCTCATGCTAGTTCTATGCAGTGTCTACCGAATTAGTTGCATAGTTTAATTTCAGGTGTGCTTAGTTTAATTTGAGGGGTGTGTTGTGATGAGCCCCCCGCAAAACTATGTTATGTTTCTTCTCGTTACTTTAACTCTTCAGTATGTACATACTACTAGTATTTCTTTAATAGAATTTAGCACCCCAATTAAGCACGTACTAGCTTTTTTAATAGTACTATATGCATAATTTGGCGACGAGCGCTCTCTATATGTACCACATTTTTTTAAATTCAATTTTTGCTCCATGGCGCAATCCATCGATACTACTACTGTACAAAAGTATACATTTTTTAAAAGGCTAGAGTACTGTTTATCACATATATAGCCAGTTAAATTCTCAACCTAGAACGACGTGCATGCCATGTAATAAACCGATACGGAGGAAGTATAGTAAAAATGAGGTGATTTTACCGAGCGATCGGCGGGGGAGTATGACCTGTCATGCGGTCCCACGTGTCATGATGTACCAAGGCGATGTCCGTGTCCCTCTTGACTTCTTAAGGCAGAAGCAATACTACGTGGTTTGAGATGATGGCGAACCGAAGTGTGAAATAATGGTTGCTTCGTCCGTCTGGGAAGGTGCGGCATTGTGATTTGACGTCTCATTGCTCATTACTACTACTGGGTTGGTACGAGTGGGGTACGTCCCCCTGCTGTTCTAACTTTTATTTGGTGCTTGACACGTCGACCCGGTTGCCATATGTCCCACATATCAGCGACAGGAAGTACAGAATTCATGAAAGGGAGCATCGACGGAGGAGTATACTACAAAATTCATGAAAGGGAGCGACTTAGTTTTGGAAAAATCTGTTTTTACGGAGTATGTACCCACTAGGGTTTATTTGGCTCATCTAAAAAACATTCGTTTTTCCGTTGATAAGTCGCAATTCTACTACTAGTAGTAGTACCATTACATGTTGGATTTCGAGGTGCGTTAGATCACCCGATGCAAGCAGTGCCAAGAGGAAACAAACCAATGCATGTAGAAGTTCATGGAAATTTAGTTGTCATTAATGCATTCTTTCTAATTAATGCCTCGGTAAACATAACTTCTTGAAAAAAACGAGTGTACTATTTACTTGTGCAAATTACGAAATTAACTCGACCACTCACCGTCTACCTTGGTTGGAGAGATTTTGAAATTGAGGCATAAACTGGAAAGGAGGGAGTAGTAACTTTTGTCTCGATTACTATTTATGGCCTTGTATAGATGCAAAATGTATTTTTTTATAGTGGCCTTGTATAAGTAAATGGAAGGCGTACTAAAGGACATATATATTCCAAACAATATGATAATCTCTCTAACCAAGGTACGTAGACGGACGAGGAGTAAATGGACGGAGTAGTAAAATTTTCTACTCGTGCTGTGAGCCACTGCGCGCGTGGGCGAGGGAGCGGGCGTAAGGTGTAGAGTACTACTACTACTACTACTCGTAAGCAAGCTTAACCTCATCCTGCGATCCACCGCGTCCGTGGGCGGGGGAGACGGCGTACTAAGCAAGCTTCTCCTCGTTCTGCGAGTTGACGGGACACATCAAAAGTACACCAGTGTATAGAGCCTCGCCTCTAAGGTAGGCCCCACATGGTTTGCCTCTTTTTTAACATAACACGTCAAGTCGCAATTTGTTCTTTCACCCGTGGTAGACTATCCTCCCTCCACCAAGTGGAAAACCAGTACATGTGTCAAATTACCACGTGGTCTGCCTTTTCGTACAGAAATGAGCTCCACCGTGCACCCGCGCGAGTATGGATGGGAAAGAGACAGGAGTACGTGTGCCGTGCGTGCACCTCCTATCTTTGTGCATCTCCCCCACCTACGTGGGTGTGTGTGAGAGAGATATAAACCTAGACATAATGCGCCGTCCATCCCCATGCCTCCGCCCAGTCCGACCACCAGTCACCACCACGCCCCACTCCTCCTCACCTTATCTCTCATGTTTCTCCCTCCATTTTTATATACAAGGGGCCACTATCAAAATTACAATTTGCAGATATACAAGGCCACTAACACAAATCGATGCAATATTAATGGTGTTTGCCTCATGGTACTAGCAAAGCAGGACATTAATTATCCCTTTAGTGCATGCGGGAGTTTGTAAAAAAATGCATCTTGATGTTCCGTGCAATGCACGGGCATCTTGCTAGTCCATGAAAACAACACATGGCAAAATTCCATGGCGAACGAGGGATTTGAATCTGTTGGGAGGGGCTATTTGGATCTTGCCCGGGTAGCCAAAATATTGGCGACCATTTTGTCCACCGGTGCCTTTGCCACCGATGAACGAGGAATGGCTCGAGTGCTCATGCTGTCATGCATCCTCCAGCGCGCACGTTGGAGACGAGCTCGCACGAGCTGTGTTTTTTTTGTCCCACAACACCGCCCGAGCCGCCCGCAGACCGACCGGCAACCCTCAAATTACGCCATCCAACCGTAGCCGCACACATTGTGACAACAACTCAACCAACCGCACGAAATTGACGCAAACACATAGACAAACTGATATTTCATATAAACAACGACGGAAATCATATAAAATACCGGATTTTCATACAAACATGACGGATTTCATTACATTCAAATGAACTACGCGGTGCTAGTTCTAGACAGCACAGGTATATAATACCTGGCCTAAATGGTCGCCCGCCGATTGATTTGTGTTCCTCATGTCCGGCAGCACGATCACCGGACTGTCGGGAGCCCCGGAGGTATATGCTTTAGCACAAAGGACGGCTCGCTTCCCCATTGCCCAACTGATATCATTGGCTGATGCCGAAGATGATGGTGGCCGACACCGGTTCGAGTTCATCACCGGCCACTACTTCTCCATGGCCGAAAACCGGCTCGAGTTCATCCTAACATTCCCCTATTTCGTGGAGCCCATGCGGGGTCGACGAAGGTCCTCGCAACAAAAGGATCCGGCAAGACACCTGCTGTGTACACCGGCGTCGCCTCCGCGGTGGCCTTCATGGGACCCAAGCGGCGGCGGCCTCCCGTATTCTACTTCTCCTCGATGATGGCGGCGGGCGCGGAGGCGCTGGCCACCGACTCGTCGCTCTCCGTGCACCCGGCTTCTGTCGCTGCTTGCATGGCGCGGCCGCCGGCATGGAAGTCTCGGCCATAGAAATAGGAGACGTGGTACGAGGGGTGGTGTGGATGGCAGCAACGACGCCCATGCGCAGCTCCTCGTAGAGCTGGCCTGGAGCAGTGATTTGCTGAACCGCGCGCCGGCTTGGGGCGGCAACTGGCTCTATCAGGCGAGGGGGGGGGGGAGGTGGATCAGCGAGCTGCATAGCTCGTATCCGGCGGGCTACCCGGCTGGCTTGGATGCCGAACAACTACTCTTCGTAAGCCATTGTAAGAGTGGACAAAATGGTGAAGGAGGAGATAGGGGAGCGGCGGAGGTGTGCGATTCTTGGCTGGCGTTTGGCCTCGTTTAAATAGGAGATTAAATAGACGGTGGACGGGAGGAGCTCGGCCGGTGTTGCGTTTAATGCCGGCCCAGTCATGAACGGACATGTGTCCAGAGTGGGTTTCTCGGCTTCCACACGGGCGGGTTTCATGGAGGCGTTTGAATGCAGCAAGGAGGCGTGTTCAGCCGGGCGTGCAGCGAGTGGCGCCGTCGACTCTGACCTAGGACACCGCGCCGTTCTTCCACTGACGTGTGGGCTCTTTGGGTACATGGCCTGCATGTCAGTGACCCAACGCAGGCAGCGCACAGCAGAGGAACCTTTGGTGGGCCAGGGTGGTCAGAAGCGGGCATTTCATAAACCGATGATTGTTCATTGAGTGTGACGTCATCTTTTTCATGTCGATAAGCCTACTATGTTGATAGCCCATTCGATACGTTGTGATTCATAAAGACCGCTGCAAACATCAATGTTCTGCTTATCACAGATAAGATTGATTAATACCCGTAACAATCCATGTCCTTAACAAAGGGTGCATGCACGTATAGGTTGAGCGTGTGTCTTGCGTCGTGTGCTGTGTGCATGCAGGCTTGCGAGTGTTGCGTGTCTGCAAGGGTACGTTTCAGTGTTGCATGCATGGGTGCGTACGTGCATGTGTTCGTGAGTGCATGTGTACGTGTCAGTGTTGCACGCCAGCATGCCTGAGTGGGTACGTCATGTGTACGTGTCAGTGTTGCATGCATGCATGCGTGCGTGTCTTGCGTCCGTGCATGTGTACGTGCGGGGTGAGGCTACACGTCAGTCGACTGACTTCTTCATCTCTGGTCATTAGATTTTCCAACCGTTGGATACGAAATCAAGGGCGTCCAGTTTATCAGCAAACTCCACCCCCCTGAGCCGCCAGCCACCAGCGGCAAAACCGCCAGCTCAGCGCGCCGCGCGGCCGCCCGTGCCGCCACGCCGCCCGCCTCCCGAAACCACCCTCCGCTGGTCCGCCACCGCACCGCCATCCTCAGAGCCCCCCGCCGAGCTTTTATCCGGCGATCCCCACCCCACCGCCCAATCAACGCCCCCACCGCCAGCGACTGCCAACCAGAGGTCTCACGACATCGAATACCCACCGACCACTAATTTATTACCATTTATGTCCTTCATATACACGCTGACGGGTGGGCCCTATTGTAACGTGCGCTGCTGAATGTGGACCGTTTGACTGGTCAATTGATAGTGTTATCAACAAATTACGAAGCTGTATGGTGAGCCAGTGACCGTATGATCACCCTAAAATGTTCTCCTATTTTATTAACATAGTACAGACTCAAACTACCATTTTTTTCTTTCATATACGGGCTAGTAGGTGGGCCCACGGTTATGCGTCCCGATGGTGCAACACTAGTTGTGCCGCGTGGAACGTTTGACTGGTCAATTGATTGTGTCATCAACAAAATACGGAGTTGTACGGGTGAGCCAGTGACCGTATAATCATGACATGTATTTTTTTAACACGGTACAGACGCAAGGGCTCATATATACGCGCAAGCACTCACCGCTATAAGCGCACACGCGCGAACCCTACCCCTATGAGCACCTTCGAGAGAGTGGGACGGTATATATGATCTTGAGATTTTACGAAGTTACCATATTTTCCTCGTAGTCGAGTGGAATGTCTCCTCCCACTGAATGCACATCGCCGGAAAATACTGAAATTAACACAAGATAAATGCGAGCACCGGGACTTTCACCTTGGTGGGCTCGAGAAACCACTGTCCTCCTAACCATCCAACCACATGTTGGTTAGCACGACAAAATGTATGTGGTGACCGTGATGAGCTTATTCTGAAGTCCAGTGACCATATCGTGCTTTTTCTTCAAATACAATGACCATAAGTGTCATCAAGAAAATACGGAGCATGCATCAAATGCAAAGTCCGTCAGTGTCATCAACAAAATATGGAGACATATCGTTAGCTAGATACCGTTGTACTATTGTATATGCTTATTTTCTTAGCGGCCGATTGCGTGTGTGGTGTGGTGGGCACATCATTTCTAGTTGTGCTAGGTCAACATGAAGACTCATGGGTCGGTTCCATCCTGCGCCACATATAGGTTGGACCGAGACGCGTTATACGAAGACCCATGTGGAGGACTTGGCGTACAACACGAAGCTACCAGAGTCGCGGAGGACTCTATCCCCACTGGTGATAAGCCGACTATATATGATTTGTAACCCTAGGCCCCCAGTATGTTATAGAAGCTTGGGGGCTAGTACATCAATAGTATACACACACCCACAATGCCTGGTATTCACATGTACTTTGTACACACCCCTATCAATAATATACAGTACCAGGAGTAGGCTCTTTCTTCTACTGCAAGGGTCTGATCCGAACTAAGGTAAAACTTTGCCTCGTATTACCATCCAACCTAACAACCAAGGATATTCTACCGAATGATATGATTAAATCATATCTGCCAACTATTCAGAGAGAGGTGTGTCTGGGGGGGCAATGTGTGCGAGAGAGGCCTAAAGAAAATGTGCGTGCGGGAGACACGCACTACAAAAAAATACACTTCCGTGATGATACGTGTTTGTCACGGTAGGTCGCGTTTTTTGTCAAGCATGTACATCCATGACGATTTTATGACAGAATCAAGATAGTCATACCTGTGCTGCAGTAGAAGTGTTCCATGACATTACCAAAATTATCATCATAGAAGTGTCCACTTCCATGACGATAAACCACGCGTCACAGAAGTGCTTTCGTCAATGGTGACCGACACGTGGCATCCACCGTAACGGAACGCCGTTAAGCTATCGGGTCGGATTTTGGATCCGATAACCCGTTAACAGCCCCGACCAATGGGAAATTTCCACGTGTAAAATTTTGATTGGCCGAAGGGAACACCTGTCAGCTTGTCAGTGGGCCAGATGTCACCCGTCCATTGGAGGAGACATGCCTATGATACGTCGACACGTGGCTGGGCCCAACAGAGGCCCATATAGGTTAAAAAGGCCAGCCCAGTCAAAGGCCCGTAGTACTTAATCAGGTACTAGTGGGCTAGCCAAATAACGTCCTGCTTAATAAAGGCCCATTTGTGGCCCGAAGCCAGATCTGGCCCGTTAATTGTTCGCCAATATTTGGGCCCATTTACGGCCCGAAGCCAGATCTGGCCCGTTAATTGTTTGCCCAATATATGGGCCCATTTGCGGCCCGAAGCCAGATCTGGCCCTTTAATTGTTCACCGAATATTTGGGCCCAACTACAGCCCAGTGACTTTCGGCCTATTAGAGGCCTGATGTAGACATGGGCCCATTTCAGCCCGGTGTGACTTTCGGCCTGGGAATGGCCCGTGCTGCCCATGGGCCATATATGGTCCGACGGGACATCGGGCCCACTAACGGCCTGTGCTAAAGGTGGCAACAGTTAAGCCCAACGTGACTTTGGGCCTGTTAAAGGCCTGTCGCGTAATTCGGCCCGTTGTTACTCAGATTAAGCTTTCGCCTCTTAAAGGCCCATGATATCGATGGGCCAACTAAGGCCCGAGATATGTTTCGCCCCGGTAACGGACCGTGAGCTAATCGGGCCCAAAACGGCCCGGTCTACATTTCGACTCTTGAAGGCCCGTCGACGACTAGTGAAAATTGAGGCCCAACATGCATTTTGGCTCGCTAAAGCGTCTGTGGTTTCATCTCGCCGTAATGTGCCAAGACAATATTCAGTTCGTTAAAGGCCCAACGCTACCTGGGCCAAACTAAGCGCTGGGTCGACAAAAGGCCCAACTAAAATATAGGCCGATGTAAGTTTGGGCCTGGCGCAATGTGTGAAGGCCCCTATCATTAGGGCCCAAGAAAGACGCAGGACGGCCCAATTGTGGCCCGCTAAAAACCTGGCCCGTTAGAGTCGAATGTTTCGGTCCGGTCGACTACATCTGATTTTTTTTCAGATAGCGAATGATGGCAGTAACTAATAGGAATTTAGAACAAACCTACTCTATACAATAAACAAATTACGACATAGTAGCTAAGAATAAACCTACACTATACAATAAAAGATTTAAGGTATATTACATCCAGTGGGCATCGAAGTTCGCCACCAGTGATCATAAAGCGCAACAAAGAAGGAGATTCCAAAAACTGGGCACCATTGCAGCGTAACAAAATAATACTGAACCGAGACCACTTCCAAGACAGTTGAAGAAAGGTTAGCCTTGCAGGGGAACTGCTGCGCAAGCTGCTGAGCAAGGCTGTGAGAGCAGCCTAGCATGTCAGTCATAACTTCCAGGTGTAGTTGTTTAGCGATGAGGTTCTCATTGGTGTTCTCCGTAATCTTTCTTAGAGATAGGACTTCAAGTCGAAGTTGATTTGCATAATGCCGTTCTGCTAGAACTTGGGACTGAAGAAGTCGAACTGATTCAGACAACGAATTCTATGAGTTTGTCTAACTGTTAGTCTCAAGTAACTTGAACACTGCATCAAGAGAAGACTTTGGGGTTGTCTCGCTATCTTCAAGATGTTTTGCCTTCTTTGCTGCAATATATGTTGGGTTTGTCTCATAGCCTTCAGCAGACTTGTGCATGCCATCAGGCATATCACCCTAAAACAAAGCAGAGAGATGACAGGTTTTGCATGTGTATAAACAAAGATGATAACTGTTCTGTCAATTCTATCCAATTTCAAATTAGAAAATAAAGAGCAAGTTCAAATTATCAATAGCATAATTTGGCATTGTTCATAATGCGGGGAGCTTCACCACACTACTGGATTACCATGTCAACATAACAAGCATAGATGAAGGGCAAAGAAAATCATTGTATCTATTTTGGATAATGTGCATGGCATGTTGTTCATATCATCAGCCACATCTGTAAGATAAAATAGGAGATGACAAGGTGCAAACGTGGGCTGCTTCACCACTCACTGGATTATAGATCCACAGAAACAAGCATACATATAGGGAGTATTAAGTAATGTGCATGGTATGAATAAGGAATTTGGTTTTACAAGTAAAACTTAGAACTTACGTTTCTTACGAACATGCATTTTGGTAGAAACAACAAACTAAAAAGCAGTAAACGATAGGGAGTATGACAAAATTAAACAGCAGTTGAGGATAAAGGCTTTAGAAGGACTGACTTACAGCAACAGTTAACACCGGCTTTATAATGCCCTTCTCCATGTCAAGGGAAGGATAACTCAAGACTTTCAGCACAGAATCTTCTTCATAAGCATTGCCTGTACTCTACATTTTGTAGAGAGTAATTATAGATATGATAATAGTGGAAGGGATAGATGATAATGAAGATAAGATGCAGATTGATGCTACATAATCAACTACCAATCCCTGGAAGAACAAGCGTTACAGGACAAAATGTACTGACAAGAGCAATGGGCTACACTTCTGCACTGTCATTGTCTGTGTATTCTACTTGTTGGTAAGATTAAATATAGATCTGATCTTTTTTAGTAAAAGGTGGGCGAGGGAGATAAGATGCAGAATGCTACAAAATGAACCAATCCCTCTTCCCATATTACAAGAGCGTTTTGAACACTGGTGTACTGTACAAAACGTTCTTATATTATGGGACGGAGGGAGTAGCTGTTAATGTAGTTACAGTGATAGACCACGTTCAGTCCTTACAACAGCACTACAGAGCTAAACCTCTTCAAAAGCATTGGGTTGATTCTAAATTTATGTAAGAGTCCATACGGATTTTATAATGTCCACCTAATGGACGATTACGATGCTAACATGTGCAGTGAAGCTACATAATCAAACATCTATGAAAGTAAGTATGGTCATACAGGGAAAGAGGTACTCATGAGAACAATGCAGTGTGCAGTATAGTTGCGAGATTCTGTGGTCCCTTGAGAATGAATGTTCTTCTGCTAACGGTTTTCGTACAAGTGAGACATTAAGGCAAATGCAGAAATGTAGTTGAAATTGTGATGTGATATCATAGACAGTACCTGACGCTGCAGCCGAGACCAATGTGTAACAAGATTACTCTAGTCACCGCCGGATAAATGTAGCACCGGAGACTTTATAGAAATTTCATTCAGGGGCTTGCCATCGAAGTGCGCTTGCCTTAGGTAGGAACGATACTTCATCAACGAGTGCTTGAAAAGCGCAACCAACCCTTGCTCGTCATCACAATCCAGTTTGCTCCTCGCCTATTTAAAAGAATGAAATCTTGTGTCTTCTGTCATAGAAACATATGCACTAATGACCATGAATAACATTAGTACATTACTTACGCGTAAGTTATGGAGGAAGACTGGAAATTGTACTGCGGTTCATGTATAATCTTTCCATGAAGGAAAGATGCGCACAAATTTCCTGACAACAACATAAGCTTCGTCTTCTAAACTGGTAAGAAATGGAACAGGGGTCCTATTTGCTGCAATTGGGGCTCTCTCTGGTTCGAAAAGGGATTTGGCAACTGGATTTGGTGTACTCTTTGTTGGAATGGGGGTTTTGCGTCGTACAGCTGGTGCTATGTCAACTGGCATAATCATACTGTTTGCTGCAGTTGGGGTCTGCTGAGTTGGGGCATCAAAAATGACCAGTGTAGTAGGGCTAGAGTCTGCTAGAGTTGGGGTATTTTGTGGGTCAGGTGATATTGCAACTACACCTAATGGGCTATTTGATTTATAAGGTGCCACTACCTTTTCCAAATCGCCCTCTTCCTTTTGAACGTCTGATACACAAGAACATCATTTGAATGGATAAATATGGTATGACGACAGATGGAATATGTACTGAAAATGGATAGGCAGGGCGTATTCACATACACGATGTGTAAACTAAGCTAATGGCAGTTCAACAAAGTAGAAGCAATGCAAAGCATCAGTTGCAAGATATGTGCGAGCAATGTAACCATGGAAAGTTAGAGCAAGTACCTTGATGGGTGAATCAGATAGGGCATCTTCCTCTTACTCCTCCACTAGGGAGCTACATTGACTTAGGTCTCCCTCTAGCTCAGAATCACTGTTAGGATCATATTTCGAGCATGAATCTGTAGGTGGAGAGCGTTTGCATTGCATTGCATCCAGACTTGATTTCACTCCCTTAATGCCAAGTTTGACAGCCATGGCATTGTTTTGCTTTATTCTTTTCATGCGCGCAAGCTCATAATCATTATGATGATGTTCAGAATCTGAGATTTATGAAAACATAAGAAGTAGTCAGATTATCTATGGAATGCATTGCGGATTTAACTCGGAGAGTGTCTCCCTATAAACCACTGCATATGCAAAGTTCACCTCCACAACCGTGCTGACCAGACCACACACAGAAATACAAACCCCTTATGTTTCTACAACAGGCAGGCACACATTTCAAAACTGAAGTAGGAACATTAGAATCATATGAAATTCTTATTTGAACAAATAAACTAAGCAATTATGAGTGGCGTAATGTTTAGCTTCAAGGGTGGAGTGTTGGTAGTGCGACACAAAGCAAGTAGGCAGATTGTATTCCTTGTAAAAGATCGAAACCTATGTAAAAGCTGGAAATGACACTTTCTTTCTATACAATTCAGTGTTCGTTACCCACACATGATGGAAGAGATCACATAGAGAAATACTATTCACTCATGTCTACGGTTCCAGTATTTAGAAACAGGGTGGTGCACCCTAAAAGAATATCGACAACAAATATGACAAGGCAAGCATAGATGTAGTGAATCAATCATTTACTTGTGAGCATACTAGGACAAGTATGCAGAATTGTAACTGCAGTAAGAGACTGTCAAAAATCTGAATGAAGAAGTTTGTCTAGCACTTATTGTTTGCAACTAATCGACGTGAATAATTGGATATTATATCGAATGAGTAAGAAATACAAGTAAAATTATCAACAAACCTGGCTTGCAGTAGTAATCTGGGTCAATGTCACTACGACCAACAATCCAAAATGACTAGTTTCTATTTTGAGGGCCGGAATTTTGAAAACCCTGTGAACTTTAGAGGTACCAAAGATTACCGAAATACATCTGAACCATTAAGTGTAGGTAGCACTAAGCACACAACAAACCCTAATGACAGTCCTGCCTAATGAGTAATGAATCAATTAGAAAATGGGTGATGAGGAGTGGCTGCTGAGTGTTGAGGACATATCTCAGGATAAATCGGGTTGGCTTGGTGGGTGCTGCATGCCTGAGCCCTGAACCGACTGGGAAGGTAGACACGGCGGCGCGCCCGGGCAGCGCTGACGCTGTTGGGCGAGTGGCTCCTGGCCTCCTGTTAGTCCGGCGTCTCCTCCTAGAGTCATGTCGTCTGTGGACGGCAAGTCGCCAGCGAGGCAAAGGCGGCTGAAGTAGTAGAGATCGGAAGCGCCTGATGAGAACAGAGGGGAATCGAGGCTGGACGCACCCAAAGTCCTGTGGTGGGTCGCCCACCGTGGGCACCCCAGAGATACACACCCGAGCGAAGTAACATGCATTTTTGAAACTAATTTAGGAACATTTAGCTGACCAATTAAACAACTCTATTTTAAGAATATCAGATTCGTATTTCAACAACTAAGCTTGTTTAGCTTGATGGGTGGAGCAGTGTTATTATGACATGAAGCACGTATTCTGATCGTATAGTGATCATAAAAGGGGGAAACTCTAAGCATATTTTTTTTTAGCAAAAGAGGGTTTCCCCTCCAATTTCTATTAAAGAAACCACCACGGAACCATCATAATCAATTAAACCCTAAGCATGATCAATTAAACCGTATTATGGCTGTGCCATGGCAGATTTGAAGCTGCAAACCGGAGAAATGATATTTAGCATCCATTGTTTACTTCGAACTAAGAACTAAATTCTAAGAGCTGAAAAGAAAGTAGAGTAACCAAGTTAAGATCTATTTTCTGGTTGAGATCAAAAAGTTGAGGAGATATGAAGTACCACCTCTCTTGCGGCGCAGTCTAGGCATCGGGGGTGTGATGGCTGTCGGTGGCGTTGAAGCAGATCTGCGACGGTAGACGGGTGCATCGGGGGATAAGTCCCGTTTGCGGTGGATGAGAAACGTCCATCTCTAGCAGTGGACGACGCGGTCTTGGTAGGCGCTCCGGCATGGTGGAGGACGGTGGCGATGGATGTGGTGGAGGACGGCGGCGATGGATGGGGTGGTAGACGGAGGCTGGTGTGGGGATGGGGTATTCTAGCACGGACGGTGTATGAATGGGAAAATGGAGGGAGAGGTACGGGGAACCATGTTTTTGTGACGCGCCTGTCTGAAATATGGTAAAGTTACGAGCTTAGCCCCCGTTTAAAATTTGGACGTCTCGTCGGCTGGGGATAGGACGGTAATCTCGCATCTCGCCAATATTTGCCCAGAGCGATTTTGGGCGAGGAGAGGTTGGTTGGCGCCCACGGTATATGAACGGGGCTGACAGGTAGGGCATTTGTGTCACGTCTGAGTGAAGTTACAAACCTGCCCCTATTGAAAATATTTGCCTACATCGATTTCGGCCGAGTCGAGTTTGTTTTGCCGCCCACCGTGTATGAATGGAGAATGGAGGGAGAAACAGAGGTCTTTCGGACGATCTTGAATCAAATGTGTTTTACCGCCCATGTTTGACGCCCACCATGTCGGAATGGGCTCAGAGGCGGTCGTGTCACGTCTAATTGAAGTTACTAACCTATTCAGAGCAGTGGAAATCGGGCCGATGGATTGTCCGTGTAATGGGTAGAAAGTAATTTGGGACAATAAGCATCCACGTTTACCCTAGCAACTAAATTCAAATCCATCTTGTATTCCTATATGAATCTTTATAAATCATTCTATGTGTTTTTTTATATCTTCAAAAGGATGACAAAGATGTATTCCACTGCCATATATGAATATGGTTTACAAATGCCGATACTCAAATTCAGAAGCTAGAATCCAGTTTAAGGTGAATTCAAATATTTGGAACACTTCATGTCCAACTCAAATGTCACACGCAGCATAATGTGTACTCCCATTTAGATATGTACACAAGCGATGTATCAAGATTCAAATACCAAGTCAATCAACCAACAATGTACAGAACTAACAGACATATAAACACTTACAGAGTATATGGATCAATAATATCAACTAACATACATAAGCCAGGCCGCTGTACTTTTTTTTGGCTACAACAACATCCTTTTCTTAGCCAGCATCTTGGCCCTTTCCGATGCGTGCCACTTATGGTCCATCTAGACTACTACTATTGCTAAATGCACATTCTGCCCGATTGGCATATTCGTAGGTCTGGCACAGCAATCCAAATGAAATGTCTCCGAGTCTTATCAATTAATACAGACTTGTGCTCAAATAAAATTACAAACCAAAAAACAAAAAAAAACAATTATTACATGATCTCTAAAACAAATGGTTTGATTGATTACATGAATAGACAACACAAAGGTTATTCAACTATGAAAAGAACATTTCACCTATGATTTACCAAGTAGGAATTTAATTTCCTTTTTCTTCAGGACCTTAACAATCTGGTCAGTCTCAGCTTGCTTCGTTTTGAAATCCACCAAATATTTAATGGTTGTCTTGAGTACTGCTTGTGATTGTGCTGTTTGCTTCCTCAACATGTCAACTTCATCTCTAAGTGGAGAAGCAGAATATCTTTCTACCACTAGTTTAGCCTCTAGAGCATCAGCAGTTGGCAATTCATAATGCACGATTGGGCCGGTGCCACTACTGTGGGATGATGCAGCGTCCATGGGGACCTCGCTCTTTGATCTTGGGCTAACCTGTTTTGCCATTAAAGTTCTGATTGGATTCAGAAAAGTTGAAGTAAGCAAAACATCTCAACTGGGAGTTATAACAGCAAACCAGTTAAACAAACAAGGAATTAAAGAGTTTCAATTGGATGCTGAAAAGTAGTTATTAACATCATTGTAACCCGTTGTTGCAGCAGCAAAGCAGTTAAACAAACAAGTAGATATTTAAGTTAAGGCAAACAGGTAATTCTTAACAGTAAGTATCAAACACATAGATAGGCGCAGTCTACAATATGATTAACAGGCTGTGCCATTATGTAACCAGTAGCAAACTAAATTAAGCCAAGCAATGTAATTGAACAATTTTGCAATAAGTGGCTAACTAAAATTCCGAGAAGCAGGTATCTGAACTTATGCTAGTTCTTTGTACAGGCACACTGCAACTTCTTTTTCGCTTACAAGGTTTTACGAACGAGTCCCTGGCATCAATTACTTGGATACGCAGTCCCAATACTTCTTTCTTCCCGCACTGCATGGGTAAGTCGAATGGTTAATTTGGTAAGATGGTGCGTCCTTGATATGTTATATGAGGACGTGTAGTCAGACTAGTTGTAGCCAAACACATCACACTGGCTTTTACTGTATATTTCATGCGATTACTTTTGGCATATCGAGATCTAAGAAATCTACAATAGGATGAAAAGACTGGCATCCTTCACATTATTGGCGAACTCAGTTCATAGAAACAAGCAATTCAACCATTCCGTGGGTTAATCAAAAGCGCCACTGGAATATTTTTCACTATCCAATCATACACGCAAAAAGGGGCGACGCCACCATAGGGGCTGGTATGGGCGGCCGCCTCAGGTGGCTGGAAAGTGTGCGCCTAGTTTGAGTTGTCCAGGTTGGCCCATGCTAGTTTTGTTCATCCCAACGCATGAGGAGGCAATGTAAAAAATGAAGAAAAATGTTTCAATTTGGATGGGCCAATAACATAAGTGCAAGGCAGGCCCTATAGCAGGCTCACGGCCCAAACGAGCGCCTCCCGTATCGATCGACAACAGGAAAAATCCCAATTCATTCACTCCAGCCTCCAGTCTGGTTCGCTCCTCACCTAGCCGCCGCTGGACAGACCGACACAGCACTTCCTCGTGCCCTCGTTGGAGGGCGGTCACCGGGCTTCAAGCGAACGGAAGGACAAGAAGATGAAGATCCAACCCTTGGTGTAGCCTGCGTGGGAGGCAGCGGCGGCAGCACGGGCATGGCATCGAGCTTGCGCAAACGGACAGTCGCAGCTTGCAAGAGTAGCATGCGCAACGAGCAGGTACATCACATCCCTGATTATATCTAATTCAACTCTTCAATTTCTTGCCAATAGTTAAACCTGACGGTGTTGTAAAACTGCTTGTATGTAGGGAATCTATGAGAAAATGAAACCAATTTCTACTTATTTTGTAACTCCCCCAATCAATACTGAACTGACTGAATCTGATGTATCTAATCAAGTTTCCGGTGCAAACATACAAGCTCATGTTGTTCTTGAGCCTGAAGTGTCTAATGAACAGACTGACAGACTGCTAATGAAGGATTTGATGCAAAAAATTTGCATGCTCCTCGTGATGAACATATAGTGTCTAATGAGGGATCTAATGCAAGCATTTTGCAAGCTCATTGAAGGATTTAGTGTCTAATGATGATCTACTATGTTGAGAGAGATAGAGATTTGCAGGCATTCATGACAAGCAAATTATAGTGCATTTTCATAGCTTGAGGAAACGTCGAGTCCATCTACCAGAAAGTCCCCGTATCATGACAACATAGCATAAATACTTTTCTAATCTGTTGTTTGAAACTATTGGCATACTTGTGCAGGATAGATATATTGATATGCAGTTTGCGCACTGGTTATACGTGCAATTACATTTCGATATTTTCAGCCAGAGAACGAATAATTCTAGAAGGTACAGACCATGTTCGTAGTCATTGTACACCATGTTGCATTTTGTATTTTTTGGTGCTTGCATCATTTAGTGTTTATAATGTGAACTACTTTGGATGATTAGCTGGTTTTCAAAGTGCATGTAGCTTCACATTTCTCAAGTTATGTTGATTTCCGGAGTGCAAGTGCCTTCGTATTTTTTAAGTTAAATGTTCGCCCCTGGTAACTTGAATTCAGGGATCAGCCACGGCACACAAATCATACACGAATGCCAATGCAGGGACTTACGCTAGCTCGTTGTACAGGCTCACTGCAGCTCTGCTTGCGCTTCGGATGTTCCATGTACAAGTCCATGTTACCACTTGCTTGGATGTGCAGGCCTTGTGCTCCTTGCATCCCCCTCTGCATTTTGACACGGCGAATGGTTGATCAAATAAGAGGAATCGACCTTGATGTTGTACCGGAGGACAGATACTTACAAGGTTATACGGGTGTGCAGGATGTGTACCAGATCCCGTAGCACCATCATGCTTCACTAAAAAATGGATTTTCTTGTTTCAGATGATATCTCCAAAAGAAATAAAGTTAAAGTCAGAGTTGCATAGGCATGTAAGCTAAGAGAGCAGTGAAAGGATATCCAAACATCGTCGAAACAGTGCACAAGGGAGTGATATGTGGATACCTAGTTCGGGCCTGCGTTTGGGCATGCTCGCCTAGCTAGAGTCCGGGTCACTTCAGAGCCGTTGAGGGTGATGCGCTGGTGTTTGCTGGCCGTGCACGGATGCAGATCTTGCGTGGCAGCGGAGCGCTACGATGCGGTGGACGAGACCATTTGTGAAGCCCCAACGGCCTCGGGGGGCAGAGGTGCGACGATGAGCTTGGTGAAGTAGCCCCGGTGAGCTGGGAGACGGCGTCGGTGAAGCGCACCTGATGCGGTGTAACTCGGTGTCTGTGAGGCACGTCGGTTGCGGCGGCCGACGTTGTCGGAGGACCACCCGGTGTGGTGGACGAGGGCGTAGATGAGGTAGCTCCGGTGCGGTGGTGAAGCACGACCGTCGCCTTCGCTGCCGCTGTAAATGCACGTAGGTGGGGAATGGCGGGAAAGAGACGAGACGAGGGGCGATTCGAGGGATGGCGGCGAATTAGGGATTTGAGCAATCTGGGCGCGGAAGGGGACGGTGGAGAAGAGAGATTTTGCAGGGCTGGAATTGGGGCCGCCAGATATTTCAATCCGAAACGTGGAAGCGAACTTATATTGTCGCTGCCCTTTTTAGGGGAGGGGTGGGTGGCTCGGTGCTACGCGCCCGTCCGACACACGCGACCACCCCGACAGGACTATGCTTCGGTGCCTTAAGGCACCTGCCTTTGTGTCCATGACATGTGGGCCCAACAGGTGGCTGGCCCACATGTCAGTGACCCAAAGGAAGTTGCCTTTAAGGCACCGAAGCAGCGTCCACCCCAACACGACCCTGGTCTGCCTGGTGCGCCTACATTTGAGAATGCAAATGAATCTTCTTTCATTTGCAAACGAATCTGTATGTATTACCATGCCCGTGTTTTCCTTGCAATAATTAGTCATTCGAAACGAGATACTCCATTCGTTCACTTTTATAAGTCGTTTCAGACAACTTAAAATGAACTGTTTTGCACATTGTCTGAAATGTCTTCAAGGTCTTATAAAAGTGAACAGAGGGAGTACTATAAATTAATTAATGAGGAGTTATTTGAAAAAAAATCAAAACGGTACCCACGCTAACATGGATTAGAGTGTGTGTCACATAATTAGTTATTTAAATTAGAGTGTGTGTCACGTAGTTAGTTATTTGAATTAGAGTGTGTGTCACGTAGCGATCTCCAATTCTAACGTGGATTTCGCATTTCACTGTATCCACGCTACTTTTTTAATACAAATTCATATGTATATGATGAACACCATGGTAGTGAGAAAACTTTTGGATGGATTCAAACATATGACCTACAAAATAGCACAACAAATTGAGTCAATGTCAACTTTTCGAAACTTAGTATGGCACGAATTCAAAATAATTACCCGTATGCCTGGTCCTCGGTACAAATCTTACAATGTACACCGAAGTGGAACATCGATATTAAGTCTCGTACTATGTAAATTCAAATGTTGATTTTTAGCCCAACCCTTCAAGCACAAACGCTACATACTTCCTGTATCGGTCAATCTTCCTCTCCTAACCACCTTAGCAAGCTATCGGTTTCCAACGTTCATTATTTCTCTCCATGTTTCGATCTCTAAGTCTCTCAACTACACAACCCTTTTTTCCACTCTATTACCAAATGTATTTACCTCACACACCCTCCATTGCACCCCATGCCGAGCTCTCTCTCTCTCCCCCCTCTACCTCTCAACCTCTCATGCTAAATACATGCATTGCCTATCTAGTCCCCCCAACCTCTCGTGCGCACGCACGCACGTTGTATATCTAGGTCACTCCCTCGAGACTGTCTCACTCTTTCTTCCGCACGGCGGGCCACACTCGCTCAATCTCTCTCTCCTTATCTGAGTCTCGTTTAACCTCATTTTCTTTCACACACAAATGAGATATCTCCTTGTTCGGGCCTTGTTCGACACACTCTATACTCTCTCACGCAGATTGTCTATCTAGGTCAGTCCATCCAAGCCGCCGCCACTCTTTCGACCTCATGGTGGGCCACGCTCACTCAATCTCTCTCTCTCTCTCTCTCTCTCTCTCTCTCTCTCTCTCTCTCTCTCTCTCTCTCTCTCTCTCTCGGTATGTCTCGATTGACCTCGCTCTTTCTCAAACAAAAATGATATATCACCATGTTTGAGACCAATTCGACCTATTCACATTGTATACTCTCTCACGCACATCGTCTATCTAGGTCACTCTCTCCAACCCGTCTCACTCTTTCGATCGCACGGCGACCCTATGTGATCAGTTTACCTTGCTTCCTCCCACGCACAAAATATATCTACACATCTGTGACTGGATCATCTCTCAAGCTCTATCTTATAGCCCTCACCCTTACCAAAAGCTCAATTGTACAATATCTCTCCAGAGCATATATATTTGTTCAATGAATGTCGGACCACACTCAATTTGTCTCTCTATCTATATGTCTCTTGATTGACATCGCTTTCTCACACCGTATCTTCCACGCGTTGAAGCTAGTACCTCTCCATCCCTCACAAAGCTGGAGCTATTTATATTGCGAGGGGCACTCCAACCTTGGCTTAATTTGTGTAGGCATTTATTCCGGTCGGTTTAGATTATATTTTCGTAGCATTCGGCCCACAACTACTCCAAACACCGTTGCAACCCACGCAACTCCCCTAGTTGATTTCCCTCTGGCTCGGTCATCGCTCTCTCGCACGCCCTTTCTCGCCTTCAACGTCGCACCATGGTATTATTGAAAAAACTATGTTGTTCTCTTTAATTATTATAAATAAGCTACAAAACTACACACCGATAGTCCACTTGGATTAGAACAAATTTCGACCCACAAATTAAAGTGCTACAAACTACATACCGAGGGGCCCACATGTCATGAAACAAATTTGGACCCATATACAAATTAAAAAATAAAGGATGAGGATCGAACATGCGACTGGGCCTTCAAGCCGCACGTCAATAGGCAACATACGTAGAATAGCAATGTTTGTTGTACCCCCTTTGTTCACATAATGTTTTTATATTACCACAGCCTAATTAATGAATAACATGTAATATTATTTTTAATACTATTCGCCTTCACTTACTGGTGGGTTCCATGTGTGCTCTCTCTCTCTCCTCCCCTTCTGCGTTTAGACGCACGGGCAACAGGAAGAACTCGCGGGCGATGTTGCCGTTGACCATATCTGGACGCGTTCACAAGTCACGGCACCAGTTTCACGTACTAGCAGCACTAGTCAGTATGTACGTGCAATGCACGTTAATTTGGAAGTATATTAAGTGCATGCGGATATTAACTACTAGGATATTATTCGCGTGTTGTTATGTGCTTAGCACTATTTTTGGCATGAAATTAACTGCACGCTAAACGTGTTGAGCGTTCGACATTGAAGCAGTCTAGGTCGTTGGATGACAAGGAATACATGTGGCTTAATGACGTTTTATATTTAATTTGATATGGCTCTAGCAGAACATTCAATCGATCAAATCATACATTTCGTTCAGTCTGACTCCGACTTCAAATTATACGACGATCGATATAAAATAAACGGAAATGATAAATGTTCGGATTTTAAGCATGGAAATCCGAACGTTTTTCATGGCAAATTTAAATTAAGCGGCGGCGGCGGGGGCGTATTGTGGTGGGAAGCGGCTCCTCTGTCGCGCTCTGTGTGTCGTCGGGCCACTGACCGACGGTGACGGCGGCGTCTTGCGCCGTTATTGGCGTACTCCTGGACGTTGTCCTAGCTTCAAGGAAGGCCAAAATGTTCTGGACTTTGGAGTGAATCAACTGGCGGGAGGAAGCGACTGGCGTTGGTGCAAGGAAGCGCTCGACGACGGCCATCCATGCCGCTGAGGGGGGCACTGGCACCTGCGCGGGGCCAGGCGCTGTCAACGGCGCGGCGGAGACATTCGTGTGCACGGGCACCGGCACGGGTGTGCGCGTCAGTGCACGCGCAGGCGCATGCGCTGGCAGGTGCACAGGCACGTGAAAGTCGGCGGGGACCTCGTGGAACCCCGTGGGATCAAGCTCGGCGACAATGTGCGGCTCCCAGCCCATCAATGTCACGGGGATGGGCGCTGGCGCAGTCGGGGCGACGAGATCCGGAACGGGAGTGGGGACAGGCGCGACATCTTCTTGCAAGGCCAGTTCAAGCTCGTCCCAAAGCGCCTTATGTTCTTGAGATTCCGGCTGGGTGTCTTCCTCAGGAAACTGGAACACTAAGGACAGACCATCGTGATGCGGCATGGCGTACGTTTAGGTCAGGCTAGTTGGAGGATGACGACAGGAGAATCGGAGATGAAGAGAGAGGATTGTAGCGATACCGGGTAGTGCGGGGTTGATTTTAAACTGCGGCGCCGGCGACATTAAAAGTGGGAGCAGTTGGGACGACGGTGGGCGGCGGAGCCTGGTCAAAGGGCTCGCCTCCCGGTGAGCCTGCACAGCGGTCTGCTCGCACGCCTCCCTGTCAGCCGGCGCAGCGGTCTGCTCGCACGCCTCCCGTCGACTCACACGCTTGCTCGGACGGCACCTGCCGATGAGAAGCGGGACTCATGGCGGCACGTAAATGCCCATGGTTTCAATAGTGAAAGTGTTCTCCTTAACGTGACAGGTCTTTGTTCCAAAATACTTTGGCTCTTCATTTGTGCAACTTGTCATGAGCACCTTGTCTCAAATTGAAGAAAAAACTTACGAACACTAGTGCAGAACCGGGCAATAGCACCGGTTCGTAAGGACCTTTAGTGCCGGTTCCATAACCGGCACTAAAGTGTGGGCACTAAAGCCCCCCCCCCTTTAGTACCGGTTCAGCATGAACCGGTGCTAAAGGGCAACCACGCGGGCACGAGCCAGCTCCGGGGCTCGAGCCCTTTAGTACCGGTTGGTAACACCAACCGTACTATAAGGTTTGGGGGTTTTAGTTTTATGATTTCTTTTTCATTTAATTTTGTGTTTCCATTTTAATTCTTTTTCGTTTGCTGGTATTTTACGATACTACACATTGTACACGTTATGCATATATATATATATATATAGAATTTCTAGTAGAACCAATCATGCATATATATATCATCAATGTCTCACAAACCCACCATATTAATTAATTCACACATACACACATGTATAGCTATATACAATTTCTCCTACATATGCATGTTGCCTTCGGAGCCAGTGGCATTAGCCTAATTGGTGTCTTCGGAGCACGATGAAAATCGGAAGTGGTTCATGTGGGCGGTAGCGGGTAATAGTATTCTCCCTTCGGATTTATGACCTGGTCGAGCAAAAATCCCGCTATTTCCTCTTGAAGTGCTTCTACGCGCTCCGTTTCTAGGAGCTTGTCCCGCACCTCTGTGAACTGTTAAGAAGGAGATCAATATGCATGTGTATTAGTTGTGTGACTAGATATCGATAATGGTGTAAAAAGTGTGAATAGTGTTCTGACAAGCGTACCCATTCCTGTCTTTGAGATCTGCTCCTTTCGGACGCCATCATGCGAATGTTCTCGCAAACGCAGAATGCACACAGATCAGTCCCATGCGCCTACTTTAGGGCCTTTACGAGAATGGAATTTGATCAGATAATAATTAATCAAGCATGATAATTAAAGAGATGGCAGCTAGCTAGCTAGCTAGTACTACTTAATTACTTACCTTGGGCCGAAACCATTTAAGATTTTTTTTCCATTCGCCTTCCGTGACGCTGATGAACCATGCCCAAGCCCTGCCCGCCGAGAAAGAAAATGAATAAAGGGGTTATTAAATAGTTCATATCATGAAATGACGAACTAAATTAATAATGATTGAAATTACCTGTTGACTATCCCAAACAAGATGTTATAGTCAGTATTTGCTTTGAGGAGTGAGTCCAGTATTTCAACTGTTCCGGCGTCAACTTTAATGATACACAAGATCCAGTGAAATCTGCATGCACACACGTTTGCATGTCTTAATTAAGCGGGCATATGTAAGCAAAAACATGTAGCTAGCTAGTAGGCAAAAACAGAGAATTTGTAGTACAAGACAGTGTGACTCACTGGAAGTTGTAAGGAAGTAGTATATCTTCATTGTATTTGAGGCGCTTCAAGAACTCTAGCATGCTGTCCTCTACCTGCTTTTCATGATGTGGATTTATTTGCCATGTGTATTCATTAACGGTGTTTGGGTCAATGAACCCAATGCCATAGCGTCCACCTTTTCTCATTTCATACATCTTCATCCTGCATAATACCACAGAAAAGAATATAGTGAGGATAATTACAGGTAATGATTGATCAAAAGGATCACTACAACTAGCTTGAGACTTAAATTACAGAAAGAAATCACTTACAGACAATAGAAACTGACGATAGATTTACCGAGTGCGTCTTGATTGTATAACTGAAACAGTTCAGAATACTCAACGGTCACAGCTTTCTGATGGTAGTAATGATCCTTCTTGACTTGCACCATGAGGGACTCTCGATTGGATCTCTTGGTAATGTCCATGTACCATTGATGCAATTCATACATTCTCGTTGGGAGCTTCTTGACCTCGTCTGGCTTGACCAAAGGTTTGCCCCGGACATATTTCCGTTTTATTTCATCCTTTGTAAGCACAGGCATGGGCTCGATCTCGAGGAGTTGTCCAACAGTGATGTTGAGAACTTCAGCCTGCATTATATAGTCCTTGGTTATTACCACATTGCCCACCTCGGGAACGTAAACTGTTTGCCCACAATAATATTGGGCGCACGTACTGTCACGTGTTGTTGGCACAACAAGCGAGGGGATCGATTGCGCCGCCTGTTCTCTCAGCTAGGGAATGGTTTTCCCGCATTTTTTGACATCTGCTTGTTGTTTGCTTGATCCCGAGCTCGCCTCCTTACGTAGACGTGATCGATTTAACTTCCTGATGTGGCGCTGATAGTCTGTGTCAACTGGCTTGGGAGCTGGTGGTTGAGCCATACGAATGAAGTGGTCAATCTTTTCCTCAGGCACTTTCTCCCTTGGCGGCGGTGGCGGTTTCGGTGCAAAATGGGCTTCCACCTCGGCCTTCGGTATGGCTGCATTTTCCTCCTCGGACTTGTCATAAGGCCTCTGCAGAAGAGGCATGAGGCTTGGACCATATTTATATCGCTTGCCTCCGCCTGTACTTCCTGTACTACCTCGACTCGTACCGCTATGCACCATAGCTGCGGGGTGTCTCTTCTGCGATTGCTGAGGCGGCGGAGATGGCTGACGGGGCTGAGTTGGACGAGGAGGAGTGGCCTGAAGCTGTGCCGGACTTGGAGGAGGAGTGGCCTGAGGTTGTGCCGGACTTGGAGGAGGAGTGGACGTCTGACGCTCTGGCGGACTTGGAGGAGGAGGAGTGGCCTGACACTTTGCCGGACTTCGAGGAGGACTGGCCTGACGCTGTGCCGGACTTGGAGGAGGAGGAGTGGCCTGACGCGTTGGTGGACTTGCAGGAGCGGGAGTCTGCTGACTCGATGGCGGACTTCGACGAGGAGTCGGCTGACGCGGTGTCGGTGGCCTTCGAAAGATGATGCAATCCTTTCTCCATAGGATGATACGATATTTGGCCTCTCCGAGAAAGTGCTCGTGGTCACCTCCAGGAATGTCAAGCTGTAGCTCCGAATATGGGTCCACCACCTCATCAACCAAGACACGAGCATAGCCCGCTGGAATTGGGTTGCAATGGAAGGTTGCCTCGGGGGGATTTGTAAAAGCAACGGTGTCCGCCACCTTCATGGATATGTTCTTCATTTTGAAGTGTAGCTCGCAGTTAGTGTTCTCCGTGATGTCATCCACGGGGTATCTATCCAGCATTGCGTCGGCTAGCTGCTGCAGCTGCTGAGACCCCCTTTGCTGGGTAAGTGAGTCGATCTGCTCCTGCTGCCGCTGGAATTTGACTGCCAATTCCGCTTGACTTGCTTCTAGGCCTTGAAGGCGTTCATAGTCCCGCTTCCTTTGCTCCTCCTCCATCTTCCTCTTCTTCTCCTCCATAATCTTCTTTCTCGCACGGGTTACGTAGTCGGTGTTCCAGTCTGAAAACCCCTCATACCACGGAATAGCGCCCTTGCCTCGTGTTCTTCCCGGTGTTCAGGATTTCCCGGAGACGCAGCGTAAGCTTGTCGTTCTCTCTGTTGGGCTGGAACACCCCCAATCGTGCCTCTTCTCTTGCAACAAGTATCGCATCCTAGGCTCCGTTCAGACATGCCTTTGCATGCCTTCGGTCCAACCCCCAATGTGCATAGAACCAAGTCGTGCACCTGGGGGGCCAGATCTTAGTATCCAGAGTGACACCTGCATCCTCCATCTCTTTCTCAGACTTATCCCACTTAGGCATTGCCACCACATAGCCACCTGGCCCCAGCTTATGGAACTTATCCTTTTTTTCGGCATTCTTCTTGTTTATTCTCGAACGTTCCTTAGCTAATTCCGAATACTTGAATTTCACGAAATCGTCCCAATGAGCAAGTTAGTTCTCTAGTGTTCCCTCGAATACTGGAGTCTTCCTTCCTCCCTTGACGTACTTGTCCCATTCACGATTCTTGTGGTTCTTGAATGCAACCGCCATCTTCCTAAGAGCAGGGTCCTTGACTTTACGCACATACATACGTGAAATGATCTAGTAGGGTGAAATGTTCCATGAGAGTATCCCAAAGCAGACCTTTTTGTCTGTTGTCGACAAAAGTAATATCTGGATGTGGCTTTGCTGGCTCTCTCCATTCTTGAAGGGAGATCGGGAGTTGGTCCTTCACAAAAACTCCGCACTGACGAACAAACTTGTCCGCAATCTTCTTAGGCGCTAATGGTTCGCCATTAGGTCTGATTGCCTTGATATTATACTTTATGCCCTCCTTCAACTTTTTGTTCGGGCCTCGTTTCGTCCTGTTGCCTGAAGATTTGCTCGATCCGTATGGCTGAAAGAACAAAGATCGATTCGTTAATATATCTTCAAGTCATTTAAAACATGTGATGATCACCAGATGCCTGCTTATATAAATATATATACCTTGCCGGTCTTTGTTGTTTCAAGATCAACATTTTCTTCGTCATCATCATAATCATAGTTCATGACTTCATCAATTCGGTCGTCGCGATCGAATATCATATCACCCTCCCCGGTGTTGTTTAGAAATTCGGAGCCGTCATAATCTTCTTCATTCTGATCATCATCTGGCCCGTGAGGATGGCGTATCATATCAAACATGGCCTGTTCTCCCTCTCTGCCGGTATTGTCCGCCATAGCTTTTATTTAACTAATCCAAAAGAAATATAAAACAATTTAGTATTCAAATTACAACGTCTCGAATAATAGATATAATCTTGAATACATCGTCTCGAGTAATAGATATAATCTCGAAAACATCGTCTCGAATAATAGATATAATCTCGAATACATCGTCTCGAATAATAGATATAATATCGAATACATCACTGGCTAGGTAGCTAATAAAGATCGAATACTACAGAAGAATCTAGGACACTCGCTGTTCCTGCGGCGTGGGAGGTGGACACCCAAAGAGAAGGAACCCTCACAGGATCATAGCTGAAGTGAGATCCCTGAAGAAACTGCCAGATATTGGAGAACCTGCCGCCCTCTAACGCAACCATGTAGCGATGGACGTGCTTGTCCTCCTCCCGACACGGGCGACGTACCACCTCCGGCGGGCCGCTCCCTCCGACCAAACTGGCCCACGCGAACGCCACCAAACGAGATCAGGGTCGACGACGGGACTCGGGGCGGGTTCCTCATCAAGCGGCGCGCCCCTCGAGCAGCACCTCCGGTGCCAGCCAGCAGAGCCCAGTCCGGACATGGGTCAGCCGGACGTCGTCATGACGATGTCGACGGCGAGGATGCGGGTCGGGCATCGTCGAGAACAAATACTAGCTATATGCCCGCAAAAAGTAACATTTTTTTAATGATTGGACTTTGATAACTAAAATTTCTAACATTTCTATATAACTAAAATTTCTATAACATTTCTAACAATGCTACATATAACTAACATTTCTATAACATTTCTAATATTTCTATAACTAAAAAACAGAAAAAAATTATAACATTTATGTATATATAACTAACATTTGTATAACATTTCTAATATTTCTAGAACTAAAAACAATCTAACTTTTTTATAACTATTTCTATAACTAAAAAACAGAAAAATTTCTAACAATTCTAACTTTATTATAACTATTTCTATAACTAAAAAACAGAAAATTTTCTAATAATTCTAACATTTCTAACTATTCTAACAATTCTAACATTTCTAACTATTTCTGAAAAACAGAAAAATTTCTAACAATTTCTAAAAACAGAAAAAAAAATTAACTATCTTATATTTACTAATTGTAGCACCATACAGGACACCACGTTAATCCTCACAGTAAATCGTTATTTACCGTTGGATCAAAAGATGAACAGTTGAGATGACTTCCTTCACGGTAATCAACCCCACCAGGAATCACCCCTAAAAAAACCCACTAGAAGTCCATAGCAGGATCATTATCAATCTGTTCCGATCTCTGTGCCTATAGGCTCGAGCATCCTTCTCCACCTCTTTTTTCTACCACATCTAACAGGACTTTTGGTTTAATTAAGCCCCAAAGATCAATCAAGTGGAATTTTGATTAGGGAAGCTGTGTACGTGTGTTCAGGTCAACCAAGCCAGCTTTTTCACGGACGAGCTATTTGCAAGCATGGTGCAAGATCATGTTGGGAAGAAATCAACCTAACTTGCGTCATCATGGTTCTGCGGATGGCGTTCTGCAACCATTATGCGGACAGGTGCGCTCGACGTACAACATGGCGGAGTACCGATGCTAGAACCTACGCTATTGCCGCCGCATGCTGGAGGAAGGAATTGCTATCGGCCCTGCGCCAGGAGTCGTTGCCGGCGCCTGGCGATCATGCACCACTGAGATGGGTACACCACAGTGTACTTGCGAGTAGCGGGTAACAAGCACTTCGAGATCTGGGTGATCTTCTCCAGCTTTTCCCATTGAGATATCTGCTGCAGGAGCAAGACGTACAAGACGGGGGCAAGCTGATCTGGCTACATGGGACAAGCAGTACGTAATTCCTCCTTGACTGTTGGTATGATTTTATTGCCTTATTGCCGGAGAAACATAGCAACGGCAGCCCATAATCGATCTATGTCAATGTGGTTGACAGTTTGACAATCACAACAAATACTCCCTCCTTCTCAATACATGTACAGATTTATCTCACATTTCGTTCATGGCGTCCCCTGCATGAAAGTTCTATGGACGATGCAAATCAACATGTAACAACATGCGACCCAGTCAGGCCTATCACCAATTCCTTCCTTAATTTCTAACCTGTGAATCTCCACAGCTTGAAGCTTTAAACACTTCAATCCAAATCTCTTCTTACGCGATAAATTCCCAGGATTATTGATGCACCAGGGACAAGTGTATCAGTTACAGTTTGAAGCAGATAGGATATCTTCAGTCTTAAGCATTACAACATGGAGGAGAAGATGAATTGGGCAGCCACACTAGATGAAGCTGACGGTAGCAGATCGGCAGGCCATGATAGAACATCTATTTTTACCATGTTGGAAGGTGGATAAACAAACTCTATTTATTTAATAGATTACTCTTCTCTGCAAGAAAGTTATTAAGTTGTGTGTGCCCAGGTTCAGATTTTGGAACTACATACGTCAACTTCCGATTTAGCAGACAGAACATAATTAAACATGTACAAGTTAATTCTTTTGATTTGGTTGATGTATGTGTAGGCATACATATGAGGGATGCATGATCATGATCTCTGATATTGGACAATGTACGAGTATTCAGGAATGTACAACTACAGCATGTGTACGTGCACGTACATATTTTTTACTTAATTAGCAGCTCTTGGTAGACCTATATCTTCAAGCAGCCATCTTCGATTGGCTTTGGCCATAGTTCCTCTCTTCCATATTTCTCATACCAGAATTGCCATATGTTCAGTTTTTTATATTCTGTACTGAAAAAATTTGAACAGGTCTTAAATTCCCGTGAATGATTTCAATCAGAATTAGTTAGTACAGTTCCAGCAAGAAGTACGTCTAATATATGGAGCCTAGAAGCATTTGTCTCTGATGATTTGGCAGTTATACCTAGAGCTAGAGTTGAGGTTCGTGATCCTTTGATACTGATTTGTGTGTTTACAATTTCATGACAGGGTCTTAGTTACAAGAATTCTGTCTCATGCTTTTTTCTATTTAATCTGTTTTTCTCTGTAAATTGTAGACCTCCAGCTCAATTCATGATCTTTGCACATCTTTTTTTTATAATTTTGCAAACACGCTAATCTTACAAGAACCATAAGTTTTAAAAATATTCGATGGAAGGTAACAAGTAAGTTGAGGAGGCAGATGGAATCTTATACAAGCAGCGGTGATTATGATTAGATCTTTCTGCCTACAAGATATAAGTAGCTCCATGTTTCTGCAGACACATTGATAAAAAAATATCATAGTTTTTTCTATTATACCATGTCTTGCATCACTAAATTGCGTCTTCTGCTGAACATGGTCTAGAATTTCTTTATTTTGCATAAAGAACTTCTTTATCTTTTTTCTATTTTTTTCCACTCAGTGCATGTTTAGTCTGCTAAATGGTACATGTGTTCAGGATTAAACTTTATAAGTGTTAATGGGAAGTAATGAAGATTTGTACAATGCAAAGTAGTAACACTATGGAAGTTGCGAGAGTAGGTGCAAGCATGGTATATTATGGTGCATGAATGCTTAAAGCATATTGTTATATGCTTCATCTCTTCTAAACCGGGCTTCTTTACTTTGTGACCTACTAATTGAGATACGTTAATGTCTTACATTATTTGGTCAATTCAATCCATACAACCCCGGATGATAGCTTAGAATTAAAAGTAATAACCTAATATTGTTATGCCAGTTATATTCTACAACCAGAATGAAAGGATGGAATCTTGGAACAAATTTGTTGAATTGTTTAGTAAATTAAGTTTACTTTGTACTTTGCAAATTTTCACAAGTAGTCGACATCTTAGTAGCACTAATTAACATCAAATAATTATTTAAATGTAATGTTAATTGGCAGGTTTATATATTTATGTAGTTTGTTTTAGATTTTCTTTTAAGAAATTCTTCTTAGGTATGTGATTTTTTTAGGTGAAATTCCACTCTCTATGAGTGACGAGTTTTTAGGTGACATTCAACTCTATGAGTGACGAAATTTAAACTAATCAGTGTATAGATAATAGTTCATCCTATCATGTACAAAGGGTTTGTGCTATTGATTAGAAAATGTGATTGACAGGCATTTTGTGGTTTCAATATCACAAGCCAATTGGATATCGGGGCATGGTAATGGCAAAGCATGACATATTCAGAAGCTAATTAGGTGAATATATTATAGGAATAGAATAACGTAGTAAACTACATCTTAGTTTTAGTATCATTTTTCAATTCATAGTCTTTGCTTTTCTTATAACCTACAGTTCTTAAATAAACTACATTCCAAAAGAATACTGCGTTGTCTTTCAGGGAAGCAGAAAAACTGCAAAGAGCATCTCCTAATTTGTGTATCTAAAACAATTACTAGCCCGTGCCGTCGCACGGGTTGTTGACTAGTTTGTATAACTAAAAAACAAAAAATGTATGTGTGTGTGTGCGCTCACCGGCGAGGCGAGGGACGACGGGGCAGGCGGCGGGCGATGGGGACGGCGGCAGACGCAGCGGCGACGGGATGGCGATAGCGACGGGACAGGGGCCAGGCGGCGGCAGCGAGGGAGCGAGATGGAGCGGGCAGGCGGCGGCAACGGCGAGGGCGTACAAGGCGGCGCCGGCAGCGAGGCGAGGGCAGCAGGAGCGGGCAGGGCAGGCGGCGGTGGCAGCAGGGGCAGCAGGGGCCAGGGGCAGCAGGCGGCGGCAGCGGGGGCGAAGCGGCGGCAAGGCGGCGGCGAGGATGGAGACGTCTGAGGCGGCGGGCGACGGTGCAGAGGAGAAGAAGCCAAATGAGAAACTGAAATTTTCGTAAGTGTTGTTTATATAGGAGGGGCCTTTAGTACCGGTTGGAGCCACCAACCGGTATTAAAGGCCAGTTTTGGCCAGCCCAAGCGGCGGGAAGCGACCCCCTTTGGTACCGGGTGGTGGCACAAACCGGTACTAAAGTCCCCCCCCTTTTGTACCGGTTGGTGCCACGACCCGGTACTAAAGGGGTCTTATTAGCGCAGTGCGGTCTTGACAAGTTTAGTCCCACCTCGCTAGCCGAGGGGCGACCGCACTGGTTTATAAACCCCCGAGCGGTAGCTCTCTCGAGCTCCTCTCCAAAGCAGGCCTACCGGGCCTACGTTTCTGTGCTGCCCTGTGGGCCCACTGAGCCTTTGCGGGCCTGCATCCTGGCCCAACAACAGGTTGGGTTTCTAGTCGTATGGAGGCCGCTCTGGCCTAGTAGGCGGGTTTTTTTATTTTTTTTTGCTTTATTTAACTTTGTGTTGTTTTTTTTTGTGTATTTAGAGTTTCTTTGTGAATATTTTTGCTTTAGGTACAAAAAATTACAAACTTTCTGTTAGTGCCCGTAGTTTTCAAATTTGAATAGTTTAAATTTTGAATTATTTGAAATTAGTGTGAATCACTAGTTTTTGAATAACTAAACTTTAAAAATCAGTAAAGGCATGAAAGAATTTGTTTGCACATAAAATTTCGTCGCGTTTCAAATGCCAAAACACATAACTACCCTAACTATTACAGAGATTCCCCTCTGGGTGTGAAACACAGAAGAAAGTGATGATAGTGAAGCCGATCACATCCCAGATCTTTGGGTGTGAAACTTTTTCTTCGCATGTGTCCCTTTGCGCCGTAACCATGGAAAATCTTCATCATTTAACGGGATGCTCGGGTCAATATTCACTATGAATGGAGCAATTTCATCAAACTTTTCATAATCTTCTGACTTGTCTGTCTTGTCATCCACTCCCACGATGTTTCTCTTCCTAGAAAGAACTATGTGCCGCTTTGGCTCATCGTACGATGCATTCGCTTCCTTATCTTTTCTTTTTCTTGGCTTGGTAGACATGTCCTTCACATAGAAAACCTGTGCCACATCATTGTCTAGGACGAATGGTACGTCTGACATCGCAAGATTGTTGAGATCCACTGTTGTCATTCCGCATCGCGGGTCTTCCGTTACCCGCCTCGTGTCATATTGACCCATTTGCACCGAAACAAAGGGACCTTTAAACCACGTCGATAGTCAAGTTCCCATATGTCTTGTATATAACCATAATATATTTCCTTTCCGTCTTGGTTTCTGCATCAAAGCGGACACCACTGTTTTGGTTGGTGCTCTTCTTATCTTGGGCGATCATGTAAAATGTATTACCATTTATCTCGCACCCTTTGAAAGTCATTATATTCAAGATGGTAACTGGGACAACAAGTACAGGTCATCTTCAATAGAGGTGTCATGCATGGTGCGTGTGCGCAACCAGTGGCGAAACTCCTGGTTTGTTCACGTGTAATCCGGTCATCGAGACCGCTCCGGTGTTTGGAGCGTAGCAAATTCTTGTGTTCATCCATATACCGAGCCACCAAGGCGGAATTCTGTAGAACTGTGTAGTGTGCTTCAGTGAGAGAATGTCCGTCCATACATATTATTTCTTCCCCTCCTAGCGTGCCTTTTCCATCCAGTCTGCCCTTATGCTGCGATTCGGGAACACCAATCGGCTTAAGGTCAGGAATAAAGTCAATACAAAACTCAATGACCTCCTCATTTTGATGGCCCTTGGAGATGCTTCCTTCTGGCCTAGCACGGTTATGAACACATTTCTTTGAAACTCCGATGAACCTCTCAAAGGGGAATATATTGTGTAGAAATACAGGACCCAAAACGTTAATCTCTTTGCATAGGTGAACTAGGACGTGTCTCATGATGTTGAAGAAGGATGGTGGGAACACCAACTCGAAACTGACAAGACATTGCACCAAATCATTCTGTAACCTTGGTATGATTTCTGGATCGATTACCTTCTGAGAGATTGCATTGAGAAATGCACATAGCTTCACAATGGCTAATCAAACGTTTTTCGGTAGAACCCCCTCAATGCAACCGGAAGCAGTTGCGTCATAATCACGTGGCAGTCATGAGACTTTAGGTTCTGGAACTTTTTCTCTGCCATGTTTATTATTCCCTTTATATTCGACGAGCCAGGTGGTACCTTAATACTGAGCAGGCATTCAAAGAAGATTTCCTTCTCTTCTTTGGTAAGAGTGTAGCTTGCATGACCCTGATGTATGTCGTCTTCTCCGTGCATACGTTGCTGGTCCTCCGGTGCCTCAGGTGTATCTTTTGTCTTCCCATACACGCCCAAGTAGCCAAGCAGGGTCACGCAAAGATTCTTCGTCACGTGCATCACGTCGATTGCGGAGCGGACCTCTAGGTATTTCCAATATGGCAGGTCCCAAAATATAGATTTCTTCTTCCACATGGGTGCCGTCGTCCGTCGGCGTCCTTGAACAGGTTGTCCGCCAGACCCTTTCCAAATATCACCTTCAAATCCTTGACCATATCATGTACATCAGCACCAAGATCAGTGGCGAGGCTTCGTCCGTGATCCGCCTCACCTTTGAAATGCTTGCCTTTCTTTCTTCACGGGATGCCTGCTCGGAAGAAATCGGCGATGTCCCAGGTACACATTCTTCTTACAACTATTCAAACATATCTTGTCGGTATCATCCAAACAGTGCGTGCATCCGCGGTATCCCTTGTTTGTCTGTCACGAAAAGTTCTCGAGAGCAGGCCAATCATTGATGGTCACGAACAGCAACGCCTTTTAGGTCAAATTCTTCCCCCATGTGCTCATCCCACGCACGTACACCTGTTCCATTCCACAGTTGTAAGAGTTCTTCAACTAATGGCCTTAGGTACATATCAATGTCGTTGCCGGGTTGCTTAGGGCCTTGGATGAGCATTGGCATCATAATGAACTTCCGCTTCATGCACAACCAAGGAGGAAGGTTATACAAACATAGAGTCACAGGCCAGGTGCTATGGTTGCTGCTCTGCTCCCCAAAAGGATTAATGCCATCTGCGCTTAGACCAAACCATACGCTCATTGCGTCATCTGCAAACTCCTTCCCGTACTTTCTTTCGATTTTTCTCCACTGCGACCCGTCGTGGTACTCTCAACTTTCCGTCTTTCTTACGGTCTTCTTCGTGCCGTCAGATCGCCTTGGCATGCTCTTTGTTTTGGAACAAAGCGTTTCAACCCTGGTATTATAGGAGAATACCACATCACCTTGGCAGGAATCTTCTTCTGGGCGCTCACCCTCGACATCACCAGGGGTCATCGCGGCTGATCTTATAGCGCAATGCACCACATACCGGGCAAGTGTTCAAATCCTCGTACTCACCGCTGATGCAGGATGCAATCATTAGGGCATGCATGTATCTTCTGCACCTCTAACCCTAGAGGGCAGACAGCCTTCTTTGCTTCGTACGTACTCTCGGGCAATTCGTTGTCCTTTGGAAGCATATCCTTTATCATTACCAGCAACTTTCCAAATCCCTTGTCAGATACACCATTCTCTACCTTCCATTACAGCAATTCCAGTGTGGTGCCTAGCTTTTTCTTGTCACCTACGCAATTCGGGTACAACAATTTTTTGTGATCCTCTAACATGCGCAGCAACTTCTTCTTCTCCAAATCACTTGCGCAGTTTCTCTTTGCATCGGCAATGGCCAGACCTAGATCATCAACGGGCTCATCTGATGCCTCTTCTTCAGCTTCTTCCCGCATTGCCTACTCAGCTTCTTCCCGCATTACCGGCTCAGCTTCTTCCCCCATTGTTGTATCATCGTATTCAGGGAACCCAAGGCCAGGATAGCTGTCGTCGTCCTCTTCTTCTTCATTGTCTTCCATCATAACCCCTCTTTCTCCGTGCTTGGTCCAAACATTATAGTGGGGCATGAAACCGGACTCAAACAGGTGGACGTGAATGGTTCTTGACGTAGAGTAATTGTGACCATTTTTATAGCCAGCACATGGACAAGGCATAAAACCATCCGCCCGCTTGTTTGCCTCAGCCGCAAGCAGAAAAGTATGCACGCCCTCAACGAACTAGGGAGAGCATCGGTCATCGTACATCCATTGCCGGCTCATCTTCATTACAGAACACCGAATAGACCAAATAAATACAAGTTCATACATAAAGTTCATACAACACTTAAATGCAACAAACAAATAACTCTATAGCTAAAGCATTTAAATGCAACAACAAATGCGATCAAGATCGCAACTAAGGTAACAATTGATCCAACAGCATAATGATACCAAGCCTCACTATCGATGGCATATTTTCTAATCTTTCTAATCTTCAAGCGCATTTTCTCCATCTTGATCTTGTGATCATCGGCGACATCGGCAACATGCAACTCCAATTCCATCTTCTCCCCTCAATTCTTTTCAATTTTTTTCAAGTACTCGTTTTCTCATTCAACTAAATTTAACCTCTCGACAATAGGGTCGGTTTGGAATTTCCGGTTCACATACCTCCTAGAAAAAATTTCTATGTCAACTTTATGGGCATAATTTGTCATAAACACGAAATGCAACTAGTTTTAAAAGAGAATATATATACCACATCCGAATCATAACAAAGACGAGGGCCGACGGGGACGGATATCAAAACCATGGCACTATATGTATAACAAACAACGTACGGTTAAGATAATTATACGAGTAACTATATATCCAAATCACACAAACATCAATTTTTATATAAAATTTCATGAACAATAGGCTCACCACAAGGTGGTGCCGGCGACAGGACGGTGCGGGCGATCGACGGTGAATTCTGACGGAGATTTAGAAGGCACTAAGTAAACCACACCTACATATGCAAACTAAGTGTTATTTTTGACCTCAAATTGCATATAAATCAAATACTAGCACATATATATATATCCTCCCAAATTACTAAACTCACAAATTAATCACTATATAAAGCATTGCAAGAGCTAATCTAGCAATGAGAGATGAAAGGACAAAGTTGCTAACCTTTGTGATCATTTGAATGGATGGGGGCTTCAAATCTTGACAAATTTTGGGCAAAATGTGTGATGAGCTCGAGAGGAAGAGGGGAAGAACAGAGAGGAGAGGGAAAGGGGAAGAACAGAGCGAGCTCGGGTGGACGAAGCGTTTATGTAGGACGACCTTTAGTACCGGTTCGTGCCAAGAACCGGTACTAAAGGGCCTGGAGGGGCCCCAGTCTGACAACATCCTGCCACCACTCCCATTAGTACCGGTTCGTGGCACGAACCGGTGCTAAAGGTTCACCACGAACCGGTACTAATGAAAGCGGCCCGGCTAGCCGTTGGAACCGGCACTAATGTATACATTAGTGCCGGCTCAAATTCAAACCGGCACTAATGTGCTTCACGTTTGACCTTTTTTCTACTAGTGGAAGTAATATTTGTGCCATATCACGTGACTATGCTCAGTTTCAAGAATTTATGCTCAATTTTGGATTTTCTGAAATTTAAGATCCAGGATTCGAAACAATATCATAACCTTCATCATGCAATAAATTTTCAAGCCGTACATCTGTCCTGTTGTATTTCTTAAGAAAGGATTTGGTCAAACATTTTGCTTAGTTAGACTTCAGACAAGTTATATATGCAGAGTAAAAGGATAATCCCTCCGTACCAGTGCATTGCCTGATATATTAACTCAAGTACTAGGCACGAACAAACGGGCTCAATTCTGTGCTCATCCTGGTGTAGTAGTAGTAGTACTAGGCAATGCGGTTGATGGGTGACCTTGACGAGCGGCGACCGAGGGAATTGAACTGTGCTCGGCACGGTAGGTAACATTGTCTAGTTACTAAAGCATCCCTCCGTTGTTCATCGGTAGTCATTATGGACCGGGGACATGAGGGGAATTTCCTAGGGCTGGAATTCTGGCCGCCAGATATTTCGACTTGAAACGCTGAGGCTCGACTGGTTGGGGTTGCCTCATGTGCGTACCATGCACGCCACCGAATGACACGAGCCCAGTTTTTTTGAAGGATCAACACGAGCCAAGGTCTGGCTGGTACGCCGTTGGGTCCTACCATTCGAGAATACGAAAGGAACCTTTTAAATTTCCGAACGAATCTATGTGTATTACAATACCCGTATTTTCCTTGCAAATACTAATCTCAACGTGGTAATTGATTTATGACGAGTTTTTGAATTAGAGTGAGTTTGTGATATAGTGATCTCAACGTGGATTTCACATTTCATGGTATCCCTAGTAAGTTTTCCAATGCAAATTCAAATTTAAAAGATGAACAATATGGAGGTGAGAAAACTTTGTATGTATCAATCATATGACCACACACACAGACACACATGCACGAACACAACAACAATCCAATAAGTATAGTGCATCTATTTTTCCAAACCATGCATGTATGACACGAATTCAAAAATACTCCTTCTATTCCTAAATATTAGTCTTTTAGAGATTTCAACAAGTGACTACATACGGAGCAAAATGAGTGAATCTAGACTGTAAAATATGTCTATATACATCCGTATGTGCCAGTCCATTTGAAGCCTCTAAAAAGAATAATATTAAGGAATGAAGGGAATAAAATGTAAGACATCCATGGTCCTCAGTTCAATATTTAAAATGAACATGAAACTAAAACATGAATATTAAGTCTAGTACTACAGTGCATGCAAATGTTGTGTTTAGGCGGAGCTATGATTGTCGGGGGTCAACCCCTCGACCTTAGATAAAATTGTGGAGCTCTGTTTAGGGTTGTTTAGATTATATTTGTCCCCGCCCTCCCAACCACCGATTGGTTGTGCACCCCCACCCCTCCTCCCCGGGAGAATATCATGTGCCCCCATACCTTAGATGCTATATGCCGATACGAGTTGCTTAGAGCTTGTAGATCTGAGATATACCAGCTCACATGATGTGTCTTAATATTTTTGCAGGAAACCTTGATGAGTTTGAGAATTGCACACAATTTGTACAAAAACTACTCCTGCACCGTAGCATCTAAGATGAAGGAGGACAGCATATTCTCCTGTATGTAAGAATATCATGTGCTACCACACCTTAGATGCTTTGGTGATACAAGCTTTTCGGAGGCGTTGGATTTGTGACCCAACACCTCCCTGGTGGTTCGAATGTTTTTTTGCAGAAAAGCCCCAAAAGAGTTCGGCCACTGCTTACAAGCACAAAGACTGCTCAGATGTCATTGGATCTCATATCAAACGACCTCCAAGCTCGTATCACCGTAGCATCCAAGCTGCGATAGCACCTTATGTTTTCTCGCACGGGAGAGTATGAGGTGCTCCCGCACCGTAGATTCTATGGTGATACGAGTTCACTAAGATCTAACGGCCCACAGTAGGAGGTTTGAATGTTTTTGCAATATACGGCTGATAGAGTTTGGGAAATGCGCAGAAAGTACAAGTACTACGCATGTGCCATCTGATCACTGATCATACGACCTAGATGCTCATATCACCGTAGCGGGTAATTAAGCTACGGGGAGCACCTAATATGAGCACCGGGGAGCCGTTGGATCGAAGATGCAGCAGCACACACGAGGCCTGAATGTTTTATTTGCAAAAAAACCTTTGGAGAGTTTGGAAATTGTGCATAATTACAAAGACTACTCCCAAGCCATTGGATCTCACTTCCAACGGTGTAAAAACTCGTATCACCATAGTATGTAAGTTGCGGGGTGGATGTGATATTCTATGCCGCTGTCATTTTTTTTTAAACTTGCAAAATACGTGTAACTCGTGTCGTTACTTGTCTAACCATGCAAAGTGTTTGTTCAAAAAACAATCCTACATTGAAATATCGGAACAACACACGGGGGTCCCACTTGTCATTAATCAAATTTGGACCTAAAACTAACAAATCTGAAAAACGAGATTCGAACTGGCAACCTAGACTACAAAGCGTAAGTCGATAGCCTGAAAAAATGAACGGTTGTTGGCTTTGTCCCATAACTTGATTTTATACAGTACTTGCGTTGAGTAGAGTAGAGGGAGTGCCTCGTCAACACATGCATGACCGTTGTCTCACTTTCTGGTGGGCTCCAGGTCTGCGATCTCAATCTCTCTTCTCTCCATCGTCTAATCTTTGCACGGGCACACACGAAGAGTGGGGCTAGCTTGCCGTGGTGTTATTACAACTAAAAAACGCTTGGAAAATAGAAGAATCGCCTAGAACAAGAGACGTTGTGGCTGGTCGAGGCGGAGCTAACCACATCTATCCTTCGTGCCACGTTTGCATGATGAAGCTGTGTGGCTAGTAGGGTGTTTTTGACCGACTGGCTGGGTCCCGAGGTCGAACCATAGGTACTACGTCTGATACAGTATATTTTTACACGCACATTTTTCCTCCGTGCCGAGACGTGGCACACCCTACCGCGCGGTTTCGGGGTCCTTCCGGGTGGTGCGCATATATTCTTCCTGACGTGGGACGCCCTACCGCACGTTTTCTGGGTCCTCCTCGGTCGTAGCGCCGAAGCAAGTAAATGAGTCGTCAAATCACGAAAGACCACCTTTCCCGCCGAGTACATCAGTGAAGCACGTGGCTAGCTAGTTGGGCTAGTTCGACCGATTAGCTAGGCCGCCGCCACATTTGTTTTTTCACCCCTTTTTTTATCTACTTGCTGGCAGGTAAATTTAAATATCCACCGCGGCGTTGCTCTGGTGTTTGGGTACAACAGGATTTTTAATTTTTTGATTGACGGGAGCAGGCGCGGCAGGATTTTTAATTTTTGATTGACGGGAGCAGGCGCGGCAGCAATTAGTCACGATGACTCCGCCTGTAAAACCCACTGCTCCCTGATGTGAGAAGTCGTCGACTGATGTTTTACCGTGGTGAAAACCAAAAGATTCCCCGCTCCTCGCCTGGCTCCCTCTGCCTTCCCGTAGATTGCATTGCCTTTCGGCCGTTTCGCCCCCTTCGCTTCCTCTCCCCATTGCTTCTACCTGGTGCCATGGTGGCGCAGCAGATCATGGAGTCCGAGGTGAGGCGCTTGACACTGGAGTTCCATGCCAAGGATGCGGAGCTCAGGGCCAAGGACGCGGAGCTCCGTGAGCTCAAGGAGGATAGGAGTGCCATGCTCCTCCGTTATGTGCGGGAGTTCATGGAGCTTCAAAAGCGGCAGGCGTCCACCACAAATAAGCTCGACGCCAAGGCGGCGTTGCTGCAGAAAGCCGGAGATACGATAGGCCGGGGAGCCGGCTGGAGCGCGAGCGGGCCGATCGTGATGAGGTCCAGGATCGCCTCAGCCACTTGGTGAACCAAGTTCCCACACACGTGTTGCGGCTGCGCGATGCCTACCGTCGTGCCAGTGCGACGATGCCGGCCGTCGGGCTAAACCCGGTCGACTTCAACGAGCTGCGGCTTCCTGACCTGGTCTCCTTCTTCACCTATATCTCTGAGGAGCTGAGTCGTCTCTGCGTGATGGTGGGGGCTGAGCTGGACAAGGAGGGGCTGCGGGCTGCCGTCACCATTGCCGGGCGAATCCTTTCTGGGCTCCATCACCGGAATCCATTCGTGCCATTGGACGCCGTCTTTGACGAGCTGGCTCCCGTCGACCGGGAGCGGGCTCTGCGGGCGGTTGCACCCTGCATCACCAACACCGTGCGCCTCGAGAAGCAGAGGGACTTCGGTGGTGTTTAGGCGCCCTCTGCATGGGTATGTCCATGTCTTGGCGCAACATGAACGTTGGATCAAACTCAGACGGTGCAGATCAGTCACTGTAGCACAAAGCGTGTGGGTGTGTTTGGTTAAATTCTCATCTCAATATAGTTTTTCCTCTTCATGTATTTTTGTCAACCTACTACTGTGGACTCATGCACCCTTCATGCACTCTGCCAAACACCCAAAAGTGGGTCGAGAAGGGAACTTTTGCTCCCATCCAGTGCACCCTTCATACACCTTGCCTAACACTATTCGTGCTTCATATGGTTCATGTTTCGTGGAGTACTGTTGCACCGTACTCTCCGTGTGCTGTGGACCTCGTTCTGTTAACATTGATCTCACCGTTCATTCCCGACTGGACAGTCGAAAAAGCGGTACTATGTTACATATAGGAGTAGTTGACATGCGCACAACATCAATTGTTATCGTCATATCTTACTACACTAGCAACAAGATTGTGTAGTATTGACATATGAACCACTGCACATGCCTAGTAGTAGGAGCACTTTGCATGTTCAAGTGGCTACCGTGTTTCGCACTCCTCCGTCGTAAGAGTGGAAACGCTTGTTGTAATCATTTTTTTTCTTCAAAAAAATAGTGGACATGCTCTACCGTGCGGATCCTCCTCCAGCCATGCACTAAATTACTCACTTTCGCTGACGTGTGGGACAGACAACACCTGGGTCCACCAGCCATACACTAAATTACTCCATAGTAGAGTGATGGTAGACTACCCCGATCGAACCGCCGCAGTAATGCCCAATGAGCCGTCAAATCACAAAACCCCCTCCTTTCCAGCAGTAAGTTGGACGGACGAAGCAACCATCATTTCACTCTTATCTCTCAGCTTCCTCTCTTGGATGGACGCTGGAGCACCGGCCGACGTGATGTCTATGGCTCTGGCCAAAACCGTCGAGGCTCATGGTACGAAGAAGCGTAATCACCCCGCCGAGACTATTGCAGACAAGCTCAAAGCCATCGCCCTGTCCAAGCCCCCCTCTCCGGGATCCCTCATTAAGCAAGTCTAGGTAATGTCTCTTGTTGACGATCTTTTTCTCGATCTTGATTGTGTTTTTTCATCTAACACGCAGTACTAGTACTGGTAGTACAATTTCTGGGTGATCTTGCATGTGATTTCAGGGTGCCAAATGACGGTTCTAAATTCCTCTTTTGACCAAAACATGCGAGAGGTAGACACTGATTTCTTATAGATTACTTTCAACTACTCCCTCTGTCCCAAATTTCTTCTCTTAGATTTGTCTAGATACGGATGTATCTAATACTAAAATGTGACTTGATACATCCGTATCTAGACAAATCTAAGACAAAATTTTGGGACGGAGGGAGTACTTTATGAACATCAATGCTACCTTTTAAGAGGGTATATTTGCCTCAGTAACTTGTGTTATGGATATTGCAAGTAATCCCTCTGCTCTCATGCCTTTGAAGACATGTTCTAGTGTCTTTGTTCACTCATTTCTATCTTGGCGTATGTAGTCATATATGGAGTATAACATCGAAAATCATCTTATATTTCTGAACGGAGGTAGTAATAAAATATGGTTTCTGTTTGAATTAGAACCAGGTCCGCGGTGGAGATGAAGTTCTCAAGGTCATGTCGTGTGAACTGGAAGACCTGATGATGAGTTCTACTGCTGAACTATCCAGCTGTTGTGTCCTTGTCGCCACGTGTCCTGAACTAGTGTTTTCCTGTAGCATTGTTGTCAGGCGTGTTCTTGAGGCTGTACTTGACCACAACAATTTCCTGGTTGTGCCTTCGATTACGAAGGGTGTGGTTCTTGTAAAGCTTCCCAACAAATCTGATGCGGCCTGTCTTCATCATCATGTTTATGAGTGGAAAGACCACTCTGTTAGGTTCTCCAAGGTTGACAAGATGGTGATGGTGCATGTAGACATCTCACATGAAGTCCATGGCCTAGTCAGTTATGCGGGGTTCATCCCGTAGGTCGGTGGCAAGAAATAGTCTGCAGAGTTTAGTTAGTGCAACTTTGCTTGTCTGTAGCAAGTACTATTGTTCAGTACTTGATTTGTGTTTGTGAACCCTGTATTGTTTATTAGTACTAGCGCTTTTGGTGTGTGGTCAGTCCTGAGAACGGTCTATGTTAATGTCTGTCCACTCAATTCAGTCTGTATATTTTGAAGTATCCAGATCATATTTTTGTGAGGACGGTTTATCAATTATGGTTACACTCCAATATCTGTATGCATTGCAGGGTTTATCGCACCCACCAGGATTTCCAGTCCCATGGATGTTCGGTCCATACGATTTGTCACGACCTTTGGATTGTCCTGCTTGTGGGAGTAGGCGGGGCCCCTGCATGCCACGCGTAGTTGGACGATCAATCTTCTGTTTAGTACTTCAACATAGTGATTTCCTGGTAAGGATTCACACGTGTCACATCAAGTAAATCTTATTGATTTACTGTCTAAATCTTTTTCCTGCAATTTTATGATGCAGGTTTTGCCATGTGACATTCATCATAGAATAAACCGTTTGGTTTGCTCTACGATGGCTATTTTTGCAGGTTTCACTTCTTATGTCGTGTCAGTAACAAAGGCACTGTCCATCACTTATATTACTGGAAAAAATTGGATCAGTCTGTTGTCTGAGTACAAGCTGAATCCCTATGATGAACTGCAGTTTGGTTTAACAAACATGCCACAATTAGTCCTTCTCGCGTTTAAAAGAAATGAAGAAAAAAACTGGATCACGGTCACGGATCCTAGTCAAGTTAGAAAGCTGATAATAGCAGACCAGACACGATCGCCGCTGTCTCTTACAGATCGAGCACCGGCATTTGCTCTAGCACTGACAGCGGCAGCAGCTCAGTCGGATCCAGCTGAGGATTGGGCACCGACCGCGTCAGCGGATCACTCTCATCTACCAGAGGATCGGGCATCGACACCAGCACCTGCTCCGACACCGGCACCAGCTCTACAAGGAGCACCATCTCCGGCACCAGCGGCGGCTTCGGCACCTGCACCAACACTTGCACTTGCATCTGCTCCGGCCCGTGCAGTTACACCGGCAACAGACCGGGCTACAGTTCGCACTTCATATACCAAAGTCCTTACAAAAACCGACATGTCCACCTTCTTGGTAAGCATTGGCCGCCCAAGTGCTTCATTCTTTTTTATTTCCATGTTGTTTCACACGATTCACTGTGTTGATCTAACTGTTTGGGTATATCTTCTTGTTTGCAGACAGAGAATTCCTAGAGCAATGAGGGAGTCGTTCAACAATCCGGGCGACCGCGGCCAAGTTTCTCTTACCATGCGCAGCCTTGGTGTGAATGAACCTGCTCAATATACCGTAAGTACAAAGGATGGTCGCATGATGATTGATGCTAAAGGATGGTCAAGGTTCAAATCTAAATCATATCTTGCGGTAGGGGATGATGTCAAAATCGAACTTTCTCGGCAAGGAGAGCTGGTCCAAATCAACTTTGAAATTCTTCAGTAGCAGCACACAACTGCCGAACTGATCTATCCTCCGAGAGATTTTGATGTAATAATCTGGCATGGTGAAACAAGTGTCCTATGTGTATAAGTAGTACAACAGTATTATTTATCACGTGGTATATCGTTGATAGATTTGCAACTCTGATTGCTGGTGAGGAACTGTCGTTCGATTTCATTCCAACAGCTGTCGTGCTTTATTCAATTTTGTGTATTCGCCTTGCGACAGCATCTAAAACCAGCGCCGTACTGATCGCTTGCAATTTGAAAAGCGTTGAGGTAGAACACATGGGCCCCCAAACATGCAGGGTCGGCCTGCGGCCCAAAGTCCAGAACCGTGAGCCTATATTCTCAGCTGAACCCCCATAAAAAAAGCTGAACCCCCATAATGCCCGTGCGTTGCAGAGGGAGTATATTTCTCAGCAAGGTGAGCCTGTGATATAAAAGATTTGTATATTTCTTTACAGAGGGAGTATCTCTCTGTCAAAAAATATATTTATGTGTAACTAGTTACTCCTGTCTTTCTACTTCCTTTCGCTGATATGTGGGGCAACCGGCAACGGGGTCCACGTGCCATATGCACAAATTAGAGTGCACAACTTCACAGTAGACACACCCCGGTCGTAGCGCCGCAGTAATGCCCAATGAGCCGTCAAATCACAACCCCCTTTCTAGCTTTAGCAGTAAGCTCGACGGACGAAGCGACAATATTTCACTGGGCCTGAATCCCCTTCTCCCTCGTTAGCTTGTTCAGAGAAAACCCCCTATCGGCGATTGCATAGGGTTTTCTCATGGAGAACCAGGTACAAATTCTTCATCCATCCCTGATAAATCCAAGTCCCTTGGTCGCAGGTAATCCTAGGATGGCAGCCGCCGTCGTTGATGCATTTTTCTTCCTACTGAATCTACTGTGTTTCATTTGCAGTGCCGAAAGTGCGAGTACCCTACAGGTTTCTGCGCCCTCGGCGAGACGCCACAATTGTTCCTTCTCATCCTAACACGACATTTTGAAACACACACAGTATGTTCCTAGAATTCTCTCTTCTATCCGGGAGGGTGGGGGTTTTTTGAACATGTTGTGTTCTCATATTATTTTTCCTGCAGTGTATTATTTGCTCTGCCAGAACACATGTACTCAAGATGCTCGGCCTTGCCACTGAATACACTAGTTTAATTGTCATAGTGAAGACAAGCCATGGATATAAGTTCTGAGTTGGGTTCATGAACCAAGAAGATCACTGCTTTTTTATGGCCGAACTTGGATAAACTTTCTCAAGTGTTACAGACCGAAAGTTGGCGCACGAATGTTGATGGAAATAGCAGAACCTGGTCTCATCTTCACTGCGATCGTCCACCCCGACGTCGTTCCAATTGTTCATCCATGTTAGTTTTGTATCTGGTTCTTGCTTGTTGCCTCGATTAGTTCTTAATCCACCTATTCTGTCTAACTAATCACAATTTAACTTTAGAAGTAGCAACAAATCTCTCACGAAGATGCTACTTCTAACTAATATTTTCTTATAATTGGTGGCACGTGTAGGTTTTTTCAGAGTTAAGCAGTCTGCTCATTTGTTACTCTGTAATAACTCGGCTGTTACTGATGGCACTGAAGTTGACTGGATCGACATCCACAAGTTCCTACACTTTATTGATCATCTTGAGGTCCTTGTGGGGCGTTTCAATGGTGGAAGGCCACGTGGGATATGTGTGCCACTGCTGCACTCGTTGAACAGGTCCAACTGTGTCGAGAAACTTATGGTACGAGCTGTTTTCTGTTATATATGTTGTTCATAAACTATTGCTTATACACAGTTTTACAGCTGTGATCTTCTTGAAACAGGAACTGCCGAGTTCTATTGTTCCTATACAGATGCCTGACCATGGTCGGGTCAAACTTGCGCTTGGTCACAAGATGATGTTTATGCGACCTACTCAATTCCCCTTGGAGGTGAAAAGATACTTATCCATGGCTCTAAAGCGAATATCCTGTTTATTGACCACGTTGCGAGATGAAGCCGCTTTCAGAAGGTTGTGGATGCGCGGGGTGGCGCCTGGGCCTTGTCCTGGGGCTTGGCGGCCACACCCTTGGTTAACTGTAGGCAAAGTAGCACTGTTCGAGGCGTGCTTTGTACGGTTGAACCTGTATAAGTACTCATACTGCTTTCAGCTTTGGTTGTTAAGTGCCCCTGCTGGTTTCAGTTAAGGTTGTTAAGTACTCCTGCTGCTTTTACAGTCTGTCATGTTTCTTCAGTCCTGTCTTCCTCCAGCCGCCAAAACCAAACCAGCGCCGGCGGGGCCGCCTGCTTCCGCCTCCCACGGCTGGCTGCGCCTCAGCGCACGCATCGCCGCCCCACCGTCTCCTAAATCGTTAACGCCGACGTCCTCCGCGCGCTTCGGTATACTCGCCACGGCGCCGCCCTCTCGCGTTGTCAACATGGTCAACAAACAACAGGAATCGGCAGAAGTACGTGGAGAGGATGACAGTAGGGGCCCACCACGTCAGCGTATGGAAAAATAAAATGCTTCCTCCTAGTGTTTTCCTGACATCTGGGACCCACGACATTGTGAGCGTATATAGTCAATAGACAAGAGAACAACACAAGATCGGCTGACACCTGGGACGTAGCTACTCGAGCAGTATTTTTTTTGTTTGGTATTGTTGAGACGGAGCAGGGTTTGAACTGGGCTGTGGCCCGTCTAGCCCAGGCTTATATTTTATGTTCACCATGTGACCAGCCCAGCTATTTTTTCTTTGTGAAAACGAGCCCAGTTTTTTTTTCTGAAGAATACCTAATCCAGGCCTACTTATTTTTCTACGCCCTGATGGGCTGCAACTCTTTCAAGACGCCTGCAAATCTTGAAAGTAATATGAAATGGGTTGTAAATATAAAAACAGATGACAAATTGGCAATTACTTTATAATTTCTGAATTTTTTCACATTTTCAGATTCCTATTTCACTGGGCATCTTATATTTACTAATTGGAGGCACCACTGAAAGTTCCACGTTAATCCTAATCCTCAGACATTAAGCAAAATTATCCATTCGATCTCCTATTAGCTTTTTACAGCCGTTGGATGAACTACCTCAAGAGTCCTTGCCCACCATCCCACGTGAACTTCTCTTTAAGAAAAAAAACACATCCACGGGCTACCAATAAAACAACTCCCCCAAGAAAAAAACTCCATCAAGAGTCATCACCCTACCGATCCTTCATCATGAGGCACCGAAAATTCAGGAGGTAACCCTAGCGCTACTCCACCTGTTGCTCCTCCTCGCATGTTCCCTCTGTAGTTTCCATGCCATCCTATGCTTCCATGTTGTGATCAATATTAAAAAGATGCAAATATCCTCTCCTGATCCTCTTCCTCTCCAGCCGCTGAAATCTGTGGTCATTGCAATCTCAACTTCGGTCTGCAAGTAATACATGTCCTGATCTAAATCAACCAGCACAGCGTGTGCAAGCTAGCCGCGTATGTGTGTCAGCTTTCCTATATCCATCAAGTAGGTGCATGCCTGTTGTGCCCATCGAGAATCAAGTAGGTGCATGGCTGTTGTGTCCAGCGAGAAGCTTTCTCATATCCACAAGTACGTGCATGGTTGTTGTGTCCAGCGAGAAGCATCAGCGACAAGCGGCGGGCTATTTTGCCAACAACATGAATATTCAGATCAGTAGAAAAAGGATGCTCACCGACAGCATATTTACACATTACTCGATGAAAGCCCAATTAATGAAGTGGATAATCAAACAGATAGCCCATGGCGAGGACTGAAACTGTGCCTCCAAATGCATGTTTTGGCTTCATGAATTATTTATACATGTACGTACTAAACCACAACATTTATTCTTAGGATGAATTCTTCTCACAATTTTACTCCTTTTGACATGATGCCGACGATGACATCATATAATTTTGGAGTGCCTGGAATCATATGATTTTACTCCTTTTCACATGACGCAGATGGTGTGGTCATATACTCTTGGACAGCTTGGAATAATATGATTTGTCGCTGGGGCTAATCTAACGGAGGATTGCGGATGTTTACGTGCATATATACAAAGACATCACGCACATTGTGATATTGGTATGTATAACTGATATACCTCAAATAGAGTAGACCGCCTATTAAATCCCGGACTTGCCAAAAATTAAGCCATATGTAAGAATCGTGCATGTATTAAAAGATCTAATATACATATGCATGTGTGTAGCCTTACAATGTGATATTTCAAACAATCTTCATCAATAATTGTATAAATAAAAATATATATCGAAAGAAAAATAACCCGTCATATGTTCTGAGTTATCACCATCATATTTTGACTGACTTTTTGGAAATCCCCTTATCATCCTAAAAACATATGACTTTTTGGAAATCCCCTTATCATCCTAAAAACATATTTTGACCCATCTTATTTGTAGTTGTTAAGATAATCAACAAAAGTTAGTCATAAAAATCTAGGAAATTTTATTACACGTGGAAGAGAGAGGTTATGATCAATATCTTGTGGTGTTTTCAGACAACATTTAAACATACTTTTGCCAGAAAAAGGAAAAGCAAATACTAGAATAGAGCTGAAAGCAATTAGATTTCACTAACACAACCACCCGTACACACAAAATATTGATTCACCCACATTTATTTCTTGAATTTTTATAACGTCAAGTTCGGGAGAAATAAAACATGCACTCGATTTCTCTCATATACAACCACATTGCCTAAATTACATCCTAAATAAAGTTTTCTACTGTTCCTGCATATATTATGATTTTAATTTACATGACACAAGTAGAATATCATATGTATATATAGTTATCCTGAACTGATCTAGGGGATACAATTATTTTTTGCAATTTAACTAACCAGGAAAAACGATTCCATGTTATAGTGATAGGTTTCTAATCTTAAGTTAGTTCGTGTACTCTTTAAATGGTGCGAGGAATTATTTGTATAATAAATGGGAATTGGCCCTTGCCAAAAGATGTTTTAGTTAGTGGACTGCGACTGTTAGATCTTCATATTGTTCGTAAGATAATTGCAATTGTTAGATGTTCATAGAGACACCTCAAAGAATCATACATATATAACTGATAGGTAGAATCTTTATATTTACTACTCCCTTCGTTCCTAAATATATGTCTTTTCAGACATTTCAAATGGACTACAACATACGGATGTATGTAGACATATTTTAGTGTAGATTCACTCATTTTGCTCGGTATGTAGTCATTTGCTGAAATCTCTTGAAAGACTTATATTTGGAAACGGAGGGAGTACTTCGATGCATCACACAAGCCCCCACGTAATCCTCGCATCTAATAGTTATTTCACGTTGGATGAAAATATGAACGACCCAGATGGCTCCCTCCACCGTATTTTCCACCCGAGAGTCCGGAAATATATCAATTTGTCAATCTCTGTCCCGATCTATTTCTTTTTTCTGCGTCCATGCATGTCAAGCCGCCGCCATCTCTCGAATCTCGATTTCATCTTCCAGCCACAAAGGATGTTGTGTACGTGGATGCTCAAATCAAACGAGCCAACTTTCTATGCTTATCTAGCCAGCCGAGCTAGGGGCTAGCTTCATACAGGGTCGCGTCGGGAACAAATCAAGGAAGCTTGCCTCCTCGCTTTCATGCAGGATTGGATTGCTTCCACGCCGTTCATATGTCGATGCTGCATATATGTCAGTACGGCCACCTCTCTTGATTTTCTATATGTAGCCAAAGCAATTGGAGTGTTGTCTTGAATAGGTTTTGAAGGTAGCCTTGGCATGCACATGCACAGATCCCATTGGCGAGGTGACGTGCGACCCGGCAATAGGTAAAACAATCACTAATGTGCAGTACACACACAAATGAAGATAAGGCTGCTATTTGTCACACTTTTTTTGTTGGTGTACATGCACACACATTTGTGGTCCGTGTCATTATTGCAGGTTGTGTAGATAATGACGTACATGCACACACATGACACATCTCACATGCATCTATGGGAAGACACTGTTTCCGGCCGATCGAACTACAGGCCGCACAATGCAACTCAATGAAACAAGGTTGTAAAGTGAATCCATCACGTGCTGGGTAATTTTCTATCTATATATAATCTGAAGGGTTCAAAAAATATTATCATTTACTAATTATTGTGCACCTGGAATTAAATTTAGGTTGGCCTGGAAACAAAATATTGGATTGGTTTTGGTTATAGATTATAATATGCAGAAAAAGAATAATCTGAGCCATCTAATTTGTGGACATACAGCGCCAGTGGCTGGGTTTAATGGATTACATTGTGGAGAAACCAAAATCCGCCGGTTAGAAGACATAACTAGGTCCTGCGACTTTTCACCTTCTTCAACCAGACATTCCAAATATTTGCAGATTTCTAGATGTTTTGAAAATAGTTTGTTGAAAATATTTTAGCATGGTATATTGCAAATATATATACTAGCGAGTAATTGATTCCTGTTCATAGCTATCCGTTGTAAATACCAGCTTTTTGATAGATGAAAAATGATGCGTTAGGGACTTTCCCCTGTTCCCCACTGTCTTTTACGAAAAAAGACAATTCTTGATCGTGTGTCTTTGTTCAAAAAAAAAAAGATCATGTGTCACGTTAGTTAATATCAGGGTCTCCGAGATACATCTTTGACCCGTACTTTCTATTTTAATAACATAGTATTTAAAGTATATTATGATTGTATAAATATACATAAAGAAAGTTATGTAACTATTGTTTTAAGAAGGTGTTGATTATCAGATAATAGGTACGAGAATACAATTGGATAAAATTTGAAATATACCACAATAACTATTTGTGGTATAAATGCACGGAACTACTTTGGTGATCTGTCTTAGAGTAAACCATGATACCTTTTATCTATTTAGTTTTAGTAAACCATGATACCTACCTTTTTTTAGGGGTACCATGATACCTACTATAACAGAATAAACACATGCAATCGATGTTCTACCATAAAAACACTTTAATATATATTACAAATTCCACCAATACTTTGCCACTCTATAATGAAAAATTTACAATTTACCAACATTAAACTTGGAAAAAATAAGGTGTAAGTTCCCATAATTCTACATGATCCCTATTTATAGTAGTTAGGATTAATCAAACACCATAGTGCAGTTTTTTTAATTTTTTTAAAGGAGAAAAATAAAATATTATATATGTCATTAAATTTAAGTAGTGAAAATATATTTAAAGTATTTTGTACTCAGTATTATATAAAATTTCTATGTATGATATTTTTCAAATTACTAGCCCGTGCGGAGGCACGGGTTGATGACTAGTTAACCTAATTTAAATATATCTTCAAAGTACTTTAAATATGGCTCGACATTTTGGTATTAAAAATAGTTTGGAACCCACAGAAATATGCGAAATTGGCCCTGGCCAACCAAAAAAAACGACTGCAATAAATTGCATAAGAAGTTGTCACGAGCTATATATAAATTATTGAAAAAGAGGGAGTAGTCTGACTTGTGGGCCTGTTTAGTTAACGCGTATGCAAATTTTTTTAGTTATTATATACGTCAACAAACGATTCTAGCAGACGTAACCATTGGATGTCAATCAGACGGCCGTCGTGTTTCTTCAATCTCTGATCTTCTTGCTCCAGCCGCCAAAGCAGCGCCGGCGGGACCGCCTACTCCCGCCTCCCGTGGCCGGCTGTGCTGCCGCGCAGGCCTCAGCGCCCCTACTACTCCCACCGCTGGCCAGGGCATCCCTCTACTCACCCACACCCCCTGTTATTCTGCGGTGACGGAAGCCTCACACCGCAGTTGAACCGGTGAACCCTTGTACTCCTCTCCGCGCGGGCTTCCACTTTCGCGTCTTCCCCGGCTCCGCGTCGTCCCCTTCCTAGGCCTCTCCATCGTCCACCGCCGTGGTGCTCTCGACGCGGTGTGGTCAATGTGCTCAACGACCGACTTCCATCGGAAGAGTACTGTACGTGGAGAGGCTGACAGCTGGGTCCATGGCAGCCGCAAGGAAGTGCCTCCTTATTACGTGGAAAATAACTATTCCTCCACCTGACAGCAGGGACCCATCGGACGGGCCACCAGTATTTCGCGAAAAAAACGTTTCCCCCTAACTGCTGGGACCCACAGGACGGGCCACCGTATTTCGCGAAAAAACGTTCCCCATTGTCGATTCGGACCCACCGGAAGTGCCTCCTTATTACGCACAAAAAATGAATACCCCATGCAAGCTGGGACCCACCTTGGTGGGAGGCTGACTTGTGGGCCTACTAAGTTGACTGGGACGGAGGCCTTTGTCAACTTTAGTCAATATATGAACTATTCTAGCTCCAGTGACCGTAGGATGTCCATCCAACTGCCGTAGTGCTTCTTCAACCTCGATCTTCTTGCTCCAGCCGCCCAAAGCAGCGCCGGTCGTGCCGCCTGCTCCTGCCGCCTGTGGCCGGCTGTGATGCCGCGGAGGCCTCACCGCCCCCTACTACTCCCACCGCTGGCCAGGCCATCCCTCTACGCACCCACACCCCCTGTTATTCTGCGGCGACGGCAGCCTCACACCGCAGCCGAACGAGTGAACCCTCATACTCCTCTACGCGTGGGCATCCACTGCCGCGTCTTCCCCGGCTTCCTAGGCCTCGCCGTCGTCCACCGCCTGGTGCTCTCGGCGTGGCGTGGTCAACATGGTCAAGGAATGGCTTCCATCGGACGTGGATCAGACGTGGAGAGGCTGTCAGCTAGGTCCACGGCCGAAGCAAGGATGTGCATCCTTATTACGCACAAAATAATTATTCCTCCACCGACAGCGGGACCCACCGGACGGGCCACCGATTTCGCGAAAAAAACGTTTCTGATCGCTGGGACCCACCAGCTACATCTTCGCACGCAAGAAAGTGCGTCCAAAAAAGATTCGCTTCGACCGGCCGGGACCCAGCTACATCTTCGCACGCAAGGAAGTGCGTCCGAAACAAAAAACGATTCGCCCCCCTGACTGCTGGGACCCACCAGCTACACCTTCGCACACAAGGAAGTGCGTCCAGGCAAAAAATGATTCGCCCCCCTGACTGCTGGGACCCACCAGCTACATCTTCGCACGCAAGGAAGTGCGTCCGGGCAAAAAAAATGATTCGCCCCCCTGACTGCTGGGACCCACCAGCTACATTTTTGCACGCAAGGAAGTGCCTGACAGTCGGGACCCACCTGGTCGAAGCGTACGTAGCGTTGTCATTCTGGTCGCGAACGTGTACGTACATATATACTGGTCGATGTAGAGGCGCACATGTCGTAGTAGAGGCGTGCACGTAGCATGTACACGTACGTACAACGGCCAGGGTGCAAGAAAGAAAATACGGCCACGTATGTGTACATACGGGCGGGGTCTCGAACGCCTACTCGCGCATACGTACGGCCAGGGCTCGTGTACATGGCTGGGTCAGAATGGAGAAACAGCCTCGTCGTCGTGTTCATGGGGAGGCAACGGAATGCGTCGTGTTCATGGGGAGGCAACGGAATGCGTCGTGTTCATGGGTAGGCAACGGAATGCGTCGTGTTCATGGGGAGGCAACGGAATGCGTCGTGTTCATCGGGAGGCAACGGAACGCGTGGGAGCCAACCGGCTGGGTCGGAACGGAATGCATGGCCGTGTTCATCGGAAGGGCTTGGACGGAACAGGCGATGGAAACGAGGCCTGGCATACCGCACAACAGAGGAAACATACCTCCTACGGTCGAAACGGGGGTCCTGTTGATCGGGAGGGGTGTGGCGTACTGCAAAACGAAGGAAACGGACCTCTTATGGTCGAAACGGGGGTCCTGTTGATCGGTAGGGGTGTGGCGTACCGCAAGACAGACGAAACGGACTTGTGTTGGAGCGCTACGGTCGAAACGGGGGTCCTATTCATCGGGAGGGGTGTGGCGTACCGCAAAAAGGGACTCCACGGGATACTGTTCATCTCCACCGTCGACCTCCTTCAGCCTCCACGGGCTACCATCGACCTCCTCTAGCCTCCACGGGCTCTTGTTCATCCAGCCTCCACCGCGCGCTACTCCATCCGCTACTGTCCAACCACCCCTCCACGGGCACCCCTCCACCGTCTACTCTTCATCCAGCCCTCCACACCACGGGGTCCTGTTCAACCACCCCTCCACGGGCACCCCTCCACCGTCTACTGTTCATCCAGCCCTCCACCACACCACGAGGTCCTGTTCATCAAGAGGCAACGCCACCGCTCATTGTTGATCCAACCCCCCCCCCCCCCGGCAACGCTCACTGTTCATCCAATCGATCGGCTTCAGTTAGCAGCAGTAGCGGCGAATCGCCGATCGGGTTCGATTAACGACCATCGATCGATCGCTCGGGATCGATGTAGCGTAACCTGCGGCACGATCGCTTTCGGGTTGATTAGAGCCCAACGCCTCACTCAAGTTCAGTTAGAGCCAAAGCCTCGCACACACGCGCGTACGAACGAGAGAAACGCGCATCGCTTCGCCCCGACCTCTCACCGTGAATCGGGAACTCCCGAAATTTTCCTCGCCCTTGCTTCTACCACGGTTTTTTCCGTCATGGACGGCCCAAAGAATGTCATGCAGCCGCGTCTCCGGCCCGCCCAGGACGAAAAGCTCATTTTCTGTCATGATGTTTTTCATATAAGTAGGAGCCCACCACATCTATGATGATACCGGGTTTTGCCATAATTATCGTCATAGAAGTGTCATATGTATGACAGAAAAAAAAAATCGTTCGGCCCAAAATGTCACGGATGTGTCTTTTTTTTGTAGTGACGTAGGCAGATATATGTGCGTATAGAGGGCTAGTAGAGACCGTGCGTGTGTGTATATGCATGTGAGAGAAATAGTATTTTCCAACTGAGATTAGTGAAAAGACTGGTACATAGTAGTCAGAAAGAGAGAGATAGAGAAACAGAGAGAGCATGTGCGTGAGACACCCCGACACCCTGAGAGAGATTGTGAGCATGTGTGAAAGAGAAATGTCGATGCATATAAAGTGTGTGCTCTTATGTGTTAGATTGAGAGAGATATAAAGCATTTGTGAGAACGGGCCGAGGCATAGTGCATCTACGTGTAAAAGGCGGGTTCTACGCATTAAATTAAAATATAAATGGGATTATTATTTTTGGATGAGGTCATGAATTTTGCAAATTGCGTATGGACGAAAATCGGTCTATCAGATACCCATACTCTACTAAATTCTAGTATGTGCATGTGTTTATTTCATACTATCGGTCCATAGAGTGAGAGTGGTTTTAAATACGGGCAATGGATGCTTTTGCAATTCATATATAAACATTAATTAGTGCACTCCATGTTGTTAGTGTGAAGCACTTTATATATTTGTCACTTGCATGGATACATTCCAAATTGCTAGCTACGAAATAGAATACATGTCGAATTCAACATAAAGGGGGTTTCGAAGATTCGAATTCATAGGAAGTGCAGTCAATATATTTGAACCCGAGATAATGGCATTTGTAAATCAGATGTAAAAGGGGGCATCAATCTTTGTTGTGAGTTTGAACATGCTATATATATTCATACGCATATCTAACTTTTTTTTGCAACCAAGGAGATTATATCTGGAACCATGCATGAACTGAGGTAAGTTGCATATTTTTAATATATACTCGTGTACAATGTATATTCAAATGTACCCTCCATTCCAAAATAATCGTAGCTTTAGGATTTTCAAGAGTAAAGATTTGTGAAGTTTGACAAATCCTGAAAGTTCAATTCAAGAGAACCGAAAACGTTAATGCTTCTGCTCCCAAATATTGAACGAAGCGCCAAATAGGCCTCTGGTCACCCGAAAACGCGCGAGACTAATGTTTGGTGGTAGGAAATTACTGTCCAGACTCTGGCCCGTGTAGCCTATCGGCCCGATGTCCAAAGGTCTAAATCGGGGTAGGTTTGTAACTTCACCAAGACGCGAGTCTCAACCGCCTCCGAGAAGCATTCATACGCCGTTGGTGCCTAAACACCCATGTGCTCGGCGGAAACCTATCCCGCCCACATTTGGGACACCTGACATGACTGTCCTACCCCCAACTCGCAATATGTCCGAAATTTAGATGGGGGCAAAGTTTGTAACTTTCCCCAAATTTCAAACAAGCGTGTCTCTAACCGAAACATTGTTCCCCTCAGTTCCCCGCCTCCCTCCGTTTCCCCATTCATACTCCGTGGGCGCGAAAACGCCCTCTCCACCAGCCGCGAAACCCCAGCCTCCTCCGTCCTCCACCCCATAGCGGCCAATCCACCGCCGCCCTCCTCCATCATGCCGGAGCCGGTACCCCGACATCGTCGTCCAATGCAACCGCAACCGCAACGCCCTCAAGGACTTAGAAGCTGAAGCCAAGGCAGAGCTGCCTCCACAAAGCCGACGCCGACATGCGCCGTACCAGAACCACTCCGACCACGCTGTCCTGCGCCTCACTGCTGCCGCTCCACTGTCGCATCCGTCCACCGCACCGGAGCTGTTCCCGCTATACCGTTGTTCGCCGCCTCAGATCTAGTTCCCCGCCGCTGACAGACGGCCACCGCACCACACTCAACAACTTGGCCATGGGTTCGTCCAAGACTCCACCGTCCTCCACAACTTCTCGTTTCCAGCGAACCACAAGAAGATCGTTGGAAAAACAGAAGGAGTACTGCCAGTAGAAAGAGGTACTCCTCTTCCCTTATTCGTGCAAATCTTACGTCTCTGCTCACACCGTATTCATCCCACGAAAGAAACTAGTTGAGCACTTCTTACTGCATCTTCTTCGTGATACTAAATGCACAAGGTTTCCTCCCTTTACTATTTCACCTTTGGTAGCGATCAGTAGCCCGCCTGGATTTCAATTCTGGGTCAGTCGAACCGCAATTAAAAGAAGCAGCACCCGCTTAGGCGCGCGGAGGACCTAGTCCGCCTGTTCCCCGGGGAAGCGGCGCATCGGTGTCTATCATAGGGGTGTGTGGTGCAGGAGCTGCTTGCCCCCGATCTGGAGGTCGGCGGGGCTTGAATGGATGGCTGGGAGGTGGTGCCAAGCACGGCGGTGTGGTGAGGTCGAGGAGAGGGCGCAGGCAGGGGAGGAATACTGGGCCGGTGGTCGCTGGCGTTTTGAGGAAGATCGTCAACAGTGACTGGCTGCAGGTAGATGAAGGCGATCTGCCCGTTCTTTGTACATCGAACGGTGTATAAAAACAAGGTTGGAAAAAGCGGTAGGCGTAAGCGAGGCGGTTGGCCTTCGCCTAGTGCCTAGGCGGTGCTTAAGCGCCCTAGGCGTGAACTAGGCGGTAATATATTTTTACTATCATGGTGTATTTGTGAGTATTATGTGTGTGTTGATATTAATTTAGGGCATTAAATAAGTTAATTGCCAGCTACTGCCATTGGAATATGGCCTGTTTGGCATATTAGTGCAATATGGCTTGACTCCTTGCTTGGGTATACAATTCCTTGCTTTCCCTGCCTATACTTCCATTTATGCCCTAGGCGAGGCGTTAGCCATCGCCTAGCGCCTAGGCGTGCCTAAGCGCCTAGGCGTGCCTAAGCGCCTCCTAGGCACTGCCTTTTCCAACAGAGAGAAAAAATGGACTGACCTATTTTTTTCAGTCGACTGTTATTTTCATAGAATCCTGTAGTAATTTAGTGTGACATGCATGTTGTAGAGCTATCATATCTCTCTCGTCATTTATTTCTCACCGACCTGCTATCTGGTACCTTTACACTGTACTAATTGTGCACACACTTCACCCATACTCACACTATTGTTTTTTTATGCATGGGTATTTCAGACTCTGACGCAGTGTTGATGAATGCAGAAAAGAAAAGACAGAAGTCACTCCAATGTAAATCGAAGGTAAGCACTAAGCGTTTCAGCGCTCTAATGGGTGCAGTGTCAGCAGTTGGAGACAGTAAATGTAGCTCTGCAGTTGATGATTTCAGTTGCCACACACAACCATCCCAGGTGCTTTCTTTAACTTCACGCTGTCAAATGTGGTTGCATGTTGCATATGGTATCTAGCTTGTATTGCTTCCAATTTGGTTAAATTGCATCTGCTTACTTTACACATTATACCTTTGATAATGACATGCCTTCCTGTTTTTGATACATACTACATATGTCTATTAACTATGTTCGTACATCAAACTAATGCTCTTTTGTATCCCTCGTCAATCACTTATGATGAGACAGCCACCCGAGTGGGTTACTGTGAGACGCCCTACTCGTTCAAAGAGTGCAGTGTCATCCTCCCCACATGATTCTCAAGAAACAGCAAGGCTAAATGAAGATAGTCAACGTAGCTCTCTAGTTGATCACCGCAACTCCCCCACACCACCATCGCAGGTGCTTGCTCTTACTTGGCAGTCTGATATGTGTTTGCATGTTGCATATGGTATCTACCATGTAATGCTTCTAATTAGGGTAAATTGCATCTGCTTAGTTAACACATTATACTTGTGAATATGACATGCCTTCCTGTTTTTGGTACATACTACGTCTTTCTATTAACCATGTTCTTACATCAAACTACTTTTCTTGTGTATCCCTCATCAATCACTTGACGATACACCTTCAAGTTGTGATGTAATATTGGTTGAATCTTGCATATCATTTCAAACATGTATTGCCTCTAATTTGTTGAAGTGCCACTTACAATGAGACACATCTAACTTGGTAGAGTGATTTTGGTTGGATCTTTCATATGGTGTCTAGATTGCATTGCTTCCAATTTGTTGAAATGCCTTCTGCTTAGCGTTTTTCATACATATTCCATCATCCTACAATGTGGTTGCCATACATAAAAGTTATGTTCACAAGATCATGCATCAACGAATTTGGAAGTGCGAGTTTCATTCCTTTTTCTTGTGTGTTTACTTGACAAGGCAAAATCTGAAAGGACAAAGGCACGGAATGATGGTGGTCCTCTAGAGCAACCAAAACAAATGATCTCTGCAGATTCTCCTGCTACTCGTACTGCAGTGCTAGTTCCAAATCTCATCTCCCCTACTCCACAACCCAAGGTGCTTGCTCTAACATGGCAGTGTGATATCTGGTTGCATGTTGCATATGGTGCCTAGCTTGTATTGCTCCTAATTTGTTAAATTGCATCACCTTAGCTTACACATTATACATGTGAATATGACATGCCTTCCTGTTTTTGGTACATACTAAATCTGCCTATCACACCATGTTCTTACATCAAACTACTGTTCTTGTATATCCTGCATCTTGCTTATGATGACACAGTCACGCCCGTGGGTTAATATGAGATGCAATACTCTTATTAAGAATGCAATTTCATCCTCTCCACATGATTCTCAAGAAACAGCAAGCCTAAATGAAGATATTGAACGTAGCTCTGTACTTGAAGACCGCACTTCCCCTACACCACCATCACAGGTGCTTGCTCTAACTTTGCAGTGTGATATGTGGTTGCATGTTGCATACGGTGTCTAGCTTGTAATGCTTCTAATTAGGGTAAATTGCATCTGCTTAGTTTACACACTATACCTGTGAATATGACATGCCTTCCTATTTTTGGTAGACACTACGTCTATGTGTTAACCTTGTTCTTGCATGAAACTACCTCTCTTCTGTATCCTGCATCAATCACTTACAATGAGTCACCTTTATTCGTTGCATATTGCATATTATTTCTAACTTTGTTGCCATGTATTGCTTCTAATTTGGTCAAATACATTTGTTAGGGCACCCTTTAAGTTTGGCAGAGTGATATCGGTTTCATCTTTCATATGGTTTCTAGCTTGCATTGATTCTAACAAGTTCAAGCACCTTATGCTTAGTTTACACTTTATACATCATACATGTCAATACGTCACGCCGTCCTGTTTTTCATACATATTCCATCCTCCTATCATGCGGCTGCCTTACATGAAAGTAGTGTTCGTCAGTATCATGCATCAATGAGTTCTGAAGAGCAAATTTTATTCCTTTTTCTTGTGGGTTTGACTTGACAAGGCAAAAAATCAAGAAAGAGTAAGGAAGGCGATGATGGTGGTCCTCTGCAGCAACGCAAACGGGGCATCTGTACCGATTCTCCTTGTACTGATAGTGCATTACAAGGTCCAAGTCTCCGCTCCCCTACTCCACCATCCCAGGTGCTTGCTCTAACTTGGCAGTGTGATATCTGGTTGCATGCATATGGTGTCTAGCTCGTATTGCTCCTAATTAGTGTAAACTGCATCTGCTTAGCTTACACATGATACATGTGAATATGACACGCTTTCCTGTTTTTTGGTACATACTATATCAGTCTATCACACCATGTTCTTACATGAAACTACTCTTCTTGTGTATCCTGCATCAATCACTTTTGATGGGACACCTTTAAGTTGGCAGTGTGATATTGGTTTGCGTCTTGAATATGATTTCTAGCATGTATTGCTTCTAGTTTGATGAACGCCACCTATGATGAGACAGTTTTAACTTGGCAAAGTGATATTGATTGCACCTTCCATATGGTGTCTAGTTTGTAGTGCTTCTAATTTGTTGAAGTGCCTTCTACTTAGTTACCACATCATAGGTGTGAATATGTCAAGCCGTCCATTTTTTCATACATATTCCATCCTCGTATCATGACTTTGCCTTTCATCAGAGTAGTGTTCGTCAGTATCATGCATGAATGAGTTCTGAAGAGCGAATTATATTCCTTTTTCTTGTCAGTATGACCTCACAATGAAAAATCAATAAAGCTGAAGGAAATTGGCAAGGCATTGGATGATGGTGGTCCTTCCGAGCAACTGAAACGAAGGTTCTCTACAGATTCTACTCTGCCATCCTCCCAACAAGATTCGCAAGACAACGCAAGGCTAGAGCAGTCCAACGTAGCTGTGTAGATGATGAGCACATCTCCCTACTCCACCATCACAGGTGCTTGCTCTAACTTGGCACTATTATATGTGGTTGCATGTTGCGTATGATGTCTAGCTTGTATTGCTTCTAACTATGTTGAATTGCATCTGCTTACTTTACACATATATAATGCCTGTGAATATGACATGTGTTCTTGTTTCTACATCAGACTACTGTTCTTGCATATCCCGCATCAGTCACTTATGATAAGGCACCTTTAAGTCGCCACTTTGATATTGGTTGTGTCTTGCATATGATTTCTAGCATGTCTTTGCTTCTAATTTGTTGAAACGCCATATAGTTTGAACTTGGCAGAGTGATATTGGTTGCATCTTTCATATGGTGTCTAGCTTGCAGTGCTTCTAGTTTGTTGAAATGCCTTCTGCTTAGTTACCACATCATAGGTGTGAATGGCTCACGCCATCCTGTTTTTCATACATATTCCATCCTCGCATCATGTGTTTGCCTTTCATCCGAGTAGTGTTCGTCAGTATCATGCATGAATGAGTTCTGAAGAGCGAATTTTATTTCTTTTTCTTATCGGTTTGACTTCGCAATGCAAAATCATTACAGCTGAAGGAAATTAGTCCGACAATGGATGATGGTGGTCCTTCGGAGCAACTCAAATAGGGGGTCTCTACAGATTCTACTCTGCCATCCTCCCAACAAGATTCGCAAGACAACACAAGGTTGGACAATCAATGTAGTTGTGTAGATGATGAGCACATCTCTCCTACTACACCATCACAGGTACTTGCTCTAACTTGTCACTATTATATGTGGTTGCATGTTGCGTATGATGTCTAGCTTGTATTGCTTCTAACTTGAGTTGCATCTGCTTACTTTACAGATAATGCATGTGAATATGACACGTGTTCCTAATTCTAGAACATACGTGTACATGATGAGCACATCTCCCCTACTCCACCATCAAAGGTGCTTGCTCTTACTTGGAACTGTTATATGTGGTTGTGTTTTCCGTATGATGTCTAGTTTGTATTACTTCTGATTATGTTGAATTGCATCTACGTACCTTAAAACTTATACCTGCAACGATCACTTAACCATAAGACACATTTAACTTGGGACTGTGATGTAGGTTGCATCTTCCATTGTCTTCTAGCTTTTACTGCTTCTAATTTCTTGAAATGGCACTTACAACAAGACACTTTTTACCTGATAGAGTGATATTGGTTGCATGTTCATATGGTGCCTAGCTTTCATTTCTTCTAATTTTGTTGAAATGCCTTCCGCTTACTGTTTTGTCATACATATTCCATCCTCCTATCGTACGTGTGAATATGAAACGATGTCTTTTTTTGTATATATTCCATCCTCCTATCCTACGCTTGCTTACATCAAAGTAGTGTTAAATGCGTATCATCGTCAACCAGTTATGCAGAGCTAATTTTATTCATCTTCTTGTGGTTTTGACTTCATAATGCAATATCAGAAAATAGGAAGGAAAAGAGTATGTTAGGGGATGTTGGTGGTCCTCCGCACCGACGCTAACAGAGACTCTCTAGATTTGCCACTGCCATCGCTAATGAAGTTGAAGTCCCAAGTCTACATGATGAGTTCATCTCCCGTACTCCACCATCGCAGGTGCTTGCTCTAAGTTGACAGTGTGATAATTGGTTTCATGTTGCATATGTTGTCTAGCTTGTATTTCTTCTATTTTAATTAAATTGCACTTGCTGAGTTTATACGTTATACTTGTGCATATGACATGGCTTTCTGTGTCTAGACCATGTTCTTACATCAAAGTACTGTTGTTTTGTATCCCGCATCAGTCACTCATGATTGGACGCTTTTAACATGGCAGTTTGATAGTGGTTGCATCTTGCATTGATTTCTACGTTGTACTGCTTCTAATTTTTCAAATTGCCACTTATGACAAGACACTTTTAACTTGGCAGAGTAATATTGGTTGCATCTTTCATATGGTGTCTAGCTTGCATTACTTCTATTTTCTTCAAAATCCTTCTGCTTAGTTTGCACATCGTAGCTGTGAATATGTCATGCCGTCCTGTTTTTCTTACATATTTCATCCTCATACGGTTGTCTTACATCAAAGTATTGCTTTTCTATATCATGCATCAATGAGTTCTGAAGAGAGATTTTATTCTATTTGTGTTGTGGGTACGGCTTGACATGGCAAAGTCAAAAAAGAACATGGAAAATAATATAGTAGGGAGTGTTGTTACTCGTCGGGTGAAACGGAAAAGGATCTGCCGTCAAGATTATGATGGTACTTATAGTGCAGTAGATGGTCCAAGTCCACCGGCTTAATCTACAAACACAGCATCACCTGCTCCACAAGCTGCAGCATCCGCTTCAACTGTACCAGCATCTAAACGAGTTACTTGTTCGTTTGCTCCGGAACTAGCCAGTTCCCAAGCTTCCTTCACACCTAACACTACTTTCGAAGCACTGCTAACACAACAGGACTTGGCAAGATCAGATGAACCTCATGAGCATCAACACCAAGACGGTACCTGACCGAGTCAATTTGCAGTTGCATGCTCCTTTATATATACTCTCACAGTTTGATGTACACTAACACTTTCCATATTCGTTGTTGAACTAGCACCACGGCGCAAGCAGAAACAGACATCAGGGATAATGCTTGACAGATTAACAAAATCTAAAGGAGGAAGACTGGAGATCCATTTTGTGGCAGGTTTATAAAGGCCACGTGATGCTATAGAGTCAGCGGCAGCCGTTGCCGTTAGGTGTCATGCACACGTATCCTCCCAATGTGGATCCAGTACAGGAATGAGAAAGACAATACCCAGTTTAACACCTTCCTTGACCATTTATCCGTAAGTAATGTTATTCATCGCAATTAGTAATATTGTCTTGCTCTGTCCCATACTTTCTAGCTTCCTCCTAATAAGACTCACATTCTTTATTCAACAGATGAGGTTCAAGTTGGATCCGAAAGATGATGCAACTAAACAAGCATGCACTCATGTTTTTCATTCTGCTCTGTGACAGTATCGGTACCACCTTAGAAAATCTCACTTTGAAGGCAAGGCTAACAATGAAATCGCCCAAACATCTCAAGTGGAATATATTACAGATGAAGACTGGACAGCCCTCGTTAAACACTGGTCTGATCCAAAGTATCAGGTAGGCTATATATATATTTGATCAGACCACATATTGAACTTGTATTTATGTATGTGCCTTACAAGTGTATCTTCTTCTAGGCTAACTGTTTGAAGGACAAAACCAACCATTCTAAAGTGAAATTCCAACAGACAACATGATCTCGTAGCTATATTGCACACTGCGAGGCTCTTGTAAATAGCTGCTACTTCCTTCTTCTTTTTTTGTGCCATATTATCGTATCTATATTGACTTGTTCCAAATACAGAGGAAAGCCCGTGCGGACCAAAAAGAACCTGAACCGGATGCAGTGCAAATCATGAGCACACCAATTCAAGCCGTTGTTGTAAGTTCTTACTCCTCCTGCCTTGAACTGATTAGTACTGTGATGTGTTCATTTAACTACTTGGTTTGCAGCCACTGTTAGTTACTCCGTTCACTTTTATACACAGTTGTCTTAACGTATCATTTCACCTTACATGGTTTAAAAGAGATGAAGGATATTTTCTTTTGGTCTTGATCTGTAATCTAGTTGTTATGTTCATGTGCGCACACAATGATAAAATAGCCTATTTGTTTTATATCTGTTTGCCCATGATATGAATGATGACATACTATGTTCATCCTACTTTAAACCATGTCACTTTATCCTTAGATATCAATGAATGTGAGGAAATAGACAATACAGTAGGCATGCTACATGGACATATGTTCCGAAAGTGATTTTATTATGTAGTTGGCACTGCAATACATGCTAATGTATTACAGTAGTTCACCAAAATAAGTTATGTATAAACGTTTAACCTACTTTGTTTGTTCTTGTCTCATTACTAACTTAACTGTTACACTAATCTACAAGTTCAAACTTTCAGGAAGCTATGGAACAAATGATTGAACAGCCACAACCACCTAAGGTGACGAGGCTACCACAGGCACAATGTCACCACTTGCTGCAGTGCATTAGTATCTCTCCACCAACAGTGCAAAAAGCACCTTCCTACGTAATTCTGGGTTGGTTGTCAAGGTAACCTCGTCCAAATCGCCTACTGAACAAAATCTTCCTGCTAGACAGAGTGATATATCTGTGCTCCAGACACAAGTCCAATCCCTAATAGACGTTGTTTAGGAAACAAGAATAGTGATTGACAAATGTCGTCAAGATATGAATGGTTTTGAAACCAGACTATCAGACATTCGCTTCGTTGTTCAAGAGCAATGGCGGAAAAAAGGTGAAGATCGTCTTTGCTCCATCAGATTCTACAGCCTAAAACATTAGCACTCAGGTCAAATGATCTGTGCTTCTATACATCTGATGGTGCTTTTATCTGGAAGGATTGTAAACTTTATGCCAACAGGCCTTTTGTTGTATGGTTGGTATTTATTTTATTGTGATACAACGTTTATGATGTTGCCACAGGCTGCAGTAATTGTGACGCTATTTTTGTATAGTGTAGGTTTATCTTAGTAATTTACTCGGGCGAAAGCTTCGTAGGAGCCCAACATGCCAACATTCGTCGGGCCCATTCCAATTGGGCTAAAAACAATTACGGGCCGAAATTAGCATGCAGCCCACTAAAAATATCTGAGCCTAAATCAGCATAAGCTTTCATATTTTTCTGGTAGGCCTGTGCCCATAGTGGGCCTTTAACAGGCTTAAACATAATTTGGGCCCTTATTAAAAATAGGCCATTTACAGGTGTAAATATCTCGAGCCCATAAAAAACATGGGCCTTTAATAGACCAAAAGTGAGATTGGGCCCTGATTGTGCCAAATAACCCACTGGTCTTAGCAGGCTGAAATGGTGGCCCATTTACGATGCAGATCTTTGACAGGCTGAAATTCGGACGGGCCGTAAATGCGCCGACCTAATACACGGGCCTTTAACAGGCCGGAACTTTGGTCGGGCTAGTTTATCGTCATTTTAATATTGGCCATTAATGGGCCCGATATGACATTGGGCCACATATTGCCCATGGTTTTCGTCCGGCGTTAACAGGCCAAAAATGACAACAGGCCGAAAGTGGCCCAAATCTATAGTGGGCCTCTAACAGGCTGAATGTCGGACATGGTCGAATATGACCCAAATCCTTCACCGTTGTTTATGGGCCAAAAGTTTTGATGGCATGTAAATGGGCCCAAATGAAGCAGGACCTTTAACAGGCCGGAAATACACCGGGCCGTAATTCGGCCTAATTACTTAGTGGACTGTTAACGGGCTAGAAGTGACCATGGGCCGCGTTGATGACAAGTTTAGGACAGGCCGTTGACGGGCCGATTTGACAAAGAATGTTGGGCCTTTAGCTGGGCCGGCCCATCATGGTCTGCAGAATCTTGTGGGCCTTTAGCTGGGCCGGCCCATTGTGGTCCGCAAAATCTTGTGGGCCTTTAGCTGGGCCGGCCCATTATGGTCAGCAAAATTGTGTGGGCCTTTAGCTGGGCCAGCCCATTATGGTCCGCTCAGTTTTGTGGGCCTTTAGCTGGGCCGGCCCATTACGGTCTGCAAAATCTTGTGGGCCTTTAGCTGGGCTGGCCCATTATGGTCCGCTAAATCTTATGGGCCTTCGGTTGGGCCGGCCCATTAAACTTTATGAGCCATTTTTGGGCCGGTCCATGTGTCAACATATCATAGGCCCATCTCGACCATTGGATGAGTGACACCTGTGCCAACGCGGAGCTGACGCGTGGATCCGTCAGCCAATGAGAATTTTACACATGGAAAATCAGCATTGGTCGTGGCTGTTAGCGGGTTCTCGGATCCAAAAACCGGACCCGATAGGTTAACGGCGGTTAACGCCGTCCCGTTACGGTGGATGCCACGTGTCGGTCACCCTTGACGAAAGCACTTCTATGACGCGCGATTTATCATCATGGAAGTGGACACTTCCGTGATGATAATTTTGGTAATGTCATGGAACACTTCCACGACAACACAGGTATGACTATCTTGATTCTGTCATAAAATCGTCATGGATGTACATGCATGACAGAAAACACGACCTACTGTGACAAACACGTATCATCACGGAAGTGTATTTTTTTGTAGTGTTAGGTCTCATGTTTACTCATATCAATGGCATAATCAACTAGCGAGCAATAATAATAAATCTGGGATGAGAACACTTTCTCAAAACAATCATAATATGATATAACAAGATTGTATCTTGCTAGCCCTTTCTGAGACAGCAAAACATAAATGCAGAGCACCCTTAAAGATCAAGGACTGAATAAACATTGTAATTCATGGTAAAAGAGATCCAGTCAAGTCATACCCAATATAAACTAATAGTAATGAATGCAAATGACAGTGTGCTCTCCAGTGGGTGCTTTTTAATAAGAGCGTGATGACTCAACATAAAAGTAAATAGATAGGCCCTTCGCAGAGGGAAGCAGGGATTTGTAGAGGTGCCAGAGCTTGATTTTAAAATAGAGATGAATAACATTTTGAGCGGTATACTTTCACTGTCAACGCAACAACTATGAGATCTCGATATCTTCCATTCTACATACATTATAGGCGGTTCACAAACAAAATGGTAAAAGCTTATACTCCCCCACCACCAACAAGGACACTCCACGGCCATCCGAAACAACTGGGTAAGGTAGACTCATATGGAATAACTTTGGGGTTTATGGAGTTTGGATGCACAAGCAGTATTCCCGCTTAGTACAGGTGAAGGCTAGCAAAAGACTGGGAAGCGACCAACTGAGAGAGCGACAACAATCATGAACATACATTAAAATTAATCAACACCGAGTGCAAGCATGAGTAGGATATAATCCACCATCAACATAAATATCGTGAAGGCTATGTTGATTTTGTTTCAAATACATGCGTGAACATGTGCCAAGTCAAGTCACTCGAATCATTAAAAGGAGGATACCGTCCTATCATACCACATCACAACCATATTAATAGCATGTTGGCACGCAAGGTAAACCATTATAAGCTCCTAGCTAATTAAGCATGGCATCAGCAACTATAATCTCTAATTGTCATTGCAAACATGTTTATTCATAATAGGTTGAATCAGGAACGATGAACTCATCATATTTACAAAAACCAGAGAGGTCGAGTTCATACCAGCTTCTCTCATCTCAATCAGTCCATCATATATCATCATTATTGCCTTTCACTTGCACGACCTAACGGTGTGTATAATAATAATAGTGCACGTGCATTGTACTAAGCTGGAATCTGCAAGCATTCAATTCAAGGGAGAAGACAAAGTAATATGGGCTCTAAATTAAATCAACAATCATGCATATGGGAGCCACTAAGCATTTTCATTATGGTCTTCTCCTCTCAAACCCCAAAGGAAAGAAAAGAAATAAAACTCTTTACACGGCAAAGCTCCCAACAAGCAAAAGAAGAACGAGAAATCTTTTGGGTTTTTATTTTAATTACTACTACAAGCATGGTAATTAAACTAACTAATTTTTTTTTGGTTTTCTTAAGGTTTATCAAACACACAAGAAGAAAACTAGAAAAGTAAATTAAACTAGCATGGATAATACAATGAAAGAGTATGAGCACCGACAACTAGACTAAGTGTGTGAACATGAATGTAAAGTCGGTGAGAAATACGTACTCCCCCAAGCTTGGGCTTTTGGCCTAAGTTGGTTTATGCCCAAGGATCGCGGCTACTCTCCCTGGTGTAATGAGGAGTGTCATTTGGATACCACTGGCTAGCGATCTCCTCCGGATCCCACTGATAACAGGATGGACGATAAGGGTCCAGTTGAGGTTCTGGCTCAAGCTCTGGAGCGGATGTCTGGCCTCGATGCGCGTACACCACTTCCGGCAAGACAAGGTAATGGTCTGCAGTTAAATCAAACAACAAAGGCGCAGGCAGGGTAATAATCTCATTATGTTTAAGCATCTTATCATCATTGTCAACAATAAACTTATGCGCTACCATGCTCCTGTAATCTAAAAAGGTAAGAGGCAGCAGTGTCTCCTCTTTCCCATCATGTCTAATAGGTATCTCAAAATGTTTAGCAAGGCGTGCAGCATAGATACCTCCAAAGATGGGGCCTTTTGTACGGTGCAGGCTTAACCGTTTAGCAATAATGGCACCCATAGTAAAAGTGTTATCACCAAATAAGGCATGGAACAAAATAATAATATCAGGTACACTGGAATTTCCACTATTTCCACGACCAATTAAGCATCGACTCGCAAATATGGCAAAGTAGCGTAAAACAGAAAAATGCATGCTAGTGATTCTCGCATCGGAACCCTTCTTCGAATCCCCTACAGTAATAGTGTTAACAAAACCATCCACATATTTACGATGTGGTTCATCTAAGCTGCCCTCAAAGGATATTCTACAAACCGCGCAAAAATTACGTGATGACATTTCCTTGGTCTCATCATATAAAGGAAAAGATACTGAAGGAGGTGAATTCTTAGGATAATAATAAAAGTTTTTGCACGAAAGTATTGGTGTAAGAGATATTGATCGATCCGGTCGTGGAGGAAGTTGGTGAGGCCCGCATTTTCAGCCAAGAAATAAAAGTCTTCATAAATCTCGGCTGCCCTCAAGAAATTATCACAAGGCCACTCACACGGCCTTACTTCCGCTACTCGAGGAAGATTATATTTGGCCTTTTCTTTCTCCTTAGCTTGTTTATCCTTGGAGCCTTGGCTAGAAGAGCCCCTCAATAATCTCCTTATCATTTTCTGAAAATTTCTGAAATTTTTAGTAGCTTCAAAATAAAAGTGAATCAAACTAAACAAGATTGATAGCAACTACTCCCACAAGAGCCTAGAGCCTATATCATGCATTAGAATTACTTGGGACCTCATAAATTTGACATGCAAGCTCAAGAACATGGTCATCTAGGCAGCAAAAATTTGCAATGAATAAAGTACTAGAACAAAAACTAATTGGATCAATGGAGGAGTCACATACCAAGCAACAATCTCCCAAAGCAGTTTTGTGAATGGAGCTTTGAGCAAGGAGATCGAAAATCGCAGCAAAATGAGCTAGAACTCGTGCTTGAGCTGGATGGGAATTTTTTGGGAGGAAGATGGAGTGTGTGGGTACAGGAATAAGTAGAGGGGGCCACCGTGTGCCCACGAGATAGGGGCACGCCCAGGGGGAGTGGGCACGCCCTCCACCCTCATGGACAGGTGCTTGACCCCCCCCCCCTGTTGTGTTCTCAGTGCCTAAAATCCTCAAATATTCCATAAAAAATCATACTAAATTTGCAGGGCATTTGGAGCACTTTTATTTTTGGGATATTTTTTATTGCTTGGATAATTCAGAAAACAGACAGATAATACTAGTTTTGCTTTATTTATTCCAAATAACAGAAAGTAAAAGGAGGGTACAGAAGGTTGTGCCTTCTAGTTTCATCCATCTCATGATCATCAAAAGTAATCCACTAACAAGGTTGATCAAGTCTTGTTAACAAACTCATTCCGAATAACATGGAACCGGAGAAAATTCGATTAACACTAGGTTACCTCAACGGGGATATGAAGATCCTCAACAATAAGAATATCATAGTTTTTCTTGACATTAGGAAGAGGAAATTCAAAACCTCCAATAATGATAGTTGGAACTTTTCCAATAGATTTGATGCTATGAACTTGAGGTTGTTTCCTCGGAAAGTGTACCGTATGCTCATTACCATTAACATGAAAAGTGGCATTTCCTTTGTTGCAATCAATAACAGCCCCTGTAGTATTCACAAAGGGTCTACCAAGGATAATCGACATACTATCGTCCTCGGGAATATCAAGAATAACAAAGTCCGTTAAGATAGTGACATTTGCAACCACAATAGGCACATCCTCACAAATACCGACAGGTATTGCAGTTGATTTATCAGCCATTTTCAAAGATATTTCAGTAGGTGTCAACTTGTTCAACTCAAGTCTACGATATAAAGAGAGAGGCATAACACTAACACCGGCTCCAAGATCACATAAAGTTTTTTAACATAGTTTCTTTTAATGGAGCATGGTATAGTTGGTACCCCTGGATCTCCAAGTTTCTTTGTATTCCACCTTTAAAAGTATAATTAGCAAGCATGGTGGAAATTTCAGCTTCGGTATCTTTCTTTTATTTGTAATGATATCCTTCATATATTTAGCATAAGGATTTACTTTAAGCATATCAGTTAAGCGCATACGTAAGAAGATAGGTCTAACCATTTCAGCAAAGCGCTCAAAATCCTCATCATCCTTTGTCTTGGATGGTTTAGGAGGAAAGGACATGGGTTTCTGAACCCATGGTTCTCTTTCTTTACCGTGCTTCCTAGCAACAAAATCTCTCTTATCATAACATTGATTCTTTGATTCTGGGTTATCAAGATCAGCAGCAGGTTCAATCTCTACATTATTATTATTGCTAGGTGGAGCATCAACATGAACATTATCATTAACATTATCACTAGGTTCATGTTCATCGCCTGATTGTGTTTCAGCATCAGAAATAGAAATATCATTAGGATTCTCAGGTGTGTCTACAACAGGTTCACTAGAAGCATGCAAAGTCCTATCATTTTTCTTTTTCTTCTTTTTAGAAGGACTAGGTGCATCAAAATTATTTCCCTGAGAATCCTGCCCGATTCTCTTAGGGTGGCCTTCAGGATACAAAGGTTCCTCAGTCATTCTACCAGTTCTAGTAGCCACTCTAACAACAAAGTCATGTTTACTATTTAGCTCATCAAGCAAGTAACTTTGAGCATTAAGTACTTGTTCAGCTTGAGTGGTAACCATAGAAGCATATTTGCTAATGAGTTTAAGTTCACCTTTAATTCTAGCCATATAATCACTCAAGCGTCCTATCATGAAAGCATTACTCTTTAACTCTCTACCAACATAAGCATTAAAACTTTCTTGTCTAGCCAAAAAGTCATCAAATTCATCTAAACATGGGCTATAAAATTTAATAGACGGGATTTCAACTTTATCATATCTATAGAGAGAATTTACCTTTACTACCTGTGTCAGGTTATCAAGACAATGTGTTTCTTCGACAGGCGGTATACTAAGACAATGTATTTCTTCAATAGGAGGTAAATTCTTAACATCTTAAGCTTTAATACCTTTTTCTTTCATTGATTTCTTTGCCTCTTGCATATCTTCAGGACTGAGAAATAGAACACCTCTCTTCTTTAGAGTTGGTTTAGGAATAGGCTCAGGAGTTGGCTCAATTGGCTCAGGAATCGCCTCAGGAAGAGTCCAATTATTTTCATTAGTCAACATATTATTCAATAGCAATTCAGCTTGGTCAACTGTTCTTTCCCTGAAAACACAACCAGCACAACTACCCAAGTAGTCCTTGGAAGCATCGGTTAGTCCATTATAAAAGATATCAAGTATTTCATTTTTATTATGAGGATTATCAGGCAAAGCATTAAGTAATCAGAAAAGCCTCCCCCAAGCTTGTGGGAGACTCTCTTCTTCAATTTGCACAAAATTATATATTTCCCGCAAGGCAGCTTGTTTCTTATGAGCACGGAAATATTTAGCAGAGAAGTCATAAATCATATCCTGGGGACTACGCACACAACCAGGATCAAGAGAATTAAACCAAGTTTTAGCATCACACTTTAATGAGAATTGAAATGTCTTAAGGATATAGTAATAGCGAGACTTCTCATCATTAGTACACAGGGTGGCTATATCATTTAACTTGGTAAGATGTGCCACAACAGTTTCAGATTCATTGCCATAAAAAGGATCAGATTCAACCAAATTAATTATCTCAGGATCAACAGAGAATTCATAATCCTTATCGTTAACAAAGATAGGTGAAGTAGCAAAAGCAGGGTCATATTTCATTCTAGCGTTCAGAGTTTTCTATTTAAGTTTAGCTAGAAATATCTTAAGATCAGATCTATCATTGCAAGCAAAAAGATCTCTAGCAGTTTCTTCATCTATAACATAACCCTCAGGAACAACAGGCAATTCATACTTATGGGGAGAACCTTCATCATCACTATATCAATAATTTCAGCTTCAATAATTTCATTCTCTCTAACCCTAGTAAGTTGTTCATCAAGAAATTCACCTAATGGAAAAGTAGTATCAAGCATAGAAGTAGTTTCATCATAAGTATCATGCATAGCAGAAGTGGCATCATCAATAACATGCGACATATCAGATTCATAGCAGTAGCAGGTTTAGGTGTCGCAAGCTTACTCAAAACAAAAGGAGAATCTAGTGCAGAGCTAGATGGCAGTTCCTTACCTCCCCTCGTAGTTGAGGGAAAAATCTTAGTTCTTTCATCTTTCAAGTTCTTTATAGTGATCAGCAGATATAAATCCCAAGTGACTCAAAGAATAGAGCTATGCTCCCTGGCAACGGCGCCAGAAATTTAGTCTTGATAACCCACAAGTATAGGGGATCGCAACAGTTTTCGAGGGTAGAGTATTCAACCCAAATTTATTGATTCGACACAAGGGGAGACAAAGAATATTCTCAAGTATTAGCAGTTGAGTTGTCAATTCAACCACACCTGGATAACTTAGTATCTCCAACAAAGTATTTAGTAGCAAAGCAGTATGATAGTAATGGTAACAGTGGCAAAAGTAAGGATAGCAGTTTTGTAGTAATTGTAACAATAGCAACGGAAAAGTAAATAAGCAAAGCACAATATATGAAAAGCTCGTAGGCATTGGATCAGTGATGGATAACTATGTCAGATGCGATTCCTCATGTAATAGTTATAACATAGGGTGACACAGAACTAGCTCCAGTTCATCAATGTAATGTAGGCATGTATTCCGAATATAGTCATACATGCTTATGGAACATAACTTGCATGGCATCTTTTGTCCTACCCTCCTGTGGCAGCGGGGTCCTAGTGGAAACTAAGGGATATTAAGGCCTCCTTTTAATAGAGAACCGGACCAAAGCATTAGCACTTAATGAATACATGAACTCCTCAAACTACGGTCATCACCGAGAAGTATCCCGATTATTGTCACATCGGGGTTGTCGGATCATAACACATAATAGGTGACTATAGACTTGCAAGATAGGATCAAGAACTCACATATATTCATGAAAACATAATAGGCTCGGATCTGAAATCATGGCACTCAAGCCCTAGTGACAAGCATTAAGCATAGCAAAGTCATAGCAACATCAATCTCAGAACATAGTGGATACTAGGGATCAAACCCTAACAAAACTAACTTGATTACATGGTAAATCTCATCCAACCCATCACCGTCCAGCAAGCCTACGATGGAATTACTCACGCATGGCGGTGAGCATCATGAAATTGGTGATGGAGGATGGTTGATGATGACGACGGCGATGAATCCCCCTCTCAGGAGCCCCGAACGGACTCCAGATCAGCCCTCCCGTGAGAGCTTAGGGCTTGGCAGCGGCTCCGTATCGTAAAATGCGATGAAACTTTCTCTCTGATTTTTTTCTCCGTGAAATGGAATATATAGAGTTGGAGTTGAGGTCGGTCGAGCATCAGGGGGCCCACGAGACAGGGGCGCGCCCATGGGGAGGGGCGCCCCCACCCTCATGGATAGGGTGCGGGCCCCCTGGCCTTGATTCTTTCGCCAGTAGTTTTTATATTTTCCAAAAGATATCTTCGTGGATTTTCAGGTCATTCCGAGAACTTTTGTTTCTCTGCACAATTAACAACACCATGGCAGTTCTGCTGAAAACAGCGTCAGTCCAGGTTAGTTTCATTCAAATCATGCAAGTTAGAGTCCAAAACAAGGGCAAAAGTGTTTGGAAAAGTAGATACGTTGGAGACATATCAGTGTGATATTGTTGGCGATGATGCCCCTCAGGATACGATTCTACTCCTCGAGCTTATTGACTTGCTTCTTGAGCTTACCCGTGACGCTAAAGCTCCTTTCACCCATGGATGTTGCATACCTGCGGGGCAACAAGTGACACCCGAGTTTGGAATAGCTGAGCTCTAATACGTCTCCAATGTATCTATAATTTTTTATTGTTCCATGCTATTATATTACCTGTTTTGGATGTTTATGGGCTTTACTTTACACTTTTATATCATTTTTGGGACTAACCTACTAAACGGAGGCCCAACCCAAATTGTTGTTTTTTTGCCTATTTCAGTGTTTCGAAGAAAAGGAATATCAAACGGAGTCCAAACGGAATGAAACCTTCGGGAGCGGTCTTTTTGGAACAAATGCAAACCTAGAGACTTGGAGTGGACGTCAAGCAAAAAATGAGGTGGCCACGAGGGTGCCCGGCGCTCCCCTTGGGGGTGGGCGTGCCTGAAAGTGCAACTATCCCTAGGTGGTTTTGGTAATTCATAACAACATATAGCTCATTGAGCTAATGCTATTCCAAGACAAATATTTCAGGAAAGCACAATGAATGGCATGGCATGGATGATGAAAGTGGATCCCTCAAAATATTAAGGACAAAGGATTGACTCAAGCTCAAAAGCTCAACACTCTACATTATACATTTTAGTGATCAAATATCACATTGAGTCTATAGGAAAAGCCAATACTATCAAGGAGGGATGAGGTGTTGCTTAATGAGCCTCTTGCTTCAAGTACTTAGTGATATGCTCCAAAAACCCTCAACTACTTTCTCACATCCACATATGACCTAAACCCAAAGTCAAAATCGGTCCTACCGATTCTTTCTATCCGGCGCCACCGAGTTCAAATGTCATAGCCACTACCACAAACCCTAGGCAAATCGGTCTCATCGATAGGGATCTCAGTCTCACCAACATGGGATTGTAATCTCCTTGTTTCCCTTCGTAACGTTTGGGTCTAACTGAAGTGAGCGATCGGTCCCACCGAGATTGCAATGTAAACTCTCTGTTTCCCTTTCGTAACATTTCGGTCTCACCGAAAAGAGCGACGGTCCCATCGAGTTTACCTGACCAACTCTCTGGTTAGCTAAATACCAAAATCGGCCTCACCGAGTTTGTGTAATCGGTCTCACCAATATTACGTTATGCCCTAACCCTAACCATATCGGTCCTACCGAGTTGCATGTCGGTCCCACCGAAATCACTAACGATCACTAGGTTTACTAAATCGGTCCGACCGAGTTTGTTGATTCGGTCCTACCAAGTTTGGTAAATTGTGTGTAACGGTTAGATTTTGTGTGGAGGCTATATATACCCCTCCACCTCCTCTTCATTCGTGGAGAGAGCCATCAGAACAAACCTACACTTCCAACTTACCAGTTCTGAGAAAGAACCACCTACTCTTGTGTTGAGGCCAAGATATTCCATTCCTACCATATGAATCTTGATCTCTAGCCTTCCCCAAGTTGCTTTCGACTCAAATCTTCTTTCCACCAGATCCAAATCCTATGAGAGAGAGTTGAGTGTTGGGGAGACTATCATTTGAAGCACAAGAGCAAGGAGTTCATCATCAACACACCATTTGTTACTTCTTGGAGAGTGGTGTCTCCTAGATTGGCTAGGTGTCACTTGGGAGCCTCCGACAAGATTGTGGAGTTGAACCAAGGAGTTTGTAAGGGCAAGGAGATCGCCTACTTCGTGAAGATCTACCACTAGTGAGGCAAGTCCTTCATGGGCGACGGCCATGGTGCGATAGACAAGGTTGCTTCTTCGTGGACCCTTCGTGGATGGAGCCCTCCATGGACTCGCGCAACTGTTACCCTTCGTGGTTTGAAGTCTCCATCAATGTGGATGTACGATAGCACCACCTATCGGAACCACGACAAAAATATCCGTGTCTCCAATTGCGTTTGAATCCTCTAAACCCTTCCCTTTACATTCTTGCAAGTTGCATGCTTTAAATTCCGCTTCTCATATACTCTTTGCATGCTTGCTTGAATTGTGTGAAGATTGCTTGACTTGTGCAAAGAGAGCTAATATCTGCCAAAGTCTAAAATTGGGAAAAGGTTAAGTTTTTAATTGGTCAAGTCGTCTAATCACCCCCCCCCCCTCTAGACATACTTCAAGGTCCTACAAGTGGTATCAGAGCTTTGGTCTCCATTTTCTTTGATTTCCATAGCTTTTGGTGGTCATACCCTTGGTTTCACAACCTAGGAGAGTATGGCATCTAGTGAGGGAAATTATCACCGTAGAGGTCCTCACTTTGATGGCACTAATTATGCTAGTTGGAAGCATAAGATGAAGATGCATATTCTAGGACATAACCCCGCCGTTTGGGCTATTGTGTGTATTGGCTTGCAAGGTGAATTCTTTGATGGGGGAAAACCGAACCATGAAGCTAGTGCGGATGAATTGAAGATGTTGCAATACAACGCTCAAGCTTGTGATATCCTCTTCAATGGATTGTGCCCTGAAGAATTCAACAAAATCAGACGTCTTGAGAATGCAAAAGAAATTTGGGATACTTTGATTGATATGCATGAAGGTACCGACTCCGTCAAGGAAACCAAGTTGGATGTGATCCAAAGTCAGCTTGACAAGTTCAAAATGAAGGATGGTGAAGGTGTCGCTGAAATGTACTCTAGGCTTGCTCTTATCACAAATGAGATTGCCGGCTTAGGAAGTGGAGAGATGACCGACAGATTCATCATCAAGAAGATCCTAAGAGCATTGGATGGAAAATATGATACCGTGTGCACATTGATCCAAATGATGCCAAATTACAAAGATCTCAAGCCAACGGAAGTCATTGGAAGAATTGTTGCTCATGAGATGTCACTCAAGGATAAAGAGGAACTTCACAACAAGTCAAGTAGTGCTTACAAAGCCTCATGTGAAGCACCTACATCATCAAGTGATAAACAAACCTTCAATGAAGAATTGAGCTTAATGGTGAAGAACTTCAACAAATTCTACAAGAGTAGAAGCAAAGAAACAAGCTCTAAGTCAAGGTCCTACAATGACAAAAGATCTTCTAGTCGAGAGCGCAATTGCTACAATTGTGGGAGACCCAGACACTATTCCAATGAGTGTACGGCACCTACAAAAGAAGAGAAGATTCTCCAAAAATAAGAAGTAGAAGAGAAGAATCACCACCAAGAGAGAGAAGGACTAGAGATGATCGTTATGAACAAAGACCCTCACGGAGAAGCAAGGATTCGGAAAGGAAGGACAAGTCATCAAAGAGCTACACAAAACAAAGACATCAAGCTCATGTTGGTGAATGGGTATCCGGCTCCGACTCCGACAATCACTCCGAGAGAAGCTATCACTCCGACTCCGAATATACTCAAGATGAAGGTGTTGCCGGTCTAGCACTTGTGTCAACCAACTCCTACGACATAATTGATTCACCAAATGAAGGAATTGGAAGATGCTTCATGGCTAAAGGTCCTAAGGTAACACACCCCGAGTATGTTGATTTTAATAGTGATGAAGATGACTTGTTAGGTGATGATGATTTACTTATTGACAACTCTAGTGATGAATACTATGATGAAACGTCAATCAATCATGCTAATCAAGATTGAGCTTCTAACTAAAGAACTAAACACTCTTAAGTTAGTTCATGAAACTATCTTCGAAGATCATCGAGAACTTTTAAGGGCTCATGATAAGTTACGCTTTGAAAAGCTCAATCTTGAGCAAGAGCATTAGTTCTTCAAGGCAATCAATGATGATCTCCGTAAGAAAAGTTCTTCTTACATTGCCAAGCGTTTACTCTTATCTACTTACATGCCTCAAGTCAAGTCCAGTAACAAGAACAAGAAAGATTCTTCCTCTAGTAGTAACAATAATAATGCTAAATCCAATATTGTTGCTTCTAGTAGTTCTCTTGATTCCACTAATGATTCTCTTAGCCAAGTTACACTTGAGCAAGAAAATAGCTTATTGAAGGGAATTATAGAGAAAGGTGTTTACAAAAGCCTTGCCGGGAGTAAGCAATTCGAGGAAATTGTACGCAAGCAAGGAAGGCACAGGAAGAATCAAGGTGTTGGTTTTGAACAAAAGTTCAATGCCAATGGAGTTGAGTGGGAAGAAGATCAATACCCCAAGACGAAGTTTGTTCCTCAACAAGAGAAGTATGATCCTACTTCCTTCAAGGGAACACAAGCACAAGATGATCTTCCATGACAAGACCACAAGAACAAAGGCAAGGACAAGCTTCAAGAGGAGATTGATGCATTTGAAGAAGCACCTGAGGACTTAGTCAAGTGGGTTCCCAAGACAACGTCAAGTTCTACTTCATCAAGTACAACTAAAACTTCAAGGATTCTCATCAAGATGATGTGGATCCTGAAGAAGAAGAACTAGAGAGTTCTTGAGGGTGACTCCGCCAACATTCTTCACTCATATCATTATGGCAAGGACAAGTGCAATCAACTTCCATATCTTGCACTAGTTCAAGGAGTCACAAACCCTCATGTTGGTAAGGCAAGGGACAAGGTAACCTAATGTTTCATGGACATCATCTTGTGTGTACATCACTCTATGTCTATGGATATTCTTGTTTGTTCCTTGTGGGACTAACCCATGTAGGTATTGAAAGTGCAACTCACTCCAAAGGATCGCTCCTAATGATCTACATCAACATTAAGCATCCACATCTTCAACACCTACATGAAGTCATCATCGACAAAACCCAAGGTAAGTTCATCCCTCTAAGGGGGGATCTCACATCTAGGGGGAGCTTAACTCTAAGAATTGAGTCAAAGCAACTCTAATGATGTGAACACATCAATGCATTATGTAAAGTGGTAACCCCACTTGAACTTAAGCGATGAGTATGACCTATGATCAAATGTTTTCATTTGACTCCTAAGTCAATATACTCATATATAGATGACCTAGTCATCGCCAATTGTTTGATAGATGCTAGAATTGGTTGTGCATGCTTTGCCACATATTTCTTTTGTCATTTTATTGTGTGAGCATGTTGGTTGCATATTTTACTCATTCCAGGACATCCACTTGTTGCTTTGATTGATTGATTTCTTTTTCATTGGCTAAGTGGATGGACAAGAATGCCTAAGAACCTTCTCTAGCTATCTATGCATTTCTCGTCTCAAACTCTATTCATGCTACATCACAAAATTTGATCAAATCAGATTCGAACCACTCTGTGCGAGGAGCACTCGGAGTCCCCGATTCATCATAGACTTAAACTTCCAAAACTTCTTTGTGCTTTTCGGTCTGACCGATTCTTCCATTTCGGTCATACCGAGATCATTAAGTCGATCTAGGTTTTCAATCTCGGTGCAACCAATTTGAACTTTTTGGTCACACCTGGTTGCTGTAACTGTCAACAGTTATGCATCTCGGTGCCACCGAGTTGTTCCACTCGGTCACACCGACAGTGTCGGGCTATATTTCACACGGGCAAAAATTTGGAAAACTTTCTTCAAACCTCTTTGCCCGCGCATAGCTCGCTCTGCCTTCTAGGTCTCCGGATCGTCGACTTCGTCGCCAACCGCCTCCTGTCGCTGGTCTCCGCCGCCGTCAACGGATTTCATCTCCGCCGTTGCCGCCATAGCAAGTTCATCACCGAACTAGGGTATGAACTCGATCATAGTGCTATCCTCGTCTGATTCTCAGCACATTGTGTTCATTATGATTCTTGCCACGATTGAAACACCTCTATCGAGTCAAAACAATCCTTAGAATAGATGTGATTTGAAAATTTAGGGTTAGGTTTCCGCCGAAACCATCTCGGACCCACCGAGTAGAAAAACTCGGTCCCACCGATTCGGTAACGCCATTGCACTAGTAACTCTCGGTCTGACCGAGAATTGCTAATCAGTGTGACCGATTTTAGAACTTTGTGAAACCCTAGCAGTCTCGGTGCCACCAAACTGTGACTCGGTCTGACCGGGATCACTAGTTTAGGTTCCAAAACTGCTTCGGTATCACCGAGTTTGAAAATTGGTTGATCCGAAATGCCTTCTATGGAAAACTAAAACTAAGTTTTTGAACATTCTTTTGCAAAAATCTCTGCATTTTGTGATGCTCATCCACACTATCTCATCTATAACTATTCATAGGGTCAGTATTCAGTGTTTGCAGCATGTCAGACCAAAGTGACAGCCAGAACAAGTCAGAGGAGCAGATTCAGATAAGTGAGGGCACTAGTCCCTCTAGCAGCTCAGATGAGGGAAGCAGAAGCACTCCCAGCAATTTGCCCAAAGCTTCCACCAGACAAGGAAGAAGAGAACCTCAGAATCTGAGGATGAGGATTATGTGGCAGTAGAAGATGAGGCCATTTCAAAGAACAAAGTGCTCAAGAAGGAGTATAGCTCAGCTGGAGTTAAGCCAGGGCTGAAGATCAAAAGGCCAGCAGGAAGAGAACCCATGTCTAAAGCCAGAGCCTCCACTCAAGCATCTTTGGAATCCCAACCCAAAGAGCCTGCTGCAGAAGGAAAGAAAAGGAAGGAAAGGGTCAAGAAGACCATGGCGAGTGATTGGAAAGCCTTCCATGATGGAAGAAGAAGAAGAAAAGGTTGCTGCACCAGCACCCAAGGCATGTAAGCTGATGGGTGATGCTATAAAGTCAGGGGCTGCAACATCAAAGCCCAAAGAAGCACCCAAAGCTGCCTCCAAGCCCAAGAGTGCACCTAAGAGGAATACCAGGAGTATAACAGCTGCTGAGAAGAACAAGGCCCCAAAGGTTCTGAAGTTGTCACGAGGAAGATGATGAAGGACAAGTCCTGAGGAAGCTCAAACCCAAGATTCCATACCACAATGATGCTCATCCTGTGGCTGAGAACATGAAGATCAGGAGAGACTCAGGGTTGAGCCTATGGAGAGAATCAGATCCATATGCCACCAGGAGAAGGATTGCTGTTGATTACAGGTTCCACACAAAGGAACAACAGGATTTCTATGAGACAATCTTGTTGGAAAAGAAGCCTATAGTGTGTGATATGAGGTGGGTCGACTGGACCTACATAAAGGAGAATGAAGAACATTATCCTGAAGTGTATGACAGCTTCAGTGCGTGTGGAGTTGCAGACTTTGTTGGGCAAAAGCTCACAAACTGGAATGATGAGCTCATTATGCAATTCTACTCCACAGCACATTTCTATCCAGATGGCAGGATAGTTTGGATGTCTGAAGGTACGAGATACCAATCAACTATTGAGGAATGGGCCAATCTGATCAATGCTCAAAGGAGAGTGAAGATGACTTGGACGTTTATGCCAAGAAAAATATGGATCACAATTCTATGTCACATATGTCACATATGTACAAGGAGATCCTAAGGCACACTCTTTTGCCCAAGTCAGGTGACCACAACATGATCAGAGGGCATGCAATTAATTTGCTACACATATTTGATGTGCCACAGAAATTCACGGTCATGAGCATCATGGTTGAGACTATCAAGAGGACAGCAGCAGACCAAAAGAGAAGTTGTGGATATGCCCCAAAAATTCAGGAGTTGATTAACTCAAAGATGGGCACAGGAAAATATATGTTGGATAAGGAACACTTTGTTCTCTATCCAGACTTTGAGGACAATCAAGTTGTGATGAATGAGAATGAACCATCATCAGTACAAACTCAAGAGAAGAAGGAGAAAGCAAAGAAAGAGAAGGCTGCCAAGATGCCAACTCAAGAGGAGTGAGGGAGTCCCGGACTAGGGGGTGTCCGGATAGCCGGACTATCGTCACGGCCGGACTCCAAGACTATGAAGGTACAAGATTGAAGACTTCGTCCCGTGTCCGGATGGGACTTTCCTTGGCGTGGAAGGCAAGCTTGGCGATACGGATATGTAGATCTCCTACCATTGTAACCGACTCTGTGTAACCCTAACCTATCTGGTGTCTATATAAACCGGAGGGTTTTAGTCCGTGGGGCGAACAACAATCATACCATAGGCTAGCTTCTAGGGTTTAGCCTCCTTGATCTCGTGGTAGATCTACTCGTGTACTACCCATATCATCAATATTAATCAAGCCGGAGTAGGGTATTACCTCCATCAAGAGGGCCCGAACCTAGGTAAAAACATCGTGTCCCTTGTCTCCTGTTACCATCCGCCTAGACGCAGTTCGGGACCCCCTACCCGAGATCCACGGTTTTGACACCAACATTGGTGCTTTCATTGAGAGTTCCTCCGGTGGTCACCGATAGGCCCGATGGCTCCTTCGATCATCAACAACGACGCAGTCCAGGGTGAGACTTTTCTCCCCGGACAGATCTTCGTATTCGGCGGCTTTGCACTGCGGGCCAATTCGCTTGGCCATCTGGAGCAGATCGAAAGCTACGCCCCTGGCCATCAGGTCAGATTTGGAAGTTTGGATTATACGGCCGATATCCGCGGAGACTTGATCTTCGACGGATTCGAGCCGCAGCCAAGCGTGCCGCACTGTCTCGATGGGCATGATCTAGCTCTGCGAAATAACGGTGCTCGAGGCCGCATCAAAGATCCGGCCCGACCCTTAATCCGGAGCCGGATTCCCTGATCAAGGACGAGTGGTTGGACACCGCCTCGGGGGCTACAATCTCTACGGCGATTGAGCCGAACTCCATCCCTGTCCTTTGCAAAGACCTCGACTCCAGGATGCCGGACTCCTTTCTGGACTCCGAACCCTCCGCGCGCCTACCAATCGAATCCGATTGGGCGCCGGTCATGGAGTTCACGGCCGCGGACATCTTTCAGCACTCGCCCTTTGGCGAAATCCTGAATTCACTAAAGTCTCTCTCATTATACGTCGAAGATCAAGTCTCCGCGGATATCGGCCGTATAGTTTAAACTTCCAAATCTGACCTGATGGCCAGGGCGTAGCTTTCGATCTGCTCCAGATGGCCAAGCGAATTGGCCCGCAGTGCAAAACCGCCGAACACGTAGATCTGTCCGGGGAGAAAAGTCTCACCCTGGACCGCGTCGTCGTTGATGGTCGAAGGAGCCATCGGGCCTATAAGCGACGACACAGAGGAACTCTCAATGAAAGCACCAATGTCGGTGTCATAACTGGCTGATCTCGGGTAGGGGGTCCCGAACTGTGCGTCTAGGCGGATGGTAACTGCCGACATGGTACACGATGTTTTACCCAGGTTCGGGCCCTCTCGATGGAGGTAATACCCTACTCCTGCTTGATTAATATTGATGATATGGGTAGTACAAGAGTAGATCTACCACGAGATCAAGGAGGCTAAACCCTAGAAGCTAGCCTATGGTATGATTGTTGTTCGTCCTATGGACTAAAACCCTCCGGTTTATATAGACACCGGATAGGTTAGGGTTACACAGTGTCAGTTACAATGGTAGGAGATCTACATATCCGTATCGCCAAGCTTGCTCGCCACGCCAAGGAAAGTCCCATCCGGACACGAGACGAAGTCTTCAATCTTGTATCTTCATAGTCTTGGAGTCCGCCATGACGATAGTCCGCTATCCGGACACCCCTAGTCCGGGACTCCTCAAGAGCCTCGAACCAGGCTTCAATGACGATGAGTCCGGCGCGTTGATTGTCTTCGGCATTGCGAGGCGGGTTCCTCCTCCGAATACTTCATAGAAGGTTTAGCGAGGCTCTGCAAAACAAGTTCCACATAACACCGTAGAGAGAATAATTTTTGCACAGATCTGCTGACGTATTCCACGGTGTGACATCACACCACTGTCAGGCCTTTATATGAATCGTTTTTTATTATTCCACCTTAGCGTGTTTAGCGAGGCGGTTTCCTTGGCATGTCTTATCAAAGCATAGATCGTGCCCCCTTATTCCGGGATTCTCACAATACGGACGTGGGTAACCCAACTGTGCCCGTTCTCCTGCCTCCTCTATCAAAGGCGAGTCCTAATCGACCTCTTTATAATGAGACCAAGGCCCTCTTCTTTTTACACCCTCCATCGAGTTCGCCTCACTCTTCGAGTTCCAACACCCAAAGCTTCAGATTCAGGCGCTTCGGACTTTCGACAATGTCCGGATCTGACCAGCACGGCCGATGGATGTCTTCCCCCGTCACGGAAGAAGATGTGCTAAAGCTACGCGACGCCAGGTATCTAACCGGCGAGATCTCGCATAGGCTGCCGGCTCCAGGGCAGGTCATTCCCACTCCTGAGCCCGGCGAGAACATGGTGTTCGTGTCCCACTTCCTTCGGGGTTTAGGCTTCCTGACGGATCCCTTTGTGCGGGGGCTCATGTTTTATTATGGGCTTGATTTCCATGACTTGAGTCCGGAGTCCATCCTCCATATCTCATCATTCATTGTCGTATGTGAGGCCTTCCTCCATATTACCCCCCACTTTGGATTGTGGCTCAAGACCTTCAAGGTGGAGCCAAAAATGATCGAGGGACAACAAGCAGAATGCGGAGGGGCGGTTATAAGCAAATGTGCTGATGATCCGTGGCCCGAGGGCTCTTTTCAAGAGGAGCTTGGTTTGTGTCGACGGGAGTAGTTTTATATCACCGCTCCCAGGGGCACCAAATGGGCGGCGCTCCCTGCCTTCCGCTCAGTTCCACCACAGTGGCTGGCATCATGGGTCAACAAGGGGCTCGACTGGGGGCCGTCCAAGGACGTTCCCTTGCTGCAGGGCCGTATTCGAGACCTCCAGGAAAGAGGGATCAATCTGGTCGCAGTGGCGCAGGTTATGGTGATCCGGCGCCTTCAGCCCTGCAAACGTCGCCCCCTCCGCCTGTGGGAATTCAATCCAGAGGGACCACGAGCTCTCCAAAATTTTATGGGCACGACGCCCGTGGAGATGTATAAATTGTTCTTCGAATCACAAGAGAAGTGTCCGGACTTGACCGAGGACGCAGGACTAAGCTGCAATCGCCCAGATACTCAAGTAAGTAGTCCGGTGACCGGACAAACTGTTCATTCATTTATTATATATATATATGCCCTTTAAAGGAGCCGTTTCTTGAACAGGAGTGGATATCCAAGGCAAAGTTAATAAGGTGTCCGGCTCCCCTCCCCGAGACCACGCCGGATCCCATGCTGACCAAGATGTTGAAGGTCGCGCCTTTTGAAGAAGGCAAAGGGGGGAGCGGGGAAGCAACTGCCTCTGCAAAGAAGGCTATCAAGGAAGGAGGGAAGAGGACCGCTTCGGAAGATCCGGAGGTCAAGGCCTCAAAGAGGGGAAGGGAATCTTTGGCAGAGAGTCCGGCGCTGGGAAGTAACCCAGCCGCATTATTTCCCTGAGGGGACCAGCCCTCCAGCGAGCCGTAAGTAAAAAGAAGGGGTCTTGTAAATAAGGAACATCCCTGTATTTATTCATGAAGATAACCGAAATTGTACCTTGTAGTTAGGACCTCAGCCCTTCTCAGCAGAGCTCGTCTTCGGGGGATCTTCTTCCGGAGATGATGGAGAGCGAAACGCCTCCACCTGTCACACCCTCATGTGAAGCGGACGACCCGGAGGTGTCGTCACGGAGGGTTCCCCCAAGTCCGGCGGGGGCGGAAGGTCCGGCGCCAAGTGGCGTCTTGGTCGGAGGAGTTGAAGTATCCGCCGGGCGGCGGCTATTTCAAAAGATCACCGTGCTCTAATGGATACGGTGATTGAAAGAATTGCATCCGCGAGAGCGGATTGCATGAAGCCGTCGTAAGCTTCTCGACGGGGTTTGAGGTACGCAAAAACGATGTACCTTCTGACAGTTTATGCATATAAAATGCGCCCTTTATAGATAGTAGCCCCTGAGACTCGGTATGTTGTCAAAATTGACAACGTGCCGAGGATCAAATTCTCAGTTATAACATATCGCCGCTCCTAAACAGGTGGCGGGGCGTCCAGAGGCCAGCCGGATTGATGTACATGCCGAACTAAAGCGGCAACTTGACGAGGCGGATGCGGACATCGCGCTGGTCAATAAACGGTTTGACGAGTCACAAGGTATGCGACATCTATGCGAAAGGGAACTTGACGCCCATGTCTTACTAGTCGTATGCTTAATGCAGATGGTGCCGCTGCCGTGGAGGAGCTGCGGGCAGAACTTGCCCGAGCAAAAGAGCAAGCAGAATTAGTAATGCGGCCGCTTTAAAGGCGGCCGAAGAGCTAGAAGCTGAACGGGCTGCTCACTGCCGAAGCAAAGAGGAGATGGACGATATGGCCAAAAAGTTAAGGAATACTACCGATCGCTGCGAGGTTCTTGAAAAAGAGCGTCAAGCGGAACAAGAGGGCCTAAAGAAGGCCGTCGCCGAATCCAAGAATGCCCAATCGGCTTTGAGAGCTGCCAAGGAGGAGCTGAGTCAGGTCGGGGCAATTGCGGCAGGAAAACCGTTTCTGCTGCGGAGGAAATATACAGATCCAAAGTATGCTCAGTTGGATAAGTTGTGGAGTTCGGAGGATGCTTATCTGGACTTGGCGGCGAGCGCTGCGGACGCGGTTGAGCACTTCCGGGGACAGAAAGGGCACAGAAGGGAAGAGCTATATTGTAACATCCCAAAATTCTAAATTTTGGAATGTTATAAATAAATAGATAGATTTGATTGTTTGTTTGATTGTTGTTTGATTGATTGACTGAAAGTGAGTGGAATTCGAAACTTTTGAAAGTTAAATGAGAGGGAATAAAAGGACTTTCCCAAACTTTCATTTTTGCTTTTATGCTTTTCGTGAATTTAAATACTCTTCATCACAAAACCCTGGAGAGAAGATGACATGACTTCTTCCATTTACTTAAATGACCAGGGGTGTTGAAAATATTTGATTTTCATTTGGAAAATATTTCCAACCCAGGAACTTTATGCAACTCAATGATTTTCACGAGAGAAGATAAAATGACTTCTTCAAAACATATGAAATATGAGTTGGGAGTTTCAAAGAATTAAATTCAAAGTTCTTTTGAATTTACTTTCAATTTGGAGTTATTTGAGTTTTATTCAAATTATTTTTCTCCAAAAATAAAATACTTGGAAAATAGGGTAACATGATTCCCTACATCAGAAAATTGGAGAGAAATAAATTTGAATTAATTTTGGTGTTTTTAAAATGATTTTCAGTGGATTTTTGTAGAGCAGAAGCACTGTTTGAATTATCTGATTTTGTGTGTATTTTATTTGACTCTACAATAATATTCATCTTGTAGGAAATCTTTTTCTGAAAATTTTGATATATAATATGCCTATATTATATTTCTGTTTTATTTCTTTTCTTTTTTTTCTTCTTTGACTTTTTGAAAAAAAAACTCTTCGAACAGTGCCAGGCCGAAGCCTAGCACTGCTCTCTCTCCCTCTCTTTCCCCTCGCCGACTGGGCCGGCCCAGCACCCGAGCCAGGCCGCAGGACCAGCCCACCTCCGCGCCCGTCCCCGAGCTCCAAGAGGGACCCCGCCACAAGACAAAGATCGCCGCCGTCAGACGCCGCCAGACTCGCGTCGCCTCGCGCCCCCTCCCCCACGCAACCCCGCGCCGCCTCTCCACCCCTCCATAAATACCGGAGCGCCGCCCCGGATCCCCCTCTCGCTCCTCTCGCGCCGCCGCCTCCTTCCGCCCCTCGTCGGAGCCCGCATCCACCGCCGCTGCTCTACACCACCGCCGCGCCACGTCGCCGCCCTCGCCCGTCGTCGCGAAGCCCCGCCTCGCCGGAGTTCGCCCTCGCCACTGCCATGCCTCGCCGGAGTTCGCCGCCTCGCCGGAGTTCGCCGTCGCCACTGCCATGCCTCGCCGGAGTTCGCCGCCTCGCCGGAGCCGCTGTTGGTTTACTCCCCGAACCGGTAAAAAAAGATAGAACCGCCCGGTCCGGTTTTTTTTAGGGTTTAGATTTACTTCGGTTTTTCTTAAAAAACGGTTTATATTTTTTAGGTTAACTTATTCTGCGAGCGTTCATTATATAGGGTTCGGTAGCGTACGGTTTTCGTTCGTTAGCGATCGGTAACGAAAGTTCGCTATTTAGTTTTTTTTTCTTTTATTTTAGTTTTTCTGCCAGGGACTCGTTGTGAATATTTTTATTTACAGATTAGCCCCTGTTCTTCAAACGGCTATAACTTTTTACTCGTTAGTCCAAATCCAACGAAACCAACGCCCACTTCTTCGCTATGATCTCCTCTATCCAGTAATCCAACTCAAACAAGTTTTTGATAGTTTAAAATTTGAATTAGATCAGATTTGAATTCAAACTTCGTTTGATCATAACTTGAGTTTCGTAACTCTGATTTAGTTGATTCTTTTTGCAAATCGAAGCTCTTGACCTAAACTTTCTGATAAGGCCAAATTCACATAATTTTGGTACTATTAGAAATTGTTTTATGTTGCAAGAGTTATTTGCTTGGTTTTGTTGTTTTCCGAATCGTTTTGTTCGTTCGGTCCGATGTTTTGAGTGATTTCTTATGTGTGGCTACTATTGCTTGATTACGATAGATTGACCGGAGTGTGACGAGTAGATCTATCAAGAGTTTTGAGTGCGAATCATCTTCATCAACATTGCAGGCAAGTAACACTTTGATCATACCCCTTCTCATACCCAGTTTTTATGCATTAGATCTATCCTCAAACACTTGCATGATTAGGATCTAATTAAATTGTGGGTTTGGGAGTAGATGAGGTAGTACCTATTACCTGTTTTATTATCAAAACCTTGGGAGTTACTTCTACATTTTCTTATTATGCTATGCTATGCTAGTAGACGTGGATTGGGTGAGTGAATTCCATGACAGATGTGAGATTGTTAAATTAATGGTTTATTTAAGGTGGCAACTTAAACACACATCTGGGTGGGTTGAGGCACCTGGTTTCTATCAGGACTTGCATGTATTTCTTCGAACCGCCACCCAGGCTCAAAGGGATCATGAGATTATTCAAACTAGAAACTTCTGTGTGCATCCACAAGCCATTATGGGCTCTGGCATAGTTGATTAAGTTGTGCGAACTCTTACGAGTAGACTAGCAGATGTAGGGGTTCTAGGTTGATACGGTCTACCCATATGTAAGGTGCTAGCACTTCTGAAAGACTATGTCTCGGTCATCCGTTTCTCAAACACCATGTAGTGCGAGAAATCAAACGGAGGCGATCGAGTCTTGTGGGGAAAAGTCATAAACCTCTCTGAGTGTATAAACTAATCATGGTTAGCCGTGTCCCCGATTATGGACATATTGAGTATCTAGTACTTGGATATCATGTGAATCTCATCATGTTACTCTAATTAATATTGTTGGGTTTTATTGAGTACTTTTAATTGGGATTGAGAATGCTGTCAACCATTCTCAATGTTTAACAACCACCATGATAGTTAAATAAATTGTATTCCTTTGCAGTAGGGAAAAATTGGCTTTTCGCAAAAACATTATAACCATAGAGCTTTCCACCAGCCATATATGGATGTAGTATAGGCTTATTCCTTCATTACTCTCTATGTGTTACATTGCCAGCATATTCCATGTGCTGACCCGTTTTCGGGCTGCAACTTTTCATGTTGCAGACTTTTCAGACGACGAGTAAATGATACGTTAGGGTTACGATTTCTACACTCAACTTTGCCGTTGGTGTTGATGGGAATCCACAACCTTTGTTGCTTCCGCTATTTTTTTGGTTTGAGGTAATAGTATTTACGTTACTTTACACATGTGATTTACCTCTGTTATAAATCCTCGAGTACTGTGTGTGTCAGCATACCGATCCAGGGATGACACTTACGCACGGAGACTTGATCCATTCGGGTCGGGTCGCTACATATATTGGTCGCAATTCCATAGTCCGGAGCGTCCGCTGCCGCTGACCGATCGGTTGGCCGAATAGGCCGAGCTGAATCGATTGTCCGGATTTGCCATGAAGCATGTCTTGACTCACTTGTGGCCGGGCGGACCCCAGCAGAAGAGCTATTTTGGTTTAGTGCAGCAGTTTCTTGGTGCGGTGTCGCGTATCGACGCAATGAAGCGATCGACGTGTATTGAGGGAGCGCGAATGGCTCTTGCCCGTGTCAAGACATACTGGGCAGAGATGAAGGCCACTGACGTTGCATCCCAAGATTCGACGAAGCGAGCACCCGCCGAGCACTACTTTGAAGAAGTCTTGCCGGGCGCTCGTTTAATAGAGACGCAGTGCTCGAAGGATATTATGTTTAAATGACATGTATTATTTGTGAAAACAATGTTTTAATGTCATATAAGGGCTTTTTATAATTGTGCGTTCAAGTAGTAAACTACTCCCTGTGCGGCCGTTTATGTATATGTGTATATTACCTGAAAGATGGCAGTCCTTGGCTTCAGCCCCCACGCACATAGTGCGCGGGTGTTTGCAAAAAAAGCGCTTTTTCACACTTAATCCAACGTCTTGGTCCTGTTAAGGAGGTGATAGCGTAGCAAACCAGGCAACCGGACTATAATGCTTTATCACTTTCACTTAGCCATAGGAGTTCGAGGGTGGGGCTACTATATAGCCCATGGGGCACCGCACTCTCCCGAATTCAGGTGCGTATGTGCACGACCGAAAACCGGTCCTTCGTTAATGCGGAGGAATCCTAAACATTCCTGTGAGTCGTCGAGTGGTTGACCAGTCTCCGCTATATCATGACATGATCGGTCAGTTTTGACTTTCTCTCTTTGAGGTACTTTCGCCCGGCGAGCAAGGGCACAACTGTCGCGATAGTTCTCCGGTGCCGCGTTAGCCGTGAAAGCGGGCGTAAAGGCCGCAAAACACAGGAGCTGGGCAACCCAACATTTGACCAAAGACATGATTCGGAGCTGATGCATATAAGGCCTAACTCGAGACGCCGAATACTCCCTAAGGTATTCGGTCTTTATGAAAATGGGCAGAATAATGCCCTAAGCCCCTGGTGTCTAGGTACGCGCAAAAATTCTGGTGCGGCCAATGCCAAAGCACCAGCCTCCTCCTCGGTTATATTAAGGAACCGGGGGGATGTATATCAACAAGAGACAGTGAAAAAGGTTTACGCAGGGTCTTAATCTGAAAAGAATCCTTGCAACGGGTCCCTACTGCACGTCTGCGCCTGTGTCTCCGTTGTGCCGTATCCTGGACGGGTGTAGCACGTTGTTCATCTGTAAAAGAGAGGAACTTAGTTTGAAAGAAAAAGGATCGTGCGAAAGATGTACTTAATATTAAATAAACAGAGTATGGTTCGAAGAATTGAATAAAAATTGAGCTTTATTGTCTCTTGTTATACATGCATGCGGCCCCTCGTATGGGGGTATGCGGCTAGTAGGCGCCGGACTCGTCTAGCCGTGTCCGGGGTTTGAATGACCAATTCAGGTTCTTTTTCCTAGCAGAGCCGGATAGCTGTGGGGCTGTCAAGGCAGTCTCCCGTTCTTCCGTGCTCGACTAACACTTAATACTTCCTTTTAGCGAGATGATGCCGCATGGACCGGGCATTTTAAGTGTTAGAGATGCATAATGCGGTATTGCGTTAAAGCGGGCGAAAGCTTCGCGTCCCAATAGTGCTTGATGGCTACTTTTAAACGGGGCGACGTGGAAGAGTAACTTTTCGCGACGGAAGTTGTCGGATGAACCAAACACAACTTCTAGCAGTATGGAGCCCGTGCAAAGGGCATATGGGCCTGGCATTACTCCTTTAAAGGAGGTGTTGCTACAGCAAATTTTGGTTGGATTTATCCCCATCCTGCGGATTGTGTCCTGATATATCAGGTTTATGTCACTGCCGCAATCCATGAGGACATGTGTAAATTGGAATCCGTCGATTATAGGATCCAATATCAAGGCAGTCCATCCTGCTTTCCGGATATTATCGGAATAGTCCTGATGGTTGAAGGTGATTGGTTTTGACAACCAGTGTGCGGCGCGCCTTTTAGTGGGCGCCGCTCTGTTTTTCCCTTTGATCACATGAAGTGAGTTTACTGTTTTGACCTCCTGTGGGAAAGTTTTTTGTTTTCCGAGGCTCTGCTTGTGGTGCCCGTCGTCATCTTCACTTGGTGTGTCGAGCCCCTTGTGTTCGGCGTTCAGTCTGCCGGACTGTTTGAAGACCCAACAATTTCTGTGGGTATGGTTGGCAGGCCTCCCAGGAGTACTGTGGATTTGACATATCTTGTCCAAGATTTTGTTGAAGTTGGATAGCTCATCGCTATTGTCCTTAAGGGGCAGTTTTTTGTTGTTCTGCCGTGAGCTTTTGAACCCGGCGTTGACTGTCGTGCTCTTTGGACTGTTCCTTTTAATCCGGCGCTGGTACTTGTTGCACCGTGGTTTCCCGTTTCCATCCCTGATTTCGGATGTACTTGGGTCGCTGGTGCTGCATCTTGCTAGCCAGCTATCCTCTCCCGCACAAAAGCGGTTCATGAGGCTTGTTAATGCGGCCATTGTTCTTGGCTTTTCTTGGCCGAGGTGTCTGGCGTGCCATTCGTCTCGGACGTTGTGTTTGAAAGCTGCTAAGGCTTCGGCGTCCGGACAGTCGACTATTTGGTTCTTTTTAGTAAGGAACATGTTCCATAATTTCCGGGCTGACTCCCCGGGCTGTTGGGTTATGTGACTTATCGTCTGCGTCCGGAGGGCGGACATAGGTCCCCTGAAAATTTCCCGAAATGCGTCCTCGAGCTCTTCCCAGCTTCCAATGGTATTTTCGGGGAGGCTCTTAAGCCAATGCCGAGCTGGCCCTTTAAGTTTAAGGGGTAAGTATTTTATGGCGTGGAGATCATCTCCTCTAGCCATGTGTATGTGGAGGATGTAATCCTCAATCCAGAACTCTGTGGTCTGTTGTTCCGTCGTATGCCTCTATGTTTACGGGTTTGAATCCCGCTGAAATTCATGATCCAGCACCTCATCGGTGAAACATAGGGGTGTGCGACGCCCTATATTTGGGTGTGCCGTGATCTTGAATTTTGGCGTATTGCATTGCTTTAACGGCGTGCTTTCTTGGCCCATAGATGGACCTAACTGGGCCATCCTTTTGATGTGAATCCTTGCCGGATCGCATATTGGCTTGTGTGCGGCACCATTCGCCGCTCTCTTTTTGCCGTGAGGTCGTCCATCCGACCGGGTGGTCTTCTTGATTTTTAATTGTGGGGGCTCTAAGGCCTCCTCGTCAAATTCGGGCGGTAGCTTTCTTTTCGGGTAGCTCTTTGTTCGGCGACGGTCGCCGTACTTATCTGCGGTGCTGAATACTTTGCTCCATCTAATCCTTAGTGCATCTTCCGCTGTTTTGAGCTTCCGCTTCTGCTTTTTTAGGCTACGCGATGGCGTGAGCCTTTTCTGGAGGTCATTTTGCTCCAATGGTCTGTCCGGCGTGAGATCGTCCGGACTGTTGTCTTCGCCGAGGACAGATTGTTTATCCAAGTTGTCTTGTTCGGACGATTGCTCGATAGCTTGTTCGTTGTCCACCGGTTCGCCCTGCTCTATGGCTGGGTCTTTGTTGAGGCGGGACTTTGTTCGGCGTTTACATTGCCGTTTTGACTGCTTTTCGAGGGATTTATCCTTCGTGGCGTCCCGTTGTTCCTCGTCTTCATTTCCTTTAGGTGTATCCACCATGTATACATCATGGGATGAGGTTGTCCAGCATCCTATAGGTGCTGGTTCATTGTTGTCTCCTACATCGTCGTCCATACCGTCGATGTCTTCGGAGTCGAAATCGAGCACGTCGTGTAATCTTTCGACAGTGGCTATGAAGTGGGTGGTGGGTGGGCTTTGAATTTCTTCATCGTCCGCATCCCAACCTTCGACCGTAGTCCGCCAGGCTCTCCGGATAAAGAGAGAGACTTTAGTGAATTCAGGATGTCGCCAAAGGGAGAGTGCTAAAAGATGTCCGACCATGAACTCCATAACGGGCCCAATCGGATTTGATTGGCAAGGGCGCGGAGGGTTCGGAGTCCGGAGAGGAGTCCGGCACCCTGGAGTCGAGGTCTTCACAAAGGACAGGGATGCAGTTTGGCTCGATTGCCGTAGAGATTGTAGCCCCCGAGGCAGTGTCCAACCACTCGGCCTCGATCGGGGAATCCGGCTCCGGATTAAGGGTCGGAGCGGATACTGGTACGGCCTCGAGGGCACTGTTCGGCAGCAGAGCTAGATCATGACCATCGAGACAGTGCGGCGCGCTTGGCTGCGGCTCGAATCCGTCGAAGATCAAGTCTCCGCGGATATCGGCCGTATAGTTTAAACTTCCAAATCTGACCTGATGGCGGGCGTAGCTTCGATCTGTTCCGGATGGCTGCTTAATTGGCCCGCAGTGCAAAGCCGCCGAACACGAAGATCTGTCCGGGGAGAAAAGTCTCACCCTGGACCGCGTCGTCGTTGATGATCGAAGGAGCCATCGGGCCTATCGGTGACGACACAGAGGAACTCTCAATGAAAGCACCAATGTCGGTGTCAAAACCGGCGGATCTCGGTAGGGGGTCCCGAACTGTGCGTCTAGGCGGATGGTAACAGGAGACAAGGGACACGATGTTTTACCCAGGTTCGGGCCCTCTCGATGGAGGTAATACCCTACTCCTACTTGATTAATATTGATGATATGGGTAGTACAAGAGTAGATCTACCACGAGATCAAGGAGGCTAAACCCTAGAAGCTAGCCTATGGTATGATTGTTGTTCGCCCCTACGGACTAAAACCCTCCGGTTTATATAGACATCGGATAGGTTAGGGTTACAGAGTTGGTTACAATGGTAGGAGATCTACATATCCGTATCGCCAAGCTTGCCTTCCACGCCAAGGAAAGTCCCATCCGGACACGGGACGAAGTCTTCAATCTTGTATCTTCATAGTCTTGGAGTCCCGCCGTGACGATAGTCCGGCTATCCGGACACCCCCTAGTCCGGGACTCCCTCATTCGGCGTCTCGAGTTAGGCCTTATATGCATCAGCACTGAATCATGTCTTTGGTCAAATGTTGGGTTTGCCCGGCTCCTGTGTTTTGCTGCCTTACGTTCCGTTTTATCGGCTAACGCGGCACCAGGAGAACTACTGTGATTGTGCCCCGGTTCGGCCGGGCGAGCACCTCAGTAGAGAAAGCCGAAAACTGACTGTCATGATATAGCGAGACCGGTCAACCACTCGATGACTCCTTGGAATGTTTAGGATTCCTCCGCATTAACGAAGGACGGTTTTCGTCAGGCACATACGCACCCGAATTCGGGAGAGTGCGGTGCCCCAGTGGGCTATAGTAGCCCCACCCTCGAACTCCTATGGCTAAGTGAAAGTGATAAAGCATTATAGTCCGGTTGCCTGGTTTGCTACGCTATCACCTCCTTAACAGGACCAAGACGTTGGATTAAGTGTGAAAAAGCGCTTTCTTCAAACACCCCGCACTATGTGCGTGGGGGCTGAAGCCAAGGACTGCCATCTTTCAGGTTATATACACATATACATAAACGGCCGCACAGGGAGTAGTTCACTACTTGAACGCACAAGTATAAAAAGCTGTTATATTATATTGAAAACATTGTTTTCACAAATCATACATGTCATTTAAACATAATATCCTTTGAGCACTGCGTCTCTATTAAACGAGCGCCCGTGAGACTTCTTCAAAGTAGTGCTCGGCGGTGCTCGGCTTACATCCGAATCTTGGGATGCAACGTCGGTGGCCTTCATCTCTGCCCGGTATGTCTTGACATGGGCCGAGCCATCCGCGCTCCCTCAATACACGCCGATCGCTTCATTGCGTCGTCTGCGGTACCGCGCAAGGAACTACTGCACTAAACCAAAATAGCTCTTCGGCCGGGGTCCGCCCGGCCACAAGTGAGTCATGACATGCTCCATGGCAAGTCCGGATAGTCGATTCAGCTCGGCCCATTCGGCCAACCGATCGGTCAACGGAAGAAGACGCTCCGGACTATGGAATTGCGACCAATACAGCTCTTCCCTTCTGTGCCCCTTCGCCTCGGAAGTGCTCAATCGCGTCCATGGCGCTTCATTGCTAAATCCAGATAAGCATCCTCCGAACTCCACAACTTGTCCAATTGAGCATACTTTGGATCCGTATATTTCCTCCGCAGCAGAAACGGTTTTCCAGCCGCAATTGCCTCGGCTTGACTCAGATCCTCCTTGGCAGCTCTCAAAGCCGAATGGGCATTCTTGGATTCGACGGTGGCCTTTTTCAGGCCCTCTTGCTCCGCTTGACGTTCTTTTTCAAGAACCTCGCAGCGATCGGCAGCACTCTTCAACTTGCTGGCCATATCGGCCATTTCCTCTCTGCTTCGGCAGTGAGTAGCCCGTTCGGCTTCTAGCTCTTCGGCCGCCTTTAAAGCGGCCGCATCACTCTTTCTGGCTTGCTCTTTCACTCGGGCAAGTTCCGCCCGCAGCTCTTCCACAACAGCGGCACCATCTGCATCAAGCATACAAATAGTAAGACATGGGCGTCAAGCTCCCTTACTAGGTGTCCGCATAGAAGTCACACACCTTGTGACTCGTCAAACTGTGTATTGACCAGCGCGATGTCCGCATCCGCCTTGTCGAGTTGCCGCTTTAGTTCGGCATATTCATCAATCCAGCTAGCCACCGGACGCCTCGCCACCTGTTTAGGAGCGGTGATATGTTATAACTAAGATTTTGATCCTCGGCACGTTGTCAATTTTGACAACATACCGAGTCTCAGGGGCTACTATCTATACAGGGCGCATTCTATATGCATAACTGTCAGAAGGTACACCATTTTTGCGTACCTCAAACCCGTCACAAGAAGCTTCTGACGTCTTCATGCAATCCGCTCTCCGCGGATGCAATCCTTTCAATCACCGTACCCATTAGAGCACGGTGATCCTCTGAGATAGCCGCTCGCCCGAGCAGATCCTTCAGCTCCTCCGACCGCACACCACTTGGCGCCGGACCTTCCGGCCTCACCGGACTTGGGGGAACCCTCCGCGACGACACCTCAGGATCGTCCGCCTCGCATGAGGGTGCGACTGGTGGAGGCGTTTCGCTCTCCATCATCTCCGGAAGAAGATCCCCCGAAGACGAGCTTTGCTGAGAAGGGCTGAGATCCGAACTACAAGGTACAATTTCGGTTATATTCAGAAATAAATGCAGGGATGTTCCTTATTCACAAGACCCCTTCTTTTTACTTACGGCTCGCTGGAGGGCTGATCCCCCTGGGGAAATAGTGCGGCTGGGTTACTTCCCAGCACCGGACTCTCTGACGAAGATTCCTTTCCCTTCTTTGAGGCCTTGACCTCCGGATCTTCCGAAGCGGTCCTCTTCTCTCCTGGAAGGATGGGACTTTTAATCCCTCCTTCCTTGATAGCCTCCTTCATAGAGGCAGTTGCTTCCCCGCTCCCCCCTTTGCCTTCTTCAAAAGGCGCGACCTTCAACATCTTGGCCAACATGGGACTTTTAATCCCTCCTTCCTTGATAGCCTCATTCGTAGAGGCAGTTGCTTCCCCGCTCCCCCCTTTGCCTTCTTCAAAAGGCGCGACTTTCAACATCTTGGCCAACATGGGATCCGGCATGGTCTCTGGGAGGGGAGCCGGACACCTTATTAACTTTGCCTTGGCTATCCACTCCTGTTCAAGAAACGGCTCCTTTAAAGGGCATTTATAGATGATAAATGAGTGAACAATTTGTCCGGTTACAGGACTACTTACTTGAGTATCTGGGCGATTGCAGCTTAGTCCTGCGTCCTCAGTCAGGTCCGGACACTTCTCTTGTGATCCGAAGAACAGTTTATACATCTCCACGGGCGTCGAGCCCATAAATTTTTGGAGAGCTCGTGGTCCCTACGGATTGAATTCCCACAGGCGGAGGGGGCGACGTTTGCAGGGCTGAAGGTGCCGGATCAACATAACATGTGCCACTGCAATCAGATTGATCTCCCTCTGTTGGAGGTCTCGAATACAGCCCTGCAGCGAGGGAACGTCCTTGGATGGCCCCCAGTCGAGCCCCTTGTTGACCCATGACGCCAGCCTCTATGGTGAACCTGAGCGGAAGGCAGGGAGCGCCGCCCATTTGGTGCCCTGGGGAGCGGTGATATAAAACCACTCCCGTTGCCACAAGCCAAGCTCCTTTTGAAAAGAGCCCTCGGGCCATGGAGCATCAGCACATTTGCTTATGACTGCCCCTCCGCACTCTGCTTGTTGCCCCCCGATCATCCTTGGCTCCACCTTGAAGGTCTTGAGCCACAATCCCAAGTGGGGGTAATATGGAGGAAGGCCTCACATCTGACAATGAATGGCGAGATATGGAGGATGGACTCCGGATTCAAGTCATGGAAATCCAGCCCATAATAAAACATGAGCCCCCGCACAAAGGGATCCGTCGGGAAGCCTAAACCCCGAAGGAAGTGAGACACGAACACCATGTTCTCGCCGGGCTCAGGAGTGGGAATGACCTGCCCTAGAGCAGGTAGCCTATGCGAGATCTCGCCGGTTAGATACCTTGCGTCTCGCATCTTTAGCACATCTTCTTCTATGACGGAGGAAGACATCCATCGGCCGTGCTGGCCGGAGCCAGACATCGTCGAAGGTCCGAAGCGCCTAAATCTGAAGCTTTCGGTGTTGGAACTCGAAGCGCGGGGCGAACTCGATGGAGGGTGTAAAAAGTGTAGGGCCTTGGTCTCATTATAAAGAGTTTGAATACCAAGAGCCCACCCCGTGGTCGATTAGGACCCGCCTTTGATAGAGGAGGCGTGCCAACGGGCACGGTTGGGTTACCCACGTTCGTATTGATGGGAATCCCGGAATAAGGGGGGCACGATCTATGCTTTGATAAGACGTGCCAAGGAAACCGCCTCGCTAAACGCGCTGAGGTGGAACGGTAAAAAAATGATTCATATAAAGGCATGGCCGTGGTGTGATGTCACGCCACGGAATACGTCAGCAGATCTGTGCAAAAGTTATTCTCTCTACGGTGGTATGTGGAACTTGTTTTGCCGAGCCGGACACTATCCTTGTGTTCAAAACCTTCTATGAAGTATTCGAAGGAGGAACCCGCCTCGCAATGCCGAAGACAATCAACGCTACCGGACTCATCGTCATTGAAGCCTGGTTCGAGGGCTACCGAGGAGTCCCGGACTAGGGGTGTCTGGATAGCGAGTATCGCCACGGCGGACTCCAAGACTATGAAGATACAAGATTGAAGACTTCGTCCCGTGTGCGGATGGGACTTTCCTTGGCGTGGAAGGCAAGCTTGGCGTCACGGATATGTAGATCTCCTACCATTGTAATGGCCCGACTCTGTGTAACCCAAACCTATCCGGTGTCTATATAAACCGGAGGGTTTTAGTCCGTGGGGACGAACAACAATCATACCATAGGCTAGCTTCTAGGGTTTAGCCTCCTTGATATCGTGGTAGATCTACTCTTGTACTACCCATATCATCAATATTAATCAAGCAGGAGTAGGGTATTACCTCCATCGAGAGGGCCCGAACCTGGGTAAAAACATCGTGTCCCTTGTCTCCTGTTACCATCCGCCTAGACGCACAGTTCGGGACCCCCTACCCGAGATCCACCAGTTTTGACACCGACAAGGAGGCATCTGAGTACTTTTTGAAGAACAAGCAGGACCAGCTTGGTTACTTGATAGCATCAACTCTGAGGATTGAGAAGGGGTTGGCCACCCTAACTCAAAACCAGGAGAGCCTAGAAAGAATCATGGAACAAAAATTCTATGATTTAGATGTCAAAATAACTGAGATTCAGTCAGTTGTGGAGCAGCTACAGGCTGACATGCAGGAGAGGAAGGGCAGAACAACTACTGATGCATTTGCCAGAGTGCCTCGAGCTCAGAGATCAGCTGCAGAGCCAGTAACAGACACCAGAGTCACTTCATCTGCACCAGCTACAGCTCCAGTGCAACCAGCTCCAGCACCAACTCCTTCAGCTCCATCCACATCAACTGAAGTCTTCGTCCAAGGAGCCATCTCTACACCACCAACTGAAGACCAAGCCTGAGAGACGATATAGTACTATGCATTTTCTAGGAACTTTTTGGTAACTTGTTGCCAAAGGGGGAGAAAAATGTATAGATCATAGGCTTCGAGAGAGAGAGAGTTTTCTTTTGTTCTCTTTTGTCTTCTTGGTTGAACTTTGTTTGCTTTTGATTGTTTGAGATACTATGCTATTATCTGTGAGACATTGATGATCATGTGTTTGATCATAAGCTACACTTATGCTTGTTAGATGATATTATCTTACTTATCCTTATATGATCATTCACTTTGCTTGGTGATGAGTGCGTGTATTCAATCTTTATTATTTTGAGCGCTCCACCAAGATGTATGTGACATGGAAGAGTAACCCATGAGCCTAATTCCTTGTGCATTTGCAGTCCGAAGCATATCTTAAACTATGCACAAATTTAGGGGGAGCTCTTGCTTATCACATACTTCTCAAAGCGATGATGTTTTTCAATCTTATTATCATTTGTCAAAGCTTTGATCTATATGTTGTCATCAATTACCAAAAAGGGGGAGATTGAAAGTGCAACTATCCCTAGATGGTTTTGGTAATTCATAACAGCATATAGCTCATTGAGCTAATGCTATTCCAAGACAAATATTTCAGGAAAGCTCGATGAATGGCATGGCATGGATGATGAAAGTGGATCCCTCAAAATATTAAGGACAAAGGATTGGCTCAAGCTCAAAAGCTCAAGACTCTACATTTTACATTTTAGTGATCCAAGATCACATTGAGTCTATAGGAAAAGCCAATACTATCAAGGAGGGATGATGTGTTGCTTAATGAGCCTCTTGCTTCAAGTGCTTAGTGATATGCTCCAAAAACCCTCAACTACTTTCTCACATCCACATATGACCTAAACCCAAAGTCAAAATCGGTCCTACCGATTCTTTCTATCCGGCGCCACCGAGTTCAAATGTCATAGCCACTACCACAAACCCTAGGCAAATCGGTCTCATCGATAGGGATCTCGGTCTCACCGCGATGGGATTGTAATCTCTCTGTTTCCCTTCGTAACGTTTCGGTCTAACCGAAGTGGGCGATCGGTCCCACCGAGATTGCAATGTAAACTCTCTGTTTCCCTTTCGTAACATTTCGGTCTCACCAAAAGAGCGAATCGGTCCCACCGAGTTTACCTGACCAACTCTCTGGTTAGCTAATTACCAAAATCGGTCTCACCGACTTTGTGTAATCGGTCTCACCGAGATTACGTTATGCCCTAACCCTAACCATATCGGTCCTACCGAGTTGCATGTCGGTCCCACCGAAATCACTAACGGTCACTAGGTTTACTGAATCGGTCCGACCGAGTTTGTTGATTCGGTCCTACCGAGTTTGGTAAATTGTGTGTAACGGTTAGATTTTGTGTGGAGGCTATATATACCCCTCCACCTCCTCTTCATTCATGGAGAGAGCCATCAGAACAAACCTACACTTCCAACTTACCTGTTCTGAGAAAGAACCACCTACTCATGTGTTGAGGCCAAGATATTCCATTCCTGTCATATGAATCTTGATCTCTAGCCTTCCCCAAGTTGCTTTCCACTCAAATCTTCTTTCCACCAGATCCAAATCCTATGAGAGAGAGTTGAGTGTTGGGGAGACTATCATTTGAAGCACAAGAGCAAGGAGTTCATCATCAACACACCATTTGTTACTTCTTGGAGAGTGGTGTCTCCTAGATTGGCTAGGTGTCACTTGGGAGCCTCCGACAAGATTGTGGAGTTGAACCAAGGAGTTTGTAAGGGCAAGGAGATCGCCTACTTCGTGAAGATCTACCGCTAGTGAGGCAAGTCCTTCGTGGGCGACGGCCATGGTGGGATAGACAAGGTTGCTTCTTCGTGGACCCTTCGTGGGTGGAGCCCTCTGTGGACTCGCGCAACCGTTACCCTTCGTGGGTTAAAGTCTCCATCAACGTGGATGCACGATAGCACCACCTATCGGAACCACGACAAAAACATCCGTGTCTGCAATTGCGTTTGAATCCTCCAAACCCTTCCCTTTACATTCTTGCAAGTTGCATGCTTTAAATTCCGTTGCTCATATACTCTTTGCATGCTTGCTTGAATTGTGTGAAGATTGCTTGACTTGTGCAAAGATAGCTAAAATCTGCCAAAGTCTAAAATTGGGAAAAGGTTAAGTTTTTAATTCGTCAAGTAGTCTAATCACCCCCCCCCCCCCTCTAGACATACTTCAAGGTCCTATAGTGCCCCCCACCCTCGTGGGCCCCTCGAGCGTCAACCGACCTACTTCTTCCTCCTATATATATCCACGTACCCCAAAAACATCCAGGAGCACCAGGAAAACCTAATTCCACCGCCGCAACCTTCTGTATCCGCGAGATCCCATCTTGGAGCCTTCGTCAGCGCTCCTCCGGAGGGGGAATCGACCACGGAGGGCCTATACCTCATCTCCAAGGCCTCTCCTATGAGTTGTGAGTAGTTTACCACAGACCTTCGGGTCCATAGTTATTAGCTAGATGGCTTCTTCTCTCTCTTTGAATCTCAATACCAAGTTCTCCTCGATCTTCTTGGAGATCTATTCGATGTAACTCTTTTTGCGGTGTGTTTGTCGAGATCCGATGAATTGTGGGTTTATGATCAAGTTTATCTATGAGAAATATTTGAATCTCCTCTGAATTCTTTTATGTATGATTGGTTATCTTTGCAAGTCTCTTCGAATAATCAGTTCGGTTTGGCCTACTAGATTGATCTTTCTTGCAATGGGAGAAGTGCTTAGCTTTGGGTTCAATCTTGTGGTGTCCTTTCCCAGTGACAGCAGGGGCAGCAAGGCACGTATTGTATTGTTTCCATCGAGGATAAAAAGATGGGGTTTATATCATATTGCATGAGTTTATCCCTCTACATCATGTCATCTTTCTTAATGCGTTACTCTGTTCTTATGAACTTAATACTCTAGATGCAGGCAGGAGTCGGTCGATGTGTGGAGTAATAGTAGTAGATGCAGAATCGTTTCGATCTACTTGTTGCGGACGTGATGCCTATATACATGATCATGCCTAGATACTCTCATAACTATGCACTTTTCTATCAATTGCTCGACAGTAATTTGTTCACCCACCGTAATACTTATGCTATCTTGAGAGAAGCCTCTAGTGAAACCTATGGCGGTCTATATTTTATCATATAAGTTTTCAATCTACTTTTATTTGCATATTTTACTTTTCAATCCATATCATAAAAATACCAAAAATATCTATCTTATCATATTATCTCTATCAGATCTCACTTTTGCAAGTTACCGTGAAGGGATTGACAACCCCTTTATTGTGTTCGTTGCGAGGTTCTTGTTTGTTTGTGTAGGTGCGTGACAACCCATCACAAACTCATCTCCCTCGCATTATATTGTTTGCCACTTGCCTCTCGTTTTCCTCTCCCCCCACTTCACCCTTGCCGTTTTATTCGCCCTCTCTTTCCCAATCTCCTCTCTCTTTCGCTTTCTCCTCGCATTTTCTGTCGTTATGTCTGAAATGGGGGAGATTACCATTGATATGGACAATAATAATAACATGGAAAATTCTGATGCTCCTGCTGAAGAACCCACTATCTTACAAAAAATTTGAATCAGTAGTGGTAATATTATTGGAAAAGGGGTTATTCAAGATTTCTTTACTTGTGCCGGTGCTTTAACTTCTATGGGTGGTTCTGTTCTTCATAGAACTAGTAGTCTTGTGGATGCTATCGCCATGCTTGTAGTTGAACTTGAAAGACAATTTATGTACATGCATCCTTGCATACAAAGGATATTCCTCGAATTTTCTAATATTGAGCATTCTTCTGTTAAGCGCGCCACTACTATCTTTTTGGCACATGAGTTTAGATTTATAATAAAAGAGGCCAAAGAAATCTTTGCGCACTATAGGGTGGACGCCGGTCGTCCTCCCATAGAGGCGATCCTCTTCGATCAAGAGTAAATTAGGCGTTTCCAATCTTTGGATTATGTTGCTTTTAATGAAAATCTTAGAAAAAAGGTTCCTACCAATGTTCTAGTTGATAGAATTTCTGAACATAATAATGATTTTGCTATTTGAAATAATGAGTTAGGATATTCTCTTGAGTATAAGCTTGCGAAGTTCTTCCAAAAGAATGCTTACAATGATGAATTTATTGTGAAATATGAAGGGCCAAAGGAGGAACCTATACCTCCCGAGATTGATCTTGGGGACTTATGTCCCATTAAATTTAGCCCTTTTGATTATTTTTGCTTGCCTCAAAGAAAACTTTCTGCTGAACGTAGAGAATATGAAATGAGTTTTCGTGATCTATCTTATTATTATGGCACTACTTAGATCTATCCTCGCTTTTATGCCTAGCTAGGGGCGTTAAACGATAGCGCTAGTTGGGAGGCAACCCAATTTTATTTTTGTTACTTGCTTTTTGCTTCTGTTTAGTCATAATTATTTCATCTAGCTTCTGTTTAGATGTGTTTTCATGTTTTAATTAGTGTTTGTGCCAAGTAGAACCTATAGGATAACCTACGGTGATAGTTAATTTGATTCTGCTGAAAAACAGAAACTTTGTGCGCACGAGAATAATTTTAGTAAATCACAGAAACGTAATTTTGCGTTGATTATTTTTGCTGTAGATCAACAGACAAATTTCCCAGGACTTCCTATTTTTGTAGGATTTTTTAAATTTTTACAAGTATTCTAAAGTTACAGATTTCTACAGACTGTTCTGTTTTTAACAGATTCTGTTTTTCGTGTGTTGTTTGCTTATTTTGATGCATCTATGGCTAGTATCGGGGGGTATGAACCATAGAGAAGTTGGAATACAGTAGGTCTAACACCAATATAAATTAATAATGAGTTCATTACAGTACCTTATGTGGTGGTTTTTCTTTCTTGCACTAACAGAGCTTATGAGATTTCCTGTTGAGTTTTGTGTTGTGAAGTTTTCAAGTTTTGGGTAAAGATTTGATGGACTATGGAATAAGGAGTGGCAAGAGCCTAAGCTTGGGGATGCCCATGGCACCCCAAGATATTCAAGGATAACAAAAGCCTAAGCTTGGGGATGCCCCGGAAGGCATCCCCTCTTTCGTCTTTGTCTATCGGTAACTTTACTTGGAGCTATATTTTTATTCGCCACATGATATGTGTTTTCCTTGGAGCGTCTTGTATGATATTAGTCTTTGCTTTTTAGTTTACCACAATCATCCTTGATGTACACACCTTTTGGGAGGGACCCACTTGATTTGGAATTTATTAGAATACTTTATGCGCTTCACTTATATCTTTTGAGCTAGATAGTTTTGCTCTAGTACTTCACTTATATCTTTTAGAGCACGGCGGTGGCTTACTTTCGTGGAAATTTTTGATCTCTCATGCTTCACTCGTATTATTTTGAGAGTCTTTTATAACAGCATGGTATTTGCTATGGTTATAAAATTGGTCCTAGAATGATGGGCATCCAAGTTGGGTATAATAAAAACTATCATAGAAAGTGAATTGGATGCTATGATCAATTTGATGCTTGATGGTTTTGAGATATGAGGATGGTGATATTAGAGTCATGCTAGTGGGGTGATTATGAATTTAAAGAATACTTGCGTTGAAGTTTGTGATTCCCGTAGCATGCACGTATGGTGAACCGCTTTGTGATGAAGTTGGAGCACGATTTATTTATTTATTGTCTTCCTTATGAGTGGCGGTCGGGGACGAGCGATGGTCTTTTCCTACCAATCTATCCCCCTAGGAGCATGCGTGTAGTACTTTGTTTTCAATGACTTGTAGATTTTTGCAATAATTATATGAGTTCTTTATGACTAATGTTGAGTCCATGGATTACACGCACTCTCACCCTTCCACCATTGCTAGCCTCTCTTGTGCCGCGCAACTTTCGCCGGTGCCATACACCCACTATATACCTTCGTCAAAACAGCGACCATAACTACCTATTATGGAATTTCCATAGCCATTCCGAGATATATTGCCATGCAACTTTCCACCGTTCCATTTATTATGACACGCATATGTCACGGCCGGTTTTTCAATAAAAATATTTATTGAATAACTGACCTATGAATTCCAATATGAGGAAAAATCCTCCATATCGTAGACAAAACTTTGATACAAGGAGCCAGTAGCATTATAATATTATAGGGGTCGGACTGAAGATGCCCAACTAATTATTACAACACGCCAATAATTATACAAGATGGCGGATATAGGACAAAGGTGAGGGGTGGAAATACTACTGACTCGAAGCATGCGTGGTTGGTGGAATAACACAACGGAGTGGTTAATAAATCTACTGCACTGGCAGCTCATCGAGCGTCGAGGTGAGGCTCGATGAATTTATTTGGGTAGCGGAAGCGGATATTTCACAATGACTAATCCAGGAGTCGCACGAGACTGACTGGGATTCCTCTAGGCGTCGGACTCGCTATCGAACTCTTCATCCATGAGATCGCCTTCGTCAGCATCTGGCCAAATCAACAAGCCAGGTGAGTACTATGAAAGTACTCGTAAGACAGTTCGGACAAAAGATATAACAAATGAATGCATGAATGTGACATGGTTAATCTTAACAATGCTCAATTAAAACAGTATAGCAGAATAATTAAGAAGGGAGTCGGCGGTAGTCCGCTCGAAAACCCAAAGAAGACAAACTCAAAACCGATCGAATTATGCAAGCGACGCCTCGAAGGGTGAATAAATAAGAAAAAGATTGCCACTGTCGGGCGTCTGAGCGACACCTCATAAAGGGCTTATATTGAAATAAAAATACATGCGTGCCGCAGTCGGACGTCTGAGCGACATCGCCGAAAGGGCTTATAGTGAAAGTAATGACAATGCCGCAGTCGGACGTCTGAGCAACATCACAGAAAGGGCTTATAATAAAAATAAATAACAGCAATGCCGCAGTCGGACGTCTGAGCGACATCGCAGAAAGGGCTTATAATGAACGTAATGACAATGCCGCAGTCGGACGTCTGAGCGACATCACAGAAAGGGCTTATAATAAAAATAAATAACAGCAATGCCGCAGTCGGACGTCTGAGCGACATCGCAAAAAGGGCTCATAATGAGTTTAAATAACAACAATGTCGCAGTCGGATGTCTGAGCGACATCGCAGAAAGGGCTTATAATACATTATTCGTAACTGACAAGATTTAGTGCTCGCGGGAAATATTCATCACAAGACAATAAGCGGGTTAGTCCATTCACAGGAAAATAAACATTTGATACTCAAATGGTTCTCAGGAGTTCCTGTCGCCGAGACTGACACTCGACAAGATGAGATGAACTTGGTACTTGGATATGAATAAGATGAATTCAAGAATTTTGACTCTGCAGAGTTTGTACCAAAATTGTGCACAGCCAACGGATTTCCGTAGTCACGAAGGACTAGTTCCGTTTACGGTATTTCAGAGGAAACACAACTAGCTAGTACACACCCATCATACCTCACGTTGCCAGGAATCACCCTAGACAACGTTTAAGAAAAACTTTGAGACGGGGAGATCAAATTTATTTACGCGCGCTCTAAGGGGTGCCCCCCTCTCGGTCCCAACCGGAAACACCCATGCCCCCTGACCGGTTGAAAGGCTTTAATCCAGGGCCATGGAACCTTCATCCCGGCCTCTCGATTTGGTGTGCACCAGAAAGTGGTTTGCAACCTACTAAGCCGTATCCCTTGCGGGAAACATGTGGTAGTACGGAAGGGAAGACGGGCGGGAATCTGACTGATTTAGGGTGACATTGGGTCAATGATATGGCATAAGCCTGGCATGCTACAACACTGCCATCTTACCCATACTCATGCCAACTCATGGCCATGCAACAAGTTTCCACTAACTCGTGGATTTACCGAGCTCTTTTGCCACGATGCTCACGAGATAACTATCATCGAAATGCTCGTGAACGTGCCATGATAAAAAAAAATAATGCAACATGCTCAGACACTCATCATATCAAAAGTTCAAACTCTGCTTTCCTGGTTCGGAGTAGTCGGGGTCTAGCTCGGCGAAGTTCGCGGTTCCGTCACCTCCTTCGGTATCTACGGTACACAAAAATACACGTGCTAACGTAAATACCGTGGGGTACAGGAAGTTGATCCAAATATTTTTCAAATAAATATGATAAAAAAAACTAGACAAAAATTTGAAGAGGACAGAAAAAGAATCACTCAAAAATTCCTTTCTGTTAAAAAGTTATAAGGGTTTTAACCCAAGGACCCATATGTAATGAAACAGAAAACTTCCAGGGAGCTTTGCAGAACAATCCAGAAAAATGGTTCAGAGTGGAAGCGTATTTGCCAAAGTACGCTTTCAGTAAACGATTCAAAAAAAACAAAAGAGAGGCTGACGGGCGGGTCCCACCAGTAAGGTTTAAAAATTCAAACGAGGGGGTCGGGGCTCGTCGGCGCCCGAGAGCCGCGGTGGTCGCCAGCGGCGAACCACGGCGAGGCATGGAGATCGGAGAGTACCTCCGTGTTCAGGGCGCCATTCCGCGTCTGTGGGAGGTGGTGGTGGTCGCCGGCGAGTACCACGTCGGCGGCGACGCTTGCTCCGGCGGACGGCGATTCGGGTGGTCGTGGACCTCGTCGGAGAGAGCTGTGGAGGTGGAATTGAGGAGGGGGTTAGCTTCACGATAGCTTGAGAAGTTATCTGACGAGGTTAGGGCGCCGGAGATGACCTCATCAGAGTGAATCACGGTGAAGGCCGAGGCGGAACGAGGTGGCCGGAGTCGGGGAAGGAGAGCTCCTCATGGCCCTTCCAGGGACTTGGCGAGGTCTGGAGGGGTAGAGGAGGTGTGCGGGGGCGAGAGCAAGCTCGGGGTGCTATATATAGCCGCCCCGAGGCGGTTGCCGAGAACGGGGTTCTCCGGCGAGGTGATTACGGCGGCGCTGTGGTTGCACGGGAGGGTTCAGAGGTTGAGCATCGTCGTGGGTGTTCCCTGGTTCCGTTTAGGTGCTAAATGCATCGGGATTTGGTTGCTTAGGGGGAGCTCGACGGAACGGGGCGGCGCAGGCCCGTCAGCGGCAGGGAGCGCGCTCTGTGCGCGCCGCGCCACGGCGATGGTGCTGCATGTGTGCGCTGGCGAGGAAAAGGCCACGCGGAGCCACCAGGGGGTTTGGGCGGCGCCGAACGGCGTTATGCCGCCGTTCTGCTCCCTGTCGGCCGTTACGGTGGTTCGGCCGCCGCAAGACACGCCGGCGCAGGCGGGCCAGGGTGCCACCGACGCCAGGAACGCGCCAAGCACGCGTGTGAGGCTCCGGACAAGCAAGCTAGGCCGTGAGCAACGTGCCAAGTGCACTGTGATCATGTGACTGAATTCTGACGAAGATTGACACTGAAACTCTGAATTTAACTGAAGATGAACAGAAACAGTGCATGCAAGGTGTTCGACAGAATGATCTAGGCATGTAGGGATTTTTCCTTGAGCTGGTTTTTGGTGGAGGGGCCTCTCATTGCATCTAGAGGCTGCCTGAATATTTGTGGAATTTTTGGAGTAGTGTAGATATGAATTTCACCAAATTTGGCAAATCTGGCCCAAACTTGCAGAGACTATAATTTGAAATTTTTGAACAGGAGAGGAGTGGATCTTGATAGTCCCAGGTTGTGGGTACCAAGGACTATCCAAGGGAGTTGGTTTGAGGTAAAAATTCAAATGCATTAACGTACTTGCTCTGCAAATTACCTAGGCTCAAAATAATAGACAGAAAAGATTTTGGGAGAGACTTAAATGAAATAAAAATTCGGAAGAGGGTTGAACTAGTAGAGACAGAATGTTTGGATTGCCCAAAGTGGAAGGAGATATATTTGGGAAGATTTTACCATGTGGTGTATGGCCAAATCATGAATGATTTCAAATATGGGAGAGGATGAAAAACTCCTAGAGTTTCTTTTTGAAAGAAAAATAAACTTCAAAGATTTTTCTTGAATTCTTGAGAAGAGGGCAATCAGAGGAAAAACTTAAAACCAAACACTAGAGTTGAAGGAGATGTAAAAGAAAAATATTTGCCAGAGGGGAAAAGCTTTTGATAGAGATTTTTGGAAGGGTTTTGGAGACCTCCTTCAAATCCAACAAAATTTTGAAGAAAACCCAAGGAAAAATTTTGGAGTGTCACAACACCTACCCCCTTAGGAAAAATCTCGTCCCCGAGATTCCAGTTGATCCTCAAATAATTGTGGGTGCTCCGCCCGAAGGAAATCCTCTCTTTCCCAAGTGGCTTCACTCTCGGTGTGGTTGCTCCACTAAACTTTGAAGAACTTGTTGGTTTTGCGTCGGGTTCTACTTTCTGACTCTTCCAAGATTTTTATCGGATGTTCCCGATATGTAAGGTCTGGTTGCACGTCAATGCTTTTATGGGGTACTTGTTTCTCTGGGTTGCTTACGCACTTCCTCAATTGGGAGACGTGGAATACGTCGTGGATGTCGGATAATTCTTCAGGTAAGTCTAGGTGGTAGGCCATCGTGCCTCTTCGTGCCACTATGCAGAAAGGTCCGATGAATCTTGGTGCTAGCTTCCCTTTAATCTTGAATACGTGCAGGCCTCTCATGGGGGTTACTCGTAGGTACACAAATTCACCGGGTTCAAAATGGACTCCACGATGCTTCTGATGGTAATAACTCTTTTGTCGACTTTGGGCTGTCTTGAGTCGGTCCTTAATTACCTTGACTTTATCTTCACCCTCTTTGAGAAGGTCTGGGCCGAAAATATGACTGTCTCCGATTTCCGACCAATTTAGCGGGGTACGACATCTTCGTCCGTACAGGGCTTCAAATGGTGCCATTTGCAGGCTGGACTGATAGCTGTTGTTATATGCGAATTCTGCATATGGTAAGCTCTCCTCCCAACTGGTCTCGTAGGTGAGGACACATGCTCTCAGCATATCTTCTAGGATCTGGTTTACTCGCTCAGTTTGCCCATCTGTCTGGGGGTGGTATGCGCTACTGAATGCCAGCTGAGTTCCCAGAGCTTGTTGTAAGTGATCCCAAAACCGGGAGACGAATTGAGTGCCTCTATCCGAGATTATTTTCTTTGGGACTCCATGTAGGCAAACGATACGGGAGAGGTAGAGCCTAGCAAGCTTCTGAGTGGTGTGTGTTGCCTTCACGGGGATGAAGTGTGCTACTTTAGTCAGTCTATCAGTGATGACCCATATGGCATCATGTCCGTGTCGTGACCGAGGTAGCCCAACAATAAAATCCATTCCAATCTCGTCCCATTTCCACTCGGGTATCTTATTTGGTTGCAATAGCCCGGCAGGTTTACGGTGCTCGGCCTTGATGCGTTGACAAGAGTCACAACATGCAATAAACGTGGCTATGTCTCTTTTTATACCATGCCACCAAAATGTTTCTGGAGATCTTTGTACATTTTGTTCCTCCGTGATGGATCAAATATGGAGCGGTGTGGCCTTCAGCCAGGATTTGCTGTTTAAGGTCATGGATATTTGGTACGCAAAGCCTATTCCCGTACCACAATATTCCTTGCTCATCAATAATGAATTCTGAGGTCTTGCCCAACTTCATCTTCCGTTTTATGCCTTCAATGCTGGGGTGTCCACGTTGAGCCTCTTTAACCCTCTCTATCAGGGTAGGCTGTACTTCTAAGCTTGACACACTGCCTTCGGTGACCACCATCAGATTGAGCTTTGCGAATTCCTGCTGGAATTCAGGTCTTAAGTCTGGCATGTTGTCGTTGTCCGGACTGGGGTTCCGACTCAGAGCATCTGCTACAACATTTGCTTTGCCTGGGTGGTAGTGGATCCCAACATCATCATCATTTACTAATTCCAACCAGCGTCGCTGCCGTAAATTTAGTTCTGGTTGTCTGAAAATATACTTGAGGCTTTTGTGGTCCGTGTATATTTCACAATAATTACCAAGTAAAAAGTGTCTCCATTCCTTGAGTGCATGAATCACTGCTGCTAATTCCAGGTCATGTATAGGATAATTTTCCTCATGCTTGCGAAGTTGTCTGGAGACATATGCGACAACCTTGCCTTCTTGCATCAATACGCACCCGAGCCCCTTTCGAGATGCGTCACAAAATACCTCAAAAATTTTGTGTATATCTGGCACAATTAGCACTGGTGCTGTCGTCAGTTTCCTCTTTAGTTCTTGGAAACTTTTCTCGCAAGCTTCCGTCCATTCAAACTTCCTGTCTTTCTTGAGTAGTTGCGCCATTGGCTTTGCTATGGTGAAGAATCCTTCAATAATCCTTCGGTAGTATCCTGCCATACCCAAGAAACTTCGTACATCCGTCACACTGGCTGGTGGCTTCCAGCCAAGTACGGCCTTGACTTTTTCCGGGTCCACGGCGATACCTTCTTGAGTCAGTACGTGGCCCAGAAAACCTACTTGCTTTAGCCAAAATTCACACTTGCTGAATTTCGCGTACAATTGATGTTTCCTGAGTTCCCCTAGTACAATTCGGAGATGTTCAGCGTGCTCCTCACGGTGTTTTGGAGTATACCAGAATATCATCGATAAATACCACAACAAACTTATCCATAAACTTCATGAATACTTTGTTCATGAGGTGAACAAAATATCTTGTGGCGTTTGTAAGTCCGAATGGCATTACGGCGAACTCGTACAATCCGTATCTGGAGGTGAAAGCGGTCTTGGGAATATCCTCGGTTCGCACTTTCAGTTGGTGGTATCCCGACCTCAAATCAATCTTTGAGAACACCTTGGCCTGAGCGAGTTGATCGAATAAATCATTTATTCATGGCATCGGATATTTGTTCTTGACTGTGACCATGTTTAGAGCTCGATAGTCTATGCACAATATTAGCGCTCCATCCTTCTTTTTGGCAAACAAAATTGGTGAACCCCAAGGTGAGGAACTGGCTCGTATGTACCCTTTTTCCAACAATTCCTTTATTTGCTTCTTCAGTTCTACCAATTCGGATGGTGCCATTCTGTATGGTTTCTTGTATATGGGAGCGGTTCTGGGTGCTAGCTCAATGCTGAATTCTATCTCTCGATCCGGTGGCATGCCGGTAGTTCTTCGGGAATACATCTGGAAATTCACACTACTGGAACTTTGCTCAATTCAGAAATATCTACCTTGTTCAATCTCGGTTGCCGGGATATTTTTCTTTCATTGGCTGAAACCTTTATGGTCTTCCCGTGGTGATGGGTGAGAATTACGGTCCTGTTGAAGCAGTCAATAAAACCTTTGTTGGTGGTTAACCAATCCATCCCTAAGATGACATCCAGTCCTTTGTTTTCCAATACGATAATATTTGCGTGAAACTTCAACCCTTCAAACTCGATAACCACACCCTGGCAATAATTCTGTGTAACTTGCTTAATTCCAGGGGACTTGACGATCATAGATTTTCCCAAGGGAAGCATCGAAAAATTATTTTGCAAAGCAAAACTTTTCAAACGAACGAGCAGTGAGAAGCTCGAGAATCAAACAAAACCATGGCAGGTATTGTGTTGACAGGAAGCGTCGAAATCGATATCCGGGGCATTTCGTGCTTCCTCTTTGGTCACGTGGTTCAGATGACCCTTCCTGTGGTTGTTATTTGGGTTGAAATTGTGGCGCTTTGGTGCCAATTATTGCCTCCGTTGTTCGGCTTTGGGGCGAAGTTCCTTGGCTTGGGGCACTGCTTGGCATAGTGCCCTTCTTCTCCACAAGCGTAACAGGTAACGCCTGGGCGGTATGTGAACTCCTTGTCCCTTGCGTGGAAATTCTTGATTGGGCGCGAGACGCTTGTCGTGGGTTTGGGTGTCCAGTTTTTCTGAACATCTGTCTTGCTGCGGTGGTTGCGGGTGTGTTTAGACTGGTCCCTCTTCCGCTTGCGGAAATCTTCTAAGCTGTGTCTCTCATTTTCCAAGGTAATGGCCTTATCCACCAGCGTCTTAAAATCTGGAAATGTGTGTACGACCAATTGACATTTAAGCGCGGGTGTCAGACCGTCTAGGAATTTCTCCATCTTTTTGTTTTCTGACATACGCTCCTCGTTGGCGTAGCGAGACAGCAGGGTAAACTGACTGTTGTATTCTGACACTGTCATTGTTCTTTGCTTGAGGTCATCAAATTCTCTCTTTTTGATCTTCATAAGACTCTTAGGAATATGTGCCCCACGAAAACCTTCTTTAAATTCCTCCCATGATATATTATTTTCGTTGGGGTGCATGTGTAGGAAATTTTCCCACCACGATGCGGGTGCTCCAGTGAGATAGTGTGGAGCATAAAGCACTTTCTCAATGTCTGAACACTGGGCGATAATTAATTTTCTCTCCATGTCTCGAAGCCAGTCCTCGGCTTCCAGAGGTTTGTCGGTGTGAGAAAATGTTTGGGGACGCGTCTCGTAGCTCAGATAATTTGGATTGCTGCTGATACTGTCCGCGGTGATTTCCCATATTGATGACTTGGTTCAGTATTTCCTGATGTTGCTGCTGACTTTGTTCATAAAGGCGGCACATTTGGGAAAGTGCCGTTTCATTGTCCTGTTGACTTGTCTGCCCCTGTGTGAAATTGTTGCCTGGGGGTGTGCCATAATTTTCCTCTATCAGAGTTGGCATGGAGCGCGTCCAAGGACGAGACATAGTTTACTCTGGGGATATATTTTGAAACACTCATAAGAAAGAAATTGAGCCGCAAAAATCAATAAATTCAAGAGGATGCAAAAAGTTGCAAATGCTCCAAGATTTTTCAAGAGAAAAATACGTTTGCGCACGGAGAAGGACTGTCCATTACATAGCTTACACGCAAGCAGTAATTATACAATACATCTCTCAGGATATGCGTACATAAATCCTGACATGTTATTTAGTCTAGTGCACTCCTCCAGATCCTACATGATGCGCAAACAAACTACTTCTCACAGCCTATTTACATATAAACATATCGTACACGTCGGTACATCGCATGGCGGTTAAGCGCACTTAGTCGGAGATGGTAAGGATTTCCCTTGGCCTGCCAAGGGTGAGGCGTAGAGAGGCTGGGGACTCAACCTCCTCTTCGGAGATAGGCTCCAGACGAGAGGTGATGCGCGGAGTTGGTGGAGCAAGAGCCCTGTGTGGGACAACTCGAATCTGAGCGGGCACGAGGGGTGGTGCAGAACGAACCGGAGTAGGCCCAACGACATGGTTGAACTCCTCCGTGGTAGGCAGGCGACGAGTAGCGGTGCGAGCAGTAGGAGCGAAAGATGCTGATGACGAGACGAAAGTCGGTGGCGGTGCAGCGCGCAGGAGCTCCCTCCTGTTGGCGGCACAGCCATGGACTGAGTCCATGCGGGCAGCTACAAAGTCGTCCACCAGGTTGTCGAAGGCTGCCTCCAAAGCCCGAAGATACTCGATGAGCATCTCAAAAGCTTCGTCCCGTTCTCCTCTGGGCAAGCGAACGCGTAGTGGCAGGTGTATGGCACGTGACATGGCAGGTAGCGGTAGCGACGAGTCTTCATTGAAGGAAGGATATCCCTGAGACGAGCTAGCGCCTCACGGGCTGCCATACATGGCGCGTGCTTCTCTGTGGGCATGGCTCTCCCCACGAACCGGTAACGCTCAACTCGTCCTCTCTTGAACTCCACCGCGGCTTGGTGCATGGTTAGACGGTCATTGACCTTGTGCTGAGAGAGGGAGAAGACTGGGCGCACATCTGGCCCCATCGCGACCTGGACGATGAAGGAGAGAAGCTTGACGAACCCATCAGGCATGTTGGCGAACATCTGCGACTCGCAGTCGTTGCTGGCCATCTACAAAAGTAGGCAAAATCCTGAGTAGTCAAATCATAAATTTACGTTGACTGTCAGAAATTGACTACATTGGTGAAAATAATAAATAGCTCTATTATGCTAATAACCGATTAGCGATCGCACCTAGTGGCTTCCTACAGTCAGCCTGGCTCTGGTACCAAGCTTGTCACGACCGGTTTTTCAATAAAAATATTTATTGAACAACCGAACTATGAATTCCAATATGAGGAAAAATCCTCCATATCATAGACAAAACTTTGATACAAGGAGCCAGTAGCATTATAATATTACAAGGGTCGGACTGAAGATGCCCAACTAATTATTACAACACGCCAATAATTATACAAGATGGCGGATATGGCACAAAGGTGAGGGGTGGAAATACTACTGACTCGAAGCATGTGTGGTTGGTGGAATAACACAACGGAGTGGTTAATAAATCTACTGCACTGGGAGCTCATCGAGCGTCAAGGTGAGGCTCGATGAATTTATTTGGGTAGCGGAAGCGGATATTTCACAATGACTAATCCAGGAGTCGCACGAGATTCCTCTAGGCGTCGGACTCGCTATCGAACTCTTCATCCATGAGATCGCCTTCGTCAGCATCTGGCCAAATCAACAAGCCAGGTGAGTACTATGAAAGTACTCGCAAGACAGTTCGGACAAAAGATATAACAAATGAATGCATGAATGTGACATGGTTAATCTTAACAATGCTCAATTAAAACAGTATAGCAAAATAATTAAGAAAGGAGTCGGCGGTAGTCCGCTCGAAAACCCAAAGAAGACAAACTCAAAACCGATCGAATTATGCAGGCGATGCCTCGAAGGGTGAATAAATAAGCAAAACATTGCCACAGTCGGGCGTCTGAGCGACACCTCATAAAGGGCTTATATTGAAATAAAAATACATGCGTGCCGCAGTCGGACGTCTGAGCGACATCACAGAAAGGGCTTATAATGAAAGTAATAACAATGCCGCAGTCGGACGTCTGAGCGACATCAGAGAAAGGGCTTATTATAAAAATAAATAACAGCAATGCCGCAGTCGGACGTCTGAGCGACATCACAGAAAGGGCTTATAATGAACGTAATGACAATGTCGCAGTCGGACGTCTGAGCGACATCACAGAAAGGGCTTATAATAAAAATAAATAACAGCAATGCCGCAGTCGGACGTCTGAGCGACATCGCAGAAAGGGCTCATAATGAGTTTAAATAACAACAATGCCGCAGTCGGATGTCTGAGCGACATCGCAGAAAGGGCTTATAATACATTATTCGTAACTGACAAGATTTAGTGCTCGCGGGAAATATTCATCACAAGACAATAAGCGGGTTAGTCCATTCGCAGGAAAATAAACATTTGATACTCAAATGGTTCTCAGGAGTTCCTGTCGCGGAGACTGGCACTCGACAAGATGAGATGAACTTGGTACTTGGATATGAATAAGATGAATTCAAGAATTTTGACTCTGCAGAGTTTGTACCAAAATTGTCCACAGCCAACGGATTTCCGTAGTCACGAAGGACTAGTTCCGTTTACGGTATTTCAGAGGAAACACAACTAGCTAGTACACACCCATCATACCTCACGTTGCCAGGAATCACCCTAGACAACGTTTAAGAAAAACTTTGAGACGGGGAGATCACAATCTCTAATAGCATGGGATCAAACTTATTTACGCGCGCTCTAAGGGGTGCCCCCCACTCGGTCCCAACCGGAAACACCCATGCCCCCTGACCGGATGAAAGGCTTTAATCCAGGGCCATGGAACCTTCATCCCGGCCTCTCGATTTGGTGTGTACCAGAAAGTGGTTTGCAACCTACTAAGCCGTATCCCTTGCGGGAAACAGTGGTAGTACTGGAAGGGAAGACGGACGGGAATCTGACTGATTTAGGGTGACATTGGGTCAACGATATGGCATAAGCCTGGCATGCTACAACACTGCCATCTTACCCATACTCATGCCAACTCATGTCCATGCAACAAGTTTCCAACAACTCGTGGATTTACCGAGCTCATTTGCCACGATGCTCACGAGATAACTATCATCGAAATGCTCGTGAACGTGCCATGATAAAAAAAATGCAACATGCTCAGACACTCATCATATCAAAAGTTCAAACTCTGCTTGCCTGGTTCGGAGTAGTCGGGGTCTAGCTCGGCGAAGTTCGCGGTTCCGTCACATCCTTCGGTATCTACGGTACACAAAAATACACGTGCTAACGTAAATACCATGGGGTACAGGAAGTTGATCCAAATATTTTTCAAATAAATATGATAAAAAACTAGACAAAAATTTGAAGAGGACAGAAAAAGAATCACTCAAAAATTCCTTTCTGTTAAAAAGTTATAAGGGTTTTAACCCAAGGACCCATCTGTAATGAAACAGAAAACTTCCAGGGGGCTTTGCAGAAAAATCCAGAAAAATGGTTCAGAGTGGAAGCGTATTTGCCAAAGTACGCTTTCAGTAAATGATTCAAAAAAACAAAAGAGAGGCTGACGGGCGGGTCCCACCCGTCAGGTTTAAAAATTCAAACGAGGGGGTCGGGGCTCGTCGGCGCCCGAGAGCCGCGGTGGTCGCCGGCGGCGATCCACGGCGAGGCAGGGAGATCGGAGAGTACCTCCGTGTTCAGGGCGCCATTCCGTGTCTGTGGGAGGTGGTGGTGGTCGCCGGCGAGTACCACGTCGGCGGCGACGCTTTCTCCGGCGGACGGCGATTCGGGTGGTCGTGGACCTCGTCGGAGAGAGCTGTGAAGGTGGAATTGAGGAGGGGGTTAGCTTCGCGATAGCTTGAGAAGTTATCTGACGAGGTTAGGGCGCCGGAGATGACCTCATCGGAGTGAATCACGGTGAAGGCCGAGGCGGAACGAGGTGGCCGGAGTCGGGGAAGGAGAGCTCCTCGTGGCCCTTCCAGGGACTTGGCGGGGTCTGGAGGGGTAGAGGAGGTGTGCGGGGGCGAGAAAAAGCTCGGGATGCTATATATAGCCGCCCCGAGGCGGTTGCCGAGAACGGGGTTCTCCGGCGAGGTGAATACGGTGGCACTGTGGTTGCACGGGAGGGTTCAGAGGTTGAGCGTCGTCGTGGGTGTTCCTTGGTTCCGTTTAGGTGCTAACTGCGTCGGGATTTGGTTGCTTAGGGGGAGCTCGACGGAACGGGCGGCGGCCCGTCTGGCTGGCGGGAGGCGCTGCGCCACGCCACGGTGACGGTGCTGCATGCGTGCGCTGGCGAGGAAAAGGCCACGCGGAGCCACCAGGGGGTTTGGGCGGCGCCGAACGGCGCTATGTCGCCGTTCTGCTCCCTGTCGGCCGCTACGGTGGTTCGGCCGCCGAAGACACGCCGGCGCAGGCGGGCCAGGGTGCCACCGACGCCAGGAACGCGCCAAGCACGCGTGTGAGGCTCCGGACAAGCAAGCTAGGCCGTGAGCAACGTGCCAAGTGCACTGTGATCATGTGACTGAATTCTGACGAAGATTGACACTGAAACTCTGAACTTAACTGAAGATGCACAGAAACAGTGCATGCAAGGTGTTCGACAGAATGATCTAGGCATGTAGGGATTTTTCCTTGAGCTGGTTTTTGGTGGAGGGGCCTCTCATTGCATCTAGAGGCTCCCTGAATATTTGTGGAATTTTTGGAGTAGTGTAGATATGAATTTCACCAAATTTGGCAAATCTGGCCCAAACTTGCAGAGACTATAATTTGAAATTTTTGAACAGGAGAGGAGTGGATCTTGATAGTCCCAGGTTGTGGGTACCAAGGACTATCCAAGGGAGTTGGTTTGAGGTAAAAATTCAAATGCATTAAGGTACTTGCTTTGCAAATTACCTAGGCTCAAAATAATAGATGAAAAGATTTTGGGAGAGAATTAAATGAAATAAAAATTCAGATGAGGGTTGAACTAGTAGAGACAGAATGTTTGGATTGCCCAAAGTGGAAGGAGATATATTTGGGAAGATTTTACCATGTGGTTTATGGCCAAATCATGAATGATTTCAAATATGGGAGAGGATGAAAAACTCCTAGAGTTTCTTTTTGAAAGAAAAATAAACTTCAAAGATTTTTCTTGAATTCTTGAGAAGAGGGCAATCAGAGGAAAAACTTAAAACCAAACACCAGAGTTGAAGGAGATGTAAAAGAAAAATATTTGCCAGAGGGGAAAAGCTTTTGATAGAGATTTTTGGAAGGTTTTTGGAGACCTCCTTCAAATCCAACAAAATTTTGAAGAAAACCCAAGGAAAATTTTTGGAGTGTCACAGCATCATCATTGTCATATTGCTCTTCGCATGATCATGTTTGACATCGTATTTGTGGCAAAGCCACCTTCATAATTCTTACATACATGTCACTCTTGATTCATTGCATATCCCGGTACACCGCCGGAGGAATTCATATAGAGTCATATTTTGTTCTAAGTATCGAGTTGTAATCTTTAGTTGTAAGTAAATAAAAGTGTGATGATCTTCATTATTAGAGCATTGTCCCAAGTGAGGAAAGGATGATGGAGACTATGATTCCCCCACAAGTCGGGATGAGACTTCGGACTTTACAAAAAAAGTAAAAAAAAAAAGAGAAAGGCCAAACTAAAAAAAGAGAAAGGCCAAATAAAAAAAGGAGAGAAAAAGAGAGAGTCTCCTTTTACCACACTTGTGCTTCAAAGTAGCACCATGATCTTCATGATAGAGAGTCTCCTATGTTGTCACTTTCATATACTAGTGGGAATTTTTCATTATAGAACTTGGCTTGTATATTCCAACGATGGGCTTCCTCAAAACGCCCTAGGTCTTCATGAGCAAGCAAGTTGGATGCACACCCACTAAGTTTCTTTTGTTGAGCTTTCATACATTTATAGCTCTAGTGCATCCGTTGCATGGAAATCCCTACTCACTCACATTGATATCTATTAATGGGCATCTCCATAGCCCGTTGACACACCTAGTTGATGTGAGACTATCTTCTCTTTTTTTGTCTTCTCCACAACCACCATTCTATTCCACATATAGTGATATGTCCATGGCTCACGCTCATGTATTGCGTGAAAGTTGAAAAAGTTTGAAATACTAAAGTATGAAACAATTGCTTGGCTTGTCATCGGGGTTGTGCATGATTAAATACTTTGTGTGATGAAGATAGAGCATAGCCAGACTATATGATTTTGCAGGAATAGCTTTCTTTAGCCATGTTATTTTGAGAAGACATGATTGCTTTGTTAGTATGCTTGAAGTATTATTACTCTTATGTCAATATGAACTTTTCTTTTCAATCATTTGGATCTGAACATTCATGCCACAATAAAGAAAATTACATTAAGGATTATGCTAGGTAGCATTCGACATCAAAAATTCTGTTTTTATCATTTACCTACTCGAGGACGAGCAGGAATTAAGCTTGGGGATGCTTGATACGTCTCCAATGTATCTATAATTTTTGATTGTTCCATGCTATTTTATTACCTGTTTTGGATGTTTATGGGCTTTACTTTACACTTATATATCATTTTTGGGACTAACTTACTAACCGGAGGCCCAGCCCGAACTACAGTTTTTTTGCCTATTTTTCGAAGAAAAGGAATATCAAACGGAGTCCAAACGGAATGAAACCTTCGGGAGCGGTCTTTTTGGAACAAATGCAAACCTGGAGACTTGGAGTGGATGTTAAGGAACAAACGAGGCGGCCATGAGGGTGCCCGGCGTGTCCCTGTTGGTGGGCGTGCCCCCCACCCTCATGGGCCCCTCGAGCGTCAACCGACCTACTTCTTCCTCCTATATATATCCACGTATCGCGAAAACATCCAGGAGCACCACGAAAACCTAATTCCACCGCCATAACCTTCTGTATCTGCGAGATCCCATCTTGGAGCCTTCGTCGGCGCTCCGTCGGAGAGGGAATCGACCATGGAGGGCCTCTACATCATCTCCAAGGCTCTCCTATGAGTTGTGAGTAGTTTACCACAGACCTTCGGGTCCATAGTTATTAGCTAGATGTCTTCTTCTCTCTCTTTGAATCTCAATACCAAGTTCTCCTCGATCTTCTTGGAGATGTATTCGATGTAACTCTTTTTGCGGTGTGTTTGTCGAGATCCGATGAATTGTGGGTTTATGATCAAGTTTATCTATGAGAAATATTTGAATCTCCTCTGAATTCTTTTATGTATGATTGGTTATCTTTGCAAGTCTCTTCGAATAATTAGTTTGGTTTGGCCTACTAGATTGATCTTTCTTGCAATGGGAGAAGTGCTTAGCTTTGGGTTCAATCTTGCGGTGTCCTTTCCCAGTGACAGCAGGGGCAGCAAGGCACGTATTGTATTGTTGCTATCGAGGATAAAAATATGGGGTTTATATCATATTGCATGAGTTTATCCCTCTACATCATGTCATCTCTCTTAATGTGTTACTCTGTTCTTATGAACTTATTACTCTAGATGCAGGCAGGAGTCGGTCGATGTGTGGAGTAATAGTAGTAGATGCAGAATCGTTTCGATCTACTTGTTGCGGACGTGATGCCTATATACATGATCATGCCTAGATACTCTCATAACTATGCACTTTTCTATCAATTGCTCGACAATAATTTGTTCACCCACCGTAATACTTACGCTATCTTGAGAGAAGCCTCTAGTGAAACCTATGGCCCCCGGGTCTATCTTTTATCATATAAGTTTTCAATCTACTTTTATTTGCATCTTTTAATTTTCAATCTATATCATAAAAATACCAAAAATATCTATCTTATCATATTATCTCTATCAGATCTCACTTTCGCAAGTTACCGTGAAGGGATTTGACAACCCCTTTATTGCGTTGGTTGCGAGGTTCTTGTTTCTTTGTGTAGGTGCATGTGACTTTTGAGGATCCTCCTACTGGATTGATACCTTCGTTCTCAAAAACTGAGGGAAATACTTACGCTACTTTGCTGCATCACCCTTTCCTCTTCATGGAAAACCAATGCAGTGCTCAAGAGGTAGCAAGAAGGATTTCTGGCGCCGTTGCCGGGGTGGTCTTCGCTCAAGTCAAGACATACCAAGTACCCATCACAAACTCATCTCTCTCACATTAAATTATTTGCCATTTGCCTCTCGTTTTCCCCTCCCCCACTTCACCCTTGCTGTTTTATTCGTCCTTCTTCTGTTCGTTCTTTCATTTGCTTTCATGTCTTACTTGGCTCATTTGCTCGTTTGGTTGGAATAGTTGTTTATTTATTGCTAAAAAGAGAACCTAAGATCTATGGATCCTCATCCGCTTGCCAATCTTTTTAAGAGATCCAATTATGATGAACCAAATTCTAGTGATTTGAGTGCACTAGATTATCTTTATGAGGTTTTGCTTGAAATTAATGAATCTGTAAATTGTGATGAAGAAATTTATGAAGAGGTTCACAATAGCTCCTTTTAATAAAAAGCATGATTGTAGTGATTTTATTTTAAATTCTCTTGAAGTCAATTGTGTTAATAATATCCAAAACCCTAAGCTTGGGGATCCTAGTTTTGCTATGTCTACTACTTGTTGCAATAATCATGATTGGGGTGATTCTTATGATCTTGAAAATTTATTTAAGCCCCATGATGAATATGAGATTGATAATAGTGTTTGCAATAATATTGAAAGTGGTTTTGGAAGAGTGTCAACTTTAGATCCCACATATTTGGATAATGTTCAATCTTATGAAGTTTTTGATAAAAGTGGGTTTGGAGAGGTCATGACTTTAGTTAATGATAATCCCACTATTTTGGAAGAGTGTCAACTTCACATGCATGTGGATCGTGTTGAGAATATGTTATGTGATAGCTATTTTGTTGAATTTGTCTATGATCCTACATGTAATTATTATGAGACAGGAAAATATGGTCGTGGAAATTTTTATCTTACTAAATCACCTCTCGTCATGCTGAGATTGCTATCGTCTCTTTCTTCTTCCTTGCATATGCTAGTTTTTGCTTACCTTGAAAATTTGTTTGCTTATAATATGCCTATGCATAGGAAGTATGTTAGACTTAGATGTCTTTATCACGTGTTTCATCATGCTCTCTTTGCGCTTCAATTCTTGTCTTTCATGTGAGCATCATTAAAATTATCGCCTAGCTAAAAGGCTTTTAAAGAAAAGCGCTTGTTGGGAGACAACCCAATATTTTTCCTTGCCGTTATTCAATAAATATTTTACCTAGCTTCCGTTTAGATGTGTTTTCATGTTTTAATTAGTGTTTGTGCCAAGTAGAACCTATAGGATAACCTACGGTGATAGTTAATTTGATTCTGCTGAAAAACAGAAACTATTGCGCGCATGAAACTAATTTTAGTAATTCACATAAACGTGCTTTTGCATTGTTTCTTTTTTCTGTAGATCAATAGACAAATTTCTCAGGACTTCCTATTTTTGTAGGATTTTTGGAGTTCGAGAAGTATTCGAGAGTTATAGATTGCTACAGACTGTTCTGTTGTTGACAGATTCTGTTTTTCGTGTGTTGTTTGCTTATTTTGATGCATCTATGGCTAGTATCGAGGGGTATGAACCATATAGAAGTTGGAATACAGTAGGTTTAACACCAATATAAATAAAGAATGAGTTCATTACAGTACCTTATGTGGTTGTTTCCCTTCTTGCACTAACGGAGCTTATGAGATTTCCTGTTGAGTTTTGTGTTGTGAAGTTTTCAAGTTTTGGGTAAAAGATGGATGGACTATGGAATAAGGAGCGGCAAGAGCCTAAGCTTGGGGATGCCCATGGCACCCCAATATATTCAAGGATAACCAAAAGCCTAAGCTTGGGGATGCCCCGGAAGGCATCCCCACTTTCGTCTTCGTCCATCGGTAACTTTACTTGGATCTATATTTTTATTCGCCACATGATATGTGTTTTGACTGGAGCGTCTTGTATGATATTTGTCTTTGCTTTTTAGATTACCACAATCATCCTTTCTGTAGACACCTTTTTGGAGAAACCCACTTGATTTGGAATTTATTAGAATACTCTATGTGCTTCACTTAAATCTTTTGAGCTAGAAAGTTTTGCTCTAGTACTTCACTTGTATCTTTTAGAGCACGGTGGTGGCTTAATTTTGTAGAAATTGTTGATCTCTCATGATTCACTTATATTATTTTGGGAGTCTTTTAGAACAGCATGGTATTTGCTATGGTTATAAAATTGGTCCTAGAATGATGGCATCCAAGTTGGGTATAATAAAAACTATCATAGGAAGTGAATTGGATGCTATGATCAATTTGATACATGATAATTGTTTTGAGATATGGAGGTAGTGATACTAGAGACATGCTAGTTGGGTAATTGTGAATTTAAAGAATGTTTGTGTTGAAGTTGGCAAGTCCCGTAGCATGCACGTATGGTAACCGTTGTGTAACAAATTTGAAATATGAGGTGTTCTTAGATTGTCATCCTTATGAGTGGCGGTCGGGGATGAGCGATGGTCTTTTCCTACCAATCTATCCCCCTAGGAGCATGCGCGTAGTGCTTGGTTTTTGATGACTTGTAGATTTTTGCAATAAGTATATGAGTTCTTTATGACTAATGTTGAGTCCATGGATTATACGCACTCTTACCCTTCCATCATTGCTAGCCTCCTCGGTACCGTGCATTGCCCTTTCTCACCTTGAGAGTTGGTGCAAACTTCGCCGGTGCATCCAAACCCCGTGATACAATACGCTCTATCACACATAAACCTCCTTATATCTTCCTCAAAACAACCACCATACCTACCTATTATGGCATTTCCATAGCCATTCCGAGGTATATTGCCATGCAACTTTCCACCGTTACGTTCATCATGACACGCATCATCATTGTCATATTGCCTTGCATGATCATGTAGTTGACATCGTATTTGTGGCAAGGTCACCTTCATAAATTCATACATGTCACTTTTAATTCATTGCCCATCCCGGTACACCGCCGGAGGCATTCATATAGAGTCATATCTTGTTCTAGTTTTGAGTTGTAACTCATGAGTTGTAAATAAATAGAAGTGTGATGATCATCATTATTAGAGCATTGTCCCAAATAAAAAAAAGAAAAAGAAAGGCCAAATAAAAAAAGGAAAGGCTAAAAAAAGGCCAAATAAAAAAAGGCCCAAAAAAGGGGGACAATGCTACTATCTTTTTCCACACTTGTGCTTCAAACTAGCATCATGTTCTTCATATAGAGAGTCTCATTTGTTCACTTTCATATACTAGTGGGAATTCTTCATTATAGAACTTGGCTTGTATATTCCAATGATGGGCTTCCTCAAAATTCCCTAGGTCTTCGTGAGCAAGCAAGTTGGATGCACACCCACTAGTTTCTTTTGTTGAGCTTTCATACATTTATAGCTCTAGTGCATCTGTTGCATGGCAATCCCTACTGCTCATGTTGACATCAATTGATGGGCATCTCCATAGCCCATTAGCCTCGTTAACATGAGACTTTCTCTTTTTTTGTCTTCTCCACACAACCTCCATCATCATATTCTATTCCACCCATAGTGCTATATCCATGGCTCACGCTCATGTATTGCGTGAAAGTTGAAAAAGTTTGAGATTACTTAAGTATGAAACAATTGCTTGGATTGTCATCGGCGGTGTGCAAGATGCGAGCATTCTTGTGCGACAAAAATGAAGCATGACCAAACTATATGATGTTGTGGGTATGAACTTTCTTAAGACATGATTGCTTTGATAAGTATGCTTGAAGTATTACTATTTATTATGTCAATATGAACTGTTATTTTGAATCATTTGGATCTGAACATTCATGCCACAATAAAGAAAATTAAATTGAGAATTATGCTAGGTAGCATTCCACATCAAAAATTCTGTTTTTATCATTTACCTACTCGAGGACGAGCAGGAATTAAGCTTGGGGATGCTTGATACGTCTCCAACGTATCTATAATTTTTTATTGTTCCATGCTATTATATTACCCGTTTTGGATGTTTATGGGCTTTACTTTACACTTCTATATCATTTTTGGGACTAACCTACCGGAGGCCCAGCCCGAATTGCTGTTTTTTTTTGCATATTTCAGTGTTTCGAAGAAAAGGAATATCAAACGGAGTCCAAACGGAATGAAACCTTCGGGAGCGATCTTTTTGGAACAAACGCAATCCACGTGACTTGGAGTGGACGTCAAGCAACAGAGGAGGCGGCCACGAGGGTGCCCGGCGCGCCCCCACCCTCGTGGGCCCCTCGAGCGTCCACCGACCTACTTCTTCCTCCTATATATACCCACGTACCCTGAAACCTTCAAGGAGCACCACGAAAAACTATTTCCACCGCTGCAACCTTCTATATCCGCGAGATCCCATCTTGGAGCCTTCGTCGGCGCTCCGTCGGAGGGGAATCGACCACGGAGGGCCTCTACATCATCTCCAAGGCCTCTCCTATGAGTTGTGAGTAGTTTATCACAGACCTTCAGGTCCATAGTTATTAGCTAGATGGCTTCTTCGCTCTCTTTGAATCTCAATACAAAGTTCTCCTCGGTCTTCTTGGAGATCTGTTCGATGTAACTCTTTTTACAGTGTGTTTGTCGAGATCCGATGAATTGTGAGTTTATGATCAAGTTTATCTATGAGAAATATTTGAATCTCCTATGAATTCTTTTATGTGTGATTAAGTTATCTTTGCCAATCTCTTCGAATTATTAGTTTGGTTTGGCCTACTAGATTGATCTTTCTTGCAATGGGAGAAGTGCTTAGCTTTGGGTTCAATCTTGCGGTGTCCTTTCCCAGTGACAGCAGGGGCACAAGGCACATATTGTATTGTTGTCATCGAGGATAAAAAGATGGGGTTTATATCATATGGCATGAGTTTATCCATCTACAACATGTCATATTTCTTAATGCGTTACTCTGTTCTTCATGAACTTAATACTCTAGATGCAGGCAGGAGTCGGTCGATGTGTGGAGTAATAGTAGTAGATGCAGAATCGTTTCGGTCCACTTGTCACGGACGTGATTCCTATATACATGATCATGCCTAGATAATCTCATAACTATCTGCTTTTCTATAATTGCTCGACAGTAATTTGTTCACCCACCGTAATACTTATGCTATCTTGAGGAAGCCACTAGTGAAACCTATCGCCCCCGGGTCTATCTTTTATCATATAAGTTTTCCATCTACTTTTATTTGCATCTTTTACTTTCCAATCTATATCATAAAAATACCAAAATATTTATCTTATCATATTATCTCTATAAGATCTCACTTTCGCAAGTGGCCGTGAAGGGATTGACAACCCCTTTATTGCGTTGGTTGCGAGGTTCTTGTTTGTTTGCGTAGGTGCATGGGACTTTTGAGGAGCCTCCTACTGGAGTCATACCTTGGTTCTCAAAAACTGAGGGAAATACTTACGCTACTTTGCTGCATCACCCTTTCCTCTTCAAGGAAAACCAACGCAAGCTCAAGACGTAGCAGTGGGTTTCCATGATAATGTGGTGTGTGACATCAACGTTGTTTTCAGTCAAGCTTAATGGTGGGTGCTCTTGGGGTTTTTCTCCTTCCTGAGGCCTTCGTCAGGGGGACCCCCTCTCACCCTACTTGCTCCTCTTCTGTGTGGAAGGCTTCTCGGTGCTGCTGAAGAAAGCTCAAAGTGAAAACAGATTAAAGGGGGTGGCGTTTGGAGGCACTGGCCCCCATGTAACACACCTCTTGTTTGCTGATGATAGCATTGTCTTTCTAGAGGGGACACAGGATAATATGCACACACTAAAGGAGATTTTGCATGAGTATGAGTTGGCATCTGGCCAAAAAGTGAATCTAGAGAAATCATTGATTTTCTTTGGCAAAGGGAGTACTGGTGAGGATAAAGCTGAGCTAAAAGAGACTTTGGGAGTTTCTTCGAAGGCTCTTAGTGAGAGGTATTTGGGTCTTCCAACACTGGTTGGTAAATCCTAAAAGGGTACTTTCAATTATGTTACGGAGAGCTCTAAGGGCAAAGTGAATGGACTGAAAGGACAAGGGCTCTCAAAAGCTGCAAGGGAAGTGATGGTCAAGTCGGGTCTTCAAGCTGTACCTACATTCACCATGAGTTGCTTTCAACTCACAAAGAAAACGTTCCGGAACCTGAATTCAATCTCTTCGAAATTCTGGTGGGGGGCAATGAATGGTGAAAGGAAAGTACACTGGATTTCTTGGGAGAAGATGTGTTTAGGGAAGAGGAGTGGAGCTCTTGGATTTCGAGACCCCGAGGCCTTCAACCAACCCCTCTTGGCAAAGCAAGCGTAGCGCATTTTGCAGGTGTCGTCGTCGTTGTGTGCAAGGGTACTCAAGGCGAGGTACTTCCCTGATCAATCTATCATGTCGGCCACTTGTCCATCTGCGGGTTCCTTCACTTTCAAGAGTATCATTCATGGCAGAAACTTACTCAGAGAAGGGCTGGTTTGGAGGATTGGGGATGGATCCAGGGTCAACATCCACCACGACAAATGGATTCCACGAGAGGGATGCTTGCACCCGCTTGGACAAACATACATGCAGGGGGTAACCAAGGTGGCGGACCTGCTGTCACAAGATGGTACGACCTGGGATGCTCAAAAAGTCCAAGAGATGTTTACCCCAACGTACGCAAATGATATAAAACAGATAGCCGTGGGCGGACTGGGGGTTAATGATTTTTTGGCTTGGAATTACACTAAGAGTAATGTGTTCACCGTAAGGTCTACATATCACCTAAGGATGTCACTACAACGAGCGAAGACCGGACAGCCGGGTCATTCTAGCTCTGTTGAGGGCCACAAAGGGTACTTGGGATTATGGAATACAAACGCACCGGGCAAAGCGAAGATTCATATGTGGAGAGTAATCAGAAATGGCGTGGCAGTAGGGGCAGAGCTTCACCGCCGTCGGATAAAACCTGACATTTTTTGTGTTGCATGTGGCAGAGAGGAAACGATTCACCACAGATTCTGGACATGTCAGCATTCATCACAATTCTGGCAAATGATGCAGTCGGAAAAGGGAGTTTCGGTGGCGATCCCACCGAGTCCGATGAACTCTCAGAGTGCATTAGCGAGCTGGTTATTGGGGTGGTTCGCAGGGGCAGCCAACGAGGAGAAGGAGGCGATGATACAGTCAGTCTATGGTCTATGGTTGGCTCGCAACGAGGCTAGAGATGGGAAGAAGATTGCTCCTCCACATGATATAATGATGTCCGTGTGTGATCATATGCAGGAATGTTGCCAGATTCATGCAACTAAAGCGCGCCAGCCGGTTCCCAAGATCATTGAGAAGTGGAAACCTCCTGATGAGGGTTGGCTGAAGATCAACTCCGATGGAGCGATCTCGAAACATGGCGACAAGGGGGGAGGGGGAGCGGTCATACGTGATCATGATGGGGCGTTCCGTGCTGGCTTTTGTCATCTGTTCCCAAACATAGCTGACCCGGAAGCAGCAGAAACCCTCGCGTGTAAGCGTGCTATTCAGCTGGCAATTGATATGCAAGCGGAACGGATCCATGTCGAGCTAGATTGCCAAGCATTGGTGAATATGATTCTCAGAAGGAGAAGGTTTTGTCTGTTGTTGGTCCATGGCTTCAAGAAATCGAGGACATGCTCAACTCGGTTCTAGAGTTTAAAGTTTCTTGGGTAAAAGGCGGTCCGCCAATGTCGGTGCGCATAAGCTTGCTAGAGTATAGGAGAGGAGAGGTCGGAGCTTTGGCTTCAATTTTATTTTGCATGTAATCTCGAATGATATTCCAAACTTTACTTAGTCAATAAAGCAGCGACAAGTTTTACCCTAAAAAAAACTTGACTTGTCGCCTCCCTAAAAAAAAACTTGACTTGACGCCTCCTGTGGTTCTGCCTCCGCTGCACAGGTGACAGTATCATCCTCCCCAACAGCTTCATCCCCGCTGCAGCAGATCGGCCGGGGGCCCTCCTCCCGGCGAGGATGCTTCCTCCGTCTCCGTCTCCAAATCTATGTACTACGGGACTGAATCCCCAACCCGGCCGCAGATCCGCCTTCACGCGGGGAAGAGAGGCACACTTGGGTGCTCCCCGTCCCCGGTCAAAGAAAGAGACAACTCCGGCGAATCTTTCTTCCCCTCTGGCGCGCACACTCGACCACATCCAGTCCACACCTCGTCGCCGTCGCCGTCGCCGTCGGCACTTATTAGGCCGCGAGTCTGCTACCACTCGATTCAGAGAACAAAAAGAAGAATCTGCCCCCCTTCTTCATTGTGCCTATCTCTTCTTCCTGGCAAGCGTCTTCCTCCTTGCTTCCCGGTCACCGGCGGCAACGGCGTCCCTTACAGACGGCGTTTATACAGGTCAGTCTCGTTATCCCCCTCCCCGTTTCTCTCCGGCGGCGGCCTCTGCTTCACTGACTACTTCCTCTACAATAGGCTCTGAGAACCGCGTCAGTGTTATCGGTGTCCCCGTGAGATCCGCCCGGGCTAGCAATGGCGGCAGCGGCAGCCGTCGTCGGGGGCATGGTCGCCTCAGGCGTCATCAAGGTGGTTATCAAACAGATCGGCTCCGCCATCGGCGGTAAGATCAAGCTGCACAAGAACCTCACGAGGGACCTTGAGAAGATGAGGATGACGCTGGAGTCGGTGGAGGCCGCGCTCAGCGACGCCGAGAGGCGCTCCATCACCGACAGCTCGGCGCTCCTGTGGGTGAGCCGGCTGAAGGCCGCCATGTATGACATCTCCGACATGCTCGACGATTTCGAATCCGACACCCAGTCCCTGGTATGTTCATTTGGTTGCCATCAATCTGGATCCGAACGTTATTGCTTCTTTTTTTCCTAGGATATGACTGATGAATCTGAATATATCTAGATGATCAACTAGATCTCGATTTCTATTTGTAGTCAAGTAAATTATGTAAATAAAATAAATTCATCGTCCTAAAAATCTGAATTTGTATAGTGAAGTAAATTATCTAACTGAATCTAAATTTATTTAGATATATCCTCCTGTTCTGCTATACGGATAGGACCATACTTGTTACTTGTTAGTATGTGATGGAAGTCCAGACCAGTGCCATGTGCGCTTTTCATGATTTAAATTGCAACTGCATCTCATAAGTTTGCCACCGCGTGTATGTCCTTTTCATGTCTTCAATGTTACTGACGGATCAAGTCATGCCTCTTGCAGGTCGGAGCTATGAGGAAGAAGATCAGTATGCCAGACAAGATGAAAAAGATGCAAAAGCGTCTACAGAAGATAACAGAGGACCATCAGAACTATCATCTCCTGCCAGAAACTCGCAGCAATGAGCCGCAACTTCCTGATATGCGGGAAAATGCAGGGACTATGGTGGAAGCAGAAATCATCGGGAGGGCCGAGGAAAAACTAGAAATCTTGGCTCGATTATCTGGGAGCACAACTGAACAGACCACCTTTGTTCCCATATGGGGCTTGGGAGGAATTGGAAAGTCCACATTGGCAAGATTGGTTTACAATCATCCTGAGTTTGAAAAACACTCTCGGGTATGGGTCTATGTTTCCCAGATATTTGACTTGAAAAAAATTGGCAACACTATAATATCACAACTATCAAGACAACAGAGCCAGCAGATACTTGATCTGCACAGTATTAACATTCGCCTTCAAGAGCTACTTGGTGAGAAGAAGAATGCTTTGATCATTCTGGATGACCTGTGGGAGAAGCGTCCTTCTCAACTAGAAGAATTAAAGTCTATGCTGAAGCAGGGTAAGGGGTGCAAGGTGATGGTTGTAGTTACGACACGTGATGAAGGATTGCAAATGAAATCTCCACTGTGCAGCCTTACAAATTACCTCAATTGTCAGATGAGATGTGCTGGGAAATAATGAGCCAAAAAAGTAAATTTGAAACAAGGGACGACAAAGAACGGTTGGAGCCGATTGGAAGAGATATTGCAAAAAAGTGCAAAGGCGTAGCTTTAGCTGCTCAATCACTTGGACACATTTTGAGGTCCAAGTCGTATGGAGAATGGAATTCGGTCAGAACCAATCATATCTGGAATCTATCTACTTCTACAGATGCATCATCTAGTCATGAAGTGCTTGGATCCTTGCTGCTAAGCTACAACTTGATGCCTTCATACTTGAAGTTATGCTTTGCTTATTGTGCAATCTTTCCAAAGGGCCACAAAATAGTTAAAGATGAGCTAATTTATCAATGGATTGCTCTTGGATTCATGGAGCCATCTAGTATATTCTCCAATTGGCAACTCGGTGAGAATTACATTATGCAGCTTCTGGAGATGTCATTTATTCAACATTCAAAGGTGAGTTGATTAATTCATTCCTTCATAGTTAATTGTGATATTATTTTATTTAATGTATGCACGAATCGGATATGATGTGGATTTCTTCATTGGGAAGTTAGCACACAGATGCCGAGTGGAAAGATGGAGGGTTAGATGTCCATGTGCACCAACTGTAGAATAAGCAATGGTAATGATGGGCATTGGGCACGGAATTCACGACCAGCCGTCACCTTCACGTGACGCAGTGTGAGAAAAGTCAAGGAGGACTAGACTCAGACTGTCACAGTGTGGATGGTCGCTCTTTGAGACTTCTCACCCTCACCGCCAACTAGCCGTTAGAGAGAAATCTGTAGGTTCAGTATGTTCCACAGGCAGCGGTGAGATGGTATTCGCAGCGGCATGGGTGTTGCTCGTGTTGGCGGTGCCCATCTCGAGAAGCGGCAATGGCCGGCATAGCCTCATCACATCCCTCTAGGTGCTCTCTCGGGCACGGCTTTTATCGCTGTCCTGTTGCTGGTACGAGTAGGAAAGGTGCTTTGTGTCCTATGTGGTGGTCATGTTGTTTGTTCGGGACTAGTCCCTCCGTCTAGGTGAGTAAGTCATCTTAGGTTGTGCACCGTGATCAAGAAGGAGGGAAAAATGAGAGACATTAATGTTTATTTGCTAATTAATAGCATTGCATGCAATGAACTAACCACTGCATGTCGTGTTTGATAGTCTCAAGTCATTAAAAGCATGCACACCCCTTGTCTCTTATTGGTTGATGTATGTGAAGAAACAAAAAACGAGGTAGAAGTTAATGCACCGCGCCTTAGTATTTTGGGATTATTTGGTTTTCTTAAGATGATTTACACACCTAGACGGAGGGAGTAAAAGAAGCGAGAGTGAGGGGGACGGGAGGGGGAAGGGGTTTGCATTAAACGCCCCAAAGATATCAGGATTATTTATTTATTTATTTATTTTGCAAAAGAAAGCTACTCAGAAGGACCATCATTATCTAGTCCTGAGTTGGCATGTCACACAGGCTATGGTTATGCCCGTGAACCGGCATGTAAACAGTTTACACATAATTCGAAGTTAATTGACTTCTTTGAAACATGTTGTGAATAGTGGTTAAATTGCACATCTCAGGTAAGTTGTGTGACTAATAGTGTTTATCTCATTGAGAAAAGGAGGGGGGCATTTCCTTCTCATTGGATTGTCTTTTATTGGTTTGGAATTTCCACATTTTATAAGGGTAGTAGCACAAGAGGGTTGAAATTCTTTTGTAGTCAAGGGAGGGTCTCCTTTTATTTGTGTGACCATGTGATTATGTTAATATTTTCCTGTTATTTTAAAATTGTTCAAGTTGCCCTTTTAGTACAACTTTTTTTTAAATTTGGTGGGGTGAATTTTCCGTTGTTAGCCAGGCTATGGCTAGGGATTATATTTTTTGTTTGTTTGTGTGGGAGCGTGTCTTCTTTTGGATGAGAAATCTGGTGGGCCAGTAGGAGTTGTGTTGGAGCAGGTTTTTAGAACTAATCTTGTTATTAATGCTAGGTTTAGATTATTTCTTGGTTTTTCTAGAGTCATGCATGTAGTCGTGTCCATATACTGGGCTGTCGGCAGTGCACTCACATAGGAGATCATGTGTGTGCATGCAAGCGAGTAGTGGGTCAGATTAGTTTGTTGATGTAGTCACGCATGGAGTTTGTTAGCTAGTCATGTGCATGTGCATGCTGGCCGTTGAGTGGACGATGCGCAATTAGTGGATGTATGCGTGATGGCCGAGTCTTGTGTGCATCGTGGAGAGATTCCAGGGGTGCATCGCCTTGCGTAAGTTGAGGACCAGGATATGTGTGCGAGTCGTTATCTTGTACTGCCTATTTAAGTCAAGAAAGGAATGAGAAAAGAAGCCGTGAGGGCCGGGAAAAACAATATAGCGCTTGTGCTCACAAGGAAGAATGCTTCAGCGCAAAGACCTTGGTGCTCTCCTTGTGTGCGTGTGTGTGTGTGTGTGTGTGTGTGTGTGTGTTTCCTAGGAGTTTCTTCCACGGGTGTGTGTTCTGGAGATAAATTCCAACAGAGTAGTGAGAGGAAGAACAAGGGGCGCTGCACGAGGAGGAGGCGCCAACACAGGTTACTCGTGATACTAAATCTTAAAGATTAACTTAATGATCTAATGGTCTAATTAATTTTGGTGATGTGTATCAGTATAGTTGTTCGTATAGTGCCTCAAATTCGTGTATATAAAGAAAGCTTGGAGTATGTTACTATAAATGTAAATATTTTTTATGGTTTGTGATAGAATGCTCTCATTTTATTGATATAGTCCAATTTATACAAGATAAATGTAATATTTTGGAGTTCAAGCTCTTATTTTACTTTTCATCTGTGTGTAGTTTTATAATATGAACGACATTAGATTAGAATAAAATTTTGTTGATGATTAAGTCATTACAACGTAAGCAATAGGTTAGATGGAAAAAGAAGTAGACTAAACTCTGAATTCCAAACCGGGATTAACATCCGGTTAGTTATCCTCTAATTATTCGTCCCAAGAACCAATTGTGCATAACCTATATCCTTGCATCAGTAGTAAAATTTTAACTGCAAGTCTTACACCATTGTATATTATCGTGCAGGCTGAAGTCGAATATTACAACCCAAACAACACTATCACACTGTTCACAATGCATGACTTGGTGCATGACCTCGCAAGGTCAGTCATGGCTGACGAATTCAACTTGGCGGGCCCCAACTGTCGCTATGCATGGAACATAGATTGCACGAAGCCACTAAAGTCATTCATGACTTCACCTGAAAAGTTAAGGGCGCTGAATATTATGTTCGCTGGAACCTCATGGCCTAAGCTCCATCCTGATGCAATTACAGCAGCAAAGTACGTCCATATCTTGCATGCATCAGTCAATTCGTGTAGGTTGTTCGCTTCTATCGGTCAATTGAAGCAGTTGAGGTATCTTAGTGCTCCAAATATCCGTGGTCGATTGGATCTCGGGTGTATCGGTATGCTTCGAAAATTGAATTATCTCAACCTTCATAATTGTCAGAAATTGTCAGCATTGCCAGAGTCAATTGGTGAAATGGAAGGTCTGATGTATCTTAACTTATCATACTGTTCGAGTCTAAAAGAACTCCCACATTCGTTTGTGAAGCTCAAAGAATTGGTATATCTGAACTTATCAAACATTAATAATGTTTTAGGATTACCCGAAGCATTGGCTAACCTTACCAAACTCCAACAATTAGAATTAACAGCGTGTGAAAATCTCAGAGGGCATCCAGAAGTTATCAGCAATCTCACCGAACTCCGCTATCTGAGGCTATCAAGGTGCATGCATCATATATTTGACAGCTCATCAACAGATCAAACTGAGAGTTTCATTGACAGTATCTGTAGGCTTCCCAATATGGAGCACCTGGACCTGTCTTTAAATGGCCATCCTCTTATTAGTATACCAGAAAGTGCTAGCTGCCTCCGGAAGCTAGTACTTAAGTGGTGCAGCCAAGTTGCAAGGCTTCCAGAATGTGTGGCTAAAATGGACCGTCAAAGCCTTTTTGGATTGTTGCCAATATTTTTTGTGACTGCCGATAATAGAAAATGTTACACCAACCTTGGCTTGCTTGAGCATGTAAATCCTGATAGGCTGGGCATTGAGGGACTTGAAAAGGTGAAGTCCCGAGAAGAGGCGCGGAGTGTAAAACTGACTGAAAAACAGAGAATTGAAGAATTGTCGTTAGTGTGGAACACAGAAGCTAAGAGATCCGTGGATGACATGGAGTTGCTGATGGAGCTAATGCCACCAACCGCTTTGCAAAAGTTTGGGATATATGGTTATACTAGCGTCAGCTTTCCAGACTGGCTAATGAGTATTGGCAATTATCTCCCTAATATTGTTGAAATGAAAATGTTTGATTTGCCCAACTGGAATAGTATTCCACCCCTCGCCCAACTACCACCAAACCTCCGGGTGCTTACTCTGGGAGGCATGGAAAGCCTGGAAGAATGGAACACGACACTATCTATTGGTGAGGATGAGCTCATGTTCCGTGAGCTTGAGAAAGTGAATATATATGGTTGCCCTAAGTTGAGGATAAAACCACACCTTCCTAGAGCTGCATCTTGGAGTATAAAGGGAAGTGATAATGTGCTCACATCATGGGCAGAGAGCGTGTCACACAATGATGCTTCCTCATATTCTTCTCTGGTAGGAGTGTCTACTTGTCTGAAAGTTGAAACCAAGGAGGTTCCTCTGCATCAGTGGAGATTGCTTCACCATCTACCTGCCATCAGTGAATTGCGCATCCGTCGTTGCTGTGATTTTACCAGCTCACCAGAGATCTGTTGGGCCCTCCGGTCCCTTAAATCACTGACATTGGAGTACTTGGCCCAATCAGAACTGCCCTTGTGGTTAGGAGAACTTACCTCTCTCAAGAAACTTCTAATTAGGGACTGTCCTGCTATCACGACTCTGCCAAACAGCATACAACAGCTCACAAGCCTCCAAGAATTAGAAATTAACGACTGCCTTAACTTAGAGCAGTGGTGTGAAACAGAGGAGAACAAGACGAAGCTTGCTCACATAGAACAAAAGGTATGTGCCCTGCCATATATATATATATATATTTGTTATGTATGTATTCCTATTAACTTTGCACTTAGAAAGAACGTATTCCATCATCGGCAGCACCACATCTTTCTTTTTTCTGCTCTTCACTTCATTGATGATATTTTTCTAAGAAAAGAAACGTCTGGATATTCCATGCCCTTTATCTTGCGATTCTTCCTTTTTGCCCAAATGGTAATATTGACTCTGTATTTTATATATTTGGCAGAGGATCGATTTGCCCCCGAAGAGGGCTGCCATTCCTGCCAGCCGCCGATGTTCCCCACTACGGTGGCCCTTGCTGCGAACGAAAATAAGAAAGTGATGCTGAAGGAAAGAAAGCGGACGCGCGAATTAGGATTTAGGCTGCTTGATTGAGTTGGTTGAGCCCACGTCCATCTGAATGAAAACTGCGTAGTAATTACTACCACGCGGTTCCAACCTACTCCTGGTATGTAAATCTACATGCTCTGAAGTAGAAAAGCTCTGAAGTGTGGGGATAATTGCATGTTACCTTCGTCAGCATATATTGTGCTACTTTGTTATATATCTGCTTCCCTTGGCAAAGAAAGTGTGATCTAGTCTCTCAAAAAGAGCGCTTCTCCTTTGGTTATTTGTTTTGTAGTCGTAGAGAGCCAGTTGTATGGTTTTCCTGACTATGCATGTTGGTAATAGTCTGAGCCCTTACACTGTCAATCCCATCTTCAGTGCAATGTATTCTTTCTGGTTTTATTGGATACAAGGAATTATTTTTTTGAACGGTCACCGGGGAGAGCTTCCCACCTGAATATATTACCACTCAAAAGAGGATCGAAGAATTACAGTGTTGGTTCAGATTACAACAAGAACAGTTAATGAATAGAAGCAGAGGAAATTCAGCCATAGCTTAGCAGAAGTATTATCTTCTTTCTTTTTGAACCGGAAGACCCAGAGGGAGAAATCTGCTACAATGTTACGAATTGTGGTTCTGTGGGTGTGATCCTCGCTTACTGAAGACAAAGGCGTTCCTCGAGTCCCAAATCTTCCATGCAACCGTCAGAGCGACCGAAGGCCAGATGTTTGGGTTGAGGCCAGGAATCGTGGGGTGTTGTTGCAGATCATCCAGGGAGGTTGGTGAGGGCAGACCCAAGGAGGACCAAACCTGTGTTGCATAGGAGCATTTGGAGATGAGATGAAGAGCATCCTCGTGCGGGTCTTGACGTCGGGGGCAAGAAGCTGATTGGGCAATGTGCTTGTGAAACATGTTGGCCTTCGTGTTTAGCTGATCACGGAGGAGAAGCCAGGCGAAGATCTTGACTTTGATTGGCACCATGGAACCCCAGATGAAGTGGTGGTGTGTATCAGTATCGTCCTCAGCAAGAAGGGAGTAGTAAGCATTCTTGGCAGAGAATGGCAGCCCGTGGGAGAGGGACCATTCGTCAAATCTAGGTACCTGCTGAAAATCCTGCAACAGCAACAGAACACAGTCCAGCTCGCGAGCAGCAGCATTAGATAGACGGTTCCGCGGGTTCGTTAATATGCCTTTTTGCCATATTGTAGCCACTAGAACCTTGTCATCCAATGAGTGTGAGTGTAGGTTGTGGAAAACTTTATAGAGAGGCGACTAGAGTAGCCATGTGTCTAACCAAAAGAAGGTGGAGAGGCCATTGTAGGTGATCACAAAAGAGTGCTCGATGAGCAGTGGCAAATGGTTGTTGATGATTTTCCAGAGGAAGGAGGGCCTTGCAGTTTTTACTGAGATGCCAAGAGGGTATTGTTGGTGATACCACTGTGTCCAAGGGACATTTGGGTTCTGTAGAATTTTAAAGGAGAATTTCATAAGCAAGCAGCGGTTCTGAACTTCAAGATTTTTAATGCCTAGACCACCAGTATTTTTTGGTTTGCAAACGTTTTTCCAAGCGACTAAACAGCTTGCCCCTGTGCAAGTTGCCTCATTAGACCAGAAGAACGCCCTTCGAATGGCGTCAAGTTTTGCTAAGATGGACTTGGGAAGACGGAAAACTGACATAAAATAAACTGTAAGTGAGTCTAGAACTGCAGTGAGCAGAGTTAAGCGAGCACCGCGCGAGAGCAGACGCGCTACCCAGCCGAAGAGGAACTTTCGAAAGCTGTCAAGGATTGGGTCGAAAGCTGTGAGCGGTAGCTTAGTGGGGGAGAGAGGAAGGCCTAGGTACATTAGTGGAAAGGAGGATAATGAGCATCCACTGGCAGTGGCGATTTTGTTTTGCATGGATGGATCAGTGGCGATGGTGAGGAGTGCCGTTTTTTGGAAATTGATAAGCAGGCCTGTTGCAAGGGCAAAATCGTGGAGCGTTTGTTTTAGGGTTAAGGTAGCTGAATCGTTAGCAGCAGCGATGATAAGAGTATCATCCGCGTATTGCAGCGTCACTGGTGGTTCATTTGGTCGTAGTGGGTGGCAAAGAACATTTTGTTTGAAGGCGCTGGCGATCAGTCTTTGAAGGACATCAGCCACAATGATGAACAAATATGGCGAGAAGGGATCTCCTTGTCGTAAGCCGCATCGGCATTGTATCCATGGCCCCGGAATGCCATTTAAGAGGACGGTCGTTTTGCCAGTGGAGAGAATTTCGTGGACCCATGAGCAGAAAAGTGGGGGGAAACCTCGAGCTTGTAGGATTTGAAGGAGGGAGGACCAGCAGATGGAATCAAAAGCTTTTCTGAAATCCAGCTTGAAGACCATGGTCGGCGCTTTACGTGTGTGGCAAGCACTAAGGATATCGGCTGCATAAATGAAGTTTTCAGCGATGTTGCGTCCGTGAAGGAAACCTGTTTGATCATAGTGAATGAGCAGAGGGATAAGTGGCTTTACTCTGTTAGTAAGAACTTTGGCAACTGCTTTTGGGGTACAGTTTTGAAGAGAGATTGGTCGAAAAGCATCTGGAGACGTTGGCGCTAGGGTTTTGGGAAGGAGAACCATGAAGGCTCGGTTAAAACGTTCAAGAGAAGCCGTTTGGTCGTGGAAGGCAGAAAAGAACGGTAATATGGACTGTTTGATATCGTGCCAGAATTTTCTGAAGAAGATTGGTCCAAAGCCATCTGGGCGGGGGCTTGCATTTGTGTTCATTGTGAGAAAGGTTGTGTGAGATCGGAAAGTTGGGGAAGAGTAGAGGGGTATAGCTGGTGTAAACTAAAGTTCCAAGTGGCGTGTTTTTCATTTCCGATTAGTTGTTGGAAGTAGTTTTTTAAGATATCAGCTTTTTGTTCGTGTAGGAAGACTTCGGAGGAGTTATGAATAAGCATAGGGATTTTATTTGAGCGAGAGCGCTGAGTTGCAGAGGCGTGGAAGAACCTAGAATTTTCGTCCCCATCGATGGCGACTCGAATCTTCCCCCTCTGTTTCCAAAATGCGATCTTTTGTTTGATAGCACATTGCAGCAAGTTGGAGAGGACCAGCCTTAGTTTTTGCTCAAGAGAAGATAGAGGAGCGAATTCTTCGTTTAGGTCGAGGGCCTGGAGAGCGATTTTGCAGTTATTTTCCGTTGGTAGATGGGCCGCAACGTCTTGGCCCAGGATTTTAGGGCCGATCTTGTTTTTTTGATGTTATGGGCGAGGGAAGCGGCTGGATCATTGGGGGGCCCGTGGCCGTTGGGCTGCCAACAGGCCCGCACAGTGTTGATACAGGCCTGGAATGAGGTCCAGAAGCGTTCAAATCTAAAAAGGCGGGAAGAAGGGACAACAGTGGATATAGTAACTAGAAGAGGAACATGATCGGAGACGAATCTGGTAAGGGAGGTTAGGTGCGTGTTTGGGAAGAGAGCATCCCAAGGAAGGTTAATAAGTACTCTATCTAAGCGAATTAGCGTAGGCGATAATCGTTTGTTTGACCAGGTAAACTGTTTGTCCAGAAGTGGTATTTCTAATTGAGCGAGCTGATCAATTGTGTCATTGAAGGCATCGGCTTCCGATCGTCTGAAGTTGTTGTTGTTCCGCTCATTAGTGAATCGTGTAAGGTTAAAGTCACCAATGAGAAGCCAGGGAGATGTGCTTGGTGGCTCTATTTGCTTAAGTTCATCTAGGAATTCAAGTTTTAGTACACGTTGAGAGGGGGCGTATACATTAGTGATGAAGATGTGATGCGGCGAGGCAAGGCATGATAGAGTTAAGGTAGTAGTGAAGCGTTTGTGCTGACAGTTAAGAAGTGAGAAGCAGCGAGAGTTGGTAGCAGATAGGATTCCACCGGCAGATCCGATCGCATCTAGGTGGTTATTAGAATCGAGGAAGCGTGGCAAGATGGATCGTAGTTTGATGGAATCTGGTGTTTGTAATTTTATTTCTTGTAGCAGAGCGATTGAAGGCCTCAATTGTTTGATTTCAGAGAACACATTAGTGCACTTATCATTGTCCCCTAAACCACGCACATTCCAGGATACGATAAAGAACGTTTCGTTTTTCATAATAGAAACTTAAGTTGACACCTTACATAGGGACAGATACCCAAAAGCCAACCATGGCAGATCCTGATACACATTGACAAACTGACAGAATAAGTAGTGAGCAGCATTACAACTAGCATACGGTTAAGATAACGAGGACGCAGTGGTGCGATGCACCGGATACGAGGCCAGCACGAGGTGCCACACGTGTGGCCGAGGAGGAGATAGAGCATCATGGAGATCCCAGGTCACCGGAGCCTGAAGCGATGTCGCCGACCATCTCCGGCGGAGCGCCACAGGCAACAGCAACAGCAACAGCAACCAGCTCCTCTGGCAATGCCGGACCGCGAGCGGAGCCGTCAATGGACCCCGTCTCATCGCAGAGACGGGCGTGGATGAGAGCGTCGGAGAGGTCCTTGGATGTCGCGGACAGGTCGAGCTTCTTGGCCTTGGAGCACATGGCCTTGGCAGTCATAGTGGAGTAGATAGGAGGGTCGATCTCGGCCAGACGAGCGCTGCGCCTGGCCTTGATGCCAGAGTCGACATCCATCTTTGCGCGCCTGCTGATGCGACTGGCCAGGCACTCATGTGGTGGCTCTGGAGGCAGGTCCAGGGGCTGATCGGCAGGAATCACCACAGGGAGAGGAGCCGGAGGGGCAGGTGGGGAAGGTGGAGGGGATAGATCATGTGGCTGAGGAGGCGGGGAAGGAGGAGCTGGCAGTGCGAGAAGGGGGCGAGAGAGGCGGGCGTGTGCCCGCGTCAGGGCACGAGAGGGCAAGCGAGCCGGAGGATTCCATGGGGCATGAACCAGCATGGCGACCGGCATGCCATCCGCCATGACAGCAAGGATCGGGATGCCGTCAAGAGGCCGATCCGTCGATGGAGAAGGGGGAGGGCCCTGTGGTGACTCCGGAGTGCAGGCGAATGGTGACATGGCAGTGGCAATGTTGCGAATGTGGGAGATAGTGGTGGGAGACAGAGGAGGGTTGGAGACTTGGGAGTCGCTGTCACCGTTCTCCAAGGAGAAAGGAGAGGCCCCAGAGCCATGCCGGAAGAGCGCGCGGCTCTCCAGCTTGACGACAACGACATCGTTGTCAGGCAGGCGAACCATGAGACAGGGTGGGAGGACAAAGTCGCGAGCGACCATGACGAGAGCACGGACGCTGGAGTGGTCGCCCTGGAAGCAATGCTGGTCGGCAGAGACAAAGTCACCAAGGTGGGAGAAGAAGTACTCCGCCCCCTCAGGGTGCCAGAGCTCATCTGGATAGTCAAAAGCCTCGATTTCGGCCATGTGGATGAAGATGGCGGTGGATCTATTATCTGCATGCTCAGGTCTCTCGAAGAAGAGGGTGTGGCCCTCGTGGTGGATGGGACCGTGCCCCGTGGCCGCGAGGCGCTCCTCTGCGTTAGCAAAGGAGAGGCGAGCGGCGCCGCGTGCGGAGGAGGTGAGGCCGAAGGTAGGGTTGTTGCGGTGGTGGGCGATGGCCTGGCGGATGAACCGGAATGGGTTGTGCATGGGGTTGGCAAGGTGGACGTAGGCTAGGTTGTCAACCTGGCGAACCAGGAAGGTTGGAGGGACAAGGAATGGGATGTGTGGCTCCGGGGGAGAGAAGCATGAGGCCGCTGTGGGTGCAGTGACAGGGGAGGGAGGTGAAGGAGTGGCGAAGGATGGCGCTGGCGGCGACGAGGAGGAGGTGCGAGGGCCAAAGATGAGCGGGAGGCGGAACGGCGGCAGATCAGAGGAGAGGATGCAGTGGGAGCCAAACCAGATCGGAGCTCCGTCAGAACGCCTGGAGCCTGCGGATGAGCCGAAAGTGGTGTGCGTGCCTGTCGTGTGCGCCATCGGGCTGCATGGCGGACGCACAAAAGCAGGGTTAGAAGTAGTACTCGGGGAAGGGGGCATGGCAGGGAAGAAGGGTAGGAAACGAATGGCTTTGCACCTGAAACTCCGGTGGCCGGAGCACCAGCAGCGTACAGGGTCTCGGCAGTCGTCGACGATGTGGTCAGAAGCAAGGCACCGGAAGCACCTTGGCTTATTCTTGCGAGAGTAGTGGTGGTGGATGTGCTTGGGGCTAGGCATCGGAGAAGGGCGTGATTTATAGGCCAGCGGTGCCGCTAGGATGGGAGGAGGAGATGCAGAGACCCGAGGCGGGGGACTGAGCAAAACCTCCCGGTAGCTGCGGGGGACCTGCAGCGGCGTAGAGATCGAAGGGCTCGCAGGGGTGGCAGCAGTGGCAGTGGCTTGTGCGCGGTTAATGGCGGTCTCGGGATGGAGCTGAGGGGACGGGGCGGCGAGTAGGCTGACGGAGGTAGGGGAGGCAGGTGTTGTAGTAGGCGTGATGATGGGCGCATGCGTGTGCATGCAATCGTTGGATATGTCATGCGGTGCGGGTGGACTGGAGGGGGCTTGCGGTCCCACAGATTCAGTGACGGTAGGGTTTGATTTTGCGTGCGAGATGGCTGCTGGGGAGGCGGACAGGGCGCACAGCCGACCGGAGGGCGGCTGTGGCGACTGAGGTGGGTCCGAATTTGACGTGGGATGTGATGGGGAGCGGTGGCGTGCGTCGTTCAAAGCCGTATCGATAGAACAACCAGGTTGATCGATGGATAGCGCAGCGCCGCCGTCGTGTTGGTCTTGTTTTGTTTCTAAAGCTAGGATGCAGCGAGACGTGACGGGAGAGGCCGCGGTGGATGAGAGGAACACGTGTCCAGTGTCATCGAGTGTGTTGTGGTCAACCGAGGCATGGCCAGGGGAGTCCGCGCGAGGAACAGTGTGGTGAATCTCTGTTGACAGGTGAGAGAGATCTTGCGCGAGTAGTTTAGTCGATGGTGGCAGTCCAAGCAAGGACGTGGGGTGATTAGGCAGGATGGGCTCGTTCGAGTCAATCGAATCCGGTTCAAACGCGGATCGGCAGCGGTACCGATCGCACTGTGTGTGATGCTTGGTCAAGGGAGTCAAATAGACGAAGTTCAAAATTTGAAAATTGAACGGGAGCACAACGGAGGACTTCTATTCTAACATTGACTGAGTACACATGTACTAGGTACAGGTTGGGTGCAAGTGTTGCAGCGTGGAAAACACATTTGAATGAAAACTGGTGGTCTAATGCATTGTTAATCAAAGTTTCATTTGCGCATACTGACTTAGAGCAGAAAACTACCCATATAGGTGTGGTGGGTTTATGAGTTAAGCATGTGGTGGGTGTGGTGACAAGGCAGTGGTACGTGAAGAAAATGAGCTTATTGAACGAAATCCCAGGCCGGAACAGTCGTACCTTTGGCTGTGGTCGTGGTGGCTCGAGAGCTGTTGGAGCTGCAGGAGAGACAGTTGGCGCCCGACCGTTAGCGGTGGTGGGTCCCGGCTGCATGGGCAGCATGCACGGGGGGAGCGGGGGGGCGGGGGGGGGGGGGTCGTTGATGAGGTTGCGAGGCGGCGTCTCCGCATGCATGGGCGGCGCTGACGTGCGGTCCGCCGGCAGGGCCAGCGCGCCCAGGGGCGCGATGGTGATGATGGCAAACAAGCGCGGTGCGACGATGGGGGAACAAGCCGCCATGAGGGTGGCGATATGGCTGGAGGAGACCGACGCAGTGAAAGCTGCGTTAGAAATCCGGTCGACGGAGATTGAGCGCGGCTGACCACCAAAACGGAAAGAAAGGAGCGTGGCCACCAGAATGTTGTCAACTGAGAAGTTGGCCTTGTGGACGAAGAAGATGATTTTTGTTGTCTGAGACAGAGTTGTGTGGCGTTGTGAAGACGGTGGATGAGAACAAATCAAGGATGTTGCAAGCAAAGTCGACACCGGGCGTTGGGAGGAAGCCGAGCTGGGAGTGAAGGAATGCATCGGCGTGGGCAAACCGATCGCCAATGTCAACTTTTGGTTTTTGGTGGATGGGTGGCTGGTGGGAGAGATGGGGTGGTGGTGGGAAAGGAAGAAATTTGATCGAATGGGTGGCGGCGACAAGAATGGGTTCTGCGATGAGAGCACGAATGATGCGCATGTCGGAGACCGAGATGCGAAAGAGCTTGTCTTGGATTCGAGTAGCCTCGAAAGCGGGTGCATTGCCACCCAGGCATGCTTGCATGAGGACGGCCACAAGCATCTCGTCGATGTCGAGGGTGGAGTAATGGACATGCACAGAGAAGAAGCATGGCGGCTCGTGGCAGCGCGGGTTGATATGCTTGAAGAGGTAGCGCCATACCTAATCTTGAAAGTCGTCCCCCATGGCGTCCCCAACACCGAGGGCGGCGCGCAGGGCTTGGGCGGTGGGGAAGTCCTTGGATGCGATGGGGTCGTGGAGGGTGGCCGTCGCCGGAGGCTGGGGGAGGGAGGAGGCGGCCGGAGCAAGCGTGGGGGGCGTGGGTGGAGGAACGGGGCGGGAGCGGGAGCCCATGGCCGTCAGTTCGGTTTGTTTGGATTATCACAAACAGTAGAAAGTTGCGTTTGTACTGCGGCCGACCGATACAAGAAATTATGAAACCTAGTTAAGCCAACATGGCCTGACAGGGTTTGAAAGAATATCTGTAAAGCAGGGCTGAAACAGGGGCAGTCCTCAGATTAGTGTTTGTGATACCCTGCTTTCATTCCGCATAACCCTAGGTTAGTAGGTTGTTACGGCAACCAAATCAGCATGAGGTTCCAGTGGAACATCTAATGTGGGGTACATCTAAAACGTCGCACTGAACCTCCCGGAAGCACTCCATCGGGTGCACCGAGAGCAGCGGATCTGACGGATGTTCTTTGCTGCTCTGCTCTTTGGCGTGATATTTGGACCTTACAGAACCATCTTTGCTTTCAGGGGCGGCCGTCTCCTTGGGGAGGATGAGCCTGTAGTGTACTGTACCTGCATCGTCAAAGGAGGATCGTCTTCCTGCGCGACCACTCTCGGTCTGTGTTGTTGATGTTGATGAGATGCCTGCTGAATGCTGCTCTTGGAGCCATCGAAGAGGAGCACCTGGGGTTTTGATGCGCCGGACGAGCAACGGCAGCAGTAACTGGTTCCTTTCTCGGAAAAAAGAAAGAAAAAAACACTGACTAGTTCCTGTGCCAAGACGGATTCATCATTTTATAATTGCGGAAATGATGTGTGTGTTCTTCATTGATGTTTGCTCCCTTTGCCGTATCATCCTGTAATAAAGTACCATCAACTGGTCAGCTATGCTCCCTCTGGCCTCTTGATCGGCGGTCGTCTGTTTTTTTTTTTTTTTTTTTGCGAAGTAAAAGGGAGTTTTGTTTCATATTGATAGGGTTACAATTCAGAGGCAGTAATTGCTCTATACAATGGTCGTCTCCTGGTTGATATGTCCCGCCGAGCTTGGTGCAGGCAATGCCTTGTCATCCGGACTCAGCCTGGAGGGACCTGGGCGGGAAGGTGCAGGATTCAGGCCGGCCAAGGAGGAGAAGAAGGTGACGGTGAGCGATGTTCAGCCGGAGGGTGCGCGATACAAAAAAGCACAAATTACGTTGAACATAACCTCGTGACGGTGAGCGAGAGTACAAGCAGAAACTTACGTTGAACATAACTTCAGTTTGCTGAGCAGGGTCTGCTAACCTAGTCTGTCCGTCTCAACTCACACGTACAGCAGTCACGTCGCTCATTTAGTCGTTCCACCGACCCTAAAAAAAAATAGTCGTTCCACCACCCGCTAGAGAGAAAACGAACATGTGGCTCGTTGTCGTTGCCCTCCGACCAAAATACAGTAGGATGTCTCTGACCTGGATTCGTTGCTTTGCAACCGCTCCATCTCGACCCTCAATCGAACGCTTTTTCTCTCTTTCTCACATCAAACCCACCGTAATCAGCTTCAGTCGGCTTCTTTTGGGAAAAGCGATCGGCGGGCTACACGGATTTCCACACTCTACGCGGAATCGGGGAAATGGTTAGCCAACGAAAGGGGCCTAGCTACGCTCCGCAGTGCACCGTCGATCGATCCATTGCTTTAAATTAAAGACTTAAAGTGGCCACCGCGCTCATGTACTACTACTGTATGTTGATGCTTTGCCTTTATTTCGGGCCATCTCTGCTTTGAGAGTGCCATATCTCTAGATAGATAGATAACCTATTGAAGTTAAAGATAGTGTTGTTGGCTCCAATTGGGTTCAAAGTTCTTTCACTCGAGTCACTGTCAAGGTGCAATGTCGCCCTGCGTGCGTTGAGAGATATTTTGCGTGCCGACTTTGGGTTGCTGCATGTGTTTCATTCAGGTCGGCGCAACGGCAGTTTCGTGTAAGCGAGTAGTGTAGTGCATTGGCGCCGCATCAAGGCGGTGGGATGCGCTGAGCTCGAGCGAGAAGAGGAGCTGAATTCTGCAGCACTAGCTTAGCTAGAGTTTCTTTATCTAGCACTACCAGAAAAACTGGGGTTGCCGACGGCCAAATCTATGCCGACGGCCTCCGTCGGCATTTATGGACCTATGCCGACGGCCAAGGATAGGCCGTAGGCGTAGAACAGCCGTTAGCATACATCCATCTATGCCGACGGGGTCGTCGGCCTAGACTAGGCCGTCGGGACCGCCCGAGGTACGCCTACGGGGCCCGTCGGCATAGCCCGGGCCCACCTGCCCGGTCAGCGCTGACCATTTGACGGCGTTGATGCTACGCCGACGGGCAGTAACGGTTGCCGTCGGCATATCTGTGGCAGAGGTATGCCTACGGCATAGCCGTCGGCATAGGCCCCTCTGCCACGTCATCGATCCATGTGCCACGCCACGTCATCGATCCATGGGACAACCTCCGTGTGTGCACAGATATGCTGACGGCCTTGCCGTCAGCATACGTTTATTTTACTTAATTTTTTTAATTTAATTTGGTTATCTATGGCAGAGGTATGCCTACGGCACAGCCGTCGGCATAGGCCCCTTCGCCACGTCATCGATCCGTGTGCCACGCCACGTCACCGATCCGTGGGACAACCTCCGTGTGTGCACAGATATGCCGACGGCCTAGCCACAAGATACGTGTATTTTACTTTATTTTTTATTTTACTTGGTTTTGTTATTTTACTTTATTTTAGTTTTTGTTTTTGCATAAGATAATTATGCCTTATCTAAAAAACATACCCAATGGTATATCGATTGCCCCTCGTTATTTAACGCCGCTATCGCCGCGTGTCACTTGAGGGGGGGGAAACGGGTCATTACGTATGAATTCTAGTTGGTGGGGGGATTTGGGGTGTAGCTATGTCACCGAAACATCGCACGGGCCCCGATGCATATGTGAAAGTGTTCATGCATGCGTAGACGCCCGTCTTGGGGCTCCGGGGTGGGGAGGTCCACTGGTCAAAGCCCGTCCGTGCAAAGTCAAAGGGCTAGATCGTGTGGTCAAACGCTACAGGGTTAGGCCCCTCCAGGTGCCCTGGGGGAGTAGTAATGCCACCGGAGCGTCGCACCGGGCCCTTATACATGTGGGGTGGTGTGGTGGCATGTCCGAAGAGGCGGCACGCGTGTCCCGGGTGTGGCCCCCTCACAGACGGCGCCGCCACGGCACTGGAGAAACAGACGCGTGTCGGGTCTACGGAGGGGATCTTCTGGAGCCCGGATGTTGCTCCAGAGTGTTCGATGGGGTGACCCTAACAGCCGGGTGGGGAGGTCCCTGGTCAAAGCCCGTCCGTGCAAAGTCAAAGGGCTAGATCGTGGTCAAACGCCACAGGAGTTAGGCGGGGCCAGGCACTGGGGTAGCAATGCCACGGGCGCCGCCCGGCCCTCATACATGCGGGGTGGTGTGGTGGCATGTGCGAAGGCGGGGCCGCATCTCCTCGGGCGTGCCCCCCCCTCACGTCTGGCACGACGCGGTGCAGTAGGCGTTCCTTCCGCCTCTACTATCGTGGTCATCGCTCTGCTACGTGGGGGGGGGCCATGCTGAGACGCTGCCGGACATGCGAACCACACCCCCTGCATGTATGCAGGCGTGCGGCTTTCACACGCCTGGTGGCGTTGAGCGACACACTCTGCCCCCTGCCCCGCTTGCAGTAACTGTATGAGCCTGATCACGCGACCCAGCCTCTTTTTGACTTTGCACGACGGAATGGCACCAAAGGGACCTCCTCCACCCGGTGGCTGTGGTGTAGGTCACAGGAACAGCTGAGCAACATCCGCCGTGCCCACAAAGTCAAGATCCCTCCGTAGTACCCGTGACGTGCCGGGCCTCCAGGCCTCAATACAGTTGCGATCTGCGGGCCTATGCGGTGGTGAAGCATGGGCATGGTCTACGGAAGAGGCGGCGCGCGATGGCAGGATGGTGCCTCGACGACCCTATAGGCTGACCTAGACCCTGAGCTTAGGGTGGGAGATTCGGAGTCGTCGGATGTCAAAAGGCTAGGGATAAATTATTCGCGTAGATGCTTTTCTGAGGATGTTGCTCGAGTAGTTCAAGGGCACTGCTTCCTAGACACCACGGGCGTTGGTGCAGCAGGTCGCAGCGGTTATGTCCGTCCGTGGCACGCTCGGGAAAAGGCTAGATCGTGACGCAAACGTGCACTGAGCGACAACCGCGATGTAAAGGCGAACCGCCAGAAACGCCTACTACCGTGTATCGCCGTCACGTGAGGGGCTACGCGCCCGAATGATAGACCCGTCGCCGCCATCTTCGGGATGCCACCACACCACCCCGCATGTATGAGGGCACGTGTCGCGGCAGGCTACGGGGCATCAGCGTCTCCCTACCCCCAGTGCCCCACTTTAACCTCCCGTCCACGACGATGACGCACGAGTTCAGAGGCCTTTTGAGCACGGCGCGGCGGTGGACCGTGTCGCTCACCCGGCCAGTTAGGGACAGTAACCGCCCATAGGAAATGACCGAGCAACAAATTCGGACCCGGCAGCCAATTCAAGAACACCAGACCGCAGCAATGCCGCCGTCGTGTGCTACCAGCTGCTCCTGCACGCCGTCTGCTCGAGGGCGCCAGTGCAGCCTTGTCCAGATCGAGAAGGCGGCTTCGGGTCTGGAGGATCTTCTTGTAGGTGGCAGCGGGATGTTGCTCGGAAGTGTTGGAGTGGGCTGACCTACGCCTGGCCACGGGTGGGGAGGTCCCTCTGGTGACATGCCACCACACCGTCCGATGCAAAGTCATAAGGAGGCTGAATCGTGTGGTGACGCTTCTGAGGTTAGGCGGGGCATACATTACTTCCCTGGCAGGGTGCCAGCCTGTGCCACGGAAGCGTCGGTTCGCGACCCTCATCACATGCGGGGTGGTGTGGTGGCATGTGCGAAAGAAGGCGGGGCGCGCATCTCGAGGCGTGCCCCCCCCACATCTGCAGCAGTAACCGCGGTAGTAGAAGCGTTACGCAGTTACGCCTCTACTATCGGGTCATCGCCCGTGCGTGAGGCCATGCAGCGGAGGCGATGCCCCGCCTCTTCGGACATGCAACCACACCTCAAGATGAGGGGGTCGGTGGCCCCGGCCTTCCTACGTGGTAGCAAGTACCACCCCCAAAGCTCCCGTGGCCCCTAGCCTAACATCAAGAGCCCTACAGACCACGCTGATCTGGCCTCTTTGACTTTGCGCAGACGGGCGAGCCGGTGGACCTCCTCAACGGGCTACAGTTAGGGTCCTAAAGGAACTACTGGGAGCAACTTATCCGCCAGCCCACTGAAGATCCGTCGAGCAGACCTGGGACGCTGCTCGAGCCCGGGAGTAATGGCCTCACGGGAGAGCGTCGCCGAAGAGGCCCTCATATACATCTTGAGTGGTGTGGTGGCATGTCAGAAAGGCGGCTTGCGCGTATGCAGTGTGCCACACTCACGGGCAATGACCGCTTGACACACAGTGGTGAGAAGCGGATGCGTCCGGTCACAGGAGGGATCTGCTAACGTGAGTGCGGCAGGATGTTGCTCCAGTGTTCTGTGGTGACCTAACACAGCCCGGGTGGAGGAGGTCCTTTGGTTAAAAGTGATCCGTGCAAAAGTCAAAGGGCTAGATGTGTGGTCAAACACTACAGGAGGTTAGGCGGGGCCAGGGGGCACTTTGAGGGGGTCGCAATGCCGCGAGGCCGTCCGCTGCAAGCCCTCATTTATCTTGAGTGATGGTGTGGTGGCATGTCCAGAAAGAGCCGGGGTGCCCGCGTCTCGGGAATATTTTTGACTCCGCGTCTGACAGATGACCGCAGTAGTAGAAGGCGAGAACATGAGCGTCTACTCACCGTGTCATCGCCGTGACGTGAGGGGCCCACGCCCAGAGACCCGTGCCGCCTCTTGGACCGGACTGCCACCACCACCCGCATAGAGGAGCGGTCTTGGCCTTGTCTGGTGGCATTGCTACCCCTCAGGTGCTCCGTCCGCTAACCACAGCGTTTGACCGCGATCTAGCCGCTGACTGCGGCTGATCGTTTTCAGACGGTTGGCTTAAATTATTGCCGAGAACCTCCCCACCAGTGATATCAACGGCAAGATCCTTCTGTTCATTAGCAGGCTTGACAGGAACCGCGTCAACTGTTTCCAACGCGTCATTCTCCGGATCTGCAGCAGCCGTCCGGTAAAGAGGGGCTACCCCAAACAGCTGTATCGCCCTCTTGACCACATCTGGCCTCGGTCTTCTGACGCTCTGTTGCAGCACCTCCCAGGTCCAGAGAAGCGGTAGCGCCGGTCTGTGAGGTGGATCTTCTTTAACACAGCCGGATGTTGCTCGAGTATTCCTATGTAGGGCTGACCCTAACCACCAGCCGGTGGGGAGGTCCAGCAAAATTGGCCATTGCGTCCGTTACCAAAGTCGAAAGGCCTGAATCCGTGGTCAAGCGCTTCGTGGAGGTTAGGTGGAGACAGGGCAATCTCGAGGTATGGCAATGCCACGGGAGCGTCGCATCAAGGGCCCCTCAATCATCGCGGGGGGGTGTGGTTGCATGTCCGAAAGCAGTGCGTGAGGGGGCTACGCCCGAGGCTAGCGTCTCGCCTCTTGAGGACATGCCACCACACCACCCCGCATGTATGAGGGGCCGGTTCAGCTTCACGGTGGCATTACTACCACCAAAGTGCCCCCGGTCTAGCCTAACCACAGATAGCGTTTGACCACGCTGATCTAGCCCTTTGACTTTGCACGGACGGGTTTTGACCAGTGGACCTCCCCACCCGGTTGTGTTAGGTCAGCCCATAGGAACACTCTGGAGCAACATCCGGGCCAGACCCACAACAAGATCCCCTCCGTGTAGACCCGACGCGTCCGTTTCCCCTCTCCAGGAAAGAGCATGCAGCTGGTCATTTTCTCTTGCATTCACTTAGAACTCTCTGAATACTGTGCTGGAAAAAGAACTCTCTGAATATCTTAGGCAAGTATTGTTCAATTAGCGGAAAGAGAAGAAAGAAAGTGCAAACTTCTCAAGAAAAGAACATATGCCAATTGCCAAAGATGGATGATGCCCTAGTTGCTGCATCACGGACTAGAATTAATCCACGTGATTGGGTCATGTACCCAAGCGAACTCTACTGGACCAATTTTTCAATGAAATGAGTCACTTACACTTTTTACCCCATATGCTTAATTTTGCAGCATTTCTTATGGCTTTTATTAGGAACTTCTCCAAGATACACCTTTTAAGCATTTTTTCCCCCTTTTAAAGTTTTGCCTCATTGGGTTCCATTGTCAACCTCACATGGTGCACCGAGTAAAAGCCCCAGATCGCATGAAAAATCCTCCTGGCCACACAGAGATGCGGCAAACTATGTCGAGCAACATAGTTAAGCCAAAACGGCTTCCACGACTCGGGCCAGAACTCTTCATCGAAGCCATCTCATCGTGTAGCAGGCGGTCGGGTTTTGCATTGTCTTTTGTGTGTGTGCTGCGCGGGGTAATACGGCACTAGGTTTTTTGCGAGAAGGGCAAGCACCCGTCGACATATTTTTATTAAAAGGATGTGGCTAGTGCCGGTCATTGAGGCTTAATCAATCGCGATCCAAGTGATATAGTACAAAAAGAAAAAAAAAAGGTAAAAAAAATTATGTAGGAATCTTCATACAAGATCAAAGCATCGATTGAGGCATAACAAAGTCTCAGTCAGTTGAGACTTAGCAAATGTGTTATTAAAAAGCAAAAAACACGGTTGAATATTCGATGCCCCTACCAGTGAGCTAGCGCTCAGTTCTCAAATGAATCTAGATTTTAGGGGACAAATTAACATGAAGAAACCAAAGTGCCATTCAAATGTATATAACTTTTTTTTTCAGAAAAAGGGAGCAAAATATTGCTTTGTCTCGTATTGGTACTCCGACACCACTTTGACCAATCGCAAAAAAAAAGAAAAATACACCACTTTGACCAATTTCAACGCCGAGCTGTCCATCTCCAGACTGTAAATCAGCCTCGTGATTGGTGAACGAGGAGACCCCACATAAATCTCAACCGGATCTCCAGTCCTGGACGGTCCTGATCGAAGCGAGCAGCCTACCAACGCCACCTTCTCAGAGCCGACAGCCGACACAGAAACAGCTTCGATATAAAGCGCGCGATTCGTATTCTCCTATGGTGCTGTCAGTTCACTCCCCGGCCTTGTCCGAAAGCTCCACCACACTCTTCCTACTCCGGCTCGCCGCTCCGATGGCGCTCCGGCACCTGCTCGCCATTGCAGTCATGGCGCTTGCATTGGACGTGGCGGCGGCGGGCGGAGGTTCCGCGGCGCTTGGGGTGAACTACGGCCAGGTGGCCGACAACCTGCCGTCGCCGCAGGCGGCGGCCGTGCTCCTCCGCGCGCTGAACGCCACCAAGGTCAAGCTGTACGACGCGGACGCGCGCGTGCTCAGCGCGTTCGCCGGCTCCGGCGTGGACTTCACCGTGGGGCTGCCCGACAACATGGTCCCGCGCCTGGCGTCCGACCTGTCGGCGGCCGCGACCTGGGTGCGGACCAACATCCTCCCGCACCTCCCGGCGACGTCCATCACGGCCGTCACCGTCGGCAACGAGGTGCTGACGGGCAGCGACGCCACCATGCTCCGCTCGCTCCTCCCGGCCATGCAGTCGCTCCACGCGGCGCTGGCCGCGTGCAACCTCACCTCGCGCGTCGCGGTCACCACGGCGCACTCCCTCGCCGTGCTCTCCTCCTCGTTCCCGCCCTCCTCGGCCGCGTTCCGGCGCGACCTCCTCCCCTACATCACGCCGCTGCTCGCCTTCCTGGCCAAGACCGGCTCGCCGTTCCTCGTGAACGCGTACCCCTACTTCGCCTACAAGGCCGACCCGGGCACGGTGGACCTGGACTACGTGCTGTTCGAGGCCAACGCCGCTCCCGTCGTGGACTCCGCCACGGGGCTGCGGTACGGCAACATGCTGCACGCGCAGGTGGACGCCGTGCGCGCCGCCATCTGCGCCGCCGACTACGGGCGGGCGGTGGAGATCCGGGTGTCGGAGACCGGGTGGCCGTCGCAGGGGGACGGCGACGAGGCCGGCGCCACGCCGCAGAACGCGGCCAGGTACAACGGGAACCTGATGCGGCTGGTGGCGCAGGGGAAGGGAACGCCGGCGGCGCCTGGGGAGCCGCTGCAGGTGTACGTGTTCGCGCTCTTCAACGAGGACCAGAAGCCCGGCCCGGCCTCCGAGCGGCACTACGGGCTGTTCAAGCCGGACGGCACGCCGGCCTACGACGTCGGCGTCAAGGCGCCCACGATCAAAGGCTTGAAGGGGAGCGGCAATGGGGACGGCAGCGGCAACGGCACGGATAGTGGCGTCGGGATGGTGGTGGGGGAAGGGCCCGCCGGGACGGACGGGTTCGCCGTCGGCCCGGGCGGACTCTACACCATTTCTGATGCGACGCGCAAGGTACGTGATTACACGTCGTAATGCATTAACTTGTGCTGACTGAATTTGATATCTAATAAAAGCAGAGTATAATTTTGATAATGTTAGCTTTTCTGGCTAGTGTAACTCACTCTTTCAGGATATAATGCACTCCCCGCAAAATAATAATTACCAACAAAGAAGCTACTTCAATCAGTGCTAGATACATCCGTTTGAGCAATAGTCTGATACTTTGATTAGTATGCCAAGTTAGCAATGTACACATTTGAATATTTGATTTCAGAAATTAAGATGCCATGAAAATTTGTTTATACATACGAAAGCAAACGGATAGATAGATTTAGTCATCCAGTGTGCAACCAATCATGCTGGGCATCAAGTAAAGTTGCATTGCATGCCGTGCGCTAGCTAGGTCAGCATACCGGAGCAGTGCAGTTGATGCTAGCCCTCCTTTACAAGCAATGCTTTTGTTTTTCGCCTTTCGAATCATAGACATATCTCACTTTACTCCATGTTGATGCTCCTGCTTTCATTACATATATAGGTGAGGAGGTGGCGGTGGACGGAAAGCTTGGCGGCCATGGCCGCCGTTCTGGCCATGGTGTCGTGGTCATGACTGTGTCGAGACGATGACGTATGTATGTAGAGAGGGACACGTTGCAGATTGCGCACAGGCTATATATATGATTCATTGAATTATTTGTCTTCTTCTTTATTTGTCCTGACAGCCCGTGCTGTAGCTGTGGAGAAGAGATGAAAACACTGATAATCGGATTCACGTCCGGCCTATTTTAGCTTATGATATACTTGCCCCATAAGATTTAGATTGAATTTGCAACACTTCATCAGAAATTACTCTAAAATATCTCATTTGAGAAAAATCATCAAGTCTGTACCCTTTTAAAGTTCTAGTATGACCGGTTCCTGTTAGTTCGGCCCCACGAGGCAGCCTTCACATCGGAGGTGCACTCCTCCTGGTTCCGACGATGAGCAAACATTGTCGGCTGTCGCGGGCAACCCGAACTAAGCCACATTGGCTTCCCTAACTAGGGCTGCCTCGACAATCAAGGGTTTGGGTTGGAATTTCTGCTTCTTTCTATTCTGATTGCAGGACTTTGGTCGCGAAGCTGTGGAAGCAAGGAACCTTCTTTTCAAATCAGGACAATGGAGAATCAGGCCGGTGCTTGCTGATTTCTTCAGCGCCACTTCAAGTCTTAGCTCCTTCAAGTGACACACATCCCTAGATCCTAGAATGCCCTTGCTCATGCACTTGCTAAGAAAGCATTCTCAAACATATCTTCTCCTAGTTGCTCTTTCCTACTCCCTCTAAAACACTTGTAGTTGAGGGAAACTAGTACAAGTTCTCCCAACTACAAGTACTTCGGTACAGAGGGAGTATGTAGCAAGGTCTCTAGACGTACTTTTTGTTGGATTATGGATGGGCTTAGGCCCATATAAGACATTAATCCCTGGTTAATCTTGAGGTCCATGTATGAGATGGCAGGTGGTGGGAAGCTTAGTTCCACCTTGCTAGTTGAGGAGAGTTGAGACCCCTTTATAAAGACTGCTCTACCACTTGCCATTGGGAGCTTGGGAAGAGGAGTGGCACACGCGCGCTCCTCCTCCTCCTCCGCTCGCCTCGCCACGCCTCGTCACGACGCGCGCCGCGGGTTGCGGGAATGAGCCGAGCCGAAGCTTACTGTATACTCGTGGATAAGTCTATTCGGGAAAGTGCTAATATTTCCAACAATCCAAAAACCTAATTTTAGGCACTTTTCGATTCAAGGCTTGGTGGTGTGTCCCTCACAGAAACGATTGCTCCTGAACAGGAGAAGGCGTTAGGGACGCAACCACAATCTTTCTGGAAGCAGTTCTGAGTGTGATTGGAGACAAGTTGGTTGACGCCTATATTCATATGGGCGTTGCCAAAAACTTGTGGGATGCGCTCGAAGTCAAATTCGGCGCAACTGATGCTGGCAGTGAGCTGTATGCCATGGAGCAGTTCCATGACTACAGGATGGTTGATAACCGTTCTGTATTGGACTAGGCTCATGAGATACAATGCATTGCTAAGGAGCTGGAGCTCCTGAAGTGTGACTTTTCTACTTCTCTCAAGCACTTGAGACGTGAATTCTCTGTTGAGGATGTCATCGGTCATCTCAGTGTTGAGCAGAACTCGAGAGCAAATGACTCACACGTTCAAGGGAAAGAACTCTGTCCAGCAGAATACTACCTTTAAGAAGAAGGGTAAGAAGAAAGACAAAAAGAGAGACGGCTGCTTTACTTGTGGTTCAGATGAACATTGGGCAAACAAGTGCCCAAACAAGTACAAGAAGCCAGCACAGGACTCCAAGTCTGTGAATGTCACTCTGAGCAACAATGATGCGGCATCTGGGTATGGTAATCTGTTTACCATACTTTCAGTTTGTCAGTCCACCGATTGGTGGGTTGACACTGGGGCCAATATTCATGTGTGTGCTGATGTGTCTTTGTTTTCTTCTTACCAGGTCGCACGAGATTGTTCCGTCCTGATGGGGAATGGCTCGCATGCTTCTGTTCATGGTGTTGGCATGATAGATCTGAAGTTTACTTCGGGAAAGATCGTGCAACTGAAGAACGTGCATCATGTCCCCGCCATAAAGAAGAATCTCGTTAGTGGCTCCCTTCTATGTAAAGAAGGGTTTAAGTTAGTATTTGAGTCTAACAAAGTAGTCGTATCTTGGTATGGACTATTTGTTGGGAAAGGATATGATTGTGGTGGTTTGTTCCGCATTTCCCTGGAGGATTTCTGTAATAAAGTCGTGAACCAAATTCATTCTAATGTGAACGAATCTGAGGTTTGGCATTCACGTCTTTGTCACATAAATTTCGGTTGTATGACGCGGCTAGCTAAGATGGACTTAATCCCGATTTTCACTTTAGCCAAAGGCTCTAAGTGTCATGCGTGTGTGCAAGCTAAGAAACCTCGTAAGCCTCACAAGCTTGCGAAGGAGAGACACCTGGCACCATTAGAGCTCATACATTCAGATCTCTGTGAGATGAATGGTGTGTTGACTAAAGGTGGAAAGAAATACTTTATGACTCTGATTGATGATTCCACTAGATTCTGCTATGTGTATTTATTAAATACCAAGGATGAGGCTCTACACTACTTTAGAGTCTACAAGGCTGAAGTTGAGAACCAACTTGAGAAGAAAATAAAATGAGTCCGGTCTGATCGTGGTGGAGAGTACTTTTCTAATGAGTTTGATTTATTCTGTGCGGAACATGGTATTATTCATGAGAATACTCACCCCAGTCAAATGGGGTTGCCGAACGGAAAAACCGTACTCTAACTGATTTGGTTAACGCCATGTTAGATACATCGGGTTTATCCAAGGCATGGTGGGGGGAGGCTGTATTGACATCATGTCATGCCCTGAATAAAGTTCCCACAAAGGATAATGAGACTACTTCCTATGAGCAATGGGAAAAGAAAAGAACTACACTCTCTTACTTGCGCACTTGGGGCTGTTTGGCAAAAGTCAATGTGCCGATAGTCAAAAAGCGCAAGTTGGGACCAAAGACCGTGGACTGTGTTTTTCTTGGCTATGCCAAGCATAGCGTTGGCTATAGATTTCTAGTGGTGAAATCTGATGTACACGACGTGAAGGTCGGTACAATTATAGAGTCTAGGGATGCTACATTCTTTGAGGATATTTTCCCCATGAGAGATATGCAAAGCATTTCTAGACTGAAATCTGATGAGACTCCTGAACCTACTATTCCGATGGAATACTATGAACATAAAAGTGATGAGAGTTCCACGGAGGATGACGAGGAAGCTCCTGTTAGGAGCAAGAGACAGAGGACTGCAAAGTCCTTTGGTGATGATTTCCTCGTGTACCTCGTGGATGATGATACTCCCAGTTCCATTTCAGAAGCTTATGCATCTCCGGATGCTGACTACTGGAAGGATGCGGTCCGTAGCGAGATGGATTCCATCTTGGCTAACGGGACATGGGAAATCACTGATCGTCCTTATGGTTGTCGACCATTAGGGTGTAAGTGGGTGTTCAAGAAGAAGCTTAGGCCTGATGGTACTGTTGAGAAGTACAAGGCTAGGCTTGTGGCCAAGGGTTATACCCAAAAGGAAGAAGAGGATTTCTTTGACACTTACTCACCTGTGGCTAGGCTGACAACCATTCGAGTGTTACTCGCTTTGGCTGCTTCGCATGGTCTTCTCGTTCATCAGATGGACGTTAAGACGGCTTTCCTTAACGGAGAGCTAGACGAGGAAATTTACATGCAACAACCGGATGGCTTTGTAGTAAATGGTCAGGAAAGAAAGGTGTGCAAGCTAGTGAAATCTTTGTATGGCCTGAAACAAGCACCTAAGTGTTGGGGAACGTAGTAATTTCAAATTTTCCTATGCACACACAGGACCATGGTGATGGCATAGCAACGAGAGGGGAGAGTGTATGTCCACGTACCCTCGTAGACCGTAAGCGGAAGCGATCACAACGTAGAGGAAGTAGTCGTACGTTCTCCTCGCGATCCAGCCGATCCCAGCGCCGTTACTCCGGCGCCTCCGAGTCGATCACAACGTAGAGGAAGTAGTCGTATGTTCTCCTCGCGATCCAGCCGATCCCAGCGCCGTTACTCCGGCGCCTCCGAGTTCTTGGCACACGTTCAGCTCGATGACGCTCCTCGGGCTCCGATCCAGCAAAGCTCCGGGAGAGGGAGTTCCACAAGACGACGGCGTGCAGGACGATCTTGATGTTCTACCGACGCAGGCTTCGCCTAAGCACCGCTATGATATGACCGAGGTGGAATATGGTGGAGGGGGCACCGCACACGGCTAAGGAACGATCTCAAGGATCAACTTGTGTGTCCTAGGGTGCCCCCTACCCCGTATATAAAGGAGGGAGGGAGGAGGTGGCCGGCCTCAAGGGGGCGCGCCATAGGGAGGGAAACCTACTCCAAGTAGGTTTCCTCTCCTTCCTTATCTTATTTGGAGGGGAAGGAAGGAGTACTAGTATTAGGAAGTAGTACTAGTAGTAGGAATAGGAAGAGGGGAAGGAGAAAGGAAAGGGGGCCGCCCTCCCCAATTCGGATTGGGCTTGGGGCGCGCCTCCCTTGTTCCTTCTCCTTCCTCCTACATGGGCCCAATAAGGCCCATATACCTCCCGGGGGTTCGGTAACCTCCCGAGCTCCAAACTTCTCCGGAACCTTTCCGGTGTCCAAATATATCCGTCCAATATATTAATCTTTATGTCTCGACCATTTCGAGACTCCTCGTCATGTCCGTGATCATATCCGGACTCGAACAACCTTCGGTACATCAAAATACATAAACTCATAATATAAGCATCGCCATCGAAACCTTAGCGTGCGGACCCTACGGTTCGAGAATAATGTAGACATGACCGAGACATGTCTCCGGTCAATAACCAATAGCGGGACCTGGATGCCCATATTGGTTCCTACATTTTCTACGAAGATCTTTATCGGTCAGACCGCATAACAAAATACGTTGTTCCCTTTGTCATCGGTATGTTACTTGCCCGAGATTTGATCGTCGGTATCCAATACCTAGTTCAATCTCGTTACCGGCAAGTCTCTTTACTCGTTACGTAATGCATCATTCCGTAACTAACTCATTAGCTACATTGCTTGCAAGGCTTATAGTGATGTGCATTACCGAGAGGGCGGAGATACCTCTCCGACAATTGGAGCGACAAAACCTAATCTCGAAATACGCCAACCCAACATGTACCTTTGGAGACACCTGTAGTACTCCTTTATAATCACCCGATTACGTTGTGGACGTTTGGTAGCACCAAAGTGTTCCTCCGTAAACGGGAGTTGCATAATCTCATAGTTACAGGAACATGTATAAGTCATGAAGAAAGCAATAGCAACATACTAAGCGATCAAGTGCTAGGCTAACGGAATGGGTCATGTCAATCAGATCATTCTCCTAATGATGTGATCCCGTTAATCAAATGACAACTCATGTCTATGGTTAGGAAACATAACCATCTTTGATTAACGAGCTAGTCAAGTAGAGGCATACTAGTGACACTCTGTTTGTCTATGTATTCACACATGTATTATGTTTCAGTTAATACAATTCTATCATGAATAATAAACATTTATCATGATATAAGGAAATAAATAATAACTTTATTATTGCCTCTAGGGCATATTTCCTTCAGTCTCCCACTTGCACTAGAGTCAATAATCTAGTTCACATCGCCATGTGATTTAACATCAATAGTTTACATCTATATGTGGTTAACACCCATAGTTCACATCGACATGTGACCAACACCCAAAGGGTTTACTAGAGTCAGTAATCTAGCTCACATCGCTATGTGATTAACACCCAAAGAGTACTAAGGTGTGATCATGTTTTGTTTGTGAGAGAAGTTTAGTCAACGGGTCTGCCACATTCAGATCCGTATGTATTTTGCAAATTTCTATGTCTACAATGCTCTGCACGGAGCTACTCTAGCTAATTGCTCCCACTTTCAATATGTATCCAGATTGAGACTCAGAGTCATCTAGATTAGTGTTTAAAACTTGCATCGACGTAACCCTTTACGCATTTAACCTTTTTCACTTCCATAATCGAGAAACACATCCTTATTCTACTAAGGATAATTTTGACCGCTGTCCATTGATCTACTCCTAGATCACTATTGCACTCCCTTGCCAAGCTTAGTGGTAGGGTATGCAATAGATCTGGTACACAGTATGACATACTTTATAGAACCTATGGCTGATGCATAGGGAATGACTTTCATTCTCTTTCTATCTTCTGTCGTGGTCGGGTTTTTAGTCTTACTCAATCTCACACCTTGTAACACAGGTAAGAACTCTTTCTTTGACTGTTCCATTTTGAACTACTTCAAAATCTTGTCAAGGTATGTATTCATTGAAAAACTTATCAAGCGTCTTGATCTATCTCTATAGATCTTGATGCTCAATATGTAAGCAGCTTCACCGAGGTCTTTCTTTGAAAAAACTTCTTTCAAACACTCCTTTATGCTTTGCAGAATAATTCTACATTATTTCCGATCAACAATATGTCATTCACATATACTTTATCGTAAAGGCTGTAGTGCTCCCACTCACTTTCTTGTAAATACAGGCCTTTCCAAAAGTCTGTATAAAATCATATGCTTTGATCAACACATCAAAGCGTATATTCCAACTCCGAGATGCTTGCACCAGTCCATTGATGGATCGCTGGAGCTTGCACATTTTGTTAGCTCCTTTAGGATTGACAAAACCTTCTGGTTGCATCATATACAACTCTTCTTTAATAAATCCATTAAAGAGTGTAGTTTTGACATCCATTTGCCAGATTTCATAAAATGTGGCAATTGCTAACATGATTCGGACAGACTTAAGCATCGCTACAGTTGAGAAAATCTCATTGTACTCAACACCTTGAACTTGTCGAAAACCTTTTTGTGACAAGTCGAGCTTTGTAGATAGTAACACTACTATCAGTGTCCGTCTTCCTCTTGAAGATCCATTTATTTAACATGGCTTGCTGATCATCGAGCAAGTCAATCAAAGTCCATACTTTTGTTCTCATACATGGATAATATCTCAGATTTTATGGCCTCAAGCCATTTCGCGGAATCTGGGCTCATCATCGCTTCCTCATAGTTCGTAGGTTCATCATGGTCTAGTAACATGACTTCCAGAACATGATTACCGTACTACTCTGGTGCCGATCTTACTCTGGAAGACCTACGAGGTTTGGTAGCAACTTGATCTGAGGTTTCATGATCATCATCATTAACTTCCTCACTAATTGGTGTAGGAATCACTGGAACTGATTTCTGTGATGAACTACTTTCCAATAAGGGAGAAGGTATAATTACCTCATCAAGTTCTACTTTCCTCCCACTCACTTCGTTCGAGAGAAACTTCTTCTCTTAGAAAGGATCCATCTTAGCAACGAAAAACTTGCCTTCGGATCTGTGATAGAAGGTGTACCCAATAGTTACCTTTGGGTATTCTATGAAGACGCACTTCTCTGATTTGGGTTTGAGCTTATCAGGTGAAAACTTTTTCACATAAGCATCACAACTCCAAACTTTTAAGAAACGACAGCTTAGGTTTACTGTTAAACCATAGTTCATATGGTGTCGTCTTAACGGATTTAGATGGTGCCCTATTAAACGTGAATGCAGCTGTCTCTAATGCATAACCCCAAAATGATAGTGGTAAACCGATAAGAGACATCATAGATCGCACCATATTAAATAAAGTGTGGTTACGACGTTCGGACACACCATAACATTGTGGTGTTCCAGGTGGCGTGAGCTGTGAAATTATTCCACATTATTTTAATTGAAGACCAAACTCGTAACTCAAATATTTATCTCCATGATCAGATCGCAGAAACTTTATTTTCTTGTTACGATGATTTTCCACTTCACTCTGAAATTCTTTGAATTTTTCAATTATTTCAGACTTATGTTTCATCAAGTAGATATACCCATATCTGCTCAAATCATCTTGTGAAGGTCAGAAAATAACGATACTTGCCACGAGCATCAACACTCATTGGATCACATACATCGGTATGTATTATTTCCAATAAGTCAGTAGCTTGTTCCATTTTTCCAGAGAACGGAGTTTTAGTCATCTTGCCCAAACGGCACGGTTCGCAAGCATCAAATGATTCATAATCAAGTGATTCCAAAAGTCCATCAGCATGGAGTTTTCTTCATGCGCTTTACACCAATATGACCTAAACGGCAGTGCCACAAATAAGTTGCACTATCATTATTAACTTTGCATCTTTTGGTTTCAATATTATGAATATGTGTATCACTATGATCGAGATCCAATGAATCATTTTCATTGGGTGTGTAACCATATAAGGTTTTATTCATGTAAACAGAACAACAATTTATTCTCTTACTTAAATGAATAACTGTATTGCAATAAACATGATCAAATCATACTTATGCTCAACACCAAATAACACTTATTTAGGTTCCACACTAATCCCGAAAGTATAGGGAGTGTGCGATGATGATCATATCAATCTTGGAACTACTTCCAACACTCATCGTCACTTCCCCTTCAACTAGTTTCTGTTCATTCTGCAACTCCCACTTCAAGTTACTACTCTTAGCAACTGAACTAGTATCAAATACCGAGGGGTTGCTGCGAATACTAGTAAAATACACATCAATAATCTGTATATCAAATATACCTTTGTTCACTTTGCCATCCTTCTTATCCGCCAAATACTTGGGGTAGTTCCGCTTCTAGTGACCAGTTCCATTGCAGCAAAAGCACTTAGTCTCAGGCTTAGGTCCAGACTTGGGCTTCTTCACTCGAGCAGCAACTTGCTTGCCGTTCTTCTTGAAGTTCCCCTTCTTTTCCCTTTGCCCTTTTCCTGAGACTAGTGGTCTTTTCAATCATCAACACTTGACGCTCTTTTCTTGATTTCTACCTTCGTCGATTTCAACATCACGAAGAGCTTGGGATTTACTTTTGTTATCCCTTGCATATTATAGTTCATCACGAAGTTCTACTAACTTGGTGATGGTGACTAGAGAATTCTGTCAATCACTATCTTATCTGGAAGATTAACTCCCACTTGATTTCAAGCGATTGAAGTACCGGACAATCTGAGAACATGCTCACTAGTTGAGCGATTCTCTTCCATCTTTTAGCTATAGAACTTGTTGGAGATTTCATATCTCTCAACTCGGTATTTGCTTGAAATATTAACTTCAACTCCTGGAACATCTCATATGGTCCATGACGTTCAAAACGTCTTTGAAGTCCCGATTCTAAGCCGTTTAAGCATGGTGCACTAAACTATCAAGTAGTCATCCTTTTGAGCTAGCCAAACGCTCATAACGCCTGCATACCGCTCCTGCAATAGGTCTGTCACCTAGCGGTGCATTAAGGACATAATTCTTCAGGCAGCAATGAGGATAAACCTCAGATCACGGATCCAATCCGCATCATTGCTACTAACATTTTTCAATACAATTTTCTCTAGGAACACATATAAAAAAACATAGGGAAGCAACAACGCGAGCTATTGATCTACAACATAATTTGCAAAATACTACCAGGACTAAGTTCATGATAAATTAAAGTTCAATTAATCATATTATTTAAGAACTCCCACTTAGACAGACATCTCTCTAGTCATCTAAGTGATCACGTGATCCAAATCAACTAAACCATAACCGATCATCACGTGAGATGGAGTAGTTTTCAATGGTGAACATCACTATGTTGATCATATCTACTATATGATTCACGCTCGACCTTTCGGTCTCCGTGTTCCGAGGCCATATCTGTTATATGCTAGGCTCGTCAAGTTTAACCTGAGTATTCCGAGTGTGTAACTGTTTTGCACCCGTTGTAGATGGACGTAGAACTTATCACACCCGATCATCACGTGGTGTATGGGTACTACGAACTTTGGCAACGGTGCATACTCAGGGAGAATACTTCTTGATAATTTTAGTGAGAGATCATCTTATAATGCTACCGTCAATCAAAGCAAGATAAGATGCATAAAGGATAAACATCACATGCAATCAATATAAGTGATATGATATGGCCATCATCATCTTGTGCTTGTGATCTCCATCTCAAGCACCGTCGTGATCACCATCGCCACCGGGCGCGACACCTTGATCTCCATCGTAGCATCGTTGTCGCCTCGCCAACTGTTGCTTCTACGACTATCGCTACCGCTTAGTGATAAAGTAAAGCAATTACATGGTGTTTGCATTTCATACAATAAGCGACAACCATATGGCTCCTGCCATTGCCGATAACTCGGTTACAAAACATGATCATCTCATACAATAAAATATAGCATCACGTCTTGACCATATCACATCACAACATGCCCTGCAAAAACAAGTTAGACGTCCTCTACTTTGTTGTTGCAAGTTTTACGTGGCTGCTACGGGCTGAGCAAGAACCGTTCTTACCTACGCATCAAAACCACAACGACATTTCACAAATAGACTCCGTTTTAACCTTCTCAAGGACCGGCGAGCCACACTCGGTTCAACTAAAGTGAGAGAGACAGACACCCGCCAGCCACCTTTAAGCACGAGTGCTCAGAACGGTGAAACCAGTCTCGCGTAAGCGTACGCGTAATGTCGGTCCGGGCCGCTTCATCTCACAATACCGCTGAACCAAAGTATGACATGCTGGTAGGCAGTATGACTTGTATCGCCCACAACTCACTTGTGTTCTACTCGTGCATATGACATCAACGCATAAAACCTGGCTCGGATGCCACTGTTGGGGAACGTAGTAATTTCAAAATTTTCCTACGCACACACAGGACCATGGTGATGGCATACCAACGAGAGGGGAGAGTGTATGTCCACGTACCCTCGTAGACCGTAAGCGGAAGCGATCACAACGTAGAGGAAGTAGTCGTACGTTCTCCTCGCGATCCAGCCGATCCCAGCGCCGTTACTCCGGCGCCGCCGAGGCGATCACAACGTAGAGGAAGTAGTCGTACGTTCTCCTCGCGATCCAGCCGATCCCAGCGCCGTTACATTCGGCGCCCGAGTTCTTGGCACACGTTCAGCTCGATGACGCCTCCTCGGGCTCCGATCCAGCAAAGCTCCGGGGAGAGGGAGTTCCACAAGACGACGACGGCGTGGTGACGATCTTGATGTTCTACCGGCAGGGCTTCGCCTAAGCACCGCTATGATATGACCGAGGTGGAATATGGTGGAGGGGCACCGCACACGGCTAAGGAACGATCTCAAGGATCAACTTGTGTGTCCTAGGGTGCCCCCTACCCCGTATATAAAGGAGGGAGGGAGGAGGTGGCCGGCCTCAAGGGGGCGCCATAGGGAGGGGGAAACCTACTCCAAGTAGGTTTCCTCTCCTTCCTTATCTTATTTGGAGGGAAGAGAGGAGTACTAGTATTAGGAAGTAGTACTAGTAGTAGGAATAGGAAGAGGGGAAGGAGAAAGGAAAGGGGGGCCGCCCCTCCCCACCCGGATTGGGCTTGGGGCGCGCCTCCCTTGTTCCTTCTCCCTTCCTCCTACATGGGCCCAATAAGGCCCATATACCGCCCGGGGGGGTCCGGTAACCTCCCGGAGCACCAACCTTCTCCGGAACCTTGCCGGTGTCCAACTATACCCGTCCAATATATTAATCTTTATGTCTCGACCATTTCGAGACTCCTCGTCATGTCCGTGATCATATCCGGGACTCAACAACCTTCGGTACATCAAAATACATAAACTCATAATATAAGCATCATCGAAACCTTAAGCGTGGCGGACCCTACGGTTCGAGAATAAAGAAGACATGACCGAGACATGTCTCCGGTCAATAACCAATAGCGGGACCTGGATGCCCATATTGGTTCCTACATTTTCAACGAAGATCATCATCGGACAGACCGCAAAACAAAATACGTTGTTCCCTTTGTCATCGGTATGTTACTTGCCCGAGATTTGATCGCCGGTATCCAATGCCTAGTTCAATCTCGTTACCGGCAAGTCTCTTTACTCGTTACGTAATGCATCATTTCATAACTAACTCATTAGCTACATTGCTTGCAAGGCTTATAGTGATGTGCATTACCGAGAGGGCTCAGAGATACCTCTCCGACAATCGGAGCGACAAAACCTAATCTCAAATACGCCAACCCAACATGTACCTTTGGAGACACCTGTAGTACTCCTTTATAATCACCCGATTCACGTTGTGACGTACGGTAGCACCCAAAGTGTTCCTCCGGTAAACGGGAGTTGCATAATCTCATAGTTACAGGAACATGTATAAGTCATGAAGAAAGCAATAGCAACATACTAAACGATCAAGTGCTAGGCTAACGGAATGGGTCATGTCAATCAGATCATTCTCCTAATGATGTGATCCCGTTAATCAAATGACAACTCATGTCTATGGTTAGGAAACATAACCATCTTTGATTAACGAGCTAGTCAAGTAGAGGCATACTAGTGACACTCTGTTTGTCTATGTATTCACACATGTATTATGTTTCCGGTTAATACAATTCTAGCATGAATAATAAACATTTATCATGATATAAGGAAATAAATAATAACTTTATTATTGCCTCTAGGGCATATTTCCTTCACTAAGCAATGGCATTAGAAGTTCAACACTACTCTGACATCTGTTGGCTTTGTTGTGAACGAAGCTGACAAATGTATATACTATCGCTATGGTGTGGGCGAAGGAGTTATACTGTGTTTGTATGTCGATGACATACTGATATTTGGGACCCACCTCAAGGTCATTGAGGAGGTCAAGTATTTTCTATCTCACAACTTTGAGATGAAGGATCTGGGTGTGGCTGATGTTATCCTGAACATCAAGCTACTAAGAAATTCTGAGGGTGGAATTACACTTTTGCAATCCCATTATGTTGAGAAGATTTTGAGCCATTTTGGATATTCGGACTGCAAACCTTCTGCAACACCATATGATCCTACGTGCGGATTCGAAAGTTCGAAGGCACGTCTGTAGATCAATTGAGATATTCTCAAGTGGTTGGTTCACTGATGTACCTAGCATGTGCTACTCGTCTTGACATCTCATTTGCTGTGTGCAAACTGAGCCGGCTTGTTTCCAATCCGGGAGATGTGCATTGGCATGCCGTTGAGCGAGTGATGCGTTATTTGCAAGGTACTGCGAACTATGGAATTCACTATTCTGGGTACCCAACGGTACTTGAGGGGTATAGTGATTCGAATTGGATATCTGATGCTGATGAGATGAAAGCCACAAGTGAACATGTCTTCACACTTGGTGGTAGTGTTGTTTTCTGGAAGTCTTGCAAGCAGACGATCTTAACCAGATCGACTATGGAAGCAGAACTCACAGCATTAGACACATCATGCGTCGAAGCAGAATGGCTTCGAGAGTTTTTGATGGATTTGTCGGTGGTTGATAAACCAGTGCCGGTTGTCCTTATAAACTGTGACAATCAAACGGTGATTGCCAAGGCTAAGAGTTCAAAGGACAACATAAAATCCACAAAGCACATAAGAAGAAGATTGAAATCTGTCAGAAAATCAAGAAACTCGGGAGTAATAGCGTTGGATTATATCCAGTCGGCTAAGAATCTGGCAGACCCTTTTATGAAAGGGCTATCACGGATTGTGATAGAGAATGCATCGAGGGAGATGGGTATGAGACCCACGTAAGTTGCCATGGGGTAACCCAACCTATGTGATCGGAGATCCCGTGAATTAGGACCTGGGAAAACAATCCAGCGGTCAACTGAGGAGAGTATCCTTAATTAACCCATTCCGTTGGAGATGCACAATACTCTCAATTCTGTAAGGCAGGCTGACTTTTTTCTTAATGTGTTCCAAAGCTTATGTTAGCAAGACGCTAACCTACAGAGCATTCTTTGGAGGAACACACCTATGTGAGCCCGACTGCTGGTCACAGTCTATGAGATTGGATAATCTATAGTAAGCTCATGAGAAGGTACGGAGTATGACTAATAAGTTCCACCCGTGGGGTTTAGCCTTCGGCAGCCACGTATCAGCTGACAATAGGCGAAACTTCTGCACGCCAAACTGACAATTCAAGGCATAGTCCATTGTTCAGTTGTGAAGAAGTCTAATCCTGTTGCTCTAGGTGGAAGTTCAACTTAACAGTCTCCACTGAAATTTCTGATATATCAAACATTGTTTGGAACAGTTGACAAACTTATGTGCCTCGAGATCTGGTGGGGGATTGTTGGATTATGGATGGGCTTAGGCCCATATAAGACACTAATCCCTGGTTAATCTTGAGGCCCATGTATGAGATGGCAGGTGGTGGGAAGTTTAGTCCCACCTTGCTAGTTGAGGAGAGTTGAGACCCCTTTATAAGGGTTGCTCTACCACTTGAGATTGGGAGCTTGGGAAGAGGAGTGGTACACGCGTGCTCCTCCTCCTCCTCCGCCGCCCGCCTCGCCACGCCTCGCCTCGCCTCGTCACGACGCGCGCGCGCGCCGCGGGTTGCCGGGATTCGTCGACTCCTTTGCCGGAACAACGACTCCCTTGCCGGGAGTGGGCCGACCGACTCGGTCGTGGGCCTCTGCAAGGCCCACGACTTTCTTCCTCACGGACTATATAAGAAGGCTCTGGCCAGTGAAGTAACCTAGTTCGGTTCACTCACTCCCTCTCGCGTGACCTAGCCGTCATCTATTGTTCCTCACTCTGTGCTGCCTCCGGCGATCCCATCCCGACGACCGCGTGCACGGTTGGTCGGGAGAGCAGGTGCCTCCGGAACCCTGTCGTTCGAGATCCTGCCCGGGAGAACGGCAATAAGGTTTTTGGGGAGCGTCTCGACGCGACTGCTCCCGATCCGTCCCCAACTCGGTCCGCCTCTGCTTCCACTACTTCCCCTGCATCGACACCATGGCCGACGACGCCGCTGCCAAGAAGAAGGCCACGGACGACGCCGAGGCTGCTGCTGCCGCCGCCGCGTTGGCCTGGCCAACCGGAGGGTATGATCTGTTCATCCCTCGTTTACTCATACTAGTACTAGCCGTATATGTGCTGCTCATAGATGGTTCGATTCTATGTTCTGTACGTGCTAGTATGCATAGGTATCGCTATGAGATGCATACCTTTTATGCCATGCTTACTGTATACTCGTGGATAAGTCTATTCGGGAAAGTGCTAATATTTCCAACACTTTTAATGTCATATCTTTTCCCTTGGGGAAAATTCTGTCTGTACACTGCTTAGGCTGTTAATGAATACAGTTAGCCCTCAAGAGAGGGCTACAATTAGCCAAAAAACAAACTAGGGCTGCAACGCTTTGTCGCCCCCTTTCATCACGGAGTGTGGGAGCAGTAGGTCACACCCTGAGCGGGTGATCGTCGAAGGAAGAGCAGGCGTGGCTTGGCTGTGTGAGTTGTATGCTCCCAAAAAAGGGTCGTTCATCTTTGGCCTATATTCTTTCCTTGACGACAGGTTTGCACTTCCATTTTTTTTTTTTTTTGAGAAAAGGCCATCATGGCTAGCTTTATTGATTTAGATAGAAATTACATCGTCCATAAGGTATGAGACAAGACAGCCCGGGGGCTCGTCTGTCCAATGCCTACAAAGTTTATTACAATAACTGTAACTTGCTAGCACATGCGCCGCTTAGTTGGAACTACGATAACAATGCTTGAATTTGACCTTCCCGATCATCGTTGTGATGTCCACGGTTTGCACTTCCATTCTAATCTACCCTTTCGATGGACCATGCATCAAACTTGCTGATCAATGGAAAGTGCCTAAGATGCTTGCATCTCTAGCAGACCTCTTAAAAGTTGTTAAACCCGTAAATTTTTTGCGTTTAAGATTTTGGTCGAAAAAAGGGTCCAGAATAGAAACCGGAAAAGTGGTCCAACCCGTAATCTTTTTAAAGGGCACCGAAAATTTACAGCCGATACCCTTATTTTTGAAGGTTGGAAGGCCAAACCGAGGGGCCTCCCATATACCGATAAAACCTCGTCGGAGCAAACACGTTGCCAATCCGCCCGTAACTAGCAGGAATTCGTCACTGCACACCTGGAAAGGCCGCTGGACGCCAGAATCAATCGCCGCCGGTTTGAATTGGACGAGCTCGACCTCGCCATGGCCTCCTGTGACCTCAGCCTAGCCACCGGAATCCTCCCGGCTCGGCCGGCAACGGAGCAGCCGGCGGGCGACTGGGTGCGGCCGGCGTGGCAGCAGGGTACGGCCGGCGGGGGACAAGGCGCGGCCGACGGCGACGGGGCACGGCCAACAGGGCTAGGTGTGGCCGGCACGGCCGGCTGGGGGAAGTGGCGGCGCCGGCTGGGCTGGAGAAAGAAGCCCTTATCCGAGTTTTACAGCTTGTTTTTATAGTATCTATTCGGCCCTAGCTAAAATCGACCCTTAAAATGCCTTCTTTTTTTATCCTTATCTCAGTTTTACAGTTTGTAGTTTGAAGGGGTTAGCCTAGAGATGCTCTTAAGGCTTCCCAATTTACAGGCTTACAGCAGGAGAAAAAGGACTAGGTGCGCGCAGGCTCTCTCATTGAGTTCATATGATCATATCATACACTTTTTAGAGAAACAAATTGCAGCACGTGCTGCGGCATTCAGCTACATGCATGTCTGAATCAACCTGGGCGCATGGCGTCGCATCCATTCCCACCGCGCGCCTTGGGTTTCTTCATGCCAGTGCAGTGCACTACACAAAATCAAAATGCAGGTGGGCACGGAAAGTATCTTTGCACGCAGCCAGGACTGCGCGCACCGTGACACCGACTCGAGTGTGAAAAAACTGAACTGAACCGAACCCCGGTTGAAGCCACAGCCAGCACCATCTTTCATTTCAGTAGTCTATCAATAAAAGCAGCCAGGGATGGCCCGAAAAGAAGGCAAAGCATCCGTGGTAAATCAGCGTGGTTGCCGCTTTAATTTGCGACGCGGAGCGTAGCTATAGCTTTCTCCCGATTCCGCGTAGCCGGCCGATCGCTTTTGCCGTGATGTCGAGCGCCCTGAGCAAAGCAAAGAATCCTTTTTCTTGGTTGTTCATTTCTGAAAGTCATGCTTCTTTTTTTCCTGGGGATGTGAGAGCATGTGAGTTTTGTTTCTGAAAGAAGCATGACTTGCAGTGCTCACCGTGCATCCACTCGTCTTGTAACCGGTTACACCACGCTCATCACCCTCCGGCTGAACACCATCGCTCACCATCACCGTCGCCTCCTCGGCCGGCCTGAATAATGCACCCGTGGAGCGAGCAGCACCCTCCAGGCTTGCAAGTCTGGCCGGCAAGGAACCACGGTCACCGAGCAGATGCGGTGACAGGCAGACGCCCGCGGCGCTTCGTGTCGGACACCCTGAGCTTCTAAAGTTTGGGTTATGCAGAGCGACAGCAGACACTAACCTGAGGAGCGCCCCTGTTTCTTTCATCCCTGCTTTACGGGCCATGTTTGAAACCCTGTCAGGTCAGCCCACTGGGTTTTGCAGTTTCTTATATCCAATAAAACGAGAAATAATACACTACGCTGAAGATGGAATTGTCAGTGTGATTAAGGTTCAGACAATTACCTACTTGCCGACTCAAGGGGGCCAAACAGCTACCTCATTTCTGACTCCAGGACTAATAACCAGTCAAGAAGCACTTTTTACGAATTACGAGAGACTGAATCACATTTTCTTTGTCAATAGAGCAGACAACAAATTTCTACTGTACTGCGGATGGTAACATACAAATATCCCCGCACTTTGATTTCGTCCATGAGCCCTACCTGAGCTAGACTGATAAATGATGTGCCTCGCCTTGACCTAGCATTGCGGTGCTTTTCATGACCAGTACAACTATAGTACCAGAATAAACATAGTTATGTATGGAGGCAAGCTAGACATTTAGTCATTTTCATATAGCTTACAAAAGCTAACCCCTAGGAAGTTGTGTCAATTTTTCTGGGGCCAAGCGTTGTATAGAACACAAAAACCCTTTTTAACCAATGTGTTATGGACTAAAAAAAATCATAAAACAACCTCTGTGTTTCCCCTAAAAGCGCTCTATCTAAGTGATGGTTCGTTTTGATCATTATTTACGTATTTGTTTGAATTTTTCTGAACATTTTCTAAAATGTCATGGACATTGTTTTCATATTGTTGAATATGTTTTGAATTGACGATCACTTTTTAAAAATCATGAATATTTACTTGAAATCGTGATTCTTAAATAATATGCAAACAGTTTTTAAAAATGTTGAACAATTTATGATTTCCCTACCATTTTTTGAATTCACGGACATTTTATGATTTCTAAAAAAAATCTTCAACTCACAACTTTCTGAAATTGAATTTATGATTTCTAAAAAAGAACATCACGTCACAACTTTCTGAAATTTGACTTTTGAAAATCCGGATTAATTAAAAAAAGGAAAAACATAAATAGAAATAAGAAAAAAAAGCAAATGAAAACAGCAGGGGACGTCACACCCATGGGCCGGCCCATACATGTGCGGTAGCGGAGGAGCTCTTGCAGAGAAAAGAAGAGAAACAGGGTTGCGAGAAAAGAAGACAGTCGGGGATGGAACCCGGGTCTCTCACACAAAATACTTACACCTTGACCACTGCGGCACTTGTCTACTTGTGTTGCACAAGGGGAACAAGTTATAAGAACCAATCCCCACAGCGATTTTTTTTGAAAAAACTGAATCGTTTTGTTCACTTATATATAGGTGGCATGGTGGGTAATTTATGACAACTTCGGGGCAATTTAAGTGACGGACGGGTAGAAGCAATAGTTACTTTATTATTATTATGATAGATTAGGGAAAGATCTCGCACATGATTACATAGATAGATAGATCACTAAGGACTCCAAAATAGATCATACTTCTTCTAAATCATGAAATAACTAAGAATCAAACTAATATAGATAATGATGATAAAAGTGGTGGTGATACGATACCGGGGCACCTCCCGCAAGCTTGGCACAAGCCAAGGGGAGTGCCCATACCGTGTGCTCAAGTTTCTTTCTTCGGTGACGATGGTGGAATGTTCTTGCTGATGATGTTTCTGACAACGCGATTCCTTCTTCAAGCCTATTAACTTGGTGCTTAAGATCCATCCTTCCGGAGCTTCCAGGTAACAGTTAATGCACCATCCACCCAGGGGTGTTTCCCTACTGAAGGAGATGAAGCAACAGTCTTCTTCAAATTACGATAAGAAATAAATTGAGCGTTGGGAGGTTTAACCATATCCGGAAAGCTAGATCCCCCGTCTTCTAGATGCATGACTCCGAGTAGTGGTCGCAAAGTTTCCTCCTGCTCCATGGAATCCAGCCTCTTTAAGTCAGCTTCAACCTCCTCAATGTTTGCCCACGCATAATGATCATCATAATATGCTCTTGGGTGTGCAGCGTCATGGGAAACATGACTCTCTCCAACTGAATCTTGGGACGACATATTCTCAAACTTGTTAGAAAAACACCACGAAACAATAATAAGGGGAAGCTCTGCGAAACAGTGGTCAAAACCTCGGAAAGTATATATAATGAATTTTTCGTGCAAGACAAGTAACATGGAAGTGAAACGGAGTTAGGAAAGTCCAGGAGGGGGCCACAAGCCTAGGGGTGCACCCCTTGAGCTTGTCACAAATGTTTTGTATCTTTTTTTACTATTTTATTACATCACCGTTTGCGATTAATGCATCACACAGTTTCGTCAAATGGTCTCTGATTATAGTGTTGCGTTAGCAGCATCCTGCAGTAGTGTGTGTAAACATATATTATAAACTTTGTTACTCATATATAAATTTTAGTCTAGTAACGTGATGTTATATGCATCCATAACCATACTGTATTTCTAGTCACATATGACGGATACGTAATAGATCCAGGAAACTGCACGATGCGACTTGCCGTCTAGGAACGCTTTTCTGTGCCTTGTTCATGTGTTCGTGATGCGACTTGTTGTCTAGGAATGTTTTGCCAACATGCACCGTCTAAGGGGCATTTGTTGGAAGATCATTCTATTCAATATTAGTAATATCTTACCACATTAATGACCACCGCCCATCTTGTCAAGTTTCTGAGGAAGTTTTGAACCAATGGGATACGAATATCCATATTTGTGCCACAAATGAGAAAGTTAATGAGCAATCATAATTATTGGACAACGACGCCCACATGTATGGTGGGAGCCAAACCTGCCCACACGCCCTACAACATAAAGACTGCGCCACGTCACCGCATTCATGCATGTGAAAATCTTCTTGGATTTTAAGTTTTTAAAATATTTTATCTCTTAAATGAAAATTCCGATTGAAGATCCATTTTCATCATTAAATCCCTCGCGACGTGATCTTTGAAACTAGATCTCATATCAATATATTTTGAAAAAAAAAATTGGGTTAAAAGTTGTCATGTCTATTGCACATGAATTGCCATGATGTTTACACTGAAGTTGCCATGATATGTTTCAACTATTTTCTTTTACATTTAAAAATAAATTTTTACATATTATAAAACGGGAATTAGTAAACTAGACTTGCCATGAATCATAAACTAAAATTGTCATGATACATGCACTTAAAATAGCCATGGTTCATGCAAAAAATAATTTTCATGGTCAAACTACTGGAATTGCCATCATCAACAAACTAAAATTGCCATGCTCTACAAATAAAAAAATTACCACATGGCAACTTTAGTTTAAGCACTATGGCAACTACAGTGTAAACATCATGGCAACTTTTGGGCAATTTTTTTTCGTCGAAACATATCAACATGGGGTCTAGTTTTGAAGATCTCGTCGAGACATATTTAATGGTGAAAACGGATTTTTATTTCAATTTTTAAATTAGGAGATAAAACATTTTTAAGCTGAAAAAAAAGATTCCTGCTGATGTCATCTGTTCATACCTGGCAAAATGAATGGTGATGAAGGCGTGTGGGCGATGTGCAAGATGCCACACGTGTGGGTGTTAGTTTTTTGTAATTATTTCAGTTTTTCTTTTTAGGATGGAGCTCATAATTTGAGTAGATATCTTATCCAATCTCGTTGGACTCATGTGCTTTAATGTTGCAGCGAATATATACCTTGGGTCACCTAGTAGAAATTCCATTATAGTTTTAATAACTTCAGGTATTTTCAATTATTCTCTAATTAGTAAAAGCATAGAATATTTTCGAATATAAAATGTTTATAATAATGAGCTATATAACCCGGTCCTCCCCACTTTCCATTTTTTTACTTTGAGCCAACCACTGTACATGTACATGTAACTTACAGAAAACTTTCCATATTTGTAACGTTTATTTCGGAACTTATTATGGAGCAAGTATGTTGGTTGTTGGTATGTTGAATAAAAGTCTCCATCTTTAGTCAGACTAGACAAATGGATGGGACTGTGATACATGTATTTTCCAGCAAAATTTCCTAAAGATAAATAATCTACTTTAATTCTTATAGGGTCACCACTATTAATTCTGAGTTTGACTTCTTATATTGTAGTGGATTGCTGAAATGACTACTGAAAAATCTGTCAGAGGGGGGAATAATAGAATCACAAATAAAATATATTTCAGACATCGAGAAAAATTCAAGAAAAATATGTGAGCATGGTTTGGATAGTAAAAAAGTTGCTTGGTAGGCCCAAGCAACTAAGATATAGGTGCATAGTAAAAAAAACTAAGATATAGGTGCCTCAACTCTTTAGCGGCTTAGATAGGACAAATGTGTCCCACATGCTAGTGCGGGTACCCTTTCCAGGGTATTTTTCTTTCGCTTGCTGAAACCTAATGCTTCCCGAAGGGTTCTTTCTACATGGTTTCCCCCTTCAGTTAGTGATTTTGAACAAAGAGTCATCACCATCACTAATATGTATAGAGGAACATCGTCATCCAAGTCATCTTCGCCATCTATATCAACAACACTATCTTCCCAATGCATTTCTATAACATCTTTGTGAAAGTTGTGTAGATCAGTTAGCGTTATTACCACACCCACGATATCTGCAGAGACACCACTTGTGAATTATTAATCCTTGCCCGTTATTCCTAAAAATAAAAACTAGTTTTGCTTGTTGTTCTATTATTGAATGTTCCGAATTTTAATTCTTCTTGCATACGAGATCAACTCCGAACACTAGAGATGCCAATCCTTGTAACTACCAAAGGTAGTGAGATTGACAACTTCACTACAAGTGTTTCTTAGTAAAGGGCAAGGCAAATGATTTTCATGTAGGAGAACTCCCCATATTGATACCTTGGTTGTCATTGAGGGAACCAGGATTGTTGCTTAAAATAGTGTCCCTTGAGTGAATAATATCTCAAACTCCATGGCTTACTCCAGAAAAAAAATTGACCAACTACTATCTTCAGTTATCACACATTTTAGATTCAATGAAAGTGCATTAATCACCGGGTTGTTTTGGTAATTCGTAACCACATATATCTTCTTGACCTAATTCCTTCTCAAACAATGTTCAAGGAAAAGTTCAATTTAGCTACAACAAGGGCTGTAAAAATGGACCCCTCAAAATGCTGAGGACAAGTGTTGGATCAAGCCTGAAGACTTCATTTTTCATTTGAGTGATATAAACATTGAGTCCATAGGTATGCCAGAAGGGTGCGTCTTTGACGACATTTTTGTTCTACTAGAGAGAAATTGCCTGAAGTTTTATCCAAGACCATGCATGTCCACTTCATGGAAACCATGCCAAGTGGTTTTGGTTTTCGAAAAGTTTTGCATTTTCTCCAATGACCTCAGCAAAAACAAAGCCGATAAATGGCCACATTTGTCGCAACATGTAAAAGGTGTCGAAAGTCATTCAAACCGGCAATGAATGCCTACCCAGGGCTTTGCCTTATTGTTGGCAAAAGTTCGGGTCATGACTCTGAGTTTAAAAAGACAGTGTTGAAAAGAAAACGTCTAGGTAGGCCATAAGGGTGTGTTTGTGAGGATATCATTTTTTGACTTGCGAGAAATGGCTAGGTGTTTTTTCCATGAAATAGCATTACCAATTCATGTCACCATGCCAAGTGGATTTGATCTTCAACAAGTTTTGTATTTTCTGGAATTATTTTGACGAAAATAGTCTGATAACTTGCCACATGTGTCACAACATGCAAACGTTGTCGAAAGTCATCCAAACCAGGCATGGACGGCTAACATAGGTGTGCCTCCTAGGTGGAAAAACATGGGCTCATTCCTTAGAGGTACACAAAGGCATGTTGAATAGACATCGTCTCGGTAGGGAAGCAGGTTGCGTTTGTGAGCACATCGTTTTGTGACCAGTGAGATAGGGCACCAAACATTTTCTATGACCTAGCCTAACCGATTCTTGGTATCATTACGAGTGCTTTTTATTTCTGACAAGTTTTGCATTTTCTATAACTATTTCAATAAAAACGGTTGATTAATGTTCACACGTGTGGCAGCGTGCAAATGGAGTCAAAAGTCATTCAAAAAGCCATGAATGCCTACCGTGGGTATTGCCGGCAGAAGTTCAATTCATTACTCAGATGTAAAAAAAACAAGATTAAATGGCGGTCTCCACACAGTCATTTTAAAATCTAAGAATAGCTGATAATTATTAAACATTATTTACCAAAATTTGCATACATTGTTCACTTTGTGGGAATTGAGATATTTTCTAGTATAAAACAATCTTCTATTTCTTCTTCAACCAAAGTGCCACATTTCAAATTTTACCTTGTGTTCGTGCAAGAAACAATATTTGGGAATGCCCTTACAGAGAACATAATTAAAGCAGGACATTTCGACATTTGGAACACTACTTTATTTAATGATTCGACTAGTATGAGATTACACAAGGCATATAAATGATATAGAACAACACCATGGATTAATATGAAATTTGATAAACATATATTATGAAGTTTATTACTTATATAAATTTATTCCAGACACTTGATGGTATATGCATCGATAACCATATTATTTCTAGTCACATATGACACATACGCAATAGCGAGATCTGGACTTGCTGATACAATAAGATTCCTTAATTTTCTTTCCAAAATAATATTTTATACAATCCCCCCAGCATGACCACTTCGTGCATGTCAAGTCTCCAATAAGATGGTCTCGGCAGTTCTCTATGAAAAGGTAAGCATCTGTGTATTTACACAAAAAAGGAAGGCGTCAGTAGAAAGATGTTAGATTTCTCAAGCACCGATAGTAGGAGAGATGAGAATCGGAGAGGGAGCGAAAGAGTGTACCAGCTTGAGTGTAATATCCTAGAAGCAAAAGCAAAATGAAAAAACAACTCATAGTTTTCCCATCCATTTGTTTGTTTTTCTGTGCTCTTGTTCATGTGTTCGGCTAGGTATACGTGATGCGACTTTTATAGCCATCTAGGAACATTTATTGACAACATGCACCGTCTAAGGACAATTATTGGAAGAACCTTGTAGTCAAGATTAGTAATATCTTACCGCATTAATGTACACCGCCCATCTTGTCATGTTTCTAAGATAGTTTTGAATCCATGGGATATGAATATATATATCTGTTCCACAAATGGGAGTATTAATGAGATGTCACTATTACTATTATTGTTATTATTATTATTATTATTATTATTATTATTATTATTATTATTATTATTATTATTATTATTATTATTATTATTATTTTCTTTTTAGGATGGAGCTTATAATTTGAGTTAGATATCTTATCAAATCTCGTTGGACTCATGTGCTTTATATGTTGTAGGGAATATATACCTTGGGTCACCTAGCAGAAATTCCATTTGTATTTAAATATCTCAAATATTTCCAGTTTTTCTCTAATTAGTAAAATCATAGAATATTTTTTAATCACGCGGCCGAAATCTACGTGAATTTTTTGAAAATAGTCCGGCTAAAGTCATGTTCTCGATGAAAATAGTTTCATCTTGCAAGGACATATTTGATACTCGTAGTAGAAAGCCCATGTGTTAAAACCATACTATTTTGAAAATATGTCTATCACACTGCGAAATCCGAGTTTGAAAAAAAATTGTATAACCCGTTGCGCCAAAAAATTATATTTGTATAACATTGACCCATTGCGCCAAAGGACATAGAGCCCCATTTAAACCATGTACTTGTTAAAAGTATTTGCATTTTTTCAGCAACTGTGTTTGAGCAAATGCCTAGGGTAAGAGCTAGTAACAATTTAATTGATTGTGTGTTTAAGCTCATATAAAAGGCAAGATGGCAATAACGGAGTACAATTGCATCATGTGAACCAACAACCAAAATTAGTTAGCTAATAAATGGTTTGAAGGGAACCAAAAATAGCAGAGTAGTTTATCCCACGTCTCATTCTCTTAGAAAATGAGCCCAAGTGGCCATCAACAAAAATACAATTGTTTTGATACAACAGCGGTAAGAGAAATGAGTAACCATCAAAGAAAGAAAACGTTTAAATTGGTTTTTTTAACCATAGAGAAGAGTTGCATGTAAACTTTACAGAAGAAGGCCAATGTCAAGGTACAACATGATGACATACTCATCCTGCTCTCAGTTTCGGTCATCGGTCCACGTAATCAACTCCTGACCAACGCCTTTAGCAACATCCATGACAGCATGACCCTTCTTATTTATCCTTTCACTAGTCATCAACTCGTGTGCCTGCATGGGCTAGCATTACATGTGTCTATATTATATGTTCCTCAAAAACAAATAGTTCCATTGTCTTATTTATTATCGTATGTACTCCAAAGTAGCATGCCTTTTCTTACACTTACAGGTGCATTATATAAATCCTTTACTGTTTCACACTGAACACCTACTGTTTCTTCCGAATTGTCAGACATATCAAAAGCTGGACTATATATGTAGAACGTCTGACCGTATGAACAGAACCATCACACCGAGATATCACAAAATCCAGGGCATCCATATGACTAGACTTGCAGCTAGATGGCTTGGATTATTGCTTCTCTAGGATCAATGGGAGGCCTTGAAAGGCGCCTCATAATATTATCATACAAAAATATTAATTTCCCAACTTGTATTATTTCCTAAGTTTATTATTATTGGGACCATATATACTATGGTCTGACGGGGTAGGTTCGAAGGCCCACACACTAAAAATTGAACTGACAAGCACGGAATGTTTCAGTAAACCTATTAACCTTCAAGGTACATTGAGTACATAGAAATGAAATGAAATAATAGCTATACTGTCGAAAATGCCATTTGGAGGTCGAGCTGCATGGTGCTCTTTATGTTGCGCGTTGGTCTTTGCAGCGATCAGGAACTCAGGATCACTATATTACTCCCCCGTATTACTCCCCCGTATTTCACCGTACAACTATTTATTAGCCACCGTATTATCACTTTATCAACAGTGCCAATCCCAGGTGCTGCAGTGGCGACGGAGATACTGCCGAAGTCAAGGCGACGGAGATGTGCAGCGGAGGCAGAACCGAAGTCAAGCTTTTCTTTATGGGGGAGACGACTTAGTCAAGGCGATGCAGCGTCGGAGTACTCGATGGCCTATTCTGGGCTCATCTCCACCCGGTCAAGAAATAATTCATAAAAAAGTTAAAAAAATTCGAAAAAAACTAACTTTTTTTATGCATGGTAGAATATTTGATGCGTGAGGTGCGCTTCAATTTTAGAGCATTTGGACCTTTGAGTAGCTCTCAGCAAAAAAGACAAATTGGATCAGAACAGTATATGAAGAGTACACTATTTAACAAAACCTAAATTTGTCTTTTTTACTGAGAGCTACTCAGGTGTTTCAAATGTTTTGAAATTTGGACCGGACATCACGCACCAAATTATCTACCATGCCAAAAGAAAATTGGATTTTTTGAATTTTTCTAGTATTTGTTTTTTTATTCAGCGCAGGTACATATGCTCCTGGGAGCCAAAACGCCTCACTCGCCCAACAACAAGTATCCATCAACTATCCTAAAAAAACAAGTATCCACCAACGCGCTAAAAAAAGTGAGATTTTTTTATTTTTTTGACAACAGGTTAATAAAAAAAGTGACTAATACATCAGCACATGAACCTGCCCTGAGACTGCGACCAAAGGAGTCGACAATTTTGTCATCCAAATGATGTGAGTTGACACACCTAAGAGCAACTCTAGCGGACCCCGCAAAAACTTGACCCGCAAAACGCGTTTGCGGTTTGACGAAGATCGCGTTTGCGGGTCGAAAACTAGCACGATCGAACAGAAATGTATCTAAAACTGCATAATTTGAAGAAAAAAAATACTTTCACGGGAGAAATTGCACCTCGTTGACGCGAGTAGTTCATCACATGCTACATAGATTTTACATGATCAACACACTGTAAACATAGTTCATACTACATACTACGTTAATACTAGTACTAAAGGGGGGCGGATCTGACGGCGGCGAGGTCGCGGCAAATGGACGACGCGGTGGAGAAGGATGCTCAATCCTCCTCGCCGGAGCTGCAGAGGTCGATGTACTTCGCCCTCTGCTCCTCGCGGATGCGGCGCCACTCCTCGTCCTTCTCCTTGGCGGCGAGGTTGGCGGCGACCGCCTGCCGCCACTCGAGGTCTTCGAGCTCCTCGGCATGGCGCCGGCGCTCCACCTCCTCGCGCACGCTCGGCTCGGCGATGGCGGCCGCAACGGCTTCGACGTCGGCGGCATAGTCTTCCGGCCCGACGACTCCGCGGCGGCCGAGCGGAGCAGGCTGCTCCTTGACGGGGACAAAGTCGAACTCGTCCGGCTCCTCTCCGACCACTCCCTCTTCACGGGGAGAAGGCCCGTGCCGGAGGAGGAGGAGCTCCCGGCGTACGAAGATCTCACGGAGGAGAAGGACGCACGCCGGCGGTCGTACTCCTCCGTCTCGCTCCGCCGGAAGCTCGCCAGAGGGGAAGAAAGATTCGCCGGAGTTGTCTCTTTCTTTGACCGGGGAGCACCCAAGTGCCTCTCTTCCCAGCGTGAACGCGGATTTGCGGCCGGGGCGGGGATTCAGTACCGTAGTACATAGGTTTGGAGACGGAGATGGAGGAAGCATCTTCGGCGGGAGGAGGCCGCTGGCCGATGTGCTGCAGTGGCGATGGAGATCATCCTCTTGGGGTACCAGGATGTGACCTGTGCAGCAGAGGCCGGCGACAAGTCAAGTTTTTTTTCTTCTTTATTGATTTGATGAGGGAGGTGACAAGTCAATTTTTTAGGGCTAGGTGACAGGTCATGTTCTTTTTAGGGGGGGGGGGGGGGGCGACAATTCAGGTGGTGCTATGAGAGAAAGGCGAAATCACTAATTGAGTGCTACTATTTCTTGTTAGGAATTAATTTGTAATTAGGTTAATTAATGTTAATCCATGCTTCGGTGATCATGTTTGGCAACTGCCTCCTTTTGTAACCGCCTTGTAACGAGGTATAAATACCCTAATCTTCAATCAGTGAAACGTTCCACCATTTGCTCCTTTCTCTTGTTTTTACTTTCACACGTTAACAACAGGCCTCTACCAAGAGCGCAAGGCGATGAAAACAGAAGAAGCGACGGCATACCCTCCAGTTAAATTTGGGGGGGATTAATTAGTACGAGGTAGTTTATTACGCCAATAAGAACTAGACAAGTCAACCGGCCCGTGAACTCCCTATGAGGCAGCCCTTGAGTGTAGCATTATTCCAGCAGTCATCGACCGGTGGAGTCGACTCGCAATGCCCAACCATCAGTCTCTTCTGCCTCACCAATGCTTCTCGACCATTGATGTCGGAACCCGACAAGTTTGTGTTAAAGCAGGGAGGTTTCAGCTCACGCCTACATAGAAGGTTACTGCTTGTTTTGTCTTCTTTGGCGTATGGAAGGTTATAGCTTGTTAATGCAGCAATTGATAGCTCGTAATCCTACCATTGATCATGAAATTTTTACCACCACCTTTATCGATCGGTTGAGGGATGAAATTTGATATGTTATAGTAATAGAACACCCAAAATAACTCGATTATGTCTGTGCTTTGACTTTATTGCATGAAGAAGTGCTTGAGAGCGTGGGGCACAATGAGAACAGAAAAATGGATCATTCAAATTGGACAATAAATTTTTCTAAAACATCTATTTGCAACGTTCACCCCATGTTGTTCTGTGGAATGACAATAGAATAACAACAGAGGTGGTGCAAGCTCTCACTCCTAGTTGCATGATCTGTGCCCTGCGGAATTACTGGAAGGTATGGGGTCTGTGTTTTACATGTGGAGAAAAAAAAGGGGGCCTCTCAACACATGTGGGGACAAACCCTGTAACTCCATGCTGTGAAATAATTGTCGCAGATGTTGCAAAGTAATGTACTGGAAGAAGTGAGCTCATCTTTTACTTTTTGAGAATAGAAGTGAGCTCATCTGAAGAAGGGGAATTGTTGACAATCTCTGATCAAGCGTTTGTTGGGCCTCGATGGAAATTAATCTTCTCGGCTGCAAGGCAAGATTCAAAAGTATGATTTGATCATTCTACTCGCTCGAGCAGTAACTCTAGTTTTGTAAATGAAGGCCTAGCTAACTTTTTCCGGCGTGTCGAGGCCGTGGACTAGCACATGCACGGTGTGTCAAGAAGTTGGAAATCCACAACACCTTAACCCTTTTCTTTTTCGGGACACTGCATGCTAGTCTAGTCACATTGTATCTACTTCACTTATCGCGAATCCACGAGATAAGAACCCACGTTTTATTTTACCTTCTATTTCTACTTAGGTTTTAGTTTCCTTATACAAAATGGTTTCTTTTTTAAATTATTTTTATTTGCTTTTTTTTACAAAATACTTATTAAAAATACAATATAGTTTCTAAATATATGATGAACATTTTACTTCACATATTGTGGACAATTAAAAAATATATTTTTTTAATTTGTGTAAAATTTCATACACGAATATACTTTTTATGTACACTAACCTTTTAAAGTACATGATGACCATTTGCACACATGCTTAGTTCCCACATTTCTGCAATATATTTATAAAACGATTTTGGAAAAACTGCTAATCAAATACATTATCCCTTTTTTAGATAATAAAAACTACATTTTTTCCTGAAAATTTTAAACAAAATCATGGACTGAAGGGGCCGTCCCATGGGCCAAATAAATGAGGCCCAACACCTTCGGGAGCTTCCCGTTTTCCTCCGGAATGCCTATGTCTTGCTTCGCGTGAGTTTTTTTTTAGAAACACCTGTAATTTATTCATGCTCATAACATTATCTGTAAAAATGGTAGTGCGTGGGGATCAAACTGGGCACTCCTGATAACTTCATCGCAATAAGAGCCAGTATGACAACATCGAGGTTGTGTTAAATTACTTGGGCACAACCTATTAGAAAGGAAAAAGCTAGTTTTACACTGGTCTTCTGGGTTTTTTTTTCTTTCTTTCTCCATTTTCTTCTTTTTTCGAATTCCTTTGGGCTTTTCACTTTACTTTGTTTCTTTTTTATCCATTTTCTGTTTTTTGTTTGTTTCTTCGGTCTTCAATGCTATTTTTGTTTTCTTTTTTCTTTCTTCCTTATTTTTTATTTTTATCTTTTTATTTGGTTTATTTTGTTTCTTTTTTTTTGCATTTGCATTTTTTCTTTGTTCTCATTGTTTTTCATTCTATCTTTTTCAAATACACGCTTAACATTTTGCCAATACAAATTTCAGATTTTAATACATGGTCAAAAAAATTCTATACACATTTTTTATCATTTTTCATATGCTTCATTATTTTTTTCCTTACAACATTAACATTTTTTAAATACATGCTCAATATTTTTCCCATACACACTTTTAAATTTTTTCTAATACTTGATAACATTTTTGAAATACAAGATTACCATTTTTCTAATACATGTTCAACATTTCTATGTGCATATTTAGTTTTTTATAAATGCTTGACTAATATTTTATAAGTTGAAGATAATATTTTTAACACATGGTCAATATTTTTTTATACAAATTTAACATTTTTCAAATGCTTGATTATCATTTTTCAAATACTTGTTCAACATTTTTCCCAATGCATAACTAACATTTGTTATATAAATTATCAAGAATCTCAACATTTTTTAATACATGATCACATTTAACATTTTTAATATACTTGTCTGAAAAAAAGTTCAAATGCTTTATTAATATATATTTTTGTACTCCTGGTAGTATATATATGACTAATTTTCTTTACTCCTGAGAGTATGTACTTTCATTTTCAATATACCTCGTGTACGCATTGACTATACCTCTTTATCATTCTCAATATACTTCATTAAATATTATAAGATATCCGAATATGAGTTTTGTTGAAAAAATATCATTTGTGATATACTTATTGTAATATACCTTTTTCATGTATGAACAGATCAGTATATACGTAAACCTTCAAAAATATGAGAATCATATGAATTTTTTCATGAAACTCATTTTGGGGTATCTAATAATTATTAATGAAGTATACTAAACATAATAAAAAGATATAGAAGGTTCATCTATGTGGTATATGAGGAGCAGGAGTACATACTCCCAGGAGTACACAACCAATTTCCTTACCTCATAACCATTGGATCTTAGATTGATGAATGCAAATTCCAACAGATATGGATATTAGGCACCTTTCATATATGCTTGATAGGGACGTAATTGGTAAGTGCCAATAAATGTATTATTTAGGTGCATTAATATCATGCGCTAGGATAAATATAATTGATCCTCTTCATTTATTTCCTTGTATGAAGAATGGAAACTGGTTTGAAGGTATATACATACAACCGTACTACTTTTTGTGGGGTATTAATATGTAGTCCTCAAGAATACAATATGTATGCACGTACTAGTTTCTTGGGTATGTGACTTTTTGCGGGTACTTGGTTATGTATCTACCTTGGGAGAATTTTGGAACGATTGTCTATACTCACAAACTTCCGGATGTGCCACAATCGAGTATATTTATTTTGGGTATATAAATTCCATGTATGTCATACTTTAATTATCACCCTGGGGTATATCATATTTATTTTTGGTACATTATATTTATTTGGGTATACCATCTTGGGGAATATCATATTCGGAATGTATTATATTTATTTTGGGTATATCATTTTAAATTTGTGTATATAAATTCCGAAAATGATACCTAGGACAAATTCTGAGGATATAAATTCCAAATATGATATTGTGGGTATATCATTTTTTTGGTATATCATATTTATTATCATCTTGGGGATATCATATTTATTTTGAGTATATAAATTTCGAATATGATACCTAGGACAAATTCTTACGACATGCATGTCAAATTTATTTTGAGGCATTTACATACTCATGATATTTTTGGGTATATGCATTGCGTCTCGTTAGTAGGTATTTGATGCCTCGGGCATGTGTCAATGATTTGAAGTACGTACACCATTTAGGTATATACATACATTCTTATGATATTCGAGGTATCTACATACTCATGGTATTTCTAGGTATATTCATTACATCATGTTAGTAGGTATTTGAGATACCCGAGGTATATTCTTAGTACATATAATACCATGGAGCTTGGGAGGTAGTCCAGAAGCGGATGCAGATTGTGGTCTGCATCGATGACAGTTGGAAGACGGAGCATGTGCTGGGCTCGTGGTTCGTGAATGGCATGTATGGTTTCCTCCTTCGATGTTTTGGTCGTGGTGGGATGTCAGATCTGGAGTTCGATGGCGTGTCCGGGGTGTTGCTCCGGTCTAATTTGTTCAACGGCAAGGGCTTCACTTTTGGTGAGCCACATTGGAAGTCCGCAAAGCTGCATATCAGTGATGGAGCCAGGTCCAGGTCGGGTGAGGAGGTGATTCGTCATTGTTTTTTCGATGGCTGTTGTGGTGGTGCCAGAAGCAGGTGACGGGCGTTGGTGTCAAGCTTAAAGATGTTCTGCTATCTTTTCAGTTTTTTATGTTGATCTTTACGTGACTTGTACTTTGTTCCGTATGATATGAATGAGACACGTATTACCATGCAAAAAAGTATCATGGCTATATGTATATTTTTCATTAAGTATAACATTTATGGTATGTTTATATTTTCCTTAGATATAATAGTCAGTCTATGTGTATATTTTCATTAGGTATAGTGCATCAACATAATATTTGGGAATGAACTATTGCTAGGAAATCAACCTGATTATTTTTTTGGAAAGCAATCATTGCACGTGGAGGAGAGTAGTGCATGCAAATGAAAAATGGAAAGCTATTATTTCATAGATTACATGCCATTACACATACAGAGAGAGAGAGAGAGAGAGAGAGAGAGATTGAGAGGTTATTTAGAGTATAAACAAAAGAAAAACATAAAGCAAAATACTAAACAGAAAAGGTAAAAAGGAAACCAGAAAAAAGGAGCCTGTGGCCTCCCGCGCTCCTGGGCGGGCCCATCTCGGTCTCTCCTTCCGCAAGGGTTCCTACCATCTCGCTGAAGGCGAGAAATAGAGGCCCGGTCTTCCTTATAGAAGGACGAGTGGCGCACAGTATAGGTGGTGGGCCCGGCCAACAATACCACATGTGCGTCACGAGCTGCATTCTGTTTTCTCCAAGTGTTTTTTTTCCTTTCTCTTTAGCGCTAGACAGGAGTTTTTTTATTTTTTCTTTTGTTACTATTATTTATTTCCTGTGTGAAAATATGTATAAGAAAATAATTTCTTTACTTAGCGCTCATTGCCATTTTAAAAGTATCCATGCAGTGTAAAAAATTTGTTTATGCAACTTTTCAAAAATGTTCATACCATCCAAAAAATGTCTATGTCATGTAAAAAATGTTCACATATTTACAAAAAACCTGTTCCTTTCCTTTCAAGAAATATGGTTGCTAGTTGTGTCCCGAAAGACCCAACTACAGTTTCGTTTCTGTTTTAGAAAAACACACAGAATTTGTAAGGGGAAACATTACAGTTTTGGTAGCTCTGAGAAGGACGGAAAGTTATTTTGGTTCTATTCGTTTTTCTTTGTCCTGCACAATCGTTTATAAAAAATTATACCATAAAAAATTCAAAGTATTTAGAACAATATTCACACATTTAAAATATGTTCATAAAAAATTTTGATGATACGTTAAAAAAATCGCTAATGTTTGAAAATAGTTCATATGATTCAATAACTATTCATGCAGATTACAATTTAGAACAATGTTCACAAATTAAAAAAATGTCGATGGTGTTTGAATAAAAATGTTCAATATGCATTTAAGACATGTCCGCACCATTCAAACATATCATGCTATTTAAAACAATGCTCATTCATTTACAATATTCAAGATGTTTAAAATGGTCACACCACTTGAAAATTTATTAATGACATTAAGGAAAATATTCATGATTTTGAAACATCATTGTGTGTTTAATAAAATCACCTGTATTTTAAATATGTTTATTGTGCATCTGAAAGACGCTCAACATGTATTCCGAAAATAGTGAATCTGTACTTCAAAAATATTCATTGAATATTTGAAAGGTGTTCAACTTATATATACAAAATGTCCATTTTTTATTAAAAATGTTGACATGTATTTGAAAAAATGATAAGGAAAAAGAAACTAAAAATGAAATAGAATTGGAAAAACCGAAGGTTAACCAATAAACTATTCAAGAAAAACATAGAAAAAATGAAACAAAACATTACCATAATCATCCAAAAGGTCCCCAAACCCGCTACTCTCTCCTCCTATTTGCGTAGCGGCCTACTAAAAAAATGGCCATAGGCGAGCAATTCGTACGACTGGCCACAAGGGAGATATTGTATTACCGATATCTCTCATGGTTTTCTTCTCCCATTTCACGCATTGATCCTTGAGCCGAAAGATGCACACATTGAAATTTCCTAATCCGCGTTTGTCGCGCCAGGTAAGCCATCCTGTGCTCACACGATAGGATTCATGGGCAGCCCAAAAATTGTCTCTCACGCGCAAGCGGACGAGCAGGTGATAGGTGAGCTCTTCGATTAGGGTACATTTTTAACCACGGACAATTTGACCTTTCACCTCTGACCGTTGACAGTTGACTATACACATTTGACCGTTGACTATTCAAAGAAAATATTTGTGTAATTAAGGGGAATTAAATCAAAAAATCTAATAGCAATGTACAAGAATTAAAAAAATTCACAAATTAGGAAAATATCGCATATTCATAAAATTTCACAAATTTGTAAATGGTCACAACTTTGAAAAAAGTTCATTTTTTTGAAAAAAAATCATAAATTGAAAACAAATTAATAAAGTTCAAGAAGTTGGAAAAGTTCATGGCTTTTGAAAGAGAAACTCAGAATTTGAAAAAGTCCATCCTTTTGGAAAAAAATCATGACATTTGACAAAAGCTCTTGAATTTGAGAAAAGTTCATGAGTTTGAAAGAGTTCATGGATTTCCCAAGAAAAAATCATAAATCTTAAAAAATGTCATAAATTTAAAAAAAAGTTCACAAATTTGGAAAAAGTTCATGGATTTGAACAAGTTAATGGATTTCATGAAATTTATAAAAGAGTTCATAAATTTGAAAATAGTACACTGGTTTGAGAAAACTTCTCAAGTTTGAAAAAGTTTATGGATTTGAAAAAAGTTCATGAATTGAAACAAATATTTGAAAAAACGAAAAGGAAAAAGGAAGGAAAGAAAGAAAGATAGAAAGAAAAAGGAACAAGAAAGAAGAAAAAAAGAAAAAATGAATAAGAACCATCCAGACAACCGACCAACGAACCAGAAAAACTAGTTTGGGAAGCTTCCGTGAACAAAAACTAGAGACCATACTTAGTGCTCACTCCGATCCATATTAATTTTTTCTGATTTAGCACAATTTTATAATAAATCAGCCACAATTGATATAGATCGGAGGGAGTATATTCGATTTGAGGCTCAAACCCTAACTGGATAGTCCACCACCGCATGGTGCTAGCGAGTAAGAGCAATCTCATTCTCTTTCCCTCAACGAAAGTGCATGCCTACTCCCGAGCAGGTATGCACATGAGGTGAGCAATGAAATCCTCCAAAAAAACTGATGTTTTGTGCAACAAACAAGGTTGAGTGCTCTAGCTGCTAATTGGAATTGACATTCGTGGTTGTCTGAACAAGACAAATCAGTTTCCCAAAATACTTCTATAAATGGCTTCTTTAGAGAATCATTTCTCTCAGAGCACTATAAATGTCATTGCTTCACTAAAAATGCCACTTGACCATGTTTGTTGCCCAAAACATATGAATATGTTGAATTTGTCTTACTTTGTTGATTTTACTGTTCACATGGGTTCATGTGAGCATGGGAGGCAAAAATCCAAGTTCCTTTCATCTGCGTCCGTATACGTATATACCGGCTCGTTTGTATCCTGTCAGGCATAGTTAGATAGATTAATTGAACCATGCTTTAGAATTTTTCTAGTTGATCCCAGTCAACATTACATTCTTATTTAATTTATTTTATCAACACATGGGCGGAGGTCAACCGACTCAATGGTAATCTCACCAACTACAGGAGGAAAACTGGAGATACTACTAAACTAAATTATCTACTCCATTTCAAACTACGTACCCGAAATTAAATAAAGGTTGGCGTAAGCATGGGTGTAGGTGTAGAACGCTTCAAACACGAATTGCAGACATCACGATGAGAAGGGGAAACTGGACACAGTTTGCCAGCAAGTTGACAACGAGAGGGAGAAAAGCTGTGGATGCGTGTATACTTGTGTGGAATCCGTTAATTACTTTGTTTTCCGTGAATGGGAAGTGAAATTTCTCTTGGTGAAAAAAGCACATGGAATGGGAAAAAATGGCAAATTTAATCCTTTTGTCCTCCCCTCTGTAGCCAAATAATTGAAAATGGAAGTGCATAGGTTGATTTGTACATGTGACTTTATTCTTAGTTAATATATATATATATATATATGTATATACAGTAGAACAATTGTTCTACGGTCTCGGCTAAAAAAAATGGAAGTGCATGTATATATTCACATGCAGTTCTTTTAGAGAATGTGTGCATGCATCATGAATGTTTAGATGTGGCAAAGTTAAACATCAATCCAAAGATCTAGTTGGCACCACTGATCTAGGCACACGTAAGAAACAGCCAGGCAATGGATCATGCTTCAGTGCACTGCACACGTGTCGTGCTAGAATTTTTTTATGTATAGGTCATGTTTGCTTGGTCATGACGGTGTCCTACATGCGAATTCACATTCAAATCTCTTGGCCTTTAATTTCCGTTCAATCCTATCCGTTTGAACGTGTAATGGATAAAATCTTCAGAAGAACCAGCGTCATATATAATCCTACATTTGTACGAGCGCATAATAACTAGTAGTACAAGTAGGCACCACGTATGCATTGCTGTCTCTATCTTACCAAATACAGTGACAAATACCAACTCCTAAAACTTACCAACATCATGTCACCCTGAAATCGCAGCGTCGGCTAAGAAGAAATGCAGTTTTTACTCCAGCAAGTTGGTTGTGAACTTGTCATCCAGCAAGTTGCACCTCTAGTACGGCTGCAGATTCTCTACCTTGCCCTGCCTTTCCCCCTCTTTCGCGAACTTGTCATCCTGCTGGTTTTACTCCAGCAAGTTGGTTGTGAACTTGTCATCCTGCTGTTGTAAAGGAGACACTGTGTGTGTCCGTGGTGAATGATTGCTCCGCACTTGCTGCGCAGAAAAGAAAAACTGTTCCAACCGCCGGCGCCGGCATCGGCATCCATGCCTCATTTGAAAAGTGGGGAATGACCCGGTCCTGCTCCTGCCTGGGCAAGTGATCGAGCACTGTGTGTGTTTCCTACGTACTACTGAATTTGTTTTACATGCATGCATCAGGAAGCTGCCCTGCTCCTGCCCTGAGTCCACTGTCTTCTCCTTTTCTTAAAAGGTCTTCTGAAACTCCAAAACAGGCCACGTGAAACACAAATAGGAGGGAGAGGAAACTTGGTGCTCCCGTAATTAATTCCGTTGCTACTGTGAAGCTTCACGCCTCCAGATTACGGAATTCAGTTTGAGTTGTCCTGGGTTTCTCCTCTGACCTTCCTCTCTCTATGCTTTACCAAAAAGCGACATGTTCAGTGTTTCTGCTCATCTTTTCATCCGTTGGAATATATCTCTGCCGAACCAAAGCAGTGACAACAGAACGCCACTTGCGTGCGTGTGCGTGCGTGCAGCGGATGATGCGGCTCACGCGAACATGTTCTCGACCATGCAGGTCTCACCTGCCGAGTCAGTCCACCCATTGTTGGCACAACACAACGGACATGATCGACCCACGACAACATAAGTGGAAAAACACTCGGTTCACCGCATCGGCTGCTTTCACGGGCTGAATTTTTCTCTTTTGTGTGGAACAGATTCTTTGTCTCAACTACCTAGCAGTACCTACGACTTTGAAAGCATATCGACAGAGCCAAGAATAAGCATAGGTCCAAAGCTAAAAATGGGAGGCCATGCTCTCTGCCAAACTTGTGACCAGCACAACACAAATAGCATAGCATTCACCTTTAATTTCGGAAATGAGATACTTGTCCTGCATCTTAGCATAGCCCTTTGGTCTGGTCAAGGCACAAGAAGAAGCTCGACAGCGCTCGTGCTCGCCGCGCGCACTTGGCTTTCTTCTGCAGAAAATGCTCAAATTCCAATTCAGTGAGGAAACTGAAATGGCAAGAATACAAATTCGCCTGTTTGGTTGTTCACTGAATCGGCCCTTGAAATGCCTCTGAGATTTCAATACCAAATCATGTTTGGATGACAAACTTTGGAATTGCATAACTACATTACCGTGAAGATTATACCTTGTTCTACATGATTCAAAACTGAAATCTATTCACATGTGACTATAATTGAATGAATATATAGCAGTAAAAATTAATGAATACTCTGGAATAAATCACAAGACAAATGGTCACACAACAACCATCTTCTTAACACATTTTAGCTTTAAATATACGAATGGTGACGCTGAAGAAAATTATCTCGAGGATATGATGAGTGCCGACGAAGCGCGGCGGGGATAGGATGGCCGTCGACAAGGCCAAACACGATTCTTCTGACTAAACGTGGTGTGTCCCCGTCCAACAAGTGCGTGGAACAATGGCACATTTGCACGGTGCGGCAGAGCACTAATTAGTCAGTCCACGGGCCGATGCGGCGACACAAAAGCTTCCGATTCCTGCACCGCACTGGCTTAAATCAGCGACGCGTAGGCCTAAAAATCAGTTCGGATCACGGGCACTATGAGCCCCCTTTTCCCTTTTTAAGTTCAAGAAAACTGATGTTTACGGCTCCAAATAATCTGAAATTTTGCGTACCTGCACATACTAGAACAATACTCCCTCCGTCCCAAAAATTTTGTCTTAGATTTGTCTAAATACGGATGTATCAAGTTACGTTTTAGTATTAGATACATCCATATCTAGACAAATTTAAGACAAGAATTTTGGGACGGAGGGAGTAGCATAGCCGTGCAAAATTTCATAGACAAACACACTTGCATGTGAAAGAAAGAAAAAAAAAAGAAGACAAAATATGTACATGCAAAGAAAATGGGTTTGTTTTTTGCTGGCTTTGGGCCGAAAATCTGTCTATTTTTGAACAAAAAACAGCAAATACTTAGAGCACATGCATATGTATTTGTATAGAAAAAACTTTGTATAAAAAAACTTTGTATTACACGTTCTTGAAACTTTTAAGCACATTTTTTTAGCTATTCTGAGAAACATGCTCCAAGGGCCACGTGCTCCAAATTTGTATTACACGTACACAATATGTGTTCTCCCAAAGTCACATCGCCGAGGCAGGACAGGGTCGTTGATTTGTTAATAATGGTAAATCTGCCTACCAAAGAATACAAGATGAATATCGAATATTTCTAACAAGTTTTGTTGTTACCTGTTATCCCATTAAAAATATTAACTTCTTTATATAGTACTATTACGCATGTTGGTTCAAACCAAAAATTGCTCTGAATACAGTGTTTCATATTTTACATATTGCATCTTAGGGCTCACTCGGTTTACGGAATATATGACTTAAAGGAATTGGAAAACTAAAAGATTAGGACGTCCACTCCACTTCAATCTTTAAGAAATTTTCTGTGAGGTCTCACCAAATTTATTTATTTTTATTATAAAAGAGGGGTCAGCCCCTCCGATTTCTATTAATAGAAACCACAAGGTTCAGGGCCCAATAAAAACCATCAACTAGAACATAACATCTACTGAGTTCATCTTACAAGGATCACTGATCCAAGTACAACACGAACACAACTATATCGACAACATCCAAAAGGAAGGAGCTACTTACATAGCAACAGTCTCCAGCCCCCCCCCCCCCACCCCCCGATGTAGAACATTATCATATCACAAACCAAACTTCTCCCACAACCCCAACAAGAAAAGGGTTGAGAAGCTAAACTTGGCAAATAGGCAAACCTAGGAGCATTACTACAATAGAGACAGAAAAGGAAGCCAGATAAAGATTGCGGAAATAGGGACAGTCCGCGGCATCTCATAGGGGAAGAAATGAAGCAGAGATGGCCGGTCCTGTAAGCTTCAGATTGAGCCACCAATCCTCAGTACATGTCTCCAGCCTTGCGATGATCTGTGAACTTCATTTGCAACCCGTTTGAGCAGTTTTGCCCCAGCATCACCACCCCTCTGCTTTCCTCCATTATCTGCAAAATACACCATCCAATAATCCAATAGCAAATCATCTTTATGAGGATCATGGGATCATTGATAAGGTTTTTCTCGAAATAACAGCATTTCTGCATTTCCAGACACACCAGAAAATAGATGAAACTCTAGCCAACACTAGCTTTTAATCATTCTTTGGGAAACTTCTAATCCAGTTCCCAAAGAAGTCACTAAATGCATTTGGAGTGGAGTTAAGGATAATAGCACATTTTAGTAGGCTCTAGACAAAACTAGCAGCATAACATTGGAAGAATAGATGATTAATTGTTTCATCTCTACCACAAAATATACACATTTTACTACCAACCCATCCTCTTCTTAAGAGATTATCCTCGGCGAGAATAACTGTTTTAGCCACAAGCCAGAGAACTTTAACCTTAGTTGGGACTTTGACCTCCCATAAGAAGTTTTGAGGAACATTGAGTTTTGAGGAACATTGCAGTGTGATTAATCAGTTTCGTATATAAAGATTTGATAGTAAAATTTCTATCAGTTGTCAGCATCCATTTTATTTTACCTTTACCAGATCCCGTTTCTACCTCTTCACATCTAAGATTCAAACTATTCTAGGGCTCTATAGGATCCCAATATAGAGTTCTCCTGAATCTGAAGCCCCCCAACCTTTCTTTAGTGCTTCAGCAAAAATAATGTTATGATCAAAGCTCAACAAATACAGCCTGTGGTAAGCAATTTTTAAAGGTTTTTCATCTACCCACAAATCTTCCCAAAAACTGGTACTATGGCCATATCCCAAACTTCTCTTCCAGAATTCATAAAAGAATCTTTTACTTTTAAAATGCTAAACAAAATCTATGAATCAACCTCCTTGGGTTGAGCTCTAGAGATGCACCCAGTAGGGACATATTTATTTTAGAAACTTGTTTGCCAAAGCCCATATTCATATTTTAATTTTCAAAACCACTTAGCTAATAGTGCTTTATTCATGATATACAAATTAAGAATCCCCAAACCCACTTGATCTCTTTGTTTACAACAAGTTTTCTATTTAACTAAGTGATATTTCTTTTTATCCTCATCAACCCTTCATATCATTCTAGCTCTAAACAAATTAGCTTTCTTGAGAACTCCCACAGGGATGGGGTAAAAATACATCATAAAAGGAGGCGTGTTGGTAAGTAAAACTTGGACCAAAGTCATTCTGCCATCAATAGAGCCCAACAGTTTGCCTTGCCAACATACTCATCCTTTTTTCAATTTTATCCTCCACACCTTTCCAATTTTTTTTCGTTATCCTAGTATCTGAAACAGGCATATCCAGATATTTCATTGGCAAATTAGCCAGCTAACAAATAAAACTCTCCTGAGAAACCTCAACTTTATTCTTAGCCTCCCAAAAAGAAACAACTCACTCTTATGAAAATTAATACTAAGTACAGACATTTTCGCAAAAGCACTCAAGATGAATTTGTGATTTTTAGCACTTTCTACATCATCTTGAATCAAAAAGATGGTGTCATCAGCATACTGAAGCATATTCACTCCATTAGTTAAAATTTCATCCAGAACTCCGTTTATAAAACTATTACTGTTGGCTTTCTACAAAAACATGAAGGAAATATGCCCTAGAGGCAATAATAAAGTTATTATTTATTTCCTTATTTTATGATAAATTTTTATTATTCATGCTAGAATTGTATTAACCGAAAACTTAGTACATGTGTGAATACATAGACAAAACATAGTGTCCCTTGTATGCCTCTACTTGACTAGCTCGTTAATCAAAGATGGTTATGTTTCCTAACCATAGACATGTGTTGTCATTTGATGAACGGGATCACATCATTAGGAGAACGATATGATGGACATGACCCATCCGTTAGCTTAGCATTATGATCGTTACAGTTTCATTGCTACTGCTCTCTTCATGACTTATACATGTTCCTCAGAATTTGAGATTATGCAACTCCCGAATACCGGAGGAACACTTTGTGTGCTACCAAACGTCACAACGTAAATGGGTGATTATAAAGGTTCTCTACAGGTGTCTCCGAAGGTGTTTGTTGGGTTGGCATAGATCGAGATTAGGATTTGTCACTCCGCGTTTCAGAGAGGTATCTCTGGGCCCTCTCGGTAATACTTATCACTATAAGCCTTGCAAGCATTGTGACTAATGAGTTAGTTGCGGGATGAATTATTACGGAACGAGTAAAGAGAATTGCCGGTAATGAGATTGAACTAGGTATGATGATACTGACGATCAAATCTCGGGCAAGTAACATACCGATGACAAAGGGAACAATGTATGTAGTTATGCGGTTTGACCGATAAAGATCGTCGTAGAATATGTAGGAACCAATATGATCATCCAGGTTCTGCTATTGGTTATTGACTGGAAGTGAGTCTCGGTCATGTCTACATAGTTCTCGAACCCGTAGGGTCCGCACGCTTAACGTTCGATGACAGTCGGTATTATGAGTTTATGTATTTTGATGTACCGAAGGTTGTCCGGAGTCCCGGATGTGATCATGGACATGACGAGGAGTCTCGAAACGGTCGAGACATAAAGATTGATATATTGGAAGGCCATGTTTGGACACCGGAAAGGTTCCGAGTGGTTCGGGCATTCTTTTGGAGTACCGGGAGGTTACCAGAACCCCCCGGGGAATTAATGGGCCTTAATGGGCCATGGTGGAAGAGAGGAGGAGGCGACCAAGGTGCCCCCCCAAGCCCAATCCGAATTGGGAAGGGGACCGGCCCCCCTCTCCTTCTCTCCCTCTCCCTCTTCCTTCTTCTCCTACTCCAACTAGGGAAGGGGGGAAACCTACTCCTACTGGGAGTAGGACTCCCCCCCGTGGGCGCGCCCTAGAGAGGGCCGGCCTCCCTCCTCCACTTCGTTTATATCACGGTGGAGGGGCACTTATAGGCACACAAGTTGATCGTTTAGCCGTGTGCGGTGCCCCCCTCCACAGATTTCCACCTCGGTCATATCGTTGTAGTGCTTAGGCGAAGCCCTGCGTCGATAACTTCATCATCACCGTCATCACGCCGTAGTGCTGACGAAACTCTCCCTCAACCTCAGCTGGATCTAGAGTTCGTGGGACGTCACCGAGCTGAATGTGTGCAGATTGTGGAGGTGCCGTACCTTCGGTGCTAGGATCGGTCGGATCGTGAAGACGTGCGACTACATCAACCGCATTGTCATAACGCTTCCGCTTTCGGTCTACGAGGGTACGTAGACAACACTCTCCCCTATCGTTACTATGCATCACCTAGATAGATCTTGCGTGATCGTAGGATTTTTTTTTGAAATTACCGCGTTCCCCAACAAAACAACTATACTATCTATAGCCAAATCAAAGAGTAGAGAAGATAAAACATCACCATGTCTAGGCCTTTGTGAGTTTTAAAGTAAGGACCAATCTTATTAGTTACTCTAACCCCCACATTACCCCCTCTAGCAAGTATGACCCAGTCACACCATTTATTAGGGACTCATTTCATTTTAAGAAGTTGAATCACAAAAGGCCACTTAATTTTATCGTAAGCTAAAAGTCAAACTTAAACTATAGAGCACTATGTTTCTTAAAATAAATAGAATTTAAAGTTTCATGTAGTACAACCACTCCTTTCATGATGCGTACGCCTTTAACAAAAGAAGTCTGGGTAGAGGAAATAACATGGGAAACAATTTTGCCCAATCTGTTCATCAGAACCGTGGTAATGATTTTGATGCAAACATTAAAAATACAAACATGCCTGAACTTCTGAATTTCGTTAGCATCATTAGTCCTGGGAACACGAGTAATTATCCCATAATTCAGCCTAGCAATATATCGCCCACCATGATTAAAAATATCAAGAAGTCCTTTCAAATGCCATTGAACCAAAACCCAAAACTCTTGATAGAAATCTGCAGGGAACCCATCAGGACCAAAAATTTTATTTACCTCCATTTGCAAAACTACATCATGAACATAGAGAAAGGTTATACCAATTTGTCAACCACCTACCTCCTAGCGTATTTAAGGTAAATCTTGAGTTTGAAGAGCAATATTAGAACAATTAGGGTGTTCCAATAGCTTTATAAAATCCAGTAATGCAAGCCATCAACTGAACCTCACCCTCTATCACACATTCCTCTTGTTCTAAGGATGTAATCCTATTTTACCTTCTCCTCCCATTACGTTAGCGTGATAACATCTAGTATTATTTTTTCCATCTATAATTTTTTATCTTCATGTCTTTGCAGCCGCTTCAATTCTTCATGTTCTAAAATTCTACCAAGCTGGTCTCTAAGTTCTTTCTATTTTTTCAATAAAATCTAGTATTGAGGTCTCACCTAATGCTAACAATCCTCACGAATTATGTCAAATGAACATTATCCTAAGGAATCTAGTACCTCCATCGCTATTAAGCGAATGCCATAATAACTAGAAAAAAAATGAGAATCACAATCTTATAGGCCTGCAAAGCAAATATTCGCTTAATGTTTGTTTGTTTTTGGTTTTTTTTTTGACCCTGTGACCGTAGAACAATTGTTCTACGGTATTTTCATATATAAATTAAATAATGTACAAAGTACAAAGTACAAGAATCATCAAATCACCCAATGCCAGTTCTAGGTATCATAATAAAATGAAATTACAGATTCTGTTCAATCCACTGATCTATCTTTGCAGCCTTGGCATCCTTCGTTCTGAGTTTGATGTGCTGCATGCCTGCCTGAACATAGAATTTCCAGGTGTTCAAACTAGGAGGAGAAGATCTGAAAGTCTTATCATTCCTGACCATCCAGATGGCCCAGCAGCCCATGATAATGATCTCCATAGCCAAATCCTGGGGTAGAAGCGTAAACATCATTCCAATCTCATCGTAGGTCGAAATCCCTCGCTGTCTGTTTGGGAGGATACAGTTCCAGCAAATAAATGCAAAGTGGCAGTCCCAGAACAGATGAATTAAAGTTTCTTGTGTCCTGTCGATGCAAAGAGCGCAGTTGTAGTCAGGCAGATACATGTTTTTTCTGTGTAGCAGGTTCCTTGTACTAATTCTCTCATAGAGAAGCGTCCAGAGGAAGATCTTGTGTCTTAGCCTGCAATTCGATTTCCATAGCTGCCGGAAAATGTAGTGAGCCCCATTCTTGTCAAACAGATTTTTGTACATCTTCATTGCAGAGTAGTTTGGTGAGGCCCAAGTGTATGTCCACTTATCAGAGTCATCAGTGAGAGTCAGACCATGCAGTTGATCTTGAAGGATGTTGAATTGATTAAACGCTTCTTTGTGAAAGAGGTCGGTGGAAGCAGGTCTCAAAGGCTCGTAGCTCATGAATCTGGTTAAGTGTGATATCTTTGTTGATGGCAAAAGAATAGAGCTCAGGCATCTTTTGATGAAGTGGAAGGTCCAGCCAATTGTCATGCCACATCAGAATAGTCTCCCCCTTTCCTGGAATACATCTAGAATGCTTCTTGTATTCAGGCAAAGTCTGCAGAATGCCTTTCCACCAGAAAGAGCCCACCAATTTGTTGCTTGGCAGACCATCTTGATAATAAGTTTCCCATATAATCCTGACCCAAGGTGTGTCAACTTTGTTAAAGAATTTATGCAAGAATTTCATGAGCAGAGCCTGGTTATGCTTAAATATATCAAGGACTCCCAGGCCACCATGGGATTTGGGCTGACAAATTTTATCCCAAGAAACCATAACCATTCCTCTATCCTGGGTACCAAATTTTCTCCAAAAACAGTTCATGAGATAAGAATTGATCTGCTTGATCACTGTTTTAGGGATCCAAAGAGTACACATGAAGAAAGTGGGCATACTGGTGAAAACAGATCTAATGAGGGTCAATTTGTCACCAGTTGATAGCAGGGTAGAGCAACGCAAGAGCCTGGATTCAATCCTTTATAACATAGGGAGAAAGTCCACAATCTTCGGCTTAGCATGACACAAAGGAAGCCCCAGATATTTATGAGGCAAAGATCCAATTTGACAGCCCAATAACTGCGAAAGAGTGTCCATCTTGTCCCTGGGGGTGTTGATAGCAATGAGAGTTGACTTAGAGTAGTTCACTTTGAGCCCAGTGTATGCAGCATAATGGAGCAGAAGATTTTTGATATGTTCCAGCTGCCTACTATCAGCATTGGCCACCAAGATAGTGTCATCAGCATACTGAATTATAGGGTAGTCAGGGCACGAATGATGCATCAATGGTGATTGAATTAAATTGTTGTGCATGGCTTCATTCATCATGGATTGAAGAAGATCAGCAGCAATCACAAAGATGAGAGGTGATAGAGGATCACCTTGTCTGACACCCTTTTTACAGAGAAACTGTTTACCTGGAACTCCATTGAGAAGAACAGAGGAAAACCCAGACCCATAAATCATTTGAATCTAGTGAATCCACCTGGGACCAAAACCCTTAGCTCTCATGATCTGAATGATGGTCTCATGATTAAGCATGTCAAATGCCTTCTCAAAGTCAAGCTTCAAAAGGACCAGCTCTTTTTTACTATGGAAGCATTGGTGGATATATTCATAAGACCATGCAAGGCAATCCTGAATGCATCTTTTTTTAAGAAACCATACTGATTGGTGTGGACCAAATTTAGGATAACTTTTTGCAGTCTATTTGCCAACAACTTGGTAATGATCTTGAGTGTGCAGTTGAGCAAAGAGATGGGTCTAAAATCAGATGGTTTAGCTGCAGCATCAATTTTGGGGATGAGAGTGATAAAGGAGTAATTGATGCTTTGAATATTGACATTGCCATGGTAGAAATCATGAATGAGTCTGTAAAAATCCACAGCCACAATATCCCAACAGGACTTAAGGAAAGCAGCATTAAAACCATCTGGCCCAGGTGACTTGTCAGATGGCATATGATTGACCACCTCATCAATATCCTTGTTGGTGAATGGGATTTCTAGCTCTGCTAGATCAACTGATGGATGCAGTAGCTCATGAAGATTGAGGGGATTAGCAGCAGGTACTTTGGTTCCCAATCTGTCTTTGAAGGCCCTGAACAGGATGGCAGCCTTGGCCTGGTGATCATGAAATTCATTATCAGATTCATCCATGAGCATAGCAATACAATTATTTCTGTGTTTAATAGTGGCCTTGGCTTGAAAATATTTAGTATTTGCCTTCCCCATCTGAATCTGCCTAATGGTAGCTCTCTGCTTCCAATAAATTCTCTGATGATCCAGTAGCTGAGCAATGTGATCCTTTAGGATATTTCTCCCATTAGTTTCTTCTGTGGTAAGTGGTCTGAATTCCTCAAAATGATCATAGCAGAGTATAAGGAAATTAGTGTCTGCAATAGAACTCTTCAGGTCTGAGAGTTGTCTGGCCCAAATTTTAAGTCCTTTTCTTAATCTCTTGAATTTGGCTGCAATAGTTTTAGCACTATCCACTTCATTCACATCTTGTGACCAGATAGATTTGACCACCTCTTTAAACTGGGGATGTTTGATCCAGAAATTCTCAAATCTGAAGATGTTAGATCTAGGGATAGAGGAGCCAATTTTAATGTTGATGGGCACATGATCAGAGGTAGTTTTGGCCAATGGGTAAGCAAATGTGGCAGGATATTGTAGAGTCCATGATTCTGAGGTAAAACACCAATCCAACTTTTCCAACAGTGGAGCATCTTGCATGTTACGCCAAGTAAATTTCCTGCCCTTAAGGGGGACTTCAATCAGAGCTTGGTGATTAATGGCCTCATTAAAAGAGAGCATGTCCTCAATGCAATCTTCCCCTCTATTCCTGTTATGAGGATATCTGATATAGTTAAAATCCCCCAAAATAATCCAACTCGTATCTTCTGGAATGTGAAAGTTTTTAAATCAGTCAATGAAAAGCAATCTCTCTTGTGATTCACATGGTCCATATACATTAGTGAGAATCCATTGTTCCCCATTGTGCTTAGAGGTGAATAGGATAGAGAGAGCATAATTGTTGCTGTGAAAAACCTGCCCCCGAAAGATATGCTCATTCCATGCAACTAGCATACCACTGCCGCACTCCACAGAGGGAAGATATTCAAATTTACCAATCCTCTTGGGACAGAAATTCTTGAGATATGAACTGTCAAAAATCTCTCTTTTAGTTTCACGAAGACATACTATAGCACATTGAGACTCCTCAATTTTGTTATTAATCGCAGTCCATTTCTTGGGGTCGTTAATACCTCTGATATTCCAATTTAGGATATTCCATTCTCTGTTCATGATGGGTAGAAGTGCAGAACTTTCACAGGAATTAGCTAGGAGCTTATCAAACATTCACATTTAGGAGAGAGCAGGAACTTATATAGGTAAAATCATGGTCCCTCTTCCATAGGCCCCCAAAAGTACAGTAATGTTCCAAAGTTCATACAGGTACACATAGCAGCGGAAAGGAGAAATGTATTAGAAGAATATATCATTAACACCACCCTCTGGATACCAACTGAAGCAGCCAACTCAACATCCACTAGACTATTGCTGATAAAATGAGGGAATGGAGTTATATCCATTTCTTCCCAGGCTCCTTGGAGTTCTTGCTTCCCTCCTGCGGCGAGCATGCACCCTTGGACTTCTTGGGCTTCTTGGACAGGATTTCTTCAGTGGTGTCTTTGTCAACCACTTTAGCAGAGATAATGGGTGGCTTAGTGGAACAAGCAAATCAATCTTTATCCAAATATACTGATTGTTTGTAACCCTTAGCTAACTTAAGGAGTCTACAACTTCTCCTTACCTCAGTCTCAACCAGTGGGAATTTGTCCTTCCTCCTTTTCTTGTTTTGCAGTCCTGAAGTGGAGGAAGCAGAAGTCACTTCGGTTGGGTCAGCTTCTGTAGAGGTGGCCTGTTCAGCCAGAAGTGTTGAGCCTGTGAGATTGACAGGATCTGGGCATTTCTCAGGGATAACAAAAGGCATAGAGGTAGGACAAGTGGATCCTTGTACAATGATAGTCCATACTTTGGAGTTAACAAAATTCTTTGCCCAATCAAACTTTTCTGCTGATAAGAAATTAACTGCCAAAAATTTAACCCAGTCAGATGGAACCTGAATAGTTTCCCTGCTGTGAGGAGATGGAGCAAAGTGGGTTCTCCAAATCTTAGCACCTGTAGATCCAAGAAGATCCACCTCTGTCTGAAATTCAGTGGCAACTTCCTGTGGTGCAGCCTGAGTAGTCTTGTCAGTCATGTGGACTGTCCCTGAGCAAATAGTATGGGCCTGGTTAATATACTCAGGAACAGGGAAACCAGGTGGAGCAGATAGACCTTCAGAAATCTCACCTTCTGTTTCTAGTGGGGGAATGAACTTCTCAGGTTCATAAGCCTGAGTCTGACTGATCATGGGTGCACTTGCATCAGCAGTAACCACTTCTGAAGGAATGGGAATAGGAACAGTAGAAGGTGCAGCCTGTTCAGGACTCAGAGGTGAATTTACCTTGTTTAGTGTCAACTTGACTGAAGTTTGATATTCTAATTGCATAGGGTCCAAAGATCGGCCCTCTTGTACAGTCTGATCTTTCATGAAGATAAGGTCAAAGCTCTGGTCAATAAAAGGTTGCCTCAACAGAGCAGGTTGCAGAACTTCCACCACAGGCTCAGGTTGTTGGAGCAGAGCAAAGGGGGATGGCACCTGAGGTAATGGGCCAGGCCCATTGGGCTCAAAGGCCATATTCAAATCTGGAACCTCAAGTAAAACTGGCGCCAAGGGACCATTGGCAGATTCTGAAGAATTGGCTGAGTGATCAACATGACCATCTGAAACAGTAATACTGTTGTTGACGTTTCCTTCCACTGCAGGTGCATCATCAAAGGGCTCCATAATGTCATTGACAGCCAAAAATTCGCCCTGGTGCAGTTCCTGGTCAATGGGCATAGCCCAATGGCCCCAACCAGGCATGGGTGCCTCCTCAGCCTCATCAGCTTCAGGGTCATCCACTGCTACAAACTCATTATTAAGAGCCAACTGCAGGTTAACCTCAGGCAGATCATTGTGGGGGTGAAGATCATCATGCTCATGTTGCTGGAGTGGGCCCATGAAGTGATTATGCTGATCTCTATTTAGAACCAAACTTCTCCAGTTTAGCCCTTGATTGTGTTTTTGGAAGATGACATGTACATCTGTGAAGAGATGTGGACTATTTATGACTTGTGCATCCCTATCGAAGACATTGTTGAATCTAACATAAGCTTGTCCGAATGGGCAAGGCTCAATCTCAGAAAACCCCAGTCCTCTCTCTGTCAGAAAGTCAGTGAGTACCTCACGAATGGTGTTGAAAGCAACTGGCAGATTTGGCATCGGCACGATGGTGGCAATCGCCCAGTCCTCATGCGTGGCAGGGGCCACACCCGTAATGACACGAACCCTAGCGGGTCGGCCTGCCACCTGAATGCTCTGATGATTAGGAGGAAGGAAAGGAGTCGGATCAAAGGGGAATGTGGCCATGGGTGGAGTGGTGGTTGTGGTCAGAACCGAAGGATTTGGTGGCAACAATGGGGATGAGTTGGGCGACGCAGGCTGGATGACTGCAGCTAGGAGACGCTAGGATATGGAGTTTGGGGAAGTCCGATGATGGTGGTTGTGTATCTGGGAAGGGCGCGGACGAGTATTAACTGGTGAATCCTGGTTGGTCGGTTGATGTGATGGTTGTGCAGTCACAATCGCGGGAATAGTGCATTCTTGCCTTGGAAACTCAATCGTCCGGTGGGCTACCGGGCTGGGAACAGGTGGTGGGCTCTGATGATGGGCTGAGGAGTGGCAATCCTTGGCAATGTGTCCCCAACGTTTACAAGACCGACACTTAATGTGATTCGTACAGCTGGGCCTGTTATGGCCCGAGAGGAGGCAACGGACGCAGAACAAATTTTGAACATGCGAGGATCCCGCCTTAGTGGCATTTAAGTTACCATTGAAGGCATTGATGTCCGTTGATCGAGCCTGCACCGAAGATGGCGCACGATTTGAAAAATTCTCAAGGGGCCTAGGAGAACCAATGTTCCTGCGGGCAGAATCCCGATAGATCGCCGGAGATCTAAGAGCTTGAAGATAGGTTTTACGTGGATGCTTGTGAAATATATGAGTCCACTCATCCTCTTTTTCTTGGAGGTATTGATCAAGTTCCCAGCTCGAGTTTGGCCCGCCATTGCCCCAAAGAAGGAAGTTGATATTGAGTAAGGCTATGGAGATGCTACCTCCTTTGATGATTGAAAAACCCACCTCTTTGGAAGAGACCGAAAATTTGAACGACCAATTTTGCAAGCGCTCGACCTTAAAAAGAGATGCACGACCACCAAAGAAAGCAAGAAGGATGGTGCTTACGGATTCATTGGTAAGACGGATTTGGGATCTCTTAAATTCCACCACCAGGAGGAATTCCTCATGATATTTATCAGCTTCATAGTTGATGGGGACTCCCCATTTCCTCCAAACTTCAGCGGCGAAATCTTGCCCCACGTCAAAGTTTAGATCAGCGAGAGCCATGACCAGCTTGCGGGCGTCGTGTGACACCGACCGGTGAGCAGGGTGGTGGACGCCGGGGCCGGAGCGGCCACCAGCGGGGGCTAGGAGCGGGGGGCTAGGAGCGGGGGGCTAGGAGCGGGAGAAGTGTCGTCGTACAGCTCTGTTTGTTTTTGGTTCTTGCCATATCCTTCTGTTTTGGAAGAATAATCTCATGTGATTTACATTTAATATGGATTATGTTATTGTCTTTAAATATTCATATCAAGATTTCCTATATTTGGGGTGCTTTGTACATATGGTGAATCTTTGTAATAGATAGGTCTTCTCGCAATAAAAAGTGTATGAAACAATTGACAGAAAATATAGTTCATCTAAACTACTTATGCGATTAAGAATCGTTATAATTTTTACCTACATAAAACACATAATATTCTCCGTGTGTTTTGAAAACCTCAAGCTTTTTCCCTTAGGTAATTAATAATTGGCACTATTTGTTCTTTTAAATGTGTGTATTAACACAGAAACCAAATACTACGAGTCACTCCCTTGTGTTGAAACCAAAACTGGAAACTACATACTCCAATATTGATTAGTACTAGCTAATTACGCGTGTGTTGCAATGGTCGCATACATATTCCGGTGATTTAACACTAATTATATCTGACATATGCCTTACACCCACCATATTCTAGATTTTGATAAGATTTAATTTGAAGTGAGTATGGGTAGGGAATGCAAGGAAAGTTTTGGTTTAGTTGAGATTCCGATAAGATTTGATTTGATTTGGGTATTCGTAAGAGAAGCAAAGGGAAGTTATGATTAGTTGTGATTTTGTAAAGATTTGGATTGATTAAGTTGAGTTAATTCAGTACGTAATTTTGAGAAAGTACCAAGTGGGTTTAGATTATTCCAAGTTACTCTATTTATCTCTACTCTTATGGGGAGTTGGTAGACGGGTATGGTTTATTTTCGTCGGGTTTTTATTCATCTCACATCCCACCACCCCTCCCACCGGTTTTCTCCTTCCATTAAAGTGGGAGATCTTCTTTTGTGCTTGCTTTGACAAGTGTTGATTCAATTCAATCACGTAAATAATAGGTAATTAAAAATTCAGAAATCGCACCATATATGTGAGATCACCTTCCTAAAATATAAACATAATATTTTCTCGATAACCTTCCAAAACAAAATGAGATATTCCATAACAAATCATTAATCCCCCGCACTGGTGTTGAAATAGACAGTGTTCCAAGAATAACAAGGAAAATAAACTAAAGTAGCGAAGTGCTCCATGGTGTTGGAGAAGGAAAAAGTGTCCAAAAATAAAATGAACAAGAAAGAAAGAATAATATAGAAAATAAGTAGGAATATGTTCAAAAGGAAAATAAGCAGGAATGAGAACTAAAACTGGCGAGGAAAGGAGGAACAAGAAGAAGAGGCGTCACTGAAAAATACATTGATGTTGACATGGTGCTGGTTGGCGCCAATGAAACGGGTTGGCGAAGAGGCTAGGAGTACAAGATCTAGGGAAGGAGGATGAAGAGAAGAACGACAATTATCCCTTCTACCTATGAATGGTGTCTGGGATGGAAGTGGAGCTTATTGGTGACTAGGAATATGTTCAGGTTGCCACTCGCCTCCCACGTCAATGTGTATTTGCAAAGTTGAATGCACCTTTGAGACTGATCTCTATAGTTATTTATTGTTTTGTGTCAATAGTATGTGTTAGTTTAAGCCACTCTATTATATTGTAAATATGGACAATTGCATCTCTGTTGCAACGCACGACGAAGGTGAAGTGGGCTTTATCTGGTTTTAAAGGAGTATGTTCCAGCGAGAAATGTCCTGCTACGGCGGGAAACCGAGCGAGAAGCAGAGGGTCCGACAGAAAAATAGAATGGTGCGTTGTGGGGTACGGTTTTTCTGTTGGGCCCGTGTGTTGGAGATAATATGGTTGATAGTCCGGACAACAACATTTCCCCCTCATATATGGTCTGATTTTTTGGGAGCCCAGACTGTGAGCCTGCTGACCGTCCGTTTAATGTCTGAACACGCCCGGATGTATGAGGAGAAATGATGTCTGACCTTGAAGATGATCTTAATCATTTATTTGATTCATTTATGTATGCATTATAGCCCGTAGCAACGCACAAGCGTTCCGCTAGTTTTGATTTTAATTCTGTTTGGCATCAGTTGAGAGTACAGAAAAGATCAATAAAAACCAATGAGGAGGGGGTCGTGGGAAGGGTAAAGAGGAAGGAGGGGAGATGAGGGAACCAACTCATCTTTAATAGTAGAAGATAGAGATAACTTTAAGGACGAGGTGATTCGGTGCCCGGCTCAGCTGCGCCCGCAATGAACAGAAAATACAAAAATAACACTAGAAAAATTCAAAAAATCCATTTTATTTTTTTGCATGAAATATAATTTGGTGTGTGAGGTGTGCTCCAAATTTCAGATTTATTTGGACAACTGGGTAGCTGTTGGCAAAAAAGACAAATTTGTGGTCTGCAAAAAAGTTTATTGTTCATGTATTGTTCTGACCCGATTTGTCTTTTTCAGTATTTTTTTGTGAATTTTCTCTTCACCGGGTGTAGATGAGCCTGGGCTCATAAATGGATATTCGTAACTTTAATATTCTTATATTCCTTAAAAACACTAATATCCTTATAGTTTTCCTTATTTAACTTTCCTACTAAATTGCACTTTAGTTTCTTTCCTATTAGTTTGTAGAAGTAAAATTCCAAAATGACCCTACAAAATAATTAGCATGATCATACCTTACCTGCCAAAAAAAAAGCATGATCATAAGTACCTTGCAAGAGTTAATGCTACCAGTGGATCATAAAATATGGAGGGCTCCTACCGATTTGGGAGGGTCTTAAAAAGGTCGTTATTGGATCTGCAAACGCCATGGATCAACAACTAGAAATAACATCTCAAAAAAAAAAAACTGTTGCACATGCCGTGCCAATCATCTCGGAACTGGATCTGAACGATTCACGGGTGGGGGAGGGAACACACGCCACATGCTGGTGCCGGCGCCGGCGCCGATGCAGGCCACCGATCACTGCACGGACGGCCAAGAACGTGTCGCCATAACCGATGATTGGATTCAGAACACTATACAGATGGTTGTCCAATAGGAGTACAAATCGTATGTGACCAATCGCTAGGGCGACACGGGGGCGATCTCGCGCCGCCGCCCCTCGTCGTCACCACGTTCCTCCTGTCCTCGCCGCTGCCAGAGGCTAGCGCCGGGCAGGCCCTGGGCGCAGCCAAGGACGGTGGCGGCGGGGAGCTTCTCGCGCTCGGGCAGGCACATGGATCGGATCCGCCAGATCCGTCCGGCCCGGGCCTCGGGTTTGAGGCGGCGGCCTCTCGGTGAGGGCGGCGTCGTCCGGGAGGCGGGCGGCGCTCGTCGGAGTTGTGGACCGCGTCTTCTCGGCCGCGCGGGCGGCGAGTTGGCGGTGGATGCGGGCGCCACGTGGAGGGATCCCCTGCTGCTCTCCTTCGTCAGATTTGAAGACGGCGCCACCGTGCTGCTGCTTCCTCCTCGTCAATCCGGCCGTATCCGGTGGCGGACTGCGCGGATGTGGGATTGGGATCTCTGGATCGGAGTAATTTCTTGGCCGGCTGCGACGGCCACGACGCCGGCGGCGCCCCAGGCGCTGTTTCCTTCTTGAAGGCGGCTTCGAGATCCAACTCCCTCCCCCTCGTCCTCCCCCTGCACCCGGGTGAAAACCCATAACTTTGGTTGGGCGGCGGCTGTGCCTGGCTCCATCACCTTCTTGAAGGCGCCGCTTTGGGTCCGCGGGGAGGTGGGACAGCTGCAACGCGTTCTTGGCGTTCCTGATGGCAGCGGTTCTCTTTAGTGGTGTCGTTTCACCATGGCGGTCGGCTGGTCCGGCTCTCGTGGTGATTGTGGTGCCCAACTCTTCGCTGTGTCTTCCTGGGGTGCTCCCGTCTCGTTCAGAGAGGCTGGAGGTGGAGCGGCTTCATCTTGCACGGAGCTTCGGTGGAGATGTCAAGTCATGCTCGACCAAGCAGGTGCTACGCCTTGTCATGCTCGGTCGGCAGGTGCTACGCACGGCAGATCTTCCAAAGACTTCAAACTGTCGGCTGGTGGTACTTGGCAGCATGGTGCTGAGGTGTATCGATGGCGACCGCGACGTCCTCAGATGTTTGCGCGTAGGGAGGAGGTGCCGTTGGGCGCCGTGGTGGCGTCGACGATAGCTGGACCGAGCAAGGTTGATGCATTAGTACAGTTCTGAAGATGGAGCGGTGGAAGTTGGTGGCGGCGGCCTCTGAGTGCACGCCGGACCGGTGAGACCCATGCCCGGCAGGCGTCCTGGATGGGATCTCAGGTTTTAGATGTTAGGTTTGGCTATGATGCCTGTTTGGTATTAGGCCCAGGCTATCTGCGCCCCTTCATCAACTGGATAGAGTGGCTTAGACGGCGGCTTTAGTCTTACTGTTGTATTACTTTGTAAGGTCTTGTGAGAATAATTAATAAAGTGGCCGTATGCATCGCCCAGATGCAGAGGCCGGGGATCATCCTCCTTTTCTAAAAAAAAGGGTTCTACTTTAAGGACCATCCAATCAAACATTTGTGTGGACCTCCATTCCTGCTAAGCACTATACCGTGGCACGTAGAAGCAGGACAGCAACCCCTGTGAATGTGATCATACATATTACAGGCCAACGCAATCAAGTGGAATCAATGGCCCCTCCCCTTGTCCATCCTCCATTGTTCTCTTCAAGAGTGTGGCACCAGCTTCAGGATCGCATCTGAACAATAACAATCAGATAACGGAGAGCCAAGAGAAACACTGAAATGCTACTCTTTGTCTTTGGCATCCAACCATGTTGGTTGAAATGCTTCGATTCCTCGTGAATTATTGAAAGCGGCAAGATGCAGAGACAGGTGTGCAGTCCGGTGTCACTGAACCTGATGAAGAATCCTGTTGCCGCGGGGCACAGAAAACAACTTCGCACATCAACACTTGGCTGCCGCTGGCCGGGGCCGCTCGCCCGCTCGATCCACGTATACCCCGCAATCCAAATACAAAATGCTCATGAGCTTTGGAGAGCTGCTGCCCGAGGAATACATCTGCAAAGCTCTCCTCGGGATATACTCCAGCCTGACACGACAGGTGACATGAGCATATGAAATGAAACTATTTTTTTTAACTCTATATGAAATGAAACTAGTTTTCTCACACCAACCCAAGAAAACTCGTAAGCATCCGAGCGTTTGATGAACTAGATCCGAATATCTTGGGTTCGGTCACCGATCCCAGACGCAACTCTGCAACATCTTTTCTTCTGCCATTGAGCTGGGGGACTGGGGAGGGAGGTGACCGTCGTCGTTTCTTTCCTGCCTCTTCTTCACCTTCCCCTTACGCGAGCAGGAATCCAATCCAGATGGCCTCGGGAGCCTCTGCGTCGTGTTGCCCTTGGCGAGCTCTTCTTCCTGCTTGCGCCGCCTCCCTTTACTATTATTTTTCTTTTCTCTTTTTGTTCAATTCTTACATTTTTTTAAAATATCGTGAATATTCAGCAAATTTGCAAAAAATAAATTCCATAACATTTACTGAATTTCTGTTTTTCGAATTTGCAAACTTTTCCAAGTTCGGGAAATTTTTCAAAATATACGTTTTTTTTCAAGTTGTGTTGACTTTTGTCATATCTCATGAACATTTTGTTTCTAAGTTCCGCATAAGGAAAAATAAATAAATTCCCTGATCTTTGTTTGAAATTGTGACCTTTTAAAAAAATTCTCAAACACAACACTTTTATAAATTTGTGATCATTTTATGATCTCACCAAAATTTTAAAAACTGACAGAAAAATGGTTAGGTTTCTCGAGGACAACGACCATCAGATAATAAACGAGATAAACCCACGAATGAGTAGCGAGCAGGTAGTGAGCACGATTGCTCGGCCGACCCACGGGCGACGCCCTATGCGTTCTTGCGCAACCTGGTGCATTAAGCGCTGACGAGGCACTCTCCCACGGATATTACATCTTCATACTAAGAGACCTATCATCCGCTTGCCTCAGGTGATGCAAGATGGGCCCAGCCTAGTAGCGAGCAAGACGTTTCTCAGGGATTACTTTTACCCATTGATTTTCGTTTCTCATTCTTGTTTTGCTTTTAAATCTATTTTTCAAGGTGGTTTTATTATTTCTTTGGGACTTGTCTGAGTTTGGGATAATGTTTGAAAATCATGACCATGTTTTCAATGCAATATTTTTTATATTTAAACATTTTTATATTGGAAATGTTTTAATAAAATATTAAATAATTCTCAACCGTGTTATTTTATTTGAGAATATATTTTTTAACTTTGTGGATAGTTTTTTCAATCTTGAATGACTGGTTAATGAAAACCGATTGAATAAGCCGAAGGAAACCAAGTCAAAGAAAAAATCGCTAGATCTGGTGCTGAGATCCCACCAACTACAGGAGAAAACTCCACATACTAAACAACATTATCCACTCCTTTCAAACTACGCACCAAGATTTAGAAAGGTAGGTGGTGAGCATGGTTGTAGGTGTAGAACAATTCAGCACGAGCAGACATCACGATGAGATGGAGAAACTGGACACAGTTTCGTCGGAAGAACAAGAACACGTAATCAAGGCCAGCAAGTTGACAACGAGAGGAAGTCCGCTACTTTGTTTTCCCACAAAAGAAATCATAAGTTTGTCTAGGGCAAAAAACACATTGACGACAAAAATTCGAATATTTAGCAGAGCAGGTTTCATCCATGTTCTTCCCTATAATTGTAGCCAGATAAATAAATAAAATGAAGTGCCTATATATAGTCGCACGCGATTTCCTAGAGAATATTTTTTTGCAGAAATTTTGTAGAGAATATTTGGATGCATTATGCATGCTTGCATGTTCCGTCCTTCAAAATAGATAGACATCAACCCAGAGACCCAGTCATGCATCGCCAGTCTAGGCACACGTAAGAAAAAACCTGTCAATCGATCATGCTTCAGTGCACTGCACACACACGTGGTGCTAGAATTTTTCTACGTATGAAATATCCTACGAGATCACACGTGGTGCTAAAAATCGGTCATGTTTGTTTGGTCACGGTGTTCTACATGCGAGATCACATTGAAATATCCTAGACCTTTAAATTTCCATTCAATCATATCCATTTGAACGTGTAATGGATAAAATCAGAAGAAACGGCCAGCATAATTCGACATTTAATTGTACAGCACGTAAAGGACCAGCATAATCCTATCCGTTTGGTCACGGCTGCCGCATGAGCTCCCTCGCTCGCCCCAGTGTCGCATACGAGTGTCTCTCACTCTCGCCAACGACTATGGACAGGAAAATAAGCGGGCCTTGTGGACGATTTTGTGGCCGAGATCCAAAACCAAAAGTTGAGAGCCGTCCTAAGGGCATCTCCAGCCGCGCCCCCAGGAAGGCCTCCTCAGGCGTTTTTTCGTGCCGGCGCCGAAAAAACGGCCCAGTCGCGCCCCAGGAGCCCGATTTTCGCCAGCTTGGGCCGAAAACAGCGCCGGCGGACCCAGCCTGAACCCGGGCGCGGGCGCCCGGCGCCGGGCGAACTGTTTTGGCACGAAAAAAGCAGCGGGCCCGCTTGGCGTCAGCGACACGGCTCTCTTCTCGGCCCTTCGTCGTCCTCATCGCCTCGTTTCCGCGGCGAATCAATGCCAAAGCTGCAGCGCTGCAGCGCCGGTCAGCCTGCCATTGATGCTCACGGCGGCGCAGGTGAAGACCGGACGACGCGTCCCTCGCCCTCCTCGCCCGCCACGCCAGCGTACACGGTGGCACGCGCGCCTCGGCCTACATATGACGCGGCCCGACGCGTTCGGCGACTCACACTCTCCCGCCGTCGTCGTTCCTCCCTCTCCTCTCCTCTCTTTCGCCGTCTCCAGTTCACACCCATGGCCGAGCGATTCCCAGGCGACGGCGCGGCTTCTCCGGCGTCCGCATCGGCGCCAACGCCTCTGCACCCACCGGCCGCTTCGTCCTCGTCGAGCCCAAGCCGGAGCCCGGCTTGCCCGCGGAGTACGAGGAGGTAGCCCGGCGCGGCTTCTCCGACGAGGACGCCATGCGGTGGGCGCTGGACGACTACCTCCGCGACGAGATGGTCCGGCAGCGCCGGGCCCTGGAGGAGATCGCCACCCGCAAGCGTGGGCGCGAGGACGAGCACGGCGTCGTCGTCCTCGACAGCGACGACGACGAAGACGCCCCTGGACCGTCCAACCCGCCACGCCAACCGGGGGAGGGATGTAGCAGGGACGGCGGAGGCGTAGGCGGGGGCGGCGACGACGACGACGACGATGACGACGACGGCGGTGACTACATGCGGTTCTACAGCCTCCTCAGCATGTAGAACCGCGTGGGCGGGCGGCGAGGCGGGCGGCGAGGGAGACGGCGGGGGTAGCCCGCGGTAGTTTTTTTTTATAAAATATATTTAAGTTTGAATGAACTCGCCGATGTTTGCGTTAAATTTGAGTCGTTTTTGCGCCGTATTTGCCTTTTTTGACTAACCGTGGGCGCCCTTGTTGGGGGCATCACGGTCCCGATCTTGCGGTTTAAGCGCGGTGCGCCCCAGGCGGTTTTTGCCCTCTGGGGGCCAACGGCTGGAGATGCCCTAACAACCGAGTGATATTATCTCCCGCCAGCCAACATGCCAGCATGCATGCATGAGTCCTGTTTTTTCCAAGTTCAATTCAAAGACGTTTTCGAACGTCCTCCTCATCTTCTCATGATCCCATCGAGTTCAAAAATATCCACCACTGTCAAATTGGGCCGAATGATATGCTAACATCTTGATTCGGCAGAAATCACATATCTGACCTGAGAAAGAAATCAAATCACAAACTGACCTGCTCACGAAAAAATTTCACTTTCCTGACCCTTTGGTGTGGCGCCCGACAGCTGGGCGCCGCACCCTACAGTGCAGCGCCCTTACCGTCGGCGTCGCACGTCCTGCCAGCGTGGCAGCCCTGGTCGATTATGGCCCCACAGACTGACCTTTGCAGCGCCCTAAGACTTAGGCGCCACAACTGTAATGTGCAGCGTCTATCTCTTGGGCGCTGCACAGTCTGTGTTCCACTTGGGCTGGCCCCATCCTCTCTCCCTCCACCCCCACTCCACACACCCCTACCCCACCAAAACCCTTGCGGCCTCCTCTCTTCCCCTCTCCCCTATCAAATCTTTCTCAAATCTTGCAAATCCGGAGTGTTTGACCGTGGATTTCAAGCCAACCCTCCCTTAAGGTAATCTCCTCCGATCCCCTCGTTTTCATCCATAGGAATTGTCACATTTGCTCAAATCTTGCTAGTTTAGGGGAAACCCTTGTTTTTGCTTGGATTTGCAAATTTGTGTTGAATGATGTTATATTTCTTTGCTAATTTGGGTTGTTTAGGCTTCCATAGTATGCTAGGGTTAGGGTTATGTGTGTTTGATGTTGGTGTTAGGGTTATGTTATGGTTAGGGTTGTGGTAATTGTTATGTGGGGGTTAGGGTTATTAATTCATATATATGTTAGGGCATATGTGTGCAAATATTTTCTTAAGTATTTACTTGATATATGTGTGTTTTTATTATTGTAGGGATGGGGAGAACATGTGTTTATGTTCATCATGTGGATAAAGAGGCCTTTTGAAAGGCAATGTTGAGACGGACCCGGATGAGCTTGACATGGTGTTTGAGAGTAGTCCTAGCTATGCGGAGCTTTTGGAACAAGTGAGGAAAGATTTGAATTGGATGGACCCAAGTGACGTTGTTGAGTTCGAGGGAAGGCATAATGTTGGTTTTGGAATGCACATCCGTTGGAAGACAATGCATGTGAACTCCGAGCAACGTTGGGTTGCATACAAGGAGACGATTGCCGAATCTCTAGACAAGGCTCTTGAGTTATTTGCCTCCAAGAAGGTTGAGTCTACTTTGAATGTAGACTTGAACCGGAACCCCTCCCGTTGGTTGCTAGCACTCCCCCACCCATGAACCAAGATCAAATGAGTGAACCTCAATTCACGCAACAAGATTGGCCAACATTGAGCCCGACTCCAAACAACCAAAATGAAGGTTTTGAAGAGGAGAATGATGAGTACGAGGAGGATGAAAACGAAGTTGACCTCCATGACAACAATGTGGGTGATCTCGACCAATATCATGTGCAAGAGACAATGGACCAATCCATCCCTTTTTCCCGTGCATATGCATCGGACTCGGATGACGATGGTCCCGATGAAGAAGTTGATGAGGAGGGGTTCACGCCGAAGGAGGCCGAAGCATTCAAGAAGGTATTCGGGCGGGATCACAAGACACCATGAACCATGTCGTAGTAATGTTTGAATTGTCTTAAGTTATGAACTCGTCGGCATGAAATTTGTGTTTGTTCAAATTGTTGTGATGCTGCAGTCATTGTAAGTATTGTGGATGTGATGCAAGCCAACTGTGGCTCTCTGGATGGTCATGGAAGTAGTGCAGCGCCCTAAGGTCGGCGCTGCACTATCTGATCTGGCAGCGCCAAGTGTTGGGCGCCACGATCTGATGCAGCGCGCCTAACGGTTAGGCGCTGCAGTGCTGCTATAAGCAAAACTGCAGAAACAGATGCCAGTTTGGCATCCTGCAGCAGCACTCACATAATAAAAGTACTGTAAACACAAATACCATATCATTTAAGACAATTCAACATTACTTCAACACTAGTAAGAGTTCATCCACATATAACATAACCTCATAAGTTCATCAACATATCATTTAAGACAATTCAACATTACTTCAGGTTCGCAAACACAAATACCACACTAGTAAGAGTTCACCAACATATAACATAACCTCACAAGTTCATCAACCTAATTAAGCGGCTACACTTAACATGAACAAGCACTAATTCCTTCCGCGTGTTCCTGGTGGCACGCCTGCCGGCAAGCTTCTTCTTCTTAGGAGCACGAGGCTCCTCTTCGTGCACTTCCTCCTCCGCCTCCGCCTCCGCCTCCTCCTCCGCCTCATCATCCAAGCTAGCCATCCGCGAGGTCCCTACGACCACCTTTGGGTTGCCTCTGTTGTCATAGTCGTTGGGCGTGTACCGGCGTCTGGGCTGCCTAGGCTTCAACACATATGCGGACCGAGCTTGAGCGTCCGCCAAAGTCATGTCATCATCAACCTCATCGCCCCTATCACACAACGAAACAATATGGTGAAGGCCGGTGTCGTAATCAAGTGAGAATCACATCTAAAGGATTAGTCATACCTCTTGGGTGATCCCACCCTCATCATCCATATAAGCATATGAGGAACTCACATCGTCCCCCTCATGGTGAGATGCGGGTGCGATGGTGTACAGCACCTAGAGGCAGATGGTTCATCATATTCAGGATCACGGCAACTGAGAAGGTTCGATAACCGCCTTAACTTCTTGGCCTGACGCTGTAACATGAACAAGTGTGTAAGATATCAAACTTCGCAACATAGACTGCCTCTCATAGTGAATGCGATATGTACCTTGAGGAATGCTCGTAGTGAACCATCATCATTGCAGTTCCAACGGTGTCTTCTCCGAATAGACTGGCTCTCATCAGCTGCTTTCTTGATCTCGGTGCGCTGCGGATGAGAAAGAATGAATGCGTTAGCCATTCAAACATGTGTAATACGGTCAACGGGAAAGTAAAGAGGGGAACACTTTACCACATAGTTAATCACCGGAACAGCAGGGACACCTTGCCCTTGCACGACATCTCTGTTGTACTTCCCTTTGCTAGATCCTCAAAGTTTACGGGTTCTTCAAGAATATCCTCATTATATGCGGCGGGCATATCTCAACTCGAGTATTTCCAATAAACCATCGTGCGTAGTTATCAAAAGCAATTGGGTTGTGCTCACGAAGCGGGCGCGTGCGATTACTCTGAGCTTGCTCCACACAAAGCTGGAAGCGGGTAACATCTGTGAGAATGATGCTTGTCCCGATCCTTTATCTTCCGTTGCCTTCTCTGTCCAACCTGCGTGGTATAAAACCAAACATTAGCACAATCAAAAGGAGTCCCGATGATTAGACAATACGCAGACATGCTCTCTTACCTATGAAGTGCTTTATCCGTGTCCACCCATTCCGGCGGGTGAGGTTGGAAAAGACCAAACTGACGATACACGCGATGCGGCAAATGAAACTCAACCGCCCAGTTGCATATCAATGGGCGCCGCATAAGCCAGAGATCCTTATCCTGCAAGCACATCGGGTTGAGGTGGAACTCCGCGGTGTACCCCAAGCTCTCACCCGCGCCATATGGCTGCCATTCCACCTATGAAACAGGGCAACAATGCAAATTTGATGACTATTTTTCAAGCAAGCATGAGAAAGGACTAAAGTAATGACCTCCTTACCTGCTCAGGCGTAATCGTGTCCAACTCGGCAATGTACTTTTGGTACATGAGATTGACATCGTTCGTCATCTCGGAAACGATATCCCACTTGTAAGCCCACGTGGGGCGCCGTAATTCATCATGTTCATCTCGCATACCAAGGATCAAACTCGACGCTTCAAGGCCCAACAGGCAGACACTCCCAGCTCCATACAGAAAGTAGAAGCAGATTACCACCAATGCCTGCACTAGGTGTGATCCTGCAACACGCATCGTCCAGCTACATATGAAAGAAAAACAATGTTAACTTGACAGCAAGCTTGCATTGCTAATGAAATGAGTTGATCACAAAACAGACCAACTACTTGTCGGTACAAGTAGGCAAGAGTCGCTGAACCCCAGCTCCATTTGCTATCGAAGACGGTCAACGCCTTCAGCCACATCTATGGAGCGTTCTTGCCAGTGGAGTCAGGAAACAAAGTCCTCGACACAACGTACCACATATACACACGAGCATGTGTCTGGATCACATCATCAATGGCATCCGGAGGGCACGTCGCAAAGTTATTTTGAATCCACGTGAAAGCAGCTCCGGCTGCTTTCCTTTCCCTCTTCTTCTTCTCTTCTCCCTCCTCTACATCATCCTCAGCCTCGGTAGGAGCCATACCGATAAGAGCAATCATCTGCTCGCGCCACCCATCAGAATCGGTGCTCATACTGAGAGGCCTCCCGTCGATAGCAAGCCCGGTGATCAACGAGACATCCTCGGCGTCCACGGTCATCTCCAGTCCGAAGATGGAAACTGTGGGTCTCTGGCCTCCACCGATCAACAAGAGCGGATACCAGTGGAGCGTTCAGATTCGGCGTGGACCGGCTGACCAACAGAATCCACGGGAGTAGTCCTGCCTGCTTGATGTACGGTGTGTACCGCTCATCGTAAGGCATGGCAGGACCAGAGACCCCGTGATACCGAATCTTCAGAGGTTCAAGCTTCTGCAAAAAACAAGTAATGACAAATCTTAGGGCATGTAAATTTCAACTAAAGGCAAATTTGCAAAATATTTAGATTACTCATTATTACCTTATCCTTCTCGCGCATCATGTAGGCCCGGTGTTGCACGTCGTGAGACATCGTCCGAAGCCAAACCATCCTTACAATTTCAAACAATAAACATATAAGAGTTCATCTTCATCTCAAATATCGGTATACACTAAACATATAACATGTGTTCAACTACAAGAATCTCAACATTTCCTTCTCACACAATGAATATGTCATACAAACATGTGTTCAAATAAACTAAACATCTAATGTTTCAAATAAACTCAACATCTAATATATATCTAAACAAACTTCTCATATATGTCTACAAAAATCAACATCTCATAGTTATCTATAAAAATAGGCATCTCATACATATCTAAAAAACTAAACAATATAGGCTTTCACCAACAAGAATCATATATTGTGAACTAATAAATAACACTACGGTACTACCAATATGAATACACATCCTAAATCGAGCAAACCAAACAAATCAAGGGTTCCATCAAATCTTGGACAAATCTCTATAATGGCAACAAATTTACGGAGCAAAAGAAAGAGAAGGGAAGAGTTTACCTAGTAGGATGGATTGGGGATCGAATCCACGGATCAAATCTTCAGATCTGAGAGGATGTGGGGGATTAGATGGGGCGCCCGCCGCCGCTGCTCTCTGTCGAGAGGGAGAGATGAAGATAACTGCCTGGTCGGGCTGGGTCGGCAGCGCTTAAGTCACCGTGCAGCGCCCAGCGCTTAGGCGCTGCTGCGTCAAAGTGTGGCGCCTAGATCTTAGGCGCTGCAGCGTGTGGGGCAAGAATCGGACCAGGGCTGCCACGCTGGCGTGACGCGGCGACGCCTAAGGGAAGGGCGCTGCACTGTAGGGTGCGGCGCCCAGCTGTCGGGCGCCACACCAAAGGGTCAGGAAAGTGAAATTTTTCGTTGAGCAGGTCAGTTTGTGATTTGATTTCTGCCTCAGGTCAGATATGTGATTTCTGCCTCTTGATTCCAGGTTGACAGGCACGTACAACACCTTACTAATTAAGACAATGAACCCTGATGGATTGACCAGTGTGTCTGCGGACCATGATTGTATGATCACTGTCATAGTTGTTGTGTAGTAAAGATGGCCGAGATTGGCAGTAATCATGGTGCCTACATCATGACCGCATGATCACCACACATAGTACTCGGGGTTGGGGCCTATAGACTTCGCAACAGAAAGGCAGGACGGGTTACACCATCCACGTCCTTTTTATGCTTAAGTTATTTTTAGAAAAAATAGATTATTTGTCATTTTGTCTTACCACAATCAAACACTAATTTAGCAAATAAAGATGTTCCATCTCAATCAAACACTAATTTACCACAATCAAACACCTTTATTTCTTCTTGGTCACTGAAAACTACTCCCTCCGTCCCATAATGCAAGACGGTTTTTTACTCAGTGTAGTGTCAAAAAACGTCTTATATTATGGGACAGAGGGAGCATAAATGAACCCTCCAGGATAGACTCTGGGCTGTATCGCGCAAAGTGAAGACCCTCTTAGGCAGATCAGGGGATGCATCGTAAAGTTCCCCCTAATTGTCCAGACCCTGAGGTCGTCTCATCCGTACCGAGTTCCATGTGTATATACGCGGGGTTGCATCGAAGTAAGAACATCAATAGGGTAAAAAAACATGGATGAAAAAAGTAAAAAAAATAGCAGAACAGGTTTCATACATGTTCTCCATTTTGTTGTCGCCAGATAAATCGAAAATGGAAGTACTTGTAAATATTCTCCGAATATTTTGAACCATTATGCATGCCTGCATGTTCACTGCACTATACTTTTTTTTTGCCGACGCGGGGGGGCTGGCCATTTTATACCTGGCCTGAAAAAGCCTGACCCGACCCAGCCCGGTCTTGGCCGCGGGCTAGGCCCATTTGAGCCTGAAGGTCGGGCCATGCCCGGGCCTGCCATATTTGTGACTTACTGAAGAGGCCCCGTCCAAGGCCCGATGAGATTTTTCACAAATGGGCCGGGCTTGGGCCTGTGTTCTAGGCCCAAAGGCCGGGCCCGGGCCTAGGTATTTTGCATCGGGCTTGGTTAGGTTCGGCCTGACGGATGGCCAGGTATACACTGCAGACACGTTGTGCTAGAGTTTTTCTACGCGTAGGTTATGTTAGTTTGGTCACGGTGTCCTACATCCGAGTTCACATTCAAATACCTTGACCTTTAATTTTCCATTCAATCCTATCCATTTGAACGTGTAATGGATAAAATCAGAAGAAACGGCCAACATAGTTTGACATTTAATTGTACAAGCACGTAACGACTAGTACAAGTAGGCATCATGTGTATGTATTGCTGCTGCCTCTATCTTACCAAACAGAGTGGCAAACACGAACCAACCTATGATTCGATAGTTAAGAGGACAATTGTATTTCCTGCCCATCAGAGTTTAAGTCCCAGACATGACATTATTGCTCGCATTTGTCTGGATTTATTTTCAGACATTCCGGCGATGAGTGTTCGATGGGAGGAGACGTTTCGGTCGATTAAGTAGACGTATATGACGACTTCGTCAATCTTAAGATGATGTGCCAGCTCAGTTTCTTGGAGGTGCTTATAAAGGTAGGGTGTGCGTGTATGCTTTCATAGGGATGAGTGTATATGTGTATGTATGAGGGCATCTCCAGGCGCGCCCCCAACAGGCCCTCCCCAGGCGATTTTGCCGCGCCGACGCCAAAAAAAAGGCCCCAGTCGCGCCCCAGAAGCCCGTTTTCGCCGGCTCGGGCCAAAATTGGTGCCGGCGGACGCAGGCGAACCCGCGCCTGGGGCGCTTTGGGAGCTGTCGAAAAAAGCGCGTGGGCCCGCCACGGAGGCGACCGAGGGCCTTTTCCGCCGTTCTTGACGCTTTTCCCTCGCATCTCTCCCGCCGCCGCCTTCCTCCCGCCATTCTCTCCCTTTCTCCCACCAACCACCCCCGCCGCGAAGAAGTACGCCATGCCGCCAAGAAGTACGCCATACGGGCGGCAACCTTTGATTGGCGCTGCGGGCTCACCAAGGCAGAGGAAGGCAAGGGCGCCGCCATCGACGCCACCGGTCGAGCCGAACGCCGAGTGGAGGTGGAAGTTCAGCGGCGCTGAAGCGGCCACCGCCGACAAAGTGAACAGGCCATAGCCAAGAAGGCCCGCGACAACGCGGTGCTGGCGGCGCGTCTTCCTCATCGGTCGACCAGGCGGGATGAATCCACCCATCGTCACCACGCCCGAAGACGCGCCACGGGACAGCAAGGCGCCCGGATCTCCATGGGGTTCATCGTCGCCCGGCTACGCCCGGCAACGCAGCGCCGCGGTGGGTTCAACCCAAACGTGACCTTCCCTCATGGTCACCCGCTTCTGGCGCGACGCCCTCGCCCGCCTTCGTCTACGTGCAGTACCCTCCATACAACTACTCGCCGCCCGCCGCCTACGCGTCCACACCGACGCCCCATCTCTACCGTGGACCGCTACCCTTCTCGCACCTCGGCGACGCCGACGACACGGGAGCCGACATGGACGACATCATCGCGACAGGATCGACCGCGGCCGCCGCGTCTCCCGGGTTCGCCACCCAGGACGAGGTAGTGGACCTCAGCGGCGACATGGAGGCCAAGCTCGGCTACGTCTACGGCGACGACGCGCAGGAACCCGAGGAGGAGGAGGAGGAGGAGGAGGAGGAGCCGGCTCCTGTTCCGATGAAGGGGCGCCAGAAGAAGAAGAAGCGGGCGGCTAGGTCAGGCGAACCGTGCATCAAGTGGACGTCCAAGGAGGAGGAATGCCTCGCCGAAGCATGGAAAGTCGTCTGCCTCGACCCGACCACCGGCGCGAACCAGAGCTTGGTGACGTACTGGGACCGTGATGCGACCGAGTTCGACGAGCGGAAGCTCGTCGACCCCTACTTCAAAGACGTCTACATGCAGCGCGACTCCAAGGCGATGGCGAACCATTGGGGGCGTATCCAGTTGGCGTGCAACAAATGGCATGGAATCGTCGAGGAGGTCACGGCTCGCCCGGAGAGCGGCGCCAGCGTTGAGGATCAGGTACGCACGCCGTTCACCCGCATATCTTCGTCCCCTACACCCGCCGCCCGCCAACTGTTCGTCCCTCCGTGCAGCTGCTGCGTATGTTCGTCATGTATCGGGGCGACAACCAAGACGCCGACTTCAAGCACCTCCACGTCTATAAGCGCATTGACAAGTGCGAGAAGTGGGCGGAAGTCCGACGTGCCCTCGACAAGGCCAAGGAGACATACAAGCCGGACGCGACGACTCCGGGCGCGTCAGAGGGGCGGCCGGACGGCCACAAATTGACAAAGAAGGGGAAAAGCACCGACGCGGCAACCGCGCGATTGCAGGAGTCCATCGAGTATTGCCTCGCCGACGCCCAGGCCTGGGCCGTCCTACGCGAAGAGAAGACCGAGGCGCGGTGGTCGTCGCTAATGAAGACCAACGCCATCAAGCTCGACCTGCTCCGGACGAACGTCGCCGCGAAGAAGAGGAACACCGACATGGCTTTTCTGATGGGCGGGCGGACATGCTCCAGAGCAACGACGAGAAGCTCAAGGCGTGGTACCTGGTGCAGCGCGGCCTCATCCTGAACGAGCTGCCGACGGCAACGCCGACGACGCCGACGACAACGCCGACGACGCCGACGACGCCCACGACCACACGGACGCCAAGCCCGAACGACGCCTCTACATCGCCGCCCAGCAGTGCCGAAGCCGCGCCGATGCAGCCCAGCACCGAAGCAGCTCCGACACCGACGAGCCCGCGCACGCCGACTCCGCCAACGCCTAGAGCCGACCCCGCCGAGTGAATCGTTGCGCACGCGAACTTGCGGCGGCGGCGCTCTGTTTTTGTAATGCCAGACTACGTCCGATCGCCGGATTTGCGGCGTCTTTTGATAGCGGGAACGACCAAGTTTAAATTTCCCGCATCCTGGGGCCGGCACGTGGGGGCGTGACTGGGAGCTAGGTCGCCCCAAGGGCCGAACTAGCGCCGGCACGCCCCCAGACCGCTCTATTTAGGCGCCCTGAGAGGCCGAACGGCTGTAGATATCCTGAGCGTCTGCATCTCCACTGTGTTAAAAAACACAATGAAAAAACACCTATTCCAAAACTTACCAACATTACCCGGAGCACTGTATATAACAACAACCAGCAAGTTGCACTTCTAGTACCTGTACTACGTTTGCAAGGACCCGCAACTTGTATCCTCATTCCAAGAAAGCATCTGTCAATTAACATGTTACCCAGGCTAGCTGTAGACGAGCCTCAGCTTATTCCGGACATTTCTTAATCTCCCGCATTATTCAACTCTTGTTGGCAGATTCGACTACAATATAATAATAGCAGTGATGCAGAGTCACAATTGTTCGCTGGTCTTTGATCTCCAGCTAATCATTTTCGAAATATACTTAACTGCACTAAGGACAATAACTGTTCAACGACTACTGCTACACACGGGCCGCATGCACTCGCAAGTCCAGCACACATGCCCAGTGTCACATACGAGCATCTCACTCTCACGGTCTCACCAACGACTATGGATGAAGAAAATAAGCGGCCTTGTCGACGATTTTGTGCCAAAAGAATCTCTGCCTAATATTACCTCCCCACATTAATGTGACATGGTTGCCTTTTCCCATCTCTGTATATACTTGTTCATACAATCTAGATTGTAAAACAGGTGCAAGGAACAGACTGAATAATAGTATTAGCAAACTTTAACCATAGCGGACATATAAATATGTAATGGGCATTAAAAAGGAAAGAAAAAAAAAGGTAAATTTCATGGACGAACCTTTCTTCCAGACAGTGTTGAGACATGGTCCGGTTTTGCATTTTTTTCCCAATAGAAAGTGAAAGTGAAGCAGACTACAATATATATGGTCCACAGATCATGGCTTCTACTCTGATTGTAATCTTAATTCAATTTTCATTATGTACATATATTACCCCACAGATATCAATGCCCAAAGGAACCGCTTCACCTGAGTGAAAGCTTCAATTCTGAGAAGTGAAGTTACCATGTCCTACAGAAACAAATCTTATCAAACAAGCTCAATGGACTAAGAACAAAAGCCGTACAAATCAAAGAGGCCAGCCCTTAAAATCTCAATTGAACCAAACATCCGAAGAATTTTCTAGATTAGCAGTCAGCATCAAGCTGTCAACAATTAACTGCAATTGGCATCCAGCATTGTCAGTTATGATTAATGATCATTTACGTCAAAATTTCATAATTCTCTGCCACACATATACACAATTAGAAGGATGGCAAAACTCAAAACAGATTATGAAGCATCTCTTGGATCAAATCGCAAGTAATTAAGCACTCTGGATGGATCTAGAAGGTGGAGAGGTCCTGGTTAAAGCGCAAACAGGCCATTAAAACCTCAAGGATCTCCCTTGCTCTATCTATCTGGGATTTTCCCTCACCATCTATGAACCGGACGTACGTACCTCAAGGATCTCCCTTGCCCTGTCCATCTCGGAGCGGCTTGACGACCCAGACGGCAGCAAGATCCTGGCCACCGAACCACACCCTGCGCACGTCCAACACCACCTCATCCGTCATCCCAATCTTCTTGGCCCGCCCCACCCGTTCCCCATCCCGCGCGCCACAGCAGCTCCAGCTCGGCGGCCTAGGCCAGCAGCCGTTTCGCGGGCGTCGGCTCCGCGGCTTCCTCTCCGGCAGCAGCGCCGCCTTGAGTCCATCGTCCCTCGCCGCGTATAATGGGACCGGCTTCAAATTCCCATGTCCCCCTGCCTCCTCTTCCCGGTCTTCCTCGATCTTGGGGCCATGGAGCTACGGCGGCGGCGGTGGCTGCTTGATACGGGGAGAAGTTGGGGCTGCGTGATTGTAGGCCTCTCCTACTTGTGTGTGGGCGTGGGCAGAGTTTTAAATCGCCGAGAAATTTGCTAAACGCACTTTTGGTGGAGGGTTAGTGTAATTTTAATGGTTAGATTAACGTAACTGATCCAGATCGTGAGGCTGTAGTTTGTTCTTGTTGTTATGTGTAGCTTTAGCTGGGTGCACGTAGCGATGAATATGTTAATCTTTTGACAGAGGCTCCAACTTGGTCAGTGGTATTCTTATTGAAAATAACCTGCAAGTCAAACAACTGTTTATGCAAATAGCATATAGTTCCTTTCTTTCTAGAAGCTGGAATCACAATGTGCATCAGTTGGTACAAATGCTCAGTAATTACTTTTACTCTGTTCATAAATGTCTGTGATGATGTTTCCCTGTCCGTTGGATATAAGTTAATTAGAGAAGTAATACCACCAGGCTTTACCAAATGTCAGAGAAGCATGTACGGAATATTCAAAGAATCATTTGTATAGTTGACTCACTGTATCTTTTCTCTGGGATATAAGAGAACCAAGCTTTACCAATGCAAATAACGATCAATACCACCATGCAAGAGAAATACACCTGAATGTTCAAATAAAGTGAGGACTTCTCCTGTTGATGCATGATCATTACATTTTCATTGACATTAAAGTTGAGGAACAAATGCTATATCGTTGATCCATGAGATGCTAGCTGCAAGTAAATATGCCACAGCATTACACCTAAAGTTAACGTGCAGATGCAAGAATCTCTGCCTAATATTACCTCCCCACATTAATGTGACATGGTTGCCTTTTCCCATCTCTGTATATACTTGTTCATACAATCTAGATTGTAAAACAGGTGCAAGGAACAGACTGAATAATAGTATTAGCAAACTTTAACCATAGCGGACATATAAATATGTAATGGGCATTAAAAAGGAAAGAAAAAAAAAAGGTAAATTTCATGGACGAACCTTTCTTCCAGACAGTGTTGAGACATGGTCCGGTTTTGCATTTTTTTCCCAATAGAAAGTGAAAGTGAAGCAGACTACAATATATATGGTCCACAGATCATGGCTTCTACTCTGATTGTAATCTTAATTCAATTTTCATTATGTACATATATTACCCCACAGATATCAATGCCCAAAGGAACCACTTCACCTGAGTGAAAGCTTCAATTACGAGAAGTGAAGTTACCATGTCCTACAGAAACAAATCTTATCAAACAAGCTCAATGGACTAAGAACAGAAGCCGTACAAATCAAAGAGGCCAGCCCTTAAAATCTCAATTGAACCAAACATCCGAAGAATTTGCTAGATTAGCAGTCAGCATCAAGCTGTCAACAATTAACTGCAATTGGCATCCAGCATTGTCAGTTATGATTAATGATCATTTACGTCAAAATTTCATAATTCTCTGCCACACATATACACAATTAGAAGGATGGCAAAACTCAAAACAGATTATGAAGCATCTCTTGGATCAAATCGCAAGTAATTAAGCACTCTGGATGGATCTGGAAGGTGGCGAGGTCCTGGTTAAAGCGCAAACAGGCCATTAAAACCTCAAGGATCTCCCTTGCTCTATCTATCCGGGATTTTCCCTCACCATCTATGAACCGGAATGCATTACCTCAAGGATCTCCCTTGCTCTGTCCATCTCGGAGCGGCTTGGCGACCAGACGGCAGCAAGATCTCGCCACGGACCACACCCTGCGCACGTCCAACACCACCTCGTCCGTCATCCCGGTCTTCTTGGCCCGCCCCCACCCGTCCCCCATCCCGCGCGCCATAGCAGCTCCAGCTCGGCGGCCAAGTCCAGCAGCCGTTTCGCGGGCGTCGGCTCCGCGCCTTCTTCTCCGGCAGCAGCGCCGCCTTGAGGCCATCGTCCCTCGCCGCGTATAATGGGACCGACTTCAAATTCCCATGTCCCCCTGCCTCCTCTTCCCGGTCTTCCTCGATCTTGGGGCCATGGAGCTACGGCAGCGGCGGTGGCTGCTTGATACGGGGAGAAGTTGGGGCTGCGTGATTGTAGGCCTCTCCTACTTGTGTGTGGGCGTGGGCAGAGTTTTCGTCCGCCCGAGAAATTTGCTAAACGCACTTTTGGTGGAGGGTTAGTGTAATTTTAATGGTTAGATTAACGTAACTGATCCAGATCGTGAGGCTGTAGTTTGTTCTTGTTGTTATGTGTAGCTTTAGCTGGGTGCACGTAGCGATGAATATGTTAATCTTTTGAGAGGCTCCAACTTGGTCAGTGGTATTCTTATTGAAAATAACCTGCAAGTCAAACAACTGTTTATGCAAATAGCATATAGTTCCTTTCTTTCTAGAAGCTGGAATCACAATGTGCATCAGTTGGTACAAATGCTCAGTAATTACTTTTACTCTGTTCATAAATGTCTGTGATGATGTTTCCCTGTCCGTTGGATATAAGTTAATTAGAGAAGTAATACCACCAGGCTTTACCAAATGTCAGAGAAGCATGTACGGAATATTCAAAGAATCATTTGTATAGTTGACTCACTGTATCTTTTCTCCGGGATATAAGAGAACCAAGCTTTACCAATGCAAATAACGATCAATACCACCATGCAAGAGAAATACACCTGAATGTTCAAATAAAGTGAGGACTTCTCCTGTTGATGCATGATCATTACATTTTCATTGACATTAAAGTTGAGGAACAAATGCTATATCGTTGATCCATGAGATGCTAGCTGCAAGTAAATATGCCACAGCATTACACCTAAAGTTAACGATGCAGATGCAAGAATCTCTGCCTAATATTACCTCCCCACATTAATGTGACATGGTTGCCTTTTTCCCATCTCTGTATATACTTGTTCATACAATCTAGATTGTAAAACAGGTGCAAGGAACAGACTGAATAATAGTATTAGCAAACTTTAACCATAGCGGACATATAAATATGTAATGGGCATTAAAAAGGAAAGAAAAAAAAAGGTAAATTTCATGGACGAACCTTTCTTCCAGACAGTGTTGAGACATGGTCCGGTTTTGCATTTTTTCCCAATAGAAAGTGAAAGTGAAGCAGACTACAATATATATGGTCCACAGATCATGGCTTCTACTCTGATTGTAATCTTAATTCAATTTTCATTATGTACATATATTACCCCACAGATATCAATGCCCAAAGGAACCACTTCACCTGAGTGAAAGCTTCAATTCTGAGAAGTGAAGTTACCATGTCCTACAAAAACAAATCTTATCAAACAAGCTCAATGGACTAAGAACAGAAGCCGTACAAATCAAAGAGGCCAGCCCTTAAAATCTCAATTGAACCAAACATCCGAAGAATTTGCTAGATTAGCAGTCAGCATCAAGCTGTCAACAAGTAACTGCAATTGGCATCCAGCATTGTCGATTATGATTAATGATCATTTACGTCAAAATTTCATAATTCTCTGCCACACATATACACAATTAGAAGGATGGCAAAACTCAAAACAGATTATGAAGCATCTCTTGGATCAAATCGCAAGTAATTAAGCACTCTGGATGGATCTGGAAGGTGGCGAGGTCCTGGTTAAAGCGCAAACAGGCCATTAAAACCTCAAGGATCTCCCTTGCTCTATCTATCTGGGATTTTCCCTCACCATCTATGAACCGGAAGTACGTACCTCAAGGATCTCCCTTGCTCTGTCCATCTCGGAGCGGCTTGACGACCCAGACGGCAGCAAGATCCTGGCCACCGGACCACACCCTGCGCACGTCCAACACCACCTCGTCCGTCATCCCGGTCTTCTTGGCCCGCCCCCACCCGTCCCCCATCCCGCGCGCCACAGCAGCTCCAGCTCGGCGGCCAAGTCCAGCAGCCATTTCGCGGGCGTTAGCTCCGCGCCTTCTTCTCCGGCAGCAGTGCCGCCTTGAGGCCATCGTCCCTCGCCGCGTATAATGGGACCGACTTCAAATTCCCATGTCCCACTGCCTCCTCTTCCCGGTCTTCCTCGATCTTGGGGCCATGGAGCTACGGCAGCGGCGGTGGCTGCTTGATACGGGGAGAAGTTGGGGCTGCGTGATTGTAGGCCTCTCCTACTTGTGTGCGGGCGTGGGCAGAGTTTTCGTCCCGAGAAATTTGCTAAACGCACTTTTGGTGGAGGGTTAGTGTAATTTTAATGGTTAGATTAACGTAACTGATCCAGATAGTGAGGCTGTAGTTTGTTCTTGTTGTTATGTGTAGCTTTAGCTGGGTGCACGTAGCGATGAATATGTTAATCTTTTGACAGAGGCTCCAACTTGGTTAGTGGTATTCTTATTGAAAATAACCTGCAAGTCAAACAACTATTTATGCAAATAGCATATAGTTCCTTTGTTTCTAGAAGCTGCAATCACAATGTGCATCAGTTGGTACAAATGCTCAGTAATTACTTTTACTCTGTTCATAAATGTCTGTGATGATGTTTCCCTGTCCGTTGGATATAAGTTAATTAGAGAAGTAATACCACCAAGCTTTACCAAATGTCAGAGAGGCATGTACGGAATATTCAAAGAATCATTTGTATAGTTGACTCACTGTATCTTTTCTCTGGGATATAAGAGAACGAAGCTTTACCAATGCAAATAACGATCAATACCACCATGCAAGAGAAATACACCTGAATGTTCAAATAAAGTGAGGACTTCTCCTGTTGATGCATGATCATTACATTTTCATTGACATTAAAGTTGAGGAACAAATGCTATATCGTTGATCCATGAGATGCTAGCTGCAAGTAAATATGCCACAGCATTACACCTAAAGTTAACATGCAGATGCAAGAATCTCTGCCTAATATTACCTCCCCACATTAATGTCACATGGCTGCCTTTTCCCATCTCTGTATATACTTGTTCATACAATCTAGATTGTAAAACAGGTGCAAGGAACAGACTGAATAATAGTATTAGCAAACTTTAACCATAGCGGACATATAAATATGTAATGGGCATTAAAAAGGAAAGAAAAAAAAGGTAAATTTCATGGACGAACCTTTCTTCCAGACAGTGTTGAGACATGGTCCGGTTTTGCATTTTTTTCCCAATAGAAAGTGAAAGTGAAGCAGACTACAGTATATATGGTCCACAGGTCATGGCTTATACTCTGATTGTAATCTTAATTCAATTTTCATTATGTACATATATTACCCCACAGATATCAATGCCCAAAGGAACCACTTCACCTGAGTGAAAGCTTCAATTCTGAGAAGTGAAGTTACCATGTCCTACAAAAACAAATCTTATCAAACAAGCTCAATGGACTAAGAACAGAAGCCGTTCAAATCAAAGAGGCCAGCCCTTAAAATCTCAATTGAACCAAACATCCGAAGAATTTGCTAGATTAGCAGTCAGCATCAAGCTGTCAACAATTAACTGCAATTGGCATCCCAGCATTGTCAGTTATGATTAATGATCATTTACGTCAAAATTTCATAATTCTCTGCCACACATATACACAATTAGAAGGATGGCAAAACTCAAAACAGATTATGAAGCATCTCTTGGATCAAATCGCAAGTAATTAAGCACTCTGGATGGATCTGGAAGGTGGCGAGGTCCTGGTTAAAGCGAAAACAGGCCATTAAAACCTCAAGGATCTCCCTTGCTCTATCTATCTGGGATTTTCCCTCACCATCTATGAACCGGAAGTACGTACCTCAAGGATCTCCCTTGCTCTGTCCATCTCGGAGCGCCTTGACGACCCAGACGGCAGCAAGATCCTGGCCACCGGACCATACCCTGCGCACGTCCAACACCACCTCGTCCGTCATCCCGGTCTTCTTGGCCCGCCCCCACCCGTCCCCCATCCCGCGCGCCACAGCAGCTCCAGCTCGGCGGCCAAGTCCAGCAGCCGTTTCCCGGGCGTCGGCTCCGCGCCTTCTTCTCCGGCGTCGGCTCCGCGCCTTCTTCTCCGGCAGCAGCGCCGCCTTGAGGCCATCGTCCCTCGCCGTGTATAATGGGACCGGCTTCAAATTCCCATGTCCCCCTGCCTCCTCTTCCCGGTCTTCCTCGATCTTGGGGCCATGGAGCTACGGCGGCGGCGGTGGCTGCTTGATACGGGGAGAAGTTGGGGCTGCGTGATTGTAGGCCTCTCCTACTTGTGTGCGGGCGTGGGCAGAGTTTTCGTCCACCCGAGAAATTTGCTAAACGCACTTTTGGTGGAGGGTTAGTGTAATTTTAATGGTTAGATTAACGTAACTGATCCAGATCGTGAGGTTGTAGTTTGTTCTTGTTGTTATGTGTAGCTTTAGCTGGGTGCACGTAGCGATGAATATGTTAATCTTTTGACAGAGGCTCCAACTTGGTCAGTGGTATTCTTATTAAAAATAACCTGCAAGTCAAACAACTGTTTATGCAAATAGCATATAGTTCCTTTCTTTCTAGAAGCTGGAATCACAATGTGCATCAGTTGGTACAAATGCTCAGTAAATACTTTTACTCTGTTCATAAATGTCTGTGATGATGTTTCCCTGTCCGTTGGATATAAGTTAATTAGAGAAGTAATACCACCAAGCTTTACCAAATGTCAGAGAAGCATGTACGGAGTATTCAAAGAATCATTTGTATAGTTGACTCACTGTATCTTTTCTCTGGGATATAAGAGAACCAAGCTTTACCAATGCAAATAACGATCAATACCACCATGCAAGAGAAATACACCTGAATGTTCAAATAATGTGAGGATTTCTCCTGTTGATGCATGATCATTACATTTTCATTGACATTAAAGTTGAGGAACAAATGCTATATCGTTGATCCATGAGATGCTAGCTGCAAGTAAATATGCCACAGCATTACACCTAAAGTTAACGTGCAGATGCAAGAATCTCTGCCTAATATTACCTCCCCACATTAATGTGACATGGTTGCCTTTTCCCATCTCTGTATATACTTGTTCATACAATCTAGATTGTAAAACAGGTGCAAGGAACAGACTGAATAATAGTATTAGCAAACTTTAACCATAGCGGACATATAAATATGTAATGGGCATTAAAAAGGAAAGAAAAAAAAGGTAAATTTCATGGACGAACCTTTCTTCCAGACAGTGTTGAGACATGGTCCGGTCTTGCATTTTTTCCCAATAGAAAGTGAAAGTGAAGCAGACTACAATATATATGGTCCACATCATGGCTTCTACTCTGATAGTAATCTTAATTCAATTTTCATTATGTACATATATTACCCCACAGATATCAATGCCCAAAGGAACCACTTCACCTGAGTGAAAGCTTCAATTCTGAGAAGTGAAGTTACCATGTCCTACAAAAACAAATCTTATCAAATAAGCTCTATGGACTAAGAAAAGAAGTCGTACAAATCAAAGAGGCCAGCCCTTAAAATCTCAATTGAACCAAACATCCGAAGAATTTGCTAGATTAGCATTCAGCATCAAGCTGTCAACAATTAACTGCAATTGGCATCCAGCATTGTCAGTTATGATTAATGATCATTTACGTCAAAATTTCATAATTCTCTGCCACACATATACACAATTAGAAGGATGGCAAAACTCAAAACAGATTATGAAGCATCTCTTGGATCAAATCGCAAGTAATTAAGCACTCTGGATGGATCTAGAAGGTGGAGAGGTCCTGGTTAAAGCGCAAACAGGCCATTAAAACCTCAAGGATCTCCCTTGCTCTATCTATCTGGGATTTTCCCTCACCATCTATGAACCGGACGTACGTACCTCAAGGATCTCCCTTGCCCTGTCCATCTCGGAGCGGCTTGACGACCCAGACGGCAGCAAGATCCTGGCCACCGGACCACACCCTGCGCACGTCCAACACCACCTCATCCGTCATCCCAATCTTCTTGGCCCGCCCCACCCGTTCCCCATCCCGCGCGCCACAGCAGCTCCAGCTCGGCGGCCTAGTCCAGCAGCCGTTTCGCGGGCGTCGGCTCCGCGGCTTCCTCTCCGGCAGCAGCGCCGCCTTGAGTCCATCGTCCCTCGCCGCGTATAATGGGACTGGCTTCAAATTCCCATGTCCCCCTGCCTCCTCTTCCCGGTCTTCCTCGATCTTGGGGCCATGGAGCTACGGCGGCGGCGGTGGCTGCTTGATACGGGGAGAAGTTGGGGCTGCGTGATTGTAGGCCTCTCCTACTTGTGTGCGGGCGTGGGCAGAGTTTTCGTCCGCCAGAGAAATTTGCTAAACGCACTTTTGGTGGAGGGTTAGTGTAATTTTAATGGTTAGATTAACGTAACTGATCCAGATCGTGAGGCTGTAGTTTGTTCTTGTTGTTATTGTAGCTTTAGCTGGGTGCACGTCGCGATGAATATGTTTGCTTGTTTAATAGTAGTAGAGATGAAGCTTTGCGCCTCTCCATGGATACATAGATTACAACTGAAAAAAAAGGGTATATAGGTTACAAAGTGCAATTTCATTTCTCTTTCTTTTCACTCTCTTGTGTTGAGCCACTGCTTTCCTCTGACCTTCCTCTGAACTTTCCAGTTTTTTCTTTCTTTTTCTGTTTTCTCAAGCTCTACAATCTGCAGGTTCTCCTAGTCCCGTTTCTATTTCTTCTCTACCGGCTTTGTAGATTTTCATCCAGCATTTATCTTTAATTAACTAAATTTTACTATTAGTATTATTCTTTTAAATTTTCCTTATTTTCTTTTTCCCACAAAATTCAAAAATCGTCTCAATGTCTAGAAAATATTTAGAAAATTTGAAAATTCCCATGAATAAAAAAATTTCTAAAAGTATTGATGAATCTAAATTTTCTTTGCAACTTCTAAAAGTTTCTTCATGAACTTATAAAAAACTTCTGTAAAATTATTAAATACATGAAATTTTTCAAAGACAGAAAACTCTTTTTAAAGTTACATTTAAAAAAAAATCATGCCATTTACTAAAAAATATTAAATATTTTATAAACATGACAGTATTTTTAAAGATATCTCATGAAGTATAAAAAATGTCAACCTACTTTTAAAAATTGTTCATGCATTTTTAATACCAAAGGACATTTTAATACAACATTTTTAATTCCAAAGGACATTTTAATACAACATAAAAGAACACATAAAAATCTAATACATGGTGAACATTCATTACTACATGATAAATGAGTTTTAAATAAAGGATGAACATTTTAATAAATTGTAAAAATATAGAAGGAAAATAAATTTTAAAATGATATGTACATTTTAATAAATTGTAAAAATAATTATAAGGCGAACATTTTTTATAGAAGATGAAATTTTTAAAAAACAGAATGAACATTTTAAATAAACATTAAAAGTGGCTTAATACAATAAAACAATTCTAATATATGATGTCCTCTAAAACGATTTTATTTTACAGAACAAATATTTTTCAATCAATGACGAACCTTTTTGGTACACGGCAAATAGTTTTAAATGCGCATCACTATTATATGAAACTATTTTGTTCTACACATAAAAAGTTCTATTAGACAACAAACATTTTTTAAAATTCAGAATGAACATTTTCAATATGCAATTAAAAAAGTGGAAACCCGCTTTTTGAAACACAATGAATGTTTGTTGATGCATGGTGGGAAAAAGACCCATAAGAAAAACAAATAAGAAAAAAATAAAGAAAAGGGAACACAAATACAAAGAAGAAGAAAAATAAAAACCAAAAGAAAAAAAACTAAAAGGAAACTGATAACAAAAGGTAGAGAAAAGGAAAAAACAAAGTGATAGAAGAAGAAATAAGAAATAGAAAGAATAAATAAACTAGAAAACCTCAAAAAATCTTAATAAACTTGGTCTCTATGGACGACCTGCAAGTAGATGATTATTGAGCTGGTCTTTCTTAGGCGGCCTTCTAACTCTATCTTCAAATTTCTCGCATTTTTGCAGCATTGGCACCCGCTATGTTGACAGAGGGGTCATGACCGGCTTGTCCTCATGATGGACGCGATGACAACTACCGCGCCCAGGGCTCCTGAGCTTCCAGCCACTTAGTGATCTTTTTTGGGGGGAGGGGATGTTTGTCTTGATGCCCCAATAGACTATTATTTCATTTGATGCACTTGTACTTGTTGTATGGGTGTGATAGTTGTTTATTTATAAAACGGGGTGAAAGCTTATTTTAAAAAGCTCCGAACAGGTTGAGTGCTAACAGTTTTTCAATCATATAATTAGTTAAACAATTTGCATCTCTATTTTACTCACGCTCAGCCTTGATAATCATGCACCTGACCCAAAAAAAAGGCCTTAATAATCATGCGGAGTCTGATCCCCTAAGCCAGTTAACTTCATTCAACACAACTGCAATCTTTATTTAGACAAAAAAAGTGCACTCTTGTCGTCTTTCGTCTGTGTATACGCCTATATTGGCTCGTTTCCAAAGTCACATTCAAATAAAAAATTAAAATGTTAACGCCCAAATGTGTGGGCGTTGACCATCTCAACCACACGCATCCATCATCGTCCAGTATTATATGCACGAATCTTGGCACAATCTGGCTGATTTTCTGTGCCACGTAGGACAAGATGTGTGTATGGTGTGTGACATAGTTCGTTCACACATCCGTTTTACCACATGGAGGGGCCGGTGTGTGGGCGTTTAGCAGTTCACCCACACATCAGTTTTCAGTCACGCACAAGGGCTGGTGTGTGGGCATTTGCCATCTCGCCCACATGTCCGTCTCCTCTCCCACACCCAAGCTGCTAGTTGCCATGTGTTTTTGCAGCACACATGGCAACTGCCCCTAGTGTGCTTTATAAGCAGGTGGCAACTCTCTTTTTTTACCCGAGTTGCCATGTGTTTTTGCAGGGTACACGGCAACCGCCTAGTGTGCACGTAAGCAGATGGCAACTCTCTTTTACCGAGTTGCCATGTGTTTTTGCATGGTACATGGCAACTGCCCTAACGTGCACGTACATGGCAACTGCCCTAACGTGCACGTAAGAAGATGGCAACTCTTCTTTTTTACATGACAACTGCCCTAGCATGCTTGTGAGCACATGTCAACTCTCTCAACTGCCTAGTGTTAGTATGTGGCAACTCCTAAAGTTATGAAATCATGGCAACTACATTAGATCAGACCATACATGGCAACTGCAGTTGTCCGACATGGCAACCGTAGTTCAGCGACATGGCAACTGCAGTTAAATGAACATGGACGAGGGTCTGGACCATGGCAACTTGGTAGCGTGATGGGCGTCGCAGCGTCGCGTCTTGGGACCAGGAGGATACGAGGCCTGACATACAGGCATGTGGGCGTTATCAACTTCGCCCACACGCACGCGTGTGAGAGGGTTCGAGAGGGTTCGCAGAGGGCATTAGTTGTTTTACCTACACGTAGGTGTGTGGGCTGGTTGCTGTTCATGCCACACGAGGCGTGTGGCACAACTACCCGATACACCACACGTGTGGCAGTTATCGGGACCCATAAAAAAATAGTGTCCTTAATTATTTATTTGTTTATTTTGGTCCACGCAAGGGTAGAGGTCAACGGAAATCTCACAACTACAGGAGGAAAACTGCACACACTAATCTACATTATCCTCTCCATTTCAATCTACGTACCCAAGCTAAAAAAAATGTAGGTTTAAGTATATATGGGTGTAGGTGTAGAATGCTTCAACACGAGTACTAGCAGACATCACGATGAGAGGGAGAAACTGGAGACAGCTGGGCAGGAAGATGACGAGATCCGAGAGGGCACCACTAATCTAGGCACACGTAAGAAACAGCTAGTCAATCGATCATGCTTCAGTGCACTGCACGAGCGTCATGCAAGAACTTTTCTACGCGTAGGTCATGTTAGTTTGGTCATGGTGTTCTACATGTGAGTTCACATTCACATCTCTTGAGTTTAATTTTGCCGTTCAATCCTATCCACTTGAATGTGTAACGGATAAAATCTTAAGAATCGACCAGCATAAATTTTACAAGTACTCAACACGCATAAACATCCCCTCCCCACTCGTCGCCCTCTCGGGCGACAAGGGGGCCAAACCCTAACCCGGCCAGCTCACCTCCCCATCCCTCCCCCCCCCTTCCTTCCTCGCCGCCGCCTGAGGCAGCCGTCGGGCAAGCCCGGGGCGCCAAGGATGGTGGCGGGGGGGGGGGGGGGGGCTCGGCTACCCTGCCTCTGCGTGGGGAGTCCCAGATCTGGAGTGGCGGCTCCTCTGGCGAGGCACGGCAGGCTCCGACGAGCAGCCATGCGAGCGGTGGATCTGGCGTCCTCGCTGCGCGGGCAGTGGGATCCCGGTGGTCGTTGGCAGATGGCGGCGGCTTCTCTGGTGGCCGGTGCGCGCGATCTGGCGCCTCCCTTCCTCCCCTATTCGGCGTGCGGGCCAGCCTGGTCGGGCCGCGCTTCCCTTTGGCCGTAGGTCCTGTACAGGAAGCGCTACTGGTGGCGGGGATCTAGTACGGGCGAAATCCCTGGCTGGCCGCGCCGACGGTGATGCCTGAGGGCATCGTTCCCCTCCTTGGAGGCGTCGGTATGAACTGATCTCCTTACTTCCCCTTCCCCCAGGTCTCCCGGGCGAAAGCCCTAACTTTTTTGGGCGGCGGCGGCGCTCACGGCATCGTTCCCTTCTTGAAGGGTGCCGCTTTGGGAACCTTGGGGTTGGGTGACGATAGTGGGTGGTGGGCGACGGCGTTGGTGCCCTATCCTACCATGGATCTACACCCTTTGCTTGGAGATGGACTCGCGTAGGTGGAGGTCGTCGTTTGGCGTTGTGGTGGCGTGGATGGTGGAGGATCTGCCAAGGTTGACGCCTTAATCTGCTCTGAAGATGGACCAGTGGAAAATGGCGGCGACGACACATGTGAGTGCTTCGGACCGGTTTGTGCCCCGTACCCAGTATGTGGCTCGGTCGGGGCCTCCGGCTTTAGATGTTAGGCTTAGGTGAGAGGTCTGGGTATGTGGCCCAACTTGCACCCCTTCATCTTATGGATAGGAGTAGCGGCTGATGTTGCCAAGATGGCGGATTCAGGCATATTGTTATTTTACTTTGTAAGGTCCTCGAGAATAATCAATAAAATGGCCGCATCCATCTTCCAGATGCAGAAGCCGGGGATCATCCTCCTTTTCTAAAAAAGCCAGCTTACCAAACATCTCATTTCACCTAGAAAAACAAGGTCAGCAGCTTTTCTTTTTGCTGTTTTACTATATATAATTATATATAGCAACAAGTTAGTGTATGCCCCAGACCAGGTATATGGCTTTACTGGGGCTTTCGGTTTTAGATGTTAGGTTTAGGTGCGAGGTCTGTTTGGTATTAGGTTCGGACAATCGGCACCCTTTATCAAATGGATGTGGCTTCAGACTTACTGATGTATTACTTTGTAAGGTCTTTGTGAACAATCAATAAAGTGGTTGCATGTATGAGGCCGGGGGTCTTCTTTTTTTTTAAAAAAAGTTGGTGATCTAGGAAGTTGCAGTTTCAGTACATGTATCATCCACCTGTTTCTGTCCATACACATTCTGAGAAAGCATCGATCAACGTGTTAAAACTTAAAAGAACTTGGTAAAAATTGATTCTCAAGCCAGCTGCGGACAAGTCTCAGCTTCTTCTGCGCATTTCTTAATCTCCTGCATTATTCAACCCTTGCTGCCAGACTCGACTACAGTACAATGTAAGTAGCAGTGGCGCAGAGTCACACTCGTTCGCTGGTCTATGATCTCTGATTATGGAAATCTTATATTTACTAATTAGAGGCACCATAAAAGCCTTTGCATTAATCCACATCTTCCAAATTAATTACATCGTTGGATTAAATAATTAATGCTAGAGATAAAAAGAAAACTTACGTAACAAAAACGGTCCAAAAAAGGCTGCTAACACGTTCAACATTGGTTAAGCAAAAAAAAAGGATATACACGTTGGTAATGGGATATACATGTTGGTAAGGGAAGATGAAAAAATAGCAAGTCAATAATGAGCGATTTAGCATCTGTACGATGAAACAAGGGATCATAAAAGTTTGTTATGTGTACGCTACAAAAAGGTAGAGTCCTAAAATATTACAATTGTGTAGTCCTTGCCGTCTCATGTATAGCCTAATCTTGATTTGCGATCTGTCTTCCTCTCTCGATCAATTGATGCGAGGCCTACTTCATCTCCTAATAGATGCCAATCTCGCCACCTTGCCACTTAAAGGTCGACTGAAAAAAGATTCACGACAACCCTCTCCTTATGTGCTTTCATTTCCAATGAACCATCTCTCCCTGCGTGCATGGTGCACCATTGCTTGCACCATCCGTCGTTGCTGTTAAAAAAGGAACAATGGATACAGTAGCTAGCCAGATCATATTAGGAGGCGGAGTTATCCAGCGAACAGAGAAGCAGCCAATCCCATGCACAAGAAGAAGCAGCAGGAGTTCGTCCGGGTGAAGCATGGAGAAGCGCCAAATCCAACGCCCGGGGTGAAGTAGCAAGCGTCCGGGGTGGTATGGAGGAGAAGGACATGCCGGCCAAGGGGAGGCAACGCGATGCGGCAGAACCCTAGCAGGAGTCGAAGAGCACGAAAGAACTCCCAAGCAGAAAGATATAGAACGTGTCACGAGCAAAAAAGTGGGAACAAGCTAGGGCCTCGGCCAGGAAGACACAGTGAGGCATAGGTGTAGGCCATGGCCAGGAAAAAGCAAGATATGTCCACCACACATAGAGAAATAGTGACGCCAGAGGCATAGCACTATTGTGAATGCTCTGTATGCTCCCTCAATGTAGCGTCCTCTACTACCATCTCAAGACGAGCTGGAAGCACCATTATTCTGTATGCTCGGAATACTTGAATCTCCTTTGTCTGAGCTTCCTAATAGCCGCATGTTTGACTCCGAGCACCCATATTTTAGCCGAAACTATGCACGGCAGGTGCATCTTTGACATGTTTTGATGGAATTACCAACCAAGATGACATCAGGCAGCAGTGTAGCCTTAGGTCTTTAATGATGTTAGCTCAGCCCACCTGGCAAGCTACCACATCGGCGAGATCAACCTAGGTTGGTGCACTCTGTCCATCCAACAATACATTATTGTCTCTCCTCAGGTCCAATAGTTTCATCTGCCAAACTGAATCTAACTTATTTCTTACTGTTTGGCAATGCACTCTGAAGTGTCAGATGAATTATTAACTAGCAAATACCTAATTCCTAATAGAATACCCAGGGATTTGTTGAAGCACTGTCATATACTTCCATGGAACCTTGCATGTAATCTATGTAAGTATATACACAGTCTGTATATTTGTTACTAATGCAGAACCATGTCTCCCATGTACTATGCATACAACATCCTTTTAGCCACTATTGCATTGATCTTCTTGAGTTAGGATAATTAAATATTGTAGACGGTACAGTTTGCAGCAAAGCGGAATTACTGATTACAAATGGAGAGTCAAAAAAATAGCACAACACATTTGAAGTTATGCAATTTATCTTCTTTTCTTCTACCTTTACCTCACAGTTTCTAATGGTAATTGTTTTACCATGAATTTTACTGGTGTAATCATTCCACCAACAATATATAGTTAATCATGTCTTAATCATTTATAACAATGTGCTTATCAATTTTTTTCCCAATCGCCGATTTTCACATCAGATTATCCTTTTCTATTTCTATTGACTAAAGGCTCATAATTGTTTAGTTCAGATTGTGTTATTTTAGTAGTTTCCTTATAAATGTACAGTACTAGGCAAGTTGTTTGCATATGGACTATCATATATTTGTATTGTGGTTTTTGTTGGTCATTAAAGGAAGACACTGATTCAAAGCTCCTGAGATTTACTATTATTGTCGAAGGGGTTAGACATGCCCTGTGTTACATGCCATATAATACAACTTCATAAAACACATTCTACATCTTCAACAACTATGTGCTCTTGCCATTAATTTGTGGACTAGAGTTCTACTCTGTTAGAAATAATATATTCTCTATATGTTACAACTGGAGCAAACAAAACCCCACTACCATTTGTTTAGATGTAGTTTCATAGGTTCGCAACTATAATTGTAACCAACTACGGATAGAGAGCCCAACAACCAAAATATAGTCCCTCCGTTCCAAAATAGATGACTCAACTTTGTACTAACTTTACGGAGGGAGTATATGACGTGAACCGTACATGCATTATTTTTGTTTTGAAATAGAAATAGTAATACCTGCTTACATGTACCATGGACTTCAGTTAAGCCTAGTTGTGTATGTGCCCAGCGTAAAGGATAAAGAACATAGAAATCATGCTATTATGTAAGCAATAAAATGCATTAAATTCAACTAAGAACGATTCAAATATTTGTTAGTTAAGTTATACACTCTTTTTGTTTGAGTTACTTGACTTAAAGAAGCTGGTGTAGCTTTAAAATACTAGCACCAACAGAAGATGCCAAAAATATAGACAGCTCACATATCAAATGTCTCGAATTGTGATGGATGGAATCATATTTACATGTATAGTGTTTAATGAGAAGTTCTTCATTCAAAGCAAGTATTCATGGAGAATTATTACAATTTATAGGTTACTCTTGAATGAACTTGCCCGTGCAGATGCACCGGTTGACGACTAGTATCCTTAACTGCACTAAGGACCAGAACTGATCAATGACAAGTCCTCACACGTGCCGCTCTCTGCAGCGTAATTACCAGACGGCTACGAGCTAAGCTCCCTCGCCTCGGTGTTGCATACGAGCGTCTCACTCTCACCAACGACTATGGACAGGAAAATAAGCGGCGTTGTCAGAGCATCTCCAGCCGCGCCCCCAACAAGGCCCCCAAGCGATTTTTCGGTCGCCGGCGTCAAAAAATCGGCCCAGTCGCGTCTTCAAGGGCCCAATTTTCGTCGGCTCGGGCCGAAATTGGCGCCGGCGGACCCAACCCGAACCCGGTGCGCTGGCGGGCGCTTGGGGGCGCCGGTCGAATCGTTTTTGGCGCGAAGAGCCGCGGGCCCCCCTTGCCAGCGACTCACGTCTCTTCTCGCTGCTTCGTTGTATCGCCTCGTTTCCCGCGGCGAATCAATGCCAAAGCTGCGCGCGTTGCCGCGCCGGTTAGCCTCCATTGATGCCTCACGGGCGGCGCAGTGAAGGCCAGGTGACGCGCGTCCCCTCGCCCGCCACGCGTAACGCGGCGGCCACGCGTACTATGCGGCGCCTCGGCCTCCGACCCCAGCGCGCCGGAGACACGCACAGAGCCTCCACCGCCGCCGCGCCCATTTCTCCCCCCTTCCTCCCTCTCCTCCTCTCGCCGTCTCCAGTTCATAAGAATGGCCGAGCGCTTCCCAGGCGACGGCGCGGCGGTGAACAGCTTCGGCCACCGCCATCTTCACGAGGACGAGGCTTGCCTCCTTTTCGAGGCCGAGTACCCGGTGCCTCTGGACATGCGGGTGCCTGGGGCGTGGAGGATCAGCACCGGCGGCGTGCCGGTGCCACCACCGCCCACCGAGGCGGCGCGGCGTGCGGAGATCGCACGTATCCGCGCGTCCCTGCCGCGGGCGGCGAGGGAAGGACCACGGTACACCCCCGACAGCCCGCTCTGGGAGCCCTACTTTCGCCGCCGCCACGCCGAACAGCTCGAGGCGACGAACGGCGTTGAGCCCTCCGGCAGGCTCAACTCCGAGGGCCGTCGCCGGTGGTGGGGCGTGCCCGGCCGCACGTTGGAGGCCGTCCTTGAGTACATCGAGGCCGTCCTTGACAACACGCCGCGAGGACGAGCACGGCATCGTGATCCTCGACAGCGACGACGACGATGGGGACGCCCCCGGACCGTCCAACCCGCCGCGCCAAACGGGGGAGGGATGCAGCAGGGATGGCGGCGGCGACGACGACGACGACGACGACGACGGGTTGAATATGTTCAAGGGCCTCGCAAGTAGTTTTTTTCTGGTTTTACAAAATATGTTTAAATTTGAACGAACTCGTCGAAGTTTGCGTTGAATTTGTGCCGTGTTTGCGCCGTATTTAAGTTTTTCAAAAAAACGTGGGCGCCGCGATTGGGGGCATCACGCCCTCAGCTCATGGTTTAGCGCCGGTGCGTCCGAGGGAGTGATTTTTAGCCCCTCCTGGGGGCCAACGGCTGAAGATGCTCTCAACGATTTTGTGATACGATCTCCCGCCCGCCAACATGCCAGCATGCATGCATGAGCCCGTTTTTTTATGTTCAACTCAAACAGCTGACAGGCACGTAGTACAACAATTTGGAGTAATTAAAACAATGAAAGTGATGAATTGACCGGTGTGTCTGCGGACCATGACTGCGTAATCACTGTCATGATTGTTGTGCGGCAAACGTGATCGAGATTTGCAGTAGTACTTGATTTGACAAATGTAGATTGACCCGGTCCGAGCATGGCCGATCGAGACGTCGCTGTGCTTCCTACGCACGAACGATTCCAGGAAGTCCTCAGCCTATTTTACAGCAGCAGGAAGCTGCCCTGCTCTTGCCCTCCCGAGTCCACTTTGTTCACCTTTTAATTTTCCACTCTTGTGAGATGAAACTCGAAGCAGCTAGCCACTTGGTGCGAATCCCCCTTTTGAACACGAGGACGGCGTGCCAAAATGAAAGGTAAAATTGGAAGACAAAACTTGGTGCCTCCGTTACATGAAGCTTCACGCCTTGTGGTGCCGGATTGATAAATTACAGTTAAAATAGAAGATATATGTTTTTTCGGCGAAAAAAGGGATAGATAGATTGAGTTCAGTTTGAATTGTCTTGTCTTTCCATCTTGTGTTGAGCCGGTGCTTTCCACCTAGAATAATTCTGATGCACCCATCCTTGTGGTGCTACCAGTGCATTGAGTGCCGTAGCACGGGCGGCGCTCGCCGGTGTTGAGGGCTGCGTCTACTCGGCCGCGCGGCCGGCGAGTTGGCGGTGGATGCGGGCGCCGCATGGAGGGATCCACTGCTACTCTCCTTCGCCAGATCCGAAGACGGCGCCCCCGTGCTACTGCTTCCTCCTCGTCAGTCCAGCCAGATCCGGTGGCTGATTGCGCGGATGTGGGGTTGGGAGCTCTGGATCGGAGTAATTTCTTGGCCGGCTACGGTGGCCACGACGCCGGCGGCGCTCTAGGCGTTGTTTCCTTCTTAAAGGCGGCTTCGAGATCCAGCTCGCTCCCCCTCGTCCCCCGCACCGGGGTGAAAACCCACAACTTTGGTTGGGCGGCGGCGGTGCCCGGCTCTGTCACCTTCTTGAAGGCACCGCTTTGGGTCGGCGGGGAGGTGGGACAACTGCAGCACGTTCTTGGCATTCCTGATGGCGGCGGTTCTCTCTTTAGTGGTGTCGCTTCGCCATGGCGGTCGGCTGGCCCGGCTCTCATGGTGATTGTGGTGCTCAACTCTTCGCCGTGTCTTCCTGGGGTGCTCCCGTTCAGAATGGCTGGAGGTGGAGAGGCTTCGTTTTGCACGGAGCTTCGATGAAGATGTCAAGTCATGCCTGACCGACAGATGCTACGCCTTGTCATGCCTGGTCGGCAGGTGCTACGCACGACAGATCTTTCAAAGACTTCAAGCTGTGTCGGCTGGTGGTACTTGGCAGCATGGTGCCGAGGTGTATCAGTGGCGACAGCGACGTGCTCAGCTGTTTGCGCACATGAAGGAGGTGCCGTTGGGCGCCATGGTGGCGTCGACGATAGCTGGACCGAGCAAGGTTGATGCATCAGTACAGTTCTGAAGATGGAGTGGTGGCAGTTGGCGGCGACGGCCTTTGAGTGCACGCCGGACCGGTGAGACCCATGCCCGGCAGGCGTCCTTGATGGGACCTCAGGTCTTAGATGTTAGGTTTGGCTGCGATGTCTGTTTGGTATTAGGCCCAGGCTATATGCGCCCCTTCATCAACTGGATAGGTGTAGCGACAGTTTGTTGCTTAGACGGTGGCTTTAGTCTTACTGTTGTATTACTTTCTAAGGTCTTGTGAGAATAATTAATAAAGTGACCGTATGCATCACCCAGATGCAGAGGCCGGGGGTCATCCTCCTTTTCTAAAAAAAGCACATCTCAAATTGTTTGAAAAAAAACTGAAAACAATTTAGCACACTACAATATCAATGTATGTTGTCAAGACATTTCGTATCAAAAATCGAACTCGGCATACAAACAATGACAAAATTGACGTCAATGTGATAATAGGCCATATCAAAAGCCCAACTTATGTTATGTCGTATTCAGTGTCGAAATTATCTTTTTTTAGTTTTTAGCTATCTTTTGAATTTTCATTTAATATTTTGTGACAACATACATTGGAATAGTGTGAATGTGCTATTTTTTTCAGTAATTATTGAGTAATTTCAAATATGCTATGGAAGTTCGGTGCACCGAGTGCGCTACAAGGAATGGTGCACTAGATATTCTCCCCCTCTAACCTTCCTCCCATCTTGCCCTTTTTTGTTCTCTTTGTTATTCCCATTTTTAGGCGCTATATTCCGTCAGTTTTGTGATTCCCATTTGTACATTTTTCTACCACTATTACTAAGTTTTCATCTGGCATTTATACTTACTTTATTTTTTGTTCTTTTAATTTTACATGTTTTCACAAAATTTAAAAACTTCCACAAATTTTAAAAAATTAAATGGTGTTTTGAAAAATATAGAAGAATTTTGGGAAGTATTCAAAATGTTTAAAAGTATTTATGAATTTCAAAACGTATTTGCAAATTAATAAGAATGCTCACAGGCTTTAGAAATTCTTTGTTAAATTTAGTTACGCTAATGCTTTTTAAAAAGGAGCAAAACACTTATAAAAATTAGATGAAAATTTTGAAATAAAAATATCCATTACATTAATTAAAGTTGTTCATGTAAACATAAAATGATTGTGCGTTTTTTAAAATGTTCATGTAATTTCAAAGAATGATCACCTACTTTAAAAAATCATGCAGCTTTAAAAAGTGTTCACACATTTTCTGTTCAGGCTATTTGTCAAAATATGTTCAGAACTTGAAAAAATACAGAAAAACAAAAGAAACCCGGGTAAAGACCAAAGAAACAACAAATAATAATTAAAAAGCCGCTGGAAATCAAAGGAAGTAAGAGCATCGACAGTTAGGCTCCCAAACCGACCACCCCCATACGTCCGGGTGGATGGCCCGATCACTGACCGGTCAAAAAAGAAAACCAAGCCAGACGAGCTCCTCATACCTGCTCTAAACGTTCGGCTGGCCGACACCTTTCACATCCAATCTAAATCTGGGACGGATATAAAGAGGCCCAGGCGAGTTCACCACGTCGGCTGCGTACATGGACATTGCGGGTCTATTCGGTTAGGTCAGTTATATGAACGACTAGGTGTTTGCATACTTTGAGAGGCATCAAGATGAGGTTGGGTACATCCATATTATTATCTCCATCCTGTCCAGATGAGGAGGGTGATAGAAGGAATTAGGTATCGGTCCCCAAGTAGGTACTACTCCTAGTACACAGGATCACATGCCGTTACCTCTCCGGTTTCTGGTTGTGCAAATATGATAGACCCAAAAAGAGACGCCAAAGCGCAACGACGAAAGCCACGGCGTGACTGAACGAACGAACACCTCCACCACCGGGCGGGGCTGGACGAATCGTCGCTAGTACTTTATTATCGTTTCCCGGGCCGCACAGCCGCCGTGAATTATAGGGAGAAGACAACGTGCGGCAGTACGGAGTATTATTAATCATTTCTACCTATCGATGGATCGATCATCGTCATCAAGCAAGCAGCAGCCAGGTGCAAGGTGCAGGGTGTGTCTGCGCCTTTTGGATGGGATTACGTGCGTCCGCGTCAGCAAGTTTGATTAGGTCTCCCTTGCCGACGGAGCCTGCGTGCGTGCGCTAATCCGTCTGCCCCTTTTTTCGTGTCGCGTTCGTCGACGTCGGAAATGGAGCGCCGCTCCCTCCCTGCTCAGCGGAAATCACTTTCAACCTATCTCATAATCACTTTTAGTATCTTAATAAGTAAGTAGTACTATCAAGGAGGGTGTGTGAGTGATGGTGCTTTCTATCTCTGTAGGTTGCTTTCCGTCTTGCGTCAACCAAAGTGTACTTATAATACTGTGGAGGATTCCGGGAGATTTGGGCAGAATATACTACCACTAGCAGAGCGCCGGACTACTCTATCCAGGAGTAGGAGTAGTACTAGCAGAGCGTTGGAAGGACGTGGTGCGGGGCGTTGCTGGGCGCCGCTGCCTGGTCCGTCCCGTGCCTCTTCCATCCAGTCGCTGCCGGGCACGGGTGGACCGGCCGGACAAGCCAGATCTCGCGCGCTATTCCTATTTACCTGTCAGCCTATCATCACCAAGCTAGTACTGTAGCATTTCCGCAACCGTGGACTGTTGCTTGGCAGGGAGATTCATCAATCACTCATGCGATCGGTCTCGTGCCTGGATCATCGTGGCTGAACCTGCATCATCCGACGACTGGCGACGGTGGTGCGTTGTCAGCTCGCCATTCGGCCACGCGCTGGTCGATGAATCAAGCCACCGAGAGGGGAGATGGCTGGTTTGCCGGTGCCGCGCTTGCACCACCTCCACACACTTCGTGTGCAATGCAGTGCAGTCAGGCACGAGGATGTGGACTAGCGGAGGATGTTACGAAAACGTCGCTGGCTTGGCCTCGGCGCGAGCGTGTGGACTAGCGGCCCGGGCGGGGGGAGGTGGCGTCTGCTTGCCGGCCGGCCTGCACATCGCGCTGCCCCGGGTCGCGCCCTCCCTGGCCTCGCCTCGCTGCGCCCTCCGCGGCGGGCGCGACCGCACGCACATGGGTCTGTGCGACTCCACCTGTCCCTGGTACCATTCATGGATCAATCCCTTTATGAACGTCCTCTTTGGCCGAGCTTAGAGCAACTCCAACGGGTCGACTCAAACGGACGACGATTCGTTCGCTTTTTAAGCTAGTTTGGTTCACGTCCTCGTCATGATGTGCCTGGCCTGGAGCCTGCCTGGGTTTACAAGGAAGCTGTTTGTTTACTGTCCTGGAACTGAGGACGGTTGCCTGGCCTGGGAACTTGGGTGCCGTGGTTAGCCTGGTCCAGGCAGGCCGAGGCGACCCCAGGCGTCCAGTTTCAAGCGCCTGGGAAGCCGGCCTGTCTGCTAATCGTTGCCTGGCAACTAGTAACCACAAAACGACATAGCTCCAACATCCATGGTATGTCAGCGTACAGTGCAAGATTCCTTTCTAACCCACCTAACTAATATTCTAAAGGCCAGGCTTCATCCAAACAAGTTTTCTTCAGGTGTGCCTGGCCAGGCAAGAATTGCTAGCTTTTCATGTCCACGCCAGGCAACATTTTTTTCCAGGCATCAAGCTGTGGACACGAACCAAACTAGCCTTTTGTTCGTTTGGATTGGCCGCCGCCCGGTGTCCGCCCTGTTTTTTATATGGGTCGGCAGCGCTCCCAACGCGCCGACCCATATGCGCAGGCGTGGCCGGCTGGCCGCCCAATTTTGCATTGCATTCAACATATTGTGAAATGAATATATAGTCCGTCCAAATAAATAGTATAGTCGGCCAAATAAAAATAAAAATGTTTCACATAGTTTTACGAGCGAATAAAAGTAGATACATCTATTGATTGCCAACATGAGTCCACATATACTCGACCAAATCATTTTGCAGTTGCACGTGAGTTTTCCAATCACGCATGTCTTCATAAAACTGAGTGAACTGCTCAAATGTTGCCGCTACTCCATGCTCAGGCACAACATTCTCACCCTGAAACATGCCTACTCATACGGAACCGGCGGCGGAATTGGTGATGTTTGAACAACGGGTTTGTTGTATCAAAGTAGTCCTTCCAGAGAAGGAAATGCCCGCTCTCTCGGTTACGATTCAAAGCTGGAAGGTGGCCCCAAATTGAGCCACGGGACAACGGTCGCTGGTTGTTGAGGTGGTGATGGACCAACACGGCAGCCAATATCTCCTCCTCGTCATCGGACGATGAATCGTCGGAGTCGCAAATGAAATTGTGGAAAAGGAATTCATCGGCGGAGTCAATTTTCGTACCTTGGCAAACTGTCGAACAGTTTGCGGGCGTCGAAGAAGGAGACAACCGGCGAGGGGAGACGCGGCGCGCCTGAACCGACTAAGCTGCCCGCCGGCGTCCGACGAGTGTGACGGCGTCAAGCAGCGTCTGGTCGTATGTGGCGAAGCGGCAAGGCGTCTTCTTAGTCTTAGGCGGCTGTGCGGTGGGGGAAGAGGCGGCGGGAACCAGTTTGCTCCCCGGCGGCGGCGCACGACTGGGGATAGGGGCGGCGTTGCTGGCGGATGTGGAGGCGGCGGCAGCTGGAGGAAGAGTCGCCGCAAAAATGAACGGTGGCGTTGGTGACAGAGGAGGCGGGGGGCGAGGGTTGCTTGTTGGCGGGGGAAAGGGAGGCCAATGTGCCACAGACCAGCGGGCCCGGGGACAGGAGTAGACGACCGCGCGCGCGTCCGTCGCGTGTCCGCGCCGACGCAAATCAGGCTTAAAAATGGGTCGGGAATGGGTTTCTCGCGGACGAAAAACGGACGCGCGTCCGTTTGGGTCGACGCGTTGGGCCGTCTTTTCTATCCGCGCCGACCCAAACGAACGGCCACGAACGAAATGAGTCGCCTCATTGAAGTTGCTCTTAAATCTTCTGCGTGTTTACCTATCTCTGATTACTAGAAGCAGGGTCCAACGGGAGGGACGGCGCCAAACGTCTTGATTGTTGCACACCTATACACGGATGAGCAAACTAACACTACTAGTACATCAAAAATGGCAAAACTAAAGGCATCTTCAAGGGCCTCCCCTAGACTGCCGCATATGTCTGTCTGGATATTAGGATAGAAGGATAATATGAGAGCATCTACTGTCGGGCTCCCAAATCCCTCCTATACGCCCGGGCAGACGTCCTGTCACTGGTCGGTCAAAAAAAGTGAACCCAAACCCTGTCTTGCGCCCACCTCGAACACTTGACCTAGACAAGAGCGTTGTCCGTAGTCTAACGCCCACCCCAAGCATCGCCCACGCTTGCTGGCTTGCACGCTACCCTAGTACATCCTAGCCCATGTCGTCCACCTCAAACACCACATGTTTGAACACAGTTTGATCAATTCTTTTCACATTTCTGGAGGACACATGTGATGGTTTTACTTAAAACGAGTTCTTTGACTCGTCATTATTGGATGGCGATACTGACGATTATAAATTCATGATGATGATCAGTATCCTCGAAGCAATGGAGAAGGGAGATGTGCATGCTCTCAACCTCAAGGGTTCCACCTCGGGCAGGATAACTATTAATTAGGGTAGGCAAAGGTCCATGTTGATCTCTATGCGCCTCTGTTGCAGCCAATTCGATATTTGAGGAGGGCATGGTGCTACAAGCTCGCTGGGCTTTTGTTTTAGGCTGGTCATAGTGGGGAGTAACTTAGAGTAGTAACATGCATACGTTACTACTCTATGTTACTACCCTTATAGTGGGATGTGTCATATGTGCTATTTATTGTTCATTTATTGTCTTGTAGACTTATTTTGCATTGGAAAGCGTTATGTGATGGTAACATATTAGGTTACTCTATTTGCCTCTTTTCTCATTAACTACTTGCCACATCACATTTTTGCATATGTGACATCTATGTTACTATCTATGTTACTCCCACTATGACCAGCCTTGGACCTGCTACTACTTGGGATCCTTTTGCGGGAGGTGGTAATTGCACATGTGATGCGATATGACTGTGGAGGATGTCGGCGATGATTTGGATAATGTTGATTTTGATAGATCCGGTCGGCCGGAGAACATACTTCTCAATGATATTGTAGACCCTTTGTGGATACATTATAGAAACCAATAGATTGGTGATGTTCTTCATTTTTTTCATGTTTGAACAATGTTCCACTTCAAAATATTTATCTCTGAACACTATATTCCGACTTTAAATTAAGTTTTTTTTTTAATTTGCATGATCTATTTCTGTGTTTAAATTGTATGCCTTTAGAGTATTCAGATTTGGTTGGGAAAAAATGAGCAAAAATGTTGACCGGCTAAATGTGGGAGGACTAAGCGGTCACCGAGGAGTTTGCACAATCGGCATCACACACGTTTCATCTTTTAAAACCATCTCGTGCTCCATGGAAAATTTGCGCAGATGAGTACGCGAACGTCAATAGTACGTTGGTGAAATAATAGCTCAAAGTTACATCTCACAATCACAACACATGCATGACAGAGACCAAGACGTCTGGGCGGGGAAAACAGCTCGGTAACTTGTCCGACTCGTACACATTCGCAGGTGACAACTGATCACAAGTCGCCGATGGAGTCGCTGTTGGAGAGTGAACTGGAGACGGCCGCTGCTAGCTACCCCGGCTAGAGCCTCTAGACTATGTTGGAAATATGAGCAATTTACCGAATAATTTTATTAACAGAAATACTAGATAAAGCATGACTAAAATAGCAAATATAGAGCAAGTCATGCAATCTGACAGAAAGAAGGTAAACATCGTCTGCATATATGAATTTGAGGTAAACACATCTAGAACAGACACTAGATGAAGATGCTTATCTGAAATGTAACCCAACATACGTTGGACAGAAACTAGAGCCAAGAACTGCAGGAGGACTTCTAATGTAAAGGAGAAGAACACGTCACGGTACAGCAGCAGCGAAGCGCTGGACTTGGGATCGGTGTCCTCGCCGCCATGTCGTCGAGGAGGTCGTGGACGCCGGGGAAGAAGTAAATCGTCGGGAAGTAGTCGCCGGTGACTGGATCGTCCGTGATGATGAAACAGCCGATGGTCGCGATGAGCGCTCCCAAAACCTTATCACCCTTCTCCCGTGACAGGTGAAAAGGTGCGGTTCCGGAGGTTTCTTGTCCCCGACGGCGCGGTGTGCACGCCGCAAGCCGGGATGAGGAAGATCGTAGCAGCAGCGCAATGCTCGAGAACTTGTGGCGAGAGGAGGAAGAGATTCTGGTGCGTCTCTCTGGGAGGAGCGACCTCCCTTTTATAGGCGCAAGAGAAGGAGGCGAGAGGTTGCGCTGGGAGCTGAAGAGAACGAGGGAGATGAAACGAACAGTCAGCAGGCGAAGAGGTGCGCCGTTCGTATTCAATCTCCACTACAGCAAAACGTTTCAGCTTCCGCGTGCCCTTTCGTATACCCGTAGTGCGTGGCAAAAATTAGACATCGGCTCGGCTCATTCCCGCAACCCGCAGAGCGGCGAGGCGAGGCGGGCGGCGGAGGAGGAGCGCGCGTGGATGTCCCTCTTGTTCTCATGCTCATACAAGTGGGGAAAGAATCTCCCTTATAAGGAGGTCCAATTCTCACTCAACTAGCAATGTGGGACTAAACTTTAGTAGTATCCCTTGCCTTGCACAAATGGGCTAAGTGGGCCTCTAGGATTTATTAGGAATTTCTGAAATAGTTATTGGGCTGCCCCAATATAGACTAAATTCCAGCAATCCTCCATCAGATCCCAGAGGCACACAGAAATTTGCCTTTGATTCCAAAACACTGTTTTATATACCGGTACTGCAGTGGAGACTGTTAAGTTGAACTTCCACCTAGAACTCTATGCTACACTAGTAAGCAACTTGAACAGTGGACTGGGCCTTGAACTGCAAGTTTTGTGCGAATCTAGCTTCACATAAAGCCTTGACCGATACGTGGCTACCGTGGGTCTTTCCCGCGGGTGGAGCTTATACGTCATACTCCGTGACCTTTCATGAGTTTACTAGAGAGAACCCTACTCTCATAGATTGCGACGTTTGACAATCAGACTCATATAGGTGTGTTCTTCAAAAGATGTTATGCTGGATAACATCTCTGCTTAAATAAGCCACTTAGAACACATTAAGATATACATCAACCTGCCATGCAGATTAGGAGAGTATTGCATCTTCATGGATTGGTATTGTGAATAGTAGGGATACTCTCCTCTCAGTTGACCAACAGCTTGTCTTTCACATCTAATTCACGGGATCTCCGATCACAAAGAATATGTTACCACTGTGAACAACTCATATTGTGGGTCTCATACCCATCTCCCTCGATGCATTATCTATCACATTACGTGATAGACCCTTAGTAAAAGGATCTGCCAGATTTTTAGACGCTTTGGATATAATCCAATGCAATAACTCCGGAGTTTTTCATTTTTCTGACAGACTTTAGCCTTCTCTGAACGTGTCTTGATGACTTCATGTTATCCTTTGAGCTGCTCACTTTCGTGATCACAGTTTGATTTTCGCAGTTCATAAGGATACCCGGTACAGGTTTCTCAACAACCGGCAAGTCATTCAAGAGCCGCGGCCAATCTGCTTCAACCGTAGCTGTATCTAGTGCTGTGAGTTCTGCTTCCATTGTTGACCTCGTTAAGATGGTCTGCTTGCAAGACTTCCAAGAAACAGCGCCACCTTCATGAGTGAATACATACCCGCTCGTGGCCTTTATCTCATCAGCATCTGAGATCCAGTTTGAGTCACTATACCCTTCAAGCACCTTTGGGTGCCCGGTGTAGTGAATTCCATAATTTGCAGTGCCTTTCAAATAAGCAAAACTCACTCTAGAGCTTTCCAATGCACATCTCCTGGTTTTGAGACAAACCGACTCAGTTTGCTAACAACAAAAGAGATGTCAGGTCTTGTAGCACTGGCTAAGTACATAAGCGAGCCAATAATCCGAAAATACTTCAATTGATCTCTAGCAATTCTTCGATTCTTTCGAAGCAAAGACGCTAGCATCATATGGTGTTGGAGAGGGCTTGCAGTCACTATAGCCAAAGCGACTCAAGATCTTTTCCACATAGTGAGATTGAAGCAATGTAATCCCACCATCATCATCTCTCAACAACTTGATGTTCGAATGACATCAGCCACTCCTAAATCCTTCATCTCAAAACAACGAGATAGGAAATCCTTGACCTCCTTAATAACATTCAGATTTGTTCCGAAAATCAGTATGTCATCAACATACAAGCAAAGCATAACTCCCTCGCCCCCACCATGGCGACAGTACACACACATTTACCAGCTTCGTTCACAACAAAGCCTACAGTTGTTAAAGTTCTTCGAACTTCTCATGCCCTTGTTTGGGTGCTTGCTTGAGTCCATACAAAGACTTGACAACTTGCACACTTTCCCTTCGACCATCTATTACAAACCCATCTGGTTGTTCCATATAAATTTCCTCATCCAACTCTCCATTTAGGAAAGCAGTCTTAACATCCATCCGGTGAACGAGAAGACCATGTGAGGCAGCTAGTGAAAGTAGAACTTCGAATAGTGGTCGGTCGAGCCACGGTGAGTAAGTATCAAAGAAGTCTTCACCTTCCTTTTGGGTATAACCCTTAGCCACGAGCCGAGCCTTGTACTTTTCGATAGTACCATCAGGCCTAAGCTTCTTCTTGAATACCCATTTGCATCCTATAGGTTTGCACCCATAAGGACGATCAGTTATCTTCCAAGTTTCATTCGCCAAGATGGAATCCATCTCGCTACGAACCGCTTCCTTCCAAAGAGTCAAGATCTTCCCGATGCATAGGCCTCGAAATAGAACCGGAGTGTCATCTATGAGATACACAAGAAAATCATCACCAAAGGACTTTGCTGTCCTCATCTCTTGCTCCTAGTAGGAACTTCATTGTTCTCCTCCACAGGGACTTTCAAAGTGTTCCATCGAAATGCCAGGTTCGGTAATTGTAATCGGTTCTGATTCGATGAACTAGGCATCTCTGATTAGATGAGGTAGCCATATCCTTCATGGGAAAGATATCTTCAAAGAAAGTCGCATCATTCGACTCCATGATCGTACCGACATGCATGTCGGTACCTCAGATTTACAACCAAGAATCTATAGCCAATGCTATGAAAAGCATATCCCAGGAAAACACAATCCACGATCTTTGGTCCAAGCTTCCGCTTCTTTGGAATTGGAACATTGACTTTCGCCAAACAACCCCATGTTCGCAGATAAGAGAGTTTTAACCTTTTCTTCTCCCATTCCTCGAATGGAGTTATCTCTTTGTTCTTTGTGGGGACTCGATTTAGGACATGACATGCTGTCAATATCGCCTCCCCCCACCATGCCTTGGAGAGACCCGATGTGTCTAACATGGCGTTAACCAAATCAGTTAGAGTAAAGTTCTTTCTTTCAGCCACCCCATTTGACTGAGGTGAGTAGGGAGGCGTCCTCTCATGGATTATACCATGTTCCGCACAAAAAGCATCAAATTCATTGGAAAAATACTCTCCACCACGGTCGGACCTAAGCCTCTTGATTTTTTGATCAAGTTGGTTTTCCACATCAGCTTTATAGATCTTGAAAAAGTTCAAAGCCTCATCCTTAGATTTCAGAAGATACACACGACAGTATCTAGTGGAGTCGTCAATTAACGCCATGAAATATTTCTTTCCACCTTTTGTCAAAACACCATTCATTTCACATAGATCTGAATGTATAAGTTCTAATGGTGCAAGATTTCTCGTCTCCATGATCACGTGAGACTTACGAGGTTGCTTAGCTTGCACGCACACTTGACACTTAGATCCCTTGGCGGTGGTGAAACTAGGAATTAAGTTCAACTTAAGCTAGTCGCGACATGCAACCAAAGTTAACATGACAAAGGCGTGAATGCCACACATTTGATTCACTATTGTTGCAAATGTGATTAACAACTTTATTGCAAATGTCCGATAAGGATAAGCGAAACAGGCCTCCCCGACTCATAGCCTTTACCAACAAAGGTTCCATACTTGGATATTACAAATTTATTCGACTCAAAGACAAGCTTGTAGCCATCTCTACACAGAAGAGATCCGCTAACAAGATTTTTACTGACGGAGGGGACATAATGCACGTTCTTCAGCCGCACGATCTTCCCTGAAGTAAACTCCAGATCGACCGTGCCAACACCACGAACAGAAGCACTTGAACTGTTGCCCATCAGGACGGCTGAAGTCCCTGCGGTCTGATAAGACGAAAACATGGAAATATCACCGCATACATGCACATTAGCACCCGTGTCAATCAACCAATCAGGAGAATGACATACTGAAAGAATAGTGGGAAATATACCATACCCAGCATCCTTAATGTCAGTGTCTCCAATGACAACATTAGCGGTCTTGCCGCCTTTCTCAGGATGACGCTTGTCATAGCGATTAGGGCAACTAGGAGCCCAATGATCAGGATCCCCACACACATGACAAGCACCTTTCTTCTTGCCATTCTTCTTCTTGAAGTTCGTGTGTTGCACAGCCTTGTTCTTCCCATCAAACTTTGCTTTTCCATCAAGCTTGCCCTTGTTCTTGAACTTGTGGGGCTGGAAGTTCGCTACATACCACATTGGCACTAGATCCTCCCTCAATACCTCGAGCACGTGTGTCCTTTGCTCTCGCCTTTTCTTCCACATCAAGAGTACCAATGAGATCCGAACGGAAAACTCCTGTCTCTTATGCTTCAAGAGTAGCAAAGTTCCTCCATGAAGGAGGAAGCTTAGTGATGATACCCCCGGCAACAAACTTGTCCGGTAGCATGCAATTGAAGTGCTCAAGTTCTCTAGCAAATGATTGTATCTCATGAGCCTGCTCAACCACGGAGCGCTCTTCAGTCATCCTGTAATCATAGAATTGCTCCATGATGTACAGTTCGGTGCGGCATCCGAGACCCCAAACTTGGCCTCGAAAAGGCCCCACATATCTTTTCTATTGTCAATTGACGCATAAGCATCAACTATGTTCTCACCAAGAACACTCAAGAGAGCAGCCTTAAACAAGGTATCCATTTTCTGAAAAGCTTGTGTTGTTGGGCATCTTGCTCTCCTTCAGTTTGCCAAGAATGGCGTCATAGCAGCTCATGGTGCGAAACCATAAGACTGCTCTCACGCGCCACGCCTTATAGTGGATACCCTCAAACATAGGAGGTCTCATGGAAGCAGCAAAACCACTCGGGTAAATTGCCTATAATAAGGTTTTTGGATTGTTGGAAATATGAGCAGTTTACCGAATAATTTTATTAACATAAATACTAGATAAAGCATGACTAAAATAGCAAATATAGAGCAAGTCATGCAACCTGACAGAGAGAAGGTATACATAAATGCGCATATATGAACTTGAGGTAAACACACCTAGAACAGACACTAGATGAAGATGCTTATACGAAACAGAACCTAACATACGTAGGATAGAAACTAGAGCCAAGAACTATAGGAGGACTTCTAACAGAAAGGAGAAGAACACGTACGACACAACAGCAGCAGAAGCGCTGGACTTGGGATCGGTGTCCTCGCATGCCATGTCGTCAAGGAGGTCGTGGACGTCGGGGAAGAAGTCATCGTCGGGAAGTAGTCGTCGGCATCGGATCGTCCGTGATGATGAAACAACCCGATGGTCGCTGGCGCTCCCCAAAAACCTTATCACCCTTCTCCCGTACAGGACTGAAAAGGTGCGGTTCTTCTCCCGTACAGGACTGAAAAGGTGCGGTTCCGGAGGCCTACTGTCCCGACGTGCGGTGCACGCCGCAAGCCGGGATGAGGAAGATCGTAGCAGCAGCGCAGTGCTCAGGAACTTGTGGCGAGAGGAGGAAGAGATTGCCTTTTATAGGCGCAAGAGAAGAAGTCGAGAGGTTGCCACTACAGCAAAACGTTTCAGCTTTCGCGTGCCATTTCGTATACCCGTAGTGAAAATTAGACATCGGCTCGGCTCAATCCCGCAACCCGTGGCGGGCGGCGGAGGAGGAGCGCGCGTGGATGTCCCTCTTGTTCTCATGCTCATACAAGTGGAGAAAGAACCTCCCTTATAAGGAGGTCCAATTCCCACTCAACTAGCAATGTGGGACTAAACTTTAGTAGTATCCCTTGCCTTGCACAAATGGACTAAGTGGGTCTCTAGGATTTATTAGGAATTTCTGAAATAGTTATTGGGCTGCCCCAATATAGATTAAATTCAGCAGACTATACACCGGAGCATGGCGGCGGCAGGCAGAGTGGCCGTGCTCGCACCACCAATCCGGACCCGGCCGTGGCATGCGCCCGGAGGCAAAAAGATCTCGATATTTCGCGAACTCGTCGCCCCTCTATCAACGCGAGAACAATCCCGGCTGCAGGCGGCCGGAGCCCGTCGGTCGAAAGCGGCGGTTTTGACGAGATCTCCCGGGCTGGCGCCGAGCCACGATCGTCGTCCTCGCCTTCGCGTCCACGCAACTGCCAATGGGAGCAGTTTGGAGATAGATGCGGCTTTGGTTTGGGTGGTGTGTGCGTCGAGCTGGAATACGCGATGGTGCTTTTCGATCGTGGGTCCCGACTGCAGCCACGCGGCGTCTCGACGCAGTCTGTGCAGCGGATCTGGTTGATTCCGTCCTCCCGTCATGGACGACACATGCAGGGCAGCAGGGGTGGACATCTGCATGGATTGTATGGATTTGGGGTGGACATTTCAGAAGTATGACTATGGGCGAGGAGTAAGGCCATCTCCATCGCGCGACCCAAACGGACGTCCGTTTTGTCCGGATTCTGTCCGTTTGGGTAGGGCAATGGGGTCATGTCTGGGCCTGTCCTGAGATGCGATGGCCGTGCGTCCAGCGCGCGGCCGCATCCTGTTTGGCCCATCCCGTCCGTCAGGGCCTAAAATGCCCATATTTTCATATCAAAACAAGTTTGCCCGTTCAAATATTAATTGTTTGAAAATTAAAATAGTTTTACAACCCAATAGAAGTTGTCTCTAATAAAAATAATTTTACAACCAAATCGAAATTGTCTTGAATGAACATAAAATGAACCAATACATCTATTTTATTTTAAGACATTAAAACTGAGCACTAATTGAGCCCTCTCAGGCTATTAGCGTCTCGAACCATTGGATGCCTGTTGTGGATGTTCGTGGCCATTAGATTTCACACTAATCACGACGGGGCATTTTTTTGTTGAGCGTCGAGCGCTGCAGGTTAGGGCCGCTGCTCCCGTAACAAATTCGGGCATCTGATGTTAACTTCGGCCAAATGGGCTTGGGGCCTTGGGCCAAGCCATGTTGTAGCCCCAGAGCCACGGTCTCCCTCCTTCCATGTTTTACGGTCTCCCCTCCTCCCCCGTTCGCGTTCTCCCCTCAGATCTCTCTCTCTCTCTCTCTCTCTCTCCTCTCTCTCTCTCTCTGTCTCTCTCTCTCTCTCTCTCTTGCCTGCTCACCTCCCTAACCTCTTGCTCTATCGGGTTGCGCGAACGAACCAGTGCTCTGGACATCAGCACTACGCCCCTATGAGATGACAGAGATTCGAGGATGGGTTCACAGCGAAAGATGATTTTTGTGGTGCATAGACAACGCCTTATCTTCCTTTGCACCGTAGGATGAGCAGATCCATCTTCCACAGCGACAGCGGCAGGGAGGTGCTGGTTCTTTTCTGAGTGCTATAGCTATGCCTTCCCCTGCCGCTCCCCTTCCCTCATCTCCTCAGTCTCTACTCCCCACATGCCTGCAAGTACCACTCCAGTCGCCTCCTCCGGCGTGTGTACCGCTCCTTTTATCCGCTGATTTGGTCCATCCAGATGTTCTCGGATCCACCAATTTCTTACCGAGGGAGAAGTGCAGAAAGTATATATTGATTCCCCCTGTAGTATGTTTCTAGGATCATTTATTTATTTATCCTCAAAACCACCAGACCACGGTGGGAACTTTATCTTCAAACTGCACTTTCACAAAACATAATCGAACACTTATTAGGGCTCAATTACTGACTAGTTGGTGCTAATATGATCCCATACGTGCTCAATCAAGTCATTTTGAAGATCCAAATGAGTGTGTCAATTACGCAGCTCACGATGGAACTGGGCAAACTGATCAAACATGGCGGTTCTTGGTGCAATGACTCAACATTGTTACCTTGAAAATCAAATCCTTGATCGAAGATACTGTCATCACGCTCGTCCTCGACGATCATGTTGCGGTTCAGGTTGGGAGCACGGCCAGGGACTAACCCCCTGTACCGAGAAAGCTGCCGTTGAATTTGGTCATGAACCACCAGTGCAGCCACCACAAGATCTTCATCATCCGACGACGAATCGTCCGATGAACAAATGAAGTGGTGGAAGAAAAACTCATCACCATTGTCCATACCTTTGTGGGCAAAGTGTCGAAGACCTTGCGGTCGTGGTGGCAAAGTGGTCGGGATGATCACCTCGACGCAGGTGTGGTCGGCGACCGTCTACTGGCCGCTCTGGAGCACTAGCCGGAAGCTGCCGTGGCCGCCGTGGTAGGTCGCCTGCGGTCGTATCCCCTCTGCCGCCGGCGACGGCCAAACCTCCTCCGATCGATGGCCTAAACTACGGCGAAAGCGCGCGCGTGGTGGCGGTCATGTCGAGGCGTGGTTGCGTATGGACGGCCGGGGCTGCATGGAGAAGGAGGCCGAGAATAGCAGCGGCGCCCGTCGGTAGGCGGGCGGGGAAGGAGGATGGAGGCGATGGAATCGAATGGGACTACTTGTGTCCCCGACAGGCGGGCCATGGGGGGACAAGGGCATGCGGCGAGCCCGTCCGCGCGATGTCTGTTTCACCCCAAACTCGGCGCAAGTTTGGGCCGGGATGAGTCGAAAATGGACAGATTCCGGACATTTGTCCGTTTGGGGCCGTGCGTTGGGCCGCGCTATTCGTCCGTTCTATCCTAAACGGACGCACCCGGACAAGATGGGGTCGCACGGTGGAGATGGCCTAATAGGTGTTGATCGGTGACTGTCCGTGGATGTATCGTCACATTTGTGCATTTAGGTTGTAGATGCTCTTAGGCTGGTGTCAGATATTTTTTTTGCATTAATGTTTATGAGCATTTCTTGTCCCTATTTGCTTGGCGTTACCAGCAAATATAAGAACATGTGTCTATATTATTACTGGATTTCAAAGTCGGTCACTGTGACGAATCTTCATTGAGTACCTTGTAGAATTTGTTTATGCCTTCACTCTTCTTTGGAGCTTAATTTGCTCAGATAAGTGCTTCTTTTAGGTTCATATTTGTATTTACCTAGTGTTTTAGTCACTCGTACATTTCTATATATTTTATTTAGTTTCTCATATACCAATGTAGTGACATACATTCTTGAAACATGGGAGAGAGAGAGGAAAAGAAATGTTCAGAAATGTTCTGCTATCTTTTCAATTTTGTCATGTCGCCTTTTACGTGACTTGTACTTTGCTCGTTATATATGAACATGTATTGCCATGCAAAAAAAAAAAGAAAATACCAACTCCAAAAACTTACCAACATCATGTCGCCCTGAGATCGCAGCGTCGGTAAAAAAGAAATGCAGTTTAAATTCCAGAGTGCAAATGTATATAGAACCTAGTTGGTTGTCATCCAGCAAGTTGCAGTTCCAGGCCCCAGCGCCGCCACCCCTTCGATTCCTCCCCCCTCCTCACCGCCACCTGAGAGGGTCGATGGCAAGCACAGTCGGTCATGGATGAAGGTGGCGGTGAGGTCTTTGTAATAAACCGTGCCCCCGAAGGACCCGGAAGCCGAGGCGGTCTTGCCTCCGCGACTAGCGGTCTTGTAGAAGTGGTGGCCGACATCCTCGGCTGCCCGGGCAGCGAGGATACGACGGGCGGTCACAGCGCAGATTCCCCTCTGCCCCAGATCTGAAGGTCAGTCGCCCTCCTGCCCTGCTCTCACCCCCTCCGGTCGTGCCCTTCTGCGACTTTGGTCGCCGGATCCGGTGCTAGCGGGATGCAGGTTCTTAGGTTTGAGCCTGGGGGAAACCATTGGCCTGTCCTCCGGCCACGACGGTGCCGACGCGTGTGCTCGTCGTGTACTTCCCTAGAGGTGCCGTTGAGGGCTCTCCTCTTCACCCCCGTCCCAGACCCCGGGTGAAAACCCAAAACCCGTCTCAGGTTGGCCGGCGGTGGCGCCTAGCGCACCGCGTCCTCCTTGGAGGTGTTGTCTAGGGTCTCTGGTTCTTCGGGAGAGGGGCAATGTGGTTGGCGGGCGTCCGTCGACTGCGAGTCCAAGTTTGCAATTTATAAATCGAGGGTGCTCTTCCTGCAAGTGACCTCATTCCCAGTGGAAAGGCTACTACGGCTACTTAGGCGTGGCTGTGTCCAGACGGTTCTATCTTGGCGAGCGGAGACGGAAGGGTTATGGTTCCTCGTCTCACGATTCACGTCGAGGCATGAGCCTTCTTCTGCAGACATTTGAATGGGACCTAGTTCTCCGGCTGCCGCCTCTCGACCTCTGCGGCTTTCTTCTTGACGACCTCCCAGCGGCTATCCTTCTGCGATTGGTTGTTCATGGGAGGTGGCGGTGCATCTACGGTGTGTGCCCGGTGGCGTGGCCGAGGTAGTGCAACTTGTCTGCGATGGGGATCCGGCTGGTGTCTGCTCTAGTTCTCTGGTGAGCGCCAACGGTCCGACGGTGCGGCGCCTTTGAGCCTAGGCGAGAGGAAAGGGTTCCTCTTCGGCGCTGGGAACGATGTTCTTCCCTTGTCTCTGGGTTCAGACTGTTCATAACTTTCTCTGGCTATCTGCTGATCACTGAGGCTTCTCTGTTGCTCCTCTCTCTGTTGACTATGTGCAGTGGGCTTTGAAATTACTAGCAGGGCTATTCATGTATTTTTCTTTCTGTTGTAGTGTGTATTGCGTTGTTAGCTGTTCACACAACTCCATTGTATCTTTCGGTCGCTCTTGCTTGGTGGCCTTGTGTAATCCTGACCGGTTGATGACTTCGTTAATTCAAAGAGGGCCCCCCTTGAGCCTTTGTTGTAAAAAGAAAAGCTGCAGTTCCAGTACCACTTGTACTATATTTATTTTTATTTTGCCAGAAACCACTTGTACTATGTTGGAACGACCCGGCCATAACTTGTATCCTGGTTCCAAGAAAGCATCAACATGTTTCTGTCCATACTCTTAATTCCCAAGAAAGCATCAATCAACATGTTAAGAAGAGCTTACTAAAACCTAAACACTCAGGCCAGCTGCAGACAAGTTGCAGCTTCTTCTGGACATTTGTTAATCCTCCCGAATTATTCAACCACTGTTGGCAGACTACAGTACAGTAACGCCGCAGATCAGTCACGATCGTTGGCTGGTCTTCTCTAGCTAATCATTCATTTTCGAAATACTTAATTGTAGTACAAGGACTAAAATAGTTCAACAATTACTCTACGCACGTGCAGTGTATACCAGCTAGGCTGCGGCCGCCGCATGCAGTGGCTAGTCCAACACAACGAACACGCATCGGTGTCGCATCCCAGCGTCCCACTCTCGCCAGCTACTATGAAGAACAAAATAATTAAGCTGTGTTGAGGACGATTCTGTGGCCGAGATCCAAAAGTTGAGAGACCAACCAACAACCGAGTCCGCCAGCACGCACGCATGGATCCTCTTTTGAGGTAAATACACGGGTGATGCTTAAACTTGTCATAGATGTTCACTTTAGTGCCCGAACTTGAAAAATATATTAAACTGGTTCTATAACTTGACAAGGAGGTGCAAATATGGTTCAAATCTCATATGTATACGCCCACGGTGCTGATAAAGCTTTCCAGCATGTCATTTTTCTTGAAAAGCCCCCCCAACATTTTTTCTTACAAATAGGTCCTCAAGTAGAAACATCACACATTTGTAAAATGAAAATAAAACTGTTCTGCAGGGGATTTAAATTTTGAACCCGTGGCCTGCTTTTAGAATGCAGGCGTGGCCAGCCAGTCCACCGCTTCAAACTTACTGTGGTGAATGGATTCATATGAATTATATACACTAGGCGAAACAACATAAATTAACAGAATTTATTCCAGCAAAAAATAGTGACGCGTCTGTGATTCAAACATCCGAGGTTATATAGCATCCTCGGATACCACTCAACCAAAAAAGATCTCATGTTTCTATAGTATAATTAGTATATATGACTGTAAAACAAATATAATTTAAAAGGATTTAAAAATTTACATGTGATTTTTAAAAGAATTCATGTGTTATTTTATAACATATTCATAAAAATTAAATATTTATAGAATTATAAAAATGTTATTTTATTTAAATATTATTCATGTGAGGATCTGCAATCTAAGAATTTATTTCAAAACACACAAACTTTTATGTATTATATAATTGTTTAAAACAACCCAAAATAATTCTTAAAGCATGAAACTTTCATGTACTACATGAATATTTTATAAAAAACATGGAATTTTATTAACTTATATGAGAATTTAGTTAAATATACAAAAGTTTAAAAATTTACTTTAATTTTTATTTAAAATCGAGCATGTTATGAAAATATACAAATATTTTCAGAATTTGTAATTTAACAATGTTTGTCTGTAAAATTATTGCCTAGATATTTTATGAAATTAAATTAACTTTGTAAATATATTTTATGTTAATTATAGATTATTATTTATAAAACACAATTATCATTTCGTAGTTTTTACAAATTTTAAAATGAATAAACGAACACATTGAAAATGGGCTGAAACGTGGTCCATTTTACCCACACAAGTGCATTATGTTATAAAGGTAAATTTATGCTTTGTGGTATTACATCTCGTGTGTTTGAGTGGTATGTGTGGCCGCTATATGGCCTTACGGTGCAGGTTTGAATAATTGACCCCACACTATTTTTGCTAGAATAAGTTTCTTGGTTTATATTGGTCAGCCGTGGATATATAAAAAATGTGAATATAACGTGACAGTTAAGTGATTGGGTCTACTGGCTAGCCACACCTACATGCGAAGTATTGGTCGCAGGTTCGAACCTTCACGTCTAGTTCTTTTATAGTTTGTGGTGTACTGTTGTTTATCTCCAAGGGTTTTTTAAGAAGAAAATAATTTCAGGGTTTTTTTAATAAGAAAATAATTTCAGGGTTTTATTTGCAAAACCAGACCACATGCCCATCTACCGATCGCTGACAGCGGGCCACATGCCACGGTGACATGCCTCGTCAGCATCGTGGGCGTATAAAGATGAGATTTGAACCGTATTTGTATGTTCATGCCAAGTTGTAGAACCAGTTCGATGTATTTTACAAGTTCAGGCACTAAAGTGCACACTTGTGGCAAGTTCAAGCACTAATGGTGTAATTAACAATGCACACTGCGTTCAAATTGGACCGGAACCGGATGATCGATCGGTGCATTTTTCTTGTGAAATCCCAACAACCGGATAAGATTTGGCGAGGGCTGTTTTGGAAGTTTTGATCTCGATCTCTAGTTTTCCCGTCAAGCCGGAGCATAGCCGCGCTGTAGAAGTAGAATATGCTGCTGGTATCCAGATACTGCGCTGACAGGCACGTAACAATTAAAAAACAGTTAAGCCGTTGTTAATGAGCCACTGTGTCTGTCTGTGGTGCATGATTGCTCCGCACTTGCTGTGCAGAAAACAAAACTGTTCCAGCCGCCGGCGCCGGCATCGGCATCCATGTCTCATTTGAAAACTAGAGACTGACCTGGTCCGGTCCTGCCTGCGCAAGTGATCGAGACGTCGCTGTGTGTGTTTCCTACGTGCGAGCCTGCCCTTTGAACCTGCTCAATACTCCTGAAATTGTTTTACAGCAGCAGCAGGAAGCTGCCCTCAGTCCACTTTCTACTTCCTTTTCCTAAAAAAATTCTCCAAGGCGGGCCTTGTGAAACACGAGGATGGCATGCGGACAAAAAGAGAGAGAGAGAGAGAGAGGGGAAACTTGGCGCTTCCGTAATCCCTTTGCTAATGTGAAGCTTCACGCCTCTGGATTACGGCTTGCAGTTTGAGTTCCTCTTTGTTGAGCCACCACTCGACCTCCCTCTGACATTCATTTTTTTTTCCAAAAAAGGGGTTATCTCAGCCTTTGCATCAGAAAGATGCATACAACTCATATTATTAATAAAAAAGGTTCCAGCAACAGTCTTCAAGTCTCGAAACAGGAAGTAAACAAATGCTCACAAGAGCTAAACACAAAAGGCAGAGCCACAACCGGCTTGCAAATAAAAATAGAAGCACTACATGCCTATCCTATTACATGACCGCCATCCAAACCGGTTGAAAATATCCCGAGCTACCATCTCCCATCGGGTAGACACAGTAACCAAACGCTCCTTGGCCTCCGTCGGAGTGAGTAGCGACCACATACGGATTAACGCAGTGGCCCTGAAGATAACCTGCAAAAAGTGAATGTTTGTTGTTCTGTTAAAAACCAAATCATTTCTGCAATTCCAAACTGCCCATAACAAAGCACACACGCCTACACGAATGTGCCTCGCAGTATCTGAATCAATCCCATCGAGCCACGTCCCAAATAGCGTGTTGATATAACTGGACGGATTAATATTAAAAGCAATATTAAAAGCAATTATTTTTGAAACTTTTAACCATCATTTTTTAGCTATTCCAAAGAACATGGTCCAATGGCCACGTGCTCCAAAACTCCGCATTACATGCACAATATGGATGATTTTTTTTAAATAATACATACTTTTATTAAATTTCAGAAATATTATGCCGTAATTACATTTTTCAAAAATAATACTCGATCGGCCTCTTGTTGGCGATTGGATCGATCAACTTCTTCTGGCGATTGGACGGTCATTACTGTGGCCGATTGGATCGATCGTATTGCTAACCGATAGGCTGATCGATTGCTTTGGCCGATTAGGCGTGATTCTTCCTCTAGGCCGACAGGTGCATGCACTCATTTATCTTTGGAATAAGTATTTGAAAAATGTTGAAGAAGTATTTAAAAAAATGTTGATCATGCATATAAAAATGTTAGTTAAGCATTTGAAAAAAAATGTTGAAAAAATATTTGAAAACTGTTGAATAGGTATTTGAAAAATTTTAAAGAAGTATTTTAAAAAAATGTTGATCATGTATATAAAAATGTTAAACAAGTATTTAAAAAAATGTTGATCATGTATATAAAAATGTTAAAGAAGTATTTTAAAAAATGTTGATCATGTATATAAAAATGTTGAACAAGTATTTGAGAAAATGTTAAACAAGTATTCTAAAAAATTGAACAAGTATTTGAAAAATGTTTAACATGTGTATAATATACATGACCAATATTTTTATATTGATCAACATTTTATATACATGATCAACATTTTTACAAATACTTTTCAACATTTTTATATACATGATCAATATTTTTCAAATACTTGTTTAGCCTTTTTTCAAATAATTGTTTAATTTTTTGCAAATGCTAGATTAATATTTTTTATACATGATCAACATTTTTACAAATACTTTTCAACATTTTTATATACATGATCAATATTTTTCAAATACTTGTTTGGCTTTTTCAAATAATAGTTTAATATTTTTTGCAAATGCTAGATTAACATTTTTTATATATGATCATTTTTTAAAATACTTCTTCAACATTTTTCAAATACCTATTCAACAGTTTAAAATATTGTTTCAATATTTTTCAAATACTTGATAAATATTGTTTTTTCAAATGCTTGATTAACATTTTTATATGCATGATCAATATTTTTTTAAATACTTCTTCAATATTTTTTAAATATTCATTCCAAAGATAAATGGGTGCATGCATCTGTCGGCCTAGAGGAAGCAGATTGGGCACCAATCGGTCAGCAGTGGGCCGACTGGGGCCTATCGGCTAGCAGCAGGCCGACTGGATCCAATCGGCCTATAGTGGGCCGACTGGGGCCCAATCGGCCAGCAGCAGGCCGACTGGATCCAATTGGCCAGCAGCAGGCTGACTGGGTATTATTTTTGAAAAATATAATTACGATTGTAATATTTCTGAAATTTAATAAAAAATATGTATTATTTAAAAAAATAGCCCACAATATGTGCTCTCCCAAGGTCACATTGCTGCGGGCAGGACAGGGCCGTTGATCTGTTAATAATGGTAAATCTGCCTACCACAGAATACAAGATGAATATATAATATTTCTGACAAGTTTGCTGTTACCTGTAATCCCATTAAAAATAGTAACTTCTTTATATAGTACTTTCTTTGTGCCAAAATAAGTGTCTAAACTTTGTACTAACTTCAACACAAAGTTATCTTGAAGTTAAGACACCTGTTTTGAGACGGAGGGAATATTACTCATGTTGGTTCAAACTAAAATTTGCTCTGAATATAGAGGTTCGTATTTTACATATTGCATCTCAGGGCTCACTCAGTTTAAGGAATATATGACTTAAAGCAATCAGAAAACTAAAAGATTAGGACGTCCACTCCTGTTCAATCTTTAAGAAATTTTCCATGATGTCTCACCTAATTTATATTTTATTATAAAAGAGGGTCACCCCCTCCGATTTCTTTTAACAGAAACCACAAGGTTCAGGACCCAATACAAACCACCAACCAGAACATAACATCTAGTGAGTTCATCTTACAAGGATCAGTGATCCAAGTGCAACAACAACACAACTTGATCGACAACACAAAGAAGGAGCTACTTACATAGCAGCAGCCTCCAGCACACCCAAGATCTATCTATGGAGATGTAAAGCAATGAGAAGGGAGTGTGCCTACATACCCTTGTAGACCGAAAGCGTTAGTGTCCTAATGCGGGTGATGTAGTCGTACCCTTGGCGATCCTATCGCGATACAATCCGATCTAGTGTCGAAAGGACGGTACCTCCGAGATTAGCACATGTTCAGCTCGATGGCGTCCTCTCCTTCTTGATCCAGCATGCGAGGGAGAAGAGGTAGATGAGATCGGAACCAACACGATGACGTGGTGGTGGTGGCAGCAGCGGAACTGCAGCACGGCTTCGCCAAGCGTCTGCGCGAGGTGGAGGAGGTGTAACGGGAGGGAGACGAGCAAGGGTAGATGCGCCCAACGCCTCCCTAACTTTACATGGGCGTGGAGGGGGCTGGTGGCTTGCCGTCCAAGCCTTCTAGAACCTTCCTGGTACAATACCTCCGGATCATTCCGGAGCTCCTCGTGATGTCCTAGATCCCATCCGGGACTCTGAAGAACCTTTGGACTTCACCATATTAATATCTCAATACAACCCTAGCGCCACTGAACATTAAGCATGCGACCCTACGGGTTCGAGAATCATGTAGACATGACCGAGACTCCTCTCCGGTCAATAACCAATAGCAGGACCTGGATGCCCATATTGGTTCCTACATATTCCACGAAGATCTTTATCGGTTGAACTACTATGTCAAGGATTTTGTCAATCCCGTATACAATTCCCTTTGTCTGGCGATATGTTACTTGCCCGAGATTCGATCGTTGGTATCGCCATACCTTGTTTAATATCGTTACCAGCAAGTCTCTTTACTCGTTCCGTAATACAAGATCCTGTGATTAAACTCATTAGCCACATGCTTGCAATCTTCTTGTGATGTTCTATTACCGAGAGGGCCCAGGGATATCTCTCCATCACATGGAGAGACAAATCCTGTCTCGATCCATGCAACCCAACAAACACCTCAGATTATGAGGACCAAGGGTGATACAACAAAGTAAGCGTAAGTATTTCCCTCAGTTTTGAGAACCAAGGTATGAATCCAGTAGGAGGCTCCTCAAAAGTCCCACGCACCTATAGAAACAAACAAGAACCTCGCAACCAACGCGATAAAGGGTTGCCAATCCCTTCACGGTAACTTGTGAAAGTGAGATCTGATAGAGGTAATATGATAAGATAAATATTTTTGGTATTTTTATGATATATATTGGAAAGTAAAAGATGCAAATAAAAGTAGATGGATAACTTATATGATAAAAGATAGATCCGGGCGCCATAGGTTTCACTAGTGGCTTCTCTCAAGATAGCATAAGTATTACGGTGGGTGAACAAATTACTGTCGAGCAATTCATAGAAAAGTGCATAGTTATGAGAATATCTAGGCATGATCATGTATATAGGCATCACGTCCGCAACAAGTAGACCGACTCCTGCCTGCATCTACTACTATTACTCCACACATCGACCGACTCCTGCGTGCATCTAGAGTATTAAGTTCATAAGAATAGAGTAACACATTAAGCAAGATGACATGATGTAGAGGGATAAACTCATGCAATATGATATAAACCCCATCTTTTTATCCTCGATGGCAACAATACAATACGTGCCTTGCTGCCCCTCATCCTTTGGGGAAAGGACACCACAAGATTGAACCCAAAGCGAAGCACTTCTCCCATGGCAAGAAAGATCAATCTAGTAGGCCAAACCAAACTGATAATTCGAAGAGACTTGCAAAGATAACCAGTCATACATAAAATAATTCAGAGAAGATTCAAATATTTCTCATAGATAAACTTGATCATAAACCCACAATTCATCGGATTTCGACAAACGCACCGCAAAAAGAGTTACATCGAATAGATCTCTAAGAAGAGGAAGGAGAACTTTGTATTGAGAATCAAAGAGAGAGAAGAAGCCATCTAGCTAATAACTATGGACCCGAAGGTCTGTGATAAACTACTCACAACTCATCGGAGAGGCCTTGGTGGTGATGGAGAGGCCCTCCGTGGTCGATTCCCCCTCCGTCGGAGCGCCGACAAAGGCTCCAAGATGGGATCTCGCGGTACAGAAGGTTGCGGCGGTGGAAATAGTTTTTCGTGGTGCTCCTGGATGTTTTCGGGGTACGAAGATATATATAGGCGAAGGAAGTCGGTCAGGGGAGCCACGAGGGGTCCACGAGGCAGGGGGCGCGCCCACCTATACTGGGCGCGCCGGCCACCCTCGTGGCCACCTCGGCTTCTTCTTGATGTCCACTTCAAGTCTCCTGGATTGCGTTTGTTCCAAAAAGATCGCTCCCGAAGGTTTCATTCCGTTTGGACTCCGTTTGATATTCCTTTCCTTCGATATACAGAAATAGGCAAAAAAACAACAATTCGGGCTGGGCCTCCGGTTAGTAGGTTAGTCCCAAAAATGATATAGAAGTGTAAAGTAAAGCCCATAAACATCCAAAACAGGTAATATAATAGCATGGAACAATAAAAAATTATAGATATGTTGGAGACGTATCAAGCATCCCCAAGCTTAATTCTTGCTCGTCCTCGAGTAGGTAAATGATAAAAACAGAATTTTTGATGTGGAATGCTACCTAGCATATTTCTTAACGTATTTCTCTTTATTGTGGCATGCATGTTCAGATCAAATGATTCAAAATAAAAGTTCATATTGACAAAAGGATAATAATACTTCAAGCATACTAACTAAGCAATCACGTCTTCTCAAAATAACATGGCAAAGGAAAGTTCATCCCTACAAAATCATATAGTTTAGTCATGCATCATTTTCGTTACACAAGAATGCTCTCATCATGCACTAACCCGATGACGAGCCTAGCAATTGTTTCATTCTTTAGTGATCTCAAACTTTTTCAACCTTGACGCAATACATGAGCGTGAGTCATGGATATAGCACCATGGGTGGAATAGAATACAATGATAGGGGTTATGTGGAGAAGACAAAAAAGGAGAAAGTCTCACATCGACGCGGCTAATCGACGGGCTAAGGAGGTGCCCATCAATTGATGTCACTGCAAGGAGTAGGGATTGCCATGCAATGGATGCACTAGAGCTATAAATGTATGAAAGCTCAACAACAGAAACTAAGTGGGTGTGCATCCAACTTTCTTGCTCATGAAAACCTAGGGCATTTGAGGAAGCCCATCGTTGGAATATACAAGCCAAGTTCTATAATGAAAAGTTCCCACTTAGTAAATGAAAATGTAAACATAGAAGACTTTCTATCATAAAGACCATGGTGCTATTTTGAGCACAAGTGTGGAAAAAGATAGTAGCATTGTCCCCCCTTTTTTTTGGGTCTTTCTTTTTTTATTTGGCCTTTCCTTTTTTTCTCTTTTTTATTTGGCTTTTCCCTCTATTTTTGGCCTTTCTTTTTTTTGTTAGGGACAATGCTCTAAAAAATGATGATCATCGCACTTCTATTTAATTACAACTGATGAATTACAACTCGATACTAGAACATAGTATGACTCAATAGCGACATGTATAAAAATTATGCATAGTGGCTTTGCAACAAATACGATGTCAACTACATGATCATGCAAAAACCAATATGACAATGATGAAACGTGTCATAATAAACGAACGGTGGAATGTTGCATGGCAATATATCTCGGAATGGCTATGGAAATGCCATAATAGGTAGGTATGGTGGCTGTTTTGAGGAAGATATAAAGAGGTTTATGTGCGATAGAGCGTATCGTATCACGGGGTTTGGATGCACCGACGAAGTTTGCACCAACTCTCAAGGTGAGAAAGGGCAATGCACGGTACCGTAGAGGCTAGCAATGATGGTAAGGTAAGAGTGCGTATAATCCATGGACTCAACATTAGTCATAAAGAACTCACATACTTATTGCAAAAATCTACAAGTCATCAAAAACCAAGCACTACGCGCATGCTCCTAGGAGGATATATTGGTAGGAAAAGACCATCGCTCGTCCCCGACTGCCACTCATAAGGTTGACAATCAAAGAACACCTCATGCTTCAAATTTGTCACTAGCAGTTTACCATACGTGCATGCTACGGGACTTGCAGACCTCAACACAAGTATTTCTTAAATTCAAAATTACATCAACTAGCAGGACTCTAATATTACCACCTTCATATATCAAAACAATTATTAAGCATCAAGTTGATCATAGTATTCAATTCACTTCCTATGATTGTTTTATTATACCCAACTTGGATGCCCACCATTCTAGGACCAATTTTATAACCATAGCAAATACCATGCTGTTCTAAAAGACTCTCAAATAATATAAGTAAAGCATGAGATATCAATAATTTCTACAAAATAAAACCACCACCGTGCTCTAAAAAGATATAAGTGAAGCACTAGAGGAAAACTGCATAGCTCAAAAGATATAAGTGAAGCACATAGAGTATTCTAATAAATTCCGAATCATGTGAGTCTCTTCCAAAAGGTGTGTACAGCAAAGATGATTGTGGTAAACTAAAAAGAAAATAATCATATCATACAAGACACTCCGAGCAAAACACATATCATGTGGTAAATAAAAATATAGCTCCAAGTAAAGTTACCGATAGACGAAGACGAAAGAGGGGATGCCTTCCGGGGCATCCCCAAGCTTAGGCTTTTGTTTGTCCTTGAATATCTTGGGGTGCCATGGGAATCCCCAAGCTTAGGCTTTTGCCACTTCTTATTCCATAGTCCATCAAATCTTTACCTAAAACTTGAAAACTTCACAACACAAAACTCAACAGGAAATCTCATAAGTTCCGTTAGTGCAAGAAAGAAAAACCACCACATAAGGTACTGTAATGAACACATTATTTATTTATATTGGTTTTAAACCTACTGTATTCCAACTTCTCTATGGTTCATACCCCCCGATACTAGCCATAGATGCATCAAAATAAGCAAAAAAACACACGAAAAACAGAATCTGTCAAAAACAGAACAGTCTGTAGCAATCTGTAACTTTCGAATACTGCTGGAACCTTAAAAATCCTACGAAAATAGGACGTCCTAGGTAATTTATCTATTGATCTACAGCAAAAACAATCAACATAAAAGCACGTTTCTGTGATTTATTGATTTTTTACTCGTGCATGCAAAGTTTCTGTTTTTCAGCAGAATAAAATTAACTTTCACCCAAGGTTATCCTATAGGTTCTACTTGGCACAAACACTAATTAAAACATGAAAACACATCTAAACAGAGGATAGATTAAGTATTTATTACTAAACAGGAACAAAAGCAAGGAACAAAAATAAAATCGGGTTGCCTCCCAACAAGCGCTATAGTTTAACGCCCCTAGCTAGGCATAAAAGCGAGAATAGATCTAAGTATTGCCATCTTTGGCATTTAATTCATAAGTGGCTCGCATAATAGATTCATAAGGTAATTTACTCTTCTTTTTAGTAAAGTGTTCCATGCCTTTCCTTAACGGAAATTGGAATCTAATATTCCCTTCCTTCATATCAATAATTGCACCAATTATTCTAAGGAAAGGCCTACCAAGAATAATAATATACAAAAGATTGCAATCAATATCAAAACGATAAAATCTCACGGGCACATAATTCCTATTTGCAACAATAAGAACATCATTAATCCTTCCCATAGGTTTCTTAATGGTGGAATCCATAAAGGTGCAAGTTTAAAGAGCAATCATCAAATTCATGAAAACCTAGCATATCACAAAAGTTTTGGAATCGTGGAAACACTAGCACCCAAATCACACAAAGCATAGCATTCATGATCTTTTATTTAAATTTTTATTGTGGGTTCCCACTCATCATAAAGTTTTCTAGGGATAGAATTAAGTTTTTCCTCATAAGATTGCATCAAGGCATCAACGATATGTTAAGTAAAAGCTTTATTCTGGCTATAAGCATGAGGAGAATTCAACACGGATTGCAACAAGGAAATACAATCTATCAAGAGCAATTATCATAATTAAGTTCCTTGAAATCCAAAGTGGTGGGTTCATTACTATGCAAAGTTTTAATTTCTCCAATCACTTTACCAATTTTAGCATCAAGATCAAAATACTTCACATCATCGGAACGCTTTTTAACTAAAGTTGATTTACTTCCAGTCCCATCATTATCAAGATTCATATTGCAAAACAAAGATTTAATAGGGGACACATCAATAACTTTTAGATCTTCATCATTATTTTCATGAAAAATAGAAGAACACGCTCTAACAAAGAAATATTTCTTGTACGCATAACCTAGCGGTTCTTTCTTTGCACTCATCAATGGAAATTCTCATAGCTTTGAGAGACTCATTGATATCATGCTTAGGAGGAATAGATCTAAGTTTCAAAGAATCAACATCAAGAGAAAGTCTATCAACGTTCCTAGCCAATTCATCAACTTTAAGCAATTTTTCTTCAAGCAAAGCATTGAAATTCTTTTGAGAATTCATAAATTCTTTAACACTATTCTCAAAATCAGAGGGAATCTTATTAAAATATCCATAGGAGTTGTTGTAGGAATTACCATAATTATTATAGGAATTACTAGGGAACGGCCTAGGATTAAAGAGTTTCCTCTATACGCGTTGTTACCAAAATTATTCGTACCAAAAAAATTCACATCCATAGATTCATTATTATTCTCAATCAAAGTAGACAAAGGCATATCATTAGGATCAATAGTGGCACTTTTAGTAGCAAACAATTTCATAAGTTCATCCATCTTTCCACTCAAAACATTAATTTCTTCTATAGCATGAACCTTTTTACTAGTAGATCTTTCGGCGTGCCATTGAGAATAATTAACCATAATACTATCTAGGATTTTAGTAGCTTCTCCTAAAGTGATTTCCATAAAAGTGCCTCCCGCGGCCGAATCTAAAAGATTTCTAGAAGCAAAATTCAATCCGGCATAAAAAAATTGTATGATCATCCATAAATTCAAACATGAGTAGGGCAATTGTGAATCATCAATTTCATTCTTTCCCAAGATTGGGCAACATGCTCATGATCAAGTTGATTAAATTTCATAATATCGTTTCTAAGAGAGACGATCTTAACGGGAGGAAAATATTCAGAGATAAAAGCATCTTTGCACTTATTCCAAGAATCAATACTATTTTTAGGCAAAGATGAAAACCAAGTTTTATACGATCTCTAAGTGAAAGCGTAAATAACTTTAATTTAAAAATATCATTATCCGTATCTTTCTTCTTTTGCATATCACACAAATCATCAAAATTATTAGGTGAGTAGCGACATCTTCACTAGGAAGGCCGGAGAATTGATCTTTCATAACAAGATTCAGCAAAGCAACATTGATTTCACAAGTTTCAAGATCATTAAGAGGAGCAATCGAAGTGCTAAGGAAATCATTATTATTGGTATTGGAAAAGTCACAATTTAGTATTATCTTGCGCCATCGTGATAAGCAATCAACACACAAGCACACAAGAGACAAGCGAAAAGAGAGGAGAACAGGAAAGAGAGGGCGAATAAAATGGCAAGGGTGAAGTTGGGGAGAGGAAAGCGAAAGGCAAATGGCAAATAATGTAATGCGAGGAGATTAGTTTGTGATGGGTACTTGGTATGTCTTGACTTGAGCGAAGACCTCCCGACAGCGGCACAAGAAATCCTTCTTGCTACCTCTTGAGCATGCGTTGGTTTTTCCCTTGAAGAGGAAAGGGTGATGCAGCAAAGTAGCATAAGTATTTCCCTCAGTTTTGAGAACCAAGGTATCAATCCAGTAGGAGGCTCCTCAAAAGTCCCACGCACCTACACAAACAAATAAGAACCTCGTACCAACGCGATAAAGGGGTTGTCAATCCCTTCACGGTAATTTGCAAAAGTGAGATCTGATAGAGATAATATGATAAGATAAATATTTTTGGTATTTTTATGATATAGATTGGAAAGTGAAAGATGCTAATAAAAGTAGATGGATAACTCATATGATAAAAGATAGACCCGGGGTCCATAGGTTTCACTAGTGGCTTCTCTCAAGATAGCATAAGTATTACGATTGGGTGAACAAATTACTGTCGAGCAATTGATAGAAAAGTGCATAGTTATGAGAATATAAAGGCATGATCATGTATATAGGCATCACGTCCGCAACAAGTAGACCGACTCCTGCCTGCATCTACTACTATTACTCCACACATCGACCGACTCCTGCGTGCATCTAGAGTATTAAGTTCATAAGAACAGAGTAACACATTAAGCAAGATGACATGATGTAGAGGGATAAACTCATGCAATACGATATAAACCCCATCTTTTTATCCTCGATGGCAACAATACAATCGTGCCTTGCTACCCTAACATCCTTTGGGAAAGGACACTACAAGATTGAACCCAAAGCTATTCTCCCATGGCAAGAAAGATCAATCTAGTAGGCCAAACCAAACTGATAATTCGAAGAGACTTGCAAAGATAACCAATCATACATAAAAGAATACATAGGAGATTCAAATATTTCTCATAGATAAACTTGATCATAAACTCACAATTCATCGGATCTTGAAAAACACACCACAAAAGGAGTTACATCAAATAGATCTCCAAGAAGATCAAGGAAAACTTTGTATTGAGATTCAAAGAGAGAGAAGAAGCCATCTAGCTAATAACTATGGACCCGAAGGTCTGTGGTAAACTACTCACAACTCATCGGAGAGGCCTTGGTGGTGATGGAGGGGCCCTCCATGGTCGATTCCCCCTCCGGCGGAGCGCCACCGAAGGCTCCAAGATGGGATCTCGCGGATAGATAAGGTTGCGGCGGTGGAAATAGTTTTTCGTGGTGCTCCTGGATGTTTTCGGGGTACGAAGATATATATAGGCGAAGGAAGTCTGTCAGGGGAGCCACGAGGGGCCCACGAGGCAGTTGGGCGCGCCCACCCTTACTGGGCGCGCCGGCTGATACGTCTCCAATGTATCTATAATTTTATGAAGCATTCATGCTATTATATTATCTGTTTTGGATGTTTACGGGCTTTATTACACACTTTTATATTATTTTTGACACTAACCTATTAGCCGGAGGCCCAGCCCATATTGATGTTTTCTTGCCTATTTCAGTGTTTCGAAGAAAAGGAATATCAAACGGAGTCCAAACGGAATGAAACCTTCGGGAAAGTTATTTTTGGAACGGAAGCAATCCAGGGGACTTGGAGTGCAAGTCAGGGAAGCTTCGAGGAGGCCACAAGGCAGGGGGGCGCCCACCCCCTGGGCGCGCTCTCCACCCTCGTGGGCCCCTCATGGCTCCCTCGGCCGACTTCTTTCGTGTATATATCTCCATATACCCTAAAAACATTCAGGACAACGATAGATCGGGAGTTCTGCCGCCACAAGCCTCTGTAGCCACCAAAAACCAGTCGGGACCCTGTTCCGGCACCCTGCCGGAGGGGGGATCCCTCACCGGTGGCCATCTTCATCATCCCGGCGCTCTCCATGACGAGGAGGGAGTAGTTCACCCTCATGGCTCAGGGTATGTACCGTAGCTATGTGTTTGATCTCTCTCTCTCTCGTGTTCTTGATTTGGCACAATTTTGATGTATCGCGAGCTTCGCTATTATAGTTGGATCCTATGATGTTTCTCCCCATCTACTCTCTTGTAATGGATTGAGTTTTCCCTTTGAAGTTATCTTATCGGATTGAGTCTTTAAGGATTTGAGAACACTTGATGTATGTCTTGCCGTGCTTATCTGTGGTGACAATGGGATATTCACGTGATGTACATGATGTATGTTTTGGTGATCAACTTGCGGGTTCCGTGACCTTGGGAATCTATGCATATGGGTTGGCTGCGTTTTCGTCTTGACTCTTGGTAGAAACTTTGGGGCAATCCTTGAAGTACTTTTTGTTGGTTGAATAGATGAATCTGAGATTGTGTGATGCATATCATATAATCATGCCCACGGATACTTGAGGTGACAATGGAGTATCTAGGTGACATTAGGGTTTTGGTTGAGTTGTGTCTTAAGGTGTTATTCTAGTATGAACTCTTTGATAGATTGAGCGGAAAGAATATCTTCATGTTATTTCTGACGGACTCTTGAATAGATAGATCAAAAAGGATAACTTTGATGTGGTTTCGTACCCTACCATAATCTCTTCGTTTGTTCTCCGCTATTAGTACCCTACCATAATCTCTTCTTGTTCTCCGCTATTAGTAACTTTGGAGTGACTCTTTGTTTCATGTTGAGGGATAGTTATATGATCTAGTTATGTTATTATTGTTGAGAGAACTGCACTAGTGAAAGTATGAACCTTAGGCCTTGTTTCCTACCATTGCAATACCGTTTACGCTCACTTTTATCGCTTGCTACCTTGCTGTTTTTATAATTTTAGATTACAAATACCTTTATCTACCATCCATATTGCACTTGTATCACCATCTCTTCGCCGAACTAGTGCACCTATACAATTTACCATTGTATTGGGTGTGTTGGGGACACAAGAGAGTCTTTGTTATTTGGTTGCAGGGTTTCTTGAGAGAGACCATCTTCATCCTACGCCTCCTACAGATTGATAAACCTTAGGTCATCCACTTGAGGGAAATTAGCTACTGTCCTACAAACCTCTGCACTTGGAGGCCCAACAACGTCTACAAGAAGAAGGTTGTGTAGTAGACATCAAGCTCTTTTCTGGCGCCCGTTGCCGGGAGGTGAGTGCTTGAAGGTATATCTTTAGATCTTGCAATCGAATCTTTTTGTTTCTTGTTTTATCACTAGTTTAGTCTATAAAAGAAAACTACAAAAATAGGAATTGAGTTTGTCTCATACGCTTCATCTTTTTAATATCTTTCGTGAAAATGATGGAAAGGAAAATTGTGCACAAGTGCTAGAAGAAGAAATCTATAAATGTTTGGCACTAAATCTTTGAATGATGAGGATGATTGCAATGTTGTTAGTATGAATTCCTTGAATACCCATGATGCTAATGATATGCAAAGCCACAAGCTTGGGGATGCTATGTTTGATGAATATGATATTTTTTGTCCCCCAAGTTTTGATGAGAAAATTTACTATGATAAAAGCATGCCTCCTATTTATGATGAAAGAAGTAATGATCCCACTATTTTGGAGGATGTTGAATATTATTGTGATAATTATGAGCGTGGATTTGGAGAGGTCATGACTTTATTTAGTGATGAATCCACTATTTCGGAAGAGGTTCCAATTGATTATGAGAATAAATTTGCTATTTATGATGATTATTGTCATGAATTGTATGCTATTAAGAATAATGATAACCATGAAACTTGTCATCAAGACTTCAGTTTTCAATTGGATTATGCCTCACATGATAGTTATTTTGTTGAGTTTGCTCCACTATTATTCATGAGAAGAAATTTGCTTATGAGGAGAGTAATAAAAATTCTATGCTTGTAGATCATGAAAAGAATGCTTTAGGTGCTGGTTATATTGTTGAATTCATTCATGATGCTACTGGAAATTATTATGAGGGAGGAAACATATGCTTGTAGGAATTGCAATAATATTAAGTTTCCTCTCTATGTGTTGAAAATCTTGAAGTTATGCTTGTGTTTCCTTCCTATGCTAGTTGATTATTGTTCCCATAAGTTGTTTGCTCACAAAATCCCTATGCATAGAAAGTGGTTTAGACTTAAATGTGCTAGTCATATTCTTCATGATGCTCTCTTTATGTTTCAATTCTTATCTTTTTATGTGAGCATCATTGAAATCATCATGCCTAGCTAAGGGCGTTAAACTATAGCGCTTGTTGGGAGGCAACCCAATTTTATTTTTGTCCTTTGCTTTTTTTCCTGTTTAATAATAAATAATTCATCTAGCCTCTGGTTAGATGTTGTTTTATGTTTTAATTAGTGTTGGTGCCAAGTAGAATCTTTGGGAAGACTTGGGTGAAGTCTTTATGATCTTGCTGTAAAAAACAGAAACTTTTGCACTCACGAGATTAGCTGCCATTGTTTTACTAGAGAGTGCTTTTAGGTTGATTCTTTTTGCAGATGATTAATAGACAAATTCCTCAGGTCCACAATTTATTTAAGAATTTTGGAATTACAGAAGTATACGTTTGATATAGATTGCTACAGACTGTTCTGTTTTTGACATATTCTGTTTTCATTGTGTTTTTTGCTTATTTTGATGAATCTATGAGTAGTATCGGAGGGTAACCATAGAGAAGTTGGAATATAGTATATATTACAACAATATGAATAAAGAATGAGTTCATTACAGTACCTTAAAGTGGTGATTTATTTTCTTATACTAACGGAGTTCTGAGTTTTGTGTTGAGTTTTGTGTTGTGAAGTTTTCAAGTTTCGGGTAAAGATTCAATGGACTACGGAATAAGGAGCGGCAAGAGACTAAGCTTGGGGATGCCCAAGGCACCCCCAAGGTAATATTCAAGGACAACCAAGAGCCTGAGCTTGAGGATGCCCCGGAAGGCATCCCCTATTTCGTCTTCGTTCATCGGTAACTTTACTTGGAGCTATATTTTTATTCACCACATGATATGTGTTTTGCTTGGAGCGTCAATTTATTTTGTTAGTATTTTCTTGCTGTTATTTAGAATAATGTTTTGCATGTATATTTTCAATAAAAAATGTCAAGGATAGCCTTCACCATGCTTATTTTGCAAGTATACATGTTGTTGTTTCAAAACAGAAAGTTTACCGCTGTTGCAAAAATTCCCTAGAAAAGTCAGAGAATGATATAATGTTGAATATTTTTGCATAATGATCTCTGATAAATCTTCTACAGCTTGTTATGTTTATTATAATTTTTGGAGTTAGGGAAGTATGATGAATCTTGCATTCTTTACAGACTATACTGTTTTGGCAGATTGCTGTTATGTTTGCATTGTTTGCACATCCTTGCTTTTTAATGAATCTATTTGAGGATAGGAGTATTAAATATGCAGAGACATTTAGTATGAAACGTTGAATAATAATTTTAGTAATTTGTTACAGTAGAAAATGATAAGGTTTTTGCATTGGTTTATACTAACTTATCTCACGAGTTCTTGTTGAGTTTGGTGTGAATGAAGCTTTTGAGATTTAGGAAACCGAGATATAAAAGGAATTAAGGAGACACAAAAGCTCAAGCTTGGGGATTCCCAAGGCACCCCAAGATAACATTCAAGAAGTCTCAAGCATCCAAGCTTGGGGATGCCCCGGTAGGCATCCCACCTTTCTTCTTCAACAATTATCGGTTAGTATTGGTTGAACCTAAGTTTTTGCTTCTTCACATGAGTTGTGCTATACTTAAAAGGTCATTTTGTTTTGTTTTGCTTGCTGTTTGAATAAAATACCAAGATCTGAAATACTTAAATGAGAGAGAGTCTTCACATAGTTACATAATTATTTAACTACTCATTGATCTTCACTTATATCTTTTTTTGGGAGTAGTTTGTCATTTACTCGCGTGCTTCACTTATATCCTATGAGTAAATGGTTGAATGAGTTGAATGTCATAAATCTGAAATTATATATGTTTCGTATGCTTACCCCGTTGGGAGTAATGACTTCACATCTAAGAAGTAGAGGTAGTAAATTTATTCAAGGTTAGCAAGCATTGTATTGGTCACTTGAACAATTCATGAAAGAATATTGAAGGAAGAGAAATTTCACATATAAATATACTATCTTAGACATTTTCTATGATTGTGAGCCCCATTGATTATTTTCAAACCTGAGCAAATTAGTTGAATTTGGACAAGGAATACAACGTAATGAGTTATGCTTGGGAGTATTTGTATAGAAGTTATATTGTTATAGATCCTCCAACATGTGGTGCTTGCTATTTAGAATCCTTTGCTAGCCTAAATATCTTTACTAAGCGGGAATACTGCTTTTGCATCCACATCCCTTGAACCAAGTTTCTTCCATGAGTGTCCACCATACCTACCTATATGCGGTATTTACCTGCCGTTCCAAGTAAATTTGCATGTGCCAAACTCTAAACCTTCAAATAATAATCTGTTTTGTATGCCTGAATCGCTCATGTAGCGACTAGGGGATGTCAGTATCTTCCATGCTAGGTGGGTTATTCTCACGATGAGTGGACTCCGCTCATCATTCACGAGAAAAATGGCTGGTAACTGGGATCGATGCCCAGTCCCATGATCAAAAGATCAAAATCAAATCAAAATAATTGCAAATAAAAACTCCCCCAGGATTGATGTTAGTTGGAGGCACCCATTGTTTTGGGCAAGCCATGGATTGATGATTTGTTGGTGGAGGGAGTAAAAACTTTACCATTCTGTTTGGGAACCGCCTATAATGTATGTAGCATGGAAGATATTGGGAACTCTTGGTTGTTATGTTGACAATGAGATCATACCTCTCAAAATTATTTATCTCTATTTCAAAATCAAGCTCTGGCACCTCTGCAAATCCCTGCTTTCCTCTGCGAAGGGCCTATCTTTTACTTTTATGCAAGAGTCAGTAGTATTCCTTCTCATTCCTACATACTCTTTAGTTGGCAAGCATCGTGTGTTGGGGAAAGATCTAAGCATATATGGCCATGCAAATATATTTGATCTTGAATTATTATTGTTGACAATTATCTATATGATAAGTGAGTTGGGAGGTGAAACACTAAGCCCCTATCTTTCTCTATGTTCGATGGATGCTATTTGTTCTAAGAATATATATGCTTTGAGTGGTAGCAATCATGGAAGACTATATGATAGTTGAGTATGTGGGATTTCCTAAATCAAAGCTCGACATAGACCCTTCCTAAAAATAAGATGAATTGTAATTGTTTGATGACTGAGAATGAAGTTTGCTAGTTTTCAATAAAGTTTATGGTCTATGCTTTAATATGTGAATAGCTTGTTACTTGATCATGAAAAGTTTTATGAAATGCACTACTGTTATGACATATAATCATGCTAGAAAAGGTGATTGAAATTATCATTGATCAAACTTGTGCACCTGCTAGCATTCACACTTCATAAATTCTTTCTTTTATCATTTACCTACTCGAGGACGAGCAGGAATTAAGCTTGGGGATGCTGATTCTATAATTTATGAAGCATTCATGCTATTATATTATCTGTTTTTGATGTTTACGGGCTTTATTATACACTTTGATATTATTTTTGGGACTAACCTATTAATCGGAGGCCCAACCCATATTGCTGTTTTCTTGCCTATTTCAGTGTTTCGAAGAAAAGGAATATCAAACGGAGTCCAAACGGAATGAAACCTTCAGGAAAGTTATTTTTGGAACGGAAGCAATCCAGGGGACTTGGAGTGCAAGTCAGGGAAGCTTCGAGGAGGCCACGAGGCAGGGGGGCGCGCTCACCCCCCTGAGCACGCCCTCCACCCTCGTGGGCCCCTCGTGGCTCCCCTGACCGACTTCTTTTGCCTATATATCTCCATATACCCTAAAAACATTGAGGACAATGATAGGTCGGGAGTTCCGCCGCCGCAAGCCTCTGTAGCCGCTAAAAACCAATTGGGACCCTGTTCCGGCACCCTGCCAGAGGGGGGATACCTGACCGGTGACCATCTTCATCATCCCGGCGCTCTCCATGACGAGGAGGGAGTAGTTCACCCTCGGGGATAAGGGTATGTACTAGTAGCTATGTGTTTGATCTCTCTCTCTCTCTCTCTCGTGTTCTTGATTTGGCACGATCTTGATGTATCGCGAGCTTTGCTATTATAGTTGGATCCTATGATGTTTTTCCCCTTTACTCTCTTGTATTGGATTGCGTTTTCCCTTTGAAGTTATCTTATCGGATTGAGTCTTTAAGGATTTGAGAACACTTGATGTATGTGCTACCGTGCTTATCTGTGGTGACAATGGGATATTCACGTGATCTACTTGATGTATGTTTTGGTGATCAACTTGCGGGTTCTGTGACCTTGGGAATCTATGCATAGGGGTTGGCACACATTTTCGTCTTGACTCTTCGGTATAAACTTTGGGGCACTCCTTGAAGTACTTTGTGTTGGTTGAGTAGATGAATCTAAGATTGTGTGATGCATATCGTATAATCATGCCCACAGATACTTGAGGTGACAATGGAGTATCTAGGTGACATTAGGGTTTTGGTTGATTTGTGTCTTAAGGTTTATTCTAGTATGAACTCTATGATAGATTGAACGGAAAGAATAGCTTCATGTTATTTTACTACGGACTCTTGAATAGATAGATCAGAAATGATAACTTTGAGGTGGTTTCATACCCTACCATAATCTCTTCGTTTGTTCTCCGCTATTAGTGACTTTGGAGTGACTCTTTGTTGCATGTTGAGGGATAGTTATATGATCTAATTATGTTATTATTGTTGAGAGAACTTGCACTAGTGAAAGTATGAACCTTAGGCCTTGTTTCCTACCATTGCAATACCGTTTACGCTCACTTTTATCGCTTGCTACCTTGCTGTTTTATAATTTCAGATTACAAATACCTTTATCTACCATCCATATTGCACTTGTATCACCATCTCTTACATGAACTAGTGCACCTATACAATTTATCATTGTATTGGAGTGCGTTGGGGACCTAAAGAGACTCTTTTTTATTTGGTTGCAGGGTTGCTTGAGAGAGACCATCTTCATCCTAAGCCTCCTATGGATTGATAAGCCTTAGGTCATCCACTTTGCAACTGTCCTACAAACCTCTGCACTTGGAGGCCCAACAACGTCTACAAGAAGAAGGTTGTGTAGTAGACATCACCGGCCACCCTCGTGGCCGCCTCGGCTGCTTCTTGACGTCCACTCCAAGTCTCCTGGATTGTGTTTGTTCCAAAAAGAACGCTCCCGAAGGTTTCATTCCGTTTGGACTCCGTTTGATATTCCTTTCATTCAATATACTGAAATAGGCAAAAAAACAACAATTCGTGCTGGTCCTCTGGTTAGTAGGCTAGTCCCAAAAATGATACATAAGTGTAAAGTAAAGCCCATAAACATCCAAAACAGGTAATATTTAATAGCATGGAACAATCAAAAATTATAGATACGTTGGAGACGTATCAATAATCACCCAATTACGAAGTGACGTTTGATTGCACACAAAGTATTCCTCTAGTATTCGGGAGTGGCATGATCTCATGGTCTAAGGAACTGATACTTGACATAAAGAAAGCAGTAGCAATAGCTAAATGATCTGATGCTAAGCTTACGATTGGGTCTGTCCATCACATCATTCTCCTAATGATGTGATCCCGTAATCAAATGGCAACTCAAGTCTATGGTCAGGAAACCATAACCATCTTTGATCAATGAGCTAGTCTAGTAGAGGCTTACTAGGGACACAATGTAGTTGATGTACTCACACATGTATTGAAGTTCCCGGTCAATACAATTCTAGCATCCATAATAAACATTTATCATGAGCGGGAAGGATGATAATAACCATTTTATTATAGCCTCTAGGGCATATTTCCAACAGTCTCCACGAGGAGTCCCGGACTAGGAGGTGTGGGATAGCGGACTATCGTCACGGCGGACTCCAAGACTATGAAGATACAAGATTGAAGACTTCGTCCGTGTCCGGATGGGACTTTCCTTGGCGTGGAAGGAAAGCTTGGCGATATGGATATGTAGATCTCCTACCATTGTAACCAACTCTGTGTAACCCTAACCTATCCGGTGTCTATATAAACCGGAGGGTTTTAGTCCGTAGGACGAACAACAATCATACCATAGGCTAGCTTCTAGGGTTTAGCCTCCTTGATCTCGTGGTAGATCTACTCTTGTACTACCCATATCATCAATATTAATCAAGCAGGAGTAGGGTATTACCTCCATCGAGAGGGCCCGAACCTGGGTAAAAACATCGTGTCCCTTGTCTCCTGTTACCATCCGCCTAGACGACAGTTCGGGACCCCTTACCCGAGATCTGCCGGTTTTGACACCGACATTGGTCCTTTCATTGAGAGTTCCTCTGTGTCGTCACCGGTAGGCCCGATGGCTCCTTCGATCATCAAGAACGACGCGGTCCAGGGTGAGACTTTTCTCCCTGGACATATCTTCGTATTCGGCGGCTTTGCACTGCGGGCAATTAAGCAGCCATCTGGAGCAGAATCAGCTTCGCCCGCCATCAGGTCAGATTTGGAAGTTTAAACTATACGGCCGATATCCGCGGAGACTTGATCTTGACGGATTCGAGCCACGCCAAGCGCCCGCCTTGTCTCGATGGGCATGATCTAGCTCTGCAGCGAGCAGTGCCACGGAGGCCGCACCGATATCCGCTCCGACCCTTAATCCGGGCCGGATTCTGGATCGAGGGCGAGTGGTTGGACACCGCCCGGGGGCTACAATCTCTATAGCGATCGAGCGAACTCCGTCCCTGTCGCTTTGCGAAGACCTTGACTCTGTGGTGCGGACTCCTCTCCGGGACTCCGAACCCTCCGTGCCCTCGCCAATCGAATCTGATTGGGCGCCCGGTCATGGAGTTCACTATCATGACATCTTTCGGCACTCGCCCTTTGGCGACATCCTGAATTCACTAAAGTCTCTCTCTATCCGGAGAGCCCTGGCCGGACTACGGACAGGAAGGTTGGGATGCGGACGACGAAGAAATTCAATGCCCACCCACCACCCACTTTGTAGCCACTGTCGATGATTTAACCGACATGCTAGACTACGACTCCGAAGACATCGACGGTATGGACGACGATGCCGGAGACGACCAAGACCCAGCGCCCTGTGGCCTTTGGAAGGCCACCTCGTCATATGACATATATATGGTGGACATCCCAAAAGATGGGAACGACGATGGAACAACGGAGGATGACCCCTCCAAGAAACAGCCGAAGCGCCGACATCAGCGGCGCCGCTCTAAGTCCCGCCACAATAAAAACGGTGATTCCGGCACGGGAGATAATAACACCCCGGATAGTGCCGAAGAGAACCCCCTCCAGCAGGACTCAGCGTAGGAGGAGGGAGAAGCAAGTTCGCACGACGGTCTGTGAGAAAGAGAGGTCGAGGACGATAATTATGCGCCTCCCTCCGAAGATGAGGCAAGCCTCGACGACGACGAATTTGTCGTGCCCGAGGATCCTGCCGAACAGGAGCTTTCAAACGCAAGCTTATAGCCACGGCAAGCAGCCTCAAGAAAAAGCAGCAACAGCTTAGAGCTGATCAAGACCTGCTAGCTGACAGATGGACTGAAGTCCTTGCAGCCTAAGAGTATGAACTCAACGCCCTCCAAAAGCTACCCCAAACGCAGGCCGTTGCCTCGACTAGAGGAGGAAGCACCCAAGTCACCGGGCGCATGACATGGCAGACCCGGCCACCTCGTGGCGCTGACAGAAGCCTCTCGGCCCTCCGCTCAAGCCACACCCCGACGCTCAAAAAGTACCAAGGCACGGGAAAATGCGCCGGACTTGCGAGATATATTGGAGGATAAGGAAGAACATACAAGATCGATCTACGGATCGCGTGGGCGCCCCACGACATGTGATGATAACCGTCACACCGGACATAGAAACTTCGGCAGGGCCGAACACAATAGACAAAGCTCCTTTGAGCTGCGTCGTGATATAGCCCAATACAGAGGCGCCGCACACCCACTATGCTTCACAGATGAAGTAATGGATCATCAAATCCCGAGGGCTTCAAACCCGTAAACATCGAATCATACGATGGTACCACAGATCCTGCGGTGCGGATCGAGGACTATCTCCTCCATATCCACATGGCCCGCGGTGATGATCTACATGCCATCAAATACCTCCCACTCAAGCTTAAAGGACCAGCTCGGCATTGGCTCAACAGCTTGCCAAATTAATCAATTGGTTGTTGGGAGGACACGGAAGCCGCATTCCTTGATAACTTTCAGGGCACATATGTGCGACCACCAGGCGCCGATGACCTTAGCCACATAATTCAGCAGCCAGAAGAATCGGCCAGACAATTCTGGACTCGGTTCCTAACAAAGAAAAATCAAATTGTTGGCTGTCCGGATGCAGAGGCCATTGCAGCCTTCAAACATAACATCCATGACGAGTGGCTAGCCCGGCACCTAGGACAGGAAAAGCCAAAATCTATTGTAGCCCTCACAACCCTCATGACTCGCTTTTTGTGCGGGAGAGGCCAGCTGGCTAGCTCGAAGCAACAACTTGTCCAAACATCCACGATAGTACGGATACCAAGGACAGCAATGGCAGGTCGCGTCGCAACAAGAACAAGCGCCGCATTAACGGCGATAATACTGAAGATACGACCGTCAATGCCGGATTCAGAGGCTCTAAACCCGGTCAGCGGAAGAAGCCATTCAAAAGAAATACCCAGGGCCCGTCCAACTTGGACCGCATACTCGATCGCTTGTGCCAAATACATGGCACCCCCGAAAAACCAGCCAATCACACCAACAGGGATTGTTGGGTGTTCAAGCAAGCAGGCAAGTTAAGTGTCGAACTCAATGACAAGGGGCTGCATAGCGATGACGAGGAAGAGCCCGGCCGCCCGAACAATAGAGGACAAAAGGTTTTCCCACACAAGTGCGGACGGTGAACATGATATACGCAACCCACATACCCAAAAGGGAGCGGAAGCATGCACTCACGTGGCGTATATGCGATGGAGCCAGTCGCCCCAAAGTTCAACCCATGGTCTTCCTGCCCGATCACCTTCGATCAAGGGACCACCCCACTAGCATCCGTCCACGGCGGCCGCCGCATTGGTCCTTGACCCAATTATTGACGGATTTCACCTCACCGAGTCCCGATGGACGGCAAGAGCAGCCTGAACCTGCTTTATCGGGATACAAGGCGCAAAATGGGCATAGACCCTCAAGGATTAAACCTACAAAGACGACCTTTAAAGGCGTCATACCGGTGTAGAGGCCAATTGTACAGGCTCACCACACTCGAAGTGGTCTTCGGATCTCCGGATAACTTCCGAAGCAAAGAGTTAATCTTCGACATCGTCCCATTTCGCAGCGGCTATCATGCACTGCTCAGACGAACCGCATTTGCAAAGTTCAATGCGGTGCCGCACTACGCATACCTCAAGCTCAAGATGCCAGGCCCTCGAGGAGTAATCACGGTCAATGGAAACAACGAACACTCTCTCCGAACGGAGGAGCATACGACGGCCCTCGCGGCGGAGGTGCAAAGCAGCCTCTCACGGCAATTCTCGAGTCCGGCCACTAAGCGTCCAGACACCGCCAAGCGCGCCCGGAGTAACCTGCAACAAGACCACCTGGCACGATTCAAGCACGAGTAGCAATCCGTCTCCAACCCCAGCCCTCGCAAAATTGCGAAGCTAGTATTACGCGTAAACAATTACGCTCTGGAGATACCATGGGCATATGGGGAGGGGCAAGACAACGGCACGCCAAGAATGCGGCTCGACCGCACCAGGGGCTCCCGATTGTGTCATTCTTTTTATTTTTTTCCTTTTTTCTTCCTTTCTCTTACTTTCAGGACTCCGTCTTTCATCAGTCCTGTCCGGCACTAGAACCACCGAACTCACGATGCAACAGCCAGGGAAGCAGAAAGCCACGTCAAGTGTTCAGGTGGTCTCTATTACGAGCATTATACCTGTTTTACATACCATCCCGCAGCTTACCCCTGGAGGGGGACATGTTAGATAGTCCCATCCCTTGCTTATCACACTATTTGTATCGTTCTGCTCCCATTGCAGTACCTTTTTGAATAAACAATACATAGCTTTCGCTTATCATTGCTCTACTTCCTTTATATATACATATGTTAATTTCACGACATGTTGCAACCGTACACTTTGGTACGGCCAATACACCAGGGGCTTAAGTATCCCAAAATTATGGTGTGATAAGTCCGAACACTTTCACAAGTGCGACACCCCGAACCTCTAGCATTATATGAATTGGCTCCGAATCATGTCTTGGGTCAATAGTTGGGTTTGCCCGGCTCCCGTGTTTTGGTACCTTACATTCCGCTATATCAGCTAAGGTAGCACCGGGAGAACCACTGCGATTGTGCCCCAGTTATGCTGGGTCGAGCACCTCAGTGGAGAAAGTTAAAACTGACCGTCATGATAAGGCGAGAGCCAGTCGCTATTCGAGAGGTTTTTTCGGCTCCCTAAAGACTTATGCCGCTTAGAGCGAGGGACCGAATTGTCCGCCAAGGCGTGGATAGCGCCCCGAATTCGGTCTTCCGAATACTAGGGGCTTCGCCGAAATTTAAAATTATAGAATTCTATGGCTAAGTGAGAGTGTTCAAGCATTATAAGTCCGGTTGCCTTGTTCGTCGTGTTGAGCGCCTTCCTAGTTGGACCCAAGAATGGGAACAAGAGTGCTCAAGTTTATCCTGAACACCCCAAAGACTTTCGTGGCATGGGGGCTGAAGCCAACGACTTGCCATCTCTCAAATTTGATAAACGGCTGCACAGAAGGTAATATTTTAAATTAATAAGCGTTGGTTAGCGCATATGAACAAGTTTTCAGTGTACAGGATAACAAATGCGAGTTTATTCAAAAATTACATCTTTGGAGCACTCATCCGCTATTCGGCGGGCACCCTTCAGGAGGCCCTCATAGTACATTTCGGGCGTGCTATGCTCATGGCCCTTCGGTGGCCCGTCCGTCACAAGCCTCTCCGCATCCAGCTTGCCCTAGTGCACTTTAGCATGGGCAAGGGCCCGACGGACACCTTCAATACAGACGGAGCGCTTGATGACTTCAAGCCGCGGACAGGCATCCACCAGCCGCTGCACCAAGCTGAAGTAGCTCCCGGGCATGGCCTCCAATGGCCACAGCCGCGCTATAAGGCCCTTCATGGCCTGTTCGGCGACCTTATGGAGCTCGACCAGCTGCTTCAGCTGGTCGCTCAGGGGCACCGGATGGTCGGCCTCAGCATACTGAGACCAGAACACCTTTTCCGTCGAGCTCCCCTCCTTGGCGCGGTAGAATGCGGCAGCATCACGCGGACTACGAGGCAAATCTGCGAATGCTCCTGGAGAGCTCCGAATCCGGGTAAGTAATAGGTAATTGACTTTTACATTCTTGCTTTGCGTAAAGAATGCCTTACCCGCCGCTATCTTCCTTAGTGCTTCAATTTCTTGGAGGGCTTTTTGGGCCTCGGCCTTAGCAGCTTTGGCACTCTCAAGAGCCGAGGCAAGCTCGGACTCTCGGGTCTTCGAGTCACGCTCCAAACCCTCGTGTTTTTCACGAGAATCTGGAGCTCTTGCCGCACCTCCGCCACCTGTGCCTCCCCTTCTCTCACTCGGTGCTTTTTCAGCCGCTTTGTTTTCGACCCACGGACACCACTTCCTTCTGTGGTCTCCACCTCGTTCGTGGGCCCCCTGTAGTACCCAAGTTATTCTTGTTATTTTTTGCAACCAAATCCTTTTCTATAAGGTACTTATTTAATAAGGTATTACTTACCTTCCTTGTCCTCGAGCTGCTTCTTGGCTTGTCCGAGCTCGTTCTCGGACCGCTCGAGGTTCTGCTTCAATGCATTGACCTCCGCAGCGAAGCCTGCATTCCCATATTGACATGCTTATGTTAGACTCCTCCGTATATCTTTTTAGATCCTTAGTCCGGCTTTTCTTTCCGAACACCAAACTAAGCATCAGGGGTACTGTCCATGCGGTAATATTTTTACATATTCTAAACTTACCTCAAAGCCTGTTAGAAGGCTGGTACAGGCTTCGGTCAGTCCGCTCTTGGTGGACTGAACTGTCCGGACCACCGCACTCATAACAGTGCGGTGTTCCTCCTTGATGGAAGCGCTGTTAAGCGCCTCCTGTAAGCTATCCGGTGCCTCCGGTTGGATGGAGGACACCGGCGTCTTACCCTTCTTGTGAAGGATCCGCTGGCCGGACCTCGGAACCGCTGATGGTTCCAGCATGGAGTCCGGACGAGGGTCGGGCTTAGAGCCCCTGGAGGTCTTGCCCCCCGCGCGCCAGGAGTCCGGGAGGTTGCCTTGTGGCACCTCCGGCGCTACCTCCTCTTGACCAAGCCCCCATTGGGGCCCCACCGCGGCGTCGTCCGCAGTGTGAGGCGAGGAGGCGGTCGGAAGCGAAGTACTCTCCATTTCCGATGAGCCCTGGGACCCGCTCGATGAATCAGCGAACTCGCCCTTGGGCGGGCTGCACGGTTGTTCGACATTAGAGAACACTCTGCAATAATAAAAAGCCATGGGTATCCGGACACTTACGATCTCACCAGGGGCTTGGCCCTTGTAGGCCAATCCTCCTCGCATTAAATCGTCGACGTTGGTGGAGAAGTCCGGAGGAAGGGTTCTTCCCTTCTTGGACCCTCCGGCCTCCCGGTTTGGGTGGCCTTCCTTTTCTTCTCCTCCCCGTTGGGGAGGAGCTTCTTCTTCCTCCTCGCCTTCGTGAGAGGATTCGCTTGAGAATCTGACAAGACTGGCGTCGGGAGCTCCTTCGAGTTCCCGTGGCCTCCTTCTTGGCCTTCTTCTCCGGCACCACGTGCGGCACCGGAGCCAGCAGCCCCGTCAATCGGGCGTCCTCCGGATCTTCCGGCAAAGGAGCCGGACAGTTAATCTGTCCGGACGTCTTCAGCCAGTCCTGTCAAAGATTAGGGAGTTTTAGATCCCACTTAGAGTCAATCTATGAAAAAAGAGTCCCGTAAAGGGTAAAATAACTTACCTCGCCGGCTTGAAGCTGCGAGCTGTATCCGCGATCTTTGGTAGCGGATCTTTGGGCTTTAAGCGCCTTGGGCGGCACCTTCGAGGCGTCTTAAATGCGTAGTGTCGAAGAGCCGCTCAAGGTTGGGTGTCAGCCGGATCGAACTCCCACAAGTTAAAAGCCCGTTGCTGGCATGGGAGAATCCGGCGGATGAGCATCACCCGGATTACGTCGACAAGCCTAAGATTCTTGGCCACCAGGTTTCGGACGCATGTTTGAAGTCCGGATGTCTCGTCCGAATTCCCCCACATCAGGCCCGTCTCTTTCCATGACGAGAGCCGTGTGGGGAAGCCAGATCTGAATTCGGGGGCCGCCACCCATTTGTTGTTGCGGGGCTCGGTGATGTAGAACCACCCCGATTGCCACCCGTTTATTGTCTCCATGAAGGCGCCTTCGAGCCATGGGACTTTGGCCATCTTGCCAACCATGGCGCCTCCGCACTCCGCTTGACGGCCGCCCACTACCTTCGTCCGGACGTTGAAGATCTTCAGCCATAAGTCAAGTGGGGCTGGGTGTAGAGGAAAGCCTCGCATACCCATTTATAAACGCCGAGATGTTGAGGATGAAATTGGGCCAGTCATGGAAGTCCAGCCGTAATAGAACATGAGCCCCGGACAAATGGGTGAAGTGGAAAACCTAGTCTGCGGAGGAAGTGGGGAGAAACACTACCCTCTCATGGGGCTGGGGTTGGAATAAGCTGCCCGCATCCGGCAGCTCAGGCGCGATGTTGCCAGACAAGTATCCGGCCTCCCGCAGTCTTTTGATGTGCCCTTCCGTGACAGAGGAGGCCATCCACCTGCCTCCCGCTCCTGACATGGTTGGAGAAGGTTGAGGTGGGATGTGCGAACTTGGGTGCTGGAGCTCGAAAGCGGAAATGGATAAGCAAAGGAGGAAGAAGGCGTGGGTGAAAAGGTGGATCCTTATCCCCTTATATGGACGGACGACGCTATGCGTCCCCCACCAGCCTGGTTAAACTCGCTTATCTCCCAAGCGCCGTAATCAATGGCGCATATGGGTTACCCACGTCCGTATTGATGAGAATCCCGGAATAAGGGGGCACGATCTATGCTTTGATAAGACGTGCCAAGGAAACCGCCTCGCTAAACGCTGAGGTGGAACAAGAAAACGATTCGTATGAAGGCCCGGCCGTGGTGTGATGTCACGCCGCGGAATACGCCGGCAGATCTGCAAAAATTATTCTCTCTACGGTGTTATGTGGAACTTGTTTTGCAGAGCCGGACACTATCCTTGTGTTCAAAACCTTCTATGAAGTATTCGGAGGAGGAACCCGCCTCGCAATGCCGAAGACAATCAACACGCCGAACTCGTCGTCATTGAAGCCTGGTTCAGGGGCTACTGAGGGAGTCCCGGACTAGGGGGTGTCCGGATAGCCGGACTATCGTCACGGCCAGACTCCAAGACTATGAAGATACAAGATTGAAGACTTCGTCCCGTGTCCGGATGGGACTTTCCTTGGCGTGGAAGGCAAGCTTGGCGATACGGATATGTAGATCTCCTACCATTGTAACCGACTACGTGTAACCCTAACCTATCCGGTGTCTATATAAACCGGAGGGTTTTAGTCCGTAGGGCGAACAACAATCATACCATAGGCTAGCTTCTAGGGTTTAGCCTCCTTGATCTCGTGGTAGATCTACTCTTGTACTACCCATATCATCAATATTAATCAAGCAGGAGTAGGGTATTACCTCCATCGAGAGGGCCCGAACCTGGGTAAAAACATCGTGTCCCTTGTCTCCTGTTACCATCTGCCTAGACGCACAGTTCGGGACACCCTACCCGAGATCCGCCGGTTTTGACACCGACACTCCCACTTGCACTATAGTCAATAATCTAGTTTACATAGTTATGAATCTAACACCCATGGAGTCCTGGTGCTTCTCATGTTTTGCTCGTGGAAAAGGTTCCACATAGTGAGATTGAAGCAATGTAATCCCACCATCATCATCTCTCAACAACTTGATGTTCAGAATGACATCAGCCACTCCTAAATCCTTCATCTCAAAACAACGAGATAGGAAATCCTTGACCTCCTTAATAACATTCAGATTTGTTCCGAAAATCAGTATGTCATCAACATACAAGCAAGGCATAACTCCCTCGCCCCCACCATGGCGATAGTACACACATTTACCAGCTTCGTTCACAACAAAGCCTACAGTTGTTAAAGTTCTTTCGAACTTCTCATGCCACTGTTTGGGTGCTTGCTTGAGTCCATACAAAGACTTCAGCAACTTGCACACTTTCCCTTCCTGACCATCTATTACAAACCCATCTGGTTGTTCCATATAAATTTCCTCATCCAACTCTCCATTTAGGAAAGCAGTCTTAACATCCATCTGGTGAACGAGAAGACCATGTGAGGCAGCTAGTGAAAGTAGAACTCGAATAGTGGTCAGTCGAGCCACCGGTGAGTAAGTATCAAAGAAGTCTTCACCTTCCTTTTGGGTATAACCCTTAGCCACGAGCCGAGCCTTGTACTTTTCGATAGTACCATCAGGCCTAAGCTTCTTCTTGAATACCCATTTGCATCCTATAGGTTTGCACCCATAAGGACGATCAGTTATCTTCCAAGTTTCATTCGCCAAGATGGAATCCATCTCGCCATTTAACCGCTTCCTTCCAAAAGAGGTCAAGATCTTCTCGATGCATAGGCCTCGAAATAGAACTGGAGTGTCATCTATGAGATACACAAGAAAATCATCACCAAAGGACTTTGCTGTCCTCATGCCTCTTGCTCCTAGTAGGAACTTCATTGTTCTCCTCCACAGGACTTTCAAAGTGTTCCATCGAAATGCCAGTTCGGTAATTGTAATCGGTTCCTGATTCGATGAACTAGGCATCTCCTGATTAGATGAGGTAGCCATATCCTTCATGGGAAAGATATCTTCAAAGAAAGTCGCATCATTCGACTCCATGATCGTACCGACATGCATGTCAGGTACCTCAGATTTACAACCAAGAATCTATAGCCAATGCTATGAAAAGCATATCCCAGGAAAACACAATCCACAGTCTTTGGTCCAAGCTTCCGCTTCTTTGGAATTGGAACATTGACTTTCGCCAAACAACCCCATGTTCGCAGATAAGAGAGTTTTAACCTTTTCTTCTCCCATTCCTCGAATGGAGTTATCTCTTTGTTCTTTGTGGGGACTCGATTTAGGACATGACATGCTGTCAATATCGCCTCCCCCCACCATGCCTTGGAGAGACCCGATGTGTCTAACATGGCGTTAACCAAATCAGTTAGAGTAAAGTTCTTTCTTTCAGCCACCCCATTTGACTGAGGTGAGTAGGGAGGCGTCCTCTCATGGATTATACCATGTTCCGCACAAAAAACATCAAATTCATTGGAAAAATACTCTCCACCACGGTCGGACCTAAGCCTCTTGATTTTTTGATCAAGTTGGTTTTCCACATCAGCTTTATAGATCTTGAAAAAGTTCAAAGCCTCATCCTTAGATTTCGTAAGATACACACGACGATATCTAGTGGAGTCGCCAATTAACGCCATGAAATATTTCTTTCCACCTTTTGTCAAAACACCATTCATTTCACATAGATCTGAATGTATAAGTTCTAATGGTGCAAGATTTCTCGTCTCCGCTTGATCACGTGAGACTTACGAGGTTGCTTAGCTTGCACGCACACTTGACACTTAGATCCCTTGACAGTGGTGAAACTAGGAATTAAGTTCAACTTCGCTAGTCGCGACATGCAACCAAAGTTAACATGACAAAGACGTGAATGCCACACATTTGATTCACTATTGTTGCAAATGTGATTAACAACTTTATTGCAAATGTCTGATAAGGATAAACGAAACAGGCCTCCTGACTCATAGCCTTTACCAACAAAGGTTCCATACTTGGATATTACAAATTTATTCGACTCAAAGACAAGCTTGTAGCCATCTCTACACGTAAGAGATCCGCTAACAAGATTTTTACCGACGGAGGGACATAATGCACGTTCTTCACCAAGACGATCTTCCCCAAGTAAACTCCAGATCGACCGTGCCAACACCACGAATGTAAGCACTTGAACTGTTGCCCATCAGACGGTGAAGTCCCTGCGGTCTGATAAGACGAAAACATGGAAATATCACCGCATACATGCACATTAGCACCCGTGTCAATCAACCAATCAGGAGAATGACATACTGAAAGAATAGTGGGAAATATACCATACCCAGCATCCTTAATGTCAGTGTCTCCAATGACAACATTAGCGGTCTTGCCGCCTTTCCCAGGATGACGCTTGTCATAGCGATTAGGGCAACTAAGAGCCCAATGATCAGGGATCCCCACACACATGACAAGCACCTTTCTTCTTGCCATTCTTCTTCTTGAAGTTCGTGTGTTGCACAGACCTTGTTCTTCCCATCAAACTTTGCTTTTCCATCAAGCTTGCCCTTGTTCTTGAACTTGTGGGGCTGGAAGTTCGCTTCGTACCACATTGGCACTAGATCCTCCTCAATACCTCGAGCACGTGTGTCCTTTGCTCTCGCCTTCTCTTCCACATCAAGAGTACCAATGAGATCCGGAACGGAAAACTCCTGTCTCTTATGCGTCAGTAAGGTAGAAAAGTTCCTCCATGAAGGAGGAAGCTTAGTGATGATACCCCCGGCAACAAACTTGTCCGGTAGCATGCAATTGAAGTGCTCAAGTTCTGTAGCAAATGATTGTATCTCATGAGCCTGCTGAACCACGGAGCGCTCTTCAGCCATCCTGTAATCATAGAATTGCTCCATGATGTACAGCTCAGTGCCGGCATCCGAGACCCCAAACTTGGCCTCGAAAAGGCCCCACATATCTTTTCTATTGTCAATTGACGATAAGCATCAACTATGTTCTCACCAAGAACACTCAAGAGAGAAGCCTTAAACAAGGTATCCAAATTCTGAAAAGCTTGTGCCTGTTGGGCATCTTGCTCTCCTTCAGGTTTGCCAAGAATGGCGTCATAGCAGCTCATGGTCTGAAACCATAAGACTGCTCTCACGCGCCACGTCTTATAGTGGATACCCTCAAACATAGGAGGTCTCATGGAAGCAGCAAAACCACTCGGGGTAAATTGCCTATAATAAGGTTTTTGGATTGTTGGAAATATGAGCAGTTTACCGAATAATTTTATTAACAGAAATACTAGATAAAGCATGACTAAAATAGCAAATATAGAGCAAGTCATGCAACCTGACAGAGAGAAGGTATACATCGTCTGCATATATGAACTTGAGGTAAACACACCTAGAACAGACACTAGATGAAGATGCTTATACGAAACAGAACCTAACATACGTAGGATAGAAACTAGAGCCAAGAACTATAGGAGGACTTCTAACAGAAAGGAGAAGAACACGTACGACACAACAGCAGCAGAAGCGCTGGACTTGGGATCGGTGTCCTCGCATGCCATGTCGTCAAGGAGGTCGGGGACGTCGGGGAAGAAGTCATCGTCGGGGAAGTAGTCGTCGGCGACTGGATCGTCCGTGATGATGAAACAGCCAGTAGTCGCGCTGAGCGCTCCCCAAAAACCTTATCACCCTTCTCCCGTACAGGACTGAAAAGGTGCGGTTCTTCTCCCGTACAGGACTGAAAAGGTGCGGTTCCGGAGGCCTACTGTCCCGACGTGCGGTGCACGCCGCAAGCCGGGATGAGGAAGATCGTAGCAGCGCAGTGCTCAGGAACTTGTGGCGAGAGGAGGAAGAGATTGCCTTTTATAGGCGCAAGAGAAGAAGTCGAGAGGTTGCCACTACAGCAAAACGTTTCAGCTTTCGCGTGCCATTTCGTATACCCGTAGTGAAAATTAGACATCGGCTCGGCTCAATCCCGCAACCCGTGGCGGGCGGCGGAGGAGGAGCGCGCGTGGATGTCCCTCTTGTTCTCATGCTCATACAAGTGGAGAAAGAACCTCCCTTATAAGGAGGTCCAATTCCCACTCAACTAGCAATGTGGGACTAAACTTTAGTAGTATCCCTTGCCTTGCACAAATGGACTAAGTGGGTCTCTAGGATTTATTAGGAATTTCTGAAATAGTTATTGGGCTGCCCCAATATAGATTAAATTCCAGCAGACTATACACCGGAGCATGGCGACCGGCAGGGCAGAGTGGCCGTGCCTGCACCACCAATCCGGACCGGCCGTGGCATGCGCCCGGAGGCAAAAAGATCTCGATATTTCGCGAACTCGTCGCCCCTCTATCAACGCGAGAACAATCCCGGCTGCAGGCGGCCGGAGCCCGTCGGTCGAAAGCGGCGGTTTTGACGAGATCTCCCGGGCTGGCGCCGAGCCACGATCGTCGTCCTCGCCTTCGCGTCCACGCAACTGCCAATGGGAGCAGTTTGGAGATAGATGCGGCTTTGGTTTGGGTGGTGTGTGCGTCGAGCTGGAATACGCGATGGTGCTTTCGATCGTGGGTCCCGACTGCAGCCACGCGGCGTCTCGACGCGGTCCTGCCGCAGGCGGATCTGGTTGGATTCCTTCCTCCCGTCATGGACGACACATGCAGGGCAGCAGGGGTGGACATCTGCATGGATTGTATGGATTTGGGGTGGACATTTCAGAAGTATGACTATGGGCGAGGAGTAAGGCCATCTCCATCAAGCGACCCAAACGGACGTCCGTTTGTCCGGATTCTGTCCCGTTTGGGTAGGGCAATGGGGTCAATGTCTGGCTGTCGCGAGATGCGATGGCTGTGCGTCCATGTCAAGATCCTCGTTTGGCCCATCCCGTCCGTCAGGGCCTAAAATGCCCATATTTTCATATCAAAACAAGTTTGCCCGTTCAAATATTAATTGTTTGAAAATTAAAATAGTTTTACAACCCAATAGAAGTTGTCTCTAATAAAAATAATTTTACAACCAAATCGAAATTGTCTTGAATGAACATAAAATGAACCAATACATCTATTTTATTTTAAGACATTAAAACTGAGCACTAATCGAGCCCTCTCAGGCTATTAGCGTCTCGAACCATTGGATGCCTGTTGTGGATGTTCGTGGCCATTAGATTTCACACTAATCACGACGGGGCATTTTTTTGTTGAGCGTCGAGCGCTGCAGGTTAGGGCCGCTGCTCCCGTAACAAATTCGGGCATCTGATGTTAACTTCGGCCAAATGGGCTTGGGGCCTTGGGCCAAGCCATGTTGTAGCCCCAGAGCCACGGTCTCCCCTCCTTCCATGTTTTACGGTCTCCCCTCCTCCCCCGTTCGCGTTCTCCCCTCAGATCTCTCTCTCTCTCTCTCTCTCTCTCTCTCCTCTCTCTCTCTCTCTGTCTCTCTCTCTCTCTCTCTCTCTCTTGCCTGCTCACCTCCCTAACCTCTTGCTCTATCGGGTTGCGCGAACGAACCAGTGCTCTGGACATCAGCACTACGCCCCTATGAGATGACAGAGATTCGAGGGATGGGTTCACAGCGAAAGATGATTTTTGTGGTGCATAGACAACGCCTTATCTTCCTTTGCACCGTAGGATGAGCAGATCCATCTTCCACAGCGACAGCGGCAGGGAGGTGCTGGTTCTTTTCTGAGTGCTATAGCTATGCCTTCCCCTGCCGCTCCCCTTCCCTCATCTCCTCAGTCTCTACTCCCCACATGCCTGCAAGTACCACTCCAGTCGCCTCCTCCGGCGTGTGTACCGCTCCTTTTATCCGCTGATTTGGTCCATCCAGATGTTCTCGGATCCACCAATTTCTTACCGAGGGAGAAGTGCAGAAAGTATATATTGATTCCCCCTGTAGTATGTTTCTAGGATCATTTATTTATTTATCCTCAAAACCACCAGACCACGGTGGGAACTTGATCTTCCAAACTGCACTTTCACAAAACATAATCGAACACTTATTAGGGCTCAATTACTGACTAGTTGGTGCTAATATGATCCCATACGTGCTCAATCAAGTCATTTTGAAGATCCAAATGAGTGTGTCAATTACGCAGCTCACGATGGAACTGGGCAAACTGATCAAACATGGCCGGTTCTTGGTGCAGCGGCTCAACATTGTTACCTTGAAAATCAAATCCTTGATCGAAGATACTGTCATCACGCTCGTCCTCGACGATCATGTTGCGGTTCAGGTTGGGAGCACGACCAGGGACTAACCCCCTGTACCGAGAAAGCTGCCGTTGAATTTGGTCATGAACCACCAGTGCAGCCACCACAAGATCTTCATCATCCGACGATGAATCGTCCGATGAACAAATGAAGTGGTGGAAGAAAAACTCATCACCATTGTCCATACCTTTGTGGGCAACGTGTCGAAGACCTTGCGGTCGTGGTGGCAAAGTGGTCGGGATGATCACCTCGACGCAGGTGTGGTCGGCGACCGCTCATCGCCGCCTGGAGCACTAGCCGAAGCTGCCGTGGCCGCCGTGGTAGGTCGCCTGCGGTCGTATCCCCTCTGCCGCCGGCGACGGCCAAACCTCCTCCGATCGATGGCCTAAACTACGGCGAAAGCGCGCGCGTGGTGGCGGTCATGTCGAGGCGTGGTTGCGTATGGACGGCCGGGGGCTGCATGGAGAAGGAGGCCGGAGAATAGCAGCGGCGCCGTCAGCGGGGCGGGGCGGGGAAGGAGGATGGAGGCGATGGAATCGAATGGGACTACTTGTGTCCCCGACAGGCGGGCCATGGGGGGACAAGGGCATGCGGCGAGCCCGTCCGCGCGATGTCTGTTTCACCCCAAACTCGGCGCAAGTTTGGGCCGGGATGAGTCGAAAATGGACGGATTCCGGACATTTGTCCGTTTGGGTTGGGTCAGCGCTTATTCGTCCGTTCTATCCTAAACGGACGCACCCGGACAAGATGGGGTCGCACGGTGGAGATGGCCTAATAGGTGTTGATCGGTGACTGTCCGTGGATGTATCGTCACATTTGTGCATTTAGGTTGTAGATGCTCTTAGGCTGGTGTCAGATATTTTTTTTGCATTAATGTTTATGAGCATTTCTTGTCCCTATTTGCTTGGCGTTACCAGCAAATATAAGAACATGTGTCTATATTATTACTGGATTTCAAAGTCGGTCACTGTGACGAATCTTCATTGAGTACCTTGTAGAATTTGTTTATGCCTTCACTCTTCTTTGGAGCTTAATTTGCTCAGATAAGTGCTTCTTTTAGGTTCATATTTGTATTTACCTAGTGTTTTAGTCACTCGTACATTTCTATATATTTTATTTAGTTTCTCATATACCAATGTAGTGACATACATTCTTGAAACATGGGAGAGAGAGAGGAAAAGAAATGTTCAGAAATGTTCTGCTATCTTTTCAATTTTGTCATGTCGCCTTTTACGTGACTTGTACTTTGCTCGTTATATATGAACATGTATTGCCATGCAAAAAAAAAAAAAAGAAAATACCAACTCCAAAAACTTACCAACATCATGTCGCCCTGAGATCGCAGCGTCGGTAAAAAAGAAATGCAGTTTAAATTCCAGAGTGCAAATGTATATAGAACCTAGTTGGTTGTCATCCAGCAAGTTGCAGTTCCAGGCCCCAGCGCCGCCACCCCTTCGATTCCTCCCCCCTCCTCACCGCCACCTGAGAGGGTCGATGGCAAGCCTGGTCGGTCATGGATGAAGGTGGCGGTGAGGTGCTGTGTCGCTTCGTGCCCCCGCGAAGGACCCGGAAGCCGAGGCGGTGCTGCCTCCGCGACTAGCGGTGCGCGCAGGAAGTGGTGGCCGACATCCTCGGCTGCCCGGGCAGCGAGGATACGACGGGCGGTCACAGCGCAGATTCCCCTCTGCCCCAGATCTGAAGGTCGGGCCGCCTCCCGCCTCGCTTCTCACCCTCCGGTCAGGCTTCTTCGCGACTTTTGGTCGCGGATCCGTGCTAGCGGGATGCAGGTTCTTTGGTTTGAGCCTGGGGGAAACCATTGGCCTGTGCTCCGCCACGACGGTGCCGACGCTGTGCTCGCTGTGGTACTTCCCTAGAGGTGCCGCTGAGGGCTCTCCTCTTCACCCCCGTCCCAGACCCCGGGTGAAAACCCAAAACCCGTCTCAGGTTGGCCGGCGGTGGCGCCTAGCGCACCGCGTCCTCCTTGGAGGTGTTGTCTAGGGTCTCTGGTTCTTCGGGAGAGGGGCAATGTGGTTGGCGGGCGTCCGTCGACTGCGAGTCCAAGTTTGCGATTTTTCTATGGAGGGTGCTCTTCCTGCAAGTGTCCTCCTTCCCTGTGGAATGGCTTCTACGGCGACTTAGGCGTGGCTGTGTCCCGACGGTTCTATGCCGGCGAGCCAGGACGGAAGGGGTTATGGTTCCCTGTCCCTGATTCACGTCAGAGGCATGAGCCTTCTTCTGCAGACATTTGAATGGGACCTAGTTCTCCCGCTGCTTCGCCTCTCAGCCTCTGCAGCTTTCTTCTTCGACGACCTCCCAACGGCTATCCTTCTGCGATTGGTTGTTCATGGGAGGTGGCAGTGCATCTACGGTGTGTGCCAGCGGCGTGACGAGGGTAGTGCAACTTGTCTGCGATGGGGATCCGGCTGGTGTCTGCTCTAGTTCTCTGGTGAGCGCCAACGGTCCGACGGTGCGGCGCCTTTGAGCCTAGGCGAGAGGAAAGGGTTCCTCTTCGGCGCTGGGAACGATGTTCTTCCCTTGTCTCGGGTTCAGACTGTTCATAACTTTCTCTCGCTATCTGCTGATCACCGAGGCTTCTCTGTTGCTCCTCTCTCTGTTGACTATGTGCAGTGGGCTTTGAAATTACTAGCAGGGCTATTCATGTATTTTTCTTTCTGTTGTAGTGTGTATTGCGTTGTTAGCTGTTCACACAACTCCATTGTATCTTTCGTCGCTCTTGCTTGGTGGCCTTGTGTAATCCTGACCGGTTGATGACTTCGTTAATTCAAAGAGGGCCCCCCTTGAGCCTTTGTTGTAAAAAGAAAAGCTGCAGTTCCAGTACCACTTGTACTATATTTATTTTTATTTTGCCAGAAACCACTTGTACTATGTTGGAACGACCCGGCCATAACTTGTATCCTGGTTCCAAGAAAGCATCAACATGTTTCTGTCCATACTCTTAATTCCCAAGAAAGCATCAATCAACATGTTAAGAAGAGCTTACTAAAACCTAAACATTTCAGGCCAGCTGCAGACAAGTTGCAGCTTCTTCTGACATTTGTTAATCCTCCCGAATTATTCAACCACTGTTGGCAGACTACAGTACAGTAACGCCGCAGATCAGTCACGATCGTTGGCTGGTCTTCTAGCTAATCATTCATTTTCGAAATACTTAATTGTAGTACAAGGACTAAAATAGTTCAACAATTACTCCACGCACGTGCAGTGTATACCAGCTAGGCTGCGGCCGCCGCATGCAGTGGCTAGTCCAACACAACGAACACGCATCGGTGTCGCATCCCAGCGTCCCACTCTCGCCAGCTACTATGAAGAACAAAATAATTAAGCTGTGTTGAGGACGATTCTGTGGCCGAGATCCAAAAGTTGAGAGACCAACCAACAACCGAGTCCGCCAGCACGCACGCATGGATCCTCTTTTGAGGTAAATACACGGGTGATGCTTAAACTTGTCATAGATGTTCACTTTAGTACTTAACTTGAAAAAATATATTAAACTGGTTCTATAACTTGACAAGGAGGTGCAAATATGGTTCAAATCTCATATGTATACGCCCACGGTGCTGATAAAGCTTTCCAGCATGTCATTTTTCTTGAAAAGCCCCCCCAACATTTTTTCTTACAAATAGGTCCTCAAGTAGAAACATCACACATTTGTAAAATGAAAATAAAACTGTTCTGCAGGGGATTTAAATTTTGAACCCGTGGCCTGCTTTTAGAATGCAGGCGTGGCCAGCCAGTCCACCGCTTCAAACTTACTGTGGTGAATGGATTCATATGAATTATATACACTAGGCGAAACAACATAAATTAACAGAATTTATTCCAGCAAAAAATAGTGACGCGTCTGTGATTCAAACATCCGAGGTTATATAGCATCCTCGGATACCACTCCAACCAAAAAGATCTCATGTTTCTATAGTATAATTAGTATATATGACTGTAAAACAAATATAATTTAAAAGGATTTAAAAATTTACATGTGATTTTTAAAAAGAATTCATGTGTTATTTTATAACATATTCATAAAAAATTAAATATTTATAGAATTATAAAAATGTTATTTTATTTAAATATTATTCATGTGAGGATCTGCAATCTAAGAATTTATTTCAAAACACACAAACTTTTATGTATTATATAATTGTTTAAAACAACCCAAAATAATTCTTAAAGCATGAAACTTTCATGTACTACATGAATATTTTATAAAAAACATGGAATTTTATTAACTTATATGAGAATTTAGTTAAATATACAAAAGTTTAAAAATTTACTTTAATTTTTATTTAAAATCGAGCATGTTATGAAAATATACAAATATTTTCAGAATTTGTAATTTAACAATGTTTGTCTGTAAAATTATTGCCTAGATATTTTATGAAATTAAATTAACTTTGTAAATATATTTTATGTTAATTATAGATTATTATTTATAAAACACAATTATCATTTACGTAGTTTTTTACAAATTTTAAAATGAATAAACGAACACATTGAAAATGGGCTGAAACGTGGTCCATTTTACCCACACAAGTGCATTATGTTATAAAGGTAAATTTATGCTTTGTGGTATTACATCTCGTGTGTTTGAGTGGTATGTGTGGCCGCTATATGGCCTTACGGTGCAGGTTTGAATAATTGACCCCACACTATTTTTGCTAGAATAAGTTTCTTGGTTTATATTGGTCAGCCGTGGATATATAAAAAATGTGAATATAACGTGACAGTTAAGTGATTGGGTCTACTGGCTAGCCACACCTACATGCGAAGTATTGGTCGCAGGTTCGAACCTTCACGTCTAGTTCTTTTATAGTTTGTGGTGTACTGTTGTTTATCTCCAAGGGTTTTTTAAGAAGAAAATAATTTCAGGGTTTTTTTAATAAGAAAATAATTTCAGGGTTTTATTTGCAAAACCAGACCACATGCCCATCTACCGATCGCTGACAGCGGGCCACATGCCACGGTGACATGCCTCGTCAGCATCGTGGACGTATAAAGATGAGATTTGAACCGTATTTGTATGTTCATGCCAAGTTGTAGAACCAGTTCGATGTATTTTACAAGTTCAGGCACTAAAGTGCACACTTGTGGCAAGTTCAAGCACTAATGGTGTAATTAACAATGCACACTGCGTTCAAATTGGACCGGAACCGGATGATCGATCGGTGCATTTTTCTTGTGAAATCCCAACAACCGGATAAGATTTGGCGAGGGCTGTTTTGGAAGTTTTGATCTCGATCTCTAGTTTTCCCGTCAAGCCGGAGCATAGCCGCGCTGTAGAAGTAGAATATGCTGCTGGTATCCAGATACTGCGCTGACAGGCACGTAACAATTAAAAAACAGTTAAGCCGTTGTTAATGAGCCACTGTGTCTGTCTGTGGTGCATGATTGCTCCGCACTTGCTGTGCAGAAAACAAAACTGTTCCAGCCGCCGGCGCCGGCATCGGCATCCATGTCTCATTTGAAAACTAGAGACTGACCTGGTCCGGTCCTGCCTGCGCAAGTGATCGAGACGTCGCTGTGTGTGTTTCCTACGTGCGAGCCTGCCCTTTGAACCTGCTCAATACTCCTGAAATTGTTTTACAGCAGCAGCAGGAAGCTGCCCTCAGTCCACTTTCTACTTCCTTTTCCTAAAAAAATTCTCCAAGGCGGGCCTTGTGAAACACGAGGATGGCATGCGGACAAAAAGAGAGAGAGAGAGAGAGGGGAAACTTGGCGCTTCCGTAATCCCTTTGCTAATGTGAAGCTTCACGCCTCTGGATTACGGCTTGCAGTTTGAGTTCCTCTTTGTTGAGCCACCACTCGACCTCCCTCTGACATTCATTTTTTTTCCAAAAAGGGGTTATCTCAGCCTTTGCATCGTAAAGATGCATACAACTCATATTATTAATAAAAAGGTTCCAGCAACAGTCTTCAAGTCTCAAACAGGAAGTAAACAAATGCTCACAAGAGCTAAACACAAAAGGCAGAGCCACAACCGGCTTGCAAATAAAAATAGAAGCACTACATGCCTATCCTATTACATGACCGCCATCCAAACCGGTTGAAAATATCCCGAGCTACCATCTCCCATCGGGTAGACACAGTAACCAAACGCTCCTTGGCCTCCGTCGGAGTGAGTAGCGACCACATACGGATTAACGCAAAGGCCTCAAGATAACTCGCAAAAGTGAATGTTTGTTGTTCTGTTAAAAACCAAATCATTTCTGCAATTCCAAACTGCCCATAACAAAGCACACACGCCTACACGAATGTGCCTCGCAGTATCTGAATCAATCCCATCGAGCCACGTCCCAAATAGAGTTTTGATATAAATTGAAGGATTAATATTAAAAGCAATATTAAAAGCAATTATTTTTGAAACTTTTAACCATCATTTTTTAGCTATTCCAAAGAACATGGTCCAATGGCCACGTGCTCCAAAACTCCGCATTACATGCACAATATGGATGATTTTTTTTAAATAATACATACTTTTTATTAAATTTCAGAAATATTATGCCGTAATTACATTTTTCAAAAATAATACTCAGTCGGCCTACTGTTGGCCGATTGGATCCAGTCAGCCTGCTGCTGGCCGATTGATTCGGCCCATCAGAAGTCGATTGATCCAATGCCCACTGTTGGCCGATAGGCCCCATCGTCAGCCGATTGGCGCCAGTTTGCTTCCTCTAGGCCGACAGTGCATGCACTCATTTATCTTTGGAATAAGTATTTGAAAAATGTTGAAGAAGTATTTAAAAATGTTGATCATGCATATAAAAATGTTAGTTAAGCATTTGAAAAAAATGTTGAAAAATATTTGAAAACTGTTGAATAGGTATTTGAAAAATTTTAAAGAAGTATTTTAAAAAATGTTGATCATGTATATAAAATGTTAAACAAGTATTTAAAAATGTTGATCATGTATATAAAATGTTAAAGAAGTATTTTAAAAATGTTGATCATGTATATAAAATGTTGAACAAGTATTTGAGAAAATGTTAAACAAGTATTTAAAATTGAACAAGTATTTGAAAATGTTTAACATGTGTATAATATACATCACCAATATTTTTAAATTGATCAACATTTTTATATACATGATCAACATTTTTACAAATACTTTTTCAACATTTTTATATACATGATCAATATTTTTTCAAATACTTGTTTAGCCTTTTTTTAAAATAATTGTTTAAATTTTTTGCAAATGCTAGATTAATATTTTTTATACATGATCAACATTTTTACAAATACTTTTTCAACATTTTTATATACATGATCAATATTTTTCAAATACTTGTTTCGCTTTTTTCAAATAATAGTTTAATATTTTTGCAAATGCTAGATTAACATTTTTTATATATGATCATCATTTTTAAAATACTTCTTCAACATTTTTCAAATACCTATTCAACAGTTTGTAATATTGTTTCAATATTTTTCAAATACTTGATAAATATTGTTTTTTCAAATGCTTGATTAACATTTTTATATGCATGATCAATATTTTTTAAATACTTCTTCAATATTTTTTAAATATTCATTCCAAAGATAAATGGGTGCATGCATCTGTCGCCTAGAGGAAGCAGATTGGCACCAATCGGTCAGCTAGTAATGACTGGGGCCTATCGGCTAGCAGCAGGTCGATCGATCCAATCGGCCTATAGTGGGCCGACTGGGGCCCAATCGGCCAGCAGCAGGCCGACTGGATCCAATTGGCCAGCAGCAGGCTGACTGGGTATTATTTTTGAAAAATATAATTACGGTGTAATATTTCTGAAATTTAATAAAAAATATGTATTATTTAAAAAAATAGCCCACAATATGTGCTCTCCCAAGGTCACATTGCTGCGGGCAGGACAGGGCCGTTGATCTGTTAATAATGGTAAATCTGCCTACCACAGAATCACAAGATGAATATATAATATTTCTGACAAGTTTGCTGTTACCTGTAATCCCATTAAAAATAGTAACTTCTTTATATAGTACTTTCTTTGTGCCAAAATAAGTGTCTAAACTTTGTACTAACTTCAACACAAAGTTATACTGAAGTTAAGACACCTGTTTTGAGACGGAGGGAATATTACTCATGTTGGTTCAAACTAAAATTTGCTCTGAATATAGAGGTTCGTATTTTACATATTGCATCTCAGGGCTCACTCAGTTTAAGGAATATATGACTTAAAGCAATCAGAAAACTAAAAGATTAGGACGTCCACTCCTGTTCAATCTTTAAGAAATTTTCCATGATGTCTCACCTAATTTATATTTTATTATAAAAGAGGGTCACCCCCTCCGATTTCTTTTAACAGAAACCACAAGGTTCAGGACCCAATACAAACCACCAACCAGAACATAACATCTAGTGAGTTCATCTTACAAGGATCAGTGATCCAAGTGCAACAACAACACAACTTGATCGACAACACAAAGAAGGAGCTACTTACATAGCAGCATCCTCCAGCACACCCAAGATCTATCTATGGAGATGTAAAGCAATGAGAAGGGAGTGTGCCTACATACCCTTGTAGACCGAAAGCGTTAGTGTCCTAATGCGGGTGATGTAGTCGCACTTTGGCGATCCTATCGCGATACAATCCGATCTAGTGTCGAAAGGACGGTACCTCCGAGATTAGCACATGTTCAGCTCGATGGCGCCCTCTCCTTCTTGATCCAAAGCATGCGAGGGAGAAGAGGTAGATGAGATCGGAACCAACACGATGACGTGGTGGTGGTGGCAGCATGAACTGCAGCACGGCTTCGCCAAGCCGCCCGCGCGAGGTGGAGGAGGTGTAACGGGAGGGAGACGAGCAAGGGTAGATGCGCCCAACGCCTCCCTAACTTTACATGGGCGTGGAGGGGGCTGGTGGCTTGCCGTCCAAGCCTTCTAGAACCTTCCTGGTACAATACCTCCGGATCATTCCGGAGCTCCTCGTGATGTCCTAGATCCCATCCGGGACTCTGAAGAACCTTTGGACTTCACCATATTAATATCTCAATACAACCCTAGCGCCACTGAACATTAAGCATGCGATTCACGGGTTCGAGAATCATGTAGACATGACCGAGACTCCTCTCCGGTCAATAACCAATAGCAGGACCTGGATGCCCATATTGGTTCCTACATATTCCACGAAGATCTTTATCGGTTGAACTACTATGTCAAGGATTTTGTCAATCCCGTATACAATTCCCTTTGTCTGGCGATATGTTACTTGCCCGAGATTCGATCGTTGGTATCGCCATACCTTGTTTAATATCGTTACCAAAGAAGTCTCTTTACTCGTTCCGTAATACAAGATCCTGTGATTAAACTCATTAGCCACATGCTTGCAATCTTCTTGTGATGTTCTATTACCGAGAGGGCCCAGGGATATCTCTCCATCACATGGAGCGACAAATCCCTGTCTCGATCCATGCAACCCAACAAACACCTCAGTTATGAGGACCAAGGGTGATACAACAAAGTAGCGTAAGTATTTCCCTCAGTTTTGAGAACCAAGGTATGAATCCAGTAGGAGGCTCCTCAAAAGTCCCACGCACCTATAGAAACAAACAAGAACCTCGCAACCAACGCGATAAAGGGGTTGCCAATCCCTTCACGGTAACTTGTGAAAGTGAGATCTGATAGAGGTAATATGATAAGATAAATATTTTTGGTATTTTTATGATATATATTGGAAAGTAAAAGATGCAAATAAAAGTAGATGGATAACTTATATGATAAAAGATAGATCCGGGCGCCATAGGTTTCACTAGTGGCTTCTCTCAAGATAGCATAAGTATTACGGTGGGTGAACAAATTACTGTCGAAAGCAATTCATAGAAAAGTGCATAGTTATGAGAATATCTAGGCATGATCATGTATATAGGCATCACGTCCGCAACAAGTAGACCGACTCCTGCCTGCATCTACTACTATTACTCCACACATCGACCGACTCCTGCATGCATCTAGAGTATTAAGTTCATAAGAACAGAGTAACGCATTAAGCAAGATGACATGATGTAGAGGGATAAACTCATGCAATATGATATAAAACCCATATTTTTATCCTCGATGGCAACAATACAATACGCGGCCTTGCTGCCCCATCACATCGGGAAAGGACACCACAAGATTGAACCCAAAGCGAAGCACTTCTCCCATGGCAAGAAAGATCAATCTAGTAGGCCAAACCAAACTGATAATTCGAAGAGACTTGCAAAGATAACCAGTCATACATAAAAGAATTCAGAGAAGATTCAAATATTTCTCATAGATAAACTTGATCATAAACCCACAATTCATCGGATTTCGACAAACGCACCGCAAAAAGAGTTACATCGAATAGATCTCTAAGAAGAGGAAGGAGAACTTTGTATTGAGAATCAAAGAGAGAGAAGAAGCCATCTAGCTAATAACTATGGACCAAGGTCTGTGGATAAACTACTCACAACTCATCGGAGAGGCCTTGGTGGTGATGGAGAGGCCCTCCGTGGTCGATTCCCTGGCTTGAGCGCCGACAAAGGCTCCAAGATGGGATCTCACGCGTACAGAAGGGTGCGGCGGTGGAATTAGTTTTTCGTGGTGCTCCTGGATGTTTTCGTGGTACGTAGATATATATAGGCGAAGGAAGTCGGTCAGGGGAGCCACGAGGGGTCCACGAGGCAGGGGGCGCGCCCACCTATACTGGGCGCGCCGGCCACCCTCGTGGCCACCTCGGCTTCTTCTTGATGTCCACTTCAAGTCTCCTGGATTGCGTTTGTTCCAAAAAGATCGCCTCCCAAGGTTTCATTCCGCTTTGGACTCCGCTTGATATTCCTTTCCTTCGATATACGTAAATAGGCAAAAACAACAATTCGGCTGGGCCTCCGTTAGTAGGTTAGTCCCAAAATGATATAGAAGTGTAAAGTAAAGCCCATAAACATCCAAAACAGGTAATATAATAGCATGGAACAATAAAAAATTATAGATATGTTGGAGACGATCAAGCATCCCCAAGCTTAATTCTTGCTCGTCCCTCGAGTAGGTAAATGATAAAACAGAATTTTGATGTGGAATGCTACCTAGCATATTTCTTAACGATTTCTCTTTATTGTGGCATGCATGTTCAGATCAAATGATTCAAAATAAAAGTTCATATTGACAAAAGGATAATAATACTTCAAGCATACTAACTAAGCAATCACGTCTTCTCAAAATAACATGGCAAAGGAAAGTTCATCCCTACAAAATCATATAGTTTAGTCATGCATCATTTTCGTTACACAAGAATGCTCTCATCATGCACAACCCCGATGACGAGCCAAGCAATTGTTTCATTCTTTAGTGATCTCAAACTTTTTTCAACCTTGACGCAATACATGAGCGTGAGTCATGGATATAGCACCATGGGTGGAATAGAATACAATGATAGGGGTTATGTGGAGAAGACAAAAAAGGAGAAAGTCTCACATCGACGCGGCTAATCGACGGGCTAAGGAGGTGCCCATCAATTGATGTCACTGCAAGGAGTAGGGATTGCCATGCAATGGATGCACTAGAGCTATAAATGTATGAAAGCTCAACAACAGAAACTAAGTGGGTGTGCATCCAACTTTCTTGCTCATGAAAACCTAGGGCATTTTGAGGAAGCCCATCGTTGGAATATACAAGCCAAGTTCTATAATGAAAAGTTCCCACTTAGTAAATGAAAATGTAAACATAGAAGACTTTCTATCATAAAGACCATGGTGCTATTTTGAGCACAAGTGTGGAAAAAGATAGTAGCATTGTCCCCCCTTTTTTTTGGGTCTTTCTTTTTTTATTTGGCCTTTCCTTTTTTTCTCTTTTTTATTTGGCTTTTCCCTCTATTTTTGGCCTTTCTTTTTTTTGTTAGGGACAATGCTCTAAAAAATGATGATCATCGCACTTCTATTTAATTACAACTGATGAATTACAACTCGATACTAGAACATAGTATGACTCAATAGCGACATGTATAAAAATTATGCATAGTGGCTTTGCAACAAATACGATGTCAACTACATGATCATGCAAAAACCAATATGACAATGATGAAGCGTGTCATAATAAACAGAACGGTGGAAAGTTGCATGGCAATATATCTCGGAATGGCTATGGAAATGCCATAATAGGTAGGTATGGTGGCTGTTTTGAGGAAGATATAAAGAGGTTTATGTGCGATAGAGCGTATCGTATCACGGGGTTTGATGCACCGACTAAGTTTGCACCAACTCTCAAGGTGAGAAAGGGCAATGCACGGCACCGTAGAGGCTAGCAATGATGGTAAGGTAAGAGTGCGATAATCCATGGACTCAACATTAGTCATAAAGAACTCACATACTTATTGCAAAAATCTACAAGTCATCAAAACCAAGCACTACGCGCATGCTCCTAGGAGGATATATTGGTAGGAAAAGACCATCGCTCGTCCCCGACTGCCACTCATAAGGTTGACAATCAAAGAACACCTCATGCTTCAAATTTGTCACACAACGGTTACCATACGTGCATGCTACGGGACTTGCAGACCTCAACACAAGTATTTCTTAAATTCAAAATTACATCAACTAGCAGGACTCTAATATTACCACCTTCATATATCAAAACAATTATTAAGCATCAAGTTGATCATAGTATTCAATTCACTTCCTATGATTGTTTTTATTATACCCAACTTGGATGCCCACCATTCTAGGACCAATTTTATAACCATAGCAAATACCATGCTGTTCTAAAAGACTCTCAAATAATATAAGTAAAGCATGAGATATCAATAATTTCTACAAAATAAAACCACCACCGTGTTTCTAAAAAGATATAAGTGAAGCACTAGAGGAAAACTGCATAGCTCAAAAGATATAAGTGAAGCACATAGAGTATTCTAATAAATTCCGAATCATGTGAGTCTCTTCCAAAAGGTGTGTACAGCAAAGATGATTGTGGTAAACTAAAAAGAAAATAATCATATCATACAAGACACTCCGAGCAAAACACATATCATGTGGTAAATAAAAATATAGCTCCAAGTAAAGTTACCGATAGACGAAGACGAAAGAGGGGATGCCTTCCGGGGCATCCCCAAGCTTAGGCTTTTGTTTGTCCTTGAATATCTTGGGGTGCCATGGGAATCCCCAAGCTTAGGCTTTTGCCACTTCTTATTCCATAGTCCATCAAATCTTTACCTAAAACTTGAAAACTTCACAACACAAAACTCAACAGGAAATCTCATAAGTTCCGTTAGTGCAAGAAAGAAAACCACCACATAAGGTACTGTAATGAACACATTATTTATTTATATTGGTTTTAAACCTACTGTATTCCAACTTCTATGGTTCATACCCCGATACTAGCCATAGATGCATCAAAATAAGCAAAAAACACACGAAAAACAGAATCTGTCAAAACAGAACAGTCTGTAGCAATCTGTAACTTTCGAATACTGCTGGAACCTTAAAATCCTACGAAAATAGGACGTCCTAGGTAATTTATCTATTGATCTACAGCAAAAACAATCAACATAAAAGCATCGTTTCTGTGATTTATTGATTTTTTACTCGTGCATGCAAAGTTTCTGTTTTTCAGCAGAATAAAATTAACTTTCACCCAAGGTTATCCTATAGGTTCTACTTGGCACAAACACTAATTAAAACATGAAAACACATCTAAACAGAGGATAGATTAAGTATTTATTACTAAACAGGAACAAAAGCAAGGAACAAAATAAAATCGGGTTGCCTCCCAACAAGCGCTTATAGTTTAACGCCCTAGCTAGGCATAAAAGCGAGAATAGATCTAAGTATTGCCATCTTTGGCATTTAATTCATAAGTGGCTCGCATAATAGATTCATAAGGTAATTTACTCTTCTTTTTAGTAAAGTGTTCCATGCCTTTCCTTAACGGAAATTGGAATCTAATATTCCCTTCCTTCATATCAATAATTGCACCAATTATTCTAAGGAAAGGCCTACCAAGAATAATAATATACAAAAGATTGCAATCAATATCAAGAACGATAAAATCTACGGGCACATAATTCCTATTTGCAACAATAAGAACATCATTAATCCTTCCCATAGGTTTCTTAATGGTGGAATCCGCAAGGTGCAAGTTTAAAGAGCAATCATCAAATTCATGAAAACCTAGCATATCACAAAAAGTTTTCGGAATCGTGGAAACACTAGCACCCAAATCACACAAAGCATAGCATTCATGATCTTTTATTTAAATTTTTATTGTGGGTTCCCACTCATCATAAAGTTTTCTAGGGATAGAATTAAGTTTTTCCTCATAAGATTGCATCAAGGCATCAACGATATGTTAAGTAAAAGCTTTATTCTGGCTATAAGCATGAGGAGAATTCAACACGGATTGCAACAAGGAAATACAATCTATCAAAGAGCAATTATCATAATTAAGTTCCTTGAAATCCAAAGTGGTGGGTTCATTACTATGCAAAGTTTTAATTTCTCCAATCCCACTTTACCAATTTTAGCATCAAGATCAAAATACTTCACATCATCGGAACGCTTTTTAACTAAAGTTGATTTACTTCCAGTCCCATCATTATCAAGATTCATATTGCAAAACAAAGATTTAATAGGGGACACATCAATAACTTTTAGATCTTCATCATTATTTTCATGAAAAATAGAAGAACACGCTCTAACAAAGCAATCTTTCTTAGCACGCAACCTAGCGGTTCTTTCTTTGCACTCATCAATGGAAATTCTCATAGCTTTGAGAGACTCATTGATATCATGCTTAGGAGGAATAGATCTAAGTTTCAAAGAATCAACATCAAGAGAAAGTCTATCAACGTTCCTAGCCAATTCATCAACTTTAAGCAATTTTTCTTCAAGCAAAGCATTGAAATTCTTTTGGGAATTCATAAATTCTTTAACACTATTCTCAAAATCAGAGGGAATCTTATTAAAATATCCATAGGAGTTGTTGTAGGAATTACCATAATTATTATAGGAATTACTAGGGAACGGCCTAGGATTAAAGAGTTTCCTCTATACGCGTTGTTACCAAAATTATTCGTACCAAAAAAATTCACATCCATAGATTCATTATTATTCTCAATCAAAGTAGACAAAGGCATATCATTAGGATCAATAGTGGCACTTTTAGTAGCAAACAATTTCATAAGTTCATCCATCTTTCCACTCAAAACATTAATTTCTTCTATAGCATGAACCTTTTTACTAGTAGATCTTTCAAGTGCCATTGAGAATAATTAACCATAATACTATCTAGGATTTTAGTAGCTTCTCCTAAAGTGATTTCCATAAAAGTGCCTCCCATGTCAATCTAAAAGATTTCTAGAAGCAAAATTCAATCCGCATAAAAAATTGTATGATCATCCATAAATTCAAACATGAGTAGGGCAATTGCGAATCATCAATTTCATTCTTTCCCAAGATTGGGCAACATGCTCATGATCAAGTTGATTAAATTTCATAATATCGTTTCTAAGAGAGACGATCTTAACGGGAGGAAAATATTCAGAGATAAAAGCATCTTTGCACTTATTCCAAGAATCAATACTATTTTTAGGCAAAGATGAAAACCAAGTTTTAGCACGATCTCTAAGTGAAAACGTAAATAACTTTAATTTAAAAATATCATTATCCGTATCTTTCTTCTTTTGCATATCACACAAATCATCAAAATTATTAGGTGAGTAGCGACATCTTCACTAGGAAGGCCGGAGAATTGATCTTTCATAACAAGATTCAGCAAAGCAACATTGATTTCACAAGTTTCAAGATCATTAAGAGGAGCAATCGAAGTGCTAAGGAAATCATTATTATTGGTATTGGAAAAGTCACAATTTAGTATTATCTTGCGCCATCGTGATAAGCAATCAACACACAAGCACACAAGAGACAAGCGAAAAAGAGAGGAGAACAGGAAAGAGAGGGCGAATAAAATGGCAAGGGTGAAGTTGGGGAGAGGAAAACGAAAGGCAAATGGCAAATAATGTAATGCGAGGGAGATTAGTTTGTGATGGGTACTTGGTATGTCTTGACTTGAGCGAAGACCTCCCCGGCAACGGCACAAGAAATCCTTCTTGCTACCTCTTGAGCATGCGTTGGTTTTTCCCTTGAAGAGGAAAGGGTGATGCAGCAAAGTAGCATAAGTATTTCCCTCAGTTTTGAGAACCAAGGTATCAATCCAGTAGGAGGCTCCTCAAAAGTCCCACGCACCTACACAAACAAATAAGAACCTCGCATCAACGCGATAAAGGGGTTGTCAATCCCTTCACGGTAATTTGCAAAAGTGAGATCTGATAGAGATAATATGATAAGATAAATATTTTGGTATTTTTATGATATAGATTGGAAAGTGAAAGATGCTAATAAAAGTAGATGGATAACTCATATGATAAAAGATAGACCCGGGGTCCATAGGTTTCACTAGTGGCTTCTCTCAAGATAGCATAAGTATTACGGTGGGTGAACAAATTACTGTCGAGCAATTGATAGAAAAGTGCATAGTTATGAGAATATAAAGGCATGATCATGTATATAGGCATCACGTCCGCAACAAGTAGACCGACTCCTGCCTGCATCTACTACTATTACTCCACACATCGACCGACTCCTGCGTGCATCTAGAGTATTAAGTTCATAAGAACAGAGTAACACATTAAGCAAGATGACATGATGTAGAGGGATAAACTCATGCAATACGATATAAACCCCATCTTTTTATCCTCGATGGCAACAATACAATACGTGCCTTGCTACCCCTGCTGTCACTGGGAAAGGACACTACAAGATTGAACCCAAAGCTATTCTCCCATGGCAAGAAAGATCAATCTAGTAGGCCAAACCAAACTGATAATTCGAAGAGACTTGCAAAGATAACCAATCATACATAAAAGAATACATAGGAGATTCAAATATTTCTCATAGATAAACTTGATCATAAACTCACAATTCATCGGATCTTGACAAACACACCACAAAAAGAGTTACATCGAATAGATCTCCAAGAAGAGGAAGGAGAACTTTGTATTGAGAATCAAAGAGAGAGAAGAAGCCATCTAGCTAATAACTATGGACCCGAAGGTCTGTGGTAAACTACTCACAACTCATCGGAGAGGCCTTGGTGGTGATGGAGGGGCCCTCCATGGTCGATTCCTCCCATGAGCGCCACCGAAGGCTCCAAGATGGGATCTCGCGGAGAGATAAGGTTGCGGCGGTGGAAATAGTTTTTCGTGGTGCTCCTGGATGTTTTCGGGGTACGAAGATATATAGAGGCGAAGGAAGTCTGTCAGGGGAGCCACGAGGGGCCCACGTTGGGCGCTACCACCTCATCAAGGGCGCTACCGACACGCTCCAATGTATCTATAATTTTATGAAGCATTCATGCTATTATATTATCTGTTTTGGATGTTTACGGGCTTTATTACACACTTTTATATTATTTTTGACACTAACCTATTAGCCGGAGGCCCAGCCCATATTGATGTTTTCTTGCCTATTTCAGTGTTTCGAAGAAAAGGAATATCAAACGGAGTCCAAACGGAATGAAACCTTCGGGAAAGTTATTTTTGGAACGGAAGCAATCCAGGGGACTTGGAGTGCAAGTCAGGGAAGCTTCGAGGAGGCCACAGGGGGGGCGCCCACCCTGGCGCGCTCTCCACCCTCGTGGCCCCTCATGGCTCCTCGGCCGACTTCTTTCGTGTATATATCTCCATATACCCTAAAAACATTCAGGACAACGATAGATCGGGAGTTCTGCCGCCACAAGCCTCTCAGAGCTACCAAAAACCGGGGACCGACCCTGCTCGCACTCGCCGGAGGGGGGATCCTCACCGTGGCCATCTTCATCATCCCGGCGCTCTCCATGACGAGGAGGGAGTAGTTCACCCTCGCTGAGGGTATGTACCAAGAGCTATGTGTTTGATCTCTCTCTCTCTCGTGTTCTTGATTTGGCACAATTTTGATGTATCGCGAGCTTCGCTATTATAGTTGGATCCTATGATGTTTCTCCCCATCTACTCTCTTGTAATGGATTGAGTTTTCACTTTGAAGTTATCTTATCGGATTGAGTCTTTAAGGATTTGAGAACACTTGATGTATGTCTTGCCGTGCTTATCTGTGGTGACAATGGGATATTCACGTGATGTACATGATGTATGTTTTGGTGATCAACTTGCGGGTTCCGTGACCTTGGGAATCTATGCATAGGGGTTGGCACACGTTTTCGTCTTGACTCTTCGGTAGAAACTTTGGGGCAATCCTTGAAGTACTTTTTGTTGGTTGAATAGATGAATCTGAGATTGTGTGATGCATATCATATAATCATGCCCACGGATACTTGAGGTGACAATGGAGTATCTAGGTGACATTAGGGTTTTGGTTGAGTTGTGTCTTAAGGTGTTATTCTAGTATGAACTCTTTGATAGATTGAACGGAAAGAATATCTTCATGTTATTTTACGACGGACTCTTGAATAGATAGATCAAAAAGGATAACTTTGATGTGGTTTCGTACCCTACCATAATCTCTTCGTTTGTTCTCCGCTATTAGTACCCTACCATAATCTCTTCTTGTTCTCCGCTATTAGTAACTTTGGAGTGACTCTTTGTTTCATGTTGAGGGATAGTTATATGATCTAGTTATGTTATTATTGTTGAGAGAACTGCACTAGTGAAAGTATGAACCTTAGGCCTTGTTTCCTACCATTGCAATACCGCTTACGCCACTTTTATCGCTTGCTACCTTGCTGTTTTTATAATTTTAGATTACAAATACCTTTATCTACCATCCATATTGCACTTGTATCACCATCTCTTCATTAACTAGTGCACCTATACAATTTACCATTGTATTGGGTGTGTTGGGGACACAAGAGAGTCTTTGTTATTTGGTTGCAGTGGTTTCTTGAGAGAGACCATCTTCATCCCACGCCTCCTACAGATTGATAAACCTTAGGTCATCCACTTGAGGGAAATTAGCTACTGTCCTACAAACCTCTGCACTTGGAGGCCCAACAACGCCTACAAGAAGAAGGTTGTGTAGTAGACATCAAGCTCTTTTCTCGGCGCTGTCGGGAGGTGAGTGCTTGAAGGTATATCTTTAGATCTTGCAATCGAATCTTTTTGTTTCTTGTTTTATCACTAGTTTAGTCTATAAAAGAAAACTACAAAAAATAGGAATTGAGTTTGTCTCATACGCTTCATCTTTTTAATATCTTTCGTGAAAATGATGGAAAGGAAAATTGTGCACAAGTGCTAGAAGAAGAAATCTATAAATGTTTGGCACTAAATCTTTGAATGATGAGGATGATTGCAATGTTGTTAGTATGAATTCCTTGAATACCCATGATGCTAATGATATGCAAAGCCACAAGCTTGGGGATGCTATGTTTGATGAATATGATATTTTTTGTCCCCCAAGTTTTGATGAGAAAATTTACTATGATAAAAGCATGCCTCCTATTTATGATGAAAGAAGTAATGATCCCACTATTTTGGAGGATGTTGAATATTATTGTGATAATTATGAACGTGGATTTGGAGAGGTCATGACTTTATTTAGTGATGAATCCACTATTTCGGAAGAGGTTCCAATTGATTATGAGAATAAATTTGCTATTTATGATGATTATTGTCATGAATTGTATGCTATTAAGAATAATGATAACCATGAAACTTGTCATCAAGACTTCAGTTTTCAATTGGATTATGCCTCACATGATAGTTATTTTGTTGAGTTTGCTCCCACTATTATTCATGAGAAGAAATTTGCTTATGAGGAGAGTAATAAAAATTCTATGCTTGTAGATCATGAAAAGAATGCTTTAGGTGCTGGTTATATTGTTGAATTCATTCATGATGCTACTGGAAATTATTATGAGGGAGGAAACATATGCTTGTAGGAATTGCAATAATATTAAGTTTCCTCTCTATGTGTTGAAAATCTTGAAGTTATGCTTGTGTTTCCTTCCTATGCTAGTTGATTATTGTTCCCATAAGTTGTTTGCTCACAAAAGCCCTATGCATAGAAAGTGGTTTAGACTTAAATGTGCTAGTCATATTCTTCATGATGCTCTCTTTATGTTTCAATTCTTATCTTTTTATGTGAGCATCATTGAAATCATCATGCCTAGCTAAGGGCGTTAAACTATAGCGCTTGTTGGGAGGCAACCCAATTTTATTTTTTGTCCTTTGCTTTTTTTCCTGTTTAATAATAAATAATTCATCTAGCCTCTGGTTAGATGTTGTTTTATGTTTTAATTAGTGTTGGTGCCAAGTAGAATCTTTGGGAAGACTTGGGTGAAGTCTTTATGATCTTGCTGTAAAAAACAGAAACTTTTGCACTCACGAGATTAGCTGCCATTGTTTTACTAGAGAGTGCTTTTAGGTTGATTCTTTTGCAGATGATTAATAGACAAATTCCTCAGGTCCACAATTTATTTAAGAATTTTGGAATTACAGAAGTATACGTTTGATATAGATTGCTACAGACTGTTCTGTTTTTGACATATTCTGTTTTCATTGTGTTTTTTGCTTATTTTGATGAATCTATGAGTAGTATCGGAGGGTATGAACCATAGAGAAGTTGGAATATAGTATATATTACAACAATATGAATAAAGAATGAGTTCATTACAGTACCTTAAAGTGGTGATTTATTTTCTTATACTAACGGAGTTTACGAGTTTTGTGTTGAGTTTTGTGTTGTGAAGTTTTCAAGTTTCGGGTAAAGATTCAATGGACTACGGAATAAGGAGCGGCAAGAGACTAAGCTTGGGGATGCCCAAGGCACCCCCAAGGTAATATTCAAGGACAACCATGAGCCTGAGCTTGAGGATGCCCCGAAGGCATCCCCTATTTCGCCTTCGCTCATCGGTAACTTTACTTGAGCTATATTTTATTCACCACATGATATGTGTTTTGCTTGGAGCGCCAATTTATTTTGTTAGTATTTTCTTGCTGTTATTTAGAATAATGTTTTGCATGTATATTTTCAATAAAAAATGTCAAGGATAGCCTTCACCATGCTTATTTTGCAAGTATACATGTTGTTGTTTCAAAACAGAAAGTTTACCGCTGTTGCAAAAATTCCCTAGAAAAGTCAGAGAATGATATAATGTTGAATATTTTTGCATAATGATCTCTGATAAATCTTCTACAGCTTGTTATGTTTATTATAATTTTTGGAGTTAGGGAAGTATGATGAATCTTGCATTCTTTACAGACTATACTGTTTTGGCAGATTGCTGTTATGTTTGCATTGTTTGCACATCCTTGCTTTTTTAATGAATCTATTTGAGGATAGCAGTATTAAATATGCAGAGACATTTAGTATGAAACGTTGAATAATAATTTTAGTAATTTGTTACAGTAGAAAATGATAAGGTTTTTGCATTGGTTTATACTAACTTATCTCACGAGTTCTTGTTGAGTTTGGTGTGAATGAAGCTTTTGAGATTTAGGAAACCGAGATATAAAAGGAATTAAGGAGACACAAAGCTCAAGCTTGGGGATTCCTAAGGCACCCCAAGATAACATTCAAGAAGTCTCAAGCATCTGAAGCTTGGGGATGCCCCGGTAGGCATCCCACCTTTCTTCTTCAACAATTATCGGTTAGTATTGGTTGAACCTAAGTTTTTGCTTCTTCACATGAGTTGTGCTATACTTAAAAGGTCATTTTGTTTTGTTTTGCTTGCTGTTTGAATAAAATACCAAGATCTGAAATACTTAAATGAGAGAGAGTCTTCACATAGTTACATAATTATTTAACTACTCATTGATCTTCACTTATATCTTTTTTTGGGAGTAGTTTGTCATTTACTCAAGTGCTTCACTTATATCCTATGAGTAAATGGTTGAATGAGTTGAATGTCATAAATCTGAAATTATATATGTTTCAGATGCTTACTGTTGGGAGTAATGACTTCACATCTAAGAAGTAGAGGTAGTAAATTTATTCAAGGTTAGCAAGCATTGTATTGGTCACTTGAACAATTCATGAAAGAATATTGAAGGAAGAGAAATTTCACATATAAATATACTATCTTAGACATTTTCTATGATTGTGAGCCCCATTGATTATTTTCAAACCTGAGCAAATTAGTTGAATTTGGACAAGGAATACAACGTAATGAGTTATGCTTGGGAGTATTTGTATAGAAGTTATATTGTTATAGATCCTCCAACATGTGGTGCTTGCTATTTAGAATCCTTTGCTAGCCTAAATATCTTTACTAAGCGGGAATACTGCTTTTGCATCCACATCCCTTGAACCAAGTTTCTTCCATGAGTGTCCACCATACCTACCTATATGCGGTATTTACCCGCTGCTCCAAGTAAATTTGCATGTGCCAAACTCTAAACCTTCAAATAATAATCTGTTTTGTATGCCTGAATCGCTCATGTAGCGACTTAGGGATGTCAAGATCTTCCATGCTAGGTGGGTTATTCTCACGATGAGTGGACTCCGCCATCATTCACGAGAAAATGGCTGGTAACTGGGATCGATGCCCAGTCCCATGATCAAAAGATCAAAATCAAATCAAAATAATTGCAAATAAAAACTCCCCCAGGATTGATGTTAGTTGGAGGCACCCATTGTTTTGGGCAAGCCATGGATTGATGACTGTTGGTGGAGGGGGAGTAAAAACTTTACCATTCTGTTTGGGAACCGCCTATAATGTATGTAGCATGGAAGATATTGGGAACTCTTGGTTGTTATGTTGACAATGAGATCATACCTCTCAAAATTATTTATCTCTATTTCAAAATCAAGCTCGCACCTCCGCAAATCCTCGCTTTCCTCCGCAAAGGGCCTATCTTTTACTTTTTATGCAAGAGTCAGTAGTATTCCTTCTCATTCCTAAATACTCTTTAGTTGGCAAGCATCGAGTGTTGGGGAAATATCTAATCATATATGGCCATGCAAATATATTTGATCTTGAATTATTATTGTTGACAATTATCTATATGATAAGTGAGTTGGGAGGTGAAACACTAAGCCCCTATCTTTCTCTATGTTCGATGGATGCTATTTGTTCTAAGAATATATATGCTTTGAGTGGTAGCAATCATGGAAGACTATATGATAGTTGAGTATGTGGGATTTCCTAAATCAAAGCTCTGACATAGACCCTTCCTAAAAATAAGATGAATTGTAATTGTTTGATGACTGAGAATGAAGTTTGCTAGTTTTCAATAAAGTTTATGGTCTATGCTTTAATATGTGAATAGCTTGTTACTTGATCATGAAAAGTTTTATGAAATGCACTACTGTTATGACATATAATCATGCTAGAAAAGGTGATTGAAATTATCATTGATCAAACTTGTGCACCTCGCTAGCATTCACACTTCATAAATTCTTTCTTTTATCATTTACCTACTCGAGGACGAGCAGGAATTAAGCTTGGGGATGCTGATTCTATAATTTATGAAGCATTCATGCTATTATATTATCTGTTTTTGATGTTTACGGGCTTTATTATACACTTTGATATTATTTTTGGGACTAACCTATTAATCGGAGGCCCAACCCATATTGCTGTTTTCTTGCCTATTTCAGTGTTTCGAAGAAAAGGAATATCAAACGGAGTCCAAACGGAATGAAACCTTCAGGAAAGTTATTTTTGGAACAGAAGCAATCCAGGGAACTTGGAGTGCAAGACAGGGAAGCTTCGAGGAGGCCACGAGGCAGGGGGCGCGCTCACCCCCCTGAGCACGCCCTCCACCCTCGTGGGCCCCTCGTGGCTCTCGACCGACTTCTTTTGCCTATATATCTCCATATACCCTAAAAACATTGAGGACAATGATAGGTCGGGAGTTCCGCCGCTGCAAGCCTCTGTAGCCGCTAAAAACCAATTGGGACCCTGTTCCGGCACCCTGCCAGAGGGGGGATACCTCACCGGTGGCCATCTTCATCATCCCGGCGCTCTCCATGACGAGGAGGGAGTAGTTCACCCTCGGGGATAAGGGTATGTACTAGTAGCTATGTGTTTGATCTCTCTCTCTCTCTCTCTCTCTCTCGTGTTCTTGATTTGGCACGATCTTGATGTATCGCGAGCTTTGCTATTATAGTTGGATCCTATGATGTTTTTCCCCTTTACTCTCTTGTATTGGATCATGCTTTTCCTTTGAAGTTATCTTATCGGATTGAGTCTTTAAGGATTTGAGAACACTTGATGTATGTGCTACCGTGCTTATCTGTGGTGACAATGGGATATTCACGTGATCTACTTGATGTATGTTTTGGTGATCAACTTATGGGTTCTGTGGACCTTGGGAATCTATGCATAGGGGTTGGCACACATTTTCGCCTTGACTCTTCGGTATAAACTTTGGGGCACTCCTTGAAGTACTTTGTGTTGGTTGAGTAGATGAATCTAAGATTGTGTGATGCATATCGTATAATCATGCCCACAGATACTTGAGGTGACAATGGAGTATCTAGGTGACATTAGGGTTTTGGTTGATTTGTGTCTTAAGGTTTATTCTAGTATGAACTCTATGATAGATTGAACGGAAAGAATAGCTTCATGTTATTTTACTACGGACTCTTGAATAGATAGATCAGAAATGATAACTTTGAGGTGGTTTCATACCCTACCATAATCTCTTCGTTTGTTCTCCGCTATTAGTGACTTTGGAGTGACTCTTTGTTGCATGTTGAGGGATAGTTATATGATCTAATTATGTTATTATTGTTGAGAGAACTTGCACTAGTGAAAGTATGAACCTTAGGCCGTGTTTCCTACCATTGCAATACCGCTTACGCCACTTTTATCGCTTGCTACCTTGCTGTTTTTATAATTTCAGATTACAAATACCTTTATCTACCATCCATATTGCACTTGTATCACCATCTCTTCGCCGAACTAGTGCACCTATACAATTTATCATTGTATTGGGTGCGTTGGGGACACAAGAGACTCTTTTTTATTTGGTTGCAGGGTTGCTTGAGAGAGACCATCTTCATCCTAAGCCTCCTATGGATTGATAAGCCTTAGGTCATCCACTTTGCAACTGTCCTACAAACCTCTGCACTTGGAGGCCCAACAACGTCTACAAGAAGAAGGTTGTGTAGTAGACATCACCGCCACCTCGTGGCCGCCTCGGCTGCTTCTTGACGCCCACTCCAAGTCTCCTGATTGTGTTTGTTCCAAAAAGAACGCCCCAAGGTTTCATTCCGCTTTGGACTCCGCTTTGATATTCCTTTCATTCAATATACTGAAATAGGCAAAAAACAACAATTCGTGCTGGTCCTCTGGTTAGTAGGCTAGTCCCAAAATGATACATAAGTGTAAAGTAAAGCCCATAAACATCCAAAACAGGTAATATTTAATAGCATGGAACAATCAAAATTATAGATACGTTGGAGACGATCAATAATCACCCAATTACTTAAGTGACGCTTGATTGCACACAAAGTATTCCTCTAGTATTCGGGAGTGGCATGATCTCATGGTCTAAGGAACTGATACTTGACATAAAGAAAGCAGTAGCAATAGCTAAATGATCCGATGCTAAGCTTACGATTGTTCTGTCCATCACATCATTCTCCTAATGATGTGATCCCGTAATCAAATGGCAACTCAAGTCTATGGTCAGGAAACCATAACCATCTTTGATCAATGAGCTAGTCTAGTAGAGGCTTACTAGGGACACAATGTAGTTGATGTACTCACACATGTATTGAAGTTCCCGGTCAATACAATTCTAGCATCCATAATAAACATTTATCATGAACGGGAAGGATGATAATAACCATTTTATTATAGCCTCTAGGGCATATTTCCAACAGTCTCCCTGAGGGAGTCCCGGACTAGGAGGTGTCCGGATAGCCGGACTATCATCACGGCCGGACTCCAAGACTATGAAGATACAAGATTGAAGACTTCGTCCCGTGTCCGGATGGGACTTTCCTTGGCGTGGAAGGAAAGCTTGGCGATATGGATATGTAGATCTCCTACCATTGTAACCAACTCTGTGTAACCCTAACCTATCCGGTGTCTATATAAACCGGAGGGTTTTAGTCCGTAGGATCTAACAACAATCATACCATAGGCTAGCTTCTAGGGTTTAGCCTCCTTGATCTCGTGGTAGATCTACTCTTGTACTACCCATATCATCAATATTAATCAAGCAGGAGTAGGGTATTACCTCCATCGAGAGGGCCCGAACCTGGGTAAAAACATCGTGTCCCTTGTCTCCTGTTACCATCCGCCTAGACGCACAGTTCGGGACCCCTTACCCGAGATCTGCCGGTTTTGACACCGACATTGGTCCTTTCATTGAGAGTTCCTCTGTGTCGTCACCGGTAGGCCCGATGGCTCCTTCGATCATCAAGAACGACGCGGTCCAGGGTGAGACTTTTCTCCCTGGACATATCTTCAGATTCGGGCGGCTTTGCAATCGCGGGCCAATTCCGCAGGCCATCCGGAGCAGATCGAAGCTACGCCCGCCATCAGGTCAGATTTGGAAGTTTAAACTATACGGCCGATATCCGCGGAGACTTGATCTTCGACGGATTCGAGCCACAGCCAAGCGCCGCAGACCGTCTCGATGGGCATGATCTAGCTCTGCAGCTTAACAAAGGCTCGAGGCCGCACCAGTATCCGCTCCGACCCTTAATCCGGAGCCGGATTCTCCGATCGAGGACGAGTGGTTGGACACCGCCCCGGGGGCTACAATCTCTATAGCGATCGAGCCGAACTCCGTCCCTGTCCTTTGCGAAGACCTTGACTCCAGGGTGCCGGACTCCTCTCCGGACTCCGAACCCTCCGTGCCCCTGCCAATCGAATCTGATTGGGCGCCGGTCATGGAGTTCACTACCGCGGACATCTTTCAGCACTCGCCCTTTGGCGACATCCTGAATTCACTAAAGTCTCTCTTTATCCGGAGATCCCTGGCCGGACTACGGACAGGAAGGTTGGGATGCGGACGACGAAGAAATTCAACGCCCACCCACCACCCACTTTGTAGCCACTGTCTATGATTTAACCGACATGCTAGACTACGACTCTGAAGACATCGACGGTATGGACGACGATGCCGGAGACGACCAAGAGCCAGCCACTGTGGCAATCGGAAGGCCACCTCGTCATATGACATATATATGGTGGACATCCCAAAAGATGGGAACGACGATGGAACAACGGAGGATGACCCTCCAAGAAACAGCCAAGCGCCGACATCAGCGGCGCCGCTCTAAATCCCGCCACAATAAAAACGGTGATTCCGGCACGGGAGATAATAACACCCCGGACAGTGCCGAAGAGAACCCCCTCCAGCAGGACTCAGCACAGGAGGAGGGAGAAGCAAGTCCGCACGACAGTGCGGTAGAAAGAGAGGTCGAGGACGATAATTATGCGCCTCCCTCCGAAGATGAGGCAAGCCTCGACGATTTACTTAATTTGTCGTGCCCGAGGATCCCGCCAACAGAGCTTTCAAACGCAAGCTTATAGCCACGGCAAGCAGCCTCAAGAAAAAGCAGCAACAGCTTAGAGCTGATCAAGACCTGCTAATCGACAGATGGATCAAGTCCTTGCAGCCTAAGAGTATGAACTCGAACGCCCTCCAAAAGCTACCCCAAACGCAGGCCGTTGCCTCGACTAGAGGAGGAAGCACCCAAGTCACCGGCGCAAGATGACATGGCAGACTGCCACCTCGTGGTCAGCGACAGAAGCCTCTCGGCCCTCCGCTCAAGCCACACCCCGACGCCGCTCAAAAAGTACCAAGGCACGGGAAAATGCGCCGGACTTGCGAGATATATTGGAGGATAAGGAAGAACATACAAGATCGATCTACGGATCGCGTGGGCGCCCCACGACATGTGATGATAACCGTCACACCGGACATAGAAACTTCGGCAGGGCCGAACACAATAGACAAAGCTCCTTTGAGCTGCGTCGTGATATAGCCCAATACAGAGGCGCCGCACACCCACTATGCTTCACAGATGAAGTAATGGATCATCAAATCCCCGAGGGCTTCAAACCCGTAAACATCGAATCATACGATGGTACCACAGATCCTGCAGTCCGGATCAAGGACTATCTCCTCCATATCCACATGGCCCATGGTGATGATCTACATGCCATCAAATACCTCCCACTCAAGCTTAAAGGACCAGCTCGGCATTGGCTCAACAGCTTGCCAGCCGAATCAATTGGTTGTTGGGAGGACCTGGAAGCCGCATTCCTTGATAACTTTCAGGGCACATATGTGCGACCACCAGGCGCCGATGACCTTAGCCACATAATTCAGCAGCCAGAAGAATCGGCCAGACAATTCTGGACTCGGTTCCTAACAAAGAAAAATCAAATTGTTGGCTGTCCGGATGCAGAGGCCATTGCAGCCTTCAAACATAACATCCGCGACGAGTGGCTAGCCCGGCACCTAGGACAGGAAAAGCCAAAATCTATTGTAGCCCTCACAACCCTCATGACTCGCTTTTGTGCGGGAGAGGCCAGCTGGCTAGCTCGAAGCAACAACTTGTCCAAACATCCTGATAGTCCGGATACCAAGGACAGCAATGGCAGGTCGCATCGCAACAAGAACAAGCGCCGCATTAACGGCGATAATACTGAAGATACGACCGTCAATGCCGGATTCAGAGGCTCTAAACCCGGTCAGCGGAAGAAGCCATTCAAAAGAAATACCTAGGGCCCGTCCAACTTGGACCGAATACTCGATCGCTTGTGCCAGATACATGGCACCCCCGAAAAATCAGCCAATCACACCAACAGGGATTGTTGGGTGTTCAAGCAAGCAGGCAAGTTAAGTGCCGAACTCAATGACAAGGGGCTGCATAGCGATGACGAGGAAGAGCCCCGGCCGCCGAACAATAGAGGACAAAAAGGTTTTCCCACACAAGTGCGGACGGTGAACATGATATACGCAACCCACATACCCAAAAGGGAGCGGAAGCATGCACTACGTGACGTATATGCGATGGAGCCAGTCGCCCCAAAGTTCAACCCATGGTCTTCCTGCCCGATCACCTTCGATCGAAGGGACCACCCCACTAGCATTCACACGGCGGCTTCACCGCATTGGTCCTTGACCCAATTATTGACGGATTTCACCTCACCGTAGTCCCGATGGACGGCAGTAGCAGCCTGAACCTGCTTTATCGTGATACAAGCGCAAAATGGGCATAGACCCTCAAGGATTAAACCTACAAAGACGACCTTTAAAGGCGCCATACCGGTGTAGAGGCCAATTGTACAGGCTCACCACACTCAAGTGGTCTTCGGATCTCCGGATAACTTCCGAAGCAAAGAGTTAATCTTCGACATCGTCCCATTTCGCAGCGGTTATCATGCATCGCTTTCGGACGAACCGCATTTGACGGTAAAGTTCAATGCGGTGCCGCACTACGCATACCTCAAGCTCAAGATGCCAGGCCCTCGAGGAGTAATCACGGTCAATGGAAACAACGAACACTCTCTCCGAACGGAGGAGCATACGACGGCCCTCGCGGCGGAGGTGCAAAGCAGCCTCTCACGGCAATTCTCGAGTCCGGCCACTAAGCGTCCGGACACCGCCAAGCGCGCCCGGAGTAACCTGCAACAAGACCACCTGGCACGATTCAAGCACGAGTAGCAATCCGTCTCCAACCCCAGCCCTCGCAAAATTATGGTTAGTATTACGCGTAAACAATTACGCCTGGAGATACCATGGGCATATGGGGAGGGCAAGACAACGGCACGCCAAGAATGCGGCTCGACCGCACCAGGGCTCGATTGTGTCATTCTTTTATTTTTTCCTTTTTCTTCCTTTCTCTTACTTTCAGGACTCCGCCTTTCATCAGTCCTGTCCGCACTAGAACCACCGAACTCACGATGCAACAGCCAGGGAAGCGTAAAGCCACGTCAAGTGTTCAGTGGTCTCTATTACGCAGCATTATACCTGTTTTACATACCATCCCGCAGCTTACCCTCGAGGGGGACATGTTAGATAGTCCCATCCCTTGCTTATCACACTATTTGTATCGCTCTGCTCCCATTGCAGTACCTTTTTGAATAAACAATACATAGCTTTCGCTTATCATTGCTCTACTTCCTTTATATATACATATGTTAATTTCACGACATGTTGCAACCGTACACTTTGGTACGGCCAATACACCAGGGGCTTAAGTATCCCAAAATTATGGTGTGATAAGTCCAACACTTTCACAAGTGCGGCACCCGAACCTCTAGCATTATATGAATTGGCTCCGAATCATGTCTTGGGTCAATAGTTGGGTTTGCCCGGCTCCGTGTTTTGGTACCTTACATTCCGCTATATCAGCTAAGGTAGCACCGGGAGAACCACTGCGATTGTGCCCCAGTTATGCTGGGTCGAGCACCTCAGTGGAGAAAGTTAAAACTGACCGTCATGATAAGGCGAGAGCCGGTCGCTGTTCGAGAGGTTTTTTCTGGTCCCTAAAGACTTATGCCGCTTAGAGCGAGGGACCGGAATTGTCCGGCCAAGGCGTGGATAGCGCCTCAATTCGGTCTTCCGAATACTAGGGGCTTCATGAAATTTAAAATTATAGAATTCTATGGCTAAGTGAGAGTGTTCAAGCATTATAAGTCCGGTTGCCTTGTTCGTCGTGTTGAGCGCCTTCCTAGTTGGACCCAAGAATGGGAACAAGAGTGCTCAAGTTTATCCCGAACACCCCAGCACTCGTGGCATGGGGGCTGAAGCCAACGACTTGCCATCTCTCAAATTTGATAAACGGCTGCATGTAAGGTAATATTTTAAATTAATAAGCGTTGGTTAGCGATATGAACAAGTTTTCAGTGTACAGGATAACAAATGCGAGTTTATTCAAAATTACATCTTTGGAGCACTCATCCGCTTATTCAAGGGCACCTTCAGAGGCCCTCATAGTACATTTCGGGCGCATATGCTCATGGCCCTTCGTGGCCCGTCCGTCACAAGCCTCTCCGCATCCAGCTTGCCCTAGTGCACTTTAGCATGGGCAAGGGCCCGACGGACACCTTCAATACAGACGGAGCGCTTGATGACTTCAAGCCGCGGATGAGCATCCACCATCCGCTGCACCAAGCTGAAGTAGCTCCCGGGCATGGCCTCCAATGGCCACAGCCGCGCTATAAGGCCCTTCATGGCCTGTTCGGCGACCTTATGGAGCTCGACCAGCTGCTTCAGCTGGTCGCTCAGGGGCACCGGATGGTCGGCCTCGATACCGAGACCGTAACACCTTTTCCGTCGAGCTCCCCTCCTTGGCGCGGTAGAATGCGGCAGCATCACGCGGACTACGAGGCAAATCTGCGAATGCTCCTGGAGAGCTCCGAATCCGGGTAAGTAATAGGTAATTGACTTTTACATTCTTGCTTTATGTAAAGAATGCCTTACCCGCCGCTATCTTCCTTAGTGCTTCAATTTCTTGGAGGGCTTTTGGGCCTCGGCCTTAGCAGCTTTGGCACTCTCAAGAGCCGAGGCAAGCTCGGACTCTCGGGTCTTCGAGTCACGCTCCAAACCCTCGTGTTTTTTCACGAGAATCTGGAGCTCTTGCCGCACCTCCGCCAGCTGTGCCTCCCCCTTCTCTCGCTCGGTGCTTTTTCGTAGCCGCTTTGTTTTCGGCCACGGACACCACTTCCTTCAGGGTCTCCACCTCGTTCGTGGCCCCTGTAGTACCCAAGTTATTCTTGTTATTTTTTGCAACCAAATCCTTTTCTATAAGGTACTTATTTAATAAGGTATTACTTACCTTCCTTGTCCTCGAGCTGCTTCTTGGCTTGTCCGAGCTCGTTCTCGGACCGCCGAGGTTCTCGCTTCAATGCATTGACCTCCGCCAAGGCGGGCAGAGGTCAGCAGCGAAGCCTGCATTCCCATATTGACATGCTTATGTTAGACTCCTCCGTATATCTTTTTAGATCCTTAGTCCGACTTTTCTTTCCGAACACCGAACTAAGCATCAGGGGCTACTGTCTATGCGGTAATATTTTTACATATTCTAAACTTACCTCAAAGCCTGTTAGAAGGCTGGTACAGGCTTCGGTCAGTCCGCTCTTGGCGGACTGAACTGTCCGGATCACCGCACTCATAACAGTGCGGTGTTCCTCCTCGATGGAAGCGCTGTTAAGCGCCTCCTGTAAGCTATCCGGTGCCTCCGGTTGGATGGAGGACACCGGCGTCTTACCCTTCTTGTGAAGGATCCGCTGGCCGGACCTCGGAACCGCTGATGGTTCCAGCATGGAGTCCGGATGAGGGTCGGGCTTAGAGCCCCTGGGGGTCTTGCCCCCCGCGCGCCTGGAGTCCGGGAGGTTGCCTTGTGGCACCTCCTGCGCTACCTCCTCTTGACCAAGCCCCCCTTGGGGCCCCACCGCGGCGTCGTCCGCAGTGTGAGGCGAGGAGGCGGTCGGAAGCGAAGTACTCTCCATTTCCGACGAGCCCAGGGACCCGCTCGATGAATCAGCGAACTCGCCCTTAGGCGGGCTGCACGGTTGTTCGACATTAGAGAACACTCTGCAATGATAAAAAGCCATGGGTATCCGGACACTTACGATCTCACCAGGGGCTTGGCCCTTGTAGGCCAATCCTCCTCGCTGCGTCGCCGACGTTGGTGGAGAAGTCCGGAGGAAGGGTTCTTCCTTCTTGGACCCTCCGGCCTCCCGGTTTGGGTGGCCTTCCTTTTTCTCCTCTGCTGGGGAGGAGCTTCTTCTTCTTCCTCCTCGTCTTGAGGAGAGGATTCTGCTTCAGAATCTGACAAGACTGGCGCCGGAGCTCCTTCGAGTTCCGTGGCCTCCTTCTTGGCCTTCTTCTCCGCACCACGCGTGCGGCACCGGAGCCAGCAGCCCGTCAATCAGGCGTCCTCCGGATCTTCCGGCAAAGGAGCCGGACAGTTAATCTGTCCGGACGCTTCAGCCAGTCTGTCACAAAGATTAGGGAGTTTTAGATCCCACTTAGAGTCAATCTATGAAAAAAGAGTCCCGTAAAGGGTAAAATAACTTACCTCGCCCGGCTTGACGCTGCGAGCTGTATCCGCGATCTTTGGTAGCGGATCTTTGGGGCTTTAAGCGCCTTTGGACAGCACCTTCCAGGCGTCTTCGTACGTAGTGTCGAAGAGCCGGCTCAAGGTTGGGTGCTGTGCCGGATCGAACTCCCACAAGTTAAAAGCCCGTTGTTGGCATGGGAGAATCCGCGGATGAGCATCACCGGATTACGCCGACAAGCCTAAGATTCTTGGCCACCGTGTTTCGGACGCATGTTTGAAGTCCGGATGTCTCGTCAATTCCCCACATCAGGCCCGTCTCTTTCCATGACGAGAGCCGTGTGGGGAAGCCAGATCTGAATTGGGGCCGCCACCCATTTGTTGTTGCGGGCTCGGTGATGTAGAACCACCCCGATTGCCACCCGCTTATTGTCTCCATGAAGGCGCCTTGAGCCATGGGACTTTGGCCATCTTGCCAACCATGGCGCCCGCACTCCGGCAGACGGCCGCCCACTACCTTCGTCCGGACGTTGAAGATCTTCAGCCATAAGCCGAAGTGGGGCTGGGTGTAGAGGAAAGCCTCGCACACGACGATAAACGCCGAGATGTTGAGGATGAAATTCGGGGCCAGGTCATGGAAGTCCAGGCCGTAATAGAACATGAGCCCCCGGACAAATGGGTGAAGTGGAAAACCTAGTCTGCGGAGGAAGTGGGGGAGAAACACTACCCTCTCATGGGGCCTGGGGGTTGGAATAAGCTGCCCCGCATCTGGCAGCCTGTGCGCGATGTTGCCAGACAAGTATCCGGCCTCCCGCAGTCTTTTGATGTGCCCTTCCGTGACAGAGGAGGCCATCCACCTGCCTCCCGCTCCTGACGTGGTTGGAGAAGGTTGAGGTGGGATGTGCGAACTTGGGTGCTGGAGCTCGAGTGCGCGGAAATGGATAAGCAAAGGAGGAAGAAGGCGTGGGTGAAAAGGTGGATCCTTATCCCCTTATATGGACGGACGACGCTATGCGTCCCCCACCAGCCTGGTTAAACTCGCTTATCTCCCAAGCGCCGTAATCAATGGCGCATATGGGTTACCCACGTCCGTATTGATGAGAATCCTGTAATAAGGGGGCACGATCTATGCTTTGATAAGACGTGCCAAGGAAACCGCCTCGCTAAACGCACTGAGGTGGAACAGTAAAAACGATTCGTATGAAGGCCTGGTCGTGGTGTGATGTCACGCCGCGGAATACGTCAGCAGATCTGTGCAAAAATTATTCTCTCTACGGTGTTATGTGGAACTTGTTTTGCAGAGCCGGACACTATCCTTGTGTTCAAAACCTTCTATGAAGTATTCGGAGGAGGAACCCGCCTCGCAATGCCGAAGACAATCAACACGCCGAACTCGTCGTCATTGAAGCCTGGTTCAGGGCTACTGAGGGAGTCCCGGACTAGGGGTGTCCGGATAGCCGGACTATCGTCACGGCCGGACTCCAAGACTATGAAGATACAAGATTGAAGACTTCGTCCCGTGTCCGGATGGGACTTTCCTTGGCGTGGAAGGCAAGCTTGGCGATACGGATATGTAGATCTCCTACCATTGTAACCGACTGTGTAACCCTAACCTATCCGGTGTCTATATAAACCAGAGGGTTTTAGTCCGTAGGACGAACAACAATCATACCATAGGCTAGCTTCTAGGGTTTAGCCTTCTTGATCTCGTGGTAGATCTACTCGTGTACTACCCATATCATCAATATTAATCAAGCAGGAGTAGGGTATTACCTCCATCGAGAGGCCCGAACCTGGTAAAAACATCGTGTCCCTTGTCTCCTGTTACCATCTGCCTAGACGCACAGTTCGGGACACCCTACCCGAGATCCGCCGGTTTTGACACCGACACTCCCACTTGCACTATAGTCAATAATCTAGTTTACATAGTTATGAATCTAACACCCATGGAGTCCTGGTGCTTCTCATGTTTTGCTCGTGGAAAAGGTTTAGTCAATGGGTCTGCCACATTCAGATATGTATATGTTCTTTGTAAATCTTTATGTCTACAACGTTTCCCTTGAAGCTACTCCAGCTAACTACTCCAGCATTTAATACATATCCGGACTGAGACTTTTAGTCATCCGGATCAGTGTCAAAGCTAGCATCAACGTAACCCTTTACGGCGATCTTATTTTCACATCCATTAACGAGAAACATTTCCTTTGCCCTCTTTAGGTACTTCATGATATTTTTGACCGCTGTCCAGTGATCTACTCTTGTATCACTCTGGTACCTACTTGCCAGACATATGGCAAGGCACACACCAGGTCTGGTACACAACATGGCATACATTATAGAGGCTATAGCTGAGACATAGGGGATGACTTTAATCCTTTCTCCTTCTTCTGTCGTGGTTGGGCTTTGAGTCATACTCAACTTCACACCTTACAACACAGGCAAGAACCCCTTCTTTGTCTGGTCAATTTTGAACTTCTTGAAAATCTTGTCAAGGTATGTGCTCTGTGAAATTCCTATCAGGCGCCTTGATATATCTCTATAAATATTTAATGCCCAATATATAAGGAGCTTCACCCAGGTCTTCCATAATAGACTTTAGTGTCTCTACGAGTGAGAAAGTCTCATCGTAGTCAATACTTGTCGGAAAGGCTTTGCGATAAGTCGAGCTTTATAGATGGTGACATTTCCATCAAAGTTTGTCTTCTTCTTAAAGATCCATTTGTTCTCAAGCCTGCCGGTCATCAGGTAAGTCTACCAAAGTCCATACTTTGTTTTCATAGTTGGATCTTATCTCGGATTTCATGGCCTCAAGACATTTGTCGGAATCCGGTCTCATCATTGCTTCTTCATAGTTTGTAGGTTCACCGTTGTCTAACAACATGACTTCCAAGACAAGATTACCGTACCACTCTGGTGTCGAACATGTTCGGATCACCATATGAAGTTCAGTACTAACTTGATCTGAAGTTTCATGATCACCATCGTTAGCTTCCTCTCCAGTTGGTGTAGGTATCAGTGGAACTGCCTTATGTGATGTGCTACTTTCCAGTTCGAGAGAAGGTACGATTACCTCATCAAGTTCTACTTACCTCCCACTCACTTCTTTCGAGAGAAACTCCTTCTCTAGAAAGGACCCATTCTTGGCAATAAAGATCTTGACCTCGGATATGTGATAGAAGTTATACCTAATGGTCTCTTTAGGTTATCCTATGAAGACACAATTTTCCTATTTGGGTTCAAGCTTATCAGGCTGAAGCCTCTTGAGAGTAGCATCCCCAAACTTTAAGAAACAACAACTTATAGGTTTCTTGACAAACCATAATTCATATGGTGTCATCTCAAAGGATTTAGACGGTGCCCTATTGAAAGTGAATGCGACTGTTTCTAATGCATAATCCCAAAACAATAGTGGCAAATCAGTAAGAGACATCATAGAATGCACCATATCCAATATAGTATGATTACGATGTTCAAACACACCATACGCTGTGGTGCTCTAGGTGGCGTAAGTTGTGAAACAATTCCACATTGTCTTAAATGAGTTCCAAACTCGTAACTCGAATATTCACCTCCACGATCAGATCGTAGAAACTTCATTTTCTTGTTATGATGATTCTCCACTTCACTCTGAAGTTCCTTGAACTTTTCAAATATTTCAAACTTGTGTTTCGTTAAGTAAATATACCCATATGTACCCAAATCATTCATGAAGGTAATAAATAACGATATCCGCCGCGTGCTTCAACACTCATTGGACCGCATACATCGGTATATATTATTTTCAACAAGTCACTTGTTCGTTCCATTGTGCCAGAAAACGGGGTTTTAGCATCTTTCCCATGAGGCATGGTTCACATGTTTCAAATGATTCAGAATCAAGTGGTTCCAAAAGTCCATCAGCATGGAGTATCTTCATGCGCTTTATACCAATATGACCTAAGAGACAATGCCACAAGTACGGTACTATCATCGTTAACTTTGCATATTTTGGCATCAATATTATGAATATGTGTATCACTATGTTCGAGATTCAATAATAATAAACCATTCACAAGGGGTGCATGAACATAAAAGATATTATCCATATAAACAGAACAACCCTTATTCTCTGATTAAAATGAATAACCATCTCGCAATAAACAAGATCCAGATATAATGTTCATGCTTAACGCAGGGACCCAATAACAATTATTTAGGTTTCAAACTAATCCCGAAGGTAGATGTAGAGGGAGCGTGCCGATGACGATCACCTCAACCTTGGAGCCATTTCCAGCGCGCATCATCACCTCATCCTTAGCTAGTCTCTGTTTATTCTGCAACTCCTATTTCGAGTTACAAATATTAGCAACCGAACCAGTATCAAATACCCGGGCGCTAGTACGAGCAGTAGTAAGATACACATCAATAACATGTATATCAAATATACCATTGTTGATGTTGCCAACCTTCTTATCTTCCAAGTACTTGGGGCAGTTCCCTTTCCAGTGGTCATTCCCATTGCAATCGAAGCACTCGGTCTCAGGTTTGGGTCCAGCCTTGGGCTTCTTCATGGGAGCGGCAACTGCCTTGCCATTCTTCTTGAAGTTCCCTTTCTTTCACTTGCCTTTCTTGAAACTTGTGGTATTAGTGACCATCAACACTTGATGCTCTTTATTGATTTCTACCTCCGAGGCCTTAATCATCACTTATTATACTTCATCACAAAGCCATTTTAACTTGGTGGCATTGACTGGAGAACTCTGTCGATTGTTACTTCATTAGAAAGATTAACTCCCAACTTATTCAAGCAGTTGTAGTACCCAGACATATTGAGTATGTGCTCCCTAATGAAGATGTTCTCCTCCATGTTGCAGGTAAAGAATTTGTCGGAGGTGTCATACCTCTCAATCTGGGCATGAGCCTGAAATACAAATTTCAGCTCCTGCAACATCTCATATGCTTCCTGGTGCTCAAAAATCTTTGGAGCCCCAATTTTAAGCTCTAAAGCATGACGCACTGGACTATCGTGTATTCATCATTCCATGTCTACCAAACATTCATAGCGTCTAGATTTTTGGGAGCGGGTGGGTCACCTAGCGGTGCATCAAGGACATAAGCCTTTTGTGCAGCAACGAGGACAATCCTCAAATTACGGACCTAGTCCGCATAGTTGCTTCCATTATCTTTCAACTTTTCTTTCTCTAGGAACGCATTAAAACTCAAGGGAGCTACCGCGAGAGCCATTGATTTACAACATAATTTGCAAACAAATTAAGACTATGTTCATGATAATTGGATCAATTAATCATATTACTAATGAACTCCCTCTTAAGTCAACATTCATCAAGTTGTCTAAGTGTTATATGATCCAAATAAACCAACCCATGTATGATCATCACGTGAAATGGGTGATACGTATACAATGTATCTATAATTTTTTATTGTTCCATGCTATTATATTATTCTTCTTGGATGTTTTACAATAATTTTATAACAACTTTATATCGTTTTTGGGACTAACTTTTTGACATAGTGCCCAGTGCCAGTTGCTGTTTTGCTTGTTTTTTACTTCGCAGAATATCAGTACCAAACGGAGTCCCAATGCAGCAGAACTTTTTGGAGATTTTTTGGACCAGAAGACATCCAATGGGCCAAAGAAGTACCAAAGGTGAGGCCTGAGGGTATCACAAGCCATGAGGGCGCGCCAGGAGGCCCAGGGACGCCCAGGGGGTTGTGCCCACGTCGGTGACCCCCACACTGCTTCTTCACCCTATAAATTTCCAAATATTCCAGAAACCCCAGGGGAGTTGAAAAAACAAAATTCCAGCCGCCGCAAGTTCCAGAACCGCGAGAACCAATCTAGACACCATCACGGAGGGGTTCATTATCCTCATTGGTGCCTCTCCGATGATGCATGAATAGTTCATCATAGACCTACTGGTCTGCTACGTCTTGAGCTAGCGTTGGTTTTCCCCGAAGAGGAGAGGGTGATGCAGCAAGTGTAGCGTAAGTATTTCCCTCAGTTTTTGAGAACCAAGGTATGAATCCAGTAGGAGGCTCCTCAAAACTCCCACGCACCTACACAAACAAACTGAGAACTCGCAACCAACGCAATAAAGGGGTTGTCAATCCCTTCAAGGCCACTTGTGAAAGTGAGATCTAATAAACATAGTATGATAAGATAAATATATTTTTGGTATTTTATAATATAGATGCAAGAAAGTAAAGATGCAAATAAAAGTAGATTGAAAGCAAATATGATAAGAGATAGACCCGGGGGCCATAGGTCTCACTAGAGGCTTCTCTCGAGAGCATAAGTATTACGGTGGGTGAACAAATTACTGTCAAGCAATTGATAGAAAAGCGAATAATTATGACGTTATCTAGGCATAATCATGTATATAGGCATCACATCCAAAAAAAGTAGACCGACTCCTACCTGCATCGACTACTATTACTCCACACATCGACCGCTATCCAGCATGCATCTAGAGTATTAAGTTCATAAGAACGGAGTAACGCATTAAGCAATATGATATGATGTAGAGGGATAAACTCATGCAATATGATATAAACCCCATCTTGTTATCCTCGATGGCAACAATACAATACGTGCCTTGCAACCCTTTCTGTCACTGGGTAAGAACACCGCAAGATTGAACCCAAAGCTAAGCACTTCTCTCATGGCAAGAAAGATCAATCTAGTAGGCCAAACCAAACCGATAATTCGAAGAGACTTGCAAAGATAACTCCATCAACATAAAAGAATTCAGAGAAGATTAAATTAATAACCATAGATAAATCTGAACATAAACTCACAATTCATCGGATCTTGACAAACACATCGCAAAAAGAGATTACATCGAATAGATCTCCACAAGAGAGGGGGAGAACATTGTATTGAGATCCCAAAAGAGAGAAGAAGCCATCTAGCTAATAACTATGGACCCGTAGGTCTGTGGTAAACTACACACAACTCATAGGAGGGGCAAGGATGTTGATGTAGAGGCCCTCCGTGGTCGATTCCCCCTCCGGCAGAGTGCGGTGAAGGCTCCAAGATGGGATCTCATGGATCTGAGAAGGTTACGGTGGTGGAAATTGTGTTTCGTGGTGCCCCTGGATGTTTTCGGGGTCCGTAGGTATATATAGGAGGAAGAAGTACGTCGGTGGACACCCGAGGGGCCCACGAGACAAGGGGGCGCGCCCTATAGGGGGGGGGGGGGGCGCCCGCCTATCTCGTGGGGCCCTCGGAGCTTTCTTGAGTTGCATTCCAGGCTCACCGGATCAGATTTGTTCCAAAAATAACGCTCCCGAAGGTTTCATTCCGTTTGGACTCCGTTTGATATCCCTTTTCTTCAAAATACTGAAATAGGCAAAAAAACAACAATATGGGCTGGGCCTCCGGTTAGTAGGTTAGTCCCAAAAATGATAGAAATATGTAGAATAAAGCCCATAAGCATCCAAAACAGGTAATATAATAGCATGGAACAATAAAAAATTATAGATACGTTGGAGACGTATCAAGCATCCCCAAGCTTAATTCCTGCTCGTCCTCGAGTAGGTAAATTTTAAAAAGAGAATTTTTGATGTGGAATGCTACCTAGCATAATTCATAATGTAATTTTCTTTCATTGTGGCATGAATGTTCAGATCCAAGTAATACAAAATAAAAGTTCATATTGATATAAGAAATAGTAATACTTCAAGCATACCAAACAAGTAATCATGTCTTCTCAAAATAGCATGGCCAAAAGAAAGTTATCCCTACAAAATCATATAGTCTGGCTAATCTCTATCTTCATCACACAAATTATTTAATCATGCACAACCCCGATGACGAGCCAAGCAATTGTTTCATACTTTAATAATTTCAAACTCTTTCAACTTTCACGCAATACATGAGCCTGAGCCATGGACATAGCACTATATGTGGAATAAAACGGTGGTTGTGGAGAAGACAAAAAAGGAGAAGATAGTATCACATCAACTAGGCATATCAACGGGCTATGGAGACGCCCATTAATAGATATAAATGTGAGTGAGTAGGGATTGCCATGCAATGGATGCACTAGAGCTATAAATATATGAAAGCCCAACAAAAGAAAACTAGTGGGGTGCATCCAACTTGCTTGCTCACGAAGACCTAGGGCATTTTGAGGAAGCCCATCATTGGAATATACAAGCCAAGTTCTATAATGAAAAATTCCCACTAGTAAATGAAAGTGATAACATATGAGACTCTCTATCATGAAGATCATGGTGCTATTTTGGAGCACAAGTGTGGAAAAAGGATAGTAGCATTGTCCCTTCTCTCTTTTTCTCTCATTTTTTATATTGGGCCTTTTCTCTTTTTTATGGCCTCTTTTTTTTCGTCCGGAGTCTCATCCCGACTTATGGGGGAATCATAGTCTCCATCATCCTTTCCTCACTGGGACAATGCTCTAATAATGATGATCATCACACTTATGGATTTACAACTCAACAATTACAACTCGATACTTAGAACAAAATATGACTCTATATGAATGCCTCCGGCGGTGTACCGGGATATGCAATGAATCAAGAGTGACATGTATGAAAGAATTATGAACGGTGGCTTTGCCACAAATACAATGTCAACTACATGTTCATGCAAAAAGCAATATGACAAAAGTAATGTGTGTCATATAAACGGAACGGTGGAAATTTGCATGGCAATATATCTCGGAATGGCTATGGAAATGCCATAATAGGTAGGTATGATGGCTGTTTTGAGGAAGGAGTATGGTGGGTGTATGGTACCGGCGAAAGTTGCACGATACAAGAGAGGCTAGCAATATGGAGGGGGTGAAAGGAGTGCGTATAATCCATGGACTCAACATTAACCAAAAGTACTCATATACTTGTTGCAAAAATGTAGAAGTCATCAAAAACCAAAGAACTACACAAATGATCCTAGGGGGATAGATTGGTAGGAAAAGACCATCGCTCTTCCCCGACTGCCACTCATAAGGAAGACAACCAATAAATAAAATTGTGCTCCAACTTCATCACAAAGCGGTTCACCATACGTGCATGCTACGGGAATCACAAACTTCAACACAAGCATTCTTTAAATACATAATCACCCAACTAGCGTGACTTTAATATTACTACCTCCATATCTCAAAACAATTATCAAGCATCAAATTGATCCTAGCATCCAATTCACTTTCTATGATAGTTTTTATTATACCCAACTTGGATGCTCATCATTCTAGGACCAAATTAAAACCATAGCAAATACCATCCTGTTCTAAGAGACTCAAAATAATATAAGTGAAGCATGAGAGACTAGCAATTTCTATAAAATTAATCCACCACCATGCTCTAAAAGATATAAGTGAAGCACTAGAGAAAAACTATCAAGCTCAAAAGATATAAGTGAAGCACATAGAGTATTCTAGCAAATTCTAATCAAATAGGCTTCTCCAAAAAAGGTGTGTTACAGCAAGGATGATTGTGTTAAACTAACAAGCAAAGACCAATATAATACACGATGCTCCAAGCAAAACACATATCATGTAGCGAATAAAAATATAACTCCAAGTAAAGTTACCAATGAACGAAGACGGAAGAGGGGATGCCTTCCCGGGGCATCCCCAAGCTTAGGCTTTTGGCAATTCTTGAATATCTTGGGGTGCCATAAGCATCCCCAAGCTTAGGATCTTGCCACTCTTTATTCCATAGTCCATAAAAGCTTTACCCAAAACTTGAAAACTTCACAACACAAAACTCAACAGGAAATCTTATAAGCTCCGTTAGTGAAAGAAAACAAAACCACCACATAAGGTACTGCAATGAACTCATTCTTTATTTATTTTGGTGTTAAACCTACTGTATTCCAACTTTCTTATGGTTCATAAACTAATTTATTAGCCATAGAAGCATTGAAATAAGCAAACAACACACGAAAAACAGAATCTGTCAAAAACAGAACAGTCTGTAGCAATCTGTAACTAACACAAACTTCTGGGACTATAAAAATCCTACCAAAATAGGACGTACTGGAAAATTTGTTTATTGATCATAATAAAAAAGAATCAATGCAAAAGCTCTTTTCTGTGATTTATTTAACTTTTTCTCGTGAGCGCAAAGTTTCTGTTTTTCAGCAGAATCAAATCAACCATCATCATAGTTTATCCTATAGGTTCTACTTGGCACAAACACTAAACAAAAGATATAAACACATCTAAACAGAAAGTAGAAACAAAATTTAACACTAAACAGGAACAAAAACAAAGAACATAAAGAAAATTGGGTTGCCTCGCAACTAGCGCTATCGTTTAACGCCCCTAGCTGGGCATAAAAGCAAGGATAGATCTAACGAGTGCCATCTTTGGCACTTGATTCGTAAGTAGCACGCATGATAGATTCATAAGGTAATTTGACTTTCTTTCTTGGAAAGTGCTCCATGCCTTTCTTTAAAGTAAATTGGAATCTAATGTTCCCTTCCTTCATATCAATAATCGCACCAATCGTTCTAAGGAAAGGTCTACCAAGAATAATAGGGCAAAAAGATTGCAATGTATATCAAGAACGATAAAATCTACGGGCACCAAATTTCTATTGGCAACAATAAGAACATCATTGATCCTTCCCATAGGCATTTTAATGGTGGAATCCGCAAGGTGCAAATTTAAAGAGCAATCATCAAGATCATAGAAATCTAGAATATCACATAAAGTTTTCGGAATTGTGGAAACACTAGCACCCAAATCACACAAAGCAAAACACTCAAAATCTTTAATTCTAATCTTTATAGTAGGTTCCCACTCATCATTAAGTTTTCTAGGTATATAAACTTCCAAATTAAGTTTTTCATCATAAGATTGCATCAAGGCCTCAACAATATATTTGGTAAAAGCTTTGTTTTGACTATAAGCATGAGGAGAATTAACAACGGATTGCAACAAGGAAATACAACCTTTTAAAGAGCAATTATCATAATCAAATTCCTTAAAATCCGAGATAGTAGGTTCAATATTATTAGAAGATGAGGATTCTCCAATCTGTCTTTTACCAAATTTAGCATTAAGATCTAAAGACTCCGAATTTTTTGGGACGCCTTCTAGGCAAAGTTGATTCATCATCAGTCCCATAATCATCAAAATTCATTTTGCAAGACATAGATCTAATAGGAGACACATCAATAACTTTAAGATCCTCATCATTATTTTCATGTAATTTTTCTGGTTTAGCAGCCATCTTATTGACTAAGGTGGCTTGCTTGTCAGAAATTTTGGCTATAGCATTCTCGAGACGAGTAATTTGAGCGTTAACACCATAGAATTCTTTATTCATATCATCAAGCTCTTTGTTCATAAATCCCAAAAAACTTTTTTGTTCCTTAAGCTCTTTTCTAAAGCAATTATTATGCTCAAATTGCAAATTCATAAAGCTTCTAATATTCAATTCAATCTCATCCATCCTTCTGAGAAGGTGTTCAGGCCCCTTAGGTGTAGCCATAAGGTCAAACAGTAAATAAGCACAGAAAAGGAGGCAAGTGAAAGAGAGAGGAGGAGATTGGGAAAGAGAGGGCGAATAAAACGGCAAGGGTGAAGTGGGGGAGAGGAAAACGACAGGCAAATGACAAATAGTGTAAATGCGAGGGAGATGAGTTTTTGATGGGTACTTGGTATGTCTTGACTTGAGTGAAGACCTCCCCGGCAACGGCGCCAGAAATCCTTCTTGCTACGTCTTGAGCCAGCGTTGGTTTTCCCCGAAGAGGAGAGGGTGATGCATCAAGTGTAGCGTAAGTATTTCCCTCAGTTTTTGAGAACCAAGGTATCAGTCCAGTAGGAGGCTCCTCAAAAGTCCCACGCACCTACACAAACAAACTGAGAACTCACAACCAACGCAATAAAGGGGTTGTCAATCCCTTCACGTCCACTTGCAAAAGTGAGATCTAATAAAGATAGTATGATAAGAAAAATATATTTTTGGTATTTTATAATATAGATGCAAGAAAGTAAAGATGCAAATGAAAGTAGATTGAAAGAAACTATGATTAGAGATAGACCCGGGGGCCATAGGTTTCACTAGAGGCTTCTCTCGAGAGCATAAGTATTACGGTGGGTGAGGGAGTCCTGGACTAGGGGGTGTCCGGATAGCCGAACTATCATCTTTGGCCGGACTCCAAGACTATGAAGATACAAGATTGAAGACTTCGTCCCTTGTCCGGATAGGACTTTCCTTGGTGTGGAAGGCAAGCTTGGCGATACGGATATGTAGATCTCCTACCATTGTAACCGACTCTGTGTAACCCTAACCCTATTCGGTGTCTATATAAACCGAAGGGTTTTAGTCCGTAGAGACGAACAACAATCATACCATAGGCTAGCTTGTAGGGTTTAGCCTCTCACGATCTCGTGGTAGATCTACTCTTGTACTACCCATATCATCAATATTAATCTAGCACGAGTAGGGTTTTTCCTCCATCGAGAGGGCCCGAACCTGGGTAAAAACATCGTGTCCCTTGTCTCTTGTTACCATCCGCCTAGACGCAAAGTTCGGGACCCCCTACCCGAGATCCGCCGGTTTTGACACCGACAAAGGTGCTTTCATTGATAGTTCCTCAGTGTCGTCACATATAGGAACGATGGCACCTTCGATCATCAACAAAGACGCGGTCCAGTCTGAGACTTTTCTCCCCGGACAGATCTACGTATTCGGGCGTTATGCATCATGGGCCAATTCACTTGGCCATTTGGAGCAGATCGAAAGCTACGCCCCTGGCCATCAGGTCAGATTTGGAAGTTTTAACTATACAGCCGATGTCCGCGGAGACTTGATATTCGACTGATTCGAGCCACAGCCAAGCGCGCCACATTGTCTCGATGGGCACGATCTAGCTCTATCACGGACAAGGCTCGAGGTCAAGATTCCGTCCGCCCGACTCCTTAGCTCGGAGCCGGCTCCCCCGATCGAGGACGAGCGATTGAGCCGAACTCTATCCCTGTCCTTTGCGAAGACCGTGACTCCAAGGTGCCGGACTCCCCTCCGGACTCCGCGCCCCTGCCGATCGAATCCGATTGGGCGCAGGTCATGTAGTTCACTGTCGCGGACATCTTTCAGCACTCGCCCTTTGGCGACATCTTGAAATCACTAAAGTCTCTCTCTTTATTAGGAGAGCCCTGGCCGGACTACGGTCAGGAGGGTTGGGATGCGGACGACGAAGAAATTCAACGCCCACCAACCACCCACTTTGTAGCCACTGCCGAAGCTTACACGACGTGCTCGATTTCGATTCAAGACATCGACGGTATGGACGGCGATGTAGGAGACAACCATGAACCAGCCCCTATAGGATGCTGGACAACCACCTCATCCCATGATGTATACATGGTGGATACACCTAAAGGAAGTGATGACGAGGAACAACGGGACACTACGAAGGATAAATCCCTTTGAAAGCAGTCAAAGCGGCAACGTAAACGCCGCACCAAGTCCCGCCGACAAAGACCCAGCCATAGAGCAGGGCGAACCGGTGGACGCATTTAACATGCTATCGAGCAACCGTCCGAACAGGACAACTTGGATAAACAACCCGTCCCCGGCGAAGATAAAAGTCCGGACGATCTCACGCCAGACAAATTGTTGGAGCAGAAGAACCTCCACAAAAGGCTCGTTGCCACTGCGCGTAGCCTTAAAAATCAGAAGCGGAAGCTCAAAACAGCGGAAGATGCACTCAGAATCAGATGGAGCAAAGTATTCAACACCGCAGACAAATACGGCGACAGTCGCCAAACAAAGAGCTACCCAAAGATAAAACTACTGCCCGAATTTGACGAAGAGGCCGTAGAGCCCCCACAATCAAAAAGCAAGAAGGCCACCCGGTCGGATGGACGACCCCACGGCAAACAGAGAGCGGCAAATGGCGCCGCACACATGCCGGTACGCGATCCGCATAAGGATTCACATCAAAGGGATGGCCTAGTTAGGTCCATCTATGGGCCGAGAAAGCAAGCTCTTCAAAGCAATGCAACACCCCAAATTCCGAACATCACGACACACCCAAATATAGGGGTGCCGCACACCCCCTGTGTTTCACCGATAAGGTGCTGGATCACGAATTCCTAGCGGGATTCAAACCCGTAAACATAGAGGCATACGAGGAACAACAGACCCTGGAGTCTGGATTGAGGATTACATCCTCCACATACACATGGCTAGAGGAGATGATCTCCACGCCATAAAATACTTACCCCTCAAGCTCAAAGGGCCAGACCGGCATTGGCTCAAAAGCCTCCCTGAAAATACAATTGGAAGTTGGGAAGAGCTCGAGGATGCTTTTCAGGCAAATTTTCAAGGGACTTATGTTCGTCCTCCGGATGCAGACGATTTAAGTCATATAACCCAACAATCCGGAGAGTCAGCCCGCAAATTCTAGAACAGGTTCCTCACCAAAAAGAACCAAATAGTCGACTGTCCGGACACCGATGCCTTAGCAGCTTTCAAACAAAACGTCCGAGACGAATGGCTCGCCAGACTCCTCGGCCAGGAGAAGCCGAGAACCATAGCTGCATTAACAAGCCTCATGACCCGCTTTTGCGCGGGAGAGGATAGTTGGCTGGCAAGATGCAGTACCAGCGACCCAAATACATCCGAAGTAAGGGATGGAAATGGAAAACCACGACGCAGCAAGGACCAGTGCCAGATTAAGAGGAACGGCCCAAAGAGCGTGGCAGTCAACGCCGGATTCTAAAGCTCGTGGCAGAACAATAAAAAACCGCCCCTTAAGGACAATAGCGATGAGCTATCCAACTTAAACAAAATCTTGGACAAGATATGCCAAATCCGCAGTACTCCTGGGAGGCCTGCAAACGATACCCACAGAGATTGTTGGGTTTTCAAACAGTCCGGCAGACTCAACACCGAACACAAGGGGCTCGACACACCAAGTGAAGATGATGACGAGCACCACGAGCAGAGCCCCGGAAAACAAAAGAATTTCCCACAAGAGGTCAAAACACTAAACTTACTTCAAGTGACAAAAGGGGAAAACAGAGCGGCACCCATTGAATTACGTGCCGCACAGTCTACCTCAGCGGAGTCCCAGCACTGGTTGTCAAAACAAATCACCGTCGACCATCAGGACTACTCCGAAAGTATCCGGAACGCAGGATGGACCGCCTTGATATTGGATCCTATAATCGACGGATTCCAATTTACACAAGTCCTCATGGATGGCGGAAGTGATATAAACCTGATATATCAGGACACAATCCGCAAGATGGGGATAGACCCAACCAAAATTTGCCATAGCAACACCTCCTTCAAAGGGTTAATGCCAGGCCTGTATGCCCATTGTACGGGCTCCCTACTCCTAGAAGTTGAGTTCGGCTCATCCGAAAACTTTCGCCGCGAAAAGTTAACCTTCCACATCACCCCATTCGAAAGTAGCTATCAAGCACTACTGGGGCGTGAAGCTTTCGCCCGCTTTAACGCAATACCGCATTATGCATCTCTTACACTTAAAATGCCCGGTCCACGCGGCATCATCTCATTAAAAGGGAGTATTAAGTGTTACTCGAGCACGGAAGAACGTGAGCCTGCCTTGACAACCCCACACCTATCCGGCTCCGCTAATCAAAAGCACCTGAATAGGTCATTCAAACCCCGGACACGGCTAGACGAGTCCGGCGCCTACTAGCGGCATGCCCCCATACAAGGGGCTGCACGACGCATAACAAGAGACAATAAAGCTCAATATTATTCAACTTCCGAACCGTACTCTGTTTATTTAATATAAAGTACATTTTTCAGACGATCCTTTTTTCTTTTCAACTAAGTTCCTCTCTTTTACAGATGAACAACGTGCTACACCCGTCCAGGAAACGGCACGACGGAGACACAGGCGCAGACATGCAGTAGGGACCCGTTGCAAGGATTCTTTTCAGATTAAGTCCCTGCGTAAACCTTTTTTACTGTCTCTTGTTGATACACACCCCCTGGTTTCTAGTTATAACCGAGGAGGAGGCTGGCGTTTTGGCATCGGCCGCGTCGAAATTTTGCACGCACTGGACACCGTGGGCTTATTACCAAGGGCATTGTTCTGCCCGCTTTATAAAAGACCGAATACCTTAGGGAGTGTTCGGCGTCTCGAGTTAGGCCTTATATGCATCAGCTTCAATCATGTCGTTGGTCAAATGTTGGGTTTGCCCGGCTCTGTGTTTTGCTGCCTTACGTTCCGTTCTATCGGCTAACGCGGCACCGTGGAGAACTACTGCGATTGTGCCCCAGTTCGCCGGGCGAGCACCTCGAGAGAAAGCCAAAACTGACTGTCATGATATAGCGAGAGACTGGCAACCACTTTCGATGACTCACCGAATGTTTAGAATTCCTCCGCATTAACGAAGGACCGTTTTCAGCACATACGCACTTCAATTCGGGAGAGTGCGGTGCCCCCAGGGGCTATACAGTAGCCCCACCCTCGAACTCCTATGGCTAAGTGAAAGTGATAAAGCATTATAGTCCGGTTGCCTAGTTTGCTATGCCACCACCTCCTTTATAGGACCAAGACGTTGGATTAAGTGTGAAAGCGCGGCTTCTTTGCAAACACCCCCGCACTATGTGCGTGGGGGCTGAAGCCGAAGACTGCCATCTTTCAGGTTATATATACATATACATCAACGGCCGCACATGGAGTAGTTTACTACTTGAACGCACAAGTATAAAAAGCTCTTATATTATATTGAAACGTTGTTTCATAAGTTGCACATGTCATTCAAACATAACATCCTTAGAGCACTGGGTCTCCATTAAACGAGCGCCCGGAAGAACTTCCTCAAAATAGTGCTCGGCAGGTACTCGGCTTCTGTCCGAATCTTGGGATGCAACTTCGGTGGCCTTCATCTCCGCCCAGTATGTCTTGACACGGGCAAGAGCCATCCGCGCTCCCTCTATGCATGCTGACTACTTTATTGCATCGATATGCGGCACCACACCAAGGAACTGTTGCATCAAGCCAAAATAACTCTTCGGCTGAGGTTTCCCCGGCCACAAATGAGTCATGACATGCTTCATGGCAAGTCAGGACAATCGATTCAGCTCGGCTTATTCGGCCAACCGATCAGCTAACGGAAGAGGACGCTCTGGACTATGGAACTGCGACCAAAATAGCTCTTCCTTTCTGTGCCCCTTCTGGCCTCGGAAGTGCTCGACCGCGTCCGCGGCACTCGCCGCTAAATCCAGATAGGCATCCTCCGAACTCCACAACCGGTCCAACTGAGCATACTTCGGATCCGTGAACTTCCTCCGTAGCAGAAAAGGCTTTCCAACAGCAACATCCACAGCCTGACGCAGCTCCTCCTTTGCAGCTCTCATTACGGAGCGGGCATCCTTGGCTTCGGCGGTGGCCTTTTTCAGGTCCTCTTGCTCCGCTTGACGTTCTTTTTCAAGAACCCGCAGCGGTCGGTAGCATTCTTCAACTTTATGGCCATATCGGCCATTTCCTCTTTGCTTCGGCACTGAGCAGCCCGTTCGTCTTTTAGCTCTTCGGCCGCCCTTAAAGCGGCCGCATTACTATTTCTTGCTTGCTCTTTAGCTCGGGCGAGTTCCGCCCGCAGCTCTTCCACAGCAGCGGCACCACCTGCATTAAGCATACAAGTAGTAAGGCACGGGCGTCAAGCTCCCTTACCAGGCATCCGTGAAGAAATCGCATACCTTGTGACTCGTCAAACCGCTTATTGACAAGCGCGATGTCCGCATCTGCCTCGTCAAGTTGCCGCTTTAGTTCGGCAAATTCATCAGTCCAACTGGCCGCCGGACGCCCCGCCACCTTTTTAGGAGCGGCGATATGTTATAACTGAGATTATGATCCTCGACACGCTGTCAATTTTGACAACATACCGAGTCTCAGGGGCTAGTATCTATACAGGGCGCATTTTATCTGCATAACTGTCAGAAGGTACATCATTTTTTGCGTTCCTCGAACCCCGTCAGTAAGCTTCTGACGGCCTCATGCAATCCGCTCTCAGCGGATGCGATTCTTTCAATCACCGTACCCATTAGCGCACGGTGATCTTACGAGATAGCCGCCGCCCGAGCAGATCCTTCAGCCTCCGACCGCACGCCCGCTTGGCGCCAGACCTTCCGGCCCCGCGGACCAGAAAACCCTCCGTGGCGACACCTCGTGGTCGTCCGCCCCGCATGAAGGTGACAGGTGGAGGCGTTTCGCTCTCAACATATCCGGAAGAAGATCCTCAAGACGAGCTCACTGAGAAGGGCTGAGATCCGAACTACAAGGTACAATTTCGGTTATCTTGAAATAAATACAGGATGTTCTTTATTCACAGGACCCCTTCTTTTACTTACGGCTCATTGGAGGGCTGATCCCCTTGGGGAAATAGTGCGGCTGGGGTACTTCCCACGCGGACTCTCCGACGAAGATTTCTTTCCCCTCTTTGAGGCCTTGACCTTCGGATCTTCCGAAGCGGTCCTCTTCTCTCCTTGGAGGGAGGGACTTTTGATCCCCCCTTCCTCGAAAGCCTCCTTCGTGGAGGCAGTTGCTTCCCCGCTCCCCCCTTCGCCTTCTTTAAAAGGCGCGGCCTTCAACATCGTGGTCAGCATGGGATCCGGCGTGGTCTCTGGGAGGGGAGCCGGACACCTTATCAACTTTGCCTTGGCTATCCTCTCCTGTTCAAGAAACGACTCCTTTAAAGGGCATATATATGATAAATGAATGAATAGCCTGTCCGGTTACAGGACAACTTACTTGAGTATCTAGGCGATTGCAGCTTAGTCCTGCGTCCTCAGTCAGGTCGGACACTTCTCTTGTGATCCGAAGAACAGTTTATACATCTCCACGGGCGTCGTACCCATAAAATGTTGGAGAACTCGTGGTCCCTCCAGATTAAATTCCCACAGACGGAGGGGGCGACGTTTGCAGGGCAGAAGGCGCCGAATCAACATAACCTGCGCCACTACGACCAGATTGATCTCTCTTTCTTGGAGGTCTCGAATACGGCCCTACAACAGTGGAACGTCCTTGGACGACCCCCAGTCGAGCCCCTTGTTGACCCATGACGCCAACCGCTGTGGTGGACCTGAGCGGAAGGCGAGAGGCGCCACCGATTTGGTGCCCCCGAGCGGTGATATAGAACCACTCCCGTTACACAAACCAAGCTCCTCTTGAAAAGAGCCCTCGGGGAACGGAGCATCTGGACTCTTTCTTATGACCGCCCCTCCACACTCGCTTGTTGCCCTCGATCATCTTGGCTCCACCTTGAAGGTCTTGAGCCACAATCCAAAGTGAGGGGTAATATGGAGGAAGGCTTCAGACACGACAATGAAAGACGAGATATGGAGGATGGACTCCGGATTCAAGTCATGGAAATCCAGCCCATAATAAAACATGAGCCCCGCACAAAGGGATCCGCTGGAAGCCTAAACCCTGAAGGAAGTGTGACACGAACACCACGCTCTCACCGGCTCGGAGTGGGAATGACCTGCCACGGAGCAGGCAGCCTATGCGAGATCTCGCCGTTAGATACTGGCGTCTCGCAGCTTTAGCACACTTCTTCCGTGGACGGAAGAAGACATCCATCGGCCGAGCTGGTCGGAGCGGACATCGTCGAAGGTCGAAGCGCCTAAATCTGAAGCTTTGGGTGTTAGAACTCGAGGCAGGCGAACTCGATGGAGGGTGGAAAAAAGAAGGGGGCCTTGGTCCCATTATAAAGAGGTTGAATACCAAGAGCCCTCCCCGTGGTCGATTAGGACTTGCCTTTCATAGAGGAGGCGTGCCAACGGGCACGGTTGGGTTACCCACGTCCGTATTGATGGGAATCCCGGAATAAGGGGGCACGATCTCCGCTTTGATAAGACGTGCCAAGGAAACCGCCGCTAAACGCGCTAAGGCAGTGACAAGAAAAAACGATTCGTATAAAGGCTTGGCCGTGGTGTGATGTCGCGCCGCGGAATACGTCAGCAGATCTGTGCAAGAATTATTCTCTCTACGGTGGTATGTGGAACTTGTTTTGCAGAGCCGGACACTATCCTTGTGTTCAAAACCTTCTATAAAGTATTCAGAGGAGGAACCCGCCTTGCAATGCCGAAGACAATATGCGCACCGGACTCGTCGTCATTGAAGCCTGGTTCAGGGGCTCTTGAGGAGTCTGGACTAAGGGTGTCCGGATAGCGAACTATCATCTTTGGCCGTACTCCAAGACTATTAAGATACAAGATTGAATACTTCGTCCCTTGTCGGGATAGGACTTTCCTTGGCGTGGAAGGCAAGCTTGGCGATACGGATATGTAGATCTCCTACCATTGTAACCGACTCTGTGTAACCCTAACCCTATTCGGTGTCTATATAAACTGAAGGGTTTTAGTCCGTAGGACGACCAACAATCATAGCATAGGCTAGCTTCTAGGGTTTAGCCTCTCTGATCTCGTGGTAGATCTACTCTTGTACTACCCATATCATCAATATTAATCTAGCAGGAGTAGGGTATTACTTCCATCGAGAGGGCCCAAACCTGGCTAAAAACATTGTGTCCCTTGTCTCCTGTTACCATCCGCCTAGACGCACAGTTCGGGACCCCCTACCCGAGATTCGCCGGTTTTGACACCGACAGTGGGTTAACAAATTACTGTCAAGCAATTGCTAGAAAAGCGAATAATTATGACGTTATCTAGGCATGATCATGTATATAGGCATGACATCCAAAACAAGTAGACCGACTCCTGCCTGCATCCACTACTATTACTCCACACATTGACCGCTATCCAGCTTGCATCTAGAGTATTAAGTTCATAAGAACGGAGTAACGCATTAAGCAAGATGATATGATGTAGATGGATAAACTCATGCAATATGATATAAACCCCATCTTGTTATCCTCGATGGAAACAATACAATACGTGTCTTGCAACCTTTTCTGTCACTGGGTAAGAACACCGCAAGATTGAACCCAAAGCTAAGCACTTCTCCCATGGCAAGAAAGATCAATCTAGTAGGCCAAACCAAACCGATAATTCAAAGAGACGTGCAAAGATAACTCAATCAACATAAAAGAATTCAGAGAAGATTCAATTAATAACCATAGATAAATCTGAACATAAACTCACAATTCATCGGATCTTGACAAACACACCACAAAAAGATATTACATCGAATAGATCTCCACAAGAGAGGGGGATAACATTGTATTGAGATCCAAAAAGAGAGAAGAAGCCATCTAGCTAATAACTATGGACCCGTAGGTCTGTGGTAAACTACTCACAACTCATAGGAGGGGCAAGGATGTTGATGTAGAGGCCCTCCATGGTCGATTCCCCCTCCGGCAGAGAGTCGGCGAAGGCTCCAAGATGGGATCTCGCGGATACAAAAGGTTACGGTGGTGGAAATTGTGTTTCGTGGTGCCCTTGGATGTTTTTGGGGTCCGTAGGTATATATAGGAGGAAGAAGTACGTCGGTGGACACCCGAGGGGCCCACGAGACAGGGGGCGCGCCTCTGAGGGGGGCGCGCCTCTACCGGGGGCGCCCTCCTATCTCGTGGGTCCATCGGAGCTTTCTTGACTTGCACTCCAGGCTCTCCGGATCATATTTGTTCCAAAAATAACGCTCCCGAAGGTTTCATTCCGTTTGGACTCCGTTTGATATTCCTTTTCTTCGAAATACTGAAATAGGCAAAAAAAACAGCAATATGGGCTGGGCCTCCGGTTAGTAGGTTAGTCCCAAAAATAATATAAATATGAAGAATAAAGCCCATAAGCATCCAAAACAGGTAAAATAGCATGGAACAATAAAAAATTATAGATACGTTGGAGACGTATCAGGGTCCGTAGGCAGTAGCTAGATGGCTTCTTCTCTCTTTTTGATTCTCAATACAATGGTCTCTTGGAGATCTATTTGATGTAACTCTTTTTGTGGTGTGTTTGTTGGGATCTGATGAACTTTGAGTTTATGATCAGATCTATATCCATGAGAGTTATTTGAGCCTTCTTTGATCTCTGATATGCATGATTACTTATAGCCTCATATTTCTTCTTCGGATCTTTGGTTTAGTTAGGCCAACTAGATCGATTTTTCTTGCCATGGGAAGAGGTGCTTTGTGATGGGTTCGATCGTGCGGTGTTCTTTCCGAATGACCAAAGGGGCAGCAAGACACACATGTATCGCTGCTATTAAGGATAACAAGATGGGGGCTATTGCTACATGAATAGGTCTCATCTACATCATGTCATCGTTCTTATTGCATTACTTCATTTCCCATGAACATAATACACTAGATGCATGCTGGAGAGAGGTCGATGTGTGGAGTAATAGTAGTAGATGCAGGTAGGAGTCGGTCTACTAATCTTGGACGTGATGCCTATATAATGATAATTTTCCTGGATATCATCATAATTATTAGATATTCTATCAATTGCCTAATAGTAATTTGTTTACCCACCATGTGATATTTCTTGAGAGAAGTCACTAGTGAAATCTGCGACCCCCGGGTCTATTTTCCCATCATATATTGTTCTAAGGGATTAGTAGGAGGCACGGCAATAGAAGCAAGTCCAATTATTTCATCTTTACTATGTAATTTTCTATCACGGGGTTGTCTGCGAAATTTAGCAAAATTAAATTCATGAGTCATATCGTCTAAGCCAATCGTAACAACATCCTTTTCACAATCAATCCTAGCTTTAACAGTGTTTAGGAAGGGTCTACCAAATATAATGGGACAAAAGTCATCTTGAGGGGAAGTAAGAACAAGAAAATCAGCAGGGTATTTAACCTTCCCACACAAGACTTCAACATCTCTAAAAATCCCAATTGGTGAAATAGTATCTCTATTAGCAAGCTTAATTGTGACATCAATATCTTCTAATTCAACAGGTGCAATGTCATGCATAATTTCTTTATATAAGTCATAGGGTATTGTGCTAGCACTAGCACCCATATCACATAAGCCATGATAGCAATGCTCTCCTATTTTAACAAAAATAACAGGCATGCCTACAACGGGCCTATGTATCTTAGCATCTGGTTTTGCAATATTAGCAGCTTCATCACAGAAATAAATAACATGCCCATCTATGTCCTCATCCAACAGATCTTTAACCATAGCAATACTAGGTTCAACATTAATTTTCTCAACAGGTGTATAAGTCCTAGTATTACTCTTACAAACAATAGTCGAAGCTTTAGCATGATCCTTTATCCTAACAGGAAAAGGAGGTTTTTCAACATACGCAGTAGGAACAATAGGGTCACTATAGGTAATAGTCTTTTCTTCGACCGTAATAGGTGCAACTACTTTAACTTCAACAGGAGGATTATATTTAAACCACTTCTCTTTAGGGAGATCAACGTGAGTAGCAAAAGATTCACAAAAGGAAGCTACTATCTCAGAGTCAAGTCCATACTTAGCGCTAAATCCACGAAAAACATCGGTATCCATAAAAAATTTAACACATTCGAACTTAGGTGTCATACCTGACTCCTTACTATCGTCGGAACCCCAATCTTCAGAGTTGCATTTAATTCTTTCCAATAAGTCCCATTTGAAATCAATAGTCTTCAGCATGTTAGAACCAGCACAGGAAGTATCGAGCAGGTTGCGATTATCAAGAGAAAGCCGAGCATAAAAATTTTGAATAATCATTTCCCGAGAGAGCTCATGATTGGGGCATGAATATAACATTGACTTAAGCCTCCCCCAAGCTTGAGCGATGCTTTCTCCTTCGCGAGGCCAGAAATTATATATGTAATTACGATCACGATGAACAAGATGCATAGGATAGAAATTCTGGTGAAATTCCAACTTCAATCGCTTATAATTCCAAGATCCCGTATCATCACATAGCCTAAACCATGTCAATGCATCTCCCTTCAAAGATAAAGGGAAGACCTTTCTTTTTGACAACATCATCGGGAATACCTACAAGCTTAAATAATCCGCAGACTTCATCCACAAAGATAAGGTGTAAATCGGGATGCAATGTTCCATCTCCTGCAAATGGATTAGCTAGCAGTTTCTCTATCATACCTGAAGGAATCTCAAAGTAAATATTTTCATAAAGTTTAGTAGGTTGAGGAGCAACTCTTCGCTCTTCTGGTTGGGGTGAAGATACCCCAAACAAGCCCCTCAAAGGATTAGTTTCCATAGTGACAAGTAAATGAAAATTTCAGCACACTATATAAATATTTCCTTACCAAGTTCCACTCACCAAAAGCGCTACACTCCCTGGCAATGGCGCCAGAAAAGAGTCTTGATGACCCACAAGTATAGGGGATCTATCGTATTCCTTTCGATAAGTAAGAGTGTCGAACCCAATGAGGAGCAGAAGGAAATGATAAGCGGTTTTCAGTAAGGTTTTCTCTTCAAGCACTGAAATTGTAGGTAATAGATAGTTTTGTGATAAGATAAATAGTAACGAGTAACAAGTAAACAAAGTAAATAAGGTGCAGCAAGGTGGCCCAATCCTTTATGTAGCAAAGGATTAGCCTGGACAACTTCTAATAATGATAAAGGAGCTCCCGAGGACACATGGGAATTATCGTCAAGCTAGTTTTCATAACGCTCATATGATTCGCGTTCGGTACTTTGATAATTTGATATGTGGGTGGACCGGTGCTTGGGTACTGCCCTTACTTGGACAAGCATCCCACTTATGATTAACCCCTATTGCAAGTATCCGCAACTACAACAAAAGTATTAAGGTAAACCTAACCATAGCATGAAACATGTGGATCCAAATCAGCCCCTAACAAAGCAACGCATAAACTAGGGTTTAAGCTTATGTCACTCTAGCAACCCATCATCTACTTATTACTTCCCTATGCCCTCCTCTAGGCCCAATAATGGTGAAGTGTCATGTAGTCGACGTTCACATGACACCACTAGAGGAGAAGACAACATACATCTCATCAAAATATCGAACGAATACCAAATTCACATGACTACTAATAGAAAGACTTCACCCATGTCCTCAGGAACGAAAGTAACTACTCACAAAGCATATTCATGTTCATAATCAGAGGTGTAATAATATGCATTAAGGATCTGAACAGATGATCTTCCACCAAGTAAACCAATAAGTATCAACTACAAGGAGTAATCAACACTACTAGCAACCCACGGTACCAATTTGTGGTTTTGGATACAAGATTGGATACAAGAGATGAACTAGGGTTTGAGAGGAGATGGTGTTGGTGAAGATGTTGATGGAGATTGACCCCCTCCCGATGAGAGGATCGTTGGTGATGACGTTGGTGACGATTTCCCCCTCCCGGAGGGATGTGTCCCCGGCAGAACAGCTCGGCTAGAGCCCTAGATTGATTCCGCCAAGGTTCCGCCTTGTGGCAGCGGAGTTTTGTCCCGTAAGCTTGCCCACGCTTTTTTCCAGGGTAAAAGCGATGATATAGCAGAAGATGGACACCGGAGGCCCACCAGGGGGCCAGGAGATAGGGCGCGCCCTATGGGAGGGGGGCGCTGCCTCCTCGGACAGGTGTGGGCCCCCTGGTGTATTTCTTTCGCCCAGAAATTCTTATTAATTCCAAAAAGTTGTTTCGTGGAGTTTCAGGACTTTTGGAGTTGTGCAGAATAGGTTTCCAATGTTTGCTCCTTTTCCACCCAGAATTCCAGCTGCCGACATTCCCCCTCTTCATGGTAAACCTTGTAAAATAAGAGAGAATAGCCTTAAGTACTGTGATATATTGTGTAATAACAGCCCATAATGCAATAAATATTGATATAAAAGCATGATGCAAAATGGACGTATCAGTCCTTCTCATGCTCCTTGCTACCCCAGATCTTGTATTGGCCCTGGATGTCGATAAGATTTTGGCAGGCGATGCCCGAATTCTTGAGTACCTTGACATCGTTGGTGATGTCGACCGTAGCGATCATGTAGTGGGGGCTGTTGACAAACCTGGCGAAACGCTCGCAAGGCCTTGTGGCCAGGCAGTAGTGGTAGATGAGGACGTGGTGGCCCACACACATCTGGGAAACGGCGACCTTGGGAAGAGACCCGGCACAAGTGCGGGTGTGATCGATGTCGAACCCGACCACCTTGTACTTCTCGTCAGCAAGCAACAACACCATGATGCAGATGGAGTGCTCCACCTAGACCGGGTGGTTGGTGTACACCATCGAGAGCTCCTCGAACCTTCGGTTGGTGTCCACCACGGCATGGATGGTGAACTGCTGCTTGTCGTCGGCAGCTGCTCGGAGTGCCATTGGAGCCACGCAGGATACTCTCTAAGAATTTGTCATGGTGAGTGTGCTTCTTGTAATGGTGGGGCGCGATCGAAAGGTTGATGAGACTCAAGGGTTAAATAGCCGCTGTAACAAATGGGGGCTAGCCGGCCTATAATCTTCACGTCTTGTCACAGCGTTCATAGCGGAGGATTCCAGTCCATGGTTGACAACACCGCACCGCAGTGAGGATGCCAGTGCACGCTTGACAACACCGCACCATAGTTTGATCACGCGTGGGCTCGAAGAGGCGCCAAATGTATCGTCGGTGAGCCTATGCTCGCGCTACCGCGCAAGCTTCCCGCCCGGCTTGGTTTGCCACGCGTCGGCTAGAAGAGGGTCAAATCGTGGGCGTTTATTGGCAAAAAGCTTTGTAAAAACAAAGTGTGTGGAATGAATTCGTTCGTAAGTTTACCCGTGGGTGATGATGGACACTCGTGTGCAATAATTAATTTTGCGCTCTACAGGGCACACGGTGGAAGAAATCAATTGTGTGCAATAATGTCCAAGATCGCAGTCGAGTTAGCTATACAGATCGTGTGCTGTGATATCGACAAGGTAAACAGATTCAAGAATGGTTAATAGAATCAAATCTAAGACCATTGCATATTAAGTTCAAAATAGTGCTACCAATATTCGAGTCTCATACGATGCAATTTCAATGATTGTACCACAAAGGCTCGAAATATTACAAGGTTCAAATTCTAGAGTTATATGGCTCAAATTCAAAGATTACAAGGTTCAAACTGATACTAGAAATGAAATTCAGCTCATCAGCTGCAAATACTCGCGTTGATCCGCTGAACATGGACGTCAGAGAGGTTCAAACTAATATTACCACTTGTAAGTCTGGTTTCAAAACCTCACAACTTTTGCAAAGGGGTCAGCCACTGAGAAGTCATGTATGGGGTTGACACGATGAGTCCCGCTATCATCTGAAGTTCCAAAATGAAATTAAACATTTTTTGGAGCCTAAGCCATTATGCCGCAAGCGCCGACGCTGATCAACAAACCATTCATTTTTCCGAAATAAATGTAGGGCAAACCTCATTACCTTCAGCACCCTTCTGACAACAAAGAACTTGGCGAATATAATCTCCGGTAAGGTCCCTCGGTAGGAGTTCAAAGTAATTTCTGAGAGATGGAGATCTAGGCATTCGACATGATTTTTATACTGTATCACATTATCCACCACTGGGCTTAATCTTATTTGCAAAGAAGAAAACGTGTTAGTGCCTAGATGCAGTTTTGAACACTACTACATGCCTATTTAGTTTGCAGGATTTGTAAAATGCACTAACATGCCATCTTTGATCTGACATGATTAACATGGGCATTAACATGCCATCTTCCATCTTCACAAGATATTGGAGTGGATGAAAAGTTCCTAAGAAAACTAGTACAGATAGATCGAAAGGAGAAATGCACATGGATTGTAACCATATGGATCAAGCATTGTCATTGTAAACTTGGAAAAGGAGATATGTATGTACTGAAGTCCTCCAAAAGAATCCTTCAGAAATCGTAGTACATTGTCATTGTAAACTTGGAAAAGGTGTCACAAATTGAACTCCCTTATGGTTAACATTTAACAGGAAAGTAACATCACCTCGATATATTGCTTCTCCAGGCACGGAAGGTATCTCAGGAAAGTGACAACTTGCTCCAGGTTGGGGCCGATAGATTCTAGTGCCAAGACCTTCGATGTGTGATTTAGCGGGTCAGGCTTGTCGGAATCATTTTCTGAATGACAGACGAACAAACATCTTCACAATTAGAAATAATGTTAATTTGTAGAAGGAGAGGTAGAAGGCGGTTGTTGTACCTGAACGGGTGTGAATCCAATAACAAGTTCGGAGTATTTTTCAGACGAGTAGCCCAACACTATCAATTTTGTCGTCGAAATGACATTGATTCTTGTTGAACCTACTTGATCAAGTACAAGTGATCTCTCAAGTGCAGGTATGCCCTCAATGACCATATTGTGGTACACATCTTGTGATGTCCTCCTGCCGAACCAGCAACACACATAAATAGTCCGGAGAGTCATGGAGGTGATGTGGAATGCACTCAACCCATTGATCTCCTGAAGACGAAGGTACTCAAGTGTAGTACAACCACGGAGCAGGCGCTCCATGTCACCGTTTGAGAGGCAGAGGCAACGAGCTCGAGGTGCTTCAATCATGGTAGAATAAGTGGGCGCGTCATTAAGGGGGCGGGACGACAATTCCTGAACTTGGCGATGCGCAGCGTGGGCGCGAAGCGAAGCGCGGACGTTGCCAGCGAGCGCATATGGCCATCATCAAAAGTGAGCTCCTCGAGCTGATCTAGGGCAGGGGATCTGAACCAGTCATCAAGCTTGGCTCGGTCCCTGCCATTGGAACGGAACTTGCCCATTCTAAGGCCTCTGGTTGGGCCAGGGTGACTGCCGAGGATCTTGGAGAACGCATCGGAGTTTTTTAGAATAGCCATGGCAGAGGTCGTGGGTGTCGATGAGGTCGAGATAGGTGAAGTTCCATAGGGGGCGCCACCGCCGGGAAAGGACGGTTGTCCGGGCCCCACATTTGATTGGGAGGAGGGACATGATGACTGCCAACATATCATCGGGGAGGCTGCTAATGAAGTCTATGCATGCTGGAGTCGCTTGCAGTTCTAGCCCGCCCCACCTCTGCTTGTTGGCAGCCCCGTTATCCACCTCCGGAGTCTCATTGTCAGCGGCACTTTCTGATAGAAATGAGAGTATAGGGAATATTTAGTTAAAACAGGGCAATAGAAAAGTGTATTGGTAACTAGAAGTTATTAGGCAAGAATATAGTAAGAAAAGGGAATAACAATTGGTTGCTTAAATACTACACAACTAGCAGGGTAACCCGCGCATTTGCGCGGCTAGACACAATATTTGTTGTTTAACTTGAATTTATTGTCTTCTAGATGTTGTCGTTAAATGCACTGAATATCATATGTCATGTGAGCCTTTTCCACTTGGGTGGTAAGTGTAAATGATCAATTACTTTCATTTCGGTAAATCATAGTAAGACATGAAAGACACATGCTCGTTAATATTGTGGTCCACAACTAAATATATAATGTTTCTTTTATTTTTAATAATTTTTGTGTTAATTATTCTAATTAATTTTCAAAATTATTACTAAAGATAGGATTATATGCATACATTAAAACGTACTTGCTCGGACATACATATTGAAATAAGCTTTATTTTGTTTTGTTTGAGATTTCATATGTCAAACTATTAGGGTGAATCGACAATTTGTGTAGCTTGATATGTTGTATTGTTATATATGTATTTTCATAAAATAATATTTCATTCTCATTTATTCCGGCTTTGTGTTACAACATTTAGTATACATCCACCCAATAAGAGGTGTATCTCTATTGATTTATATGCTCAGTCTAATTCATTCTGTTCTTATTTCAAATATTTTATATGATATTTCAGAAATGTGTTTTTATGTTTAAATACAAATCTAATTAGCTCCCCAGAGATTCTTTTTTGCTAAAATCATCAGTCATGTTACTGTATGGAATTAGATGGATCATAAAACACCTGATTTTTTTTGAGAGGTTGCTTTATTTAACAATTTCTTATACCAAAGAGTATATTAGTATTATTGGGGTAATAGTCTTCCTATACAAACCGAACTGCATGCTATCCCCTAGCTCTGTTTTTTTTCAAGACATTCCTCTAGCCATGTCAATGTACGTGAGATTATTTAGGTATGTGAGTGTGCTTTTCCCCCCTCTCCTATCCTATTCTCTCCGTATGTTTTTTCTAAGACTCCTCTAGCCATGTACATCCGTGAGATAATTTAGGTATGTGTAGCAGAGTACGTCTGTTGTCTGTGTCTTTCAAAATAATAAACAATGCCTACGGAGATCAAAATAAGGTGTAGATGTGTTGAAAGATGTGCACATGTCCCTCTATTTATGGGTTGTCTCAAAGGGACTGCACCTATCCCTCTTTTGGAAGCCAAACAATTGTACTTGAAGTCAGACTTGCGTTTTGAGTCCCAGCAGCACACGAAACCAATTTGATTTACGTATCTCCAATGAAAAAAAAAACTGCTTTTACATATCCGATTGAATCTAGTGCGTCGAAGGAAGCTAATATGCCAATGAATCTCCTCCGTTCAAATATCCTAACTTTGAAGTATTAAATCTCTGCCGTTCGTTTGCGTCGAAGGAAGCTAATATGCCAATGAATCTCCTCCGTTCAAATATCCTAACTTTGAAGTATTAAATCTCTGCCGTTCGTTTTCTATCGTTTTAAGAATATAATAGAAGATAGATTAATTTAACATTGTTGGGTAAGTCAACATGCAGATAGTATTGAAAAGAAAACTTACTTCGAAGAAACTCAGGACGGATGATTTTGTCGAGGAAGTTAGCATATATCTCATGACCAGGCCCTTTTATGTGCAGTCCAATTTTAGTGCCAGCTGCTTTCAGTACATAAAACTTAGAAATTTCTTTCCAAAAGCCAGCGCCAAAATAGGAGTCACCACGTTCATCAAGTCTTACAGTAGCAACGATTGTAAATACATGGTTTGTGTGCAGTATGACATCCGTGCAACCTTGATCTATGTAAAGGGAAAAATTGTGCACTACATAATCTATTGCATAACAAGGGATGCGCTGCAGAAAATGGTAGGATTGTTAAAGAAAATATGGTAACATGCAAATATGGGCGCAAATTGAAAGAACTGTACAACAGTTGAAATCGAAGGACAAAAATCTATAATTAAATAGATAGGTAAACATGACGTCATGGAAATATGAGAGTAATCAAAAGAACAATACATCATTAATTTTCCTAATATAGAAAGAAGAGGGGAAAATCCCCTTTGACGTATATTGTGCATGTGGCAACTTTTATCCAAATGTAGCAATATTTAGAGTATCTTTAGGAAAGTAGGCCATGCCAACCGCATTAGGGTGAGATTGATCATATCATGCACATGCTCAAGTCATCTGGTACGGTGAGATGGAATCTCTGGCGGAGGTCGCAAGGTCTTGATGTGTCGGCACACTGTACACTCTATGAATGAAAGAAAAGCCTCAAATCAGCACGAATAAAAATGAATTCATGACGATTTCCGCCGGGTGAAAGGAGGCAGATGAACTGGGATGAGAGATGAGATAATATCTCATTAAATTAGTTACCTTGTCGTCCATGAGAAAAAAACCTTAGTACGGCAGAGTCCCCAACCGAGCGGAGCTGGGTCGACCGCGAGCAGCGTCGAGAAAGTTGATGGAGAGCGGTGGGGTTTGCCGGCAGCCTGGCGGCGGCGAGCTAAGTGATTACCGCCGCGATAGTCAGTGCCATGCATAGACATGGAGGAGCTTGTGCAGCTATGAATGGGGATCAGACGCATGGGGTGGTGGGTGGGGGTGAGGATTTTTGTAACGTGGGGATGGCGAGAGTTTTCTTTTTCCTTTTTTGAATTTGGTGGTGAGGGTTTTCTGTCCTACAAAGAATTTCGGAGGCAACGATTTGCTAGATCCAACCGTGTCTGATTGATGCAACAAGAAAAACGAAAGTCATTGCACACGGTTCCAATTTTGGGAACCTTGTGTGATTGAAGCAACAGGCAAAAGGAAACTCATTGCACATGGTTCCATTTTTGGGAACCGTATGTGATTGACGTACTACCTCCGTCCTGGTTTATTGGTCCCCTCTATAATTTGTACCAAATTTTGACCAAATATTTGACTAAGAAATGTTTATGCATGTCACCAAAAATTATATCATTGAACACTATGTTCAAATACGCATCCAACGATATAATTTTTGCTGACCTGCACTAACATTTTGTCAGTTAAATCTTTGGTCAACATTTAACACAAATTACAAAGGGGACCAATAAATGAGGACGGAGTTAGATTACATCAACCGAACTGATTGCATCCATATCCCACGGTTAGACATAAGTAAACATAGTTTAAACATACTCATACATAGATAATAAGCGTACACGTACACAAGCATAGTTCAACCATCATTAGGCATGCTCAAGCGTCCATAGTTCGATCCCACATCTCATCTCACACGCCGGCATGATCCTTAACCTTCTCCAGGTACTCAGTGTACGCGCCGTGCTCCACCCTGCGAGCATACTTCTGCTTGAAGGAGCCAACGGCCCGTCCTCTTGCATGCGCCAGAACACTTTGATACGTGTCATGAAGCTCGTGGTTGCAAAATGGGTATCGATAGCCGCCGTTCCAGGTCCTAATATGCCTGTTATGCATTCCTGCATAAAGCTCCCTCAGGATTTGCCTCTTGTATCTCTTCTGGACATCTTCATCCTCATTGTCCACATCGTCAGACAGCACCTATGCAAGTAGTAAAAAAATGTTGCTCCAAATTAATGGTTACAAACTAATCTCTAGCGAACATTTGGCAGTTCCCAAAAATTGGCATCAAATCAACGATTACATGCCGTGAAGTAGGATTAGGAATTTATGGCTATTTATTTATACATATATAGAGATTATGGTTCGATTTTTAAGCACATTCATCTATGTATAGACCAATCTTGAATAAAATAATGGCACAAACATATGTAGGTCATTTAAAATCAATTGTCAAGTCCTGGCTAGGAATTATTAGCACGAACACTAACCCTAGTCTGATTGCTAGCAGAAATCATTTCCACAGATGAAACAACTAATCACTAATCATTTGTACCACTCAAACAATCAATACACTACACGGATCTAACGAAACTTACTCAGATTTCATGGATTGGGAGAACATAACCATAGGATTTATATTCCAAAAAGGGGGAGGCAGCAGTAACCAGAGAAACCCTGGGATCTATTTGACACATATGGGTATAGATGACTAACCAGTTGTTCTTCGTCGTCGGAGACGTCGCCGGAGTCGTCACCCGAGTCGTCACCAGAGTCAGTGTGTAAGTCCGCCTCCGGTTGTGGAAGCTCGACGCCGTCGATGATGTCAGGTTGCAGCGAAAACTCGCCAGCGGTGACGACAACCTCTATCTCCATCTCCACGCCATGCTCTGGTGCTTTAGCAGCCCCGACATCGCCACTCCCTCTGATGGGGCGCTTCGGCGGCATCCTCATACACTGATGGCTTTGATGACTGAGAGCGTCGTCGAGGATGCAAGCGGGGAGAGGGGATTGTGTCTGTGGCGAGGATGGGGGATGCGGCCGCTCGAGCGCATCATTAATATGGAGTAGTGGGAGAGAGGCGGGCGGCGGTGAAACCGCTGGCTCGCCTCCCTGTGAGCCTGCACACTGGACTGCTGGCATGCCTACCATCGTTTTGCACAGCTACTCGCAGGCCTCCCGATGACACTGCGTAGCGAGCATGCCTCCATCAATTCACATACCTGCACGTACACCTCCCGGTCTGCCTGCACGGCGGACTGCTCGCATGCATCCCATCAACTCACGCCTGCCCGCATGGTACACGGGTCGCGTGGCGGCATGCATAATTTTTTTATTTGGATGATTAACGATGTCGCTTTATTTTTTGCTTAACTAAAGCATGGCACGTATCCATTGTTGGTCTAACACTCACGGTTCGAATAAATAGTCCGTTTGGGATATTGGTTCCCAATTTTAATAATCTCCTGTTTGTAATTAGATAAAGATTACATCAAAACTGGTCTCAAATTTGACCAAAAAAGTATAATGCAACTTTGCATTGGTGTCCATATGACAATACGATAAGTTTCATGAACTTCAAATAAGTTTTGGTTGTACTATAATTTAAAAATCAAGATTCTCATTGTTTGAAATTTGTTGCACGGGGAGTAAACATGCACCCACTGAGAAACATGTGTTTTTGCAATCCATTTAGGTGCACTGTCACGTGTGCATGTAGCTCGAATTTGATTTTTGCACATTATACCCCTAGAAAATCAATCAATTAATGTACTAAAATGTCTTAATGATCTCTATTTTTTTAATTAAAACACCCCTCCTTTGGTAACATACATATGTTCACCGTGGGATAATTAATTTAACATGCATCATAGTTGCGGTGGATTGTGATTATGCAGGTGGGTGTGTGTAAATGCAGGGGTGGTGAGTGGCTCGCAGGACACTATGAGTTGTGAGCCACCGTGTGAGTTGGCCGCCGTTTTGTTAGGCAGGCCGGTGCCACATCAGAGTCGTGAATTCTAAATTTAAAACACTACACAAGCCTTTCATACATACATGTTTTGGCCACATGCAGTCGATGGTTGTCCTACACGACATTTGATACTCACGTATGATGCTTTTTATGGGCCCGCGAAGTCATCGTCCATCACTTTGACGAACTGCCAGTAGTGAGGTTAATTTAACCAGCAAGGTAGAATCTTTTTTGTTTGTGTTATGGTGGTATATAGTAAGCGTCCGTGAACAAGTACACCTCACTCAGTTTCGGGACTTTTCGGTTTCCGGGGCACGTGGCACATCAAAATTGTGAAAATGGCTATTCAAACATCACACAAGACCTCTCTGCACCACATGCATGCAGGCCGTGGTTATCCTAGCTAGGACACTCACGTGTGACGCTTCCATCTGTGGGCCCACGAGGACATCGTCTATGCATGTGCATCACTTTGACCTACATCGGGGGAGCTTAATTAATTAATTTCACCATCGATGAGGATTCTTTTTGGGTTGTATTACGGTAGGAGCATATAGTATGCGTCGAAGAGGGGGAAGGGGACCATCATATGTAGTACGCTTCATGAACCTCGCTTTGTGTGGGTGCATAGTTTACGGTTTTTGAGGCATGCGTTGCACATCAAAGTTGTGCATTTTAGGTATTATATTCAACATATGTTTGCCCCACTTGCAAAGCCATGGTGGTTGTCCTCTCGCACCCACTTAAGCGGTTATCTGCGATATCGATGCTTTCCATGTGTGGGCCCACTTGGTCCATCGCTAATTTTTGCCTGACAACGAGAGCGGTTAATTTGACTTAGGAGGGTGTTATTTTTTGCTTGTAAATACGGTATATATATATATATATATATATATATATATATATATATATATATATATATATATATATATATATATATATATATATATATATACATAAACACTATTCTGATCACGGGATCAGAATAATATTCTGATCACAACCTGAACTGCCCGAGTAACGCGCCTGACCTTCTGTGTGAAGTAGGTTCAACTTCTCGCAACATTGCCCAAACGGGGCTTGCTATATACCGTTGGAAAGCTGTGGACACAAGTATCATGACCCAGCTTAAATTTTTGGCAAAATGTAAGCGGTTTAAGAGCAGTTTTGAAAACCGTTTTTTCTTCACACAAAAAGCGTGAATCGTAATTTCGATCGCATTTCTAAAACGTTTATCGGAATGAGGCCTATAATATGGCGTTGGAAAGCTGCTGCAAAACCGCTCATTCCACATGTTGAAAGTTTTTAAAATTCCCTATGGTTAAAGAGTAATTTGAAAAAACATAAAATTTCGTAAACCGAACAGCTGAGTTCATTTTTTCGATGTCATTTCTAAATGGCTAATCCAATGGAGGCATATGATATGGCGTTGGAATACTTATGAAAATGCGCTAATTCTTCATCTTAAAAGTTTTTTTTCTAATTTTGAATGGTTTAAGAGTAATTTAGAAAATGGTCCAAGTCCTACCGAGTACGTATTTTCGAGCTAATTTTTTAACCGTGCGTCCGAATGCAGCAAATGATATGTCGTCGGAAAGCTTGAAAAAATGCAAAACTTTTTGGTATGTATTGTTTCTCCCAGTTCTTTATGGTTTTAAGTCAGTTTCGGAAATGGCGAAAAACGTATTTTTGCCGTAATTTCTACAAACTTAATATATTGTTGAAAAGCTACGAAAAATGCGAAACTTTTTCATGTTGATGGTTTTCTCTGATTCCTAGCCTTTCAAGTAATTCCGAAAACGGCGGGATCATTCGTTCTGCTTCTACCGCGAAACAGATTCTTCGAAAATGCACCGCGGGAAGAACCTGAACTTCTCGGTGCGTGTACCTGAACTTCACTCTCTTTTTCACGTGATTTTTTTGCTCGTAGATCTTTCATCCACTGCTCGTAGCTCTCCATCCCACTCACGGGAATTGAGCGGGTGATATACCGAAGGAAAGCTGCTGTAAACACGCAACTTTCCCGTGTTGATCATTTTTTCATACTCGCGACGATTATAAAAGTTTTTCATCTGAAATTCATTTAGCGTAGTAATTGAACTTCCTGGTGTTTTCAGTTGAACTTCTGTGATGTATTTTCATTTGTAATTTTCTCATCCATCCGTCAGTGTTTACACAAATGATATTCCTTTTGTACAAATCTCTCTCACAATAATTTTTTTAACTTTCTCTGATGAATGACTTTAACTTATAAGAACAAAACTTTTAGCCTTCGATTTTCTATTCTTTTTTAATACAAAATGCACACTGTGTAGTACATGAACTTCTCACGGTTATCAACCTGATCTTCATGAATTTTTAATCTGATTTTCTTAATCCTTTTGTAGGAATTTTGAAGCGCTCTATTTTTAAAAGTTGAACTTTTCTTGTTTTTTTATTTTTCAACTTATTGTTTCCATTCTTTAATAACGAGGAAAATATGAGTTTTCTATAATCATCGAACTTCTCCATCTTTTTAATATGAACTTCCTGGTTTTTTCTTAATCATTTTTACGAAATTTTGAAGTGCTCTATTCATAAAATTTGAACTTCTTGTTATTTCATTTTAAACTTCTTGTTTCCATTCTTTAATATGAGGATAATCTGAGTTTTTTATAATCATCGAACTTCTCCATGTTTTTAATATGGACTTCGTGGTTTTATTTCTTTTAGTAACGGGAAAAATCTTGAACTTGCTGAGTTACATAACCTGAACTTTCCTATGTAGGAACCTGACCTTCGGGCTATCTTCACAACCATGTCTCTCCGCATGAATTATTCTGGTTAGTCGTGTTCAGTGATGTAAGTGTAAACTTTCTTTTTCAAATTGAACTTCATACTTATATTTTTCTTAGAAACAGAAAGAATTTGAGTTTTAAATGTTTTGAAGTTAATTTTGAAAATGGCCAAAAATGTTTTCTTGTCGTCATATTTGCATAATTTATCGGAACGGGGAAAATCATACACCATTTAAAATGTGAAGCCTTTTTCATGTAGAGAGTTTTCTCTAATTCCAAGTCGCTCAAGAATTTTCAAAACGGCGAGATCATTTGTGACGCCTTCATCGTGAAAGCAGAGTTTTCCAAAATGCACCGCATGAAGAAGTTGAACTTTTGGGCATGTCTGTTCGAACTTCTCCCTGTTTCCTTTCCGTAATGTGGACTTCTTTGTTTTATTCTTATGTACGCGAAAAGTCTGAGTTTTGTAATAATTTTTGAACCACTCCGCTTATTCAAATTGAATTTCTTGGTTTATTCTTTATTAATGAGGAAAATCTGAGTTTTTTATATAGGTTGAACTACTTTGCTTTTTAATTTGAATTTCATGTTTTTATTCTTTAGTAAGGCGAAAAAATCTGATTTTTTTTATAAACATTAAATTGATCCATCTTTTAATTTGTTCTTCTTGTTTTATTTTCCATTAATGGCAAAAATCCAAGTTTTGTAAGAAACAAAAAACATTGAACCATTCCCTTATTTTAATTTGACCTTCTAGGTTTCTTTAGAAATGGGGATCATCCTTTTCATAACTTCAACTTTAAAACAGGAAAAATCCCATTTTTAGAAGCGAGGGAGATCAGGGGACTTGAACGGCCTAGATTCACCAATTTGAACTTCAAGAAAAATTGAAAAATAATTGTTTACTCGATTTGTTGCAAAAGGGATATTTGGACGTACATCTAGTTTTTTCTTCATAAGCCAAGTACAGAAACAATGGATAAAGAAAAAAACAAATTTTTAGTTATTCTCTCGGCTTGTTCCATACCAACAAAGACATGTTGTATCTCTCATTTCTCACTACACTCTAATCTAAAAAACTATAGAAAAACACACTTTTGGGGATGGTCGGTGCTCCCTCAAGCTTGGGGAAATAACTACAGAGAACCAAAACTGATTCTTTTTATGTTGGCACTTTAGGTGAACGAAACCACATGCTCCTTTTTTTCATCAACTCATCTTTGTTTCTAGTTTTGGGTGAAGTTCAATTTTTGGCATGCTGATTTGTAGTAGCATAGTAGTGCAAGCATATTGCAAGGGCGCCGATGAGCGGAAGTATGAAATCAAAACTACGAGGCCCAGATCTCGTCAAAGCATCCGGGGGCGCTACATATGTGAACCTCCAGCGGCGGTGTAGTTGAACGACCCAGAGGTGGCATTGATGAACGTCATGCTGCAGCGGTGGCGCCGATGAAATGAACTTTTTTTACTCTCATGTCACTTTTCAGAACACATCGAGAATCAAGGACGAACAAGAGGAACACACCACTAAAATATTCCATGCCCAGTGTCCAAGCGCATGAGCATTATGCACTTTACGAGATTATGCTTTTGTACTAACTAGCACAACCAGAGCAACTTTAATGCTTCAAGAAGAAAAGAGCAGCTTTACGTAGTCAAGAAACAGTTAATTGGATTATTCCCTTCTTAGTTAATTTTGAAATACTTTTATATTTTTTACTGCAACAATTCTTTTCGTTAGTGAATTGCCATGAAACAGTAAGTTTTCCATCGAACATGTCAAATGTAACGAAAAGGTGCCATGGCACCCGGGTGCCTGGACACCCTGTTATCCGGTGCGTCCAGTATTATTAAAGATTCGTGCTGGGACTAGACAACAACAGGTCATTTACGTCTGCATGTTAATTAAACCGTTGTTTTACAGATCAGAACAGTGTCTGTCCTAGGCTGCAGAAGACAGAGTAGGTGTGACAGCACCGTGGTAGACTGGCACAGAGGTCAGACCCTGCTCCTTGTCCATATTTTCAGACACTGTACTAGTCGCAAGTGAGGCCAGGTCAGTGTACTAGTGACAAGTGAGTAGTAGAGAGAGAGGATAAAGGAGACAAGAGTTTCCAGAATGTGTGAGAGAGAAGTAATGATAGCAGACAAAAGAAAAGTGAGGAGAGAGAGCAGTTTAAGAGAGATAAAGTTGAGGGAAAAAAATTTCGTCACTGTTCCTTCGTGTTACTAGTAGATTTCTTAGGTTCTTTTCCTTCGGGTTTGATTCTGTGGTACTGTGTTCCTATTAAAAAATCATGGTAAGGTGAAACTTTATGCTCATCCCTGTGCCGCTGTGCAGTCATGGTCAACTTTCCTGTCCGCTATTGGAGTCATGGGCTAGATGGCTAGAAGCCCTAGATGCAGCTGTGTCAGAGGAATCTGAAATCAACAGTGCATATGCGGCTTACTGTTTGGGTTTTGCAAAGCAAATCACAGGAGAGTTGCAGGCGGTGGTGCAGATCTCAAAAAGTACTGAAACTGACGTGAACGCTTCGATAGTGGGGTGTCGGGACACCCGGGACTTGAAAATCCAATCACCCAATGTAAAGGTCAGAAGATTATAGTACATCAAGATAATAGGGGCCGGCCATTGGCGGTGCCCTGAGAATTAAAGAATGAACTACCAGCATCTACTAAAGGTTGACATTTTGAAGCAACGAACATGCAAGAACGCATCACTGAACAAATTGCTTTTTGAACGCAACACTGAACAAATTTGCCTGCTAGTTTTGTCTGAACTTTTTTCCTGCACTCTTTCCATGGGCATACATACCAGCAGAGAAGCAGCCATAGTTGGACGAGCTCACGACGCTCTTCTAAACAGAGTAGAGGCGAGTAGCTCATGGAGCTGGCCGCGTACAGCGGAAGGAAGCCAATGGAGTCGACGATGGCGGGTCATGCACGACGAGCATCGAGTGGAGTTGAATGGCCTGAGGTGGCATAGTTGAACGACCGAGGCGCTGCGGTGCCGGCTGTAGGTGGTGGACCGTTGTGGCTGTAGGTCGTAGTGGCGTGTGTGGCGAGCTTTAGGTCGACACCTCCTCCAGCTGCAGGTCGACCCTCCCTGCAGCTGCAGGTCGATGCCACTTGTAGCTGCAGATAGTGCCCAATCCCCATCAACGGGGCTGCTACCAGCCCCCTCCGTGCGGACGTGGGTTGGTGGCTTCGATCCAGATGACCGGCCGCGGCGGCGTCCAGTGCCATCTCTGGCTCAATAGACCATGGGCTTTTGGCGGCGAGCTCATTGACCTTGGAGGAGTTGAACTGCTACTGTTCAATGATGTGGACTGCAGCGGCTGCCATATTTTGTTGATGCATATGCGAGGAGGAGGTGAGCAGCAGGACGGGCCGGAGGCATTGGTCAGGAGGTGGAGGATCAGCGTGGATCCGCTAGTCCGACGCCTCATCAGGCGGTGGTCAATGACCTGATCCAGTGCAGGAGATGTCCGACGTTGTAGCTACTGCCGAAGATGGGGGAGACCAAGGCATCGTCGGGAGGTAGGGGACGGGCAGCTCCAGCGCGGAGGAAGGCCGGCGGCGGCCACCACAACAACAGCGGAACAGGAGGTTGTTGGCCGCGGCCGTCCCGAGTGGATCCCTGCCGGGGTAGTTCGCCGTCGCGTGGTGGCGACGGATCCAAGGATGCGCGGTGGTTGGGGAGTGCATCACGGTTGGTGGTTGCTCTTCGGGAAAGCTCGACCAAAGCGGCAGTGTGGGGGCGGTGGCTAGGTCACGGAGGCGCGGTGGGTTGTTGGGTCTTGGCGGCTGACGGGGTTGGTGCCGGGATCCGCGCGTCGGCGGCGGGATCCGACGCGGAGCTGGATCCACGCGGCGGCGACGGGATCTCATGACGGAGGTCCGGGAAGGCAGGGGATCGAGGTGTGGGGGAGGCGGGGCGGCCATGGCGTGGGGAGGCGGGTGCGCCGGTAGGGGGTTGGGGTGCGCGGCGGGGCTGGGGGACTCGCAGAGTTCGGGAGGGATCCATCGGGCCCTTATAGGGCGCTCCGTGATCCAAATAGTTATTCTGATCCCAGTATCAGAATAGTGCCACTCTATATATATCATCAATATTAATCTAGCAGGATTAGGGTATTACCTCCATCGAGAGGGCCCGAACCTGGGTAAAAACATCGTGTCCCTTGTCTCCTGTTACCATCCGCCTAGACGCACAGTTCGGGACCCCCTACCCGAGATCCGCCGGTTTTGACACCGACATTGGTGCTTTCATTGAGAGTTCCTCTGTGTCATCACCTATAGGCCCGATGGCTCCTTCGATCATCAACAACGACGCGGTCCAGGGTGAGACTTTTCTCCCCAGACAGATCTTCGTATTCGGCGGCTTTGCACCGCGGGCCAATTCACTTGGCCATCTAGAGCAGATCGAAAGCTACGCCCCTGGCCATCAGGTCAGATTTGGAAGTTTTAACTATACAGCCAATGTCCGCGGAGACTTGATCTTCGACGGATTCGAGCCACCGCCAAGCGCGCCGCACTGTCTCGATGGGCACGATCTAGCTCTGCCGCCGGACAGTGCCCTGGAGGCCGCACCAGCGTCCGCTCCGACCCTTAGCTCGGAGCCGGCTCCCCCGATCGAGGACGAGTGGTTGGACACCGCCTCGGGGGCTACGATCTCAACGGCGATTGAGCGGAACTCCATCTCTATCCTTTGCGAAGACCATGACTCCAAGGTGCCGGACTCCCCTCCGGACTCCGCGCCCCTGCCGATCAAATCCGATTGGGCGCAGGTCATGGAGTTCACTGCCGCGGACATCTTTCAGCACTCGCCCTTTGGCGACAGCTTGAAATCACTAAAGTCTCTCTCTTTATCAGGAGAGCCCTGGCTGGACTACGGTCAGGAGGGTTGGGATGCGGACGACGAAGAAATTCAACGCCCACCAACCACCCACTTTGTAGCAACTGTCGAAAGCTTACACGACGTGCTCAATTTCGACTCCGAAGACATCGACGGTATGGACGGCGATGTAGGAGACAACCATGAACCAGCACCTATAGGATGCTGGACAACCACCTCATCCCATGATGTATACATGGTGGATACACCTAAAGGAAGTGATGACGAGGAACAACGGGACACTACGAAGGATAAATCCCACGAAAAGCAGTCAAAATGGCAACGTAAACGCCGCACCAAGTCCCGCCTCGACAATGACCCAGCCATAGAGCAGGGTGAACCGGTGGACGATGAACATGCTATCGAGCAACCGTCCGAACAGGACAACTTGGATAAACAACCCGTCCCCGGCGAAGATAACAGTCCGGACGATCTCACGCCAGACAAATTGTTGGAGCAGAAGAACCTCCACAAAAGGCTCGTCGCCACTGCGCGTAGCCTGAAAAAGCAGAAGCGGAAGCTCAAAACAGCGGAAGATGCACTCAGAATCAGATGGAGCAAAGTACTCAACATCATGAGACAAATACGCTGACGATAGAACAAAGAGCTACCCAAAGAGAAAACTACTTCCCGAATTTGACGAGGAGGCCGTAGAGCCCCCACAATCAAAAAGCAAGAAGGCCACCCGGTCGGATAGACGACCCCACGGCAAACAGAGAGCGGCAAATGGCGCCAAGACACATGCCGCACGCTGATCCGCATAAGGATTCACATCAAAGGGATGGCCTAGTTAGGTCCATCTATGGGCCGAGAAAGCAAGCTCTTCAAAGCAATGCAACACCCCAAATATCCGATCATCATGGCACACCCAAATATAGGGGTGCCGCACAGCCCCTGTGTTTCACCGATAAGGTGCTGGATCATGAATTCCCAGCGGGATTCAAACCCATAAACATAGAGGCATACGAGGAACAACAGACCCTGGAGTCTGGATTAAGGATTACATCCTCCACATACACATGGCTAGAGGAGATGATCTCCACGCCATAAAATACTTACCCCTCAAGCTCAAAGGGCCAGACCGGCGTTGGCTCAAAAGCCTCCCTGAAAATACAATTGGAAGTTGGGAAGAGCTCGAGGATGCTTTTCAGCAAATTTTCAAGGGACTTATGTCCGTCCTCCGGATGCGATTTATTTAAGTCATATAACTCAACAATCCGGAGTGTCAGCCCGCAAAGTCTAGAACAGGTTCCTCACCAAAAAGAACCAAATAGTCGACTGTCCGAACGCCGAAGCCTTAGCAGCTTTCAAACAAAACGTCCGACACGAATGGCTCGCCAGACTCCTCGGCCAGGAGAAGCCGAGAACCATAGCTGCATTAACAAGCCTCATGACCCGCTTTTGCGCGGGAGAGGATAGTTGGCTGGCAAGATGCAGTACCAGCGACCCAAGTACATCCGAAGTAAGGGATGGAAATGGAAAACCACGATGCAGCAAGGAACAGTGCCGTATTAAGAGGAACGGCCCAAAGAGCGTGGCAGTCAATGCCGGATTCAAAAGCTCATGGCAGAACAATAGAAAACCGCCCCTTAAGGACAATAGCGATGAGCTATCCAACTTAAACAAAATCTTGGACAAGATATGCCAAATCCACAGTACTCCCGGGAGGCCTGCAAACCGTACCCACAGAGATTGTTGGGTTTTCAAACAGTCCGACAGACTCAACGCCGAACACAAGGGGCTGGACACACCAAGTGAAGATGATGACGAGCACCACAAGCAGAGCCCCGGAAAACAAAAGAATTTCCCACAAGAGGTCAAAATAGTAAACTTACTTCAAGTGACAAAAGGGGAAAACAGAGCAGCACCCACTGAATTACGTGCCGCACAATCTACCCCAGCTAAGTCCCAGCACTGGTTGTCAAAACCAATCACCTTCGACCATCAGGACTACTCCGAAAGTATCCGGAACGCAGGATGGACTGCCTTGATATTGGATCCTATAATCGACGGATTCCAATTTACACAAGTCCTCATGGATGGCGGCAGTGATATAAACCTGATATATCAGGACACAATCCGCAAGATGGGGATAGACCCAACCAAAATTCGCCATAGCAACACCTCCTTCAAAGGGGTAATGCCAGGCCTGTATGCCCATTGTACGGGCTCCCTACTGCTAGAAGTTGAGTTCGGCTCATCCGAAAACTTTCGCCGCGAAAAGTTAACCTTCCACATCACCCCATTCAAAAGTAGCTATCAAGCACTACTGGGGCGTGAAGCTTTCGCTCGCTTTAACGCAATACCGCATTATGCATCTCTTACACTTAAAATGCCCGGTCCACGCGGCATCATTTCATTAAAAGGGAGTATTAAGTGTTACTCGAGCACGGAAGAACGTGAGCCTGCCTTGACAGCCCCACACCTATCCGGCTCCGCTAATCAAAAGCACCTGAATAGGTCATTCAAACCCCGGACATGGCTAGACGAGTCCGGCGCCTACTAGCGGCATGCCCCCATACAAGGGGCTGCACGCACGTACAACAAGAGACAATAAAGCTCAATATTATTCAACTTCCGAACCGTACTCTGTTTATTTAATATAAAGTACATTTTTCGCACGATCCTTTTTTTTCTTTTCAACTAAGTTCCTCTCTTTTACAGATGAACAACGTGCTACACCCGTCCAGGAAACGACACAACGGAGACACAGGCGCAGACGTGCAGTAGGGACCCGTTGCAAGGATTCTTTTCAGATTAAGACCCTGCGTAAACCTTTTTTACTGTCTCTTGTTGATACACATCCCCTGGTTTCTAGTTATAACCGAGGAGGAGGCTGGCGTTTTGGCATCGGCCGCGTCAGAATTTTGCACGTACCTGGACACCAGGGGCTTATTACCAAGGGCATTGTTCTGCCCGCTTTATAAAAGACCGAATACCTTAGGGAGTGTTCGGCGTCTCGAGTTAGGCCTTATATGCATCAGCTCCGAATCATGTCTTTGGTCAAATGTTGGGTTTGCCCGGCTCCTGTGTTTTGCTGCCTTACGTTCCGTTCTATCGGCTAACGCGACACCAGGAGAACTACTGCAATTGTGCCCCGGTTCGGTCAGGCGAGCACCTCTGTAGAGAAAGCCGAAAACTGACTGTCATGATATAGCGAGAGACTGGTCAACCACTCGATGACTCAGCGGAATGTTTAGAATTCCTCCGCATTAACGAAGGACCGTTTCTCGGTCAGGCATATACGCACCCCGAATTGGAGAGTGCGGTGCCCCCAGGGACTATATAGTAGCCCCACCCTCGAACTCCTATGGCTAAGTGAAAGTGATAAAGCATTATAGTCCGGTTTCCTAGTTTGCTACGCCACCACCTCCTTTATAGGACCAAGACGTTGGATTAAGTGTGAAAGCGCGACTTCTTTGCAAACACCCCGCACTATGTGCGTGGGGATGAAGTCAAGACTGCCATCTTCGGGTTATATATAAATATACATCAACGGCCGCACATGGAGTAGTTTACTACTTGAACGCACAAGTATAAAAAGCTCTTATATTATATTGAAACGTTGTTTCATAAGTTGCACATGTCATTCAAACATAACATCCTTCGAGCACTGGGTCTCTATTAAATGAGCGCCCGGAAGAACTTTCTCAAAATAGTGCTCGGCAGGTACTCGGCTTCTGTCCGAATCTTGGGATGCAACTTCGGTGGCCTTCATCTCCGCCCAGTATGTCTTGACACGGGCAAGAGCCATCCGCGCTCCCTCTATGCATGCTGACCGCTTTATTGCATCGATATGCGGCACCACACCAAGGAACTGTTGCATCAAGCCAAAATAACTCTTCGGCTGAGGTTTCCCCGACCACAAATGAGTCATGACATGCTTCATGGCAAGTCCAGACAATCGATTCAGCTCGGCTTATTCGGCCAACCGATCAGCTAATGGAAGAGGACGCTCTGGACTATGGAACTGCGACTAAAACAACTCTTCCTTTCTGTGCCCCTTCTGGCCTCGGAAGTGCTCGACCGCGTCGCGGCACTCGCCGCTAAATCCAGATAGGCATCCTCCGAACTCCACAACCGGTCCAACTGAGCATACTTCGGATCCGTGAACTTCCTCCGTAGCAGAAAAGGCTTTCCAGCAGCAACATCCACAGCCTGACGCAGCTCCTCCTTTGCATCTCTCATTACGGAGCGGGCATCCTTGGCTTCGGCGGTGGTATTTTTCAGGTCCTCTTGCTCCGCTTGACGTTCTTTTTCAAGAACCCGCAGCGGTCGGTAGCATTCTTCAACTTTATGGCCATATCGGCCATTTCCTCTTTGCTTCGGCAGTGAGCAGCCCGTTCGTCTTTTAGCTCTTCGGTCGCCCTTAAAGCGGCCGCATTACTATTTCTGGCTTGCTCTTTAGCTCGGGCGATTCCGCCCGCAGCTCTTCCACAGCAGCGGCACCACCTGCATTAAGGATACAAATAGTAAGGCACGGGCGTCAAGCTCCCTTACCAGGCACGGGCGTCAAGCTCCCTTACCAGGCACGGGCGTCAAGCTCCCTTACCAGGCACGGGCGTCAAGCTCCCTTGTGACTCGTCAAACCGCTTATTGACAAGCGCGATGTCCGCATCTGCCTCGTCAAGTTGCCGCTTTAGTTCGGCAAATTCATTAGTCCAACTGGCCACCGGACGCCCCGCCACCTATTTAGGAGCGGCGATATGTTATAACTGAGATTATGATCCTCGGCACGCTGTCAATTTTGACAACATAGCGAGTCTCAGGGGCTACTATCTATACAGGGCGCATTTTATCTGCATAACTGTCAGAAGGTACATCATTTTTGCGTACCTCAAACCTCGTCAGTAAGCTTCTGACGGCCTCATGCAATCCGCTCTCAGCGGATGCGATTCTTTCAATCACCGTACCCATTAGCGCACGGTGATCTTCTGAGATAGCCGCTCGCCCGAGCAGATCCTTCAGCTCCTCCGATCAAGACGCCGCTTGGCGCCGGACCTTCCGGCCCCGCAGGATCCGGGGAAACCCTCCGCGACGACACCTCAGGGTCGTCCGCCCCGCATGAAGGTGCGACAGGTGGAGGCGTTTCGCTCTCCATCATCTCCAGAAGAAGATCCCCCGAAGATGAGCTCTGCTGAGAAGGGCTGAGATCCGAACTACAAGGTATAATTTCGGTTATCTTCAGAAATAAATACAGGGATGTTCTTTATTCACAGGACCCCTTCTTTTTACTTACGGCTCGCTGGAGGGCTGATCCCCTTGGGGAAATAGTGCGGCTGGGGTACTTCCCACCGGACTCTCTGACGAAGATTTCTTTCCCCTCTTTGAGGCCTTGACCTTCGGATCTTCCGAAGCGGTCTTCTTCTCTCCTTGGAGGGAGGGACTTTTGATCCCCCCTTCCTCGAAAGCCTCCTTCGTGGAGGCAGTTGATTCCCCGCTCCCCCCCTTCGCCTTCTTTAAAAGGCGCGGCCTTCAACATCTTGGTCATCATGGGATCCGGCGTGGTCTCTGGGAGGGGAGCCGGCCACCTTATCAACTTTGCCTTGGCTATCCTCTCCTGTTCAAGAAACGGCTCCTTTAAAGGGCATATATATGATAAATGAATGAACAGACTGTCCGGTTACAGGACAACTTACTTGAGTATCTGGGCGATTGCAGCTTAGTCCTGCGTCCTCAGTCAGGTCGGACACTTCTCTTGTGATCCGAAGAACAGTTTATACATCTCCACGGGCGTCGTACCCATAAAATGTTGGAGAACTCGTGGTCCCTCCGGATTAAATTCCCACGCAGAGGGGAGGCGACGTTGCAGGCGTATAGGCGCCGAATCAACATAACCTGCGCCACTACGACCAGATTGATCTCTCTTTCTTGGAGGTCTCGAATACGGCCCTGCAACAGTGGAACGTCCTTGGACGGCCCCCAGTCGAGCCCCTTGTTGACCCATGACGCCAACCGCTGTGGTGGACCTGAGCGGAAGGCGGGAGGCGCCACCCATTTGGTGCCCCTGGGAGCGGTGATATAGAACCACTCCCGTTGCCACAAACCAAGCTCCTCTTGAAAAGAGCCCTCGAGCCACGGAGCATCAGCACACTTGCTTATGACCGCCCCTCCGCACTCTGCTTGTTGCCCCTCGATCATCTTCGGCTCCACCTTGAAGGTCTTAAGCCACAATCCAAAGTGAGGGGTAATATGGAGGAAGGCTTCGCATAGGACAATGAAAGACGAGATATGGAGGATGGACTCCGGATTCAAGTCATAGAAATCCAGCCCATAATAAAACATGAGCCCCCGCACAAAGGGATCCGTCGGGAAGCCTAAACCCTGAAGGAAGTGTGACACGAACACCACGCTCTCGCCGGGCTCGGATGGGAATGACCTGCCCGAGCAGGGCAGCCTATGCGAGATCTCGCCGTTAGATACCGGCGTCTTGCAGCTTTAGCACATCTTCTTACGTGACGGAAGAAGACATCCATCGGCCGAGCTGGTCGGAGCGGACATCGTCGAAGGTCGAAGCACCTAAATCTGAAGCTTTGGGTGTTAGAACTTCGAAGCCTTGAGGCGAACTTCGATGGAGGGTGGAAAAAAGAAGGGGGCCTTGGTCCCATTATAAAGAGGTTGAATTCCAAGAGCCCTCCCCGTGGTCGATTAGGACTCGCCTTCGATAGAGGAGGCGTGCCAACGGGCACGGTTGGGTTACCCACGTCCGTATTGATGGGAATCCCGGAATAAGGGGGCACGATCTCCGCTTTGATAAGACGTGCCAAGGAAACCGCCTCGCTAAACGCGCTAAGGCAGGACAGTAAAAAAACGATTCGTATAAAGGCTTGGCCGTGGTGTGATGTCGCGCCGCGGAATACGTCAGCAGATCTGTGCAAGAATTATTCTCTATACGGTGGTATGTGGAACTTGTCTTGCAGAGCCGGACACTATCCTTGTGTTCAAAACCTTCTATGAAGTATTCAGAGGAGGAACCCGCCTTGCAATGGCGAAGACAATATCTTGGCGCGGACTAAATGCGTCATTGAAGCCTGGTTCAGGGGCTACTGAGGGAGTCCTGGACTAAGGGGTGTCCGGATAGCCGAACTATCATCTTTGGCCGGACTCCAAGACTATTAAGATACAAGATTGAAGACTTCGTCCCTTGTCCGGATAGGACTTTCCTTGGCGTGGAAGGCAAGCTTGGCGATACGGATATGTAGATCTCCTACCATTGTAACCGACTCTATCTAACCCTAACCCTATTCGGTGTCTATATAAACTGAAGGGTTTTAGTCCGTAGGACGACCAACAATCATACCATAGGCTAGCTTCTAGGGTTTAGCCTCTCTGATCTCGTGGTAGATCTACTCTTGTACTACCCATATCATCAATATGAATCTAGCAGGAGTAGGGTATTACTTCCATCGAGAGGGCCCGAACCTGGCTAAAAACATTGTGTCCCTTGTCTCCTGTTACCATCCGCCTAGACGCACAGTTCGGGACCCCCTACCAGAGATTCGCCGGTTTTGACACCGACAGTGGGTTAACAAATTACTGTCAAGCAATTGCTAGAAAAGCGAATAATTATGACGTTATCTAGGCATGATCATGTATATAGGCATGACATCCAAAACAAGTAGACCGACTCCTGCCTGCATCCACTACTATTACTCCACACATTGACCGCTATCCAGCATGCATCTAGAGTATTAAGTTCATAAGAACGGAGTAACGCATTAAGCAAGATGATATGATGTAGATGGATAAACTTATGCAATATGATATAAACCCCATCTTGTTATCCTCGATGGCAACAATACAATACGTGTCTTGCAACCTTTTACATCCTTTGGTAAGAACACCGCAAGATTGAACCCAAAGCTAAGCACTTCTCCCATGGCAAGAAAGATCAATCTAGTAGGCCAAACCAAACCGATAATTCAAAGATACTTGCAAAGATAACTCAATCAACATAAAAGAATTCAGAGAAGATTCAATTAATAACCATAGATAAATCTGAACATAAACTCACAATTCATCGGATCTTGACAAACACACCGCAAAAAGATATTACATCGAATAGATCTCCACAAGAGGGCGATAACATTGTATTGAGATCCAAAAAGAGAGAAGAAGCCATCTAGCTAATAACTATGGACCTGTAGGTCTGTGGTAAACTACTCACAACTCATAGGAGGGGCAAGGATGTTGATGTAGAGGCCCTCCATGGTCGATTCCCCCCTCCGTGAGTGTCGTGAAGGCTCCAAGATGGGATCTCGCGGATACAGAAGGTTACGGTGGTGGAAGTTGTGTTTCGTGGTGCCCCTGGATGTTTTCGGGGTCCGTAGGTATATATAGGAGGAAGAAGTACGTCGGTGGACACCCGAGGGGCCCACGAGACAGGGGGGCGTGCCCTACAGGGGGGGCGCGCCCTACCGGGGGGGGCCTCCTATCTCGTGGGTCCCTCAGAGCTTTCTTGACTTGCACTCCAGGCTCTCCGGATCATATTTGTTCCAAAAATAACGCTCCCGAAGGTTTCATTCCGTTTGGACTCCGTTTGATATTCCTTTTCTTCGAAATACTGAAATAGGCAAAAAAAACAGCAATATGGGCTGGGCCTCCGGTCAGTAGGTTAGTCCCAAAAATAATATAAATATGAAGAATAAAGCCCATAAGCATCCAAAACAGGTAAAATAGCATGGAACAATCAAAAATTATAGATACGTTGGAGACGAATCAGGGTCCGTAGGCAGTAGCTAGATGGCTTCTTCTCTCTTTTTGATTCTCAATACAACGGTCTCTTGGAGATCTATTTGATGTAACTCTTTTTGTGGTGTGTTTGTTGGGATCTGATGAACTTTGGGTTTATGATCAGATCTATATCCATGAGAGTTATTTGAGCCTTCTTTGATCTCTGATATGCATGATTACTTATAGCCTCATATTTCTTCTTCGGATCTTTGGTTTAGTTAGGCCAACTAGATCGATTTTTCTTGCCATGGGAAGAGGTGCTTTGTGATGGGTTCGATCGTGCGGTGTTCTTTCCGAATGACCAAAGGGGCAGCAAGACACACATGTATCGCTGCTATTAAGGATAACAAGATGGGGGCTATTGCTACATGAATATATCTCATCTACATCATGTCATCGTTCTTATTGCATTACTTCATTTCCCATGAACATAATACACTAGATGCATGCTAGAGAGAGGTCGATGTGTGGAGTAATAGTAGTAGATGCAGGCAGGAGTCGGTCTACTAATCTTGGATGTGATGCCTATATAATGATAATTTGCCTGGATATCATCATAATTATTAGATATTCTATCAATTGCCTAATAGTAATTTGTTTACCCCCTATATGATATTTCTTGAGAGAAGTCACTAGTGAAATCTACGACCCCCGGGTCTATTTTCCCATCATATATTGTTCTAAGGGATCAGTAGGAGGCACGACAATAGAAGCAAGACCAATTATTTCATATTTACTAGGTAATTTTCTATCACGGGGTTGTCTATGAAATTTAGCAAAATTAAATTCATGAGTCATATCGTCTAAGCCAATCGTAACAACATCCTTTTCACAATCAATCCTAGCTTTAACAGTGTTTAGGAAGGGTCTACCAAATATAATGGGACAAAAGTCATCTTGAGGGGAAGTAAGAACAAGAAAATCAGCAGGGTATTTAACCTTCCCACACAAGACTTCAACATCTCTAACAATCCCAATTGGTGAAATAGTATCTCTATTAGCAAGCTTAATTGTGACATCAATATCTTCTAATTCAATAGGTGCAATGTCATGCATAATTTCTTTATATAAGTCATAGGGTATTGTGCTAGCACTAGCACCCATATCACATAAGCCATGATAGCAATGCTCTCCTATTTTAACAAAAATAACAGGCATGCCTACAACGGGCCAATATATCTTAGCATCTGGTTTTGCAATATTAGCAGCTTCATCACAGAAATAAATAACATGCCCATCTATGTCCTCATCCAACAGATCTTTAACCATAGCAATACTAGGTTCAACATTAATTTTCTCAGGAGGTGTATAAGTCCTAGTATTACTCTTACAAACAATAGTCGAAGCTTTAGCATGATCCTTTATCCTAACAGGAAAAGGAGGTTTTTCAACATACGCAGTAGGAACAATAGGATCACTATAGGTAATAGTCTTTTCTTCGACTGTAATAGGTGCAACTACTTTAACTTCAACAGGAGGATTATATTTAAACCACTTCTCTTTAGGGAGATCAACGTGAGTAGCAAAAGATTCACAAAAGGAAGCTACTATCTCAGAGTCAAGTCCATACTTAGCGCTAAATCCATGAAAAACATCGGTATCCATAAAAAATTTAACCCATTCGAACTTAGGTGTCATACCTGACTCCTTACTATCGTCGGAACCCCAATCTTCAGAGTTGCATTTAATTCTTTCCAATAAGTCCCATTTGAAATCAATAGTCTTCAGCATGTTAGAACCAGCACAGCAAGTATCGAGCAGGTTGCGATTATCAAGAGAAAGCCGATCATAAAATTTTTGAATAATCATTTCCCGAGAGAGCTCATGATTGGGGCATGAATATAACATTGACTTAAGCCTCCCCCAAGCTTGAGCGATGCTTTCTCCTTCATGAGGCCAGAAATTATATATGTAATTACGATCATGATGAACAAGATGCATAGGATAGAACTTCTGGTGAAATTCCAACTTCAATCGCTTATAATTCCAAGATCCCGTATCATCACATAGCCTAAACCATGTCAATGCATCTCCCTTCAAAGATAAAGGGAAGACCTTCCTTTTGACAACATCATCGGGAATACCTACAAGCTTAAATAATCCGCAGACTTCATCCACAAAGATAAGGTGTAAATCAGGATGCAATGTTCCATCTCCTGCAAATGGATTAGCTAGCAGTTTCTCTATCATACCCGAAGGAATCTCAAAGTAAATATTTTCATAAAGTTTAGTAGGTTGAGGAGCAACTCTTCGCTCTTCTGGTTGGGGTGAAGATACCCCAAACAAGCCCCTCAAAGGATTAGTTTCCATAGTGACAAGTAACTGAAAATTTCAGCACACTATATAAATATTTCCTTACCAAGTTCCACTCACCAAAAGCGCTACACTCCCTGGCAATGGTGCCAGAAAAGAGTCTTGATGACCCAAAAGTGTAGGGGATCTATCGTATTCCTTTCGATAAGTAAGAGTGTCGAACCCAATGAGGAGCAGAAGGAAATGATAAGCGGTTTTCGATGAAGGTTTTCTCTTCAAGCACTGAAATTGTAGGTAATAGATAGTTTTGTGATAAGATAAATAGTAACGAGTAACAAGTAAACAAAGTAAATAAGGTGCAGCAAGGTGGCCCAATCCTTTATGTAGCAAAGGATTAGCCTGGACAACTTCTAATAATGATAAAGGAGCTCCCGAGGACACATGGGAATTATCGTCAAGCTAGTTTTCATAACGCTCATATGATTCGCGTTCGGTACTTTGATAATTTTATATGTGGGTGGACCGGTGCTTGGGTACTGCCCTTACTTGGACAAGCATCCCACTTATGATTAACCCCTATTGCAAGCATCCGCAGCTACAACAAAATTATTAAGGTAAACCTAACCATAGCATGAAACATGTGGATCCAAATCAGCCCCTAACAAAGCAACGCATAAACTATGGTTTAAGCTTCTGTCACTCTAGCAACCCATCATCTACTTATTACTTCCCTATGCCCTCCTCTAGGCCCAATAATGGTGAAGTGTCATGTAGTCGACGTTCACATGACACTACTAGAGGAGAAGACAACATACATCTCATCAAAATATCGAACGAATACCAAATTCACATGACTACTAATAGCAAGACTTCACCCATGTCCTCAGGAACGAAAGTAACTACTCACAAAGCATATTCATGTTCATAATCAGAGGTGTAATAATATGCATTAAGGATCCGAACATATGATCTTCCACCAAGTAAACCAATAAGTATCAACTACAAGGAGTAATCAACACTACTAGCAACCCATAGGTACCAATTTGTGGTTTTGGATACAAGATTGGATACAAGAGATGAACTAGGGTTTGAGAGGAGATGGTGTTGGTGAAGATGTTGATGGAGATTGACCCCCTCCCGATGAGAGGATCGTTGGTGATGAGCGTTGGTGACGATTTCCCCCTCCTGAGGGATGTGTCCCAGCAGAACAGCTCGGCTAGAGCCCTAGATTGATTCCGCCAAGGTTCCGCCTTGTGGCAGCGGAGTTTTGTCCCGTAAGCTTGCCCACGCTTTTTTCCAGGGTAAAAGCGATGATATAGCAGAAGATGGACACCAGAGGCCCACCAGGGGGCCCAGGAGATAGGGGCGCGCCCTATGGGGAGGGGGGCGCCCCCTGTCTCCTGGACAGGGTGTGGGCCCCCTGGTGTATTTCTTTCGCCCAGAAATTCTTATTAATTCCAAAAAGTTGTTTCGTGGAGTTTCAGGACTTTTGGAGTTGTGTAGAATAGGTTTCCAACGTTTGCTCCTTTTCCACCCGGAATTCTAGCTGCCGGCATTCCCCCTCTTCATGGTAAACCTTGTAAAATAAGACAAAATAGCCTTAAGTACTGTGATATATTGTGTAATAACAGCCCATAATGCAATAAATATTGATATAAAAGCATGATGCAAAATGGACGTATCAGTCCTTCTCATGCTCCTTGCTACCCCAGATCTTGTATTGGCCCTGGATGTCGATAAGATTTTGGCATGCGATGCCCGAATTCTTGAGTACCTTGACATCGTTGGTGATGTCGACCGTAGCGAACATGTAGTGGGGGCTGTTGACAAACCTGGCGAAACGCTCGCAAGGCCTTGTGGCCAGGCAGTAGTGGTAGATGAGGACGTGGTGGCCCACGCACATCTGGGAAACGGCGACCTAGGGAAGAGACCCGGCACAAGTGCGGGTGTGCTCGATGTCGAACCCGACCACCTTGTACTTCTCGTCAGCAAGCAACAACTCTATGATGCAGATGGAGTGCTCCACCTAGACCGGGTGGTTGGTGTACACCATCGAGAGCTCGTCGAACCTTCGGTTGGTGTCCACCACGGCATGGATGGTGAACTGCTGCTTGTCGTCGGCAGCTGCTCGGAGTGCCATTGGAGCCACGCAGGATACTCTCTAAGAATTTGTCATGGTGAGTGTGCTTCTTGTAATGGTGGGGCGCGATCGAAAGGTTGATTAGACTCAAGGGTTAAATAGCCGATGTAACAAATGGGGGCTAGCCGGCCTGTAATCTTCACGTCTTGTCACGGCGTTCATAGCGGAGGATTCCAGTGCATGGTTGACAACACCGCACCACAGTGAGGATTCCAGTGCACGCTTGACAACACCGCACTACAGTTTGACCACGCGTGGGCTCGAAGAGGCGCCAAATGTATCGTCGGTGAGCCTATGCTCGGGCTACCGCGCAAGTCCCGCCCGGCTTGGTTTGCCACGCGTCGGCTAGAAGAGGGTCAAATCATGGGCGTTTATTGGCAAAAAGCTTTGTAAAAACAAAGTGTGTGGAATGAATTCGGTCGTAAGTTTACCCGTGGGTGATGATGGACACTCGTGTGCAATAATTAATTTTGCGCTCTACAGGGCACACGGTGGAAGAAATCAATTGTGTGCAATAATGTCCAACATCGCAGTCGAGTTAGCTATACAGATCGTGTGCTGTGATATCGACAAGGTAAACAGATTCGAGAATGGTTAATATAATCAAATCTAAGACCATTGCATATTGAGTTCAAAATAGTGCTACCAATATACGAGTCTCATACGATGCAATTTCAATGATTGTACCACAAAGGCTCGAAATATTACAAGGTTCAAATTCTAGAGTTATATGGCTCAAATTCAAAGATTACAAGGTTCAAACTGATACTAGAAATGAAATTCAGCTCATCAGCTGCAAATACTCACGTTGATCCGCTGAACATGGACGTCAGAGAGATTCAAACTAATATTACCACTTGTAAGTCTGGTTTCAAAACCTCACAACTTTTGCAAAGGGGTCAGCCAGTGAGAAGTCATGTATGGGGTTGACACGATGAGTTCCGATTACTCTATCATCTGAAGTTCCAAAATGAAATTAAACATTTGGAGCCTAAGCCATTCTACCGCAAGCGCCGACGCTGATCAACAAACCATTCATTTTTCTGAAATAAATGTAGGGCAAACCTCATTACCATCAGCACCCTTCTGACAACAAAGAACATGGCGAATATAATCTCCGGTAAGGTCCCTCGGTAGGAGTTCAAAGTAATTTCTGAGAGATGGAGATCTAGGCATTCGACATGATTTTTATACTGTATCACATTATCCACCACTGGGCTTAATCTTATCTGCAAAGAAGAAAACGTGTTAGTGCCTAGATGTAGTTTTGAACACTACTACATGCCTATTTAGTTTGCAGGATTTGTAAAATGCACTAACATGCCATCTTCGATCTGACATGATTAACATGGGCATTAACATGCCATCTTCCATCTTCACAAGATATTGGAGTGGATGAAAAGTTCCTAAGAAAACTAGTACAGATAAATCGGAAGGAGAAATGCACATGGATTGTAACCATATGGATCAAGCATTGTCATTGTAAACTTGGAAAAGGAGATATGTATGTACTGAAGTCCTCCAAAAGAATCCTTCAGAAATCGTAGTACATTGTCATTGTAAACTTGGAAAAGGTGTCACAAATTGAACTCCCTTATGGTTAACATTTAACAGGAAAGTAACATCACCTCGATATATAGCTTCTCCAGGCACGAAAAGTATCTCAGGAAAGTGACAACTTGCTCCAGGTTGGGGCCGATAGATTCTAGTGCCAAGACCTTCAGTGTGCGCAGTTTCGCGGTCAGGATTGTCGGAATCATTTTCTGAATGACAGACAAACAAACATCTTCAAAATTAGAAATAATGTTAATTTGTAGAAGGAGAGGTAGAAGGCGGTTGTTGTACCTGAACAGGTGTGGATCCAATAACAAGTTCGGAGTATTTTTCAGACGAGTAGCCCAACACTATCAATTTTGGCGCTGAAATGACATTGATTCTTGTTGAACCTACTTGATCAAGTACAAGTGATTCTTGTTGGGTAAGTCAACATGCAGATAGTATTGAAAAGAAAACTTACTTCGAACAAACTCAGGACGGATGATTTTGTCGAGGAAGTTAGCATATATCTCATGACCAGGCCCTTTTATGTGCAGTGCAATTTTAGTGCCAGCTGTCAGTACATAAAACTTAGAAATTTCTTTCCAAAAGCCAGCGCCAAAATAGGAGTCACCACGTTCATCAAGTCTTCCAGTAGCAACGATTGTAAATACATGGTTTGTGTGCAATATGACAGAAGTGCAACCTTGATCTATGTAAAGAGAAAAATTGTGCACTACATAATCTATTGCATAACAAGGGATGCGCTGCAGAAAATGGTAGGATTGTCAAAGAAAATATGGTAATATGCAAATATGGGCGCAAATTGAAAGAACTGTACAACAGTTGAAATCGAAGGACAAAAATCTATAATTAAATAGATAGGTCAACATGACGTCATGGAAATATGAGAGTAATCAAAAGAACAATACATCATTAATTTTCCTAATATAGAAAGAAGAGGGGAAAAAATCCCCTTTGACGTATATCGTGCATGTGGCAACTTTTATCCAAATGTAGCAATATTTAGAGTATCTTTAGGAAAGTAGGCCATGCCAACCGCATTAGGGTGAGATTGATCATATCATGCACATGCTCAAGTCATCTGAATGCGGTGAGATGGAATCTCTGGCGGAGGTCGCAAGGTCTTGATGTGTCGGCACACTGTACACTCTATGAATGAAAGAAAAGCCTCAAATCAGCACGAATAAAAATGAATTCATGACGATTTCCGCCGGGTGAAAGGAGGCAGATGAACTGGGATGAGAGATGAGATAATATCTCATTAAATTAGTTACCTTGTCGTCCATGAGAAAAAAACCTTAGTATGGCAGAGTCCCCAACCGAGCGGAGCTGGGTCGACCGCGAGCAGCGTTGAGAAAGTTGATGGAGATAGGCGGTGGCAAGCGGAAGTGGCGAAATGCGGTGGGGTTTGCCGGCAGCCTGGCGGCGGCGAGCTAAGTCGTTACCGCCGCGATAGGCAGTGCCATGCATAGACATGGAGGAGCTTGTGCAGGTATGAAAGGGGATCAGACGCATGGGGTGGCGGGTGGGGGTGAGGATTTTTCTAACGTGGGGATGGCGAGATTTTTCTTTTTCCTTTTTTGAATTTGGTGGTGAGGGTTTTCTGTCCTACAAAGAATTTCGGAGGCAACGGTTTGCTAGATCCAACCGTGTCTGATTGATGCAACAAGAAAAACGAAAGTCATTGCACACGGTTCCAATTTTGGGAACCTTGTGTGATTGAAGCAACAGGCAAAAGGAAACTCATTGCACATGGTTCCATTTTGGGAACCGTGTGTGATTGACGTACTACCTCCGTCCTGGTTTATTGGTCCCCTCTATAATTTGTACCAAATTTCGACCAAATATTTGACTAAGAAATGTTTATGCATGTCACCAAAAATTATATCATTGAACACTATGTTCAAATACGCATCCAACGATATAATTTTTGCTGACCTGCACTAACATTTTGTCAGTTAAATCTTTGGTCAACATTTAACACAAATTACAAAGGGGACCAATAAACGAGGACGGAGGTAGATTCCATCAACCGAACTGATTGGATCCATATCCCATAGTTAGACATAAGTAAACATAGATTAGACATACTCAGACATAGATAATAAGCGTACACGTACACAAGCATAGTTGAACCATCATTAGGCATGCTCAAGCGTCCATAGTTCGATCCCACATCTCATCTCACACGCCGGCATGATCCTTAACCTTCTCCGTGTACTCGATTATGTACGCCGTGCTCCACCCTGCGAGCATACTTCTGCTTGAAGGAGCCAATGGCCCATCCTCTTGCATGCGCCAGAACACGTCATGAAGCTTGTGATTGCAGAATGGGCATGGATAGCCGCCGTTCCAGGTCCTAATATGCCTGTTATGCATTCCTGCATAAAGCTCCCTCAGGATTTGCCTCTTGTATCTCTTCTGGACATCTTCATCCTCATTGTCCACATCGTCAGATAGCACCTATGCAAGTAGTAAAAAAATGTTGCTCCAAATTAATGGTTACAAACTAATCTCTAGCGAACATTTGGCAGTTCCCAAAAATTGGCATCAAATCAACGATTACATGCCGTGAAGTAGGATTAGGAATTTATGGCTATTTATTTATACATATATAGAGATTATGGTTCAATTTTTAAGCACATTCGTCTATGTATAGACCAATCTTGTATAAAATAATGGCACAAACATATGTAGGTCATTTAAAATCAATTGTCAAGTCCTGGCTAAGAATTATTAGCACGAACACTAACCCTAGTCTGATTGCTAGCAGAAATCGTTTCCACAGATGAAACAACTAATCACTAATCATTTGTACCATTCAAACAATCAATACACTACACAGATCTAACGAAACTTACTCAGATTTCATGGATTGGGAGAACATAACCATAGGATTTATATTCCAAAAAGGGGGAGGCAGCAGTAACCAGAGAAACCCTGGGATCTATTTGACACATATGGGTATAGATGACTAACCAGTTGTTCTTCGTCGTCGGAGTCGTCGCCGGAGTCGTCACCCGAGTCGTCACCAGAGTCGGTGTGTAAGTCCGCCTCCGGCTATGGAAGCTCGACGCCGTCGATGATGTCAGGTTGCAGTGAAAACTCGCCAGCGGTGACGACAACCTCTATCTCCATCTCCACGCCATGCTCTGGTGCTTTAGCAGCCCCGGCATCGCCACTCCCTCTGATGGGGCGCTTCGGCGGCATCCTCATACACTGATGGCTTTGATGACTGAGAGCGTCGTCGAGGATGCAAGCGGGGAGAGGGGATTGTGTCTGTGGCGAGGATGGGGGATGCGGCCGCTCGAGCGCATCATTAATATGGAGTAGTGGGAGAGAGGCGGGCGGCGGTCAAACCGATGGCTCGCCTCCCTGTGAGCCTGCACACTGGACTGCTGGCATGCCTACCATCGTTTTGCACAGCTACTCGCAGGCCTCCCAATGACACTGCGTATCGAGCATGCCTCCATCAATTCACACACCTGCACGTACACCTCCCGGTCTGCCTGCACGGCGGACTGCTCGCATGCATCCCGTCAACTCACGCCTGCCCGCACGGTACACGGGTCGCGTGGCGGCATGCATAATTTTTTTTATTTGGATGATTAACGATGTCGCTTTATTTTTTGCTTAACTGAAGCATGGCACGTATCCATTGTTGGTCTAACACTCACGGTTCGAATAAATAGTCCATTTGGGATATTGGTTCCCAATCATTAATAATCTCCTGTTTGTAATTAGATAAAGATTACATCAAAACTGGTCTCAAATTTGACCAAAAAAGTATAATGCAACTTTGCATTGGTGTCCATATGACAACACGATAAGTTTCATGAACTTCAAATAAGTTTTGGTTGTACTATAATTTAAAAATCAAAATTCTCATTGTTTGAAATTTGTTGCACGGGTAGTAAACATGCAACCACTGAGAAACATGTGTTTTTGAAATCCATTTAGGTGCAATCATCACGTGTGCATGTAGCTCAATTTGATTTTTGCACATTATACCCCTAGAAAATCAATCAATTAATGTACTAAAATGTCTTAATGATCTCTATTTTTTTAATTAAAACACCCCTCCTTTGGTAACATACATATGTTCACCGTGGGATAATTAATTTAACATGCATCATAGTTGCGGTGGATTCGCGGTGTCTGGGTGGGTGTGTGCGTCTGGGGGTGGTGAGTGGCTCGCAGCACACTATGAGTTGTGAGCCACCGTGTGAGTTGGCCGCCGTTTTGTTAGGCAGGCCGGTGCCACATCAGAGTCGTGAATTCGTAATTTAAAACACTACACAAGCCTTTCATACATACATGTTTTGCCACATGCAGTCGATGGTTGTCCTACACGACATTTGATACTCGCGTATGATGCTTTTTATGGGCCCGCGAGGTCGTCGTCCATCACTTTGACGAACTGCCAGTAGTGAGGTTAATTTGACCAGCAAGGTAGAATCTTTTTTGTTTGTGTTATGGTGGTATATAGTAAGCGTCTGTGAACAAGTACACCTCACTCAGTTTCGGGACTTTTCGGTTTCCGGGGCACGTGGCACATCAAAATTGTGAAAATGGCTATTCAAACATCACACAAGACCTCTTTGCGCCACATGCATGCAGGCGGTGGTTATCCTAGCTAGGACACTCATGTGTGACGCTTCCATCTGTGGGCCCACGAGGCCATCGTCTATGCATGTGCATCACTTTGACCTACATCGGGGGAGCTTAATTAATTAATTTCACCATCTATGAGGATTCTTTTTCGGTTGTATTACGGTAGGAGCATATAGTATGCGTCGAAGAGGGGGAAGGGGACCATCATATGTAGTACGCTTCATGAACCTCGCTTTGTGTGGGTGCATAGTTTACGGTTTTTGAGGCATGAATTGCACATCAAAGTTGTGCATTTTAGGTATTATATTCAACATATGTTTGCCCCACTTGCAAAGCCATGGTGGTTGTCCTCTCGCACCCACTTAAGCGGTTATCAGCGATATCGATGCTTTCCATGTGTGGGCCCACTTGGTCCATCGCTAATTTTTGCGTGACAACGAGAGCGGTTAATTTGACTTAGGAGGGTGTTATTTTTTGAGTTTAAATATATATATATATATATATATATATATATATATATATATATATATATACATACATACATACATAAACAATATTCTGATCACGGGATCAGAATAATATTCTGATCACAACCTGAACTGCCCGAGTAACGCGCCTGACCTTCTGTGTGAAGTAGGTTCAACTTCCCGCAACATTGTCCAAACGGGGCTTGCTATAAACTGTTGGAAAGCTGTGGACACAAGTATCATGACCCAACTTAAAGTTTTGGCAAAATGTAAGCGGTTTAAGAGCAGTTTTGAAAACCGTTTTTTCTTCACACAAAAAGCGTGAATCGTAATTTCGATCGCATTTCTACGTTTATCGGAATGAGGCCTATAATATGGCGTTGGAAAGCTGCTGCAAAACCGCTCATTCCACATGTTGAAAGTTTTTCAAATTCCCTATGGTTAAAGAGTAATTTGAAAAAACATAAAATTTCGTAAACCGAACAGCTGAGTTCGTTTTTTCGATGTCATTTCTAAACGGCTAATCCAATTGAGGCATATGATATGGCGTTAGAAAACCTATGAAAATGCGCTACTTCTTCATCTTAAAAGTTTCTTTCTAATTTTGAATGGTTTAAGAGTAATTTAGAAAATGGTCCAAGTCCTACCGAGTTCGTATTTTCGAGCTAATTTTTTAACCGTGCGTCCGAATGCAGCAAATGATATGTCGTTGGAAAGCTTGAAAGAATGCGAAACTTTTTGGTATGTATTGTTTCTCCCAGTTCTTGACGGTTTTAAGTCAGTTTCGGAAATGGCGAAAAACGTATTTTTGCCGTAATTTCTACAAACTTTATCGGAATTGCGTAAATAATATATTGTTGAAAAGCTACGAAAAATGCGAAACTTTTTCATGTTGATGGTTTTCTCCGATTCCTAGCCTTACAAGTAATTCCGAAAACGGCGGGATCATTCGTTCTGCTTCTACCGCGAAACAGATTCTTCGAAAATGCACCGCGGGAAGAACCTGAACTTCTCGGTGCGTGTACCTGAACTTCACAATGTTTTTTACGTTATTTTTTTGCTCGTAGATCTTTCATCCACTGCTCGTAGCTCTCCATCCCACTCACGGGAATTGAGCGGGTGATATACCGAAGGAAAGCTGCTGTAAACACGCAACTTTCCCGTGTTGATCATTTTTTCATACTCGCGACGATTATAAAAGTTTTTCATCTGAAATTCATTTAGCATAGTAGTTGAACTTCCTGGTGTTTTCAGTTGAACTTCTGTGACGTATTTTCATTTGTAATTTTCTCATCCGTCCGTCAGTGTTTACACAAATGGTATTCCTTTTGTACAAATCTCTCTCACAATAATTTTTTTAACTTTCTCCGATGAATGACTTTAACTTATAACAACAAAAATTTAGCCTTTGATTTTCTATTCTTTTTTAATACAAAATGCACACCGTGTAGTACATGAACTTCTCACGGTTATCAACCTGATCTTCTGTCGGTTATGTGAAAATATTTGAGTTTTTCATGAACTTTTAATCTGATTTTCTTAATCCTTTTTTTAGGAATTTTGAAGCGCTCTATTTTTAAAAGTTGAACTTTTCTTGTTTTTTTATTTTTCAACTTATTGTTTCCATTCTTTAATAACGAGGAAAATCTGAGTTTTCTATAATCATCGAACTTCTCCATCTTTTTAATATGTACTTCCTGGTTTTTTCTTAATCTTTTTTATGAAATTTTGAAGTGCTCTATTCATAAAATTTGAACTTCTTGTTATTTCATTTTAAACTTCTTGTTTCCATTCTTTAATATGAGGAAAATCTGAGTTTTTTATAATCATCGAACTTCTCCATCTTTTTAATATGGACTTCGTGGTTTTATTTCTTTTAGTAACGGGAAAATCTTGAACTTGCTGAGTTACATAACCTGAACTTTCCTATGTAGGAACCCGACCTTCGGGCTATCTTCGCAACCATGTCTCTCCGCGTGAATTATTCTGGTTAGTCGTGTTCAAAGGATGTAAGTGTAAAATTTCTTTTTAAAATTGAACTTCATACTTTTATTTTTCTTAGAAACAGAAAGAATTTGAGTTTTAAATGTTTTGAAGTTAATTTTGAAAATGGCCAAAAATGTTTTCTTGTCGTCATATTTGCATAATTTATCGGAACGGGGAAAATCATACACCATTTAAAATGTGAAGCCTTTTCATGTAGAGAGTTTTCTCTAATTCCAAGTCGTTCTGAAGAATTTTCGAAAACGGCGAGATCATTTGTGACGCCTTCATCGTGAAAGCAGAGTTTTCCAAAAATGCACTGCATGAAGAAGTTGAACTTTTGGGCATGTCTGTTCGAACTTCTCCCTGTTTCCTTTCCGTAATGTGGACTTCTTTGTTTTATTCTTATGTAGGCGAAAAGTCTGAGTTTTGTAATAATTTTTGAACCACTCCGCTTATTCAAATTGAACTTCTTGGTTTATTCTTTATTAATGAGGAAAATCTGAGTTTTTTATATAGGTTGAACTACTTTGCTTTTAAATTTGAATTTCATGTTTTTATTCTTTAGTAAGGAGAAAAATCTGAATTATTTATAAACATTAAATTGCTCCATCTTTTAATTTGGTCTTCTTGTTTTATTTTCCATTAATGGCAAAAATCCAAGTTTTGTAAGAAACAAAAAACATTGAACCATTCCCTTATTTTAATTTGACCTTCTAGGTTTCTTTAGAAACGGGGATCATCCTTTTCATAACTTCAACTTTAAAACAGGAAAAATCCCATTTTTAGAAGCGAGGGAGATCAGGGGACTTGAACGGCCTGGATTCACCAATTTGAACCTCAAGAAAAATTGAAAAATAATTATTTACTCGGTTTGTTGCAAAAGGGATATTTGGACGTACATCTAGTTTTTTTTTCATAAGCCAAATACAGAAACAACGGATAAAGAAAAAAACAAATTTTTAGTTATTCTCTCGGCTTGTTCCATACCAACAAAGACATGTTGTATCTCTCATTTCTCACCACACTCTAATCTAAAAAACTATAGAAAAACACACTTTTGGGGATGGTCGGTGCTCCCTCAAGCTTGGGGAAATAACTACAGAGAACCAACACTGATTCTTTTTATGTTGGCACTTTAGGTGAACGAAACCACATGCTCCTTTTTTTCATCAACACATCTTTGTTTCTAGTTTTTGGTGAAGTTCAATTTTTGGCATGCTGATTTGTAGTAGCATAGTAGTGCAAGCATATTGCAGGGGCGCCGATGAGCGAAAGTATGAAATCAAAACTACGAGGCCCAGATCTCGTCAGAGCATCCGGGGGCGCTACATATGTGAACCTCCAGCGGCGGTGTAGTTGAACGACCCAGAGGTGGCATTGATGAACGTCATGCTGCAGCGGCGGCGCCGATGAAATGAACTTTTTTTACTCTCATGTCACTTTTCAGAACACATCGAGAATCAAGGATGAACAAGAGGAAGACACCACTAAAATATTCCATGCCCAGTGTCCAAGCGCATGAGCATTATGCACTTTACGAGATTATGCTTTTGTACTAACTAGCACAACCAGAGCAACTTTAATGCTTCAAGAAGAAAAGAGCAGCTTTACGTAGTCAAGAAACAGTTAATTGGATTATTCCCTTCTTAGTTAATTTTGAAATACTTTTATATTTTTTACTGCAACAAATCTTTTCGTTAGTGAATTGCCATGAAACAGTAAGTTTTCCATCGAACATGTCGAATGTAAAGGTCAGAAGATTATAGTACATCAAGATAATAGGGACCGGCCATTGGCGGTGCCCTGAGAATTAAAGAATGAACTACCAGCATCTACTAAAGGTTGACATTTTGAAGCAACGAGCATGCAAGAACGCAACACTGAACAAATTGCTTTTTGAACGCAACACTGAACAAATTTGCCTGCTAGTTTTGTCTAAACTTTTTTCCTACACTCTTTCCATGGGCATATATACCAGCAGAGAAGCAGCCATAGTTGGACGAGCTCACGACGCTCTTCTAAACAGAGTAGAGGCGAGTAGCTCATGGAGCTGGCCGCGTACAGCGGAAGGAAGCCAATGGAGTCGACGATGGCGGGTCATCCACGACGAGCACCGAGTGGAGTTGAATGGCCTGAGGTGGCATAGTTGAACGACCGAGGCGCTGCAGTGCCGGCTGTAGGTGGTGGACCGTTGTGGCTGTAGGTCGTAGTGCCTTGTGTGGCGAGCTTTAGGTCGACCTTCCCTGCAGCTGCAGGTCGATGCCACTTGTAGCTGCAGATAGTGCCCAATCCCCATCAACGGGGCTGCTACCAGCCCCCTCTGTGCGGACGTGGGTCGGTGGCTCCGATCCAGATGACCGGCCGCAGCGGCGTCCAGTGCCATCTCTGGCTCAATAGACCATGGTCTTTTTGCGGCGAGCTCATGTGACCTTGGAGGAGTTGACCTGCTACTGTTCAATGATGTGGACTGCAGCGGCTGCCATATTTTGTTGATGCATATGCGAGGAGGAGGTGAGCAGCAGGATGGGCCGGAGGCATTGGTCAGGAGGTGGAGGAGCAGCGGGGATCCGCTAGTCCGACGCCGCATCAGGCGGTGGTCAATGACCTGATCCAGTGCAGGAGATGTCCGACGTTGTAGATACTGCCGAAGATGGGGGAGACCAAGGCATCGTCGGGAGGTAGGGGACGGGAAGCTCCAGCGTGGAGGAAGGCCGGCGGCGGCCACCACAGCAACGGCGGAACAGGAGGTCGTTGGCCGCGGCAGGGGATTGGGCCGCCGCCGTCCCCAGTGGATCCCTGCCGGGGTAGTTCGCCGTCGCGTGGTGGCGACGGATCCAGGGATGCGCGGTGGTTGGGGAGTGCATCATGGTTGGTGGTTGCTCTTCAGGGAAGCTCGACCAAAGCGGCAGTGTGGGGGCGGTGGCTGGGTCACGGAGGCGCGGTGGGTTGTTGGGTCTTGGCGGCTGACGGGGTTGGTGCCGGGATCCGCGCGTCGGCGGCGGGATCCGACGCGGAGCTGGATCCACGCGGCGGCGACGGGATCTCACGGCGGAGGTCAGGGAAGGCAGGGAGGATGGGGGCGGGATGGGATCGAGGTGTGGGGGAGGCGGGGCGGCCATGGCGTGGGGAGGCGGGTGGGCCGGTAGGGGGTTGGGGTGCGCGGCGGGGCTGGGGGGCTCGCAGAGTTCGGGAGGGATCCATCGGGCCCTTATAGGGCGCTCCGTGATCCAAATAGTTATTCTGATCCCAGTATCAGAATAGTGCCACCCTATATATATATACATATATATATATATATATATATATATATATATATATGAGCACACACGCATGCATGTGTACGCATGGATCCCTCCCATTGAATCGAAGTGGCTAGTACAATGACACGTCATGAACCGATCTCGCTCTGTGTGGGGAGAGTGTACGATTTTCGATGCACGTGCCACATCAATCTTGTGAAATGGTATTCAAACATGCATGCACGCATCACCTCCATACATATTCATGTAGTGGTTGTCTTAGAATGGTACGCTCCCTCGCGTGGTTATGGGAGACAAGCCTATATATTTGTGGGCCCGCGTGGACATCCATGATCACCTTGACCGACACCAAGATAGGCTACACTACAAAAAAAAAGACACATCCGTGACATTTTGGGCCGAACGAACTTTTTTTTTCTGTCATACTTATGACACTTCTATGACGATAATTGTGACAAAACCCGGTATCATCATAGATGTCGTGGGCTCCTACTTCTATGAAAAAAATCATGACAGAAAATGGGCTTTTTGTCCTGGGCGGGCCGGAGACGCAGCTGCATGACATTCTTTGGGCCGTCCATGATGGAAAAAACCGTGGTAGAACCGAGGGCGAGGAAAATTTCGGCGAGTTCCCGGTTACGGTGGGTGGTCGGGGGCCGAGCGGTGTGTGTTTCTCTCGTGCACGTACGCGCGTGTGTGCGAGGCGTTGGGCTCTGACTAAACGCGAGCGAGGCATCGCCTAACTGAACCCGAGTGATTGCACTGCAGGCTACCGGTACTAGAAAAACGGCTGTTAGTGGCGCACCTGTTTTTGCTATTAATGGCGCACTACAGGTGCGCCACTATTAACATACCACTAGTTACAAATAGTAATGGCACACTATTAACATACCACTATTAACATATCATTTTTGGGACTAACCTACTAACTGGAGGCCCAGCCTGAATTGTTGTTTTTTTTTGCCTATTTCAGTGTTTCGCAGAAAAGGAATATCAAACGTAGTCCAAACGGAATGAAATCTTTGGGAGCGATCTTTTTGGAACAAAACGTGATCCAGAGGACTTGGAGTGGAAGTCAAGAAACAAGGAAGGCGGCCACGAGGGTGCCCGGCACGCCCCCTACAGGTGGGCGCGCCGCCCACCCTCGTGGGCCCCTCGAGCATCCACCGACATACTCATTCCTCCTACATATACCTATGTACCGCGAAACCATCAGGGGCGGCCATGAAAAACTATTTCCACCACCGTAACCATCTGTATCCTCGAGATCTCATCTTGGAGCCATCACCGACGCTCCGCCAGAGGGGGAATCCACCATGGAGGGCCTCTACATCAACTCCAAGGCCTCTCCAATGAGTTGTGAGTAGTTTACCACAGACCTTCGGGTCCATAGTTATTAGCTAGATGGCTTCTTCTCTCTCTTTAATTCTCAATACAAAGTTCTCCTTCCTCTTCTTGGAGATCTATTCGATGTAAATCTTTTTGCGGTGTGTTTGTCGAGATCCGATGAATTGTTGGTTTATGATCAAGTTTATCTATGAGAAATATTTGAATCTCCTCTGAATTCTTTTATGTGTGATTAAGGTATGTTTGCAAGTCTCTTCGAATTATCGGTTTGTTTGGCCTACTAGATTGATATTTCTTGCAATGGGAGAAGTGCTTAGCTTTGGGTTCAATCTTGCGGTGTCCTTTCCCAGTGACAGCAATGGCATCAAGGCACGTATTGTATTGTTGCCATCGAGGATAAAAAGATGGGGTTTATATCATATTGCATGAGTTTATCCCTCTACATCATGTCATCTTTCTTAATGCGTTACCCTGTTCTTTATGAACTTAATACTCTAGATGCATGCTGGATAGCGGTCGATGTGTGGAGTAATAGTAGTAGATGCAGGCAGGAGTCGGTCTACTTGTCACGGACGTGATGCCTATATACATGATCATGCCTAGATAATCTCATAATTATTCGCTTTTCTATCAATTGCTCGACAGTATTGTTCACCCACTGTAATAATTATGCTATCTTGAGAGAAGCCACTAGTGAAACCTATGGCCCCTGGGTCTATGTCTTATCATATAAGCTTTCAATCTACTTTTATTTGCATCTTTACTTTTCCAATCTATATCATAAAATACCAAAAATATATTTATTTTATCATATTATCTCTATTCGATCTCACTTTCGCAAGTGGCCATGAAGGGATTGACAACCCCTTTATTGCGTTGGTTGTGAGTTCTTGTTTTGTTTGTGTAGGTGCGCGGGACTTCCGAGGAGCCTCCTATTGGATTTATACCTTGGTTCTCAAAAACTGAGGGAAATACTTACGCTACTGTGCTGCATCACCCTTTCCTCTTCAAGGAAACCAACGCAAGCTCAAGACGTAGCAAGAAAGATTTCTGACGCCGTTGCCGGGGAGGTATTCGCTCAAGTCAAGACATACCAAGTACCCATCAAAAACTCATCTCCATCGCATTACATTATTTTCCATTTGCCTCTCATTTTCCTCTCTCCCACTTCACCGTTGCCGTTTTATTCGCCCTCTCTTTCCCAATCTCCTCTCTCTTTCGCTTGCATTTTTGTTTGCTTGTGTGTTGGATTTCTTGTCGCGATGGCGTAAGATAATACCAAATTGTGTGATTTTTCCAATACAAATAATAATGATTTCCTTAGTACTCCGATTGCTCCTCTTAATGATGTTGAGTCTTGTGAAATCAATGCTGCTTTGCTAAATCTTGTTATGAAAGATCAATTATCCGGCCTTCCTAGTGAAGATGCCGCTACCCATATAAACAACTTTGTTGATTTCAGTGAGATGCAAAAGAAGAAAGATATGGATAATGATATTGTTAAATTGAAGTTATTTCCGTTTTCACTTAGAGATTATGCTAAAATTTGGTTTTCGTCTTTGCCTAAAAATAGTATTGATTCTTGGAATAAGTGCAAAGATGCTTTTATCTCTAAGTATTTTCCTCCCGCTAAGATCATCTCTCTTAGAAATGATATCGTGAATTTTAAACAACTTGATCATTAGCATGTTGCCCAATCTTGGGAAAGAATGAAATTGATGATTCACAATTGCCCTACTCATGGTTTGAATTTATGGATGATCGTACAAAAAATTTATGCCGGATTGAGTTTTGCTTCTAGAAATCTTTTAGATTCGGCCGCGGGAGGCACGTTTATGGAAATCACCTTAGGAGAAGCTATTAAACTCCTTGATAATATTATCGCTAATTATTCTCAATGGCACACCGAAAGATCTACTAGTAAAAAAGTGCATGACATAGAAGAAATTAATGTTTTGAGTGGAAAGATGGATGAACTTATGAAATTATTTGCTACTAAGAGTGCTTCTATTGATCCCAATGATATGCCTTTTTCTACTTTGATTGAGAATAATAATGAATCTATGGATGTGAATTTTGTTGGTAGAAATAATTTTGGTAACAATGCTTATAGAGGAAACTTTAGTTCTAGACCGTTCCCTATTAATTCCTCTAATAATTATGGAAATTCCTACAATAATTCTTATGATAATTTTAACAAGATGCCCTCTGATTTTGAGAATAGCGTTAAAGAATTTATGGTCTCTCAAAAGAATTTTAATGCTTTGCTTGAAGAAAAATTGCTTGAAGTTGATGATTTGGCTAGGAACGTTCATAGACTTTCGCTTGATGTTGATTCTTTGAAAACTAGATCTACTCCTCCTAAGCATGATATCAATGAGTCTCTCAAAGCTATGAGAAATTCCATTGATGAGTGCAAAGAAAGAACCGATAGATTGCCTGCCAAGAAAGATTGCTTTGTTAAGGCGTGTTCTTCTAGTTTCCATGAAAATAATGATGAAGATCTAAAAGTTATTGATGTGTCCCCTATTAAATCTTTGTTTTGCAATATGAATCTTGATAATGATGGGACTGGAAGTGAATCAACTTTAGTTAAAAAGCGTTCCGATGATTTGGCGTATTTTGATCTTGATGCTAAAATTGGTAAAAGTGGGATTGGATAAATTAAAACTTTAAATAGCATTGAATCCACTATCTTGGATTTCAAGGAATTTAATTATGAAAATTTTTCTTTAGTTGATTGTATCTCCTTGTTGCAATCCGTGTTGAATTCTCCTCATGCTTATAGTCAAAATAAAGCCTTTACCAAACATATTTTTGATGCCTCGATGCAATCTTATGATGAAAAACTTAATTTGGAAGTTTCAATACTAGAAAACTTAATGATGAATGGGAACCTACTATAAAGATTAAAATTAAAGATTATGAGTGTTATGCTTTGTGTGATTTGGGTGCTAGTGTTTCCACAATTCCGAAAACTTTATGTGATATTCTAGGTTTCCATGAATTTGATGATTGCTCTTTAAATTTGCACCTTGCAGATTCCACCATTAAAAAGCCTATGGAAAGAATCAATGATGTTCTTATTATTGGAAATAGGAACTATGTGCCCGTAGATTTTATCGTTCTTGACATTGATTGCAATCTTTCATGTCCTATTATTCTTGGTAGACCTTTCCTTCGAACGATTGGTGCCATTATTCATATGAAGGAAGGGAATATTAGATTCCAATTTCCATTAAGGAAAGGCATGGAGAACTTTCCAAGAAAAAAAGTCAAATTACCTTATGAATCTATCATGCGAGCTACTTATGAATCAAGTGCCAAAGATGGCACTACTTAGATCTATCCTCGCTTTTATGCCTAGCTTGGGGCGTTAAACAATAGCGCTAGTTGGGAGGCAACCCAATTTTATTTTAGTTACTTGTTTTTGCTTCTGTTTAGTAAATTTTTTTGCATCTACTTTCTGTTTAGATGTGTTTTCTTGTTTTAATTAGTGTTTGTGCCAAGTAGAACCTATAGGATAACCTATGGTAAGAGTTAATTTGATTCTGCTGAAAAACAGAAACTTTGTGCTGACGAGAAAAAATTCAATAAATCACATAAACATGCTTTTGCGTCGATTCTTTTTGCTGTAGATCAATAGAAAAATTGCCTAGGATTTCCTATTTTGTTAGGATTTTTGGAGTTCCATAAGTATTCGAAAGTTCCATAAGAGCTTGTTGCGAAGCAGTCTCCCACAGAGAATAAGAACAACTACAACAAGAAGAAGAAGAAGAAGAAGAAGAAGAAGAAGAGGAAGAAGAAGAAGAAGAAGAAGAAGAAGAAGAAGAAGAAGAAGAAGAAGAAGAAGAAGAAGAATAAGAAGAAGAAGAAGAAGAAGAAGAATTAAGCGCTGCACCAGTAGCAGGGCATTATGGATGGATGAACTATTTCCTCTCTTGTAAAAAAATTATCCCATCTCGGTGTATATTGATATAGATGGACTATTTCGATGGTGTGCATGTCTTTGGAACAGAGTAGTAGCATGGGTCCGCTTGACTATAAGGAACTATTTATCCGCATATATAGCTTTCTCTGCTACTCCTTCCAGTGATCGGTATGCAGTGCATGTGTCCGTAGACATGACAGCTTGTCCATGGAAGTTCAACTACGGCGACCATCACATTTCATCTCGCGATTCCCACGACGCCTCTCCAACCTACGACACCACGCCACCCGACGTGCGCCTCACCCCTCTCGGCCGCACCGCCCCTCTGCCTTTGTGTGCATGACATGTGGGCCACCTAAAATGCGGCGAGCATTAGGTTTCTACCACAGCCACCCGCGATTCCCATGCCGCCGCTCGAACCATGAAACCACATGTCCCCCGACCTGCGGCTCACCCCTCTTGGCCCCACTGCCCCTCTGCCTTTGGGAGCATTACATGTGGACCAGTCACCTATCGGGTCCACATGTTATTGACTAAAAGGTAGGTGTAATAAGGCGCTGAAGCTCAGTCCCGACGACCCTGAGAGGGAAATGTAACTCCTGTGCCAGGGCTTGTGGTGCTCCCGCAGCACGAACTCGTGCCAAACTCGAGATTTGTTTCTTTACTATACATGCACGCAACAATTTAATGGATTATGTGTACCATACAAAATAAGTCCCCTGGTTTGTCACCGTGAAGATGCGGTTAGAAAGGAGCACGTTGTCTTCCTACTCGTACGGCAACAAATCGGCCGCATACAGCATGGTCCGCCATTGACCGCCATGTGCAAGGTTCGTGCTATCTTTTATTTAATCTCACCGTGGTTCCATCGTACCAATTCATGCGGTGGCCTGTTGCATGGCTGATCCCAATGTTGGACAAAGGTTCTACGGGAACGGTGTCACCGTTGTAAATGTTGTGCAAATTGATGTTGGTACCCTACCGTACATATGCAAGCCAATCTCCACTCGCACCGAGCCTAGCCTATGAAACAGTGGGTAGGGGGAGAATCAGGAAATGGACACGGAAGTAGTCTTTAGAATGCATTTACTACGTGATCAAACTCCTCTTACCTGCTCATCGGAGGAAATCCGAGTGCCCCTCAACGTCGGCATCTCAAGGGGCATCAACTTGCAACCACGGCCACGCGCTACCGGAGAGACCCCCAAGGAAACATCCTCGTATGCTCCACGTAACATCAAGATGCATTTGTGTGAGTAGTTTATCTTGTGAGAGAAAAGGATGAACGAGGGAAGGCCTCTAGACATAGAGATGGACACTACTACTACCAATGTGCTGGCCCATGCGTTGCAATGGATCCAAACTAGTAGAATAATACTTGTTCACGTGCTTGAAATATAAACAGTCTAGTTTTGATATACATGTGTCAGTAGACACGACAGCTTGTCCATGGAAGTTGAACCACGGCGACCATCACGTTTCTTGTTTCTACCACTGCCACACCCACATGTGATTCCCACGACGCCGCTCCAACCCACGGCACGACGTCCCCCGACGTGGACATGGATCCTCTGACATGGCTAGCACTGCCTTACCTGCCTTTTTCTTCACGGTGTGGACCCGCGCTTATGGGTCCCACATGTCGATGATAGAATGGTAGGATTGTTCGTGCCCTCATCCCTCTCGCCCCACCGCCTTCCGCTTTGTGTGTATGACATGCGGGCCAGTTGAACTGCGGCGACCATCAACTTTCTACCACAGACACACCCGATTGGACGCGGTTTGCTCGCTTCCGCCGTCAGGTTCGATCCGTACTCCCGCACCATTGAATTTTCATCCAGCGGCTGTGACACATTTTCATCCGTACTCCGCCCGGTTCATCTCGAACGAGTGAGTCTCGAACCACGCCACCACCATGAGAATGACATGTGGGCCAGCCGCATTTAAGGTCCGCATGTCATTGACTCATAGGCCGGGCACTAAGCCACTGAAGTTCGGTCCCGTGGGCCCCGAGAGGGAAATGTAACTCCTGCGGTAGGCCTTGTGGTGCTCCCGCAGTACGAGCTCGTGCCAAAACTGGAATTTGTTTCTTACTACTACCAACTAGTACTAGTAAGGTACACGTGCATTGCACGCATGAGATTCTGGTGGTTTGTGCATTATGCTTCTACATGTGGAGTTTTCTGGATTCTAACATGTGGCAAAATCTGGTGGAATGTAAGGTTAGGCAAGTTTGATTAAATTAGGTGAGTGTTTGTTTCAAGCCACACCTTACGCAAGCCACACTAAGGCCCCACATGACATACAGACAAATAATATGGCGTGATTCCCTTAGGCTTGCCAACTTGTGGCTCTCATTTTGAAGAACTAATAACTTTGCCTAAGCTTAGTTGTGGCAAACTTAGTCATGAATTAAGTTCAACCATGGAGTCTTCTAGATTATACATGTGGCAGAATCTGGTGGATGATATCCAACGGCCAGTAGTGCTCGGATTTGCCATCTTTGTACCGTCGGATTGGCTTCATCCAACGACCAACTTCCAAAGTTTTTCACACACTATATACGGGGTATAGATATAGATGTGCCGGTCCGTTGATGGATCCAAAGTATATCTATTTAGTGGAGTGCACTCTAAACACATTATCTATTTATTTTTCTCTAACCTTCCGTAGCCATGCAACCAAGCCACATAAGCTTCATGGGTGCCCCCCACATCATATTATTCATACTACGTTGATAGAAAAAAAGATAAATGACCCAAAACAAGATCTTCCCATTTTTTGTTCCTCCGATGTTGTGCCGTGCACGTATCTACTAGTAGTTGTATAGTGGTAGTACTAGTAATATTGTATTAGGCTGGTCGTAATGGTAGTATCATAGCTAGTATCATGCATGCGAACTAGGCAATTTTGATGAGGTATCATAGCATTAAATGAAGAAAGAGAGGGTGTAGTATCATATCATGATACCGTATCATATTAAATGCTATGCTACTTTGTGTCATGCATGACAATAAATAGAGTACAACATGATACTAATATATGATACTATGCATTAGGGAGGTAGTATCATACACTAGTATCATATGCATGATACTAGTACCCAGCACATATGCACGTGCGTTGCAGCGGGAGAGAGATTTTTTTTCTGAGAAGTAATGGCAAAGATAATTGATGTGTCGTCAGAAATAAGGATCTCCACAATAGTACGCGACAGAGGAGTTATGGTCTTCTCGCTGGACATGTATGACACGGGAAACCTTGATAGTGGTGGGGTTGGTCGAATTGGTGGCGAGCATTCAACTCATGCTTTTTTTCCTCCGGGTCTGCCTCTATCTTTGGGTTGTGCCTGCCTCCTCATTTGGTGGCTACGCGGCGACCAGTCTATCCTATGACCGTGTAACCAGGTGGATCATTAATTGCAACGCATCAATCCCATTTCATTAGCATGATCAGGCATGAATGCCCCTTCTTTTTGAGGGTTTATTCTCTTTGATTATCTTAGTGCTCAAGTTCCCATCATTTTGCTCTAATTAAGCCAAACAACATATTCTCGTTTATTGGCATGTACCCACAATTTCTTTCATTTATAGTCAACCAGCATAGAATGACCATGCACCGCCAACCAATGGCGAGAGTGAATATTTAAGAAAATACTATAGCGTAATAATAGAAATATTTTTTAATACTTTTGAACATTCTATAAATATTAATTGGCGAATATCTTGGAAACGTGAACAAATTTTTAAATGCAAAACAATTTTCAAAAGATGCGACAATTGTTTTTTTTAAATCCAATATTTTAGGAAAAACACAAAAAAAATTAGAAACATTAATAGTTTTTGAAATTCACAAAAAATATTTTAAAAACATGATAATTTTATATAAACAAAATTATTTTTGAATTTTTTTATCTTTTTAAAATTGGAACATAAAAAAATTGGAAAATATTTTCTTAAACAAAAATGTTATTTTGGATTTGTGAACATGTCACTAAAACTGGAATAGTTTTATATATGGAATACTTTAAAAATTTTAGTTTACTAAAATATATCTAAGAATTTTTTAAAAACACAAAAAAGAAAAAATGGTAAAATTTCAAAACATGGTTTTTTTAAACTTTCGAACATTTTTCAAATCCGAATTTTTTTTTTGAACTCTGACCATTTTTTTAATGTTAAAAAATTGAAATTCTGAATATTTTTGAAAATTTTTACTTGACAGAAAAAATATAAATAAAGATGGAAAAAAAGCAAGAGGAAATATAAAAGAAAAAGAGAAAGGAATAGAGAAAAAAGAAATAGAACATCTAAAAAGGGGAAACGGGCCGACCCAGTTTTAGGCGTCCTGTGGGCAGCTTCAACTATTTATCGCTTAATAAAACAAATGAGGTCTTCTAAACTACGTGGGCAATAATAAGTGCATTGGCTTCCCAACTACGTGGGCAATAATAAGTGCACTGGCTTCATTGGTCCGGATCGTATGCGGCCCAATTACAGAATTCTGGACAAATCTTTTTGCTTTTCTAGCGGATAGACGCATAAAAGTTTAGTACCACCTCGGATAGAGAGAAAAAAAACTTTCGAAGGTGAACGGATGAAAAAATTGGAGAAACGCACCTTGCTTTATTAGTAGGTATAGATATGATACTCCCCATTACAACCAGCCTTAGGAGTACAAACTCGGTAGTACTAGTAGGAGTAGTACTAGTACGGAATGCTCCTACTATATCAACGAGCCCCGTCTGACACAAAATTTCTTGGCTTCCGTGCTACAGCTAAATCTTCCCATTGTTTCTGTTTTCCAACTCGGCGGCGGGCGGGGTGTTGGTTTGCTCAACGGCGGTCCCACATGAAAGTGAAAATGCTAGTTAGAGTGATGCATATAATTAAGCAAAGGGGTCGCACATGTACGGTATTGACTGGAACGAGAATGCAACAACACAATAAGAATTAAGGCCACGATGATGCGATCGCAGTGGTGGTTACAGAAGGCAAGAAGAAAGATGGATCCACGAACGTACGACCTCCTCCTCCTCAACTTAGTGCGCCGGGCCACCGACCGGGCGCTAAGGAGCGGGCGGCTTTTGTGGCGAGGTCAGGTGCTTCTCAACAAAGGCATCCAAGGCTTCCGGCCCGGTTGAGGAAGGCCAACATCGTAGCGTCTTCACCGGCCTTGTAGATACCTATGTACACGATTTGCTCAGACGCTGCGGATGTGTAGGTCGACGAATTCTTGCAGGGCAAGGCGCCTCGCGGCGAGCGCGACCTCCAGGTGGACATTCTTCGTGGCGTCAGCGGGCAGTCGCAGGGCCACGAATGCTTGAAAGAGGTTCTGGCCATGGAGGCCGATTAGGTTGGCAGGAAATGAGGAGCCCGGGTGCGCAGGCTGGAGGACTACGGTGATGTCGTCCGCGAGCTTCTTGAGGACGGTGAACTTGTTGCTGGTGGCAACGATCATCTGGTCCAACTGAGAGTCGTAGTTGGCGTCGACGACGGCCATCCACCAGCCGGTCTCGAAAACCGTCTGGAGACGATCCTCGGCGCCATGCCGCAGGCCGGCATCGTGGACCATCTTGTGCAGCCGCTGGCCGCTCAAGCGCATCGCCGCCATGGGTCTGGAGTGATCTCTTTTGCGCTTAGTGTAGGTGCTTAGGCAAATGCTTAGGTGCGTACGATGTGGTAGATGCATTGGAATGGAGGGGCGCCTTTATATGATGGCAATGAGGGCAAACTGCGTTTTATTCACATCGTGCAACCTCTTTTCCCGGACCTCCTCCCATTATTTCTCTCATGCATTAATTGAAGGAGGATGCATTGGCAATTCAACATATCGGGAACCGCTACTCCCTCCCTCATCTGCAATAAAGCCGTATCGGGAACTGCGCTGCCCGCTGTCAAATCGAATACTCCCTCCGTCTACTAGGTGAGTACTAAGTCATCTTACGAAAACAAAAATAGTACTAGTAAACACATAGGCGTGGTGCATTAAATCTTACGTTGTTTCTTATTTTTCGACATAAATAGAGGAATCAACCAAGAAGAGATGTGGGGCTTGTATGCATATGATACTAGTGTATGATACTATATCCGTAATGCATGGTATCATATAGGACTACATTTATTTCCATGCATGACACAAAGTATTATATGATACTCAAGCTCTTATTTCCTCATTTAATTCAATAACACCTCATCAAAATTGCTTAGTTGGCATGCATGATACTACCTATGATACTCCCAATACGACCAGCCTTAGTATCATGTAGTACTTTATTTATTGCCATGTACATGACACATAGTTCAGAGCGCTCTCTATATGTACCACCTTTTTTTATTTCAAGTTTTGCTCCATGGTGCAATCCATCGATACTACAGTACTACTGTACAAAAGTGGAGTATATACATTTTTTAAAAGGCTAGAGGGCGGGGCAGTCTAGCTCGGTCGGTTTCACCAGAGGTGAGGGCCTTTGTGATTTGACGGCTCATTAATGCTGTCAAATCGAATAGTACTGCGCCGCCCGTTGCACGCCCGGCGCCTCCATTAAATCCGTTCGTTAAACCCGCATGCAAACCGAGAATCCTACTCTGGCCACACGTCCGTTCATGAGTGGGCCGAAATTAAACGCAACACCGGCCGAGCTCCTCCCGTTCGCCCTCAGTATAAACGAGGCCAGACGCCTGCCAAGCTCCTACCGTTCGTCCTCTATTACACGAGGCCAGACAGACAACAGGTAAGAATCGCACCCCTCCGCCGCTCCCCCATCTCCTCCTTCACCATTTTCTCCACCCTTCTGATGGCTTCCGATGAGCCGTTCTCCGGCATATTACCTGGCTGGGTAGTTGGCCGATCCCTCCGTATACGGTTGAGGCCGCTCGGTGCTTCACCATCCTCGCTTGGCCCGACGGAGCCAGTTGCCGCCCCAAGCAGGTGCGTGGTTCAGCAACTCGCCGCTCCAGTTCAACTCGATGAGGAGTGGCGAGTTGCTCCACGCAGGCACGGCGGCGAGCACGCCGGTACGGGAGTCGTCGCTGCCGCGTCGTACCATGCCACCAGTGTTTGTGGTGGCCGCGCCTCCCGTGCCTGCGGCAGCGCCATGCAGGCAGAGACAGAAGCCGGGGGCATGGAGAGCGACGAGTCGGTGGCCAGCTTCTCCGTGTCCGCCGCCATCATCGAGGAGAAGTAGAACACGGGAGGCCGCCGCCACTTGGGACCCATGAAGGCCACCGCCGAGGCGACGACCACGGATTCAGGTGGTTTCTTTGCTACTTCGTCTCTTCCGAGGACCTTCTCGACCCCGCAAGTGTCTGACGGACATGAGGAAGACAAAGGGATCCGCGGGCGGCCATTTGGAACTAAAATAAGTCTAGATATATCCATTTCTAGGACAAGTATTTCCAGGCGGATGGAGTACTAATTATACAAGAGCCAAATTGGCACCTCTTAGTTCATGTAAATGTAATGAAATCCATCATGTTTATACGAAGATCCGGCTTTTTTATACGAAATCCTTCATGCTTATATGAAATCAGTCCATGTTTGCATGAATTTCATCTGGTTGGTTAGAGTTTTAAAAATGTATGCCGCTGGCGTTTCATGTCGTCCTCCGCGGAAGGAAGCGGGAGGAAATTTGCTGGCTGCCGTTGGAAATGCTCTTTATGCTGGAAATAATAGAGTGAGATCCAATCCATTTGGGTTAATTGCCTTTACGATTGTCCCTCTATAAAAAGTTAATTGCATGTACAGTGTACACGTGACTTGCAGGGTGGCTACAACTTCGCATGTAAAGTTAAAAAGAAACAAGTCCATCCTTAATCTTGTATTCTAAGTACTCTGTGGGTTCCACTGTCGGTACAGTAGCGAAAGAAGTATATATTAAATAAGTAGAGTAATATATAATATAAAAATCTAAAGTTAAAAGACAGAATTCAAACTCATGTCATCGCATTGCGAGCATCCGTCGCTAACCAGCCCAGCACATTTTTGTTCTAGACCATGCTGGAGATATATCTCCATGTCTACTCTTATATATACTCCATTCGTTCCTAAATATTTGTCTTTTTCAGATTTCAAATGGACTACCACATACAGATGTGCATGTAGACATATTTTAGAGTGTAGATTCACTCATTTTGCTACATATGTCTTTTCAGGAAGGGGTCAGATTTGTCCTTGATTTATTTATGAGGTATCCAGATGGCACTGCACCGCCAAGAAAAGAGGGTAACATCAAAATTATGGACTACTTTTTTGAGTATGTTGGTAAGGTCCAGTCATAGTCACTTGTTGAAATCTCTAAAGACAATATTCTCCGTCTAGAAATACTTGTCATCGAAATGGATAAAAGGAAATGTATCTAGATGTATTTTAGTTTTAGATACATCTATTTTTATCCATTTTGATGACAAGTATTTTCGGACGGAGGGAGTAGAAAACAGAGTAGGTGATGATGGTGTGTGTGCCATCCTGCTATATAGGCCGTCGGATTTATATCTAACGGATAGGAAAGAAACTATGGCAATTTTGCAAAAATATACCAACACGACTCTCCACGTTCGCAAATAAGGCCTTCCCTCGATCAGCCTTTTCTCTCACAAGATAAACTACTCATACAAATGCATCTTGATGTTCCGTGCAACGCACAGGCAGCTAGCTAATTTCGTTTAAAATAGTTGCTCTGATAAATGGGTGGAAGTGATATATTTTATGTCTACCCCGAATGATTTTAGATTCACTAGTAGTAACAAAGAAAAGGTTGCCTTGTTAGTTAACAGAAAACATGGTGAAAACTATCACATGAGGTCGATAAAAACAGGTCACACTGGGTTCAGCATCATCGTCACTATAGCTGTGCGCGCGCGAGAAGTCTACATATCGAGGGGGCTACCGAGCGAGGCACCGAGACACAATGTTTGAGAGAGAAACCAATTGACAAATTATGATCAGATCGAGTTGTCACCCTTCTGCTGTCATTGTTGGGGGAGGGAGGAGGGAGAGAAAGACGTATCGAGAGTGTTCGTGGAAGGCAGAGAGGCACAACTAGTGAGTGTGTGTGTGTGTGTGTGTGTTTGAAAGAGGAGTAGATAGATTATTATCAAGATCGATGTGCCACCCTACTCCTTCGGTTCCGGGTAGTGTGTGTGTGTATGTTTGAGAGAGAATCCAGTCGATAGATTAGTATCAAGATCGAGGTGTCATCCTACTCCTTCGGTGTCAGGTAGTGTGTGTGTGTGTGTATGTTTTAGAGAGAAGCCAGTCGATAGATTAGTATCAAGATCGAGGTGTCACCCTGCTCCTTCGGTTTTGGGAAGTGTGGGTGTGTGTGTGGGGGCGGGGGGCAGTGACACTCACATATCTCTACTCTTATAAAAAACAGAGTTGGTGATGATGGTGTTCCTGCCATCCTGCAATATAGGCCATCCGATTTATATCCGACGGACAGGAAGGAAAATATGGCAATTTTGCAAAAAGAAACCCACACCCCTCTTCGCATTTGCAAATAAGGCATTCCCTCGTTCATACTTTTCTCCCACAAGATAAACTTCTCATACAAATGCATCTTGATGTTCCGTGCAACGCATGGGCATCTTGCTAGTAGGGAGAAGGAGTTTGTGACACATATCTAGCTATATTAAGGGATAGGTAGATAGCATATGTGTGAGAGACATTATTATACTTTGAGACATTAGTGGCTGCGGGTGGGGCGGAACTAAAGGGGTGGGCGTGTTAGACATAGAGAGCGTGTGTGTTTCTGTGAGAGACTTGTAGGACGGGGTAGAAAGACGAATTTAACTCGACGGAGGGAGAGAAATACACGGCGCGTGCGTGTGTGATTCCGATGCCCACAGGGAAATGAGATATGTATGCGTGTGAGAGAGATTGCACAATTCATTCACGTATCACTATCTAGCGATCGTGGACGTGCATCGCTTGAACATAAGTCAATATCTACTTCAGATCGTGGGCCAAAGGTACAATATCGATTTAACGCTGTAAAGATTGGACACTCACATATCACATTTTTTTCTATTTAAATAAACCTTTTCAGTTGTGCATGCCAAAGTTACAATGATGTTTCTTCAAACAACCAATGTAGCTATCATGCACATGCACCATTGTTACTCTTGCATTCAAATTCATTAGTCTTGGATGATTTAAGTTTCTATTTTGAAGTAATATATGTAATATTCATATATGAATTCAACGGGTATGCAATTTATGAAGTGGAGGCTATGTAATCATATGAGGTAACACTTTTAAGTAGCTAACTACAATATCCATTTCTTTTTGTGCACCTCTACACTAACACGTCAATGCATTATGTTTAAAGTAAATAACAAATGGCACCAAATTATCTATTTACACGAGAAATACAAAAGGCTGAGCGTTTGATCCTTTTTTTTAGAACGCGCCACTACACCCGTACGATTGGCCGCGCCCGTGTGAACGTCCAAGTTATCAGCGCATCATCCCGAGTTATTGTCTATTTTTTTTGGGGTGGACTTCACACCAGTTATTAACTGCTGACGCGTGCCCCGTGTACACAGTCTAGAATGACCTTCCCGCTAGCACGGTCCAAAATTAGTTGAAACTGGATACGAACGATCCCGCGGGCGGCAAAATCTCCCGCCTCCTTCTAAAATTTCCGCCACCTTAGTCTTTAGCATGTGAAATCCCCCTTTTGTCCTTGGTGCATGGAGACCAACAGTTACAATACCGCCTCATCTACATGATAGGTCGGGGCTGCTTTGGTAACTTCCGTTCCCCGACTACACGACACCCCCATTTCCTCTCCCCCACCCGCAAAAACGACAAACACCACAACACCAGAGCATCTTACATCACGCCGTCTGCATTTCATCGCCTCTTTCTCCTCCCGCCTCAAACCCTAGACTGCTCATCCACCGACGTACCATAGCCCATTCACTTCCAACAAGCGCCCACCTCGCCGGATCTGCTTTTGCGGCCGCATCTACCCCTCCCACCTCCCCTAGAAACAAGTAGACTGCTCATCCACCACTGTACCACAACCCATTCAGTGTAGGCCTTGTCCACGGCACCGGATCTGCTTCGCCGGTACTCTAATCAACCGTCGCGCATCTGCAGCGGCTCATTTGTACTCCCCACCGGAGACGCTTCGTCCACACCCCCCGGAGCAGCCCCACTGACGCCCCCGTCAACGGCCTCTGATCCTCTTCGCCGACACCATCCTCAACCCTACCGGAGCCGCTTCGCCGACACCATCGTCAACCCTACCGGAGTATCTTAGCCTATACCATTCTCAACCCTATCGAGGCCGCTTTGCCAACTCACAAGTCCACGGCCTCAGATTCGTTTCCTCGCACCCTCATCCAACTTACCGAAGCAGCTTCTGACGCCCCGTCCACGGCTGCAGATCCGCATCGTCGACACCACCCTTAACCCAACCACCGGAGCAGCTTCTGACGCCCCGTCCACGGCCAAAGATCCGCATCATCGACACCATCCTTAACCCAACCACCGGAGCAGCTTCTGACACCCCGGCCCATGGTCAGCAGATCCGCGGCCGTCGACACCATCCTTAACCCAACCACCGGAGCAGCTTCACCTACGCCCTCGTCCACGGCCACAGATCCTCTTCGCCCACACCGTAGTCCACCCTACCGGAGCCGCTCCACAAACACCCTACTCGACGGTTCTAGATCTCCTTACCGGACCCCGACAGCCAGCGCAGCGTCATCACCCTCGACGTTTCTAACCCGATTCCCACCGTCTGGAGAGAAGCCAAGCACCCGCCACGGCCTAGGTACTTGTCACCTTTAAACCCGTCCAGCATCACCTGCCCGATGCACTTCAAATATACTAACCAGTCCCTATTGCCTGTTATGTAGTTGGCAAAAACTACAAGGAAGATGTTTCTTCTGGATCTAACAGCTTGGTGAACCAAGATCCTGGACTAAGGCATTGCTATGATCTTGTAAGCACGTCTCTCTCTCTTGTATTGTTCTCAGGCTCGCCAAATAAGGTTTTGCTAGGATTTTCACCAAGAATCCCTTTGTGCAGATAATGATTTCTACTACTGGCTGCTAAATTAGATATGTAGATGTCATACATGATACTACCTCGCACTGCTCCTAAATATAAGTCTTTTAGAGATTCCACTATAGGCTACATACGGAGCAAAATGAGTGAATCTACACTCGAAAATGCATCTATATACATCTGTATGTGGTCCATACTGGAATCTCTACAAAGACATATATTTAGGAACAGGGGCAATACATTACACAAAATCGTAGGTGGCATGTAGGAATTCCAAAGGCACTACATTAGGCTCCTTAGAGTGCATGCTAGTCCAGCATACAGAGTCATGGCTAGTTTATGGTACGCACACAATCGTTAATTGGTGGTTTAAATATGCGCAAGGGATATGCAATGTAGTATCATGTAGAGATGTCTGAAATTAGCCGTGTCAATTGCAGATACGGTTACACAATGAAAAAGTACAAGATGTATGTGGCAATTTCATGGAACATCGCAACAAAAGGAGAGGCAGCGGTGAGCCTATACAGTGTGCTATGGTATGTCACTCCTCCATTGCAATCATCATGACATGTTATTTGTATGCCAGTTCTATTAGCCAGGTTTCTTAGGGATGCTTATTACGAGTTATCCTAAGAAAATAAGCACCTGTGAATATAAGCTCCATGTAATACGCCAACCAGTTCTTTTCATTATGCTTTCAGCTTATCTTTGGCATGACCAAAGGAAAGTCTAGATTGCATTATATATTTTTCATTTTGCTGCCCATATGGAAATTAATTTGACTTGCAAACATCACAAATTGAACCCATGCAGTAATTAATATGATAGGAAAACAGACCATCACTATTTGCTCAAAATGCAAATACAAAGATACCATCTACTTGGCACAATCTACTTTGGTCAATGTTTTCCATAGAGATCCCATTGCCTAATTTAAACGAAGAACGCATGACCCACATTTAAATGAAGAACAATTATTTATTGAAATTTGATGGTCCAAGTGGCTGGTTATTATCATATAGCGGCACCACCTGAAAGCATCATATAGCAGCAGCAGCAGCTCATAGCAACTCATGATATAGCAGCAGCAGTCTGCAATTCATCATATACCAGCAGCAGCTCATAGCAATTCATCATATAGAAGCAGCAGGATCAGCTCATAGCAATTCATCATATAGCAGCAGCAGGAGCAGCTCATAGCAATTCATCATATAGCAGCAGCAGGAGTAGCTTGTAGCAACTCATCATAGAGTAGCAGCAGCAGCTCATAGCAATTCATCATATAGCAGCAGCAACTCATAGCAAGTCATCATACAGTAGCAACAGCTCATAGCAATTCATCATATAGCAGCAGCAGGAGCAGCTCATAGCAATGCATCATATAGCAGCAGCAGAAGCAGCTCATAGCAAATCATCGTATAGTGGATCATAATGAAAATTTGGCAAAAAATCAGAGGAGATCCTCACCTTGTTGGATGAGCTCATCCTTCAACACCACCTCAAGGCCATGGCCTGGGAGGAGGGCAGGGGAATCAGGTGCCTTCTGCCGCAGTGTGGCATTAGCCGTAGTTGTGCAGCGCCCGCCGGAGTAGTGTGTTGGACGAACAACAGTGGAGCAGCTGCTGGAGACCATGAGAATGAGGGGCGGCGCCAGAGGGAGGAGCAGCCAGGGAGATTTGCCCCTATCCGCTGGCCATTTAGCCTAGCTGGACATAGCATCGTTGAGGAGCAGGACAGATGGGACCAGTGGCGACGGCTCGCTGGAGGAACCCTAGTGCTGTAGGCAGGGGATCGAGGTAGAGGGAAAGGGGAGAGGAGATGCAAGCGGGCAGGGCAATGAATGCTTGCCTGTTTGTTTTTACTTGAGGGTCAGGTGTGACACGCAAGGCCAAGAGTTGCATTTTGAGTGTAATATAGGCAGATAACAGAGTCATTTCACTATTCCCCTTCCCTTCAATTTTTAGTGAGGTTCTACTACCCGAAACACCCCCCTCCAAAGCGAAATTAGTTAAGCCCAAGCCCAAGCCCATAACTCAACAATGACTTCTTTACATCTTTTATGGCTTATTTTGACAATATGCCCTGAAAAGGCGGAATCGAACTGGCCCTTAACCTGCAATTCAATTGTGCGTGCAATGATGAATCACTCCTACCTGCTATCTGTACATTTAGGCATCATCATACATGGCATAACCTAATACATGTGCATTCCATTGTAGAATCTGGAATATGAAACGTTTATGTTAGTTCATACGTTGCACATGATGTTTAAATGCCCGTTAAATCTGGTCAGTCAAGTGATGGTCTTTAAGCCTCCTTCTTTGCTTCTTTTCTTGATATGTAAGATTTGCTCACACATCTGTTCAATTGCTTGTTTGCATCAGCCAGCCATACTAGGACTGTTTGCTTTGATTACTTGTTGTTCTTGACCTAACACTCTAACAGAGCTTGTCAACGATTTAAACACTAAGGGCTGCTGTAGTGGGGCCTTGTCTAACTCATAGGTGACATAAAGGTTTGGCTGTACACTACAGTAGGCTCTCCAAGAGTACCTGGAGATCCATTTCGAAGGTATGCCTAGTTTTTACATAGTGCATAATTAGTTAATGCTCATTTCATTGTGTGCATGTGCATGAGATGCTGAATTTTTCATTTTGTTGTTTTGTTTTGTTATAATCTCATCCTTTTGTGTTCACTGCATCGGAAAGTATGCATATTTATCTTCCAAGGAGACGAGTAACTAGTTTGTTTCACCTTGCAGAGGGGGTGCAATGAAGATAAGATTGAGGATTTCCAAGTACAAGATGTTAGGAAGGAGCCTTGCAAAAGAAGTGGGAGCTGTGCTGAGCCTCTTCAACCTGCTAAGGTAAGTCACTGTATGCAACTCAACAGTTCAATTCCTTGTTTGTTTCAGGCATAGTTAATTTTCTCTTTTCAATTGCTTTATTTGTCCTCACTTAATGAGATGCCCAAATAACTATGCCTGATGTTCGGTAGTTGTATCACTATTAGTTGACATACTTAAAGGCGTTACCATTTAATTACTCTGCCGAAGTGTGCCTGAAGCTTTGAAGTCTATTAACCAACTATTATTGCATGAGGCTCACAATCTAGTTTATACTACGGTAATGATTGCATAGTTTTGCCTGCTATAGTATGTTTGTATGAAACCCTCTGCTGTTCATTATGCTCCCTAAGACTTTAATTGAGGTACAGAATGGCCAACTGCTTGCTTACTTATACGCAACGTGCTGTCTAAATTTGTAACTTGTCTATGTTTTCGATTGGGCCCCAACATCATGCTCCTCTAGTGAGCTAAGAGGGATTTCTGTATGCAGGCTGCACAGACTATCTTTTTTATAATTTTTAAAATATCAGCTGCTTATGCTTCATGACATGTAACATTTTTTTTGTGAAAGTGACAAGTAACATTATTGTTAGTCCTGTTTTGCCATGTAGTACAAAATAGTGTCTTGTTCGCTTCAGTATTGTAACTATATTTTTGCCCTAGTCATGTGTACTTACAGAAACATTTTAGGATGAAGTGACATCAACACAAAAATTCTGAGCAAAGGCGGCATGGTCAAGCATCGAATGATTATGGATTGGAATTGGAATGTGCTGATGTTCTCGAGCATCAACTAGAGGTGGCAAGACAACGTGTACATGATTGTCAACGAATAATCAACAAGTTGAGACTGGACATGCATGTATTAGATGCAGGAGTCAAAAAAATGAAACAAGACACCGAGGTAACCATGTAGGAATTGGAGATTTTGCAGACTGAAATTTGTGCTATCTGAATCCAGCCAATCCTATTTCCTGAAGAGATTATAGTTCAAATGGAGTTAAGTTGATGCGCGTCCATGATATATGAGCTGTATTTGCCCAGTGTATGTAATTTGTTGTTTGTGTATGATTTATTATCACCTATGCCGAACCATAATGCCCAGTGGGTATAATCGGCTGTAATTTCTTTATTGTATAGTGTAGGATTATTCTACCTTTCTATGCCTTGATCTCTTTGTTGTATAGTGTATGCTTTTTAGAGGTGATAGTATTGAGTAGGATAATTCTTTGAATATGCTATATCGTTCAAACGGGGGCCAACTCGCCCGACCATGGCCCTTCACGGGCCGTCGGATCCATGGGCCTTCTACGTCTCACATGATCCATGGGCCTTCTACGTCTCGCAGGATCCATGGGCCTTCTACGTCAAGCAGGATCCATGGGCCTTGTACGTCACGTAGGATCCATGGGCCGCCGACTCATTTATGGGTCTTGTACGGGCCTTTAATGGGCCGTAGATGGGCCTATAATGGAAATCGTACGTTTTATGGGCTGACCATAACGGGCCGTTAATAGGCCGTATTTGGTGATGCTATGAAAATGTCCCAACAGACTAACGGACCACAAACGGACCGACTGTAACGACGGGCTGAATTTGGCCCACAAGCAGAAAATGACAGTAACGGGCCATAAGTAACCGAATGCTGCAAATGAGCCCAAGAATAAATGTGCCCTCAGAAGGCCGAAAGTTAACTTGGGCTGGAAATGGCCCAATGTAATAACCGCCTGCTAATGGGTATAAAGTGTTACACTGTTCATTACGGGCCAGGTTCACCACAGCCGTTAATGGGTGTAAAGTAATACAATCGCTCATTATGGGCCGCCAAATAGGGCCACTAATGGGCCAAGAGTTACAAAGGGCCTCATATGGGCCGAAAGACATCATGGGCCATTCATGGGCCAGAAGTGCAAACAGGCTGGAATCATATTGGATGGCCCAGATGACGCTACTGGGCCTAATTCGCATAGGGCATAACGGGCCTTGGGTTAGCGGGCTGTAAATGGGCTATAAGCTAACATGCCGTTAACAGGCTTTCCATGGGCCGGCCCGCTAGCTTTTGACCAAGTCAAATGGGCCGGCCTTTTCACAGGAATGGGCCATCGTTGTTATGCCACGTGTCGACGTATCATAGGCGCCTTCCGCCCAAAGGAGTGGATGACATCTGCCCCAATGATGAGCCGACACGCAGTTTGCTCCACCAATGATGATTTTACACATGGAAAATCCCCATTGGTCGGGCTGTTAACGGGTTATCGGATCCCAAACCCGACCCGATAGCTTAACGACGTTCCGCTATGGTGGATGCCACGGTCGGTCACCCTTGACGAAAAGCACTTCGCGGACGCGATTTATCGTCATGGAAGTGGACACTTCCGTGATGATAATTTTGGTAATGTCATGGAACACTTCTACGACAAAGACAGTATGACTATCTTGATTCTGTCATAAATTTGTCAAGGATGTACATGCATGACAAAAAACGCGACCTACTGTGACAAACACGTATCATCACGAAAGTGTATTTTTTTGTAGTGAGTAGAGTCTATCATTGAAAGAATCCGAACTCGCCCAAGCTCTCCGGACCGCGAATGAGGCTCGGGAGGAAGCCCAGGCTGCGCTGAAGGATATTCAGGAGGCGCGGAAGATTGTGGTTGGTAAGGGTTTTTTTTGTTCAAAGCGCCTTTAGCTTTCGCAGGGAAGATTCATGGTGACCCATTGAATCCTGATATTTTAAGGGGCATTTGCGGATTTGCCGCGCAGAATATCTGATGCTGCCCAATTCTGCCAAGCTGAGAAGAAGGAAACTGCGGAGAAGCTCTTCTAGTCGCAGTATTTAGCGCCGAATTATCCGCTGCCATTTGTCGACCAGCTCAAACAGCTGATCGAACTGCATCAGGCGGCCAAACTAGCCCTGAAGGATATGGTTATCCGGCTGTGGCCCGCCGAGCCTATACTGAGCAGTTTCTTTGGGCCCGTGAAGCGGATTGTGAGGGCCTGCCCTCGGCTGGACGTCATTAAGCGGTCGGTTTGCATAGAAGAGGCACGAAATTGCACTGGGGGAAGCTTGATGCTGAGAAGCTGATGACCGAGGGGCCGCCAGAGGGGAAGGAGCACCGCAAGCTCGAATTATATTATGATGGTGTCCTGAAAGGGGCCCGCCTCGTGGCTGAGCAATGTATGAAAGACATTATTTTTCCCTGAAATCAGTTGTGCTATCCTTTGTAAGGCAAAATAGAGTCACTTATATGTAGGTGCCTGTTATGTGTAAATTTTATTCCTGTGCGGCCATTTTAATATGTTAGTCTTGAGAGTTGGCCAGTCGTCGGCTTCTTCCCCCACGTAGGAATTAAGGGGGTTTTCGGGATACACCTGAACACACTTTATCCCATTCTTGGGTCCGTGAAGGAGGTGTTCAGCAAAGCGAACCAGGCAATCAGACTATAGGGCTTTATTACTCTCACTTAGCCATGGGAATTCGAGTATGGGAGGCGCAACCCCTGGTGTTCGGAAGACCGCACGGGGGGCTCTAATAGCACCTAATCGGTGGACCGATCCTTCGCACGCTGCATTTTATTATGGCATTATGCAGAAGAAATCCTCAAAGATTTTACAACCTCTCGAACAGCTGACCAGCTCTCGCCTTATCATGACAAATGGCCGCTTTCATCGAGGTGTTCGTCCGCGTAACCGGACACAATCGCAGTAGTTCTCCCAGCTACCTTAGCCGATATTGCGGAACGTAAGGTACCAAAACGTGGGAGCCGGGCAAACCCAACCAATGACCCAAGACATGATTCGGAGCTGATGCATATAATGCTATAAGTTCGGGGTGCCGAACGGCCAAGAAGGTGTTCGAACTTTAGTCGCCGTAGTACGGGTGCACGGAAGCCCCTGGCATTCAAAGGCATAACATGATGTTCGGATGCCGTTATGACAAAATTTGATTTTGAGAAATATTAGTAGATAAGCGTCAAATGACTCTACATGCCGTATTTAAGTAATACGTCTATGCGTATGAGTACGGTTTATGTTATAAAAGAGAGGCATGACGACATAACCTGTTGGGGCCGGGCGGTGGTTGGCTGTGCGCGAGTCCGGAGAATATTCGGATTGTATTCAGGTGGGGTGGAGATTCCCCCTGTGTGCGTTCGAGCTGATTCCAAGTCGCCGGTCCAGTTATGCGAGAGGGCGAACCTGGAAATAATGCTTTAAGAGGCGTGTGTGAGCAGTGGCTGAGCCGTGGATGTGATCCATCCGGCTTATGCTGAAGGATCTGTACGAGCTATGGTTAGGCTAGGGTATCATGAAGTTTTCCCCGAGGGTTATCTCCCGTTGCCTCATCGTCGTTAGTTTCCTTGGGAGTATCCACCATATATATATCATATGAAGAGGTGGCAGTCCAGCGCCCTGTGAGCGTTGGTTCCTGTTCTTCTCCCGCATCATCGTCTACACCGTCGATGTCTTCGGAATCGAAGTCAAGCACGTCGGTCAAGTCATCGACCGTGGCTATTAAGTGGGTGGTGGGTGGGTAACGAATTTCTTCGTCGCCTGCTTCCCACTCGAGCCGGACATAGTTCGGCCAGGAGTCTCCTGACAGAGAGAGAGACTTTAATGAGTCTAGCACGTCTCCGAAGGGTGAGTGCTGAAAGATATCCGCATCGGTGAATTCCATGACTGGAGCCCAGTTAGATTCGATGGGCACGGATGCGCGCGGTCCGGAACGCATGACCGGAGATGAGTCTGAGGGCCCGGAGACACCGATTCCTTTAGGAGAGGAGTCTATGTTCGGCTCCAACGCCAGGGAGTGTGCGGCCTCTGGGGCGGGGTCCATCCGCCCGTCCTCGGAAGGCACGACCTTCTCTGGAATGAAGTCCGGAGTTGTAGCAGGTGCGATGTTCCGAATACTGTCCGACTGCAGATCTAGGTCATGCACGTCATGATTGTTCGGCACTCCTGATACGGGCTCGAATCCGTCGAAGATCAAGTCTCCGCGGATGTCGGCAGTGTAGTTTAGGTTTCCAAACATGACCTGATGGCCAGGGGCATAGCTATCAATCTGCTCCCGATGGCCAAGCGAGTTGGCCCGCAGTGGGAAGCCGCCGAGCATGAAGATCTATCTGGGGAGAAAAGTCTCATGCAGGACGGTGTTGTTGAAGGTTGGAGAAGCCATCTAGCGTTACCGCGACAACACAGAGGAACTCTCAATGAAAGCACCAATGTCGGTGTCAAAACCGGCGAATCTTGGGTAGGGGGTCCCGAACTGTGCGTCTAAGGCTAATGGTAACAGGAGGTTGGGGACACGATGTTTACCCAGGTTTGGGCCCTCTCGATGGAGGTAATACCCTACTTCCTGCTTGATTGATCTTGATGATATGAGTATTACAAGAATTGATCTACCACGAGATCAGAGAGGCTAAACCCTAGAAGCTAGCCTATGGTATGATTGTTGTTCTGTCCTACGGACTAAACCCTTCGGTTTATATAGACACCAGAGGGGGTAGGGTTACACAGAGTCGGTTTACAGAGGAGGAGATCTACATCCGAATCGCCAAGCTTGCCTTCCACGCCAAGGAGAGTCCCATCCAGACACGGGACGAAGTCTTCTATCTTTGTATCTTCATAGTCCAACATTCCGGCCAAAGTATATAGTCCGGCTATCCGGATACCCCCTTATCCAGGACTCCCTCAAATACCCTACTTCCTGCTTTATTGATCTTGATGATACGAGTATTACAAGAGTGGATCTACCACGATATCGTAGAGGCTAAACCCTAGAGGCTAGCCTATGATTATGATTGGTCTTCCTGTCCTACGGACTAAACCCTCCGGTTTATATAGACTCTGGAGGGGGCTAGGGTTACACAGAGTCGGTTACAGAGAAGGAGATCTAACATCAGAATCTCCAAGCTTGCCTTCCACACAAAGGAGAGTCCCATACGGACACGGGGCGATGTCTTCAATCTTGTATCTTCATAGTCCAACAGTCCGGCCAAAGTATATAGTCGGGCTGTCCGGATACCCCTGTTGGAAATATGCCCTAGAGGCAATAATAAAAGGATTATTATTATATTTCCTTGTTCGTGATAATTGTCTTTTATTCATGCTATAATTGTATTATCCGGAAATCGTAATACACGTGTGAATACATAGACCACAACATGTCCCTAGTGAGCATAGTTGACTAGCTCATTGATCAATAGATAGTCATGGTTTCCTGACTATGGACATTGAATGTCATTGATAACGGGATCACATCATTAGGAGAATGATGTGATGGACAAGACCCAATGCTAAGCATAGCACAAGATCGTGTAGTTCGTTTTGCTAGAGCTTTTCCAATGTCAAGTATCTTTTCCTTAGACCATGAGATCGTGTAACTCCCGGATACCGTAGGGAGTGCTTTGGTGTACCAAACGTCACAACGTAATCGGGTGACTATAAAGGTGCACTACAGGTATATCCGAAAGTGTCTGCTATGCGTTGTCACAAATCAAGACTGGATTTGTCACCCAGACATGAGAGGTATCACTGGGCCCACTCGGTAATGCATCATCATAATGAGCTCAAAGTGACCAAGTGTTTGGTCATGGGATCATGCATCACGGTACGAGTAAAGTGACTTGCCTGTAACGAGATTGAACGAGGTATTGGGATACCGATGATCGAATCTCGGGCAAGTAACATACCGATTGACAAAGGGAAATGTATACGGGGTTGCTTGAATCCTCGACATCATGGTTCATCCGATGAGATCATCGAGGAGCATGTGGGAGCCAACATGGGTATCCAGATCCCGCTGTTGGTTATTGACCGGAGAGCCGTCTCGGTCATGTCTACGTGTCTCCCGAACCCGTAGGGTATACACACTTACGATTCGGTGACGCTAGGGTTGTATGAATATGAGTATGCAGCAAACCGACAGTTGTTCGGAGTCCCGAATGAGATCCCGGATGTCACGAGGAGTTCTGGAATGGTCCGGAGGTAAAGAATTATATATAGGAAGTGCAGTTTCGGCCATCGGGAGGAGTTTCGGGGGTCACCGGTATTGTATCGGGACCACCGGAAGGGTCCCGGGGGTCCACCGGGTGGGGCCACCTATCCCGGAGGGCCCCGTGGGATGAAGTGGGGAGGGAACCAGCCCCTGATGGGCTGGTGCGCCGCCCTTGGGCCCCCCTGCGCCTAGGGTTGGAAACCCTAGGGGTGGGGGCACCCCACTTGCCTTGGGGGGCATGCCTCCCCCTTGGCCGCCGCCGGGAGATCTCATCTCAGGGCCGGGCGCCCAGGGGGCCTATATAAGGGGGAGGGAGGCAGCCGCACTCAAGCCTTGGCGCCTCCTCTCCCTCGCTACACCTCTCCCTCTCGCAGAAGCTCGTGGCTCTGCTGAACCCTGCTGCATCCACCACCATGCCGTCGTGCTGCTGGATCTTCATCAACCTCTCCCTCCTCCTTGCTGGATCAAGGTGCGGGAGACGTCATCCACTCCGTACGTGTGTTGAACGCGGAGGTTTTGTCCGTTCGGCACTTGGTCATCGGTGATTTGGATCACGATTTAGCACGACTCCCTCAACCCCGTTCTCTTGAACGCTTCCGCTAGCGATCTACAAAGGTATGTAGATGCACTCCTATCACTCGTTGCTAGATGATCTCATAGATGGATCTTGGTGAAACCGTAGGAAATTTTTTATTTTCTGCAGCGTTCCCCAATAGTGGCATCATGAGCTAGGTCTATGCGTAGTTCTCTATTGCACGAGTAGAACACAATTAGTTGTGGGCGTAGATATTGTCAACTTTCTTGCCGCTACTAGTCTTATTTTGCTTCAGCAGTATTGTGGGATGAAGCTTCCCGGACCGACCTTACACGTACGCTTACGTGAGACAGGTTCCACCGACTGACATGCACTAGTTGCATAAGGTGGCTAGCGGGTGTCTGTCTCTCCCACTTTAGTTGGAGCGGATTCGATGAGAAGGGTCCTTATGAAGGGTAAAAAGAAGTTGACAAATCACGTTATGGCTTTTTCGTAGGTAAGAAAACGTTCTTGCTAGAACCCTATTGCAGCCACGTAAAAGAAGCAACAACAATTAGAGGACGTAACTTGTTTTTGCAGCAATTGCCTTGTGATGTGATATGGACAAAAGTTGTGATGTATGATGAATGATATATTGTGATGTATGAGATCATGTTCTTGTAATAGGAATCACGACTTGTGTGTCGATGAGTATGACAGCCGGCAGGAGCCATAGGAGTTGTCTTAATTATTGTATGACCTGCGTGTCATTGATTCAACTCCATGTAATTACTTTGCTTTATTGCTAAACCGTTAGCTATAGTAGTAGAAGTAATAGTTGGCAAGCAACTTCATGGAGACACGATGATGGAGATCATAATGATGGAGATCAAGGTGTCATGCCGGTGACAAGATGATCATGGAGCCCCGAAGATGGAGATCAAAGGAGCTATATGATATTGGCCATATCATGTCACTACTATATAATTGCATGTGATGTTTATTATGTTTATGCATCTTGTTTACTTAGAACGACGGTAGTAAATAAGATGATCCCTTATAATAATTTCAAGAGTTTTCTCCCTAACTGTGCGCCATTGCTAAAGTTCGTCGTTTCGAAGCACCACGTGATGATCGGGTGTGATAGATTCCTACATTCACATACAACGGGTGTAAGACAGTTTTTGACATGCAAAACGCTTAGGTTAACTTGACGAGCCTAGCATGTATGCATATGGCCTCGGAACACAAGAGACCGAAGGTCAAACATGAGTCGATGGAAGACACGATCAACATGGAGATGTTCACCGACGATGACTAGTCCGTCTCACGTGATGATCGGACACGGCCTAGTCGACTTGGATCATGTAACACTTAGATGACTAGAGGGATGTCAAATCTGAGTGGGAGTTCATTAAATAATTTGATTCGACGAACTTAATTATCATGAACATTAGTCTAAAATGTTTGCAAAATGTCTTGTAGATCAAATGGCCAACGCTCATGTCACCATGAACTTCAACGCGTTCCTAGAGAAAACCAAGCTGAAAGATGATGGCAGCAACTATTCGGACTGGGTCCGGAACCTGAGGATCAACCTCATAGCTGCCAAGAAACAATATGTCCTAGAAGCACCGCTAGGTTAAGCACCCGTCCCAGAGAACCAAGACGTTATGAACGCTTGGCAGTCACGTGCTGATGATTACTCCCTCGTTCAGTGAGGCATGCTTTACAGCTTAGAACCGGGCTCCAAAAGCGCTTTTGAGCAACACGGAGCATATGAGATGTTCGAGGAGCTGAAAATGGTTTTCCAAGCTCATGCCCGGTCGAGAGATATGAAGTCTCCGACAAGTTCTACAGTTGTAAGATGGAGGAAAATAGTTCACAAGGAGCACATACTCAAAATGTCTGGGTTGCACAACCGCCTGTCCCACCGGACATTAACCTCCCGGACGCCGCGGTCATTGACAGAATCCTTCATCGCTTCCCACCGAGCTACAAGAGCTTTGTGATGAACTACAATATGCAGGGGATGGTGAAAACTATTCCTGAAGTATTTTCAATGCTGAAGTCGAGAGGTAGAAATCAAGAAGGAACATCAAGTGTTGTTGGTCAATAAAACCACTAAGTTCAAGAAGGGCAAGGGTAAGAAGAACTTCAAGAAGGACGGCAAGGATGTTGCCGCTACCGTAAGCCGATTGCCGGGAGGAAGTCAAAGAATGGACCCAAGCCTGAGACTGAGTGCTTTTATTGCAAAGGGAAGGGTCACTGGAAGCGGAACTGCCCCAAATACTTAGAAGACAAGAAGGCCGGCAACACTAAAGGTATATTTGATATACATGTAATTGATGTGTACCTTACCAGTACTCGTAATAACTCCTGGGTATTTGATAACGGTGCCGTTGCTCATATATGTAACTCACAGCAGAAGCTGCGGAATAAGCGGAGACTAGCGAAGGATGAGGTGACGATGCGCGTCGGGAATTGTTCCAAGGTCGATGTGATCGCCGTCGGCACGCTACCTCTACATTTACCTACGGGATTAGTTTTAAACGTCAATAATTGTTATTTAGTGCCAAGTTTGAGCATGAACATTGTATCAGGATCTTGTTTAATACGAGATGGCTACTCATTTAAATCCGAGAATAATGGTTGTTCCATTTATATGAGAGATACGTTTTATGGTCATGCTCCGATGGTCAATGGTTTATTCTTAATGAATCTGAACGTGATGTTACACATATTCATAGTGTGAATACCAAAAGATGTAAAGTTGATAATGATAGTCCCACATACTTGTGTAATCGCCGCCTTTGGTCACATTGTTGTCAAGCGCATGAAGAAGCTCCATGCTGATGGACTTTTAGAGTCTCTCGATTATGAATCATTTGACACATGCGAACCATGCCTCATGGGCAAAATGACCAAGACTCCGCTTCTCGGAACAATGGAGTGAGCAACCAACTTATTGGAAATCATACATACCGGTAAAAGCGGTCCAATGAGCGTTGAGGCTCATGGAGGATATCGTTATGTTCTCACTCACTGATGACTTGAGTAGATATGGGTATGTCTACTTGATGAAACACAAGTCTGAGACCTTTGAAAAGTTCAAGGAATTTCAGAATGAGGTAGAGAATCAACGTGACCTAAAAATAAAGTTCTTGCGATCAGATCGTGGAGGAGAATATTTAAGTCACGAATATGGTACACACTTAAGGAAATGTGGAATCGTTTCACAACTCATGCCGCCTGGAACACCTCAGCGTAACGGTGTGTCCGAACGTCGTAATCACACTCTATTGGATATGGTACGATCTATGATGTCTCTTACTGATTTGCCGCTATCATTTTGGGGATACGCTCTAGAGACAGCTACATTCACTTTAAATAGGGCACCGTCTAAATCCGTTGAGACGACACCGTATGAATTATGGTTTGGGAAGAAACCTGCTGTCGCTTTCTAAAATTTTGGGGATGCGATGCTTATGTCAAGAAACTTCAACCTGAAAAGCTCGAACCCAAGTCGGAAAAATGCGTCTTCATAGGATACCCTAAGGAAACCATTGGGTATACCTTCTACCTTAGATCCGAAGGCAAGATATTTGTTGCCAAGAACGGATCCTTAATGGAAAAAGAGTTTCTCTCGAAAGGAGTAAGTGGGAGGAAAGTAGAACTCGATGAAGTACTACCTCTTGAACCGGAAAGTAGCGCAACTCAGGAAAATGTTCCTGTGGTGCCTACACCTACTGGAGAAGAAATTAATGATGATGATCAAGGTACTTCGGATCAAGTTGCTACTGAACTTCGTAGGTCCACAAGGACACATTCCACACCAGAGTGGTATGGCAACCCTGTCTTGGAAATCATGTTGTTAGACAATGGTGAACCTTCGAACTATGAAGAAGCGATGGCGGGCCCAGATTCCAACAAATGGCTTGAAGCCATGCAATCGGAGATAGGATCCATGTATGAAAACAAAGTATGGACTTTGACAGACTTTCCCGATGATCGGCGAGCGATATAAAACAAATGGATCTTTAAGAAGAAGACGGACGCGGATGGTAATTGTCGGTGTCAAACCTGGCGGATCTCGGGTAGGGGGTCCCGAACTGTGCGTCTAGGCGGATGGTAACAGGAGACAAGGGACACGATGTTTTTACCCAGGTTCGGGCCCTCTTGATGGAGGTAATACCCTACGTCCTGCTAGATTAATATTGATGATGTGTGTTACAAGAGTGGATCTACCACGAGATCAAAGAGGCTAAACCCTAGAAGCTAGCCTATGGTATGATTGTTGTTCGTCCCATTTAACTAAAACCCTCCGGTTTATATAGACACCGGATAGGGTTAGGGTTACACAGAGTCGGTTACAATGGTAGGAGATCTACATATCCGTATCGCCAAGCTTGCCTTCCACGCCAAGGAAAGTCCCATCAGGACACGGACGTAAGTCTTCAATCTTGTATCTTCATAGTCTTGGAGTCCGCCGATGATGATAGTTCGCTATCCGGACACCCCTAGTCCGGAACTCCTCAAGAGTCTCCCACGAACCAGGCTTCAATGACGACGAGTCCGACGCGCATATTGTCTTCGGCATTGCAAGGCGGGTTGTTCCTCCGAATAATTTATAGAAGATTGTGAACACCAGGATAGTGTCTGGCTCTGCAAAACAAGTTCCACATAACACCGTAGAGAGAATGATTTTTGCACAGATCTGCTGACGTATTCCGCGGCGTGACTTCACACCACGGCCAGGCCTTTATGTGAATCGTTTTTTACTGTTCCACCTCAGCGTGTTTAGCGAGGCGGTTTCCTTGGCAAGTCTTATCAAAGCATAGATCGTGGCCCCTTATTCCGGGATTCTCATCAATACGGACATGGGTAACCCATCCGCGCCATTGATTACGGCGCTTGGGAAATAAGTGAGTTTTACCAGGCTGGTGGGGGACACATAGCGTCGTCCGTCCATATAAGGGGATAAGGATCCACCTTTTCACCTACGCCTTCTTCCTCCTTTGCTTATCCATTTCCGCGCACTCGAGCTCCAGCGCCCAAGTCCGCACATCCCACCTCAACCTTCTCCAACCATGTCAGGAGCAGGAGGCAGGTGGATGGCCTCCTCCGTCACGGAGGGGCACATCACAAGACCGCGGGAAGCCGGATACTTGTCCGGCGATATCGCGCACAGGCTGCCCGATGCGGGGCAGCTTATTCCAACCCCCAGGCCCCATGAGAGGGTAGTGTTTCTTCCCCACATCCTCCGCGGACTAGGTTTTCCACTTCACCCATTTGTCCGGGGGCTCATGTTCTACTACAGCCTGGACTTCCACTACCTGGCCCCGAATTTCATCCTCAACATCTCGGCGTTTATCGTCGTGTGCGAGGCCTTCCTCTGCATCCAGCCCCACTTCGGCTTATGGCTGAAGATCTTCAACGTCCGGCCGAAGGTAGTGGGCGGCCGCTGCCGGAGTGCGGAGGCGCCATGGTTGGCAAGATGGCCAAAGTTCCATGGCTCGAAGGCGCCTTCGTGGAGACAATAAAGGGGTGGCAATCGGGGTGGTTCTACATCACCGAGCCCCGCAACACCGAATGGGTGGCGGCCCCCAAATTCAGATCTGGCTTCCCCACACGGCTCTCATCCTGGAAAGAGACGGGCCTGACATGGGGGAATTAGGACGAGACATCCGGACTCCAAACATGCGTCCGAAACCTGGCGGCCAAAAATCTTAGGCTTGTTGACGTAATCCAGGTGATGCTCATCTGCCGGATTCTCCCATGCCAACAAGGGGCCTTTAGTTTGTGGGAGTTTGATCCGACACAACACCAAACCTTGAGCCGGCTCTTCGACACTACGTACGAAGACGCCTGGAAGGTGCTGTTCAAGGGCGCCGAAGCCCCAGCATCCGCTACCAAAGATCGCGGATACAGCTCGCAGCGTCAAGCCGGCGAGGTAAGTTATTTTACCCTTTACGGGACTCTTTTTTCATAGATTGACTCTACGTGGGATCTAAAACTCCCTAATCTTTGACAGGACTGGCTGAAGACGTCCGGACAGATTAACTGTCCGGCTCCTTTGCCGAAAGACCCGGAGGACGCCCGATTGACGGGGCTGCTGGCTCCGGCACCCCATGTGGTGCCGGAGAAGAAGGCCAAGAAGGAGGCCATGGGAACTCGAAGGAGCTCCCGACGCCAGGTGCTGTCAGATTCCGAAGCGGAATCTTCTCCTGAAGACGAGTAGGAAGAAGAAGAAGCTCCTCCCCGCCGGGGAGGAGAAGAAAGGAAGGCCTCCCCACTAGGGAGGCCGGAGGGTCCAAGAAGGGAAGAACCCTTCCTCCGGACTTCTCCACCAACGTCGACGACGACGAGGAGGATTGGCCTACGAGGGCCAAGCCCCTGGCAAGATCGTAAGTGTCCGGATACCCATGGATTTTTATTATTGCAGAGTGTTCTCTAATGTCGAACAACCGTGCAGCCCGCCCAAGGGCGAGTTCGCCGATTCATCGAGCGGGTCCCTGGGCTCGTCGGAAATGGAGAGTACCTCCCTGCCGACGGCCTCCTTGCCTCACGCTGCGGACGACGCTGCGGCGGGGCCCCAAGAGGGGCTTGGTCAAGAGGAGGTAGCGCAGGAGGTGCCACAAGGCAACCTCCAGGACTCCAGGCGCGCGGGGGGCAAGACCCCCAGGGGCTCAAAGCCCGACCCTACTCCGGACTCCATGCCGGAACCATCAGCGGTTCCGAAGTCCGACCAGCGTATCCTTCGCAAGAAGGGTAAGACGCCGGTGTCCTCCGTCCAACCGGAGGCACCGGATAGCTTACAGGAGGTGCTTAACAGCACTTCCATCGAGGAGGAACACCGCACTGTTATGAGTGCGGTGATCCAGACAGTTCAGTCCGCCAGAGCGGACCGATCAAGCTCGCATCAGCCTTCTAACAGGCTTTGAGGTAAGTTTTAGAATATGTAAAAATATAACTGCATAGACAGTAGCCCCTGATGCTTAGTTCTGTGTTCGTAAAGAAAAGCCGGACTAAGGATCTAAAAAGATATACGCAGGAGTCTAACATAAGTATGTCAATATGGGAATGCAGGTTGCGCTGCTGACCTCTGCCACACTGATCATGGAGGTCAATGCATTAAAGCAGAACCTCGAGCGGTCCGAGAACGAGCTCGGACAAGCCAAGAGGCAGCTCGAGGACAAGGAAGGTAAGTAATACCTTATTAAAGAAATACCTTATAGAAAAGGTTTTGGTTGCAAAAAATAACAGGAATAACTTGGGTACTGTAGGGGCCACGAACAAGGTGGCGACCATGAAGGAAGCGGTGTCCGTGGCCGAAAACAAAGCGGCTGCGGAACACACCGAGCGAGAGAAGGTGGAGGCGCAGCTGGCCAAGGTACGGCAAGAGCTCCAAGCTCTCGTGGATAAACACGAGAGTTTGGAGCGTGACTCGAAGATTCGAGAGTCCGAGCTCGCCTCGGCTCTTGAGAGAGCCAAAGCAGCTAAGGCCGAGGCCCTAAAAGCCCTCCAAGAAATTGAGTCTTTAAAGAAGATAGCAGCGGGTAAGGCCTTCTTTATGCAAAGAAAGCATGTGAAAGTGAATTACCTATTACTTACCCGGATTCGGAGCTCTCCAGGAGCATTCGCAGATTTGCCCCGTAGTGTGTCTGATGCTGCCGCATTCTACCGCCAAGGACGGAGCTCGACGGAAAAGGTGTTACGGTCTCGATCTTTGAGGCCTACCATCCGGTGCCCCTGAGCGACCAGCTGAGGCAGTTGGTCGAGCTCCATAAGGTCGCCGAACAGGCCATGAAGGGCCTTATAGCGCGGCTGTGGCCATTGGAGGCCATGCCCGGGAGCTACTTCGGCTTGGTGCAGCGGCCGGTGGATGCCTCGTCCACGGCTTGAAGTCATCAAGCGCTCCGTCTGCATTGAAGGTGTCCGTCAGGCCCTTGCCCGTGCTAAAGTGCACTGGGGCAAGCTGGATGCGGAGAGGCTTGTGACGGACGGGCCACCGAAGGGCCATGAGAATCGCACGCCCGAAATGTACTATGAGGGCCTCCTGAAGGGTGCCCGCCGAATAGCGAATGAGTGCTCCAAGGATGTAATTTTTGAATAAACTTGCATTTGTTATCCTGTACGCTGAAAACTTGTTCATATGCGCTGAGCAACGCTTATTAATTTAAAATATTACCTTCTGTGCGTCCGTTTATCAAATTTGAGAGATGGCAAGTCGTTGGCTTCAGCCCCCATGCCACGAAAAGTCCGGGGTGTTCGGGATAAACTTGAGCACTCTTGTTCCCATTCTTGGGTCTATCTAGGGAGGCGCTCAACACAACAAACAAGGCAACCAGACTTATAATGCTTGAACACTCTCACTTAGCCATAGAATTCTATAATTTTAAATTTCGGCGAAGCCCCTAGTATTCGGAAGACCGAGTTCGGGGTGCTATCCACGCCTTGGCCGGACAATTCCGATTCCTCGCTCTAAGCGGCATAAGTCTTTAGGGACCCAAAAAAACCTCTCGAACAGCGACCGGCTCTCCCCTTATCATGACTGTCAGTTTTAGCTTTCTCCACTGAGGTGCTCGACCCAGCATAACTGGGGCACAATCGCAGTGGTTCTCCCGGTGCTACCTTAGCCGATATAGCGGAACGTAAGGTACCAAAACACGGGAGCCGGGCAAACCCAACTATTGACCCAAGACATGATTCGGAGCCAATTCATATAATGCTATAAGTTCGGGGTGCCGCACTCTGGTTGCGAAAGTTGCACGATACAAGAGAGGCTAGTAATATGGAGGGGGTGAAAGGAGTGCGTATAATCCATGGACTCAACATTAACCAAAAGTACTCATATACTTGTTGCAAAAATGTAGAAGTCATCAAAAACCAAAGAACTACACACATGATCCTAGGGGGATAGATTGGTCGGAAAAGACCTTCGCTCTTGCCCGACTGCCACTCATAAGGAAGACAACCAATAAATAAAATTGTGCTCCAACTTCATCACAAAGCGGTTGACCATACGTGCATGCTACGGGAATCACAAACTTCAACACAAGCATTCTTTAAATACATAATCACCAAACTAGCATGACTTTAATATTACTACCTCCATATCTCAAAACAATTATCAAGCATCAAATTGATCCTAGCATCCAATTCACTTTCTATGATAGTTTTTATTATACCCAACTTGGATGCTCATCATTCTAGGACCAAATTAAAACCATAGCAAATACCATCCTGTTCTAAGAGACTCAAAATAATATAACCGAGCAGTGCATGATAGCCGCTGCAGAATGGGACGATGTCGAAGATTAACTCCTCGCTTCGGAAGTTATCCGGAGATCCGAAGACCACTTCGAGTGTGACTGAGCCTGTACAACTAGCCTCTACACCCGGTATGATGCCTTTAAAGGTCGTCTTTGTAGGTTTAATCCTTGAGGGGTCAATGCCCATTTTGCACACTGTATCCTGATAAAGCAGGTTCAGGCTGCTACCGGCCCATCGTGACTCGTGAGGTGAATTCCGTCAATAATAGGGTCAAGAACCAATGCGGTGAAGCCGCCGTGACGGATGCTAGTGGGGTGGTCCCTTCGATCGAAGGTGATCGGGTAGGAAGACCATGAATTGAACTTTGGGGCGAATGGCTCCATCGCATATACGTCCCGTAGTGCACACTTCCTCTCCCTTTTGGGTATGTGGGTTGCGTATATCATGTTCACCGTCCGCACTTGTGTGGGAAAACCTTTCTGTCCTCTATTGTTCGGCGGCCGGAGCTCTTCCTCGTCATCGCTATGCAGCCCCTTGTCATTGAGTTCGGCACTTAACTTGCCTACTTGCTTGAACACCCAACAATCCCTGTTCGTGTGATTGGCTGGTTTTTCGGGGGTGCCATGTATTTGGCACAAGCGATCAAGTATGCGGTCCAAGTTGGACGGGCCCTAGGTATTCCTTTTGAATGGCTTCTTCCGCTGACCGGGTTTAGAGCCTCTGAATCCGGCATTGACGGCCATATCTTCAGTATTATCGCCGTTAATGCGGCGCTTGTTCTTGTTGCGACGCGACCTGCCATTGCTATCCTTGGTATCCGGACTATCAGGATGTTTGGCCAAGTTGTTGCTTCGAGCTAGCCAGCTGTCCTCTCCCGCACAAAAGCGAGTCATGAGGGTTGTCGGTGTCAAAACCGGCGCATCTCGGGTAGGGGGTCCCGAACTGTGCGTCTAGGCGGATGGTAACAGGAGACAAGGGACACGATGTTTTTACCCACGTTCGGGCCCTCTTGATGGAGGTAAAACCCTACGTCCTGCTAGATTAATATTGATGATGTGTGTTACAAGAGTGGATCTACCACGAGATCAAAGAGGCTAAACCCTAGAAGCTAGCCTATGGTATGATTGTTGTTCGTCCTACGGACTAAAACCGTCCGGTTTATATAGACATCGGATAGGGTTAGGGTTACACAGAGTCGGTTACAATGGTAGGAGATCTACATATTCGTATCGCCAAGCTTGCCTTCCACGCCAAGGAAAGTCCCATTCGGACACGGGACGAAGTCTTCAATCTTGTATCTTCATGGTCTTGGAGTCTGGCCGGTGATGATAGTTCGACTATCCGGACACCCCCTAGTCCGGAACTCCTTCAGTAGCCCCTGAACCAGGCTTCAATGACGACGAGTCCGACGCGCATATTGTCTTCGGCATTGCAAGGTGGGTTCTTCCTCCGAATAATTTATAGAAGATTGTGAACACCAGGATAGTGTCCCGCTCTGCAAAACAAGTTCCACATAACCCTGTAGAGAGAATAATTTTTGCACAGATCTGCTGACGTATTCCGTGGCGTGACATCACACCTCGGCCAGGCTTTTATATGAATCTTTTTTTATTGTTCCACCTCAGCGTGTTTATCGAGGCGGATTCCTTGGCACGTCTTATCAAAGCGTAGATCGTGCCCCCTTATTCCGGGATTCTCATCAATACGGACGTGGGTAACCCAACTGCGTGCCGTTGGCCTGCCTTATCTATCAAAGGCGAGTCCTAGTCGACCACGGGGTGGGCTCTTGGTATTCAACCTCTTTATAACGAGACCAAGGCCCTCTCCTTTTTGTACCCTCTATCGAGTTCGCCTCGTGCTTCAAGTTCCAACACCCAAAGCTTCAGATTCAGGCGCTTCGGACTCTCGACGATGTCCGGCTCCGACCAGCATGGCCGATGGATGTCTTCCTCCGTCACAGAAGAAGACGTGCTAAAGCTGCGAGACGCTGTGTATCTAACCGGCGAGATTTCGCATAGGCTGCCTGCTCCAGGGCAGGTCATTCCCACTCCTGAGCCCGGTGAGAATGTGGTGTTCGTGTCTCACTTCCGTCGGGGTTTAGGCTTCCCGATGGACCCTTTTGTGTGGGTGCTCATGTTTTATTATGGGCTTGATTTCCATGACTTGAATCCGGAGTCCATCCTCCATATCTCGTCATTCATTGTTGTATGTGAGGCCTTCCTCCATATTACCCCTCACTTTGGATTGTGGCTCAAGACCTTCAAGGTGGAACCAAAGGCGATCAAGGGGCAGCAAACAGAGTGCGCAGGGGCGGTCATAAGCAAATGCGCTGGTGCTCCATGGCCCGAGGGCTCTTTTCAATAGGAGCTTGGTTTATGGCAACGGGAGTGGTTTTATATCACCGCTCCTAGGGGCACAAAATGGGCGGCGCTCCCTGCCTTCCGCTCAGGTCCACCACAGCCGTCAAGGCCATGGGTCAACAAGGCTCGACTGGGGTCGCCCAAGGACGTTCTCGCTGCAGTGGTCGTATTCGAGATCTCCAGAAAGAGGGATCAATCTGGTTGCAGTGGCGCAGGTTATCGTGATCCGACGCCTTCAGCCCTGCAAACATCGCCTCCGCCTGTGGGAATTCAATCCGGAGGGACCACGAGCTCTCCAAAATTTTATGGGCACGACGCCCGTGGAGATGTATAAACTGTTCTTCGGATCACGAGAGGAGTGTCCGGACTTAACCGAGGACGCAGGACTAAGCTGCAACCGCCCAGATGCTCAAGTAAGTAGTCCTGTAACTGGACAAGCTGTTCATTCATTTATTATACATATATGCCCTTTAAAGGAGCCGTTTCTTGAACAGGAGTGGATAGCCAAGGCAAAGTTGATAAGGTGTCCGGCTCCTCCCGAGAGACCACGCGGATCCCATGCTGACCAAGATGTTGAAGGTCGCGCCTTTTGAAGAAGGCGAAGGGAGGAGCGAGGGAGCAACTGCCTCTGCGAAGGAGGCTATCAAGGAAGGAGGGATTAAGAGTCCCACCTTCCGAGGAGAGAAGAGGACCGCTTGAAGATCCGGAGGTCAAGGCCTCAAAGAAAGGAAGGGAATCTTCGTCGGAGAGTCCGGCGCTGGGAAGTAACCCAGCCGCACTGTTTCCCCAAGGGGATCAGTCCTCCAGCGAGCCGTAAGTAAAACGAAGGGGTCTTGTAGATAAGGAACATCCCTATATTTATTTATAAGGATAACCGAAATCGTACCTTGTAGTTCGGACCTCAGCCCTTCTCAGCAGAGCTCGTCTTCGGGGGATCTTCTTCCGGAGATGATGGAGAGCGAAACGCCTCCACCTGTTGCACCCTCATGTGAAGCGGACGACCCGGAGGTGTCGTCGCAGAGGGTTCCCCCAAGTCCGGCGGGGGCGGAAGGTCCGGCGCCAAGTGGTGTGCGGTCGGAGGAGCTGAAGGATTTGCTCAGGCGAGCGGCTATCTCAGAAGATCACCGTGCTCTAATGGGTACGGTGATTGAAAGAATTGCATCCGCAGAGAGCAGATTGCACGAAGCCGTCAGAAGCTTACTGACGGGGTTTGAGGTACGCAAAAAATAATGTACCTGCTGACAGTTATGCATATAAAATGCGCCATGTATAGATAATAGCCCCTGAGACTCGGTATGTTGTCAAATATTGACGACGTGCCGAGGATCAAATTCTCAGTTTTAACATATCGCCGCTCCTAAACAGGTGGCGGGTCGTCCGGAGGCCAGCCGGACTGATGAATATGCTGAACTGAAGCGGCAACTTGACGAGGCAGATACGGACATCGCGCTGGTCAATAAACGGTTTGACGAGTCACAAGGTATGCGACTTCTATGCGGACACCTGTTAAGGGAGCTTGACGTCCATATCTTACTGTTTGTATACTTTAATGCAGATGGTGCCGCTGCCGTTGAGGAGCTGCGGGCAGAACTTGCCCAAGCGAAGGAGCAAGCTAGGAGTAGTAATGCGGCTGCTTTAAAGGCGGCCGAAGAGCTAAAAGCTGAACGGGCTGCTCACTGCCGAAGCAAAGAGGAGATGGCCGATATGGCCAAAAGGTTAAGGAATGCTACCGATCGCTGCGAGGTTCTTGAAAAAGAGCATCAAGCGGAACACGAGGGTCTAAAGAAGGCCGCCGCCGAAACCAAGAGTGCCCAATCGGCTTTGAGAGCTGCCAAGGAGGAGCTGAGTCAGGCCAGGGCAATTGCGGCCGGAAAACCGTTTCTGCTGCGGAGGAAATATGCAGATCCAAAGTATGCTCCGTTGGATAAATTATGGAGTTCAGTGGATGCTTATATGGACTTGGCGGCGAGCGCTGTGGACGCGGTTGAGCACTTCCGGGGCCAGAAGGGGCACAAAAGGGAAGAGCTATACTGGTCGCAATTCCATAGTCCGGAGCGCCCTTCCGCCACTGACCGATCGGGTTGGTCGAGTGGGCCGAGCTGAATCGATTGTCCGGATTGGCCATGAAGCATGTCTTGACTCACTTGTGGCCGGACGGACCCAAGTCAAGAGCTATTTTGGTGTAGTGCAGCAGTTTCTTGGAAGCGATTGCCAGATCGACGCCGATTAAGCGATCGGCATGTATTGAGGAGTGCGGATGGCTCTTGCCCATGTCAAGACATACTGGCAGAGATGAACGCCAATCGACGTTGCATCCCGTGATTCGTGACAGAGGTCGAGCACCGCCGAGCACTACCGAAGAAGTTCCGGGCGCTTCGCTTAATAGAGACGCATGCTCGAAGGATCTTATGTTTGAATGACATGTATGATTCGTGAAAACGATGTTTCAATGTAATATAAGTGCTTTTTATACTTGTGCGTTCAAGTAGTAAACTACTCCTTGTGCGACCGTTTATGTTTGCAAAAAAAACGCTTTTTCACACTTAATCCAACGTCTTGGTCCTGTTAAGGAGGTGGTAGCATAGCAAACCAGGCAACTGGACTATAATGCTTTATCACTTTCACTTAGCCATAGGAGTTTGAGGGTGGGGCTACTATATAGCCCCTGGGGGCACCGCACTCTCCCGAATTCGGGGTGCGTATGTGCCTGACCAAAAACCGGTCCTTCGTTAATGCGGAGGAATTCTAAACATTCCGGTGAGTCATCGAGTGGTTGACCAGTCTCTCGCTATATCATGACGGTCGGTTTTCGGCTTTCTCTCGAGGTGCTCGCCCGCCAAACCGGGCACAATCGCAGTAGTTCTCCGGTGCCGCGTTAGCCGTGAAAACGGAACGTAAGGCAGCAAAACACAGGAGCCGGGCAACCCAACATTTGACCAAAGACATGATTCGGAGCTGATGCATATAAGGCCTAACTCGAGACGCTGAATACTCCCTAAGGTATCCGGTCTTTATGAAAAATGGGCAAAATAAGGCCCTAAGCCCTTTGTGTCCGTGCGGGCAAAATTGCAGTGCGGCCAATGCCAAAGCACCAGCCTCCTCCTCGATTATATTTAATGAACTGGGGAATGTATATCAACAAGAGACAGTGAAAAAAGGTTTACGCACGATCTTAATCTGAAAAGAATCCTTGCAACGGGTCCTCGCTGCACGCCTGCTACTGCTTTCTCCATTGTGCCGTATCCTGGACGAGTGTAGCACGTTGTTCATCTGTAAAAGGGAGGAACTTAGTTTGAAAAGAAAAAGGATCGTGCGAAAAATGTACTTAATATTAAATAAATGAAGTACGGTTCGAAGAAGTGAATAACATGGAGCTTTATTGTCTCTTGTTATACATGCATGCGGCCCCTCGTATGGGGGTATGCCGCAAGTAGGCACCGGACTCGTCTAGCCGTGTCCGGGGTTTGAATGACCAATTCAGGTTCTTTGCCTAGCAGAGCCGGATAGCTGCGGGGCTGTCAAAGCAGTCTCCCGTTTTCCCGTGCTCGAGTAACACTTAATACTTCCTTTTAAGGAGATGATGCCGCGTGGACCGGGCATTTTAAGTGTTAGAGATGCATAATGCGGTATTGCGTTAAAGCGGGCGAAAGCCTCGCGTCCCAATAGTGCTTGATGGCAACCTTTAAACGGGGCGACATGGAAGAGTAACCTTTCGCGACGGAAGTTGTCGGATGAACCAAACACAACTTCTAGCAGTATGGAGCCCGTGCAGAGGCGTATGGGTCAAGCAGTACTCCTTTAAAGGAGGTGTTGCTACGGCGAATTTTGGTTGGGTTTATCCCCATCCTGCGGATTGTGTCCTCGATATATCGTGTTTATGTCACCGCCGCCATCCATGAGGACATGTGTAAATTGGAATCCTTCGATTATAGGATCCAATATCAAGGCAGTCCATCCTGCGTTCCGGATATTATCGGAATAGTCCTGATGGTCGAAGGTGATTGGTTTTGACAACCAATGTGCGGCGCGCCTCTTAGTGGGCGCTGCCTGCTTTTTCCCTTTGATCACGTGAAGTCGGTTTACTGTTTTAACCTTTGGTGGGAAATTCTTTTGTTTTCCGGTTTCGCTTGTGGTGCTCGCCATCATTTTCCCTTGGTGTGTCGAGCCCCTTGTGTTCGCATTAAGTCGGCCGGATCGCTTGAAGACCCAACAATCTCTGTGGGTATGGTTTGCGTGCTTCCGGAGGTACCATGTATTTGACACAGTCTGTCCAGAATCTTGTTTAGGTTGGATAGCTCGTCAATGTTATCCTTTAGGGTCAGTGTTTTGTTGTTCGGCCGACAGCTTTTGAATCCGGCATTGACCGCCGTACTATTTGGGCAATTTTCTTTATTCCGGCGCTGATCTTTTCTGCGTCGTGATTTCCCATTTCCATCCCTGGTTTCGGATGTACTCGGGTCGCTGGTACTGCATCTAGCCAGCTAGCTGTCCTCTCCCACGCAAAAGCGGGTCATGAGGATTGTTAATGCGGCCATTGTTCTTGGCTTTTTTTGGCCGAGGTGTCTGGCGAGCCATTCGTCTCGGACGTTTTGTTTGAAAGCTGCTAAGGCTTCGGTGTCCGGACAGTCGACTATTTGGTTCTTTTTAGTAAGGAACCTGTTCCAGAATTTTCGGGCTGACTCTCCGGGCTGTTGAGTTATGTGACTTAGATCGTCTGCATCCGGAGGGCGGACATAAGTCCCCTACAAATTTGCCCGAATGCGCCCTCGAGCTCTTCCCAGCTTCCAATGGTATTTTCGGGAGGCTTTTAAGCCAATGCCGAGCTGGCCCTTTGAGTTTAAGGGTAAGTATTTTATGGCGTGGAGATCGCCTCCTCTAGCCATGTGTATGTGGAGGATGTAATCCTCGATCCGCACTCTGTGGTCTGTTGTTCCGTCGTATGCCTCTATGTTTACGGGTTTGAATCCCGCTGGAAATTCATGAACCAGCACCTCATCGGTGAAACATAAGTGGTGTGCGGCGCCCCTATATTTGGGTGTGCCATGATCTTCGGAATTTTGGCGTATTGCATTGCTTTGACGAGCCTGCTTTCTTGGCCCATAGATGGACCTAACTGGGCCATCCTCTTGGTGTGAATCCTTATGCGGATCGCATATTGGCTTGTGTGCGGCGCCATTCACCGCTCTCTTTTTGCCGTGGGGTCGTCCATCCGACCGGGTGGCCATCTTGCTTTTTAATTGTGGGGGATCTAAGGCCTCTTCGTCGAATTCGGGCAGTAGCTTTCTTTTCGGGTAGCTCTTTGTTCGCCGACTGTCGCCGTACTTACCTGTAGTGCTGAATACATTGCTCCATCTAATCTTGAGTGCATCTTCCGCTGTTTTGAGCTTCCGCTTCTGCTTTTTTAGGCTACGCGTGGCAGCATTTAGCCTTTTCTCGAGGTCATTTTGCTCCAATGGTTTGTCCGGTGAGGTAGTCCGGACTGTTGTCTTCGCCGGGACAGATTGTTTATCCAAGTTGTCTTGTTCGGACGATTGCTCGATAGCTTGTTCATTGTCCACCGTTCGCCCTGCTCTATGGCTGGGTCTTTGTTGAGGCGGGACTTTGTTCGGGCGCTTACGTTGCCGCTTTGACTGCTTTTCGAGGGATTTATCCTTCAGAGCGCCCCATTGTTCCTCGTCTTCATTTCCTTTAGGTGTATCCACCATGTATACATCATGGGATGAGGTTGTCCAGCGTCCTATAGGTGCTGGTTCATTGTTGTCTCCTACATCGTCGTCCATACCGTCGATGTCTTCGGAGTCGAAATCGAGCACGTCGTGTAAGCTTTCGACAGTGGCTATGAAGTGGGTGGTGGGTGGGCTTTGAATTTCTTCGTCGTCCGCATCCCAACCGTCCTGACCGCAGTCCGGTGAGGGCTCTCCGGATAAAGAGAGAGACTTTAGTGTATTCAGGATGTCGCCAAAGGGCGAGTGCTGAAAGATGTCCGCGGCCGTGAACTCCATAACGGGCGCCCAATCGGATTCGATCGGCAAGGGCGCGGAGGGTTCAGAGTCCGGCGCCCTGGAGTCGAGGTCTTCGCAAAGGACAGGGATGGAGTTCGGCTCGATCGCCGTAGAGAGTAAAGCCCCCGAGGCGGTTTCCAACCACTCGTCCTCGATCGGGGAATCCGGCTCCGGATTAAGGGTCGGAGCGGATTCCGTGCGGCCTCCGTGGCAATCGCTCGCCGCAGAGCTAGATCATGTCCATCGAGACAAAGGCGGCGCGCTTGGCTGGGGGCTCGAATCCGTCGAAGATCAAGTCTCCGCGGATATCGGCCCGTATAGTTTAGGCCTTCCAAATCTGACTCGACGGCCAGGGGCGTAGCTTTCGATCTGCTCCAGATGGCTGCTTAATTGCCCGCAGTGCAAAGCCGCTGAACAAGAAGATCTGTCCGGGGAGAAAACTCTCACCCTGGACCGCGTCGTTGTTGATGATCAAAGGAGCCATCGGGTCTATCGGTGACGACACAGAGGAACTCTCAATGAAAGCACCAATGTCGGTGTCAAAACCGGCGGATCTCGGGTAGGGGGTCCCGAACTGTGTGTCTAGGCGGATGGTAACAGGAGACAAGGGACACGATGTTTTTACCCACGTTCGGGCCCTCTTGATGGAGGTAAAACCCTACGTCCTGCTAGATTAATATTGATGATGTGTGTTACAATAGTGGATCTACCACGAGATCAAAGAGGCTAAACCCTAGAAGCTAGCCTATGGTATGATTGTTGTTCGTCCTAAAACCCTCCGGTTTATATAGACACCGGATAGGGTTAGGGTTACACAGAGTCGGTTACAATGGTAGGAGATCTACATATCCGTATCGCCAAGCTTGCCTTCCACGCCAAGGAAAGTCCCATCCGGACACGGGACAAAGTCTTCAATCTTGTATCTTCATAGTCTTGGAGTCCGGCCGATGATGATAGTTCGGCTATCCGGACACCCCCTAGTCCGGAACTCCCTCAAGGGTTGTAAGGGCTGCCATAGATTTCGGCTTTTCCTGTCCTAGGTGCCGGGCAAGCCACTCGTCGCGGATGTTATGTTTCAAGGCTGCAAGGGCCTCTGCATCCGGACAGTCAACGATTTGATTTTTCTTTGTTAGGAACCGAGTCCGTAATTGTCTAGCTGATTCTTCCGGCTGCTGAATTATGTGGCTAAGGTCATCGGTTCTGGTGGTCGCATATATGTGCCCCGGAAGTTATCAATGAATGCGGCTTCCGTGTCCTCTCAACAACCAATTGATTCTGCTGGCAAGCTATTGAGCCAATGTCGAGCTGGTCCTTTAAGCTTGAGTGGGAGGTATTTGATGGCATGTAGATCATCACCGCGGGCCATGTGGATATGGAGGAGATAATCCTCGATCCAGACCGCATGATCTGTAGTACCATCGTATGATACGATGTTTACGGGCTTGAAGGCCTCGGGGATTTGATGATCCATTACTTCATCTGTGAAGCATAGTGGGTGTGCGGCGCCTCTGTATTGGGCTATATCACGACGTAGCTCATATGAGCTTTGTCTAATGTGTTCGTCCAGGCCGGTTTTGTCAGATCCGCGCGACGGTAATCATCCCGCATTGCTGGGCGCCCACGCGATCCGTAGATCGATCTTGTATGTTTTGCCTTATCCTCCAATATGTCTCGCAAGTCCGGCGCATTTTCCCGTGCCTTGGTACTTTTTGAGCGGCGTCGGGGTGTGGCTTGAGCGGAGGGCCGAGAGGCTTCTCTGTCGCGGCCATGAGGTGGCCGGTCTGCCATGTCGTGCGCCGGTGAATTGGGTGCTTCCTCCTCTAGTCGAGGCGACGGCATGCGTTTGGGGTAGCTTTTGGAGGGGCGTTCGAGCTCATACTCTTCGGCTGCAAGGACTTCAATCCATCTGTCAGCTAGCAGGTCTTGATCAGCTCTAAGCTGTTGCTACTTTTTCTTGAGGCTGCTTGCCGTGGCTATAAGCCCGCGCTTGAAACGCCCTGTTCGGCGGGATCCTCGTGCACGACAAATTGCCGTCGTCGAGGCTTGCCTCATCTTCAGAGGGAGGCGATAATTATCGCCCTCGACCTCTCTTTCTCGCAGACCGTCGTGCGGACTTGCTTCTTCCTCCTCCTGCACCGAGTCCTCGCTAGAGGGGTTCTCTTGACCGTCTGGGTGTTCTTATCTCCCGTGCCGGAATCACCGTTTTTATTGTGGCGGGATTTAGAGCGGCGCCGCTGACTTCGGCGCTTCTGCTGTTTCTTGGAGGGGTCATCCTCCGTTGTTCCATCGTCGTTCCCATCTTTTGGGATGTCCACCATATATATGTCATATGACGAGGTGGCCTTCCAGTGCCCTGTAGGCGCTGGGTCTTGGTCCTCTTCGGCATCGTCGTCCATACCGTCGATGTCTTCGGAGTCGTAGTCTAGCATGTCGGTTAAATCATCGACCGTGGCTACAAAGTGGATGGTGGGTGGGCGTTGAATTTCTTCGTCTGCGATCCCAACCTTCCTGTCCGTAGTCCGCCAGGGCTCTCCTGATAATGAGAGAGACTTTAGTGAATTCAGGATGTCGCCAAAGGGCGAGTGCTGAAAGATGTCCGCGGCAGTGAACTCCATGACCGGCGCCCAATCGGATTCGATTGGCAAGGGCACGGAGGGTTCGGAGTCCGGCACCCTGGAGTCAAGGTCTTCGCAAAGGACAGGGACGGAGTTCGGCTCGGTCACCGTAGAGATTGTAGCCCCCGGGGCGGCGGTGTCCAACCACTCGTCCTCGATTGGGGAATCCAGCTCCGGATTAAGGGTCGGAGCGGATACTGGTGCGGCCTGTGGCACCGCTTTGGCTGCAGAGCTAGATCATGCCCATCGAGACGGTCTGGCGGCGCTTGGCTGCGGCTCGAATCCGTCGAAGATCAAGTCTCCGCTGATATCGGCCGTATAGTTTAAACTTCCAAATCGACCGATGGCTGGGGCGTAGCTTCGATCTGCTCCGGATGGCTGCTTAATTGCCCGCAGCAAAGCCGCCGAATCACGAAGATATGTCCGGGAGAAAAGTCTCACCGGACCGCATCGTTGTTGATGATCGAAGGAGCCATCGGGCCTATCGGTGACGCATACGTAGGAACTCTCAATGAAAGCACCAATGTCGGTGTCAAACCGGCGGATCTCGGGTAGGGGGTCCCGAACTGTGCGTCTAGGTGGATGGTAACAGGAGACAAGGGACACGATGTTTTTACCTGTGTTCGGGCCCTCTCGATGGAGGTAATACCCTACTCCTGCTTTATTAATATTGATGATATGGGTAGTACAAGAGTAGATCTACCACGAGATCAAGGAGGCTAAACCCTAGAAGCTAGCCTATGGTATGATTGTTCGTCCTACGGACTAAAACCCTCCGGTTTATATAGACACCGGATATGTTAGGGTTACACAGTCGGTTACAATGGTAGGAGATCTCCATATCCGTATCGCCAAGCTTGCCTTCCACGCCAAGGAAAGTCCCATCCGGACACGGGACGAAGTCTTCAATCTTGTATCTTCATAGTCTTGGAGTCCGGCCGTGACGATAGTCCGGCTATCAGGACACCCCCTAGACTGGGACTCCCTCAGTAATGTTACCACACTACAAGAAACCTGTTAATCTATGATGGATTTCCGGTGACATTTTGAAAATTCGTCATGGATGTCATGGTACAGCCACGCAGGCCCGCCAAAGCCCGCTAAGCCCGGCTAACCTTTTCCCATATTAAACGCTAACCCTAACCCTCATCCTCTCTCCCTCCTCCTCAACCCCCTCCTGATTCCTCATCGCCACCACCCACCACCTCCTCGCCCCCTCCTCCCACAGCACGCCGCCGTCCCTCCCCCGCCTCTCCTCTCACCTAGCGTCTCCGGCAGCTACCAGATCGGCCGCATCCCCCATCCATCCATCCCTGTCACAAACAATCTCTCTCTCTCCCCTATGACCCCTCACGGCACGGTCAACGGCCATCGATTCCGGCGATGTTCACCATCTCACAGCACACACACAAGCTGGTCTCCGACCCTAGCCCTCCAGGCCGGCTAGATCCACCTCTCCTGGTCTTCCGCGCTCGCCCGCGACCCCGAGTCCCTGGCTAGGGTTTCGGCCATGGTGTTGCCTCAATCGCCGGCGCATCTCCGACGACTCCGCTTTGTTCTAGACCGCGCGCCCTCGTGCTCTCCCCGCCTCCTGGATGGCAACCCCTATCTGGGTTTGCTCACGTCGGGCTGCAGCTGCGACCCCGACCTCCTCTATCATGGTGCATCCTATGGCAACCTCCTCTGCAGCATTTGGACCACTGCAGGCCCTCCATTGCCCAGGTGAGCACCTCAAACCCCATCTTCCTCTCCTCCTACCATCTTCTTTTTTGTTATGATGTGCTTTGACTGACTCAACGTCTTCATCTATATATATCTGAATAGGTCCCGGTTCTTGGAAGCATAGAACATCTATTTGCCGTGTGCAGTAATAGTTTTGGTGTCAAGCTTCTATAAATAAAGGAGGTGAACATCTATTTGCCGTGTCCTTTGTGTACTTTGTAGTATCTATATAATAATTAGAGATACATGATAACTCAGTTCAGTTTAAGCGTATGATTTTCTTATCTTGTTTGGTTGGGTTACATATTTATAGATATAACTGTTGGGACATTGCGCACCATAATTGCAAACCTATCTATTACTAATGTTGTGTACGCTCAAGACATTCCATTTCATATGCTCATGGGTGGACCTGTTGCTTGTACAAATGCTCTGTACTTATTTCCTATTCTTACAACCAACTAGCATCGTGTCTCTGACTCCAAATCATATATTTGCTAGCTGCCTGTAGATTCTGCTGAGATCGGTGTCTCTTTTTGGGCTTGATTCATTCAAGCAAACTATCTATAGATAACTATTTCATTTATTTATTTGTAAGTTTTTTTGCGGAAGGACAAGATATTCGAGCCAGCTACTAGAGCTGGGGTTATTAAGTTCAGGTTTTGTATCCTTGTGTACTGTATATATCTTCTCAATTTCTCATCAACTAATTTATACTATGTATTGGTGAGGTCGGATTTCATTTTCTGAAAAAGAATGCAATATTAAGAATAAAGTTTTAACAAAGAAAATGGAAAGTAGGATCGTGCAGCTTCCCCAATTTCATTTATCATATAATTGATAAAAAAGGTCCAACACTGTGAGGGTTAAATGTTAATTGCCTAGTGTGGCTACTGCCTTCCCTAACTCTTAACGGTGTGTGTCTGTGCGTGCTGATAAGGTGGTAGCAATTGCTATCGAGGGCTTTGGTTCAGCAGTCTGTGTCTTGTGTGTGCGTGCTTCCTCTCTGAAATTTAAGACTGAATTTTCTCTGTATCTTGTACACTGCAGGGTACCTAATAGAGACAAACAGCAGGGTATTAAGTAGAGACAGTGGTAACAAATAGAGACAAACAGCAGGGTACTAAGTAGAGACAACCCGCTGCACTGTGGTATGTGGCCTTCTATCAAGATCTAATTCGGTTTAGATTTTCCCCTAGGTCTCGGAGACATGATTTGTGTTACTTTATTAACATGTCGACATGTTGTGTTCAGAGTTTTCTCCCTAGACATTTATTTTTCTGTCCTTGCTGTGTCCTCGCAGCCTGGTGAATATGTATTCCAGAAATAAGTTTAATCTGAACCTAAGAAGAAAATTACAACAGTATGGCAGTCCTACAGCTAGAATACAGAGGTTTAAACCTGCTATTAATTTGTGTACTAAGCATATGTATTAATGAGTCAATTTAGCGTAGTAGTACTACTATTAGTTGTGCACCTAGAAGTACTAGTACCAAGGCCACGTGTTAGCAAACTGTCTCTCAGTCAGGCACAAACTCAGCTAGCACTTGCCAACAAAGTGACACAATACATTTTTTCTTCAACTCGTTTGCTCCATGCCTATGTCACCCTCCTCAATAGTGCTACTGGCAAGTGATCCTAAATATTTTTCGTGATGTTGTTCCTCTTTTTTCGATCACTTAACACTTGAATTGTCTGATTATGATCTCTTGTTTTTGGGATGCAGGTCTGGTAGTGCTGTAACAACCGTGCCGTTGCATGGCACACAATAGAGCCTGAGAGGGCAGCAACGGTGGTAGTGATGGAGCAGCTCCACGATCAACCAGGGGTTAGTTCTCTACTGCCATTCCTATGATTTCTCCGCTATTTCCATTCCCTAGCTGAACTGCTACTGAACTGCACCTATTTGGTTGATCCAGTTCAGAGTTACACATATTTCATGAGGATGCGATTTTAAACTAATTTGCTTGTACCACATGGATCTTGGTGGTTAAATTTATGTTCTTATGCACTCGAATCAAAGTATTTACTATTGTTAGTGACTTGATAAGTATTTAATTTCATGTTTAAACTTGTTGAGACATGAACATTAGAAGCTTACGCCATCCAGTCGCATTTGAGCAGTGGCTTCACGTCATGGGTATTGTTTATTAATGATGCCAGTTTTTGGCGGATTTATATATGGCCTCTATTGCTGCTGCTATAGTACTTGAGTTATGCGATGTATGTTTTATTTCGTTGTCAATTATAGGTCAACTTGATTAGACTTTCATTTGACATATTTCTATTTGGATCAATTTGTAGCACCCTTATGTTTATAGTTGTTTTATAGTAGATACTTTTTATTCTCATTTCTAAGCTAAGATTTGAGGATTTTGGAAAGCATGTAATTTATTTATTTTAGTTTCTTCCAATTCTCATATTTCTACTATTAATTCATGTCTACAAAATGTCTAATGTTGTTGTAAATATGATAGGTATGATTGGGCAGCGGTCTACTTGGTGCTATCCATCACAATCTGCCATGGCATGTAGCCTCCAGTAGGAGGGTCAACGACAACATGAATAACAGCCTTAGTAGTTTATATGGGTTGTTGATGTAAATTGCATTTGTACTTGTTCCTAACCTTGTTGTGACATATACATTGTCAGTATATGTTGTATATTATATTATTATGGAGGATTTTACAAACTGCTATGTTGCATATATACCTATGGATGGCTGCATATTGAATGATTTGTGTGACGTATAACATGTCTTGGGCCAAAATTGGAATTATGATTTGTGCACCACATTATGCTAAAAAGTGTGTTATCTCAAATTGGGTTGAAAGAAATGGACCATACCAAATTTAATTTGATCCTAAATCCATGACGGATTTTGTGACGAGAAGTAGCGTACACGTAGGCAGCCACATCATTCTAGAAAATCCTATGTGGCGTTGGTCCATGACGGTTTGTTTTGTCATGAAGGATTGGGCCTAGATTGGGCTTGGACGGGCTTAATGCAGATCCATGACGGTCAAAAACTGTCATGAAAGGTAGGATGCCAAATTATGACGCGATATACATGACGGATTCTAAATTCGTCGTGGACGGACACGCATGACAGTTTTTGATTGATTTGTGACGGACTTGATCCGTCATGTATTAACAGATTTCTTGTAGTGCCATCTATAAAGCTCGATTTGTCGCTAAGGGTTATCGGCAAGTTCAAGGGGTTGACTACGATGAGACTTTCTCTCCTGTAGCGTAGCTGAAGTCCGTCCGAATCATGTTAGCAATTGCCGCATACTATGATTATGAGATATGGCAAATGGACGTCAAAACGGCATTCCTTGATGGCTATCTTAAGGAAGAACTGTATCTGATGCAGCCGGAAGGTTTTGTCGACCCTAAGAATGCTAACAAGGTATGGAAGCTCCAGCGATCCATTTATGGGCTGGTGCAAGCATCTCGGAGTTGGAACATTCGCTTTGATGAGATGATCAAAGCGTTTGGGTTTATGCAGACTTATGGAGAAGCCTGCGTTTACAAGAAAGTGAGTGGGAGCTCTGTAGCATTTCTCATATTATATGTAGATGACATACTTTTGATGGGAAATGATATAGAACTTTTGGACAGCATTAAGGCCTACTTGAATAAGAGTTTTTCAATGAAGGACCTTGGAGAAGCTTCTTACATATTAGGCATCAAGATCTATAGGGATAGATCAAGACGCCTCATAGGTCTTTCACAAAGCACATACCTTGATAAGATATTGAAGAAGTTCAAAATGGATCAGTCCAAGAAAGGGTTCTTGCCTCAGACATAAGTCTGTGAAATTGAGCTCGGCTCAATGTCCGACCACGGCAGAAGATATAGAAGAGATGAGTGTCATTCCCCACTGCATCAGCCATAGGGTCTATTATGTATGCCATGCTGTGTACCAGACCTGATGTAAACCTTGCCGTAAGTTTGGTAAGAAGGTACCAAAGTAGTCCCGGCAAGGAACACTGGACAGCGGTCAAGAATATCCTGAAGTACTTGAAAAGGACTAAGGACATGTTTCTCGTTTATGGAGGTGACGAAGAGCTCGTCGTAAAGGGTTACGTCGACGCTAGCTTCGACACAAATCTGGATGACTCTAAGTCACAAACCGGATACGTGTATATGTTGAATGGTGGAGCAGTAAGCTGGTGCAGCTGCAAGCAGAGCATCGTGGCGGGATCTACATGTGAAGCGGAGTACATGGCAGCCTCGGAGGCAGCGCATGAAGCAATTTGGGTGAAGGAGTTCATCGCCGACCTAGGAGTTATACCCAATGCGTCGGGGCTGATCAAACTCTTCTGTGACAACACTGGAGCTATTGCACTTGCCAAGGAGCCCAGGTTTCACAAGAAGACCAGGCACATCAAGCGTCGCTTCAATTCCATTCGTGAGAATGTTCAAGATGGAGACATAGAAATTTGCAAAGTGCATACGGATCTAAAGGCCGCAAATCCGTTGACTAAACCTCTTCCGCGAGCAAAACATGATCAACACCAGAACTCTATGGGTGTTCGATTCATCACAATGAAACTAGATTATTGACTCTAGTGCAAGTGGGAGACTGTTGGAAATATGCCCTAGAGGAAGTAATAAAAGGATTATTATTCTATTTCCTTGTTCGTGATAATTTTCTTTTATTCATGCTATAATTGTATTATTCGGAAATCGTATTACACGTGTGAATACATAGACCACAACATGTTCCTAGTGAGCCTCTAGTTGACTAGCTCGTTGATCAATAGATAGTCATGGTTTCCTGACTATGGACATTGGATGTCATTGATAACGGGATCACATCATTAGGAGAATGATGTGATGGACAAGACCCAATCCTTAGCATAGCACAAGATCGTGTAGTTCGTTTTGCTAGAGCTTTTCCAATGTCAAGTATCTTTTCCTTAGACCATGCGATCGTGTTACTGCCGGATACCGTAGGAGTGCTTTGGGTGTACCAAACATCACAACGTAACTGGGTGACTATAAAGGTGCACTAAAGGTATCTCCGAAAGTGTCTTTTGGGTTGTCACGGATCGAGACTGGGATTTGTAACTCCGTATTACGGAGAGGTATCACTGGGCCCACTCAGTAATGCATCATCATAATGAGCTCAAAGTGACCAAGTGTTTGGTCATGGGATCATGCATTACGATACGAGTAAAGTGACTTGCCGGTAACGAGATCGAACGAGGTATTGGGATACCGATGATAGAATCTCGGGCAAGTAACATACAGATTGACAAAGGGAATTGTATACGGGGTTGCTTGAATCCTCGACATTGTGGTTCATCTGATGAGATCATCGAGGAGCATGTGGGAGCCAACATGGGTTTTGGTTATTGACCGGAGAGCCGTCTCGGTCATGTCTACGTGTCTCCCGAACCCGTAGGGTCTACACACTTAAGGTTCGGTGACGCTAGGGTTGTATGAATATGAGTATGCAGCAAACCTAAAGTTGTTCGGAGTCCCGGATGAGATCCCGGACGTCACAAGGAGTTCCGAAATGGTCCGGAGGTAAAGAATTATATATAGGAAGTGCAGTTTCGGCCATCGGGAGAGTTTCGGGGGTCACCGGTATTGTACGGGGACCATCGGAAGGGTCCCGGGGGTCCATCGGATGGGGCCACCTATCCCGGAGGGCCCCGTGGGCTGAAGTGGGGAGGGAACCAGCCCCTGGTGGGCTGGTGCGCCCCCCCTTGGGCCCCCCTGCGCCTAGGGTTGGAAACCCTAGGGGTGGGGGCGCCCCACTTGACTTGGGGCAAGCCTCCCCTGGCCACCGCCCCTTGGGAGATCTCATCTCAGGCCGGGCGCCCAGGGGGCCTATATAAAGGAGGGGGAGGAGGGCAGCCGCACTGAAGCCTTGGCGCCTCCCTCTCCCTGCCACACCTCTCCCTCTCCGCAGGCTCGGGCGAGTTCTGCCGGAACCTGCTGCATCCACCACCACGCCATCGTGCTACTGGATCTTCATCAACCTCTCCCTCCTCCTTGCTGGATCAAGGTGCGGAGGCGTCATCCGCCTGCACGTGTGTTGAACGCGGAGGTGCTGTCCGTTCGACACTTGGTCATCGGTGATTTGGATCACGACGAGTACGACTCCCTCAACCCAGTTCTCTTGAACGCTTCCGCTAGCGATCTACAAAGGTATGTAGATGCACTCCTATCACTCGTTGCTAGATGAACTCATAGATGGATCTTGGTGAAACCGTAGGAAAATTTTTATTTTCTGCAACGTTCCCCAACAACCCCCTAATCCAGGACTCCCTCAGTATGAACCATAGAGAAGTTGGAATACATTAGGTTTAACACCAATATAAATAAAGTATGAGTTCATTACAGTACCTTATGTGGTGGTTTTTCTTTCTTGCACTAACGGAGCTTATCAGATTTCCTATTGCATTTGTGTTGTGAAGTTTTCGAGTTTTGGGTAAAGATTTGATTGACTATGGAATAAAGGGTGGCAAAAGCCTAAGCTTGGGCATTCCCATGGCACCCCAAGATATTCAAGGATAACCAAAAGCCTAAGCTTGGGGATGCCCCGGAAGGCATCCCCTCTTTCGTCTTCGTCTATCGATAACTTTACTTGGAGCTATATTTTTATTCGCCACATGATATGTGTTTTGCTTGGAGCGTCGTGTATGATATTATTCTTTGCTTTTTAGTTTACCACAACCACTCTTGCTGTACACACCTATTGAGAGATAAACACTTGATTTGAAATTTATTAGAATACTCTATGTGCTTCACTTATACCTTTTGAGCTAGATAATTTTTGCTCTAGTGCTTCACTTATATCTTTTAGAGCACAATGGTGGCTTAATTTTGTAGAAATTGTTAATTTCTCATGCTTCACTTATATTATTTTGAGAGTTTCTTAGAACAGCATGGTATTTTCTATGGTTATAAAATTGGTCCTAGAATGATGGGCATCCAATTTGGGTATAATAAAAACTATCATAGAAGTGAATTGGATGCTATGATCAATTTGATACTTGATAATTGTTTTGAGATATGGAGGTGGTGATATTAGAGTCATGCTAGTTGATGTAATTGTGAATTTAAAGAATACTTGTGTTGAAGTTGGCAAGTCCAGTAGCATGCACGTATAGTAAAAGTTGTGTAACAAATTTATTGCATGGGGTGCTCTTTTGATTGCCTTCCCTTGTGTGGAGGTCGGGGGCGCGCGATGGTTAACTCCTACAAACCTCCACCCTAGGAGCATGCGCGCGCGTAGTGCTTGTTTTTTGATGACTTGTAGATTTTTGTGATAAGTATATGAGTTATCTATGACTAAGTCCATGGATTATACACACTCTCACCTTCCATCATTGCTAGCCTCTTCGGTACCGTGCATTGCCCTTTCTCACCTTGAGAGTTGGTGCAAACTTCACTGGTGTATCCAAACCCCGTGATACGATACGCTCTATCATACACAAACCTCCTTATATCTTCCTCAAACAGCTACCATACCTACCTATTATGGCATTTCCATAGCCATTCCGGGATATATTTCCATGCAACTTTCCACCGTTCCGTTTATCATGACACGCATCATCATTGTCATATTGCCTTGCATGATCATGTAGTTGACATCGTATTTGTGGCAAAGCCAGCATGCATAATTTTTCATACATGTCACTCTTGATTCATTGCCCATCCCAAAGACATCACGGAGGCATTCATATAGAGTCATATCTTGTTCTAGTTTCGAGTTGTAATTCATGAGTTGTAAATAAATAGAAGTGTGATGATCATCATTATTAGAGAATCATCCCTTAAAAAAAGAAAGGCCAAAAAAAAGAAAGGCCAAGAAAAAGAAAGACCAAAGAAAAAAAAAGAAAAAAAGGGAAAGGCCAAAAAAGGCCCAAAAAAAGGGGGACAATGTTACTATCTTTTTTTCCACACTTGTGCTTCAAAGTAGCACCATGTTCTTCATATAGAGAGTCTCATTTGTTGTCTGTTTCATATACTAGTGGGAATTTTGCATTATAGAACTTGGCTTGTATATTCCAACGATGGGCTTCCTCAATATGCCCTAAGTCTTCATGAGCAAGCAAGTTGGATGCACACCTACTTAGTTTCTGTTGTTGAGCTTTCATACATTTATAGCTGTAGTGCATCCATTGCATGGCAATCCCTACTCCTCATGTTGACATCAATTGATGGGCATCTCCATAGCCCGTTGATTAGCCTCGCCAAGATGAGAATTTCTCCTTTTTTGTCTTCTCCACACAACCTCCACCATCATATTCTATTCCACCCATAGTGCTATATCCATGGCTCACGCTCATGTATTTCGTGAAAGTTGAAAAAAGTTTGAGATTGCTCAAGTATGAAACAATTGCTTGGCTGAAACCGGGGTTGTGCTTGATGGGAGTATTTTGTGTGATGAAAATGAACATAGCCTAACTATATGATTTTATAGGGATGAACTTTCTTTAGCCATGTTATTTTGAGAAGACATGATTGCTTTATTAGTATGCTTGAAGTATTACTATTTCTTATGTCAATATGAACTTTTATTTTGAATCATTTGGATTTGAACATTCATGCCACAATAAAGAGAAATACATTGAGGAATATGCTAGGTAGCATTCCACATAAAAAATTCTGCTTTTATCATTTACCTACTCGAGGACGAGCAGGAATTAAGCTTGGGGATGCTTGATACGTCTCCAACGTATCTATAATATTTTATTGTTCCATGCTATTATATTACCTGTTTTGGATGTTTATGGGATTTACTTTACACTTTTATATCATTTTTGGGACTAACCTACTAACCGGAGGCCCAGCCCGAATTGCTGTTTTTTGCCTATTTCAGTGTTTCGCAGAAAAGGAATATCAAATGGAGTCCAAACGGAATGAAACCTTCGGGAGCGATCTTTTTGGAACAAACATGATCCAGAGGACTTGCAGTGGAAGTCAAGAAACAAGCGAGGCGGCCACGAGGGTACCCGGCGCGCCCCCTACAGGTGGGCGTGGCCCCCACCCTCGTGGGCCCCTCGAGCATCCACCGACGTACTCCTTACTCCTACATATACCCATGTACCCCTAAACCATCACGGGCGACCACGAAAAACTATTTCCACCACTGTAACCATCTGTATCCCCGAGATCTCATCTTGGAGCCGTCGCCGGCGCTCCGCCGGAGGGGGAATCCACCATGGAGGGCCTCTACGTCAAGTCCAAGGCCTCTCCGATGAGTTGGGAGTAGTTTACCACAGACCTTCAGGTCCAACGTTATTAGCTAGATGGCTTCTTCTCTCTCTTTGATTCTCAATACAAAGTTCTCCTTCCTCTTCTTGGAGATCTATTCGATGTAACTCTTTTTGAAGTGTGTTTGTCGAGATCTGATGAATTGTGGGTTTATGATCAAGTTTATCTATGAGAAATATTTGAATCTCCTCCGAATTCTTTTATGTGTGATTAAGTTATATTTGCAAGTCTCTTCGAATTATCGGTTTGGTTTGGCCTACTAGATTGATCTTTCTTGCAATGGGAGAAGTGCTTAGCTTTGGGTTCAATCTTGCGGTGTCCTTTCCCAAAGGATGTTAGGGCAACAAGGCACGTATTGTATTGTTTCCATCAAGGATAAAAAGATGGGGTTTATATCATATTGCATGAGTTTATCCCTCTACATCATGTCATCTTTCTTAATGCGTTACTCTGTTCTTTATGAACTTAATACTCTAGATGCATGCTGGATAGAGGTCGATGTGTGGAGTAATAGTAGTAGATGCAGGCAGGAGTCGGTCTACTTTTCACGGATGTGATGCCTATATACATGATCATGCCTAGATAATCTCATAATTATTCGCTTTTCTATCAATTTCTCGACAATAATTTGTTCACCCACCGTAATAATTATGCTATCTTGAGAAAAGCCACTAGTGAAACCTATGGCCCTCGGGTCTATCTCTTATCATATAAGCTTTCAATCTACTTTTATTTGCATCTTTACTTTTCCAATCTATATCATAAAATACCAAAAATATATTTATCTTATCATATTATCTCTATCAGATCTCACTTTCGCAAGTGGCCGTGAAGGGATTGACAACCCCTATATTGCGTTGGTTGCGAGTTCTTGTTTTGTTTGTGGAGGTGCGCGGGACTTCTGAGGAGCCTCCTACTGGATTTATATCTTGGTTCTCAAAAACTGAGGGAAATACTTACGCTACTGTGCTGCATCACCCTTTCCTCTTCAAGGAAAACTAACGCAAGCTCAAGATGTAGCATGGCGCATTGCGCCATTACTATGTCCACCAGTGCGCCAATACTATGCCTCCCAGGGGGGCATATTTACCATGTGCTCTGGGTTACTAATGGCGCACTTTTAGAAAATGCGCCACTTGTGTGTTTATTTCAGTGTGCCACTAAAGTGCAATATGGTGCGCCACTACTATCAATATTAGGAATTTTTTTTCTTTTCTGATATTTGCATAGGTTAGAAAATATATTACTGCATAGAGTATAAACGTCACAACATATAAACAACAGATTTATTGAATACAATAGAAGATTAGTCTCTGAATACAATTCATCATATTAGTCTCCGAATTTAAAATATCGAACAAAGTTAGAACATTACAGGTCTCGAGACCGCGGGTAGCGAGTTTGTCTTCACATTACAAGTCGATATCGATCATCTAAAGTACCATCACATAGAAGAGAGCTGCTGTCACGATGAGACTCATTGTGATGAAACTGGTCTTCATCCGGTTCCTCCTCCGCTCCCTCCTCTCTCCCGCTCCCTCCTCTCTCCGGTCTCTCAGCGCGTATCTAGCTTCCGCCTCCGCCCTAGTGGTGTACCATCTGTAACTGTTACCACTGAAACGGTGAACCTGTCTCCGACACTCCTCCCAGTCGTCGTAGACTCTAGGAACCTTACCCTTGTACACGACATACGACAGCATCTCTATGCACTAGACAAACAAAATGTTAGTAGCAATTCACAGTTAATACATTAGCAATATATAAGTATGCAACAAAAGGATCGGAAGAGAAAAACAACACATTACTAGCACGATTCATGGTCCTACTAATAAATAGCATCGATTACATATAAGTTGAACGACTGTACAAACTACAGAGACATACAAGTTCATTAAATTTTAATTACAACCTGAGCTAATCGATATTCCAGAACTACATAGCATCAATACTTTTGACTCGACTCAGACCGGAGCGTGGATGAAGCCGCCATCTATCGTGATGGTCATGAATGTGCGATCGTTGTCGGCCTGCATTTGTAGCGTTGTATCTATTTCACTGTTGGATGGTTGATATCTGAGGTAGAACTGCCCCGAGGTACGAAGGACATCTTGATGGATGATTTCCGCAATTTCCGACTGGGCGCGAAAGAATTCTTGTCTAATGTCCGCGTCCTGGCTTGCCGACAAGCGTGCAACCCAATCTTTGAGATTAGTTGGTAGAAGAAGGTGATTACAGTCCCGTACGATCACCCACATGTGATGGAGGGCGTAGTAGGCATCCTTCTGATCGCCAGGCGGCTGCTTGACGCAGGGGAACATCGTTACGTGGGTGAACACGTGCTTGCCGTACCTACAAATTTGCCTCTTGAAAGTGCCTCCAGATTTGGCGTAGCCGGGGAGAGCATCATCAAGAACTTTCTTGATATTTGTGTAGTCTTTCTTCGACCGACGGTCCGATTCGAAATATGTTGCCATGGAATATTTCAGGCTTAAGAGGATGAGTGTGCAATGTGTGTCACTGCACAAAACACGGAATGTTAGAAAAAAAAGAACGATCAAAATCTAAGAAATCATATGTTACACAGCGGTGAGGGGATGACTTACTCGGGAAAGTAAGGCACGAGGAAGTTATCCTTATTTGCGTTCGCCAGAATGACGCCTTCGACATATGAACTCGCGACTTGCCGGTCCCCAGCGCTACCCAAGATCTTGGCACGCATGTAGAAGGGGTCGACTATCACAATGTCCGGGGTCTTGTCTCTAATGATCCGCATCTCCATGCTGAGCAAAAATAGACGAATGAAGGTGTAGTGCAGCGAATGAAGGTTAAACATAGCGAAGATGTCATCAAATCGCGGGACGATCATTCCCTCGATGATGCTATCGACAAAGTCCTTGTCCTCTGTCACCTGGGCCACGAAAACCGGGTATGCCACATCATTCTCGAAGAGACGCTGCTTCTCTAAAGAAAGAACACTGTCATGCAGACTCCACATAGTACCAGTTGTAGCATTGAGAAGATTAGTTGGTAGCATCGGCCTACCCGCCACATGCACCCTCCTCAAGATATCCTTAGGTGAAGGTGGCCCGTCCTGAGCATGGATCGTACTCGGTGCCGGCTAGCTCGCACCCTTGTTAGTTTTTCTTTTCCATCCCTTCTGCTTCTTCTACTGTAATGGGATCGAGTTCTGCTCAGAGACCACATTCTTGAGTGTGTTGGGGCTGATAATATTTTGCACCTCGGCTATCTGAGGCTCCGTGAAGGCGGCAGCTGGAGGCGGCAGCTGGAGGCGTCTCCTGAGAACTGAATGGTACCAGCTAGATCGCGATCGTCTTTTGCAGGGTTGGGTTCTTGAGAAGGAGGCCCCAAGAATTCGTCACCGTACCCATGTTCATTGAAGTACTTATCGACGTTGGTAAATGTACCATCGTCGTCGTCCGGATCCTGTGCCATATGCATGTTCGGATCAGCTGACGGCGGTAGCGTTACGGCGGTCTTGCCATGGCTTGGCGCCGGCACGACTGGCGGTGTTGTCTGTGGGGTGGTGTCCCCCGCCCCCAAAAGAATCTGACTCTTCTGCCAAAGCATGTTCCAGCTTATGCAGGCGCTGAGGGTCATCACATCATCTTCGTCAGCCCCAGGGGGTCGATACGGAGGTAACAAGTCATCGCAGCCCCGCAGCTCCCGAACCAATTGAACCCTATACATGGTGGGTGGCATCAGAGTACCGTGGAACACGCGGCTACCCTGTTGAACGATCTTGGCCTTGGCGACATTGATCAACTCGCCGTCCACGAAGTGCAGGAGAGTGCATGGAACGTCAGCGGCGCCCTGCGAAAACATGTAGGGCGTCAGGGATGCCCAGTCAAAGGCAAGGAGACGAAGTCATCGGCCGAGGCTTAGTTACCATGATGGCGTCGAGCTCGACTAATGTCGAGGCACCGCCAATGGCGGGCGTGCAAGTGACGGAGGGGCCGCTTGGTGCCGAGGCGCCGGCCGGCGTATTCTTCCCATACCCGGGTGTATTAAGCTCCAATGCCGGCGCCGGCGCCGGAGACACCAATGCCGCCTCCGCCGGAGATACAAATGGCGCTGGCGCGTTGTGCGAGTTGCTGCCTGTGAAGCTAGGAATCGGGGGCAGCCCTTGTTGGCCGCCCGCAATCCACGCCTGCAGCCCCTGAACCAATGTAGGCATAATGGCGGTGATCATCACTCCCAGTTGGTCTCGCACTTGCTCTTGGACTATCGCCGGAATCCGCGCCACTTGTGCCTTGAGTTCTTGAACCTCGCGCTCCTGGCTTTCCGAGCTGGTCTTTCTCTCCTTTCGCCCAGCCATATAGTATTCCGACCATTTCGTGGACAAGCCTTTGCCGGTCACACGACCAGCTGACGACGGCTTACTGAACTTATCCTTGTTTTTCGATACGTTCAACGCCCTATTTAAAGTGGTGTCCCAAGGGGCAGTCAGGGACCCCGCGCTACATCTTTTAGTTTCCTGCGGAAGGAACGTGAACCATTTAGAAATTTGGCTTCATTAATTAGAATGCAACCATATGGAGCTAATTACGCAGGGGTGTATTCCTTACCAGAACAAGCTCAAGCGCCTTGGTCTTCGGATCCGTGGTAAGCTCCTTTGTTACCGGGTCCATCTTGTACCGGGCCCTGACATAGTTCTTGGTCAGCTTGTCACGGTATTTATCGAAGAGGGGCGGTAGGCCTTGCTCGGCACGCTCCGAGTCCTCCTTATCCCATATAGGTTCCTCCACTCTGTAACCGTCGGGACCGAGTTGGTAGGCCCCTAAGTTCAAGTCCCGCATATCTTTCCCCCACTGAGTTGATTCCGCAGATGCGTTGCTCTTGCACTTGATCTTGAACTCCTGGTAGTCTGCTTCGCTGATCGAAGGATTTTTCTCCTTGATCTTCTTATAACTATCACCACGTAGAATCCTATGCCTCACAGCGGCTCTCCAAGCAGACAAGGCCATGCTCATCTTCGTGAGGGCGGCATTGTTCACTTTATTCCCTGGGAGGCATGTGTTTGCAAAGTCACCGGGGAACTTGTATCGTTCGTGTAGCTTCGTGAAGAGGAGGTTGCGCAAATTCCCTCGGTCACGATGCCTTAGGTTCTCGGTGTTGCTCGAGACGGTGCTCCGGAGAATGCACCCGAGTTGTCCCGCGTACCCACTGACTAATTCTTTGGGCGCCCTTGGATACCCACTGGAGGACACTTCATTAAATTCCTCCTTGACGGTGCCGAGCACATTCGGGCGCCGGTCCTTCCGTTGCCTCTTCGGTTGGCTGCCATATGTGCATGCGCTGCCATCATCAGTGGAGGCATCCTCGACGGCACCATCAGTGGTGTCATCCCCGTCGCCACTAGCTGTTGTGTAGTCGGGATCGTTGTCTTCCGCGGCGTCCTTATAGCGGTGAGGTTCTTCCTCCATCTCCTGGGACAGCTCCCAGAATTGCTTGCCCGAACCGCAAGCCTCATCGTTGTTGGCCATGTTCGCTCTAAATAGGAAAACAATTTGGTCAAAAAGTTGGTTATTGTCAAGGAACAAGATCTCTAAGTTGACCAAATAACCTAATTCTCGAGGAATGTCGCCAAAAAGTTGGTTATTGTCAAGGAACAATTGAGAGATGTTTGTGATATTGCCTAGATGTTTTGGGATGGAACATGTTAGTGTGTTGTAGCAAAGCCACAACTCCTCTAAGTTCTCAAGATAACCTAGTTGTCGAGGGATGTGTCCAAAAAGTTGGTTGATGTCAAGATACATGCTGATTAATTTTTGTTCCGGTTGAGAATCGGGCACCTTCTAGGTCAAGAAAATTGGGCCTGACCTTTGCTAATTTTCTTGACCTAGGAGTGCCCCATTCTCAACCTAAACGAAAATTAATCAACATTTCAGGAGAAAGGGGTCATTTAAGAAGATCACAAGTAGCAGCAGCATCACAAGTTGACAAAATCACAAGTAGCAGCAGCATCACAAGTAGTACAGCAGCAACATCATCAGAAGTAGTATAGCAACAACAGTGAATACAGTGAGTACAGTAGCAGCAGCATCATCACAAGTATAGTGATGCCCCTTCAAACAAGAGTTTCCTTCTCTATTTTTTTTGACATGAACAAACAAGGGTTGACAATTCAAACTAACTTGAGTCATAAGACATTTAGAAACAAGTCCAAGAACAGACATGTTACTGTATGGCTACTTGAATGGGCAAGGAAATGCAAGAAAAATAAGTTAGTGATCAAAGGAGAGACCATATGTGGTTTGCCAGACAGCCTTCTACTGTAAGCAACCTAGAAATTACCAGTAAGTCCAAACAATAACAACTTGAGTACATGGTCGGTTTAGAAGCAATGCAATTTACAAACAAATGATGATACAATATAAGGCAAATAAGAGAATGGTCACAAGCAAATCCAAACCATGGGCAAAAATGGATTACAACAATGTAAAGCAGAATGGACAAGGCCCTTTTTCTTGAATAACATTAAAACATGGACTATTGAACATACAAACTTGATAGCTTTAGCAAATTATTAATGTGCAATGCCACAACTAACTAGAGAGTTACTGTAGATATATTCTTACATGAGAAACGGAACTCACTATGGGTGAGTTTCAAAAGAGAAATAGATAGCCATACTGTTGCTGTGATTCGTGAGTGCTCAGTGCTCAGTATTACGTACTCGGTATGATTTCTGCAACCCTGGCCTGTAGCCGTACTGTTTAATTTCATCTATCATTAGTATTCAGTATTCAGTGTGAAGGAGTTTGATGTTGGTCTACTTTTGTCTATCAGTAACTAATACTACAAATGTACTATGTGGTAGATATTTCTACGTCTAGATTGATTCCTGCTTGTGTCTCTACTGTGAGGAGTACTCCATTTCGAGGGCCTTTGTCAAGAAACCAACTCAAATGGCCTAGGTGTTCCCGTCGCGAAGAAAGAGTAAAACTAACAGAGGACGTTTTTCAGCTATCCTATGCCCAAATGCTATACCAATCCATTTCACTAATCTAATTCTACTGCACCAAAGCTGACTTTATCAAATGGGTGCATCAGAGATGCAAATTTATTTGCTGGAGAAATAGCACTACCAGAGTTGAACTAACTGACGAAACTGAACTAACTGAAGATACTGTAGAAACTGAACCTTGATGAGTTTTTCTCCAAATATGAGATTATATTTGGCACTAGTCAATTTAACTGCCTCTGCTGGTTTATGTTCAGATAAGACCCAGTAGTCCACATTATAAGCCCATTTGTTTACCATCAGTGAAGAAGATCAATGAAACCAAGCTGCTTTTTATATTCCCAAATCAGAGTCGAGAATTTTTGTTGCTCAAATTGCCTGAATAAATGGTAGTAATCTCACCACCTCTAGAAGAGTGGTTATCACAACAACAACATGTTCTACCCTTAGCCCTTGAATTAAACACATTAATCACTACAAAAAAAAGACACATCCGCGACATTTTGGGCCGAACGAATTTTTTTTGTCATACATATGACACTCCTATGACGATAATTGTGACAAAACCCGGTATCATCATAGATGTGGTGGGCTCCTACGTCTATGACAAAAAATGGGCTTTTCGTCCTGTGCGGGCCGGAGACGCAGCTGCATGACATTCTTTGGGCCGTCCATGATGGAAAAAACCGTGGTAGAAGCGAGGGCGAGGAAAATTCGGGGAGTTCCCGATTACGGTGGGTGGTCGGGGTCCGAGCGATGCGTGTTTCTCTCGTACACGTACGCGCGTGTGTGCGAGGCTATGGCTCTAACTGAACCCGAGCGAGGCATTGGGCTCTAACTGAACCCGAGCGATTGCACAGCAGGCTATGCGTTACTGAACCCGAGCGATAGATGGCTGTTAATTGAACTCGGTCGAGCGATTCTTTCGCTACTGCTGCTAACTGAAGCCGATCGATTGGATGAACAGTGAGTGTTGCGGGGGGTTTGGATGAACAGTGAGCGGTGGCGTTGCCTCTGGATGAACAGGACCCCGTGGTGTGGAGTGCTGGATGAACAGTAGACGGCGGAGGGATGCCCGTGGAGGGGTGGTTGAACAGGACCCCGTGGTGTGGAGGGCTGGCTGAACAGTAGATGGTGGAGGGGTGCCCGTGGAGGGGTGGTTGAACAGTAGCCGGTGGAGTAGTGCGCGGTGGAGGCTGGATGAACAGGAGCCCGTGGAGGGTAGAGGAGGTCGACGGTAGCCCGTGGAGGCTGGAGGAGGTCGACGGTGGAGATGAACGGTATCCCGTGGAGTCCCGTTTTGCGGTACGGCACTGCCCTCCTGATGAACATGACCCCCGTTTCGACCGTAGCGCTCCAACACAAGTCCGTTTCATCCGTTTTGCGGTATGCCACGCCCCTCCCGATCAACAGGACCCCCGTTTTGACCGTAGGAGGTCCGTTTCCTACGTTTTGCGCTACACCACACCCCTCACGATCAACAGGACCCCCGTTCGACCGTAGTAGGTCCGTTTCCTCCGTTTTGCGATACACTAGACCTCTCCCGATCAACAGGACCCCGTTCCGAAGGTAGGAGGTCCGTTTCCTCCATTTTGTGGTACGCCAGGCCTCGTTTCCATCGCGTGTCCCGTCCAAGCCCTGCCGATTAACACAACCACGCATGGCGTTCAGACCCAGCCGGTTGGCTCCCACGCGTTCCGTTGGCTCCCGATGAACACAACGCATTCCGTTGCCTCCCCATGAACACGACACATTCCGTTGGCTCCCCATGAACATGACGCATTCCGTTGCCTCCCCATGAACACGATGCATTCCATTGCCTCCCCATGAACACGACGACGACGCTGTTTCTTCGTTCTGACCCAGCCATGTTCACGAGCCCTGGTCGTACGTATGCGCGAGTAGGCGTTCGAGACCCCGCCCGTATGTACGTATGTGGCCGTATTTTCTTTCTTGCACCCTGGCCGTTCTACGTACGTGTACATGCTACATGCGCGCCTTTACTACGACATGTGTGCGCCTCTACTACGACACGTGCGCGCCTCTACATCGACCAGTATGTACGTACACGTTCGCGACCAGAATGACAACGCAACATACGCTTCGACGAGGTGGGTCCCGACTGTCAGGCACTTCCTTGCCTGCGAAGATGTAGCTGGTGGGTCCCAGCAGTCAGGGGGCGAATCGTTTTTTTGCCCGGACGCACTTCCTTGCGTGCGAAGATGTAGCTGGTGGGTCCCAGCAGTCAGGGGAAACATTTTTTTGTGAAATACGGTGGCCCGTCCGGTGGGTCCCCGCTGTCAGGTGGAGGAATCATTATTTTGCGCGTAATAAGGAGGCACTTCCTTGCTGCGGCCGTGGACCCAACTGTCAGCCTTTCCACGTACAGTTCACGTCCGATGGAAGTCATTCCTTGACCATGTTGACCACGCCGCGCCGAGAGCACCACGGCGGTGGACGTCGGCGAGGCCTAGGAAGGGGACAACTCGGAGCCGGGGAAGACGCAACAATGGATGCCCACGTGAAGAGGAGTACGAGGGTTTACTGGTTCGGCTGCGGTGTGAGGCTGCTGTCGCCGCAGAATAACAGGGGGTGTGGGTGAGTAGAGGGATGTTCTAGCCAGCTGTGGGAGTGGTAGGGGGCGGTGAGGCCTCCGCGGCATGACAGCCGGCCACGGGAGGCAGGAGCACATGGCATGATCGGCGCTGGTTTGGGCGGCTGGAGCAAGAAGAGCAGAGGTTGAAGAAGCAGTACGGCCGTTGGATGAACATCGTACGGTAACAGGAGATAGAATCGTTCATATTGACTAAGTTGACAAAGCCCTCCGTCGCCGTCAACTTGGTAGGCCCACAAGTCAGCCTCCCACTATGTTGGGTTCCAGCTGGCAGGGGGAGTATTCATTTTTTTTAGCGTAATAAGGAGGCACTTCCTTGCGTGCGAAGATAGCTGGTGGGTCCGACATGTCAGCGGGGGGCACGTCTTTTTCCGCAGAGGCCCTTCCGGTGGGTCCCAGATGTCAGGTGGAGGAATCATTATTTTGCGCATAATACGGAGGCATTTCCTCGTGTGCGGCCGTGGACCCAGCTGTCAGCTTCTCCACGCACAGTCTACTTCCAATGGTGTCGTTCGTTGACCACGTTGACCACGCCGCACCGGCGCGCATACAAGGTGGTGGACGGCGGCGAGGCCCGAACAACGAGCCGGAGATGGGAAGACGCCGGAGTAGAGTCGCAGACAGAGAGGTGTACGAGGGTTAACTGGTTCTAGTACGGTCTGGTTCGGCAGTCGGTGGAGAAGAACAGGAGGTGTGCTAAGCAGAGCTGCTAGCAGCAGGAGGTGGGAGGTGGAGGGATGGCCTGGCCAACAGTGGAGTAGCGCTTCATAGCGAAGCGTGCTAAGCAGAGCTGCTAGCAGCAGGAGGTGGGCGGTGGTCCCGGCGGCGCTGGAGGAAGAAGACGAGAGATTCAAGATGGATGCCGGTCATTGGATGTAAATCCACCGGCTAACATGGCAGAATCATTTGTTGACTAAATTGACAACGACTTGCGTTGGCTTTGACCTATTGGCCCACATTTCAGCCTCAAAAAATGTGGCACGTATTCAACCCATTTTTTCAGAATTTACAGTCTTTTTTTTTGCGCGGTAGAATTTACAGTCAATTTGATCATTTTTTTTGAATTATAGCCATTAGCTGGGCTGGGTGAAAAAATAATGTAGCTTCCATGCGGCCCATTTATTTTATTTCCTAAAAAATTACAGGCCATTTGCACTTTCTCGAACTACATGATATTGCTGGGCTGGTTCTAATTATAATGTTCGGTTGGGCCAGCAATGTTATCAAAAAATAAAAAGGGTTGAGCATTTTGTTATAAATATATTTAAATAATAATTGATATTATTACATTCATCCTTAAATATTACCAAGATTTTGTACACAATCACTAGGATATTCGTGCCAAAATAATCCAGGATATTATTTGTAAAGAAATTATTTTTCTAAGTTAATAAGATGTGGGATATTGTTTTCTTACATATGTAAGTGTCTGTTAAATATATGATGACAATAAAAATAATATATAATAACATATAAAATAACTAGTACAAATGCCCGTGCATTGCAACGGGCTAAAAATATCGTAAAACATGCTGCGTGTGAAAGTAAGTGCCATTTCTGATATCCAGTTCTAATAAACATCGGTTATAAGTTTATAATATTATCACTTTTCGGAGTAATATGACGCGGGGACGTAAATAATCCACCCTAACATCTTTCACCTGATTAAAGAGCAATGGTGCATGAAATAGTCTAGTAATCGGTTTTATCTCTTACTTTTCAAAAAACACAAACATTTCTTTGTTTCAAACTAATTATTATTTTTGAAACTTTTAATCTTTTTATTAGAATTGAAACACCTTTTGAAGATCAACATTTTATGGAACTCATGTTTTTAAAATATGATTTTTAATTTTTTGATCAATTTTAAATGATTTTGTTAAAAAGAATTGGAACATTTTTATGGAACTGTTGTGCATTTAAAAAAACGTGCACATATTTAAAACATTATTTTTCTTTTAAAGCAAGAAGAATTTGAAACACTTTTTTATCTTAAAACACACACACAAGCTCGATGTCCGCAATAAAAAAAGGATTGTTAGTATAAAGCTAGGGAAGTCGTTGGGATGTCCTTTGGTGGCTCCTCGTTCATCTTAGCACTATCATCGGGTGGAATAGGACTGGTGTGAGTGTTTTTAGTGGGATTTACAGATAGTGAAATTGTTGTAAATTGAGAGTCTAATAACTATTTCAAAAGTATTTTCTTATATTTCAAAAGATTTTCAATGCAAATGAATTTAGTTTGGATGGAAGGGTACTGGTGCATTGAAGTGGGGTTATCTATATACCTTTTTTGTCAATATTCGAAAACAAACATGCTTTACTATTTTAATTTTTTTAGAATATGTTGGTTGCTTGGTTTGCAAGAATATATTCCGTTTCTTTTCTTTTGCACTATTTGAACTTGACCCGAAGACCGAACATAAATATTACAAATAATCACAACCACATGAATATTAGCACACGGCCTACTAAGTTGAAACTATTACTATCAGAGTGTAAGGCGGTAGAGTCAAATAATCACAATGGGCCAATGTGAGGAGGTGACACCTAGCTGATAACCATTTGTTGGAACACCAAAAACAACCGCACATAAATCTAACGTAATTCGGTGCATCCAGCGCAGCTTCCAGCAACAACGATTGTTTTAAATAAAAAGCAATTACAAAACAGTAAAACTGAGAGACCTACGAGGCTCCACAGCGCTTTGGCGTTGCTAGCCGTAGGATTGCGATCACGTCGCCTGCACATTTGTTTCGGCTGCCGCTCCGCAGAACCATCGACGCCACATGTGGTTGATTGGGCCTCGATTGTTTATTGGGCCTGTGAACTGGTTTCGGCGAACCAAGTGTAAAACGCAGACGTACGTAGCGGCGTGTGTCAGCGCCACCCAGCTATTCTTGTATTTTTTGTTACTAAAAAAAGCTATTATTGTATTTGTTTTGTCCTAGACATCTTTCATATGCACTATTTATTTTAAAAACCTGAGCAGTCACCTAGCTAATTCTATTACTGGTGATATCATTACTATGTCATATGAAATATGCTTGTTAGGTCATGTAAATTTAATTCATATATTTTACATTTTCAAAATTTTACATGATATTTTATCATTCTAAAGTAACAAGGGCGGGCGCAGCAACGCGCATTATCATGGTCTAGTAGGCAGTAAATCCCCACCGAGCCGCATAGTCACACCACCAAGAGTTGCTCCTCCTCTTCTCTGTCCAGCGCGCCCATGCACAGCTTGGCGTAGCCTCGATGCGGCGACCACCACCGGATCCTCCCCTCCGTGCATCCCCCACCCTTGCATGCCGGCGGATCCCTCGTTGCACAGCCATGGCGGGCCGGCGTGCTCGAGGCCGTCGTCGCTGCCCCCCTCCCTCACCACCCACCTAGCACCCAACAACGCCCATGAACGGCTTGGCCCCCCCAGTTCCCCATCCTACCGTCGCCTCGCCGTGCTCCCCAGTCCCCACATCAGTCGCCCGTGCTGCGCCGATGATGCGCTCCTCCATTACTTGAGTGCGTTGTCGTGGGGTCGTGTTTGCCCTGGGCCAGGAGAGGACGCAGGGGCCGGTGAGGGACGGTGTCAGGCGCGCCGCCACTTCCGCCTGCCTGCCCCACCGCCTTCGTTATTCCCCTAGCCACCGGGGTCCCCCGCTCCCCTGCTCCAACCATCGCAAGTGACCATGGGGGGCTACACGCGCGCGCGCTGGATCCCATGTTCCCCTGCTCCACCACCCGGAATCCCACGACGGCGGACAAGACGGCCTCTGTAGGAGAGCAGGCTCCGGCCGCTCGGCTCACCACGCCGCCAGGATCCCCCGGCCCCGTGCTCCACCACCACCAGTGGCTATGGTGGGCTACACACTCGCGTGATGGATCCCCCGCTCCCTGCTCCAACATCGCTAGTGGCCACCCGCGCGCCACCGGCAGTCCCATGGCGGCGGCCATGGCGACCTCTACAGACGAGCGGGCTCTGGCCATATGCTCATGCTCGGCCGTCTCCAGCCAACCGATGGGCGGCCATGGCCATATGCTCATGCTCGGCCGTCTCCGCCCGTGGACGTACTAACTCTGATTTTTTGTTCTATATGTTTACCTCGGACCCTTTTTTCTATATCTTCAGATGTGCTCTCTCTCTCCTCTCTTCGATTTGATTTGTTTGTGTCCTTCATAATAGGAGGCTAAGCTCCGCCAAGGACTCGCCAGCGTCCAGACCCCCTCCACGCCATCCCCATCTCGCCGTAGACCTGCACCAAGTCCCATCCAGCGCCCACCCTTCGGCCCCGCCCCACATCTCTGCAGCCCGAGCACTTCAGCCCGTAAACTGAGCGGCTTCTAACTATTTTTTGCGGTCTCTATTAAAGCCCATAAAAGACCCATCAACGTACAAGTACCTGGCCCAGAAAATGAAAAGGACTAAACCAAACCAAGAATACCTATTCCCTTTAATAGTAGGTATAGATTTAAATATGTATAATATAGTTAGAAGGGAAACATAAGTTGGACCTGGCGTTCCTATTCTTATATAGAAATATAGAACATACCCCTGCGTTTTTTTCAAAAAAATACATAAATTGGGCTGCCAAAAATAAAACCTCGGATGGGAGGTCCATAGGCCGGTCGATACGTGACGGCCCTAAGAAAATACAAACAGGCCTATGGACCTCCCATCCAAGGACGTGGGCTGCGCATGTTAAAAATGAAAGCCTAGACGGGGCAGCACAAAACCACGTCCAATACTTGCCAAAACTTCGTCCCTCGTTTTATCTATGTTTCGCACACTCGACATTGTGTGGGCATTTTGACTGTGCATTATATGAAGATGTGCTATGCATGAATGTTGATCAGCATGATGTTAACTGGCTGATAGTTCCATTTTTGACCATGAATAAAACTTCCAACATGTTGTTAACCCTGTTTGAAAAGGTCGTGTTAATATAAATGTTCTGCCTCTGAAAGTTAAAGTTTCTTATCTGAAACTGAAAGTTGCAGTTTCTTATCTGAAACTGAACTTGCAGTTTCTTATCTGAAACTGAAACTTGCAGTTTCTTCTTTGAGAATCACATTGTCTGCACTTTTATACTCCTATGAAACTACATTTTTAAGTGCTAAAAATAGATCTCTAGAATTCATAAAATACTTCATATGCTCAATACTGCAAATCTGAAATTCAAAAGACATTCATATCTGAAAGTACTCTCAAAATACACAACACAAAACACAATTCACAACCTACAAATACTGACAACCCTAAGATCCTCCTGACAATTCACAACCTGTCCGACTATTGGGCTGGGCGCAGCCTCCTATTCCTCGGCGGTGAGCAGGCGCCCGTGAGACGATGTGAACGGCGAGGGAGACGATGGCGACGAAGCGTCGTCGGGCCAACTACTTTTCTCCTCTTGTAGTTTGGTTCGGTCGACGAAGACTCCACCGGCTCGCTCTGGCAGGACACCCTCACAAACGACACCCTGCAGATGCTCGATCCTTCTATCTCTGGTGGATGCTCCATCTAGGATCGATACTCCCGCCACCGCTCCCTCACGATCGGATTCGGTGAATCTGTTTGCTCCATGACCCAGAGGAGCAGCTCTATGTACTCCGGCGCGGCTCCCTCCGGGAGTATCACCGCCTTTTCGCTCTGTTGTAGATATTTGGCCATGGATGTCGCCGTCGCCGCCAGTTGGTCCTTGTTGTCAAACCAGGACTGTATCTCCAACATCCTAGCTAGCTTCACAGGGTCACCGTCTGCGATCCTCACATATCGGTTGTACTCCTCCATCGATCTACTTCTTCACAGCACCTTCACTCGCCGGTGGTGGTTTTTGAATGGAAGAGGAGAGGAGGAGCGCTGGTTTTGGATTAGAACGGGAGAGGAGCGACGCTGGTTTTGTACAGGAACAGGAGAGGAGGGGCGGTGGATTTGGAATGGAAGAGGAGACGAGCGGCGTTGGATTTAGATTGGAACAGGAGAGGAGCAGCAGTGGTTTAAGAGGAGAAGAGCGGAAGAGCGACGCTGGTCTTGGAAGTAATTTTTTTGTTGTTTTGCGTATTTTCGGTCAAAGTTTGACCACGTACTGTATTTGACAGGAAAAATGTGAATGCATGACACCAGAAATTGTATCGTTTGGTTCGTATCTGAATGTACTTTCAAATTATATTATTTTTGCAACGTATAACATATATTTTATGTGCGAAAATCATGGTCAATTATGACCCAGAATAAAGGGAGACTAGTTAATGTGGGGTCACTTTATTAATTGAAGAGTAAATTGATTTTGATTTTGATCCAGTCACAGCGCGCCGGCCCTCTCGTCCAATCCTAAATCGCTGCCGCACGCTCCTCTCCCTCTTCTCCATTGCAAAACCACCTCCTCTCCTCTCCATCATCTCCATTCCAAAACCACCATCTCGCCTCTCCCTCTTCTTATCTTCTCCATTGCAAAACCACCTCCTCTCATCTCCATAATCTCCATTCCAAAACCACCGTCTCGACTCTCCCTCTTCTGATCTTCTCGATTGCAAAACCAACTCCTCTCCTCTCCATCATCTCCTTTCCAAAACCACCGTCTCGCATATCCCTCTTCTGATCTTCTCCATTGAAAAACCATCTCCTCTCCTGTCCATCATCTCCATTCCAAAACCATCGTCTCGCCTCTTCCCCTTCTGATCTTCTCCATTGCAAAACCATCTCCTCTCCTCTCCATCATCTCCATTCCAAAATCACCGTCTTGCCTATCCCTCTTCTCTATTGCAAGACCACCGTCTCTCCTCCCATCTTCCAAAGCTAGCACCGGACCACTAGAAGGACATCTATGGAGAGGATGCACCAGCGAATCAGTCAGATCACCTGCGGCGACCAGGCAAAGTTAGCCAGGTTGAAGGAGATCCTTAGTTGGTTTGACAATGAGTGGGAGATTTCGAGGATGGTGCGGGCCATGTGGCAATGTATGCAAAAGAGCGAGACGACGGTGATGAGGGCGGCGATGTATATGTACTCGTCGGCGGCAGTTACGCTGCAGTCCTCCGAGTTCATCGAGTATCTCCTCTGGGCGATGGAGCAGACAGATTCGCCCGAGGCGACAGTCAGGTGGAGGTGGTGGGCTTACAGGTCGAAGGTTGAGCACCCAGAGGATAACGAATAGATCGGGTATGGTGTGCCGTTCGTGAGGGTGCAGAGCCTGCCGGAGCCACAGGAGTATTCGTTCTCCCACCGCAAGAGGAGGCCGGATGGCACGACGTCGCTTCCCCGCCGTTCTCCACGGTTCCCTCGACGCTCGCCTCGTTTCAATGGCGGCGGTAGGGTTTAAGGTAAGCTTCGCACTAACCTAATCTTCCACCTTCTCATGCTTACAATCAGTGTGACAGCTAATGAAAATCGTGCTTACAATCAGTCTCCGAGTACTAGGCCAAGCACCGTAAAATAGCTCTGGGCCTTTGGGTCAAAGTTGTGACACAGTGTACAAACAAAGAACAATAGATTGGTGCTTCTTTCAGAAAAGAGTACTCCCTAGAAAACTGCCAATATAAGCTACTAGTATTTCGTTAGAGGATTTGCTGCCGAGAAAGATCCGTCCACAGAGAGCGCCACACATCCCACTGGTGGTGGTGGATGCCAATGTGTGCATGCAACATGGTTGGTGTCAGTAATTTTTACTTGGCACACCTCGCACTCTGCATATATGCCGGTTCCATACGTACATTTGTGCAGTTCCACCAAAATGCAGCTGAATAACCCTGTTTGCACAGATAATGAAAAAGCGTGATTACATTATAGTGGCACTATTTGATGAAACACACAAAATAAATAGAAGAAAATATTGCGATAGTATCATAGTATGCCATGCTGCAAGGGCGAGACGCCTCATACGGTACGCCTCATACTGGACATTGTCCAAAGTCTCCCAGATACACCTTCTGCCAGTGATGAACATTAGTGTACATAGGTAATACAAGGAGGTGCCTTGAGACATCCAAATCGCTATTTTTGTACATATCAACTAAAATTGAGCACCCCAGTTTACAGAAACGCTTAAACATTAACAATGGGACTAGATGATGAAACATACATTAACATAGAGAAGCACTTTCTTTATCTACATTGGCAATGAAATGATAGAGATGACACTCGCTCTATTTTAACTGTATTGTTACTTCATTTTACCAGTGACACTAGGGTCGAGCAGGTGGCAAACGAGGTGTACCATGCATCGCAAGGATGGAGGCCGGGGGTGCTTAGACTGGGATTGTCGTGGAAATATCACGTCATATGTGTGAAAGGACTTAGTCGTGGAGCCATCACGACGGGTTAGCTTAAAGGGGTTAAACCGGACAAAGGACACGAGAGTTTTATACTAGTTCGGCCCCTTATGATGAAGGTAAAAGCCTACGTCTAGTTGTGATGGAATTATTGGGATTTCGATTGCCAGGGAGCAAACACGCTATGCCTGGCTTTCGAGTTGTTGTTTCTTGTCCCTGAACCGTCGCCGGGTCGTCCCTATATATACAAAGGTTGACGCCCGGCTGGTTTACAGAGTCCCGAGGCCGGCTCATACAAGTGTCTGGCTCGGTCTCTGCCTCCCTAACTTACAATACAAGTTATACAACTATGGCGGTTTACCAATATGGGCCCTAATCCGCCTTTGGGCTCTGGGCCTCTATGCTTTATCAGTAAAGCACCATCTTCTTGGTCTTTATGGGCTTCAATATAGTTGAGGGTGAACCGGCCCCTCCTGGGCAGTTTACACTCAGTAGTTATATCCCCAACATTAGGCCCCAGGTTGATTTGAACCAGTTCATGTCAATCTTCAATACTTAGAAAAAATTATGTGAACATCTTCTTACGTTTCCGTAAACCACCATGATGTCTTCTCCCTGTAAACTTTGTTAAACCGCCATGACATCATCTTCTGAATATTGCAGTGAATCATCATGACATCATCTCTGTATAAAAAGATAAAAAAGATTCCCTTCATTTAATTAATTCCCGAAAATCAAGGCGATAGTTGCGTCCCTTGCCGCTTCAAGCTCCTCGATTCTCGCGCTTGCCGATTATCTCCTTGCCCCTTATAAATAAGACCGGGGGGTCCTTCCATTTTCTCCCATTGCCTCTTCGCCTCGTCTTCATCCTCGCGACCCGAAGAACTCAACATCGCCGCCGCCGTCGACCTCGAAGCTCTGCATTATCTCAGGCCGCTGCATCAACCTGAACGCTCCAGAGATCTCCTCCGCTGCTCTTGAGAATCCGGTAAGCTTTCTTCCTTTATCCCTAGATCTCCATTAGGGCTTCGTGTTTATCCATTTTCATCGATGTTCATTAGCACTTATCTGTTTTTCCCTTAGCATCTTACTGAATCTAGCTAGGCCTGACAACCTCCTTTTGCGGCTAGATCCATAGTTTTAATCTGCCATCCTACTGCATCTTGCTGCTCCTGGATAAATCCCATCTGGACCTTCTCTATTCTGCTTAACGCCATTGTAGGACGTAGAAAATTTTCTTTACTGAACCACGGAAGATCCAAAATTAAATCACCATTTTGTGAAACTTGTTTCAGCAACACTTATTGAATTTCAGCTCTGCTGCTTCCCCCATAGGAGGTTTAACTTATAGAAAATCATAATCCGCCTGGTACCATTAGCCCTCACTTAAACCGCCATCCTGACTTGAGTAGCAATAGCCGGTTTAACATGTATATATACCTTTATTAAATTCCCCGGTTTCACACCGGTTTGTGCACATCAACCTTGAGTCGTAAACCGGCCTTCGCACTTCTTTTTCAATTTTATCTTCCAAAATGACCAAGCAATTCGCCGCTTGCAACTGGGTTCCTTCTTGGATCACAGAAACACAGCTCAATGGATATGTTTTAACTGGCGCTTTGGCCAAGAAAGATGTCCTCCATTGGCGAGTTCCTGGCCCTGAGTGCCCTCCAGTACCTCAGGATGGAGATGTGATTGTGTTCATGCAACATCTAGACCGGGGGTTTAGCCCTCCCGGTTCAAAGTTTTTCCGGGATGTGCTTGCTAGCTTCCAACTCCACCCTCAAGATATTGGACCAAACTTTGTGTCCAACATATGCAATTTCTAAGTGTTCTGTGAAGTTTACCTTCAAGAAGAACCAACTGTTGAGCTCTTCCGTGATTTCTTCCACTTAAACCGCCGAACTGAATTCTCTGACGGCCCCAATACTGAACTTGGCGGAGTATCGATTCGGAAGAGAAAACAAGTCGACTTTCCTCACGCCAAACACCACAGTCATCCTAAAGACTGGAATCAAACATGGTTATATTGTCAGAACACCGCTCCTGCCGATGAAAACCCTCTGCTGGGTTACCGTGCTCACCGGCTCAGCAATGGCCATCCGCTGCCTCCGCGGCTCACTGCCAAACAACGACAAGCTTATGCACCTCAACTTGCTAAGCTCCCAGCCTTTCTAGCTAATGGCTTAACCGACATTGACCTCGTTCGTTGCTGGGTTTGATGGGGTATCCTGCCCTTAAGCCGCCGCACCAGTTTGATGCATGAGTATACCGGGAGCATCAAAGACCCTCAACGGTATCATGAAATAGACATGACTGATGATGAAGTCACTGAGTCCGTGAAGAAAATGCTGGACGAACCGATCACGGAATGCAGCAAAACCGGATTGGCCCGCTTCTACACCTCAAACAAACCGCCAGGCGTAAGAATTTATCCTTCTGTTTTTTGATCCGTCTCCGCTTTAACACTGTTCTAATAATCCTTTGTTTGTTTTTACAGGCGAAATTTCCTTTCTGGAAGAGGAAAGCTTCAGACAAACCGGTGAGGGCTCCTTGTGCAAAAAGCAAAGTCACAAAGAAAGCAGCCAAGAAGAAAACCGTCGAGTCCTCTGATCCGCCAGAAGACGTTGATGAGTCGGATCAAGAGGTAGAACTTGACTCCCTTGGTTTATTTTTCATACACCTTATTGACAATGACTATTCCCAGGATGATGCGGAAGCCAGCCGTGCTCAATTGGATCCGCCATTTTCTTTGAAGACACAGCAACCTGAAGGTCGTCGCACAACCCGGCACAGCAGCCAATAGGTCACTTCCTCTGGTTTACCGGATACACCAACCAGGAAGCGTCATCCAGAGTTTCCTTGTTCTTCCAAAAAATCTTATCCTTTGGCGGGTTGCTTCTGATATCCACTTAATCCTTCTGATTCGAATTATCATGTGACTTCTAATTCTTCATCTGGCGATTCATCAACCACCCAAATGTCTCCCCTCAAGACCGTCCCTGGGTAAGTATACCGGCTTTAGCTTTGCTTTCATGCGCTGGTTTATCAACTAACCTCAGTTTTAATGTTACAGCGCCAAAGCCCGACTGAGCAAGAAAGCAAAAACCAATGTCCCTACTGAGGAGGTTGACCCAGACAAGACTTCAGGAGGTGTTGATAGAGATGCTGACATCGCTATTGATGATCCTGCCCCCCAAGGTCAGGATACTTATGCTGATCCGCCAGAAGTCTACCCGGCCAGTCCTCATGCTGATCCTCCAAGTCCAGCCAAGGACGAAGATGTGCCAAGCCCGGCGAAGGATACTGTCAATCCGCCAAGACCATCAAAAGGTGGCAATGATGATGTTGTTATCACTGGTATTTGTCACACTGTCCCTGGCAACCCAGTTGCCTTGTCAAAGCATACTGCCAAGGAGGAATTTGCTGCTATGGGCAAGGGGAAAGGGAAGACAGATTTATCCAACTTCGTTAACCGACCAAGGAAATCCATTCCGGATTCTTAAACTGCCTATACACAAGCCGGGATTATGAGGCCGGTTTGGTGAACTTAATGAAGGAGCGCTATGAGGTAATGTTCAAAACACTTCAAATTTGCTTCTTCTGTATTCCAATTCCATTGTAGCCCCCAAGGGCCGGTTTATCTCTTGAAGATAGACCGGGACTTCGAGATAAAGAACACTTCAACTGAGTAACCCCCAAGGGCCGGTTTATCTTATCAAGATGAACCGGGACTTCATGTTCAAAACATGTTCTTCCCTTAATTCTTCTGCCTTTGATTTTCTGATCAAATACACATTAGCCCCCAAGTGCCAAGATTAATACTTGTATTGAGCCTTGGGACTTTCAAATAAGCAGCAGTAAAAAAGCAATCCGCATTAGCCCCCAAGTGCCAAGTGTATAACCGGTTATAGGCTTGGGACTTTGAGAAAAATATTAACAGCTTCATCATCTGATTTATGTAGATCAATATAAATACCAAAGATTCCCAAATCGCCGATCTTCAAGAAAATATCAAGTCACAGCAAGAAGAGACCTCCAAAGCCAAAGAGGAGCTAAAGGGCGCTTTGACAGCCATGGAACAATTGAAGGATGGCTTCAAGAATGAACACGCCAATTGGGAAACTGAGAAGGCTGCTTTGTTGAAGCGGGCTGAAGACGCCGAGGCAGCTCTTAAACCGGTGGCAGAAGAGTTAACTGGGCTAAAGCATCAAGTGAATGCTATGACTTCGGCAATGTTTGGTAAGCACCTTGTGTAAAGAGTTTGCATATCCATCTTTGAAATTGTCGGTTTAACAGAAAATTCTTTGAACCGTTACAGGTAGCCAGATTACTCATCTGGGCTCAGACATGCGTATGAAGCTGAAAGCAGTATATACGTTGATAGAGAAACTGTACGCCGGTGCACAACGAGTTATCTGTGCGGCTTCATATAACAAACCGGCACCAGCGTTGATCAAGGATACACTGGCCAAACTGTCAATGACACCGGCGCAGATAGAAGAGATGAAGCGATCTGCTGCCAGGGCTGGCGCCTTATTAGCACTGACTCGTGGCAAATCATGGATAGCTGACCTGGATCCAGTTGATATCGCCATGGGCTATCCAGATGAACAAGAAAACAGATCAGCATTTGATAATGAATCCCTCAAAGCCCTGACCAAGGAGATGCGTCCAAGTAGCAAGTCAATTAGCTGAAGAGGTGAACTTGACTGCTCATCGGTCCTTCTATGATGCCAACAACCATCGAGTTGACACTGCTGTGAAAGAAGTGCAGAATCTTATTCCGCCAATTCGTAAGCACACTTATGCCCCTGATGTTGAACCATCCAATCTTATAAGAGAAGAGGCTATCTTTCAAGCTTTAACCCGGATTGACTGGACCACCGTTGACTTCCAGCCACTGGGTGGGGAGGAGGAGGTTGAACCGACGCCTGAGGATCCATCAACCTCACGTCGACCTGGCGACGAGTCATAATCCGACAATAGGCTTGATTTTCACAGACTGTGTTCTGTGTGAAAAAAATCATTATTTTGGGCCTCAAAGTGCCTTGTAATAGGCTAGTTAAAATACTTTGATCTGCGGCACTGATACATGACTTTGTTTGATCCGCCATGATATTTGCTGTGCTTTCTTATACACTTTGATAATTTCATGCGATCCTTATGTCTGCATAAAAAGAATAGTCCGGGCGGTTTACCGCCGGACGGGTCATAATGCCCAATACAAAGCCCGGGTAATTACCAAAGATGAATCAAAATATGAAATAAATCATACCTGTGATATTAAATCACTTAGTTGGTTTACCAACTTGGATTGTAGTAAGGGTGAATATGATAAGCCATACCGGGTTGTGATAAACACTGGACGATCATGCTGGTGACATGTAGTCAAAGCCAGTTCGGGTTATTAAACTCCGGTTTGACAATGAAATACGGTCTGACAACTTGTAGTTGAAAGCCAAGCCGGGTTAACAAACACCGGGTTATTATGATGACTGAAAAGCCATACCGGGTCAATTGACACCGGTTCAACGTAAACTTTATCAAAGAGTAAAAACTTGGCAAAAAGCAAAATAAAAACCATGTAGTCGATGCTTTTCAAGGGCTGCCAGGCCCAAATTCGAGGCTTTTCATGGGCTGCCAGGCCGCTGAGTTAAACCATTTTGCAAAGCCTTTTAAGATGGACCTCCAACTAACCAATCGTCATTTTAACTTTGACAAGTCCAGGGTCTGTATAAGATTGACTTGTCAAACGTTCATGGTCGTGCTGGGATTACCTGGATAGGAGTGGCTTACTTGATGAAGGCAGGTTAACTCGGGGTTTTAGGTGAATACACCAGGCTTCCAAGCCGTGCTTGATAGCATATTACAAGGGTCCTTTCAAACTCTTTGTTGCAGTGCACAAAGAGCCCCCAAGTAATTTTTGTGAGCTGTGCTCAATGGGTGCCTATGCTTGAGTTGTGCATAGCACACAGACTCTCTTTGGCCCCTTGGGTCTGAAGCTCCCAAGCTGTATTGTGGCATGATTGCCGGTTTAATAGGTAGTACTCCACTTTGTCAGCCCAAGCCCCCATGTAACCAAAAGATATTTGAAGAAAACGGCAGAGGCCCTGCTTATAGCAAGGATGCCGGTTTATTTTATTGATCATAATATATACATTGTCGAAATATGTACATAAGAGGAGCGTATACCTTAGGTGTAGTAAGGCCGAAGGAGAGCTATGTTCCACGGCCGTCGGGTCTCCTCCTCAGAACTGCGTGAGTCGTCTCGAACATCAATGAGGTAGTATGATCCGTTGTGCGGATTCTTGATGACCACAAAGGGCCCTTCCCAAGGTGGGGACAACTTGTGCATATCGGTCTGATCCTGGATGAGCTGGAGCACTAAGTCGCCTTCTTGAAAGGTTCTTGTTTTAACCCGGCGGCTGTCATAACGCCGCAGGTCTTGCTGATAAACCGCCGAACGAGCCAAAGCCATGTCCCGCTTCTCATCTAACATGTCCAACGCCTCCTGGCTTGCTTGCTCATTGTCCGCTTCAACATAATTAGCAACCCGGGGCGAATCATGACGGATATCAGTTGGGAGGACCGCCTCTGCCCCGTAAACCATGAAGAAAGGTGTGTAACCCGTTGATCTGTTGGTGGTGGTGTTGATGCTACATAACATAGAAGGTAATTCTTCCACCCAACAACCCGGCGTCCGCTTTAAAGGAACCATGAGCCGGGGCTTGATACTCTTCAAAATTTCTTGATTAGCTCTCTCAGCTTGACCATTAGACTGGGGGTGAGCTTCGGATGCTATATCAAGCCGGATGTGCTCTCTCTGACAGAAGTCCTCCATCTCACCTTTAGAAAGTTTTGTGCCATTATCCGTGATGATGCTGTGTGGAGAGCCAAAGCGGAAGATGATCTTTTTGATAAATTAAACCGCCGTAGCTGCGTCACACTTGCTTACGGGCTCCGCTTCAACCCACTTAGTGAACTTGTCAACCCCCACCAGCAGGTGGGTCTTCTTATCCTTGGATCGCTTAAAAGGTCCCACCATATCAAGCCCCCAAGTAGCAAACGACCAAGTGATGGGAATCATCCGTAGCTCTTGAGCCGGAACATGAGCTCGGCGTGAAAACTTCTGACAAGCGGCACATCGCTTTACCAGATCCTCAGCATCAGCATGAGTTGTCAACCAATAGAACCCATGACGAAAAGCTTTAGCCACGAGGGACTTTGAACTGGCATGGTGACCACAATCCCCTTCATGGATCTCATGTAAAATCTCTTGGCCTTCCTCAGGAGAGACACAACGCTGGAATACGCCTGAAACACTGCAGTGGTGTAACTCGTTATTGTGAATAACCATGGACTTTGATCGCCGGACTATCTGTCTGGCTAGAACTTCATCATCTGGTAGCTCGCCCCGGTTCATATACGCCAAATATGGAACCGTCCAATCCGGAATTACATGTAAAGCGGCTACCAATTGGGCCTCCGGATTAGGAACAGCTAAATCCTCCTCTGTAGGAAACTTAACAGATGGGTTATGCAAGATATCTAAAAAGGTGTTGGGTGGTACCGGTTTACCTGAGATCCCATCCGGCTTAAAGCATTTGTTGCTTCGTTTTTGTGCCGATCAATGTGCTCAACCTGATAACCTTTGAAGTGACCCGCCACAATATCCACCTCATGTCTGTAGGCCGCCATGAGTGGATCCTTAGAATCCCAAGTGCCAGAAACTTGCTGGGCTACCAGATCAGAGTCGCCAAAGCATCGTACCCGGCTTAAATTCATTTCCTTGGCCACACGGAGACCATGGAGTAAAGCCTCATACTCAGCTGCATTGTTAGTACAAGGAAACATTAAATACATTACATAACAAATTTTATCACCTCGAGGGGAATTAAGAACAACTCGAGCCCCCGAGCCCTCCAATTACCAGGATCCACCAAAGTGAGTAGTCCAATATGTGTTATCCGGTTTGTCCTCTGGTGCCTGTAACTCGGTCCAATCATTGATGAAGTCAACAAGCGCCATAGATTTGATGGCTGTCCGAGACATATACTTCAACCCATGTGGGCCAACCTCAATTGCCCACTTTGCGACCCGGCCAGTTGCCTCCTTGTTCTGAATTATATCGCCCAAGGGAGCAGAACTGACCACTGTGATGGGATGGCCTAGAAAGTACTGCTTGAGCTTCCGACTCGCCATAAAAACCTCATATACCAGCTTCTGCCAAGGCGGATATCGTTGCTTTGACTCGATAAGCACTTCACAGATATAATAAACCGGCCGTTGAACCGGATATTCCTTCCCAGCTTCCTTGCGCTCAACCACAATTGCCCCACTAACAGCATGGGCATTAGCAGCCACGTACAATAATAGGGGCTCCTTGTCAACCGGAGCAGCAAGGACTGGTGGTTCAGCCAACTGCCTCTTCAAGTCCTCAAACGCCGCATCGGCTGCTTCACTCTATACAAAAGTGTCTATCTTTTTCAACATCGGATACAAAGGGATCGCCTTCTCTCCCAAGCAGCTGATAAACCGGCTTAGGGCTGCAATCCGACCCGCCAGACGCTAGACGTCATTGATACACGCCGGTCTAACCAAGGATGTAATCGCTTTGATCTTTTCCGGATTAGCCTCCATGCCTCTGTTTGACACTTGAAAGCCTAAGAGCTTTCCTGCCGGAACACCGAAAACACACTTGTCCAGATTAAGCATCATCTTATAAACCCAAAGATTTTCAAAGGTCTCCTTGAGATCATCTATCAATGTCTCCTTCTTCCTGGATTTTACTACAATGTCATCCACATATGCATGAACATTGCGCCCAATCTGAGTGTGAAGACAATTCTGCACACAACGCTGATAAGTTGCCTGGGCACTCTTGATCCCAAAAAGCATAGAAACATAGCAGAAGGCTCCAATGGGAGTGATGAAGGCTGTCTTCTCCTGGCCTTAACTGCCATTCTGATCTCATGATAACCTGAATAAGCATCCAAGAAACTCAAACGCTCACAACCCGCCGTCGCATCAATGATCTGATCAATATGCGGGGGAGCAAAAGGATCTGTCGGACAAGCCATGTTCAAATCTGTGTAGTCCACACACATGCGCCAAGTGCCGTTTTTCTTAAGGACTAGCACCGGATTAGCCAACCACTCAGGGTGAAACACTTCGATGATAAACCCAGCAGCCAGCAGCCGGGCTACCTCCTCACCAAATGGCCTTGCGTCTTTCCTCGTTAAAGCGGCGAAGAAACTGCTTGACCGGTTTAAACTTGGGATTAATATTGAGAGTGTGCTCAGCGAGTTCCCTCGGTACACCTGGCATGTCAGAAGGCTTCCATGCAAAAATGTCCCGGTTCTCACGGATGAACTCGATGAGCGCGCTTTCCTATTTCGGATCCAGATTGGTGCTGATGCTAAACTGTTTGGATGAATCGCCAGGAACAAAATCAACAAGTTTAGTCTCATCAGTCGGTTTGAACTTCAGGGTCGGGTCATGCTCAGTGGTGGGCTTCCTCAGAGGGGTCGTGTCTGCCGGATCAACATTGTCTTTATAAAATTTCAGCTCCTTTGTAGCACAAACCGACTTAGCATAGGCCGCATCACCCTCCTCGCAATCCAAGGCGATCTTACAAATTTTGTGGACTTTGATGGTCCCCTTATGATCCGGCATTTTGAGCTGTAAATAAACATAGCAGGGCCTCACCATGAACTTTGCGTAAGCCGGCCGTCCAAATAGTGCATTATATGGGCTCTGGATTTTCACCACTTCAAAGGTCAATGTTTCAGACCTGGAGTCGTGCTCATCACCAAACATAACCTCCAAAGCTATCTTGCCAACAAGATATGCTGATTTTCCTGGTACCACACCATGAAAAACAGTGTTTGACAGTTTAAGACTCTTGTCTCTCAACCCCATGCGATGGAAGGTTTCATAATACAGGATGTTGATACTGCTCCCTCCATCCATCAGAGGTGCCACCACTAAAGCCAGATGACCCGGATTATCAACCCGGGGCGGATGATCCTCTTTGCTCCACACAATGGGCTGCTCGGACCACCGCAAGTAACATGGCACTGCCGGTTCAACAGCATTAACTGCCCTCTTTTTAAGCTTCTGATCGCGCTTGCACAAGCTAGTAGTGAACACATGATACTGTCCGCCGTTCAACTGCTTTGGGTGAATTTGAAAACGTGATTGCTGCTAATTCCCCTGATTATTCTATTGGTTATTGCCACCTTGGTTGTTCTGGTTACCCTGATGATTCTGAAATCCAGAGCTTGAATCGCCGCCACCATGAAAACCTGGACCTGAACCGCCCAACGGACCCTGATCATACCGGAAGAGATCAGAGTTTTTGAACTCCTTCATAATGAAACAATCCTTCCAAATATGTGTTGGTGGAACCTCCTTGGTCCCGTGCTTTGGGCAGGGCTGGTTTAACAGACGCTCGAGATTCATACCTCCACCACGCTGGGGTGGTTTACCTTTATGACACTGCATATTGGTGTTAGCCACAAAATCCAAATTATCTGCTTTGTGCTTATCGTTATTCCCATGGTTCCCTTGGTTGTGATGCTGTACCTTTGCACCGCCGTTCTTCTTTCCCTTCTCCGGTTTCTCCTCATCAGAATCGGGATCCTTGGTATTATCAGAATCAGCATACTTAACCAAGGCTGCCATAAGTGTTCCCATGTCATTGCAGTGGCGATTGAGCCGTCCCAACTTCATCTTCAGTTACTTAAACCGACAATTACGCTCCAATGTTATAATTGCTTGGCCAGCATTAATCCGGTCCGACAAATGCAAGACTTCTGAAACCCGGCGCACCCAATGAGTTGTTGACTCGTTCTCTCCTTGAACACAGGCATCCAGATCCACAATGAACATAGGTTGTTTGCATGTATCCTTGACGTTTGCTATAAACCGGGCCTTCAATTGGTCCCATGACTCGATGGAGTTGGCGGGCAGGTTTTTCAACCAAGTGCGGGCTGTCCCTTCCATCATCATGGCAAAGTATTTCGCGCACGCCGCTTCATCTACATCTAGCATCTCCATCGCCATCTCATAACTTTCCACCCACGCCTCGGGAGGTTGATCGGCGGTGTAATTAGGCACCTTTCGTGGACCCTTGAAATCCATAGGCAGTAGCACATTACGGAGAGCTAGAATGAGACACTGCACTCCCCAGGAGCTGAAGGCAAGCCCGGTGCCTCGTTCTACTGAGGCTGCTGGCTGAACCGAAGCGGGTTGATGAAGACTCGTATATTGTGCTGCTAAAGCGGCCTCCCTTCGTGCTCTGCCATTATCAACCACGTCCTGAGCATTTACCTCACCGCGCGCCGGATTGGGCCCTTGAGGGACATTACGGCGCCGTGCACTACTGGACACCTCCGGTTCATCTATGTGCCTGGTATAGCATTTGCTCGAACGGGGGGTTGAATGAATTCTATCTCGGCTATAGGAATAAGCCTGCTGCTGCACAACAGCGGTTTGAAGAAGATCCCTGCCCGCCGCGTCTCAACCGCCGCCAGTGAATCGCCCTGATCCATTGGAATAGCTGCCAGGCGAGATGCCGCCGCAATCATGTTATCCAAAGGGCTAGAAAAATGACCCTGTGGTGTTGATACATATTGCGGCGGGTTATCCGTTGGTCGAGGTGGGTCTGTTACCCGTGGTTGATCCGGAGCTGCCCTAGGCGCCATGGTCCGATTTACGGCTATCGGATCACGCGGCCCAGCTCCCGTCGTACTGAAGAGATTCAGTCCTTCGTAGACCGGCGGTAGACGAGATCGATACTTCCTTCGCAGCACTTCGTTCGACGCGTTCTGATCCAACATAAGCCGGTAATTCTGCGCCTGGATCTGCTGTGATTGGGCATCTAAAGCGGCCCACTCTTCAACCATCCTGGCTTCCTCAGCTGCCAGGTCCTCCTTGGCTTGTGTTATCTGGTCTTTTAACTTGGCAACCTCCGCATTATGGTGAGCATGTGTCTCTCGAGTGATTGCCGTGTTTAATAAGGTCGCCCAGGCATCCAACAAACCGGAAAGAACTTGAGCCGGTCGGCGCGCAGGACCTCCTGCCGCGGCTGCTGATCCGGACGTCATTGCTGCTGCGGATCAAGACTGCAAGGTGGGGTATGTTCCGGCCATGAAAACTGCAACCCGATTTGGCGGTTCAAAGGGGTCCAGAATACTGTTGCCATCATAATAGCTCCCAATCCAGCCGTCTTGCAATTGGTACAGTGACTCGGTTTGTCCAGTGGACGACTCGCCATCCGAGTAGATGGTCGTCTCACCATCGGACAACGGTTTAGATACCGCACCATGGATGAATCCTCGAACGCACGCTTCACAGCAGGCAGAACCCGGGTAGGACTCGCACGCTGAGCCGTTTTGACGAGGTTGGTGGAGGTCTCCGGCTCAGGGCCCGGTTCGCCGATCTTGCCGATGAAAACGTAAATTCCGCCAAAGGGGGCCCGGTACTGTAGGATCCGAGAAGTAAGTCTAGAGGGGGGGGGGGGATTAGACTACTTGACCAATTAAAAACTATGCCTTTCCCAATTTTAGTCTTTGGTAGATTTTAGCTATCTTAGCACAAGTCAAGCAATCTTAACACAATTCAAGAAAGCATGCAAAGAGTATATGAGCAGCGGAAAGTAAAGCATGCAACTTGCAAGAATGTAAAGGGAAGGGTTTGGAGATTTCAAACGCAATTTGGAGACACAGTGATTTTTGAGCCGTGGTTCCGATAGTTGGTGCTATCGTACATCCACGTTGATGGAGACTTCAACCCACGAAGGGTAACGGTTGCGCGAGTCCATGGAGGGCTCCACCCATGAAGGGTCCACGAAGAAGCAACCTTGTCTATCCCACCATGGTCGTCGCCCATGAAGGACTTGCCTCACTAGCGGGAGATCTTCACGAAGTAGGCGATCTCCTTGCCCTTACAAACTCCTTGGTTCAACTCCACAATCTTGTCGGAGGCTCCCAAGTGACACCTAGCCAATCTAGGAAACACCACTTTCCAAGAAGTAACAAATGGTGTGTTGATGATGAACTACTTGCTCTTGTGCTTCAAGTGATAGTCTCCACAACACTCAACTCCCTCTCTCACAGGATTTGGATTTTGTGGAAAGAAGATTTGAGTGGAAAGAAACTTGGGGAAGGCTAGAGATCAAGATTCATATGGTAGGAATGGAATATCTTGGCCTCAACACATGAGTAGGTAGTTCTCTCTCAGAAATAGTAAGATGGAAGTGTAGGCTTGTTCTGATGGCTCTCTCCACGAATGAAGAGGAGGTGAAGGGGTATATATAGCCTCCACACAAAATCTAACCGTTACAAACAATTTGCCAACCTCGGTGGGACCGAATCAACAAACTCGGTCAGACCGATTCAGTAAACCTAGTGACTGTTAGGATTTTCGGTGGGACCGACATGCAACTCGGTAGGACCGATATGGTTAGGGTTAGGTCATAACGTAATCTCGGTGAGACCGATTACACAAACTCGGCGAGACCGATTTTGGTAATAAGCTAACCAGAGAGTTGGTCAGGTAAACTCGGTGGGACCGATTACTCAAACTCGGTAGGACCGATTTTGGTAATAAGTTAACTAGAGAGTTACATTGTCATCTCGGTAGTACCGATTGCTCAAACTCGGTGAGACCGGTTTTGGCAATGGACATACACAAAGAGATTACAATCCCATCTCGGTGAGACCGTGATCCCTATCGGTGAGACCGATTTGCCTAGGGATTGTGGCAGTGGCTATGACATCTGAACTTGGTGGCGCCAGATAGAAAGAATCAGTGGGGCCGAGTTTGACTTTAGGTTTAGGTCATATGTGGATTAGAGAAAGTAGTTGAGGATTTTGGAGAATATCACTAAGCACCGTGGAGCAAGAAACTCATTAAGCAATGATAACCCAAAAGTATAGGGGATCGCAACAGTTTTCAAGGGTAGAGTATTCAACCCAAATTTATTGATTCGACAGAAGGGGAGCCAAAGAATATTCTCAAGTATTAGCAGCTGACTTGTCAATTCAACCACACCTGGAAACTCAGTATCTGCAGCAAAGTGTTTAGTAGCAAAGTAATATGATAGTGGTGGTAACGGTAACAAAAGTAAAGACAGCAAAAATAATGTTTTTGGTATTTTTGTAGTGATTGTATAAAGAGTAACGGAAAAGTAAATAAGCGAGAACCAGTATATGGAAAACTCGTAGGCACCGGATCAGTGATGGATAATTATGTCGGATGTGGTTCATCATGTAACAGTTATAACATAGGGTGACATAGAACTAGCTCCAGTTCATCAATGTAATGTAATCATGTATTCTGAATATAGTCATACATGCTTATGGAAACGAACTTGCATGACATCTTTTGTCCTACCCTCCCGTGGCAGCGGGGTCCTATTGGAAACTAAGGGATATTAAGGCCTCCTTTTAATAGAGAACCGGAACAAAGCATTAGCACATAGTGAATACAGGAACTCCTCAAACTAAGGTCATCACCGGGAGTGGTCCCGATTATTGTCACTTCGGGGTTGCTGGATCATAACACAAAGTAGGTGACTATAGACTTGCAAGATAGGATCAAGAACTCACATATTTCATGAAAACATAATAGGTTCAGATCTGAAATCATGGCACTCGGGCCCTAGTGACAAGCATTAAGCATAGCAAAGTCATAGCAACATCAATCTCAGAACATAGTGGATACTAGGGATCAAACCCTAACACAACTAACTCGATTACATGATAAATCTCATCCAACACATCATCGTCCAGCAAGCCTACGATGGAATTATTCACGCAACGGCGGTGAGCATCATGAAATTGGTGATGGAGGATGGTTGATGATGACGACGGCGACGAATCCCCCTCTCCGGAGCCCCGAACGTACTCCAGATTAGCCCTCCCGAGAGATATTAGGGCTTGGCTGCGGCTCCGTATCGTAAAACGCGATGATTTCTTCTCTCTGATTTTTTTCTCCCCGAAAGCCAATATTTGGAGTTGGAGTTGGCGTCGAAGGACCACCAGGGGGCCCACGAGGTAGGGGGCGCGCCCAGGGGGGGCGCCTTCCACCCTCGTGGACAGGGTGTGGGCCCCCTGGTCTTCATCTTTGGCGAGGATTTTTTATTGTTTTTTGTAAGGTTTTCCGTGGAGTTTCAGGTCATTCCGAGAAATTTATTTTCTGCAAATAAAACAACATCATGGCAATTCTGCTGAAAACAGCGTCAGTCCAGGTTAGTTCCACTCAAATCACACAAGTTAGAGTCCAAAACAAGGGCAAAAGTGTTTGGAAAAGTAGATACGACGAAGACGTATCAACTCCCCCAAGCTTAAACCCTTGCTTGTCCTCAAGCAATTCAGTTGACAAACTGAAAGAGAAAAAGAAAAACTTTTACAAACTCTGTTTGCTCTTGTTGTTGTAAACATGAAAAGCCAGCATTCAAGTTTCAGCAAATATTATGAACTAACCATACTCACAATAACACAAAGTTCTCACAATTACTCATATCAATAGCGTAATCAGCTAGCAAGTCATAATAACAAAACTCGGATGACAACACTTTCTCAAAATAATCATAACATAATATAACAAAATGGTATCTCGCTAGCCCTTTCTGAGTCCGCAAAACATAAATGCAGAGCACCTTTAAAAATCAAGGACTGACTAAACATTGTAATTCATGGTAAAAGAGATCCAGTCAAGTCATACCCAATATAAATCAATTATAATGAATGCAAACGACAGTGTGCTCTCCAGCGGGTGCTTTTTAATAAGAAGGATGAGGACTCAACATAAAATTAAATAGATAGGCCCTTCGCAGAGGGAAGCAGGGATTTGTAGAGGTGCCGGAGCTCGGTTTTAAAATAGAGATGAATAACATTTTGAGCGGCATACTTTTGTTGTCAACTCAACAACTATGAGACGACAATATCTTCCATGCTAAACAAATTATAGGCGGTCCCCAAACAGAATGGTAAAGTTTATACTCCCCCTCCTCCACAGGCATCAATTCATGGCTTGCTCGAAACAACGAGTGCCTCCAACATTCAACGGCTCCCAAGGGGAGTTTTGTTTGCAATTATTTTGATTTAGTTTGCAATCATGGTCTTCTCCTACTGACCCTCAAAGAATAGAAAAGAAATAAAAATTATTTACACGGAAAAGCTCCCAACAAGCAAAAGAAAAACGGGAAATATTTTTGGGGTTTCCTTTTAATTACTACAGCAAAGAAATAAACTACTACTAATTTTTTTGTTTTTCTTAAGGTTTATTAAACACACAAGAAGAAAGTAGGAAAAAGAAAATAAACTTAGCATGGATATTACAGTGAAAGAGTATGAATACCGACATCTAGCAATGAGTGTATGTGAGCATGAATGTAATGTCGGTGGGAAATACGTACTCCCCCAGGCTTAGGCTTTTGGCCTAAGTTGGTCTATTGCTAGGGATGGCCTGGCGGATACCCGTAGGTGAAGCTGGGGTCATACTGTGATGCAGCGGCTATTGCCTCCTGAGCTGCAGCGTAGCGTCGGGATGCCTCCGCTCTTTTCTCGTATTCATCTGCCTCCTCTCTGGTAATAATGTATCTTCCTTTTGTCTGAGAATCAAAGAAGGCAGGAGAAGGAAGAGCAACATGGACTACATGCCGTTTGTTAAAGATTAGTCGATACTGGAGAGGTGGTTCAGTCCTCTCAACAAACTGGTGGGAAACCATAGAATCAAAATCCAAATAAGTAAAGGGTAACTCTGTATCATCCTCTCGAATGTCTATCTCAAGAAATTTAGCTATGCCGGTTGCATAAATTCCTCCAAAGAAATCTCCGTTATATCTGTTATGATGCAACCTACGAGCTACGATTGCTCCCATGTGATAAGATTGGTCTCCTAACACAGCACTTTTGAGAATGCTGAGGTCAGGGGCACACAGGTGACATACTTCATCCTTAGCATTAATGCATCTACCTATAAAGAGAGCAAAATAGTGTATAGCAGGGAAATGAATGCTCCCTAAAGTGGCTTGTGTTATATCTCTAGATTCCCCTACAGTTATTCTGGCAAGAAAGTCTCTATATTCAGATTTAGGGGGATCCCTGACACTACCCCATGATGGAAGTTTGCAAGCAGAAGTGAAATCCTCTAAGTCCATGGTATAAGATTTGTCATAAAGGTCAAACATGACTGAAGGAGAATTACGCGAAGATGAAAACTCAAACCTTCTCACAAATGAACTTGTGTGAACATGATACTGGGGCTTTTGTCAGCTTCAAAGTCCTCAAGACCGGCGTTGCGCAAATATGCGCTGAATTCTTCTTTGATTCCCACTTGATTCATAAAATTTTCCGACGGCCATTCACAGGGCCTCACAGGAGCATCTCTTGGTGGTTCCTCGTCAGCATCGCGTATTGCAAGCCTGGGACCTTGTTTCCTTGAAGAGCCACCTTGGAACATCCTCCTAATCATAGTGTCTCCTCTAAAAAATTTCTAAAATTTTTAGTAACTTCAAATAAAAGTGAACCAACTTCAATAAAATTGAGAGTAACAACTCCCACAAGTGCCTAGAGCCTAAATAAAGCATTAGAACTAATTGGGACCATATAAATTTAACATGCAAGCTCAAGAACATGGTCTCCTATGCAGCATAAATTTGCAAAGAAAAGAGCACTAGTACAAAAACTAACTGGACCAATGAAGGAGTCACATACCAAGGAACAATCTCCCCAAGCAGTTTTGCGAGAGGTGCTTTGAGCAAGGAGATCAAAAATCATAGCAACGGGGGCTGGAACTCGTGCTTGAGTTGGTTTTTCGGGTTTGTGTGAGGCAGAGGAAGAAGATGGGTGCAGGGATAAGTGGAGGAGGGCCACCGTGGGCCCACGAGGCAGGGGGGCGCGCCCAGGGGGGTAGGGCGCGCCCTCCACCCTCGTGGCCAGGTGGCAGCTCCCCCCGTGGTGATTTTTGCACAGTAAATTCTCAAATATTCCCGAAAAAATCATATTAAATTGGCATGGCATTTTGAGGACTTTTATTTTCGGGATATTTTTATATTGCACGGATAAGTCAGGAAACAGACAGAAAAATACTATTTTACTTTATTTCTACTAAATAACAGAAAATATAAAAAGGGTACAGATGGTTGTGCTTCTAGTTTCATCCATGTCATGTTCATCAAAATGAATCCACTAACAAGGTTGATCAAGTCTTGTTAACAAACTCATTCCGATTAACATGGAACCGGAGAAATTTCGAATAACACTATGTTACCTCAACGGGGATATGGACATCCCCAATAATAAGTATATCATACTTTTTCTTGGCAGTAGGAAGAGGAAATTCAAAACCTCCAAATATAATCGATGGAATTTTTCCAATAGAATTGATACTATAAACTTGAGGTTGTTTCCTCGGAAAGTGTACCGTGTGCTCATTGCCATTAACATTAAAAGTGACATTTCCCTTGTTGCAATCAATAACAGCCCCTATAGTATTAAGGAAAGGTCTTACAAGAATAATAGACATACTATCATCCTCAGGAATATCGAGAATAACAAAGTCCGTTAAAATAGTAACGTTTGCAACCGCAAAAGGCATGTCCTCACAAATACCGACAGGTATAGCAGTTGATTTATCAGCCATTTGCAAAGATATTTCAGTAGGTGTCAACTTATTCAAGTCAAGTCTACGATATAAAGAGAGAGGCATAACACTAACACCGGCTCCAAGATCACATAAAGCAGTTTCAACATAATTTCTCTTAATGGAGCATGGTATAGTAGGTACTCCTAGATCTCCAAGTTTCTTTGGTATTCCACCCTTAAAAGTATAATTAGCAAGCATGGTGGAAATTTCAGCTTCAGGTATCTTTATTTTATTATTAATAATATCCTTCATATACTTAGCATAAGGATTTGTATTGAGCACATCAGTTAATCGCATACGCAAAAAGATGGGTCTAATCATTTCAGCAAAGCGCTCAAAATCCTCATCATTCTTTTTCTTGGATGGTTTTGGAGGAAATGGCATGGGTTTCTGAACCAATGGTTCCCTTTCTTTACCATGTTTCCTAGCAACGAAGTCTCTTTTATCATAAAGTTGATTCCGTGATTGTGGTTTATCAAGATCAACAGCAGGTTCAACTTCTACATCTTTATCAGTACTAGGTTGAACATCAACATGAACATTATCATTAACATTTTCACTAGGTTCATGTTCATCACCAGATTGTGTTTCAGCATCAGAAATAGAGACATCATTTGGATTCTCAGATGACTCAGCAATAGGTTCACTAAAAGTTTGCAAAGTCCTATCATTTTTCTTTTTCTTCCTTTTAGAAGAACTAGGTACATCAATATCATTTCTCTGAGAATCTTGCTCGATTCTCTTAGGGTGGCCTTTAGGATACAAAGGTTCCTGAGTCATTCTACCAGTTCTAGTAGCCACTCTAACAACATAATCATTTTTCTTAGTATTCATTTCATCAAGCACTTCTTTTTGAGCTTTAAGTACTTGTTCTACTTGAGTGGTAACCATAGAAGCATGTTTGCTAACAAGCTTAAGTTCACCTGTCATATCAGCCATATAATCACCCAACCGTTTAATCATATAAGCATCTTGTTTTAATTGTCTACCAAAATAAGCATTAAAGTCATCTTGCTTAAACATAAAGTTATCAAACTCATCAAAGCACTGACTAGCAATTTTAGTAGGAGGGACTTCAGCTTTATCATATCTATAGAGAGAATTTACCTTTACTACGTAGCCGGGATATCGGGAGGTTCTTGAGTAAATAAGTAATTGAGATCATATACTTCTTCAACAGGAGGTGAATTAAGACCATGTATTTCTTCAATAGGAGGTAAATTCTTAACATCTTCAGCTTTAATACCTTTTTCTTTCATAGATTTCTTTGCCTCTTGCATATCTTCGGGGCTGAGAAATAGAACCCCTTTCTTCTTCGGAGTTGGTTTAGGAATAGGCTCAATAATTGGCTCAGGAGCTGGCTCGGGAGGTGCCCAATTATTTTCATTCGTCAACATATTGTTCAATAGAATTTTAGCTTCATCCGGTGTTCTTTCCTTGAAAAGAGAACCAGCACAACTATCCAGGTAATCTCTGGAAGCATCGGTTAGTCCATTATAAAAGACATCAAGTATTTCAGGTTTCTTAAGAGGATGATCAGGCAAAGTATTAAGTAACTTGAGAAGCCTCCCCCAAGCTTGTGGGAGACTCTCTTCGTCAATTTGCACGAAGTTGTATATTTCCCTGAAAGCAGCTTGTTTCTTATGAGCAGGGAAATATTTAGCTGAAAAGTAATAGATCATATCCTGGGGACTTTGCACACAACCAGGATCAAGAGAATTAAACCATATCTTAGCATCACCCTTTAATGAGAGCAGAAATATTTTGAGTAAATAAAGGTAGCACGATCTCTCATTATTAGTAAACAGGGCAGCTATATCATTTAACTTAGTAAGATGTGCCACAACAGTTTCAGATTCATAGCCATAGAAAGGATCAGATTCAACCAAAGTAATTATATCTGGATCAACAGAAAAATCATAATAATCCTTATCGGGAACACAAATAGGTGAAGTAGCAAAAGCAGGGTCGGGTCTCATTCTATCTCTAAAAGATTCTTTACTCCATTTAACTAGCAACCTCTTAAGTTCGTATCTATCATGGCAAGCAAAAATAGTTGCAAAAGATTCTGCATAAAAAAGATAACCTTCAGGAACGGCAGGCATATTTTCATCATCACTCTCATCATTGTATTCAGGTACAATAATTTCTCTTTCTCTAGACCTAGCAATTTGCTCATCAAGAAATTCACCAAGGGGTATAGTAGTATCAAGCATAGAAGTGGTTTCATCATAAGTGTCATGCATAGCAGAAGTGTCATCATCAATAACATGCGACATATCAGAATTCATAGAAGTAGCAAGTTTAGGAGTCGCAAGCTTACTTATAACAGAAGGAGAATCTAATGCAAGGCTAGTTAGCAGTTCCTTACCTCCCCTCGTAGTTGAGGGCAAAATAGTAGTTCGACCGTCTTTCAAGTTTTTCATAGTGTCCAGCAGATATAAATCCCAAGTGACTCAAAGAATTGAGCTATGTTCCCTGGCAATGGCGCCAGAAAAAGGTCTTGATAACCCACACGTATAGGGGATCGCAACAGTTTTCGAGGGTAGAGTATTCAACCCAAATTTATTGATTCGACACAAGGGGAGCCAAAGAATATTCTCAAGTATTAGCAGTTGAGTTGTCAATTCAACTGAAAGTGCAACTATCCCTAGGTGGTTTGAATTCATAACAACATATAGCTCATTGAGCTAATGCTATTCCAAGACTATTGTTTCAGGAAAGATCAATGAATGGCATGGCATGGATGATGAAAGTGGATCCCTCAAAATACTAAGGACAAAGGATTGGCTCAAGCTCAAAAGCTCAAGACTCTTCATTTTACATTTTAGTGATCCAAGATCACATTGAGTCTATAGGAAAAGCCAATACTATCAAGAAGGGATGAGGTGTTGCTTAATGAGCCTCTTGCTTCATGTGCTTAGTGATATGCTCCAAAACCCTCAACTACTTTCCCACATCCACAAATGACCTAAACCTAAAGCCAAAATCGGTCACACCGATTCTTTCTATACGGCGCCACCAATTCCAAAAGTCATAGCCACTGCCACAAACCCTTAGCAAATCGGTCTTACCGATAGGGATCTCGGTCTCACCGAGATGCGGTTGCAATCTCTCTGTTTCCCTTCGTAACGTTTCGGTCTAACCGAAGTGAGCGATCGGTCCCAGCGAGATTGCAATGTAAACTCTCTGTTTCCTTTTTGTAACATTTCGGTCTCACCGAAAAGACCAAATCGGTCCCACCGAGTTTACCTGACCAACTCTCTGGAAAGCTTATTACCAAATCGGTCTCAACAAGTGTGTGTAATCGGTCTCACCGAGATTACGTTATGCCCTAACCCTAACCGAATCGGCCTCACCGAGATGCTTGTCAGTCCCACCGAAAATCACTAACGGTCACTAGGTTTACTAAATTGGTCCGACCGAGTTTAATGATTCGGTCCCGCCGAGTTTGGTAAATTGTGTGTAACGGTTAGATTTTGTGTGGAGGCTATATATACCCCTCCACCTCCTCTTCATTTATGGAGAGAGCCATCAGAACGAACCTACACTTCCAACTTACCATTTCTAAGGGAGAACCACCTACTCATGTGTTGAGGCCAAGATATTCCATTCCTACCATATGAATCTTGATCTCTAGCCTTCGTCAAGTTGATTTCCACTCAAACCCTCTTTCCACCAGATCCAAAACCTGTGAGAGAGAGTTGAGTGTTGGGGAGACTATCATTTGAAGCACAAGAGCAAGGAGTTCATCATCAACGCACCATTTGTTACTTCTTGGAGAGTGGTGTCTCCTAGATTGGCTAGGTGTCACTTGGGAGCCTCCGACAAGATTGTGGAGTTGAACCAAGGAGTTTGTAAGGGCAAGGAGATCGCCTACTTCGTGAAGATCTACCGCTAGTGAGGCAAGTCCTTCGTGGGCGACGACCATGGTGGGATAGACAAGGTTGCTTCTTCGTGGACCCTTCGTGGGTGGAGCCCTCCGTGGACTCGCGCAGCCGTTACTCTTCGTGGGTTGAAGTCTCCATCAACGTGGATGTACGATAGCACCACCTATTGGAACCACGCCAAAAACATCCGTTTCTCCAATTGCGTTTGAATCCTCCAAACCCTTCCCTTTACTTTCTTGCAAGTTGCATGCTTTAATTTCCGCTGCCTATACACTCTTTGCATGCTTGCTTGAATTGTGTGATGATTGCTTGACTTGTCCTAAAATAGCTAAAATATGCCAAACTCTAAAATTGGGAAAAGGTTAAGTTTTTATTGGTCAAGTAGTCTAATCACCCCCCTCTAGACATATTTCAAGGTCCTCCAAGTGATATCAGAGCATTGGTCTCCATTTGCTTTGATTTCCATAGATTTTGGTGGTCATAGCCTTGGTTTCACAACCTAGGAGAGTGTATGGCGTCTAGCGAGGGAAATTATCACCGTAGAGGTCCTTACTTGATGGTACTAATTTTGCTAGTTGGAAGCATAAGATGAAAATGCATATTCTTGGACATAACCCCGCCGTTTGGGCAATTATTTGTATTGGCTTGCAAGGTGAATTCTTCGATGGGAGTGAACCGAACCGTGAAGCTAATGCGGAAGAATTGAAGATGCTACAATACAACGCTCAAGCATGTGACATCATCTTCAACGGATTGTGCCCCTAAGAATTCAACAAAATCAGCCGTCTTGAGAATGCAAAGGAAATTCGGGATACTTTGATTGACATGCATGAAGGTACCGAGTCCGTCAAGGAATCCAAGTTGGATGTGCTCCAAAGTCAGATTGACAAGTTCAAAATGAAGGATGGTGAAGGTGTCGCTAAAATGTACTCTAGGCTTGCTCTTATCACAAATGAGATTGCCGGCTTAGGGAGTGAAGAGATGACCGACAAATTCATCATCAAGAAAATCCTAAGAGCATTGGATGGAAAGTATGATAACGTGTGCACATTGATCCAAATGATGCCAAACTACAAAGATCTCAAGCCAACGGAAGTCATTGGAAGGATTGTTGCTCATGAGATGTCACTCAAGGATAAGGAGGAACTTCAAAACAAGTCAAGTGGTGCTTACAAAGCCTCAAGTGAAGCCCCCACATCATCAAGTGAGAAACCAACCTTCAATGAAGAATTTAGCTTAATGGTGAAGAACTTCAACAAATTCTACAAAAGTAGAAGCAAAGAAAGAAGCTCCAAGTCAAGGTCTTACAATGACAAGAGATCTTCTAGTCGAGAGCGCAATTGCTACAATTGTGGGAGACCCGGACACTACTCCAATGACTGTACGACACCCTACAAAAGAAGAGAAGATTCTGCAAGAAGAAGGAGCAAAAGAGAAGAATCACCACCAAGAGAGAGGAGGAGTAGAGATGATCATTATGAATGAGGACCCTCACGGAGAAGTAAGGATTCGGAAAGAAAGGACAAGTCATCAAGGAGCTACACAAAACGAAGACATCAAGCTCATGTTGGTGAATGGGTTTCCGGCTCCGACTCCGACAATCACTCCGAGAGAAGCTATCACTCCGACTCCGAATATACTCAAGATGAAGGTGTTGCCGGTCTAGCACTTGTGTCAACCAACTCCTACAACATATTTGACTCACGAAATGAAGGTGTTGGAAGATTCTTCATGGCCAAAGGTCCAAAGGTAACACATCCCGAGTATGTTGATTTTAATAGTGATGAAGATGACTTGCTTGTGGATGATGATTTACTTGTTGACAACTCTAGTGATGAATATTATGATGAAACGTCAATTAATCATGCTCATCAAACGAATGACAATGATAAGGAGAAAATTGAGCTTCTAACTAAAGAACTAAACACTCTTAAGTTGGCTCATGAAACTATCTTCGAAGATCATCGAGAACTTTTAAGGGCTCATGAGAAGTTGCGCTTTGAAAAGCTCAATCTTGAGCAAGAGCATGAGTTCTTAAAGGCAATCAATGATGATCTCCGCAAGAAAAGTTATTCTTACATTGCCAAGCGTTTACTCTTATCTACTTACATACCTCAAGTCAAGTCTAGTAACATGTACAAGAAAGATACTTCCTCTAGTAGTAACAATAACAATGTCAAATCCAATGTTGTTGCTTCTAGTAGTTCTCTTGATTCCACTAATGATTCTCTTAGCCAAGTTACACTTGAGCAAGAAAACAGTTTATTGACGGGAATTATAGAGAAAGGTGTTTACAAGAGCCTTGTCGGGAGTAGGCAATTCGAGGAAATTGTACGCAAGCAAGGAAGGCACCGGAAGAATCAAGGTGTTGGTTTTGAACGAAAGTTCAACGCCAATGGAGTTGAGTGGGAAGAAGATCAATACCCCAAGACAAAGTTTGTTCCTCAACAAGAGAAGTAAGATCCAAATTCCTTCAACGGGACACAAGCTCAAGATGATCTTCCACCACAAGACCACAAGAACAAAGGCAAGGACAAGCTTCAAGAAGAGATTGATGCATTTGAAGAAGCACCTAAAGCCTCGCTCAAGTGGGTCCCCAAGACTACGTCAAGTTCTACTTCATCAAGTACAACTACAACTCCAAGGATTCCCATCAAGATGATGTGGATCCCGAAGAAGAAGAACTAGAGAGTTCTTGAGGGTGACTCTGCCAACATTCTTCACTCATATCATTTTGGCAAGAACAAGTGCAATCAACTTTCACATCTTGCACTAGTTCAAGGAGTCACAAACCCTCATGTTGGTAAGGCAAGGGACAAGGTAACCTAATGTTTTCATGGACATCATCTTGTGTGTGCATCACTCTATGTCTATGGATATTCGTGTTTGTTTCTTGTGGGACTAACCCATGTAGGCAAGTTGAAAGTGCAACTCACTCCAAAGGATTGCTCCAAATGATCTACATCAACATTGAGCATCTACATCTTCAACACCTACATGAAGTCATCATCGACAAAACCCAAGGTTAGTTCATCCCTCTAAGGGGGATCTCACATCTAGGGGGAGCTTAACTCTAAGAATTGAGTCAAAGCAACTCTAATGGTGTGAACACATTAATGCATTATGTAAAAGTGGTAACCCCACTTGAGCTTAAACAATGAGTATGATCTATGATCAAATGTTCTCATTTGACTCCTAAGTCAACATACTCATATATAGATGACCTAGTCATCGCGAATTGCTTGATAGATGCTAAAATTGGTTGTGCATGCTTTGCCACATATTTCAATTAGCATCTTATTGTATGAGCATGTTGGTGCATATTTTACTCATTCAAGGACATCCACTTGTTGTTTTGTTTGTTTGGATTCTTTTCTTTGTGCCAAGTGGATGGACAAGAATGCCTAAGAACCTTCTTTAGCTATCTATGCTTTTCTCGTCTCGAACTCTATTCATGCTACATCACAAAATTTGATCAAGTCAGATTCGAACCACTCTGTGTGAGGAGCACTCGGAGTCCCCGAGTCGTCATAGACTTAAACTTCCAAAACCTCTTAGTGATTCTCGGTCCGACCGATCCTTCCATTTGGTCCGTGTCGAGATCATCAAGTTGATCTGAGTTTTCAATCTCGGTGCAACCGATTTGAACTTTTCGGTCTCACCGATTTGTAAATCGAACACAGTCATGCATCTCGGTGCCACCGAGTTGTTCCACTCGGTCACACCGACAGGGTCGAGCTATATATATCCACGGGCAAAATTTTGGAAATTTCTCCGAAACCTTTCGCCCGCGCAACAGCTCGCTCTGCCATCGTGGTCTCCGGATCGTCTCCTCGTTGACAGCAGCCTCCTGTCGCTGGTCTCCGCCGCCGTCAACGGATTTCGTCCCCGCCGTTGCCGCCGTAGCAAGTCCACCAACAAGTAAGCGTATGGACTTAATCTTTGTGCTATCCACGTCTGATTCCTGGCACATTGTTTTCATATTGATTCTTGCCACGATTGAAACTCTTCTATCCAGCCAAAGTAGTTCATAGATTAGATGTGATTCAAATTTTTAGGGTTAGGTTTCATGAAACCATCTCGGACCCACCAAGTTGAAAAACTTCGGTCTCACCGATTAAACATGCCATTGCACTAGTGACTCTCGGTCTGACCGAGAATTACTAATCGGTGCAACCGATTTGCGGATTCTGTGAAACCCTAGCAGTCTCGGTACCACCAAACTGAAAATCGGTCCAACCGAGATCATCAGTTTAGGTTCCAAAACTGCTTCGGTATCACCGAGTTTGAAAATCGGTGGATCCGAAATGCTTTCTGTGGAAAACTAAAACTGAACTTTTGAGTCATTCTTTTGCAAAAATGTAGCGACCCGACCTCAGACGGTCAAGCCTCTTTGTATCTGTGCCATCCCTGGATCAGTATGCTGGCACACACAATACATCAATGTATATATCAAAGTGCAATCACATGTATAAATAACGTAAAATGATATATACCTCATAATACTCAGCGGAAACAATCAAACGGGTGTGGAGTCCCATCAACGCCATCGGCAGGTTGAGTGTAGACCGTAACCTGTATCGTAACTCTTACTCGTCGAGGAAATATCTGCAACATGATACGTTGCAGCCGTGTAGGTCAGTACATTGAATGTACCGGCAAGATCACAACATGAATAAACAGATGGTAAAACTATACTATATGCTATTTGGCTTTGTGGCTCTGTATCTGAGTTTTGTTTGCGTAAAAGCTGATTTTATTTTCCCTACATCAAAGGAATAAATGAAGTCTGTACTATGGAGTTTTCTATCATGACATGGTTCCGTAACCGATGTCTCATAGCCCAAAATTCATCATATGTTGCCCACAATTAAGTTATCAATCCGGTGTTGAGAGTTCCGAGATAGATCCAAGTCCGGATGCTCAAATTGTCCGTGAATCGGGGACACGGCTAATCGATTAGGTTATAACCCTCTGCAGAGGTTTGTACACTTTACCATAAGATTCGATCCCTCTCTTTACGTTCTCGCACTTCAGAGTGTTTGAGAACAAGATGACCGAAACATGGTCTTCCAAAGAGTTCCTCGACCAACGTCCGGTACCCATCCAATCCTACCAGTAGTTCTACATCTGCTAGCACCGTCCCAGCCAGAGTCACAACTAAGGTCAACCAAGCGAGCCCATAATGACTTGCGGTTGCACAGGTAAGCTTCGGGCATGAAGTATTCTTCCGTCTCTTTGAGTCTGGGTGAAGCTTTCCGCAAGATGTCATGGCGCTTCTCCATGCATCGGCCAACCACTGGGTTCTCCAGGGTGCCCACAACCGTCCTTCACCCAAAGAGTGTGTATTAAATTCCTGTCTCGAGTCTTTAAGTCTTGAGGTCTTGAAGATGCAGTCCTTGCAGATTCCATCATGGAGTTGTCGTCATTGACGTAGAATCCTCCTTCTTCACACCACTCTCGTGCACTCATACCAAACCCCGTCTACTATAGCGTAGCATTAAAATAAAATATCGTCCGGGCTTGGTAACAGGGTGATGGGTTCCTACCTCATGCATACTACTCAACTACAGGAATTTCAATATCACTCTGAGGGTGGTTTCAAAGATGTCACTAAATGCAATAATATTTAGGTATGAAATCATGGTCATAGTGATCTTGCCTGGTTGAAGATCTTCGGAAATCTATGGTTTCGTAGTAGAAATATTCGCACTCCGGAAATTCTACCGATGCAAACAATAACTATAATAAGCACATAGCAATAGGATCACATAACACAACATAACAAAAGTAACATAACACAACAAAACAACCAAACCAAATCCAAAAGAAAAACTCAAAGAAAGGTCACTCAAAGTTTCCCTACTTCAAACCATAGCAAAAAAATAGTTTTTATATAACAAAAATTCCTTAATATAACCTAATCATGGTTTTAAGTTAACTTAACGGAAAAGGTTTCACTAAGCAACTAGGAGCAAAAGAATTAGTTAAAAAGCTATTATAAAACTCCTAATAGGCCTAATTCAATTTCTATTAAGAAAATAAATTAAAACTTTTATTAATTATAAATAAAAGTTCATCTATTAGAATGACAGAAACTATCCTAGAATAATCAATCACTAGTTAAAAATAAATTAATTTACTAATTAATCTAATAGGAAAACAGGAGGTAGCTAATTAATTAGGATTAATAGGATTCTGCTTAAAACTAATTATTTATTAATCCTAAAATACCCAAGTTAATTTCTATGGTTTGGCAATGCCAAAATAAAGTTGGGGCAAAAAGAATCATGCAAAAATAATTTTTCTAACTCAAGTTATAGCAGATTTACTATTCTGACTAAAACTAATTTAAAGCAATTTTAATTAATTTTAACATAGCTAAATATATATTCTACAGAAACTACATAAAATTTGCAATCCAACAAAAAAAAGAATCATCTAAAAATAATAAACAGATTAAAAGATATCAATTTTTCAAAACAGGAACTATTCTGCTAAAACAGAAAATCAAAATAAAAAGAAAAAGGCCTAATGGGCCTAAACTGTGCCCTGAGCGTAATATAGCCTAAAGGGCCCTAGGGTTAAACTAAAAACGGGCCGGCTAAATACTAAAAACCCTAACTAATAAACCGTAACTAACCGGCCGAACCGGGCGGTTTTTTATAAAAAGAAATACCCCTTCGGGGTTTCTAATCTACACCGTTGGTGTGAGATCCGAATGAGGAGGAGTTCGGTGACTCACCGGAGTTCGGGCGACGGCGACGGCGGCGGCGAGAGTGCGTTGAGGGCTCCGGTCGTCGGGGAGGTCGACGAGTGGCCGGGAGGATGCGGGGAGCTCGAGGAGGTCTGGTGGAGTCGGGAGATCGGGGTGGTTTGAGTCGGTCGGCAGCGAGCTTGAGGCGGCGGTGGCGTTCGGTGATCGACGGCGACGGTGTTCCGGCTCTGGAGCTCGGGCGAGGCACGGGAGGTGTGGTCGAGCGAGGGAGTCCGGAGGTGGTCTCGGTGGGGAGTCGGGAGGGTGTAGGGGCGGGCGGCGGAAATGGCGGCGTGAGGTCCGGCTCCAGCGCGTGAGAGAGAGAGGGAGCTCGGCGAGGGCTAGGGGAAATGGGGTGCGGGCACGGGTTTTATAGGGCGGGGCCTCGTCGGGAAGGAAGGCGATCGGGGAGAATCGGCATCCGGATCGCCGGGATCCGGCGATCCGCAGCGGCGGCGTGGCGTGGGAGAGGGTGACGATGGGGCGGGCCCGCTGTCGATGAGAGAGGGAGGGTGGGGAGGAGTGAGCGGCCGTGGCGCCAAGGGATTGGGCGTGAGGGAGGGGGTGAGGAGCCGGGCCGGCTCGATCGCTGGCCATGTGGGCGGCCATTTGGGCTGGGCAGCTGGCCAAGTCTTGAAGTGGGCACGGGTGGCTTTGGGTGGCGCCCCAGGGGGTTTCTAAATTTTTTTGAATTTTTTTTAATAAAACAAAAACAGATATAAAACATAATCTATAAATATTTTATATAGGGTATATATATACCAAAATGATCAGGGGAATATTCCCTATCATTTGAACATTTTTCCAAAGGCAAAATCCAAACTTTATAAAAATTCATTTTTTTCAAATTCAAATAAAATTCAGATTTGAATCCAAAACTTTTGGCATTGTTTTCTTGACATATTTGGAGTGTCATGTTACTCCTCTCATACTTTTTCAAGTAGTTGTCGGGCATAGTTTTGAAATGAATTCCACTTGCCAAAATTTGAATTCAAATACCAAAACTCAATTTTTTGAAAGGGGGTTTCAAGGCACTTTCAAATGACTTTCAATTTGATACTTTTTAACTTCCAACTCATATTTCATATAATGGAAGAAGTCATGTCATCTTCACTCTAGGGTTTGCTGTTGCAATGAACTTGAGCTCATTGGGATCCAAAAGGCAAAAGGGGAAAGTTTGGGAAAGTCATTTCATTCCCTCTCATTCAACTTTCAAAAGTTTTCAAATTCCACTAAATTTCACTAAATAAATCAGACAAACAATCAAACAACAATCATAGTTATTTATTTAATATAACATTCCAAAATTTAGAATTTTGGGATGTTACAAAAAACCTCTGCATTTTGTGATGCTCATCTTTTCTATCTCATCTATAACTCTTCACAGGTCGTGATCGACTTTTGCGGTATGTCCGATCAAAGTGACGAGAACAGCTTTCGGAAGAGCAGATGGACTTGAGTGAGGGCACTAGACCCTCAACTTCAGATGAAGGGAGCAGAAGTACTCCTAGCAATTTGCCTAAGACTGCAACTAGGCAAAGGAGGAAAATAACTTTAGATTTAGAGGATGAAGATTAGAAGGCTGAGGAAGATGAGGCTACTTCCAAGAAAGAGGTGCTGAAGAAGGAATATGGCTCAACAAAGAATACAAAGCCAGGCATGAAGACCAAAAGGCCTGTAGGAAGACAACCAATGTCCAAGGCCAGAGCATTAACTCAACCGCCTAAAAGGCCTGATCCCAAAGAGCCAGCTACTGAAGGAAAGAAGAGGAAGGAAAGGGTCAAGAAGACCATGGCCAAAATTGTTGGTCAACCTTCCATGATGGAAGAGGAAGATCTTGCTACACCAGCTCCAAAGGCAGATAAGCTTATGGGAGATGCAATCAGATCTGGGGATGCAACATCCAAGCCCAAGGAAGCACCCAAAGCTGCCTCCAAGGCCAAGCAAATTCCAAAGAGGAATACTAGGAGTATTCCAGCTGCTGAGAAGAACAAGGCCCCAATGCCCAATGTTGCTGAAGATTCAGAAGAAGAAGGACAGGTTCTAAGAAACCTCCAGCCCAAGATACCAGACCACAATGAATCCCATCCTGTGGCTGAGGACATGAGAATCAGGAAGGATTCAGGGCTGAGACTGTGGAGAATGGAAGATCCATATGCTTCAAGAAGAAGAACTGCTGTTGACTTCAGGTTCCACACAAAGGAACAACAGGACTTCTATGACACAATTCTGTTGGACAAGAAGCCCATAGTCTGTGACATGAGGTGGGTTGACTGGAAATTCATCAAGGAAAATGAACAACACTATCCTGGAGTGCAAGACAGCTTTGTTGCTTGTGGAGTTGCAGATTTTGTTGGACAAAAGTTCACCAACTGGAATGATGAGCTTATCATGCAGTTCTACTCCACAGCACACTTTTACCCAGATGGAAGAATAGTTTGGATGTCTGAAGGTACAAGGTACCAGTCCACTATTGAAGAATGGGCAAGTCTGATCAATGCCCCCAAGGAGAATGAGGATGACCTAGACATTTATGCAAAGAAGAAGTTGGGTCACAATTCAATGGCTCACATGTACAAGGAAATTCCAGACAAGGCATTAGAGACTCACAAGTTTGGATCAGTTCACTTTCTGCTGTCAGGGTTGCCAACCATAAATTGGATTCTGAGGCACACTTTGCTGCCCAAGTCTGGTGACCATAACATGATCAGAGGGCATGACATCAACATGTTGCATGTGTTTGACGTGCCACAGAAGTTCAAAGTCATGAGGATTGAGAAGGGGTTGGCCACCCTAACTCAAAACCAGGAGAGCCTGGAAAGAATCATGGAACAAAAATTCTATGATCTAGATGTCAAGGTAACTGAGATTCAGTCTGTTGTGGAGCAGCTGCAGGATGACATGCAGGAGAGGAAGGGCAAGACTACCACCAATGTGTTTGCCAGAGTGCCCAGAGCCCATAGGTCAGTTGCAGTGCCAGTGACAGACACTAGAGCAACAACTTCAGCACCATCCACTGCCCCTACAGTTCCAGTGCAACCAGCTCCAGCACCAACTCCTCCAGCTCCATCCACTTCAACTGAAGCCTTTATCCAAGGAGCCATCTCTACACCACCACCATAAGATCAAGACTGAGAGTCGATCTAGCACTATGCATTTTCTATGAACTTTTTGGTAACTTGTTGCCAAAGGGGGAGAAAAATGTATAGATCATAGGCTTCGAGGGAGAGAGTGTTGCTTTTGTTCTTTCTTGCTTTATTTGGTGGTTTTTCAATCTTTGTTTGCTTTTGGTTGAGATACTATGCTTGTGAGACATTGATGATCATGTGTTTGATCATAAGCTACACTTATGCATGCTTGATATTATCCTATCTATCTTATATGATCACTCACTATGCTTGGTGATGAGTGCATGTGTTCATTGTTTATTATTTTGAGCTCCACCAAGATGTGTGTGACATGGAAGAGTAACCCATGAGCCTAATTCATTGTGCATTTGCAGTCCAAAGCAAATCTAAAACTATGCACAAATTTAGGGGAGCTCTTTCTTATCACATACTTCTCAAAGCGACGATGTTATTTAAATTTTATTATCATTTGTCGAAGCTTTGATCTATATGTTGTGATCAATTACCAAAAAGGGGGAGACTGAAAGTGCAACTATCCCTAGGTGGTTTTGGTAATTCATAACAACATATAGCTCATTGAGCTAATGCTATTCCAAGACTATTGTTTCAGGAAAGCTCAATGAATGGCATGGCATGGATGATGAAAGTGGATCCCTCAAAATACTAAGGACAAAGGATTGGCTCAAGCTCAAAAGCTCAAGACTCTTCATTTTACATTTTAGTGATCCAAGATCACATTGAGTCTATAGGAAAAGCCAATACTATCAAGAAGGGATGAGGTGTTGCTTAATGCGCCTCTTGCTTCATGTGCTTAGTGATATGCTCCAAAACCCTCAACTACTCTCCCACATCCACAAATGACCTAAACCTAAAGCCAAAATCGGTCACACCGATTCTTTCTATACGGCGCCACCAATTCCAAAAGTCATAGCCACTGCCACAAACCGTAAGCAAATCGGTCTTACCGATAGGGATCTCGGTCTCACCGAGATGGGGTTGCAATCTCTCTGTTTCCCTTCGTAACGTTTCGGTCTAACCGAAGTGAGCAATCGGTCCCACCGAGATTGCAATGTAAACTCTCTGTTTCCTTTTTGTAACATTTCGGTCTCACCGAAAAGACCAAATCGGTCCCACCAAGTTTACCTGACCAACTCTCTGGAAAGCTTATTACCAAATCGGTCTCATCGAGTATGTGTAATCGGTCTCACCGAGATTACGTTATGCCCTAACCCTAACCGAATCGGCCTCACCGAGATGCTTGTCAGTCCCACCGAAAATCACTAACGGTCACTAGGTTTAATAAATCGGTCCGGCCGAGTTTGATGATTCGGTCCCACCGAGTTTGGTAAATTGTGTGTAACGGTTAGATTTTGTGTGGAGGCTATATATACCCCTCCACCTCCTCTTCATTTGTGGAGAGAGCCATCAGAACGAACCTAAACTTCCAACTTACAATTTCTGAGAGAGAACCACCTACTCATGTGTTGAGGCCAAGATATTCCATTCCTACCATATGAATCTTGATCTCTAGCCTTCCCCAAGTTGCTTTCCACTCAAACCCTCTTACCACCAGATCCAAAACCTGTGAGAGAGAGTTGAGTGTTGGGGAGACTATCATTTGAAGCACAAGAGCAAGGAGTTCATCATCAACGCACCATTTGTTACTTCTTAGAGAGTGGTGGCTCCTAGATTGGCTAGGTGTCACTTGGGAGCCTCCGACAAGATTGTGGAGTTGAACCAAGGAGTTTGTAAGGGCAAGGAGATCGCCTACTTCGTGAAGATCTACCGCTAGTGAGGCAAGTCCTTCGTGGGCGGCGACCATGGTGGGATAGACAAGGTTGCTTCTTCGTGGACCCTTAGTGGGTGGAGCCCTCCGTGGACTCAAGGCAGCCGTTACCCTTCGTGGGTTGAAGTCTCCATCAACATGGATGTACGATAGCACCACCTATCGAAATCACGCCAAAAACATCCGTGTCTCCAATTGCGTTTGAATCCTCCAAACCCTTCCCTTTACTTTCTTAAAAGTTGCATGCTTTAATTTCCGCTGCCTATACACTCTTTGCATGCTTGCTTGAATTGTGTGATGATTGCTTGACTTGTCCTAAAATAGCTAAAATCTGCCAAACTCTAAAATTGGGAAAAGGTTAAGTTTTTATTGTTCAAGTAGTCTAATCACCCCCCCCCCTCTAGACATACTTCAAGGTCCTACATCAACCACACCTGGAAACTTAGTATCTACAGCAAAGTGTTTAGTAGCAAAGTAATATGATAGTGGTGGTAACGGTAACAAAAGTAAAGACATCAAAAATAATGTTTTTGGTATTTTGTAGTGATTGTAACAGTAGCAACGGAAAAGTAAATAAGCGACAACGAGTATATGGAAAACTCGTAGGCACCGGATCAGTGATGGATAATTATGTCGGATGTGGTTCGTCATGTAACAGTTATAACATAGGGTGACACAGAACTAGCTCCATTTCATCAATGTAATGTAGGCATGTATTCTGAATATACTCATACGTGCTTATGGAAAAGAACTTGCATGACATATTTTGTCCTACCCTCCCGTGGCAGCGGGGTCCTATTGGAAACTAAGGGATATTAAGGCCTCCTTTTAATAGAGAACCACAAGAAAGCATTAGCACATAGTGAATACATGAGCTCCTCAAACTAAGGTCATCATCGGGAGTGGTCCCGATTATTGTCACTTCGGGGGTTGTCGGATCATAACACAAAGTAGGTGACTATAGACTTGCAAGATAGGATCAAGAACTCACATATATTCATGAAAAAATAATAGGTTCAGATCTGAAATCATGGCACTCGGGCCCTAGTGACAAGCATTAAGCATAGCAAAGTGATAGCAACATCAATCTCAGAACTTAGTGGAGACTAGGGATCAAACCCTAACAAAACTAACTCGATTACATGATAAATCTCATCCAACCCATCACCGTCCAGCAAGCCTACGATGGAATTACTCACGCCTGGCGGTGATCATCATGAAATTGGTGATGGAGGATGGTTGATGATGATGACGGCGACGAATCCCCTCTCCTGAGCCCCGAGCGGACTCGAGATCAGCCCTCCCGAGAGAGATTAGGGCTTGGCGGGCGCCTCCGTATCGTAAAACGCGATGATTTCTTCTCTCTCATTTTTTCTCCCCAAAGGCCAATATATGGAGTTGGAGTTGGCGTCGGAGGGCCACCAGGGGGCCCACGAGGTAGGGGGCGCGCCCAGGGGGGCGCCCCCCACCCTCGTGGACAGGGTGTGGGCCCCGTGGTCTTCATCTTTGGCGAGGATTTTTTATTGTTTTTTCTAAGGTGTTACATGGAGTTTCAGGTCATTCCGAGAACTTTTATTTTCTGCACATAAAACAACATCATGGCAATTATGCTGAAAACAGCGTCAGTCCGGGGTAGTTCCATTCAAGTCACACAAGTTAGTTTCCAAAACAAGGGCAAAAGTGTTTGGAAAAGTAGATACGACGGAGACGTATCAAGCAACACCTCATCCCTCCTTGATAGTATTGGCTTTTCCTATAGACTCAATGTGATCTTGGATCACTAAAATATAAAATGTAAAGTCTTGAGCTTGAAGCTTGAGCCAATCCTTTGTCCTTAGTATCTTGAAGGGGTTCCACATCCTTTAGTCCGTGCCACTCCACTGTTGAACTTGTCTGAAACATACTAGGTAAAAGTGTTAGTCCAACAAGAGATATGTTGACATTAATTACCAAAACCACCCAGGGAGCACTTGTGGTTTGAATCTCCCCATTTTTGGTAATTGATGACAACATACATCAAAGCTTTAGATAAGGATATAGAGAATAGCAGGTAAAGCTTTGGAAAGACATGTAACAAGCATAGGCTCCCCCTACATGTATGCAATCATGTGAATATGGAATATAGAAGCATGTGAATGCATGAACATGACAGAGTAAGCAATGTGTTACATGTATCTTGGCTGTATGCATCACAGCAAAAGATAGCAACAGATGTGTATGTGGGAAATGTACCTTCATGCTCATAAGTCCTTCTTGCAAACAATATGTACAATAGCAAGAATTCCTCATACACATGACTTTGATGCATATACTTACCTTGTGGTCTTGATTTGGCTTAGGATGGAATGATCCTGCGTAAACAAGGTTAGATAACACAGATACACCTACTAGCCAGAGCAAACAGAAGAAATCACAAGAATACCAAGACTGGGATGACATGTAGAGAGTGAGTACTAAGGGCATCTCCACCAGCGCTAACAGCCCCCCTGTGCCACTTTTTCGGGCCGGCGCCAAAAAACGGTCGCGCCCAGACGCCGAAAATCGCCGGTTCGGACCTTTTTTCCGCCCGGCGGTCACAGTCGAACCCGGCGCTGGGGAACCGTTAGCTCCGGCGCTTGGGAAAAGCACGCCTGGCCCACCCCGACAGGGGAAAAGTCAAGGTTTTCTTCCCCCGACTCGCCTCTCACCCCCCGCGCCCTCGGCCACCACTAGCTATATCCCGGCGACGGTCGCCGGCCTACTCCGCTAGATAGCCATTCCCCGCCGGAAAATAGCAGCGCTTCGCCGCGGAAGCCCCTCCCGCAGCAGCTGGGCGTTTCCGGCCGCCGTTTCCGGGCGCGGAGGCGCGGTTTAACGGCGGGTACACGCCCACCGAGCGCAAGGTGTTCGGCGTTTTGACTGTCTCGGTGATGGACTCGGATGAGGAGGAAGAGCTCGCCGCGCTGCTGGAGGAGGAAGCCGCGGCCGACGTCCAGGAAGAAGAGCATCTGATGGTGCTCGCCGCCCTCGCCAATTCTTTGGCGAGCAATGAAAAGCCGCGTCGAGGTGGCTCGGCGCGGGGCGGGTGAAAGCAAAGAACCGGCATCGTCTGCAAGGCTACTGCATGCTCTACTCCGACTACTTCGCCGATGCTCCACTTCATGGCGAGAGAACATTTCGGCGCCGTTATCGGATGAGCCGAAAGCTCTTCCTCAGGATTGTGAATTCCATCCGGGAGTTCGACAACTACTTCAAGTGCAAGATGGATTGCACTGGCGCTCTTGGATTCACCTCCATCCAGAAGTGCACGACAGCGATGAGGATGCTCTTGTTGCATATGGAGCTCCCAGTGATTCACTCGACGACTATGGGCGCATGGCCAAGTCCACCAGCATAGAGTGTTTCTACAAGTTCTGTCGGGCAGTGGTGGCAGTGTTTGGGCCACAATACTTGAGAACACCCAATGCGTAAGACACTGCTGGATCCTAGCCGAGAATGCAGCAAGAGGATTTCCTGGGATGCTTGGAAGCATCGGCGCATGCATTGAAATGGAAGAACTGCCCATTTGGTTGGCAGGGGATGTACAAAAGCGCCAAAAGGCGGTTGCGATTAATGGTGCTTGAGGCGGTAGCCACACAGGACCTCTGGATTTGGCACTCCTTCTTTGGTATGCCAGAACTCACAATGACATCAACGTGCTGCGGTGCTCTCCTGTTTTTGCCAAGCTCGTTGAGGGCCATTCTCCTCGGTGAACTTCGAGATCAATTGGCACCAATACAACAAGGGGTACTATCTAGTCGACGGCATCTATCCGAGACGGTCAACATTTGTGAAGACGATCTCAAACCACTGTGGCGGGAGGGAAGAACGCCTGGTTTGAAGCTTCAGGAGGCTTGCGGGGAAGGATGTCGAGCGGGCATTTGGTGTGCTCCAATCTCGATTCGATGTTGTTCGGTACCCGCTCAGACCTGGTCGAAAGATCAAATGTGGGAGATCATGACTTGCTGTGTCATCTTGCACAACATGATCATCGAGAGCGAGCAAGAAGACCCAGTGTTTGACATCGAACCATACTAGAGGCAGGGTCCTCTAGCGAAGTTGATCACCAGCTACCGGCAACTTGGACTGCCTATCTCAAGATGTGTCGGAGATCCGAGACCCACAGGTGCATCATCAACTGCAGAAAGATCTGATTGAGCACCTATGGAGGCTCAAGGGGGCCTTGGCGTGATGAAATACAAGTTTTTATTTGTTGAACTATATAATTTGTATTGAACGATTTGTTGTTGTAGTATTTTGTTGCAGTATTTGAATTGACTGTGATGAAATATGTGATAAGGAATAATTGTGTTCATAATTGAACGCCGAGACACGGCGAAACCACGCCGAATATGGGCCTATTCTCGCCCATATGGGCCGTTTATTCGCCGAAATTGGGCTGTAAAGTGGGCCAATTTCGGCGCCTGGGGGCGAGCTGGGGGCGACGACTGGGCGTAAAATCGCCCCCAGCACCGAGTGTATCGTCGGCTCGCCCCCAGGGGGCGATTTGTATGCGTCCTGGGGGGGCCAACGGCTGGAGATGCCCTAAGTACCACATTGGATTAGACATGTCCCCAAAGGTAAAGATATGCCATGAATTTAAATGATTCCTTTCCCTTAGATGTCTTGCTCCCCCTGAATCTAGCATGGGATACTGGGAGAAGATAGGGAATAGAAAATCAGAGCTAATGCAAATAAGCATATGAACATGTCTTTCCCCTCAAGAAGACATGTGGCGTCTATCCTCTTGAACACCAAGCAACTGGGATCCTTGAGAATTACTCTCTTCTTGAGTATTCTCTCCCCCTGAAGATCTCTCTCTCCCCTTGTGGGAGTGATACTCTCTCTCTCCCTTTGAAAATGATAAGCTTTGATGTGATCTCTCTCTCCCCCTTTGACATCAATTTCCAAGAAAGGCCTTCTGGAATTTGTCGTGAATGGGTTTGGTCCTTGAGTCACATCACAAAGCACTGATAAAACTGTGATGCTTGTCGAGGACAAGATTCATTGAGTGGAGCTGGATCAAAAGTAAAGAGGAATAAGTGGCAAAATGTTTTTCCTGTTGTGAAGTCGGTGGCACCGAGTGGTATGCTTCGGTTGCACCGAAAGGATTCGGTTGGACCGAAAACAACAAATCGGTGAGACTGAGTTCATCGCAGAGAAAACACTTGTCACTTCAGCTCACTAGACTAGTAAGATCTCACAATGATTTGCAAGGAATTAACTGAATGATTTGCAAAGAATTGGATGCAGGAATTGCAGAACAAACAGAAAAGAAAGAAATCTAGATGAAGTTTTTTTTGAAAGGGGAAACAGACATGCATGAGACAAATGCAAGAGCAGAGAAAAGAACACAAGAGAACTTCATCTAGAATTGGTCGGCAACAGAGTCACCTATGTAAGAGTATATTGACTTAGTAGTCAAGTGAGGTCACTTGATCATAGGTCATACTCATCGTTTAAGCTCAAAATGGGGTTGCCATTTTTCGTTTAAGCATCTTGATGTATTCACATCTTGTCGAGTTGCTTTAACTCATGTCTCGGAGTAAAGCTTCTCTAAGATGGAATAACATACCTTAGGTGGTGATGTTGATCGTTCATGTAGTTGAACTTGTGTGGGTTACTCAAGGTTGATGTAGCTCATCAAGAGTTGGGAGCACCACTTGGAATTTGAGTTTATCTACCTACATGGGTCAGTTCTTGCAAGGAAAAGCACTTGTGTGTCCAAAAATGACAATCATGAAACTCAACATAGAATTTGTCAAAGGATATGTTCGAATGATTCTGTGCTTCCTTGTCTTCAACCACCATAGTGTAGAGTCTTGGTGATGTAGAGTTTGCTCAAGAGATGAGTAGGTTACAATCTCATGAAATTTGATTCAACCAAGTACCTACATGGTTTAGATGACATGCAAGGTGCAAATATATCCAAGACATAGGATTTTCATCATAAGAGAAATATCAAGGATTAGTAATAAGCTCATGTCTTGCATGTATCCAATGGAGTTTCTACTCCAAGTTTGAAGCATCAATGATGTTCAGTTCTCCTCTGAACCTGCAAAACACTTTCTCATCAAGTGGTTTAGTGAAAATATCCGCTAATTGCTTTTCGGTGCGAACATGCTTAAGATTAATGTCACCCTTAGCAACATGATCTCGAATGAAATGATGATGAACTTCAATATGCTTAGTTCGAGAGTGTTGCACGGGATTGTGAGCAATCTTGATAGAACTATCATTGTCACAAAGTAATGGAACATGTTTCACATATATCCCATAGTCTTTAAGAGTTTGGGTCATCCAAAGTAATTGAGCACAACATGAACCAGCGGCAATGTATTTCGCTTCGGCGGTGGATAAGGATACCGATTTTTGTTTCTTGGAAGACCAAGACACAAGAGATCTACCAAGGAATTGACAAGTACCCGAAGTGGACTTTCTATCAACCTTGTCTCCGGCATAGTCCGAGTCGGAGTAGCCAACAAGATCGAAAGAGGCCCTCCTAGGATACCAAATACCGAAATTTGGCGTATGAATTAAATATCTCACTATCTTTTTCACGGCCTTAAGATGACATTTTTAGGTGAAGCTTGATATCTTGCACACATGCAGACACTTAGCATAATATCAGGGTGAAGCACATAGGTATAACAATGAACCAATCATAGAGCGATAAACTTTTTGATCAACTGGTTCACCATCTTTGGTCAAATCAAGATGTCCACTAGTAGGCATGGGTGTATACATACCTTTGCATTCTTGCATATTGAACTTCTTGAATAAGTCCTTAGTGTAGTTCGTTTGAGAGACAAAAGTACCTTCCTTAGTTTGCTTGATTTGCAACCCAAGAAAGAATTTGAGTTCACTCATCATTGACATATCAAACTTCTCCGACATTAGCTTTCCAAACTTCTCACTAAAATGAAGGTTAGTTGATACAAATATAATATCATCAACATAGATTTAGCAAACAAATAATTCTCCATTAACCCTTTTAGTAAAAAGTGTAGAATCAATTTTCCCAATTTCAAACCCTTTTTCAATAAGGAACTTGGTTAAGCATTTATACCAAGCTCGACGAGCTTGTTTAAGACCATAAAGAGCTTTGCAAAGTTTGTATACATGATTGGGTTTCTTAGGATTGATAAAGCCGGGAGGTTGTTTAACATAGACTTCGTCCTCTATTTCACCATTTAGAAAAGCACTTTTAATGTCCATTTGGTATAAGGTAATATCATGGTGATTAGCATAGGCAAGTAAGATGCGAATGGACTCAAGTCTGGCAACGGGAGCATAAGTCTCACCATAGTCCATACCTTCGACTTGTGTGTAGCCTTGGGCGACGAGACGTGCTTTGTTGTGAACTACTTGTCCATCTTCATCTTGCTTGTTGCGAAACACCCATTTGGTACCGATGATGTTGTGGTTGTCGTCGGGCTTCTCAACCAATGTCCAAACTTGATTTCTCTCAAAGTTGTGTAGCTCTTCGTGCATAGCATTTATCCAATCCGGATCTCCCAATGCTTCTTCAACCTTCATAGGTTCAATGCTAGAGATGAATGAATAGTGTTCACAAAAGTTAGCTAAACGAGTTTTAGAGCGAGTGATTCTCCCGGTTTGGATATCATTGTAGATTTGCTCGACGGGATGGTCTTTAGCAATTCTTGCTCGAATCTTGTGCTTCAAGTGATAGTCTCCCCAACACTCAACTCTCTCTCACAGGATTTGGATTCGGTGGAAAGAAGATTTGAGTGGAAAGCAACTTCTTGAAGGCTAGAGATCAAGATTCATATGGTAGGAATGGAATATCTTGGCCTCAACACATGAGTAGGTAGTTCTCTCTCAGAAATGGTAAGTTGGAAGTGTAGGCTTGTTCTGAAGGGTCTCTCCACGAATGAAGAGGAGGTGGAGGGGTATATATAGCCTCCACACAAAATCTAACCGTTACACACAATTTACCAATCTCGGTGGGACCGAATCAACAAACTCGGTCAAACCGATTCAGTAAACCTAGTGACGGTTAGAATTTTTGGTGGGACCGACATGCAACTTGGTAGGACCGATATGGTTAGGGTTAGGGCATAACGTAATCTCGGTGAGACCGAATACACAAACTCGGTGAGACCGATTATGGTAATAAGCTAACCAGAGAGTTGGTCAGGTAAACTCGGTGGGACCGATTACTCAAACTCGGTAGGACCGATTTTGGTAATAAGTTAACCACAGAGTTTACATTGTAATCTTGGTAGTACCGATTGCTCAAACTCGGTGAGACCGGTTTTGGCAATGGACATACACATAGATATTACAATCCCATCTCGGTGAGACCGAGATCCCTATCGGTGAGACCGATTTGCCTAGGGTTTGTGGCAGTGGCTATGACATCTGAACTTGGTGGCGCCGGATAGAAAGAATCGGCGGGGCCGAGTTTGACTTTTGGTTTAGGTCATATGTGGATATGAGAAAGTAGTTTAGGGTTTTGGAGCATATCACTAAGCACTGTGGAGCAAGAAACTCATTAAGCGCCACCTCATCCCTCCTTGATAGTATTGGCTTTTCCTATAGACTCAATGTGATCTTGGATCACTAAAATATAAAATGTAGAGTCTTGAGCTTGAAGCTTGAGCCAATCCTTTGTCCTTAGCATCTTGAAGGGGTTCCACATCCTTTAGTCCATGCCACTCCACTGTTGAACTTGTCTGAAACATGCTAAGTAAAAGTGTTAGTCCAACAAGAGATATGTTGACATTAATTACCAAAACCACCCAGGGAGCACTTGTGCTTTCAGGTACCCGTACTCGATTGAGGCGGCCTCGGGGCCCCATCCCGAGTCGTCGATATAGAGCTTGCCGCAACGACTCTTGGTCATCCGGCCAACCGCGTACCCTTTGAGTCCTTCAAAGCTGCCCTTCAAGAACTCGAAACCATCGTGCGATAGCCCAACGGTGGGCGCCAAATGTCGTGGAAATATCACGTCAGATGTCCTCGTGAAAGGACTTAGTCGTGGAGCCATCGCGACGGGTTAGCTTAAAGAGGTTAAACCGGACAAATGACACGAGAGTTTTATACTAGTTCGACCCCTTACGATGAAGGTAAAAACCTACGTCTAGTTGTGATGGAATTAGTGGGGTTTAGCTTGCCAGGGAGCAAACACGCTATGCCTGGCTTTCGTGTTGTTGTTTCTTGTCCCTGAACTGCCGCCGGGTCGTCCCTATATATACACAGGTTGACGCCCGGCCGGTTTACAGAGTCCCGATACCGGCTCATACAAGTGTCCGGCTCGGTCTCTGCCTCCCTAACTTACAATACAAGTTATACAACTATGGCGGTTTACCAATATGGGCCCTAATCCGCCTTTGGGCTCTGGGCCTCTATGCTTTATCAGTAAAGCGCCATCTTCTTGGTCTTCATGGGCTTCAATATAGTTGAGGCTGAACTGGCCCCTCCAGGGCGGTTTACACTCAGTAGTTATATCCCCAACAGGGATGCTGAAGCTGGCTCTTTTAGTCACCAACACGGATGATTCAATTCATGGGACCTTTTGGTGCAGTTCACCTAAAATGAAGCAACGTCCCGTGAGCTAGCAGCTTCTTCTTCAAAAAAATTTAAGAAAAGGGCTCCAGCCCCGGTTCCATTTCCATCAGAAAATGAAACCCACAGAGCTTCTCCTTCATGAGTTGCAATAAAATTGAGCAACATCAAGGTTGGTTGTGAAGCTCCTCGAATGCTCAACTATAATTTGGATATCATTTGTGCAGTTCAGCTAAGATCGAGCGTGAAATGTATATCTCTATTTGCACAAAAAAGGTGGAAAGGAGGGTGACTAACAAGTGATGAAACATGAATCAAATGAAAAGAAGCATGTTCCTTATCTGAATGGCAATCCTACAAGGACAGTAGCAATTTCTAAAGCAGTGGCATTGTTAGATATTAGCGTGGGCATTAGGATTAACTATGACAACCGTTAAATACGACATTACTTTGGGCACGGGAGAGTAGGCGGACCAGGACAGTTGCATTTCTAACAAAAAGAACCAACTTATCTTAATGGGAAATTTTAGCAGGACATGTAAAGCAATGCCATTGATTCATATTACTGGAGGCATTACATTGAAAACAACATTGGTTTAACGTGTCCTTACTTTTAACAAAGGCGTTGCTACATTTTACCAAAGGTGGCATTACATAAGAGTAGCTCGGGGCAACAAACATCGAATAGGATATCCGGGTTGGTCCCATTTTTGTTCGGTATAGCCACCTTATATTGTGTGAGGCTAGCAAATCTAGTGTTTGGACTTACTCATTGACTTGTCCCCAGTCCCCACTTTCTTTCCTTTTTCAACCAATGGATCGGGTTTATATTGAGTTTGTAGTGTGTTTCCCTTTATTTCCCTATTAGACCTAGAGACCAGTTGGATAGCCAGTCTCTGCTACTTTTTGCCCCCATTATTTCCTCTTTCGACCAAATCCTAGATTCAGGTAACAAATCATCCCCCACCCCACCCCCTTTGTTCCTTGTTTGAACCAAGTAGTACTAGATTCGAGTGCATGAACTAGTTTTACCTCTTAAACATAAAAATAGGCGGTTTTTGAACAGCCGATTGATCCTATCTACGAGGGGGCCTGAGAAATAGTAAAAGATACAAATGCTGCGATGTCAGGAGCTCGGGAAGTAGAGCAAGGCCGGTTTCGAAGGAAGTTATACCTGATGGTCGCCGGGATGTTGCTTGGTGGGCGGCGTGAGGCCGGATCTGCCCAGACTACGGCAGCAAGGAAGAAGGGGTTGGAGGCCCTCCCTCACCAGCAGTGGTTGGGAGAGAACGACAAGGCAGGCTGATCGGGACGCGCCCAGCAGTGGGTAAGATCTGTCACCGAGGACGGCCGCGTGAACGTTGCACCTTCTCACCTTCCCCGACGGAGAGGATCCGGCTGAATCTGTAACCAGCGGTGAGCAGAGAGAGAGAGAGTGTGGCCACCGCTGTTGTGTTTAGATCTGGAGAGGCCGAGACAGTGTGAAGAGAGAAACACTAGCAAGCATGCGCGGAGGCTCCTTCCTATATAGTGGAGTAGTACTAGTTTTATTTTGTCTACCGGAGACGGCTTGACCTCGTCAATGACTATCGAGAAGTCTTCTTGCATGTGGCCCGGAGGCGCAGTTGTCATCGTTTTGATCTGAAGCACCGGATTATAACATATAACATGAAAAAGTGCCACATGACAAGAAATCATAACCTCACTACCCAAAGGAGACAACATGAATCCCGACGGACAAACTAGACGAGGAAAAAGCTCAAACTAAAGATAAACTCGTAGAAAGGGGGTCCGTCGATAGATGTCCTAATTAACATAGCCGGCTTGACCTAGATGGCAGCCGAGTAGTCACTGTTTGTGCATGTGCCCCTAATGACTAGCCCAACTCAGTTGTCACTGTTTAACCCTAGCAGTGATCCGAAGCACATGACACCTAATTTTGCGAGATGACAAGAAACCTTTTTTTAGATTTCTCACCACAACTACAACCATGTACAACACAACCTGCACGATATGTAGACGATAGCCAATCCAGGCGTGTCTGCTGGAGTCTGGTCACATGCATGGACGAACTGATCTTCCGTGTCTTGTAGGGATCGTCCGTGCACCAACATAGTACAACACTTCTCTAGTACCATGCTCATCTCCCTCTTCTATTGAGTCACCTGACTTGCGGGGCCGGGGAGTGTGCCTACGGTCGGTTCTCAATTGCCATCCCACATGTGTGTGCAAACACAATATGACGCGCGTTCCATTCGAAGAGCAGCGTGCCAGACCGACCGACCGTTTGGGGTGCGACGCGAACGCGACGGGTGTGCTGTATACTCCATACATGTGTACCGCCGTTTTCTAGACGCTTTGCTCCATGGCGCGGGAGCAATCCATGGATACAAAATTAGTATACTGTATACTATTTAAAAGTCGAGGGCGGGGCTTTTCCTGCGCGTAGGCGGCGGGGCAGTTCCGCCTAGTCGGTTCGACAGAGACGCGAGAAGACGAGGGAGTAGGCTGCTGCAAACGTAGGGCTGTGTGATTTGACAGCGAGTTACTGCTGGACAGGTGGGGCCCCGTGATTTGACTTGCCATTATCATTTTAACTGCGGCGCTACGACCGGCGTGAGTCTCCCGATTCCTGACCACCTCCATACAGGTGCCTATCCCAATGCTCCACTATGTAGTAGAGGCTGGCTCTTGCATGAGAGCCCACTTCTCCACTTTTTCCTTGCCTCTCTTTCCTCCACATATGCAAAAATGCCATGTAAAGCGCACTATTGTACGTACTTTTACTTGCTCCTACAGGTGCTAAGCTTGCCACATAGGCATAAAGTCTGATGTGGCAAGTTAATCAAGAAGATAGAGACTAGTTTGGTGACCCAAGGAAGAAACGGTGTTAAGCGCGTGTACCTAGGTGAAAAGAAAATTTTGATTCTATAGCTAATTAAATGAAGCAAACTTAAGAACACCATTTCATTGGAAGAGGTCACTCCTTGGCAAATGCAATAAATACTAGTACTCCCTGTGTCCCATAATATAAGAATGTTTTTGGCACTACACTAGTGTCAAAAACGTTCTTATATTATGGAGACGGAAAATCTGAAGAAAGAGATAGAGAGAAGTAAAATAATAAATACACTTATAGCCAACCTTGTTGTAGTATGATTGACTAAGTGATGACTATGTATGACATGCCAACATCAGATGGCCTAATGCATCGTGTTAAATCTCCAAGGGCGCGACCGCGCGAGCGACGCGACGGTCGTGGTAGGCGCGACCATGATACGGGCTGCTGGCAGCCCTTGGATCTAATGTCAAACGATCGCAAGCTAAGTTGCTAAAAATTTGTAGAATAACCCTCTATGATAGGATATTCACCCATAGGTCTAGAATCACGCCTTGCAACCGTTCGATCTCAGATCCAAGGGCTCTCGGAAGCCCGTATCATGGGAGAATGGAAAGACAGTACCCTGCCGTTAGCACGCTAGCATTTTGCTCCTACTCGTCCCCGCACGTCCTTCAGTACTACGACGGTTCGCTCCTAGTCATCCCGTCCATTCACATTACAGCAGTTCCACTAATCCTAACCCTCCTCCCAAATCCATGGCATTCCAAATCTCCACGATCGGCGGTGACTACAAGGTTAGAACCATCACCGGCGATGAGTTCGACGTCATCTACACCCGTTCTTCCGCGACGGTGAAAGGATGCCTTTCTCGCTTCACACGCATGTTCGAAGACTCAGATAATGAGTGGGTCGCTGGGCTAGATGTTGAGCACACCACAGTCCTGGGACGAGAGAAGGATCTAAAGGACAAAGAGAGGAAGAAGCCCGCCGTGATCCAGGTTTGCGTGCATGACTTATGCTTGGTCTACCACATATGTCATGCCGACGTTGAGTGCCAGGATTTGAAGGACTTCCTCGATAGCAACCTAGTCAAATTCGTTACTGTAGACTTTAGTAACGATAAAAAAGTCCTGCGTCAGATAGGCCTCGTTGTAGGCAACACCTTCGGCCTCCAGAAGAATCGGCTGGTGTCTTCTCGTCAGCCTTCAATGCTGACCCTGGCAGGAGCCATCGTTCATCCTTCGTACGGTAAACTGGAGAAACCTACATACACGTTTCATCGTCATGCATGGCAGCGGAATGTACTAGATATAGACCACATCCACTACACTGCAATGGATGGCTACCTTTGCTTCAATATCTACAAGGGTTGGATGAAGAGCAACAACCAAGCGTGCGGTTCAAGCAAAGAAGTATCGGCCAAGAGGAAGAGTGACAAGGACGAAGTCGAGGACGTGGACGAGGACTCCGAGTAAGGTGGCAGTGTCGTTGCTCATGGTGGTTCTAATGCAGTGTCTACTGGAATAGTTGCAAAGTTTAATTTCAGGTGTGCTTAATTTAATTTGAAGGGTGTGTTGTGCTGAGCCCCCAGTAGAACTATCTTATGTTTCTTCTTGTTACTTTAACTCTTCAGTACGTACATACTTGTATTTCTTACATTTAATCTTTTAGTTGGTCTAGTACTACCATTCGTTTCTTCACATTATATACGCACAATATATATGGCAAACATCATATAGCCAGCAGTTTAGTTGTCAAAGAATTTCAGGGTGATTAGTTTTGTCAAAGAATTCTAGGGTGCTTAGTTTTATTTGAGGGGTGGGTTCTACTGGACACCATTATTGTGACTAGCCTTTTTAATAGTACTATATGCTTAATTTGGCGATGAGCGCTCTCTATATGTACCACCTTTTTTTTAATTTCAAGCTTTGATCCATGGCGCAATCCATCGATACTACTGCTATACAAAAGTATACATTTTTTAAAAGGCTAGAGGGCAGGGCAGTCTAGCTTCGTCGGTTTCACGAGAGGCGAGGGCCTTTGTGATTTGACGGCTCATTACTGATGGAAGGCAGGGCCTTGAGATTTGACTGCTCGTATAAATGTGTCGACGACCTGATCGAGGAGGAGCAAAGAACCGTGCGGTATACTCAAGTTTTCCACTGGAGTAGTATTGCGACGGAGGAGCACGAAACACGGCAGCCCAGTGCCATATGGCAATAAAAATGATCTAATTTGCTAGTCATCTCATTGGCCCTGTTTGGATCCATGTGTTAGAGTTAGTTTGGGTTAGTTTGGACTCAACTAACCCAAAAGTATCCAAACATGAGATTTAGTTTGGGTTTGATGCATCTAACTCATCCAAAAAATCTAACCCACCCAAAAGGTGCTTATTCGGGTTAGTTCTTCTCGGGGCCATTAAAAACACATTTTTCTCTCGCTCTTCCTGCAGCATATCTTTCCCCACTTCCTCGAAGCTTCTCGTCCTCTCCCTCCCTCCCTCTCGCATCACCCGTGAAGGCGCCTCGCCATATTCGTGCTCCATCTAACCCTGCTATCCAAACACCTCTTTGGTTAGAGTTAGTTCAAGTTCAGGGTTAGAATCTAACTCTAACCTCTAACTGAGTTAGAGTATCCAAATAGGGCCATTGTTAGCATTGTTCTATTCATTCCCTAAAAAAACCATTGTTTTATTCATGCCTCGCAGAGAACGTGACACGTGCGGCGAAACACCCGAAGCAAAAGATGAAACACAGGAGCAAAAGAAGAAGGCAGATTATCACCCCAAATGATCTAATTCGCTGGGGAGTCATAACTGCTTCTTCATCGCCTCCACGACCTCCATTTCCTTGCGCGTCTCCTCCGCCATCTACTTCATTTTGTCCATGACGAAGGATTTCTCAACGCGAGCCTTCATCATCTGTTCCACGGCCGCATTACGTACCTTGAGAGCAGCCGGGTGCTCGATGCGGAGGTTCGCCAACTCCTCCTTCTGTTCCATGGCGAGGGCCTGCAGCATCTTCATCGAGGAACTACTATTCTCATGCAGCTTCTTCCAGCCGGCGTTCTTCTCCTTCAACAGGTCGATCTCGTGGCAGAGCTTTGCCTTGTCTTCCTGAAGTCGCAGGATTTCGCCGGTCGCCTTCTTCTCTGAGGCAGTGCTCTTCTTCAGCAGCATCACCAAGCCGGCGGTCAACTCCCCCTTCTGATTGAGCTCAGCGGGCATGTCGTCGATTCTCTCCTTCAGCAACTCCGTCAAGCCTTGGATGCACTCCTTCTGCTAATTGAGGTGCTTCTTGAGCTGATCGAGCATGCCATCGAGGGACAACGACTCCAGCTCCGCCGGCTCGGCATGTTCGCCTCCGCGGCTAGGGCGCTCCTGGGAGCCATCGCTTGCCCGTGAGAGATCTTTCGAGGTCTCTGCGTGGCGGCGAGCCCTCTATTTTTTCCACAGCCTTGGTTGCTGCTCCCTTGTTAAGAGTAGTTCTCGACCTAGAGCTCTGCTCACCGACCATGGCAACAACGGATGAATAAGAAGCACTTATGAGGAGGAAAGGTACAACAATTTTTGGTTAGGTAGTTTCCCTTTTTATAACCTAAGTACTAGCACTAGTACTAATACCTGCATAGTGGGAACACGTTCAGGTTTGGTACGTACTAGTAGGTGTGAGCAGGCTTTCGAATGTGATGGGAACAAGGTAAATATTAATTGATGGTTTTGGTTTCGAGGCCCGAAATGGCTCCCGATGAGTTTAGCGGAACATAAATTTCAAGTACTACACTGCTCAAATGCGTAAATATTATGTTACTGTCAAAAATTGGCACAAAATACGAAGGAGACCAATTGGCACAAAATAATGTCTTTCTTCTGCCCTCACGTCCACTCAATTTGCATGCGATGTATTAATTGACCATCAATGAAGTGAACGACTTTACATGCGTCAAATTATCACATGGGGTGGATCTTGGTACAAAATTGTGTCCACCCGTGTACCCGTGTGTGCATGCGAGGGAATGAGTGCGTGCGTGGCATGGGTGCACATCTTCGCTTTGTGCATGTACCGCCAGTATGGCTCAGGGAGGACGAGTACATTCTTCTGGAACCAGTAGCACGTCACTGTGATCAATCCACGCAAGGAGGTCGCGAGAACACCTCCACATGTGCCACGTGGCTTCATGAACTGTAAGAGAGACACTGTGTAGCTCCCATTGGTATTCTAATTTACGTTTTTGCACATACTCGAAGTACTAGTAAGGTACACGTGCATTGCACGCATCAGATTTTGCAACCAAATTATGAATAAATACCACACTATAGCATGTAAGCTCTGAGTCATATATGCCTGATGTAGCCCTTCGTTTAATTCTTATAGTTCATCTCATTCAAAATCAATTAGTTTTTATAAGAAAGCTAATCTATTTTAAGATTCATGGAATTGTGCGTTGTAAGACATAAAGTAAGGACAGGTGGATGAGGATGTAGATATCCACGAAACGCCACGGATTACCGGATTGGTGGATGAGGATGATCTAGTTGGCCTTCATGCCCGCCCAGTAGTGGCCGCACATGAAGGACAGGTGGACGGGTAGTGGTAGCATGTCGAGGGGCACCACGGCAACCTCCGTAGGATCGTCAAGTCGGTGTCTGGGCCACCTGCGAGGATCGGGCATCAGCAAGCAGGGTGTCTTGAAAAGAGTCGGCCGGTTGCAGACGAGTAGATGGTACAAAGACACCGAGCATGCGGCCAGACGGACGGTGCTGAGTAGGTCCATACGATTACAGATCTGCTCCAAGAGAACATCGGGGAGGGAATTCCAATCGCGGCTCTGTGTGTTAGTCGTTTCTGCCATTGGGGATTTCGGTGCCTGTGAGCCAGCGGGAAAGTGGATTCGGGCGGGCGAGCGAAGAAGCTTCTCCTCGTGTGACCGAGCAGTGAGCGGGGGGATATGGTACGCGCGAGCTACCAAGGAAGATGGCACGGACGGGCGAGCAGTGATCGGGGGTAAACGGTGTGCAGCCGACGATGGGGATGAGAGGAGGAAGAAGAATGCAAGACGGGGAAGAAAGTGCATTAAATCTCAATTCTACTAGTACTACTATCAGGATATACCGTTCTTTGGAGGGTAATAGTTAAACCGATGACATGTGGGTCTACCACAAGAGGGCCCATATGTCAGTTGATGGAGGACAGAGGTGCGTAGGCGTATTTGTGGAAGCGTGCTCTACTGGCAAACATGATGGCAGTACTGGGTAAGTCTGATTTAGTAACACCAACACGCTGGTTCAGCTTATTAATTACGTGTCCCATCTACTGCAGCGTGTATTGTCACTTCGGTGCGAAGAGTAGTTGAATAGTTCTCTCTGACCGAGATGGGGAATAATGTATCGTGAAGACTTCCTTTCTACAGTATCCCTATGTCTCTACGCTCACTTCACTCATTTTACTCCATATTTGTGAACAGAGGGAGGCTTTTACTCCATATTTGGGAACAGAGGGAGTATCACCATATGGAGGGAACAGAGGAAGCTTGAAATATGAACATGTCAATGGGAGCGAGTAAGCCCCATGCATGCATGCATGCATGCAACATGCAACACTCACATATACACATGGACGCATGCAACACTCACGCACCCATGCGGCACACAGCACACGACGCAACACACATGCTCACACTCAAGTGCTCAACCTACTCCCTACATCCATGAAAGACTGCACATTTAGAGATTTACACATTGACCAGGGCATACTTAACGCCCAAAAGTAGCAGACTTATGTGTGCATGCGACAATTGAGAGATGAAGATTAAATGAAGGCTGTTGCATGCTGTAACTAAGGATAGACATGTAGCCTATACCTAGAGCACAAGTTGGTGCATTAGTCAATCAATATTGATTTAGGTTAAAGACTAAATGCATTGGAAGTGTAGATGTACATCATGTACTACACTCTTTGTTTTTTAGCCGATGTACACTCTTTGTTGGAAGACCGAGGGAGTACACGTGCATGCACTCACATACACAGCCAGGGTGGTTCACGCGCAAGGGTTGGAGTCCTGTCGCGCCTACGTAAAGTTTTGTTTAAATGATTTCTTTGCTCTGCCAATTGACATGTGGGACCCAGAAACGAGGTGACAATTTAACCAGTAAACAAAGTGCCACGTCCACTATATGGCCGGTCAGTAGGGTGCAATACAGTGCTCTACGATGAGCAAGTGATCTTATAATCACCACAAAACTGTATATACTGACCGTAAAGAGCATATTGTTACATACGTTGACCACCAGTATATTTTTCTCATTTCAAATTAAGCCATATTAATCGGAAAGGACGCAGTATGGAAAACTAGTACTAGTACTGCTTTGATGTGTCCCATCAACTCGCCAAACGAGGAGAAGCTTGCTTACTATGCGTCTCCCTCGCCCACGCGCGCGGTGGTTCGCAGGACGAGGAGAGGGTTTTGACTAGAACGGCCTCTCCCTTTACCTCTCCCTCGCCCTCGCCCTGGCGGTGGATGTGCAACAGTTCAATCGGTGTCAGATCGCAAGAAGCATATTGTACTGTAGTATCATCATTGTTGGAGCTTTCGAAGAGGCGAAGAGCCAAGTGCAAGGTTCACACGAGTACGAACTGTTGAACCTCCCGAAGAGGCAAGGAGGCAAGCGCAAGGTTTTATAGGAGTTGTCGTCCTAGTAGGAGTGTACTACAACTATTGCGAACGATACTACCATATGATGCCACACGTCACGTATATCCAAAGCTGTGCCACCTTTTTTTCTCAAAGAGCATGTTGGAGCCCGTGCAACAACCGCACAAGTTGCACGTACACATAACACATTTACTAGTAATAAATCCTGAAGGACAAATGCCAGTATGCCACACAAGTTCATCTCCAATTCATGTGATAAATTTATGCATGACTAGTCTACATATATTCACAGCGCTACCGTTCACAATTACCGTACTCCACTTACACATTATAGATGGGCTACATGTCCTCCTCCAGGTTCCAGTCCCATGTGTTCTTCATGGATGGCACGATCCATAGCGGTGCGCATCGGGAATCATTGTCGCAACTTTCTAGTCCGGTTCCACACGATGGAGACTCATCCAAGCTGAAGCGGCATAAATCGGGGACAGCGTGTCCCAGCATGTCGTTCATCCGGCGGTGCGCATTGGAGACACAACCATGCTTCATGAACGACAGGTCTTCCGTGTCGTGCACGGAAGGTGGTATACGCTTCACAGTGGGGTAGATGTCCCTGATGAAAAGTGAGTACTCTCCAAGAGTGTTCCTCGTCAGCCACGTAGCATCACGGGGGTCGAACTCGGCGTCGTTCATCTGGTACACGCAGCATCTCAGATCTGGACACATGGTGACGTACATAGTCAAGGTCCATGCATAATAATGTTGTGCTCAAATATGGCGGTCAGTAATATTGTGCAGCAAATAGTAGAACTCCGGTATAGAGGAAGTAAAATAACTGGCTTATTATATATAGCCATTCTTGGCTACATGGATGAGATAGTAAGACATGGAAAAACAAAAATGGTGGCAGCTAGTGGGTTCAAGTCTTCAAGGGCCTAGCTAGCTATACGTGTACTCCAAGGTAAAAGTACTCCTACTAGTACTACTAAGTATACTACTAGTACAACAATGAAAGAGAAGGCGAGAGGGTTAAAAAAATGGAATACCTGGGTAGATGGTGAAGGTCCGATCGTGGTAGATTGTGTGACCATGTTGCACATCAGTGGTACCATGGGTAACGACTGCTAAGATAGTTGATCCCAATATGCCAAAGTCATCTACAAGGTTCCAGGTTAGACCGAATCGCGGATGCAAATGCACATCCAGTATCAGCGAACTTATTTTGATCGGGGGATGACTGGTCCCTGCAAAATAATAGAGTACCGTTAGGGATGCAAATGATGATTTGTGCATTGCGTTTGTAATCTCCCGTACCGTAGGATGGCAACCAGATGAAACAAGTCCCCTGGCTTGTAACCGCGAAGATGCGGTCTAGATGGCACACGACGTCTTTGAATGTGTAGGGGTACAAATCTGTCGCCGCCAACATGCGCCACCTCTGCCAATTCGCCTCTTGCATTGATGGCAATCCTTATGTCGAACACCGCGATGAGATAGTAATCGCCGTAGCCGCGTCGCTTTGTCGGTGGGTCCGCAATTGCTATCTTCTTCAATCTCATGTAGGCATCATCATACGTATTCAAGCCCAGCCAGTCCGAAAGGCCGATCCCAATGGTGGAGAAGGGGTCTACCGGAACGGCCGCACTGCTGTGGATGTTGTGCAAAATGATGGTGGTATCCGGCCGGAGGTATGCAAGCCAATCTTCGTTGGAACCGACATAGACCTATATATAAGACGATGGGCAGCGGAGAAGTTGCGGGATGAAAATGTAATAACTAAGTACTACATGATAAAACTCCATTACTGACCTGCTCATCGGAAAAAATCCGACTACCTCTCAACGTCGGCAACTCTAATGGAGTCAACGTGCAACCATGGTCAGGGAGCGGTGGACTGTTCGAAGGATTGTCCCATAGAAGAACCTTCTCCTCGAGGACGCATGGAAGACCAACAAGCATGGCCTTTTCCCAAGCCTGTTTAAGCACCGTCTTGAAAAAGATGGTGCAGGAAGAACCGAGCCTTGCGGCGGTGAGGACGTCGGAGTAGCGTGCGATTTCTCCTAGAGGATCGTCGTCCAAGGTCTCCCAGCCCCGATGAGGAGGAGAACCGCCTGGCAAATCCATGGGAGCAGCGATGAACTTCCTTCTCTTCGGGGGGAGAGGAACTGGCGAGGAGGAGATAAGAGCGTAGTAACCGCAGGGCCTCGTCCCTTCCAACTGTAGATCGTTCCTTAGCAAAGGGGTGAGGCTACTATTTACTACTAGTACTAGCATTATGGAACGTTTTGGGATTGCATTATACTGTAAATAATAGCACTAGTAAGAAATTTTTGGCACTAGGTAGTAGTTTTTGGCATGGATTAAGAAATTTTGGGTATGTTTTTGCTATTTTTTGTACACACCAACTAGTGTCAAAAAACGTCTTACATTATGTGACGGAGGAGTACGTACTCGTACTTTAGCAGTACTAGCACTACTTTTTCTCAACTAGTAGTGCGATGTACTGTACTTTTAGTCTACTCTAGTATAGTGCACCAGTTTTGAAATCTTGAATCTCAGGGCCAAGGAGCAACAGTTGGAAGTGGAGGGTGCTATTGTTCTCTAGAACCATCGCTATACTGTCAATGCAGGGAAAGTACACCTGCGTAGTGGCCTAGTGGGCACTCTCGATGCTCTATTCAGCCGCTCCTCTCACGTAGCTGGCCTACTCGGCCGCTCCTCTCACACACACACTAGCAGCCTGTTTATCAGCGACGGTTACTGCGGGGGCAGAACAGTTGAGTTATTTGATACAGCAAGACTAGGCTTTTCGCTTCCATTTCTGGAGGTGTAATGGATCTCGTCGAACTTTGTTAGTAGTTCCTTCTTTATGAATGAGATGAAGTAAAGCTTTTGCCTCCGTTTAAAAAGAACACGTCAAGAGGAATTTCTTTCATAGTAGAGTCGATAATGGAGTGAAGTCCATGCGTGCAACGCCACAAGCTACAGAGTAGTAGTAGAGCACTTTACGTACAGAGCCATATTGCACAGTTCCCAATGCCCCGCCAGGCTTTTCCGGCTCCTCGGGCTTAATTGGGAGGCGCTAGTTTAAATATGCTACTAGCTGATGAGGAAGCTGCAAGCGAGGTGCGGCTAGGGCGAGCACGCGAGCCACGGGATGCTGGGAAGGAAAAACAGTTCACGTGGCTACGCTGTCCAGTGCACCCAGAATGTGGTGCTGCACGTCCATTTGACTTCCAAACTCAAACTACCCGTGTAAAATATTGGCTCGCAGCAAAGTTACTATTTAAAAAAAGGCCGCCATGCGTTCGGCCGGGACCGAACCCACAAAACGAGGTATACCCTCCCGCGACCACTAGTAGTACTCGTTGGAATACAACGCAACCTAGAATCGCCTTTTGTCGCTAGTAGTACTTACATTGTTCCTTACAAGAAACCCCTAATAATGCAAGAAACCACTAAAATGCCAAGAAACTACTACCACTTGCATAGGTGGCAGACTTAAGATAAGACTACCTTATCAACCATTGTACATGCTCTTACCAACCAGTCCTAACAAGAAACGACTACTCTTCAAAGTGTCATTATAGGCACATACATTTCAACCCATGGCCCTGTTTGGATACATTTGTTGTCAATCTAACCCTGCCATCCAAACACCACTTTTCTTAGAGTTAGTTCAGGGTTAGAATCTAACTCTAACCTCTGACAGGGCCCATGTCGCCCATTAAGTCAACGCCTTCTATTCGATCAGGCGTTACGACTTGTGGGACCTACATGTCAGTCTGCACAAAAATCCCCGAGTGATCTCCTACTCCGGCCCGTCCACCTAGTCATCTTCGGCCATGGGATGCAGCTACCGCCGCCGGCAGAAGGCGAGGTCAAAACCGTCGGCGGTGCAGAGCCCATGTTGCGGAAGCCTGGATGCCAGCTCCGTCTGGCGCTCGCGGCCGCTAGCTAGCCAAGATAGCTCCGTCTAGCTGCTTGTCTCCAATGTTTGCTAGCTAGATTGGCATGGCAGCGCGCGCCGCGCTAAGGCCAGCCATCTGGATCGAGCGAAGGCCAGTGTGGCGGCTTGCTCACTCGTGAGTCACGCTCGGGCCAGCCTGCCAACCCGTGCGGAGGCCAGCGCGGCGTCCGGCCCGTCCGGCGGAGCGGCGGCCAACTCGCTCATCACCGGCGCCACCGACGAACACGCATCAGTACTGTTTGAAGTAATGTTCAGGAAAAATAATGATTTGAGGGGGAATAACAGGATAGAAGGTCAGATGTGGGTCCCTCGTGTCAACGGTCAAACAAAATGTGCTGGTTTAAGCTGCCTCGTCAGCACGAACGTGTGGGCCAACCCTGTCATAAATGGGTTTAAACGAACCTAATCCGTAGGAGTACTAGGTAGTAGTTTTTGGCGTGGATTAAGAAATTTTGGGTACATTTTTGCTATTTTTTGTACAATAGATTCTTCCTAGGGCTGATTCAAAGTGGTAGTTTTTTGTTAAATACTCTACATATTGTAAGTAGGAGTGGAAGTTAAGCTTTGGAAGCCAATAAGCAAGGCTAGTTACATAGTGCATATGTGTACATGATTGAAAGTAAATATCAACCATGAGTGACTAATATCTTGATGGAAAACTCGAAACTATGGAATACTAGGAAAGAAATGCATGGTTGGAAATACTAGCAATGTTCATGTGCGTTGCAACGAATCATAATTAGAATAATACTTATTCACAAACTTGATACAAAACACTCTAATTTTGATATACAAGTGTCACTAGAGATATATTATGTTTCAGTTAGAATATATTCCTTGGGCTTTTGGTGAGGTCAGGGAGGGATGTGGTTGGTTTTAAGATACTAATTATGGGTTTTTCTGCAAATTGATAGACAAGTGGGATGTTGGTGAGAAAGGGCAACAACTTACCTCACAGTCGTTAGATGTAGATCTAATGGTCAGAAACGACGGATGGTAGACACACCATCATCACCAACTTAGGGGTTGTTTGGTTCTAGGCCTAGCGTTGCCACACTTTGCCACAAATTTTGCCAAGCTTGCCTAAGGTTAGTTCATCAAAATGAAAGCCACAAGTTGGCAAGCCTAAAGGAATCTTGCCACACTTTTTGTGTGTATGCCATGTGGGACCCATGTATGGCTTGCCAAACGTGTGGCTGGAACCAAACACTTGCCTAAGTTGGTCAAACTTGCCTAACCATAGGTGTGGCATTGCACGGAACATCAAGATGCATTTTTTTATAAAACACTTTTTTCAGAAATTGGCAAAGAGCCTATCTGTGAGTTGTGGTATCGAGCCTGATGAAGAAGGCTCAGATGGACTACGCCTTACCGCAAGGGGCTCCGTCAAAATCTGTAATTACTGTGTGGACACGAACAGTCGCACACACTTAAACTCGGTTGGGTGGAACATATTCCTCGATGGCAAGGATCTTCGTGTTGGACAGGCCATCCTAATTACTATCAAGACACCAACCGCCCAGGCTTGAGGATGATGATCGTCTTCGATATCATCTAGAACTACATATGTGTCTGTGTGTGTGGCTATATCATCTAGAACTACATATGATGATCGTCGTCTAGAACTACATATGGTGATCGTCGCCGGTATCATCTAGAACTACATCTGATGGTCATGGTCGATATCACCAAGTATTGCTTGAGGATGCATGTTGACTATATATGAAATTGTTATCTAGTACGTCCTTCATTCCAAATACTCATCGTGGTTTGAACCACGACGAGTAATTTGGAACAGAGGGAGTACTACCTAGTACCTATAATGCTTTATGAAATTGATATCTAGTAGTACCTAGTATCTGGACCGAAACCACCGAAATGGGGTAGGAAGCTGGGGAAAATGATGAAAGATATAGAAGTAGCGATGGGCTAGGAAACCGCTACAGCTAACTAATAGTAGCGCGTTCCATAAAAGCACTGCTGATATAGTCAATAGTAGTAGTGCGGGCATGGACCGCCCTACTACTAAGAGTTAGTTTTAGAGCCTTACTAGTAGTGCCACATCCCGCGCTGCTGCTAGCATCAAAACCTGCGCTACTACTAGGGTTTTTCCTAGTAGTGTAGGACACAATGTACAACCCCAGAATCTATTTGTGGAAGCAGTGCGCCATCCATGTTACCAGATGGTAGCAGTTCAGAGGCAACACCGCCGGAGAGCAGTCTGAGCACAGATATTATAGTGCTTGAGGCTCTACTAGAGGCAGAAAGAGATGGTGTGGCTGCCATGAATGGGATAATCTTTATCTTAAGGCTGGAAATTACGGAATTAGCGGCACGCATTATGCAAGAAACCCAAGAATTGGAGGAAGTAAGAATGTTGCATTTGAAGACGGAGGAGGTCCTGCTGTTTCTCCTATCTGAAGACCAGGGTAATCCCGGTTCTCATTTAGATACCAGTTGAAATTTTCAGTAGATTATTGTACTTGCCTGTTGTGTCATCTATACCTATACTAATTCTTGACTTCTTAGAAATTCCTATATTAATTAGAAAATACTAGTCATCAACCCGTGCTTCTGCACGGGCTGGTGATTTGGAATGCACGAAAGTGTTTTGTAATGTAGAACTTATATGTTAATAATGTAGCAAGATTTAGAAATACATAGGAACTTGATTGGAGTTAGATTTTTTGTGTCAATTTATGGAGAGGAGAGAGTAACACATATTAGAAGCCATGAGAATTTGAACTAGTTATTTTGATTATACATATATTCCCCAGGGAAAGTAGTGGTTGCACCGCACCATACCGTGGAAAAATTATGAAGAAACAACGTATCTAGGTGTCTATGATTGTGTATAGAGGCAAATTTGGCTATGTGTATACTTGCCCCAGGTGTACTGAAATTAGGAAAAAGTATTAAATGTAGAAAAACAGTAATAATAAGGCTTTCGCACGTTCGACCCTTCATCACCTTTGTAGAGCTTTTCTCATAAGCATTTTTGTCCTAACAATGAAAGTCGAGTGCTCTAATTAAAAACTCAATTTAATTGTACAAAATTTCTTTTGTCTTTACAGCAGATGCATCGACATTGGCATGTGTGACTTTTAAGTTCCTGGTTAGCTACTTACTTATCAGCTGCCCGGCCGGACTTTGCATCATATGCTTGCTACATTGGGACTTGCTTTGTTACATTACTAACCTATTGGCTGTGATTCGTCTAACTACATTTACTGTCTGACACTACTTGTCCTTAGTTTTAAGTAAGGTTAACAAGATCTATCGATTACAATCCACTACAATAAGGTTCACGTGATAGTTGACATTTATTATATGCGAAACTTTGTAAGGCTAAGAAAATAGGAACAATTTACAATATGGCATTCTAGTTGTGTAATGCAAATTTTATTAAGAATGTATTCGCGGGTTGCGTGTGTAGTGGTTTACCAGAAATCTGCTATGCACGTTTTATACTCTCCTGAACTCGTGATTATAAAAGTTCAAGGAAATAGAATGTAGGTCAATCAATATTGATGCGTATGGGAGGCTAAGTTAGTAAAAAATGTAATCGCTTTCTTTGAGCTCTATTCTAGTATACGTTTGTTCCTTTTGCCATGAAAATATGATGAAATTTTATGTTAAAACTCTGCATTATATTGACCATTACTTCTCCCACCTATAATAGTTTTCCTAACCTTTCATGACTAACTTTTATTTTACTACTTTAGCAACTACGGGTTGGGCATGCCTACTTTCTATCAGTATGGTAAAAGGATATATTTTTTGTTTTGATTCTAGCCATAGCAAATGAGATGGCTTTCTCCTGTTCATTTATATCTATTTTTACACTAATGCGCGTTGGACGACCCTGAATTTCTACTTCTGTTATAGATGAAGAGTTTTTCAGAATATTTCATTTTAAGACCAACACATGCATATTGATGTAATATATAAGAGATAGTTTTCATGCATGATTTCATACAGAGCGATGGCTTAACTGTCTCCCCTTTTAAGTATGGCAAGTCCTGGAGTTGACACATGTTTTTTCCTGCGTACACGCTCAAAGTAAATGCATATAACATATGTTTATACATATCAATATCACACCGGCAATACTCCCTTAGCTTAGCTCCCTGCAACCAATCATAGGATCGGGATCTCAAAATCATATGAGCTCATGCATCATCTACGCAACATGCAAAAAAGATTAAATTGGTGATTATAATTGGTCCCAATAATCAAGCCTGCAGTGCACGACGTACATGTATAAAATAGAACTCTGCATGAAGCCCATTGCTTCCCCTAGAGACAGGTGTTACAGTCAGGGCGTGGATGCAAGCTCATTCACCCACTATTAAGCATTCCGCTTGATTATCCTTATGGTTGGTTGGGCTTTGCGCTGGGTAATATCCAAGGACGTACATCTTCTACTCTGTTATAAGAAGATTTAGCCAGATAATATTTGATCATTCACTAGTAGAAAAGGGGCCTATTTATCCGGTTGGTGAGGGCCTTTAGTCCCGGTTCATGAACCGGGACTAAAGGGTCGGTACTAATACCCTGGCCCTTTAGTCCCGGTTCTATCCAGAACCGGGACTGATCAAACCTCACGCCTGTCCACTGAGCCCGAGCAGGAGGGCCTTTGGTGGGTTGGTGGCACCAACCGGGACCAATCAAGAATCCGCAGCGTCAGCATTTCTAGGGCTCTGGTTTTTGTTTTTTTTTTGAAAAGGGGGGGGGGGGGGGGGTGGGGGATTTTGGGGGGTTAATTTAGTTGTTTCATATATTGTGCTATAGCTAGCTAATTAATAGAGAAAAGTGTCCTCTCTTTTGTCCGTGCTTGGTCGACGCTACGTACTATACATGCATTATAGAGAGGACTAGCTAGACACGCTAGCTAGCTAGTAATTAAGCAAACAGAAGATCGTCATGAACATATATGCATACAGAGAGAAGTGATATCGACCACCTCTTCTTCTCCGAGATTGGTCGAACAACAAGTTCTCGTATATCTATCCGACACTACCGGCTACATATATACAATAATTATCTTTTACAATACGGACGCATGGTCCACATAGTATTCTCCGTCTTCAGCGATCACGTGGTCAAGAAAGAATGCCGCCAATTCCTCTTGAATTGCTCGCATGCGATCTGGTGCTAGGAGTTCATCCCGCTTCCGAAACATCTAATTTTAAGAAAGGAGTCAATACATATATATATATATATATGAATGAATGAAACTCAACACAAATGATGGTAATAAAATAAAATTGTGAATATTTTTATTTACGCACTTCATATTGTTTGTCGGAGTAGCCCCTCTCACAGGTCGTGTGGCGGATGAACTCGCAAACATAGTATCCACAGAAATCATTCCCTTGTTCCTGCCACAACCACTTTACAAGAAACAGAGGTCAATCAAACTGATAATTAGCAAGCATGCTAAATGGTATTGATGAAACTAGCGCTTGAATCACTAGGAGATGCGTGGAATATGCTACTATATAGTACTTACTTTTGGGTGTCTAAATTGCAGCTTCTTCGGTAGTCTCGGAGCTTTTGGTGAATTTTCCCCAAGCCCTGCCATACAAAGAAAACAATTACTTGATATCAGAAATGAACAAAGTTGCTGATATGGTGGATAATGATCGATTTAACTTACTTCTCGAGCATTTCAGTCATGTCCGCATACTCCTTGGGATCTTTTCGTCTCGAGTCTAACTCAGTTACTACTCCCTGCTCAAGCTTAATCTCTAGGAGAATATAGTGGTACCTGTGCACGCATGCATAACTCATCAATATTACATTACTATAGCCTGGACTAATAAGGGAAACCGAATATGCCACAAGACAGTAACACTCACGCGTAGTTGTAAGGAAAGAGTATTATATTTTTGTATTCATTTATTTCCAACGATCGTAGCAAGTTGGCCTCGGTTTCGTCGGCACGATATTTAACCTCATTTGCATCTATGAGATATGTGTTAATGAAACCAATATCACCCACTTGTCTTTTCTTCATTTCGGCGATCTTCAATCTGCATAATATTGTGAGGATATTTATAAATACATGCAGTGAAAGAGCTGAGTTATATAGAGATACTTAATGACAGAATTAGTACTACTTACAGACAGTAAAAGGTGACCGTTGCTTTATCGAGGGCCAATTGATTGAAAAACTGATAGAACTCCTCAAATGGAATAGGCAACAGTTCAATTCCAAGGAGGTCATGCTCCTTTTTAACTCTCACATACAAAGTACTCCTCCCCTCAGACTCTTTGCAGGTTTTCATGTACCAATCATGCAATCTTCGCATCATCGTTGATAGAGAGCTTTCATCTTTGACGAGAGGCTTCCCGTACTCGTATCTTTGTATCTGCGCCTCCAACAAATCATAATGTACATCGTCGGGCAGGTAATCTGCAGGATTGCCATAACCGGGCACCATCCTCGGATCGGCGATGTCGCTAGCGAGCACCTTGAGCGGGGGCATGATTGCTTGCTTGTTCGCCGAGCTGGGCAATTTGTTTCCCAGCTCGTCGTTCTTTCATCCTTTGATCACCGACAGTACTTCCCGATCTCTCGCTTGGCAAATGCCTTTCCAATAATGCGCTCATAGTTGCCTTTGGCGGAGACTTGGGTGGTTTTGTCGGGGCAGCGAGAGGGCGCTTCGCTTTGACCGGATCTACCTTCTCCTCCGGAGGTGGATGTCTCTTTGCTTTCAACCCTTGAAACCAGTCATCCACTTCGGTCTGCGCGCGATCTTCGCGTTTTTCCTCCTCGCTCCTCTCGTGCGGTAACTTCTCCGAGTCTTGAGAGAAGGACGAATCAGATCTCCTCCCGCCTTTGGCTGTCTTGCTAGACGCCAGCAGAGCAGACGGGCGGATGTCTTCTTTCTTTGCTTACGAGGCGGAGGAGAAGGACTACGACGCGCCGGAGTAGCCGGAGCGACGGCGGGTCTCTTCCGCCCTTCCTGACGAGGCGGAGAAGGAGGAGGCTGGCTGCTCGGGAGCGCCGGTGCAGGCGGAGAAGGAGACGGAGTGCCGCCACGCTAGAGAAAGAGCCGGCCGAGTGCCCTGATCGACACTCGCGGGAGGAGGAGGCGGTGGAGGAGGCGGAGTGCCCTGACTTGCCGGAGGAGGAGGAGGAGGCAGAGGCGTCCAGTTCGGAAGGTTGATGAGCTCCTTCCGCCATAGGCATGGAGTCTTCAGAGCAGAACCCAGCTGATACTCCCCTTCACCGGTAGGGTGGTCAAGCCGGAGGTCCTGAAATCTCTCCGTTATTTCATCGACCATCACCTTAGCATATCCTTCGGAATCGGCGGCGGTGAAAAGTTGAGTCGGGTTTAGTAGGATAAACAGAGCCAACAGCCGCCTTGACCTTCAAATTGCTCCATTGCGCCATAAGGTAGCAATTTTCAGCATCCGTGATAGCATCCACGGGATAGCTGGCAGGAGCCGTCAAGGCAAGCTGCTCTGGCTGAAGCAGCTCGGTGGAAGCCACGCTGCTTCTCCGCTGAGATGGCGGGGTAGCCGGGGAAGCTTCGCATGTCGTTGTTGTGATCTGCCGCTTCTCGTTCCTCTAGCCCCATTACCCTTTCGTGCAGCGCCTGCATTAGGCTCTGCTCCAGTTTCTTCCTCCTCTCATGGGTTTACGTAACCCTTGCGTCCGAAATCCAGCCTTCCACGAAAGCGGACTGGCGTGCCTCGTGTCCGTCCAGTGGTGCTCAGGATTCCCGAGGGCCATTGTGAGCTCATCCTTCTCCCATGCAGAACGAACGTCCCTTGTTGCGCTGCTTTGATATATTGCTGAAGCCTCTTGACTGGTATGTCCAATTGTTCGTCCGTCCAAATGCACTTCCCTGTTATAGGGTCCAACGATCCGCCGGCCCCGAAGAACCAAGTCCGGCAACGGTCTGGCCAGTTCATTGTCTCTGGTTCGATCCCTTTATCAAGCAGATCATTCTCAGCCTTGGCCCACTTAGGCCGGGCTACGAGGTAGCCACCTGACCCCGTGCGATGGTGAAGCTTCTTCTTCACATCATTTCTTTTGTTTGTCGCCGACATCTTTTTACTCTTTTCCGGTATCTTGTAGGCCACAAATGTGGGCCAGTCATCTCTGATCTTCTCATATTTGCCCGTGAATTCTGGTGTCTCATTTTTTTCGACATACGTATTGAGTTCTTTCTTCCAATTCCTGAATAGTTCTGCCATCTTCTTAAGAGCAAAAGACTTGATTAATGGCTCTATTACTGGCTTCTCCGGATCATCCTCTAGCGGTAGGGTAAAATTTGACTTCAGCTCAATCCAAAGATCATTTTTCTGCATATCATTGACACAAGACACCTCAGGTCTTCGTTCTTAGGCTTATACCATTGGTGGATGCTGATCGGGATCTTGTCCCTAACCAGAACCCCGCACAGAGAACCAAATGCCTTCTTTGTCCGGTAGGGTTCAATCGGTTGGCCGTCGCCTTGCGATTTGTATGATCTCAAACTTTTCATCGAGCTCAACTTTTTCTTGGGCCTCGTCTCTTTACCGAAGTTGTGCTCGATCCGGAGGGCTAGAAAAAGAACAAAGGCGAGAGTTAATTAATATGTGTACATACCAAAACAAAGGCGAGAGCTAGTCAAGACAGGCTTAACTAATATATATACCTGGCGGACTCGGTTTGGTGATCACCGGAGCCGTCCTCACGGTCTACCTCTTCACCCTCTCCTTCTTGCACCGTCATTGGGTCATCGTAGCCATGTAAATCATAGCCAGCTGCTTCTTCACCCTCTCCTTCCGGACCATCGTTGTCGTTGAGAAACATCAACGAGCACGGCATCACTTCCTTGTGCGATTATGTCCCTCAACAACGCTTCTTGTGCTTCGTCTCGGGGGTGTCCATAGTTTCTACAAATATTTACAACATGGCAATTATTATTCAAACATGACAGATATGGATATATTAGTGGTAAACGATAGAACTAGCTAGCTAATCACAATAAGGAATCATATTAGTGGCCTCAACGCTGCTTCTCTAGGGTTTGGGGTGGCCTCGACAACGCTTCAAGGGTTAGGGGTGGCCTCGAGAACGCTTCAAGGAGGGGGTAATATCGACCCCCCACGTGTTGAAGCTATCGGGAGGGGTCGGCGTTGAACACTACATCTATGTCCCACAAGTGGCGTGGGCATCGATGCTCATGATAGGGTAGAGGGTCGTGGATTTCTGAGCGGTCGAGGGTCAAGGGGTCGAGGATCGCCGAGGGGTCGGGAGGTTGCCTAGTGTCAAAGGATTCAACAAAACCATGTCTTCATCATTAGGCGAAAGGAACAGGTGCATGATGGTAAGAAGCTCTCCAAAGTTATTTTGGAACGGAGTCCCAGATAGGATAATTCACTTTCTGGTACAAAGTTCAACAAGAACCTTTCGAATATCGTTATTTGAAAGGCCTTTGCTGAAATTCGTACAAAAAGGCAAATTATCCTATCTGGGAATCCATTCCAGAATAACTTTGGAGGACTTCGTACCATCATGCCATGGTTACTTCCGGCATGGTTACTTCCGGCTAATGATGAAGCCATGGATTTCTTCAATACTTTGACACTAGGAACCCTCTCGACCCCTCGGCGATCCTCGACCCCTTGAACCCTCGACGACCTCGAACCCTCGACCCCTAGGCGACCCTGGAACCCTCGATCCCTCGACCCGAGAACCCTCGATCCCTCGACAACGCTTCAAGGGGGTAATATCGACAACGACGAGATACATACACGGGAAATTAATGTTACCGGGGAGGGGGTATATCGACGACCCCCCCCCCCCACATATTGAAGTTATCGGGAGGGGGTATATGGACCCCCCCCCCTCGTGTTGAAGTCATCGGGAGGGGTATATCGATGATGACAGAGGAGAAGATCGAAGAAAAAAAAGAAGAAAAAAAAGAGGAGAAGAAGAAAGGAATAGAGGAGAAGAAGAGAAAATAGAATATTTTCTATTTTTTCTTCTTCTCCTCTATTTCTTTCTTCTTCTCGGCTTCTTTTTCTTCTTTTTCCTCTTCTTATTTATTTCTCCTCTTCTTCCTCTCCTCTTCTACTCCTTTCTTCCTCTTCTTATTTTCCTTTTCCTCTCCTTCTTTTTCTTCTTCTTCCTTCTTTCTAGCTAGATATATAAAACTTTTCTAAAAATGTAACTTTTGCATATATAAATCTTTTCTTCTTCTTCCTTCTTCCTTCTCTTCCTTCTTCCTAAATATATAAAACTTTTCTAACAATGAAACTAACCTAAAATACATACATTCATACAAAAACATGTAAAAAAATACATAAATACATATATGAACATACATAAGAAATACATATATATCTAAAAAATGCATATATGAACATACATAAGAAATACATATATCTAAAAAATACACATATCTAAAAAAGCGGCGGCCGGGCAGCAGGGCGCTGGTGCTCACAAGGGCGTCGCCGGGCAGGGGCGAGCGGCGGGCGGCGCTGGGCGGCAGGGCGAGGGAGTGGCGGCGACGGCGGCGTCGAGGCGCTGACGATGGGGCGGCGACGGAGTCGGGTGGCGAGGAGATGATCGCGACGGCGCGGGGTGGCGTGTGGCGATGGCGTCAGGCGGCGGGGGTGGTGACGGTGCGGGCGCGGGCGGCGACGGGGGCGGCGATGGCGTCGGCGGGGTGTGAATCGGGCCGCCTGGCGGCGTCGTTGGCGCGGGCAACTGCAGAGATGAGGTGAAAAACTCTAAGTGTTTTCTTATACAGAAAGGGCATTAGTCCCGGGTCGTGGAACCAACCGGGACTAATGCCTTTAGTCCCGGTTGGTGCCACCAACCGGGACCAAAGGCCAATTTTCAGCAGCCCAAAGGGCGGGAAGCGTGACCTTTGGTCGGTTGGTGGCACCAACCGGGACTAAAGGGTGGCATTAGTCCCGGTTGGTGCCACGAACCGTGACCAATGCCCCCTTTAGTCCCGGTTGGTGCCACGAACCGTGACCAATGCCCCCTTTAGTCCCGGTTGGTGCCACCAACCGGGACCAAAGGCCTTGTGCTGCCCCGCGCCAAAATATTTAGTCCCATCTCGCTAGTTGAGAGGGAGCCGCACCAGTTTATAAGGTGCGGTGCGCCTTCCCTCTCGAGCTCCTCTCTAAAGCAGGCTTTCGGGCCTAAACGTGCAATATGTGCCTGTGGGCCTACTGGGCCTCCCGCGGGCCTGAATCCTGGCCCATGGTAGGGTTTCTAGTCGTATTCAGGCCGTGGGTGCCCAGTAGGTGGCACTTTTTTTTGTTTTTTTGTTTTATTTGTTGCTTTATTTAGTTTATTTTGGTTTTGGTTTATGTTTCTTTTGGTCTTTTGCTTTATTTTTTAATTCTTTTTGCTTTTTGTTTTAGAAAAAATATAAACTTTCTGTTAGTGCCATTAGTTTTCAAATTTGAAAACTCTTTTTTTGTTTCCTTTGTTGCTTTATTTATTTTATTTTGTTTCTACTTACAACAAAATACTTATTGTTGCTATTTTATTTTTTTTCAGTTTTTTGTTCTGTTTTCTGCATTATTTAGTTTTTGTTGTTTTTTGCTTTATTTTTTAATTCTTTTTGCTTTTAGTTTTAGAAAAATTATAAACTTTCTGTTAGTGCCATTAGTTTTCCTATTTGAAAACACTTTTTTTGTTTTCTTTGTTGCTTTATTTATTTTATTTTGTTTCTGCTTACAACAAAATGGTGTGTAGAGGGTCGGGCTTATAAACCGGTGTGAGCGCCCTTCGGTTGGCGAGGTTTTCAAATTCATAGTTTTCAAATGAACTCTGAAAAAGTTGGCATAGCATGTGCATGTACAAAACGGACAATGGTATCATCATAATAGTTGCGGGAGAAAGTCTTCACTTTTTCTTCGCTTGTGTCGTTTGCTTATTGCGTCGTAACCATGGATAATCTTCATCGTTTATCAGGATGCTTGGGTCAGCCTTGACTTTGAAGGGAGGAATTTCATGAAACTTTTCATACTCTTCAGACATGTACATCTTGCCCTCCAGTCCAGGATGTCCCTTTTCACAGAAAAGAACTATGTGGCGCTTTGGCTCATTGTATGATGTATTCGCTTCCTTATCTTTTCTTTTCCTCGGTCTGGTAGACATGTCCTTCACATAGATAACCTGTGCCACATCATTGGCTAGGACGAACGGTTCGTCGGTGTACCCAAGATTTTTCAGATCCACTTGTTGTCATTACATCTTTGTGGGTCTACCTGTACCCTCCTCGACAGATTGACCCACTTGCACTTAAACAAAGGGACCTTAAAATCTACTCCGTAGTCAAGTTCCCATATGTCTACTATGTAACCATAATATGTGTCATTTCCCTTGTCGGTTGCTGCATCAAAGCGGACACCGCTGTTTTGGTTGGTGCTCTTTTCATCTTGGTCAATCATGTAAAATGTATTCCCATTTATCTCGTATCCTTTCCAAATCATTACAGTCGAAGATGGTCCCCTGGACAACAAGTACAGCTCATCACAAACAGTGCTGTCACCTACGAGGCGTGTTTCCAACCAACTGCTGAAAGTCTGATGTGTTCACATGTAATCCGATCGTCGACCTTTGCTCGGGTGTTTGGAGCGCAGACTGTTCTTGTGTTCATCGACATACGGGTCACCAAGGTAGAGTTCTGTAGAACTGTGTAGTGTGCTTGAGACCAAGAATATCCGTCCCTGCATATTATTGAGTCTCTTCCAAGCGTGCTTTTTCCAGTCAGTCTCCCCTCATACCGCGATTTAGGGAGACCTATCTTCTTAAGGCCAGGAATGAGGTCAACACAAAACCCGATGACATCCTCTGTTTGATGGCCCATGGAGATGCTTCCTTCTGGCCTAGCAGCGATTCTGAACATATTTCTTTAGGACTCCCATGAACCTCTCAAAGGGGTACATATTGTGTAGAAATACGGGCCCTAGAATGACAATCTCGTCGACTAGATGAACTAGGGCGTCGGCCATGATATTGAAGAAGGATGGTGGGAACACCAGCTCGAAACCCGACAAGACATTGCGCCACATCACTCCTTAGCGTTGATACGATTTCTGGATCAATCACCTTACGAGATATTGCATTGAGGAATGCACATAGCTTCACAATGGCTAATCGGACGTTTTCGGTAGAAGCCCCTCAATGCAACCGGAAGCGATTGCGTCATAATCACGTGGCAGTAATGAGACTTTAGGTTACTGGAACTTTTCTACGGCATATTTACTATTCCCTTTATATTCGACAAGAAGCCAGTCGGGACCTTCATCTTGAGCAGGCATTGAAAGAATATTTCTTTCTCTTCTTTCGTAAGAGCGTAGCTGGTAGGACCTTCATCTTGCCGGAGGCATGCCCTCTTTTTCGTGCAAGCGTTGCAGGTCCTCTCGTGCCTCGTGTGTATCTTTTGTCTTCCCATACACGCCCAAGAAGCCTAGCAGGTTCACGCAAAGGTTCTTCGTCACGTGCATCACGTCGATCGAAGAGCGGACCTCTAGGTCTTTCGATGAGGGTAGGTCCCAATATATAGATTTCTTCTTCCACACGGGTGCGTGATTCTCGGCGTCATTCGAACAGCTAGTCCGCCGGGACCCTTTCCAAAGATTACGTGTAAATCATTGACCATAGCAAATGCGTGATCACCGATGCGCATGGCGGGCTTCATCCGGTGATCTGCCTCGCCTTTGAAATGCTTGCCTTTCTTTCGACATTGATGGTTGGTCGGAAGAAATCGACGGCGGCCTGTGTACACATTCTTCCTGCAGCTTCCTAGGTATATACTATCGGTGTCAAGTAAACAGTGCGTGCATGCGTGGTATCCCTTGTTTGTCTGTCCTGAAAGGTTACTGAGAGCGGGCCAATCGTTGATGGTCACGAACAGCAACGCCTTTAGTTCAAATTCCTCCTTTTTGTGCTCATCCCACGTACGTACACCGTTTCCATTCCACAGCTGTAAAAGTTTTTCAACTAATGGCCTTAGGTACACATCAATGTCGTTGCCGGGTTGCTTAGGGCCTTGGATGAGAACTGGCATCATAATGAACTTCCGCTTCATGCACATCCAAGGAGGAAGGTTATACATACATAGAGTCGCGGGCCAGGTGCTGTGATTGCTGCTCTGCTCCCCAAAAGGATTAATGTCATCCGCGCTTAAAGCAAACCATACGTTCCTTGGGTCCTTTGCAAACTCATCCCAGTACTTTCTCTCGATTTTTCTCCACTGCGACCCGTCAGTGGGTGCTCTCAACTTCCCGTCTTTCTTACGGTCCTCACTGTGCCATCGCATCAACTGGGCATGCTCTGCGTTTCTGAACAGACGTTTCAACCGTGGTATTATAGGAGCATACCACATCACCTTCGCAGGAACCCTCTTCCCGGAGGCTCGCTGTCAACATCACCGGGGTCATCTCGTGCGATCTTATACCACAATGCACCGCATACCGGGCATGCGTTCAGATCCTTGTAGGCACCACGGTAGAGGATGCAGTCATTAGGGCATGCATGTATCTTCTCCACCTCCAATCCTAGAGGGCATACGACCTTCTTTGCTGTGTATGTACTGTTGGGCAATTCGTTATCCTTTGGAAGCTTCTTCTTCATTATTTTCAGTAGCTTCTCAAATCCTTTATCAGGCACAGCATTCTCTAACTTCCACTGCAGCAATTCGAGTACGGTACCGAGCTTTGTGTTGCCATCTTCGCAATTGGGGTACAACCCTTTTTTGTGATCCTCTAACTTGCGATCGAACTTCAGCTTCTCCTTTTGACTTTCGCATTGTGTCCTTGCATCGACAATGACCCGGCAGAGATCATCATCATCGGGCACATCGTCTGGTTCCTCTTGATCTTCAGCAGCTTCGCCCGTTCCAGCACCATTGTGCACATCGTCTGGTGCATCTTGATGTTCAGTAGCATCACCGTATTCAGGGGGCACATAGTTGTCATCGTACTCTTCTTCCTCGCCGTCTTCCATCATAACCCCTATTCTCCGTGCCTCGTCCAAACATTGTAGTGTGGCATGAAACCCTTGTAAAGCAGGTGGGTGTGAAGGATTTTCCGGTCAGAGTAAGACTTCGTATTCCCACATATAGGGCATGGACAACACATAAAACCATTCTGCTTGTTTGCCTCAGCCACTTGAGAAAATCATGCACGCCCTTAATGTACTCAGAGGTGTATACGTCACCGTACATCCATTGCCGGTTCATCTGCGTGCATTATATATAATTAAGTGTGTCAAAAATCATTACAGAACATCATGAATAGATAATTAAGTGACCAAATTAATAGAAGTTCATCATCACATAAAAACCAAAGTACATACATAGTTCTCATCTAACAACATAAAGCTCTGCAGAGCATCTAAATTAATTAAACCATACATTGAAAGTATGTAAAACATTTCAATGCGAAAACAAATATGATCATAATCGCAACCAAGGTAACAACTGATCCAACGGCATAATGATACCAAGCCTCGGTATGAATGGCATATTTTCTAATCTTTCTCATCTTCAAGCGCATTGCATCCGTCTTGATCTTGTGATCATCGACGACATCCGCAACATGCAACTCCAATATCATCTTCTCCTCCTCAAGTTTTTTATTTTTTCCTTCAAGAAATTGTTTTCTTCTTCAACTAAATTTAACCTCTCGACAATAGGGTCGGTTGGAATTTCCGGTTCAACAACCTCCTAAATAAATAAAATCTATGTCACGTTGGTCGGCATAATTTTCATAAACAATAAATGAACCAATAGTTATGAAAAGATAATATATACCACATCCGAATCATAGACAGGACGAGGGCCGTCGTGGGCGGATACCAAAACCATCGCACTATATAAGATGCAATAATAAAAGTAAGAAAATAATACAAGTATCTATCTAAACAAACAAGTAATAATATTTTTCCTTTTAGAAAGAAGATAAGAACAAGAGGCTCACCACGGTGGTGCCTGCGATGAGATCGGCGTGGGTGATCGAAGGCGATGAAGACGGGGACGGGGCGTGACGGACCGCTAAACCTAGATAAATATTGAGGAAAATGGAGCTTGGCGGTCGAGCTTGTAGAGGAGAAACCTTAAGTAGTGTGGCTCGGGCATTCCATCGAACACCTTGTGTGCATAGGAGGTGAGCTAGAGCACCACCAAGCCCTCTCCCCCTCAGCCAGAAAAAACAGAGCAGGTGTGCTCTGCTCTTGCATGAGGGGCTATATATAAACAGCACCATTAGCCCGGTTGGTGGCTTGAACCGGGACTAATGGGAAGCCTTCGGTCCCGATTCATGCCACCAACCGGGACCAATAGTGGTGGGCCAGGAGCTAGGACCATTGGTCCCGCTTCGTCCCACAAACCGGGACCAAAAGGTCCGGACGAACCGGGACCAATGGCCCACGTGGCCCGGCCGGCCCCCTAGGCTAACGAACCGGGGCAAATACCTCCATTGGTCCCGGTTCTGGATTGAACCGGGACTAATGGGCTAAACTGGCCTGGACGAAAGCCCTGTTTTCTATTAGTGATTGTCAAAGTGCACAATTCACTGCTACAAATATGAACTGTATGGGACTCTGAAAACATATACATAATTTCTGAAAACGAAAGATCACACATATTAATAAAGATAAACCAAGAAATATGGTTGATCTTTACACATAACTTGCGACGCAACGTCAGGAAAAGTGTAGACCAACCCCAGCTGCTTGCTTCCACTCCCAAGATTCCAAACCCTAGTCATGCGCCGTGTTCGAAGACTGATAGGCCATCTCCAATGGCATGACGCTTATGCTTGAATAAAAAAAACTGAGCAAGCACCTGCAGCAGCGCCGCAACTTCCAACGTTAGTTGCCTGTTTAGAAGGGCTTAGCCTGTTGTCTGCTTCAAACTGTCCTTAGTACAGTCCTCCTCCTCCTATGTCTAACTGATCTAGTAATCCAAAAATACCACCTTCTCCACTTCATTGCAGTTTGGTCGGGGCATGTCAACTAAGGGGATTATAAGGACCTTATCCTAGCCAAGATGTGTTGCTCCGTGGTAGGGCAGTAGAGATTCAAAGATAATGGAGCAAAGGGATGGGGAAGAACTGTTTTAGATGGCTACAACGGAAGACAACAGATTGGACTGGAGGATAAGGAGGAGGAGCGCTAGAGTTTGTTCGATCGGTGGGGTTGACTGCTAGGAGGACAGTATTAGGAGGAGGAGCCCTAAGGCTCGGTGTGTTGGTAGTTTCTTTAGGCTGTACGTGGGAAGGGTGGGATCAGCGGAGGAAGGAGACCACCAGAGATGGATTCTTTGTTTTTGCTAGCTATACGTGGGCCTGAGATGTATTCTTTTTTTCTGCTGTAGATGGTTTAATTTTTTCTAGCTATACGTGGGCCAGAGATGGATTTTTATTCTGCTGTAGATGTTTTAAGGTGGGACAGAATTGGAGGACTCCTTGAGGCATAGCATCTGATGGTGGAAAATAAACAATTTGAATATCGGAGGGCTAGTTTTCTTAGTTACCGAGGATTAACACGGTTACTCGTATGGTGCCTCCAATTAGTAAATATAAGATGGGCCGTTTATCTGGTGGGACCGAATTATTACGGTGTAGATTAACCCACACAATATTTTTTCCCTACACAATTTTTTTTCCAGAGAACTCACATAATTTTCCCACGGTTAGACTCAATATGGTCTCCACGATTCGATCTAGGGAAAACACACCTTTCACGGTGAAACTCTATATAGATGCCAAAAAGGATCGTTTATCCCTCTACCCGTTAGTTTCCACTAAAAAAACTACACGTTAGTTAATATTTGAAGAAAAAAACTTCCGGGATAAACCTTACCTCGCTTCTTCCCTTCGTTCGTTCCTATTAAACCACCAGCGATGCGCATCATCGAACGATCCTAGCGCCGACCATCTGCATCAGTCTAGCATGCCATGCATACTGCTGTGCTCAACCTAATTCTCCATTAATAACAAAAGGTAGGGCAAGCTTCAGTCTAGCATCTCCCCGACTACCTTCAAGAATCCAATCTAGGAATCTTCAGTTTCCATGATCCAATCCATCATCTTTCTCTAGCCCTGCTTAATACAAAACTCTCAGTATGGTTGTTGCCGTAGAGTAGGAAATCAGTCCGCAACAGTTTGAAGCACATGGGAGAAGACGAGTAGGAAATCCATCCACTACACGGGTGTATGAAATCATTGGGTCGACCATTACTACGACAGAATCTGGTAGGTAACTCTATATATAGCACTAAATTGTCTTGAACTGGATCATCTGCTATCTATACCTATACTAATTCTTGACTCAAATAAATCAGTTTTGTATCTATGAGCATTGAGAACTGCTGCTGATTCTGTTATACCATATAGGGAGCAGAGAAGAACCACGTGAGGTTTTCTGAATCACCTAAGACAGTTAAACAGATTACCTGTTATACATCAACCATATTGAAACTACAGCCAGCCAGTTCACTGCCATATTAATTGCTCAACAGGTAATCTGTTATACAATATATTATACATTTGATTATCCATGTTGTTCTATGTTTGCCAAAGTAGTTAATTAGTTGATTTTTCAAACAAAGGCTCATCGCTTTAGTTTACATAAGTTATACTCCGTTTCTTGCTATATCATGATTAAGTCTTTGACAGCTGTTGGTCGTATGCAAATTCTTCACTTGAGTTAAAGAATTTGCTGTGATTAATCTTGGACAATGCATACCATATGGTGCGTACAATTTCTGCAGTTGGGAGAAACCGTTAGCATGTATGTTCACCTTTCTTTGAATTTTCAATTCAGTGCTCCTGCTAGCTAGCTGTCTATATATGCTGTATATCAAGTGAATTCATGGCTAAATTCCTTTACCCAATAACCACAAATTCCCACATTAATTATCATGCTGTTCTAAATAACTTACCTCCATCACTGAATACATGTGTTAAATTATGCTTAGGAGCAGAAAGGATATTAGTACCCTGTATTTTAGTTTGGACCAGGATCTCTTGAGGAAGTGGGAGAGGCGACACTAGCCAAAGTTCTGATTGCTCTTCTTACACAGATTATATATGCAGGAAGTATATTAGTACCATATATTTGAGTTTGGACCACGATCTCATGAGGAAGTGGGAGGGGTGAGACTAACCAATGTTCGGATTGCTCCTCTCACACAGATTATATATGCACTACATGCTGCAAGAAATGCGCATTTTTCCTCATATTTAATATGCTCAAGAGAAGAATCAGTCACCAAAATTGTTGATATGTATGCATTAATTCTGCACAACACTAAGACCTCTTTATCATATAATCAAAGACTGTATCTTGAAAGCCTCGAAGAACTGGTAACAGAACTTATACTGAACGGTGATTGATTAGCTTGAGACAATAAGTTAACGGTAGGTCTATCTATCTATCTATGTTTTTTTCGGGGAATTTATCTATATATCTACAGTTCTACACTAATTACATACATGCAATCCTCGAGCTGCCAAGTTAAATTCTGGACCATCTATTTGTTCGTAAATTTAGTTCAACCGGATACATTGTTCAACTTCTGTGCCAATCTATAATAGATTGTATTGCATACGAACTACTGTCCTTGCAGTCCATTTCTTTTGACATGTCGTTATCCTGATGGTTGGATCGGATCTTGCAATTTTTATTCTGTTTTTTGATGATTTATTTGTGGTTTGTGCAGGGGTGTGCGCTGACCTATGATCTATCTGGAGCTGCAATTTCAGTTGCATCCCATGCCCGTGATGTTGTGGGTGAAGCCAATTTTCTTATCCGTCTCACATGAAGGCTTGCATTTTGCCTTAGTCTGCCGCCTTGACATTGTGCAATCGAAATCTGCACCCACATCTACCTGTGAACCCTGCTAGCTTCATACTTTATAGTTGCAATCTATAATTATTCACCATCGCCTACATTATGGCACCTGACGGCCGAGTCGTTTCCACTCATCCGTCAATCATACTGCCTGATAACCCAGTGTCTGCTTCTTTTCTGAAGGTTTGTGCTTTCTTTGCCCATGTCCCATGCATTCCCAGTGTGTCAAGATGCAAGTGTCCTGAGCTTTTAATGCATGGTTTTTCTTCCGCTCTCACACACCATTTGGGCCATGTCCAGTAACGTTTATGCAATTTTATCTCATTACAATATAATTAATGGACTGGATTGTTGATCTTTTGTGGTGCATACGTTTTCATGACATTATGCTAGATTTGGAGCAACAATTCAGTCAAATGGCTATTCCTTTTTTATTTCATGTGAGGTCAACTAATTAATAGAATAACAACTAGAACATTTATCTATATACATGCCATGGCTTGAATCTTTATTTGTTAGTAGAAATGATATTCTTTTATCGGGGGATGCATATGATAGACTCTGAGACACTTCAAGAGTTAACTGAAATTATTGTACAAATGGTTTCTGTCAGTTGCACAATAGCCTTTTTTTACAACACTGGCTTGATGTTCTCTATTTATACACTTGAGAAAGAATGCCAACATTGTATTGATATTTCTTTTCTACCATTACTAAAGGCAACAGATCAAAAAAATTCAATATCAGTATATGATGTCATGGTTTCATGATAGTATATTCCCCAAAAAATTCAATTCACCTGGATGGTTTGCTAAATTGGTCTATAGATTCTGGCTTCTAAATAGACATGTCTGCCGCTTTTACATATAGTAGGCTGAATAAAGTAATGCCCACCACCATATGTACTGCATTTCTTGAATGGAAAATCAATAATCATCATGACGACAAGAGCATGTCCGTGCTAGCGTAATAGTAATTTTCTAAAGAAATTATCAATATGGCATTTCCTGGCTGATAAATTATCAAATGAATTATTTTAGCAATATTAAAACTACTTATATTTTTTGTGCATGCGATATTTGGTAAACGATGACATAATTGTTTTTTCCTTTCTAACAGCAGGTGAGTACTTGGTTGTTTGCAAATTTTGTTCCTGCTATTTGATTTGTAACCGTAGCTTGAACTGCTTTTTATCATATTACCTATATAGCTTGGCCTGTTCTACCTACCAAGTGCTATCCAGTTAGACACCATCATATCGTGCAAGTAGATAACTCAAAGTGGTCCCTTATTGACCGCAATTCGCTTTTATTTTCATGAGTAGCATCATTGGAATGGTGTGGGACTGTCGGACAGCTATAACTGGAAATATTTGATATGGATAATGAATTGATAACTTAGTGTGCACCTAAATCTTCAATTATGTTTGACAGTGAACCATCTCTCAATGGAGTGCTAATTTTGGTAGAATCGAGTCCGAAGAAACCGAAGGAACACTTGCGGTGCAGTGTTGCTGCATAGTCTTCTCCTGGATAATTGAGTAGTTCGGTTTTAGCATTACATGTATTTTTTTACAATAGAGTACATAATTAAGATCTTTAGGTTCCTCTCAAGTGTTTACCGACATCAACTGTGGAAAATTTTCCATCCCATTCAATGTTAAATGTGCAAAATCACTTGATTATACCAAAAAAATTATTTATATAGATCTCTTTCATTTTGTGTAATTGGGGTAACAATAATTGATTCAAGAATTTATTGTCTTCGTAATATACTAATTTCTTAAGAGGTATGAAATAGTTGAACCGTAGTTGTAATTAACTAGCCCGTGCAAATGCACGGGTTGGCGACTAGTGTCTCTAATGGATTATGTTGCAAGACCCTCTATGTTGTCCATGTGTTGTAATGATCCAAATTTTTTAGGCGAGGTAATCCTCAGTACTTGTGATTGACATAAGGTGAACTATTTTTCATGTGAGCATATTGTATTGGATGAAATAACTGTTTGACTCAGAGTGTATCCAACCTACTGAATTCGAAGATCACGACATTTCTAAATCATAATCATATATAAAGGTGGAATAAATCTTTGTTGTGGTTTTGAAGAAATAAATAATAAAACGTAGAATTATCTGTGGATATTCGTAATCAAATACAAATTGGATTTCAATTTAGTTTGTCAGGGCCCAGGGCAAACGTGAATGCTAATTCTCCCAAGTTTTGAATGAAGCGGCTAAACACCCACTATAATTTGTGGGCTGCCCGAAGCAAGTGTTTGCGAGATGCAAATTAATGTCTACCCCTGCCACTTGACATCCTTATCGACCGGATTTGCATATATCGATAGGGGTAGACGAGTAACTTCAATCATACGTGACACGACGGCCTCTGAGCCTATTCAGACACGGTGGGCGCCAAACGTGGGTGGCAAAACACATTTGATTCAAGATCGTCCGAAAGACATGTGTCTCTTCCTCCATTTCCCCATTCATACACGGTGGGCGGCAAAACAAACTCTCCTCGTCCAAAATTGACGTAGCCTAATATTTTAAATAGGGGCAGATGTGTAACTTCCCTCAGACATGACACAACCGCCCTACCTGTCAGCGCCGTTCATAGACCGTCGGCGCCAACTGAGGGAGTCCCGGATTAGGGGGTGTCCGGATAGCCGAACTATCACCGTTGGCCGGACTCCTGGACTATGAAGATACAAGATTGAAGACTTCGTCCCGTGTCCGGATGGACTTTCCTTGGCGTGGAAGGCAAGCTTGGCGATACGGATATGTAGATCTCCTACCATTGTAACCGACTGTGTAACCCTAACCCTATCCGGTGTCTATATAAACCGGAGGATTCTAGTCCGTGGGGATCGAACAACAATCATACCATAGGCTAGCTTCTAGGGTTTAGCCTCCTTGATCTCGTGGTAGATCTACTCTTGTACTACCCATATCATCAATATTAATCAAGCAGGAGTAGGGTATTACCTGCACCGAGAGGGCCCGACCCTGGGTAAAAACATCGTGTCCCTTGTCTCCTGTTACCATCCGCCTAGACGCACAGTTCGGGACCCCCTACCCGAGATCCGCCGGTTTTGACACCGACATTGGTGCTTTCATTGAGAGTTCTTCTGTGCCGTCGCTGTCAGGAAGGATGCCTCATCCCGTCTTTAAAGACGATACTATCGCCAAAGGAGCCTTGGCCACTAGTCAGACTCTTCGGCTAGGTGGTTTTCTTATGACTGCCAGTTCGGCCACCACGCCGACGATGACCTCTCGAGTCATCGAAACCAATCTTCAAGTTAATTCGGAACTTGCCGAACAGTTGGATCCGATCGAGCTCTCCTCCGTAAACGAGCTCTTGGATCGCATCGCCGCCCTGGGAGTCGCCACAGACTACGACCGGATCGGGCCTAAAACCGATCTGAGAGAGATCAACTTTCCCCAGGCTACTCATCATGTTGCTGTGATAGAGGAGCAATACGGCGATTCTTCTTCTATCTTAAGGACTAGCTACGTCCGGATTCCCGATCCTTCCATGCCAGATCATGCAGAGGGACGGATATTGATCAAGCCCTGAACTTAATGTCAGACGGCGGGTCGGATTCATTGGATACCATTCAAAAATCCAAACTTCCGAGTTCGGAAACTTCTCGGCCCCTGAGTCTTAAATTGGACGGGGTTCCGGATCTAGTTCCACCCGCCCACCCAAACATTAGCGATCTATCTCGAATTCGGCAAGAGCCCGCTGAAACAGTACATCATTACTGGGCCAGATTCCTCCTGGCTATGGAGAGGATAAAGGACTGCCGAGAGGAGGACGCAATCTCACTTTTCTGCAATAATTGCACGGACAAGGGAATCCTAAACGCCATAAGTCGTCGCAAAATTACACGCTTTGCTTACTTGTTGACCATAGTACAAAAGTACTGTGCGATGGAGAGTGCCTGGAAAACCGAAAGTAAATTTTGGGATAATCCGGCCCCGAATACATCCCTAGTCCGAAATAAAAGGGTGCATCATTACCAAGCACCTGGGTTAAACACCAAAAAACCAAAACCCCCTAAAGGGTACGGAACCGTACTGGAGGGTTGGCTAAACGGACCCTGCAAAATTCATAGCATAGAGGGCGCCACTCCAACTCATAGCCTTCGAGCATGTTGGATACAACGGCAGGTGGCCAAAAGTTGCGAAGAGCTTCTAGCTTCAGAATCCCAGCCCAGTAGCACCAGTACGGTGTTAACAGTCTTCGAGACTTCCGCATCAAATAACATGCGAAAACGAACACTCAAGAACCTTGCGAAGTCTACCAAGTAGCAACAATAAATCCATGGAGGACACGGCTATTACCTTTAATGCCAAGGATTTAACCTAAATTCCGAACAGCCCGAGCACCAGCCGCATTGGTCCTCAGTCCGATAGTGGACGACTTTCGCCTTACTAAGGTACTCATGGATGGCGGCAGCGGACTAAACCTCATCTACGAGGAAACCCTCCGAAAAATGGAAATAGACTGGAACCACATTTAGCGAAGCAGCACAACCTTTAGAGGAATAATCCCTAGCTGGGAAGCATGTTGCACAGGAAAAATCACAATAGACGTAGTGTTATTTCGCTCCGGACAATTACAGGTCCGAGGAGGACACATTTCAAGTGGCCCTGCTCGATGGCGGATATCACGCTTTATTAGGGCGAGAGGCATTCACAATTTTTCAAGCTATACCCCACTATGGGTACATGAAGCTTAAAATGCTCGGACCTAACGGAATCATCACTCTCGCTAGTGATCCGAACATAACACTCGCTACCGAAAACAAGACAGCCGCACTAGCCCTCGAGGCACTATCCGAAGCCCTAGCGGCCGAGGAACTCACTTCAATGCGCTCCACGGTGAACAGGGACGATGTGATACTTGATAAAAGATCCAAGTCCACCTCTTTTAAACCAGCGGATGAAATAGTCAAATTCCAAGTCCACCGAACGGACCCTGCAAAGACGGCCTCCATTGGGGCACAATTAAACCCGGATGTAGACACCGCACTACGAGAATTTATACGAGAAAACTGGGACATCTTTTCCTGGCACCCTTAGACATGCCAGGAATCCCACGTCGGCTGGCCGAGCACAACCTAAATATCCTAAAAGGATTCAAGCCAGTCAAACAGGCTCTTCGGCGCTTTTCCGAACCCAAGAGACAGGCCATGGGAGAGGAGCTAGCCAAACTTCTGGAAGCCGGATTCATCAGAGATATAAAACTTCCGGACTGGCTAGCAAACCTGGTGATGGTACCAAAGAAGGATAAATCCTGGCGCCTATGTGTTGATTTTAAAGACCTTAATAAGGCTTTCCCAAAGGATCCCTTCCCCCTCCCTCGAATTGATCAAATTATCGACACTACAGCAGGACACGACTCATTGTGCATCCTCGACGCGTACTCCGGCTACCACCAAATCAAGATGGCAGAGCCAGACCAAGCCGCAACAACATTCATCACTCCATACGGCCCATTCTGCTTCAACATAATGCCCTTCGGGCTCAAAAACGCCGGCGCAACATATCAGCGCATGATTCAGACATGTCTGGCAAACCAGATCGGCAAAACAGTGGAAGCATATGTAGATGACGTGGTCATCAAATCCAAGCATGTCAGAACTCTAGTAGACGACTTGAGGCTCACATTCGACAATCTCCGAAAATATGACATCAAGCTCAATCCGGAAAAATGCATCTTCGGCGTTCCAGCCGGAAAGCTCTTGGGCTTCATTTTGTCCGGTAGAGGAATTGAAGCAAACCCAGCCAAGATCCGAGCTCTGTCACAATTGGATATTCCCAAAGACCTCAAACAAATACAAAAATTGACTGGATGCGTAGCGGCTCTAAGCCGCTTTATTTCCCGTTTGGGAGAAACAGCGTTACCCCTTTACCGCCTTCTCCGGCGCACCGAACACTTCGAGTGGATGGATGCCGCCATGGCCGGACTCAAAGAAATAAAAGCCATATTGGCAACAAATCCGGTCCTGGCCGCGCCCAACGTGGGCGAACCATTGCTGTTATATATCGCCGCAACAAATCAAGTTGTCAGCGCGGTGCTCGTTGTCGAACGAGAAACGGACGGACACCGGTTCCCTCTTCAAAGACCGGTTTATTATGTGTCCACTGTCCTCACTCCATGCAAGTCCCGGTACCCACATTATCAAAAGATAGCATACGCGGTGTTCATGGCATCCCGGAAGCTGCGACACTACTTTCAAGAGTGTTCGATAACGGTAGCCTCCGAAGTACCTCTTAACGACATTATAAACAATCATGACGCCGACGGGCGGATTGCTAAATGGGCCATAGAGCTCCTTCCATTCGACATAACCTATAAGCCACGACGAGCTATCAACTCGCAAGTTTTTGCCGACTTCCATTGGCGAATGGACCGGCGAACTCCCTAAAGAGTATGGCGCATACTCCAATTGGATCATGCACTTTGACGGCTCCAAAATGTTGGCGGCACGGGGCTGGCGTCGTCTGACGTCCCCAACCGGGACACGGTCCAATCGTCCTTCAAATAATGTATACGGACTCCAACAACGCGCGGCGAATATGAGGCCCTTCTACACGGCCTCCGGATGGCAATCTCCATGGGCATTAAACGCCTAGAGGTGCGCGGGGATTCGAACCTCGCGATATCTCAAATAAACGGAGACTTTGATGCCAAAGATCCGAAAATGACAGCGTACCGCAATGCGGTCCTAAAAATGTCAGCACGGTTCAAAGGGCTCGAATTTCATCACATAGCCCGGGATAACAATCAGGAGGCGGACGTATTGGCACGCATCGGCGCAAAACGTGAGGCTTTCCCGCCCAACATCTTCCTGGAACGGCTGTTCAAGCCATCCGTACTATGGGAAGGGGAGTCCAGAAATAACTATCCGGACCCAACCGCACTGCCTGACACCAAACACTCTGACACAATCGGAGGCTCTGCCACCGAGATAACACCCTCCGTTCACGAAATAATGGCGGTTATCGCCCCGTGGACGGAACCATTCCTAGCCTACCTAACTAGGCAGGAACTCCCCGAAGTCCAAAATGAGGCTCGCTGCATAGTACGGCGATCCAAGGCCTATAAAGTCCATGAGGGAGAGCTCTATAAGAAAATCACAACAGGAGTCCTTCAAAGGTGTATCTCCAAAGAGGAAGGGCGAAACCTCCTGGCTGAAATTCATGCCGGACTGGGTGGGCACCACGCCGCAGCCCGGGCCCTTGTAGGCAAGGCCTTCCGTACAGGATTTTATTGGCCGACGGCCCGGGCAGCTGCGCAGGATTTAGTCCAACGATGCGTCGGTTGCCAGCTTTTTGCTAACCAAAGCCACATGCCACCCACCGCCCTCAAAACTATACTCATCACCTGGCCTTTCGCGGTCTAGGGGCTGGACATGGTTGGACCCCTTAAGGGAGGAACCCACAAGCAAAAATACCTATTGGTCATGGTGGATAAATTCCCCAAATGGATAGAGGCCAAGCCTGTTAAAACGGCCGAATCCGGACCGGTGATAGACTTCTTATCAGGGGTGGTGCACCGTTACGGTGTCCCCCATAGTATCATCACTGATAACGCACCAACTTCACGGCCGATGAGGTCAAATTATGGTGCAAAAACATGCGCATCAAGCTCGATTACGCCTTAGTCTATCATCCTCAAACCAACGGCCAAGTCGAGCGAGCAAACGGTCTAATCATGAGCGACATTAAACCCAGACTAGGGCGGTCCCTCGAGGAATCTAACACGCACTGGGTTGAGGAGCTCGACTTCGTACTCTGGGGGCTGCGGACCACGCCGAATCGTACTACCAGATTCACACCATTTTTATGGTATACGGCGCAGAGGCAGTCTTGCCCTGCGACATAATTCATGACTCACCTAGCGTGCGCATGTACGAAGAAAGAGAAGCCGAGATCGATCGGCAGGACAGTTTGGACGCATTGGAGGAGGAGCGCGACGTGGCAAAGGCTCGTTCCGCATTTTATCAATAGCAGGCTCGAAGATATCAAAGCAGGGAAGTACGGGCCAAAGCTTACAACGTTGGCGAACTAGTTCTACGCCTGCCGGACAAGAAAAAGGACAAACTCAAGCCCAAATGGGAAGGTCCAATCATCATCGACCAGGTCCTGACCGGCGGAGCATACTGTCTGCGAAACGCATCGGATAACCGACTCGAGCCGAACCCATGGAACGCAGCCCGTCTACGAAGATTCGACGCCTAAGCACCGGACTCCAAGTTCGTCTCCTTCCTCCGTCCACATTTTCTATTTTTGTTGTCTTTTATTTCTCTTCTTCCTCCTCCTTCTTCTTGAAGCCTTTAGAGGCTCGTTTGCGCTTTGTTCGCACATATTTGACACGCTGTCCGCGCTCATGATACCTGGGGGCTTCTTTAACAGAAGCTTATTTATACGGGCTTCATGCCCAATACATGCGTCAAACTTCCGCATGTACCTTTTATTCACAATTATATGCATCGATATGACTTAAGTTTTGGCCAAGCTGGGTTGCCTGGCTCCTGTGCTTACCCCTACGTTCCTGATTGTTCGGCTAGGTGGTAAAGGGAGCACCTCTGCGATTGTTACGCCGGGTCAGCCGGATGTGTACCTCAGACTGGTTGACGCCTTGGCTAAGCGTTCTTAAGGGAATATTCGGTCGGTGAACTGAAAGATGATTTTTAACTATTTACCCATCTGCCCCCAGAATATTTTCTGCTTTCCTAGCAGTTTTGACATGCACTTTAGGGCATGCATCCCAGCGAAAGGAGCCCTTAACGAAACTATTCTCCCTGGAATATGTTTCTTACTATCCATGTGATATAACATAACTAGTTGGGCACTTGTCTGATACAGCAATAATGACCCCTACGCCTTGTCTCCATGCATACCCCGGTTCTTATATAACCGCGAAGGTATTCGGACACACTCCGGACTATTGGGTCCTGAGGTCGAAGCGAAAAGGTCCGCTATGACAAACGATCTACAATCCGGCTAGAAGACATTTTTCATGTCATATTTAATTACATTGTCAACTCGACTCATTGTATTCCTCCTGAATGCCATCTAATATGATATCTAATTTACAATCTTGCTGGGAATACTTGGCGGCCAATTCTACTTGGCCGTACACTAAGCTTACAGGGATCTCCTTCCCATCAGGCCTCACAGGTCCGACCTCGGCCATGTGGTTTGGGTCAGCCTTCGTGTACCGCGTCTTTACCATGGCCCAGGCCTCCCTGGCGCCTTCACGGCAGGCCGATATCTTCCACAGTCGGAAGCGCCGCCGTGCTCCTTAAAGCCGCTCTGCCAGCTCCCCAATGCCTTCGGGCAGGGAGATAGATGGCCACAAGGCCTGGCCGACGCCTTTCATCACCTGCCGAACTAGTTCGTGCAGGTAGCCTTGATTCGGGAAGAAGATCACCCGAAGAACTGGGCATCTCCTCTTCAGGGCGACTGTGAGCAAACCTACATACATGTTTATGTTAGTCGCCTTCCTCCCGAACTCTTTCAAAGTTCGCTCAAGCACTTATTGAAAATGCCGCGACGAAGCCGCCGATTCTCCTTTAAGAGTCGGAACAACTGTGCACGGACATCCTTTAGTTCCTCACCCAGTTGGGTGTTGGCATCTTGGAGGTTATTTTTCTCCTGCCGCACCCTCGTAAGCACGCTCTCGCCGGCCTTTAGCTGGCGCAGGAGCTGTTGCTTGTCCGGATCTAGTCCGGCGCCATCTGCAATATTTTTGTTAGATTTACACACCCGCCGCACTTCATAAACTATTTATATTTTGAAGCATATACTACCAGAGGGGGTCTCTGTGGCTCCCCCTGTAGCGGCTAGTGTGGCCTCAAGTTGGGCCTTGCATTCTTCAAGCTCCTGGGACAGTCGGGTATTCTTTTTTGTAAGATCCTGCATAACAAATGATCCTTAAATCAGTTATTCTAACTATTTTAAGTCTCAGGGGCTACTGGCATATATAACTGTCAAATTTTCTCACCCGTATGTACTTTACATACTGCTCCATGGCTCTGGCTAGACCATCTTGAGCGACACGGAGGTGCGCATCTCCCGAATTGAAGGCATTCAAGGCCTCTTGGGAGAAACATGCGTCACGAAGAACTATCCGGCGCCTTTGTGATTCATGGCGCTCTCCACCTCGGAGTTGGTGGCGGACAATTTGTCGGCATCCTCCGTCGGAGGAGCATCCGACGACGCCTCGTGCTCGCCTCCGCTTCTGGACCCGGCTTTGGAGCCTGGCCGGCGGAGGCTCGATTGGCAACCTCTCCGGACTCAGTCCGGCGAGCGCTCTTTTTCCTGAAAAGAGCACCCGCGTTAGTACGCCTTCCAGGAATCAATCCTGGGAATATGGTGACACGCCATACCGTTGCGGCGGAGTTTCGATCCGGACCACACTTCTTTTTAGCCTGCGGGGCCGTACTGCCCCTGTTGGCTAGCCGCCGCGGGCTCGGCCTCCTGCCTCGAAGGCACCCCCTGTGAAACACCATTGGTATACGGTGATCAAAAAATAAGCACAAGTGGGTCATTATCAGAGAACTGGGACCTCGGTCTCAGTTACCTGTGAGGCCGGAAGTATTCCGGGGTAATCGGTCGTAATGGCAACCAAAGCATTGTCGATGCTAAGTTGGTGGAACACCCCGTCGATCAACTCCACCTTTATATCCGGATCCTCTTCGGAGGCCGGATCGAGGGACCGTTCTGGATCCTCGGGTTATGGGGGCGGGCTGTGTATCTCCTCCACGGCCCGACGCAGTTCCTGCGTAGAAACCATGAAATGAGATATTTAACCATGGGAACATGGATCGGACAGGCCACGAAGATATTTGCTTACCCAACTTCGAGGATTATTCGAAGAAACCCCGTTCAGTGGGTTGACGCGGAGAAAATCCTGCTCTTCTCCTTTGTACATGGCAGACAAGGTCTTCACCAGTTCGGTGACCGATCCCGGCCCTCTGCGGCCATGGCGGGTGGCATCGTCCTCCCCATTGAAATCCCACATGGGGTGGCCCCTATATTGGAGCGGCTGCACTCCCCTCATAATGCAGATTGGTTAATCCGGCATGAGCCAGTAATCTTATTCGGCTCATCAAATAAAGGACGTCCCGGTCATTTTCCCTCTGGGGGCTCCGCGGGCGCCAGCTTAGGCGCTTCTTCAGAGGAGCGTTGCTAAACTCCGGAAGGCCGATCCGAACAGGATCCGGCAGCGGGACATCCTCCATGTAAAACCATTCCGAAGGCCAGTCTTCGGACGCCTTCTTCGGGGTTCCGGATAGATATCCGGTAACGGCGATGCGCCATAGTTCGGCTCCGCCCACTTGATATATTGACCCCTCATGAGAACGGGGTACTATGCAGAATAATCTCTTCCACAGCGCAAAATGAGCCTCGATGCCCAAGAACAGTTCGCACAGGGCCACGAAGCCCGCGATGTGCAAAATGGAGGCATGCGTAAGGTGGTGCAACTGGAGGCCGTAGAACTCCAAGGGCCCCCGGAGAACCGGATGGATTGGAAATCCGAGTCCTCTTACTAGATAAGAGAAAAAGCATACCCGCTCTCCTTTAGAGGGACCAGGGACACTCTCCGCTTGCTTTCCGCCCTTGTAGGTGGCGAGTCCGGCTCGAACCGGAACCATGAAGGCCGGGGGAAGAAATCCCTTGGTTTGGAGTATAACTAGCTCGCTATGCGGGACTGAGCATCTCTCCCAATTTCTGGGCTGAGGGCTGGGAGCGCGAGAAGAGGAGCCGCGTCGACTGTCCATGATGGAATGGGTCTTTGTCAGAGGCGCTCCAATGAAAGCTCGCGGAGGGGGGATGGTGTGACTCAGATCTAGATCCTCGTCCCTTTTATAGGCGGCTCATTTGCGCAGCCAGGGGGTAAGTGTAAAAATACCCTGGCTTTTCGTATTCATTCAAACACGAGGAAGATGGCTATTATTGGGCGTAGAAGCCAAGGAGCGCAGCATTTATCAGAAGCCGGATACTATTCGACAAGTATATGGAATTTGGAGAAGAACCCGCCTCGCAATGCCGAAGACAATCAACGCGCCGGACTAATCGTCATTGAAGCCTGGTTCAGGGGCTACTGAGGGAGTCCCGGATTAGGGGGTCTCCGGATAGCCGAACTATCACCGTTGGCCGGACTCCTGGACTATGAAGATACAAGATTGAAGACTTAGTCCCGTGTCCGGATGGACTTTCCTTGGCGTGGAAGGCAAGCTTGGCAATACGGATATGTAGATCTCCTACCATTGTAACCGACTCTGTGTAACCCTAACCCTATCCGGTGTCCACATAAACCGGAGGGTTTTAGTCCCAGAGGACGAACAAAAATCATACCATAGGCTAGCTTCTAGGGTTTAGCCTCCTTGATCTCGTGGTAGATCTACTCTTGTACTACCCATATCATCAATATTAATCAAGCAGGAGTAGGGTATTACCTCCATCGAGAGGGCCCGTACGTGGGTAAAAACATCGTGTCCCTTGTTTCCTGTTACCATCCACCTAGACGCATAGTTCGGGACCCCCTACCCGAGATCCGCTGGTTTTGACACCGAAACCAACCGTGGCGGCAAAACACCCTCTCCTCGCCCGAAATAGTTACCGGCAAATATTTGGGAGATGTGGATTACCGTCCTATCCCCAACCAACGCGATGTCCGAAATTTTAAACGTGGGATAAGTTCGTAACTTTCCCACATTTTAGAGAAGCGCGTCCCAAAGTTTGGGATCCACCCTCCCCTCCATTTCCCCATGCATACACCGTCGGTGGCACGACAACCTCCGCACTGCGGCCAGCCTCCTCCGTCCGCCACCCCATCCTCCACCTTACTGGAGCCGCTGCCCCTACCCCGTCGTCCGCTGCAAGAGATGGACGTCTCTCATCCATGGCATTGGACCAGGATCCTTTCATCGCCTCCTCTCGCTTCATCGGCGCCGTCTTCCACCTTGTTGTTGCCACTCCTCCGACCGCCTCGTCCACCACAACAGGATTTATCCCCCGACCCGGCCGTCTGTCGTCTAAAGTCTTCTTCCCCGCCACCGACAGCCATCGCACCCGCAACACCCTCAACGCATCAGCATAGGCCTACACGGCATCTCAAAAGAGGTGGTACTCTTCCATAAGTTATTGATCTAACCCGGAAAATAGATCGTAATTTGTTTACTGTACTTTTCTTGTGCGTACCAAATCGTAGTGGCTAGTTGAAAGCAAACATTGGTTGCGAAGTAGCTTTGTCCGGTTTGCACCTTCAGATCCGCCATGGAACGGGCACTATACTCGTAAAGCTTATGGTTTCCCCCCTTTATATTCATTACCATCATCGTAGGTGCTTCGTGTCGTGCTTGCACTGCTCCTCAAGACCTCAAACCCAAAGCTTATGTGTTGAAATACGAATCTGATATGATGCTCATATCACTAAAACAGACAACGTTTAATTGGTCACCTAATGTTCCTATATTCGTTTCGAAAAGGATGTGTGCCTCCCACTGGTCCAGCTAGTTCCACTTTCCTGATTTTTCTCTTGATGCTTAGGGTTTTCCCCTTTTATCTACTCTACTATGATCTGCGTAGGTGTTTTCTATCGTACTAGCATTACTCCACCATTCAAGCTAAACAACACAACACTCAGAATTTGAAAGCTTAGTTGTTCAAATATGATTGTGATATGATAATGATATTAGTTAACCGACACATTTAATTGGTTAGCTAAAGGTCCCACTTGAGTTTCCAAATGCATGTCGCGACATAAAGAGAGACATCATAATTGAATTTCTTTGTCACTTGTTGACCGTACTTTCTTGTCCATACCAAATCTTAGTTGTTTAAGCAAACATCGGTTGCTAACTACACTTTGCGCAGTTTGCAGCTTCAGATCTGCCATCCCACTGCCACGGTCAACATTGTACTCATCATGCTTATTGTTTCCCCATTTTATGATGACCACAGTTTGACAACGTGATTTGTGTCGTAATAGCACTGCTCCACCCATCGAGCTAAACAAGCTTAGTTGTACAAATTCATATATGATATTATTGTTGATATTAGTAAAACTGAGAGATGTTTAATTGCTGATATTAGTTTCGAAATGCATGTGAGCCACATATGGAGAGACCGAAAAGAATAGTATTTCTCTGTGTGCTCTGGTTCATCATGGGTGGCCAACCGACATTGTGTTGAAAGACTTGTAATATCTTCAATCTACTTTCTCTTCTGCTCTTCTTTAAGATGATCCTCTTCTCTTGTGGTCGACTGGTCAGGTCGAGTTGTTCTCCCTTAGTATACTTTGAATCTGTCTGGTCACGTCGACTTGTTCTTCTTTACTATATGTTGAAGCTCTCATCTGCGAAGTGTCATCACTTCTGGAGCTCTCATATTTTGAGTAGTGGGCCGCATTATATTAATGCACACACCAAATTACAGCGTGCATGGCATCTCTTAAAAGAATTGCAGAGATAGCACAAAGGGGTTTACAGGGAGGCAGTATTGGATTAGAATCACTTCTGCATTACAAAGAAAATCTCACTTGTTTTTATGTTTTCATGCATGTCAGATATTGAACATTATCAAAATGAATATGAGAATGGGCGCACGAGTGGGATATGGCGGAACAATCCACTGGCTAACAAACTTGGCATGGTGGAGGATGGCCTATCTTATTCACCCATTAAGGTGCTTGCTCTAACTTTGCAAAGTTGTATTGGTCGCACATATTTTGCATCTGACCTCTTGCATTACTTCTACTTTGTTACACCATCTGCTTAGTTTAAGCATCATATATGAGTATATGCCATACCTATCCATTTTTTGTACCTATTCCATGTGTCGTCACACTATGTTTTTCCAGTCAAATGTTGTTCTTTCGTAGTAGATGTCCAAAAGGAAGAGGATGAGTGCAGATCCTCAAGGAGTACAAACTAGGTATTTGGAAAAGGTAGTGATACCTGTTAAATTAGATGGATCAGCGGCCACAGAAAACACATGCCCAACTGTATCACACTTTACCCCTACTCAAGTGGCCAAACCCCTATTAGAACTGCTAAGAGCCCAGCGTCAGGTACTGTCTATGATATCAATTCAAATTTTGAACTCCTAAATTTCTGCATGTGCCTTACATTCTCTCTTGTATGAAAACTAATTTCAGATGAATCTCCTTGCTCAAAGGATCATACGATCTCACAACAATACTGGGCTCTGCATTGCTCTTGTCAGTACCTCTCTCCCATATGCCTTGTAACACTATACTTAATTAATTGCTATTTGATTATGTATCATCAGTCTGCACCTGAGCTTCATTATCCTCTATTTCTTCCAATATTATTTGATCTATATTTACTCTTTGCGAAAGGTAGAATAATGGCAACGCTTATAAAGAATTTTCTTTGGGAAATTTATTGAATTATCCTTCCATCAACATGGAGAAGGGCTTTGTCCAGCCTGTGTTAACATGTAATGTGAGTTCATCCTTCTCAAGCCTTCAAACTTTGTTCTAGTATAGATTTGGATAGGCATCATTTCCTGCACTGCTGTTTGCTTTGCTGTTTACATCTGATTGGATGTTTGCAACAACTACCAGTTTCAAATTGTAGTTGTAAAAACATGTTCCTTATGTAGAACAGATCCATTTATTTGCTTATATAATTGTGAAACCTGTTACGCGTCTCCTTGTTTCTCTTTCAGAGTCGTATCTCTTATGCCAGGCATAACTTTAGGGAAGATAGTGAGCCAAACCATCTTGAGGACAGCGAGATGACCCCAAGGTCCTGTCTTGCTGAAGACAGTGAGTTGAAGCTAATCACCAGCAGGTGCGAGACAAACTCTGTGCAGTCGCTGCCTCAAAAAGTTCAACTTCTTCAGTCTCAACTTAAAACGGAAAGGCTTGCTTCAGCTCAGCTACGACTTGAAGTCAAAGATGCAATGAAGATGTCAGAGGACTGCCGTGCGCACTATCATGCCATACATCTACTATTGATGCATCTATGGTTGACACAACTGAGGTCTACTCAGCTTCTTCGACTGTTTGGGGGGCCCGACCTGGCCAGGCCTAGTGCCTTCTGAAGTGCTCTTAGTTTTGTATATTCTTTTGTCGGCGCGTTTATTTGCACTGGTGGCAAACTTTGATACCGAGTGGATGTAATATGTGTGATAGCTGTGATAGCCTAGCGTAAGTTGCTTGCTTATTTATTTCCTTGTTGTCTTGTTTATTTGTTTGCTTGTAGTCATTGTAGTTCTTTTTCCGCAGTTTGCTAGTGGTTGCAATAATCTATTTTTTAAAACTAGGCTACAATAACCATGGGCTAATATTTACTGTAGTGACACTAGGCCTCCTACGGGCCGTAGAAACAGTGGGCCTTCTATGGTCCGTAGAAACAATCGGCCTTCTACGAGCCGTAGAAACAATGGGCCTTCTACGGGCCGTAGAAACAATGGGCCTTCTATGGGTCGTATCATCAATGGGCCTTATATGGGCCGTATGATCGATTGGCCGAACATGGGCCAATAATGGACTGCACTATGGCCATAAACGGGCTAGAGTTGGAATCATTCGTTCATGGGACGACCATAACGGGCCATCGTCAATAGTACGTATTTGATGATGCTATGAAAACGGCCCAACGTATTAACAGACCACAAACGGGCCGACTGTAACCATAGGCTGAATTTGGCCCACAAGCAGAAAATGACAGTAACGGGCCATAAGTAAACGAATGCTGGAAATGAGCTCAAGAATAAATTGGCTCTGAGAAGGCTGAAATATAATATGGGCTGGAAACGGCCAACGGATTAATGGGCTATTATTGGGTATAAAGTGATACACTATTCATTACAGACCAGTTTCACCACATGCCGTTAATGGGTGTAAAGTGATACACTATTCATTACGGGCCAGTTTCACCATGGGCCGTTAATGGGCCAAGAGTTACAAACGGCCTCATATGGGCCGAAAGACCTCATGGGCCATACATGGGCCAGAAGTGAAAACGGGCTGGAATCATATTGGATGGCCTAGATGACGCTACTGGGCCTAATTCGGATAGGGCGTAACGGGCCTTGGTTTAGCAGGCTGTAAATGGGCTATATGTGAACAGTCTGTTAACAAGCTTTCCATGGGCCGGCCCGCCACCTTTTGACCAAGTCAAACGGGTCGGCCTTTTCACAAGAATGGGCCTCTGTTGGGCCGTGCCATGTGTCGACGTATCATTGGCGCCTTCTGTCCAATGAGTTGATGACATCTGTCCCAACGATGAGCCGACATCGTTTTCTCCAGCCAATGATGATTTTACACGTGGAAAATCCCCATTGGTCGGGGCTGTTAACGGATTATCGGATCCAAAACCCGACCCGATAGCTTAACGGCGTTCCGTTACGGTGGATGCCCCGTGTCGATCACCCTTGACGAAAGCACTTCTCTGACATGCGATTTATCGTCATGGAAGTGGACACTTCCGTGATGATAATTTTGGTAATGTCATGGAACACTTCTACGACAGCACAGGTATGACTATCTTGATTCTTTCATAAAATATTCATGGATGTACATGCATGACAAAAAACGCGACCTACTGTGACAAACACGTATCATCACGGAAGTGTATTTTTCTTGTACTGCTACCATGGCGCATTCTTCATTTGGTTCATGTTATCATAGTATAGGTCATGGTGAGATTCAAACCTAATTAAAGTTTGAGCGCATATACTATGCATGCATGCATTCATGCATGAATCCCCGTCGTCGGATTGAAGTGTGGTGTAACATACATATGCATCATCAACCTAACCCTCACTGAGTGTGGGGATTTCTAGTTCAAAATCACGGTGCCACATCAAAGTTGTTCCATTGTGTACTACAAAAGACACCTGATCCATACATATGTTTGGTCCACACGCATGGAGTGGTTGTCTTCGGGGACTAGCTACTTGCGTAATTATTGGCGAGCTAGCCTATCTAGGTTCGCATGGACGACCATTGATACGTATCCAACGTATCGACTTTTTCTCACGCTTTTCCTCTTGTTTTGGACTCTAGTTTGCATGATTTGAATGAAACTAACCCCGGACTGACGCTGTTTTCAGCAGAACTACCATGGTGTTGTTTTTGTGCAGAAATAAAAGTTCTCGGAATGGAATGAAACTTTGCAAGGATTTTTATATCAATAATAAGAATTTCTGGAGACAAGACCTGCAGGAGAGGGGCACCTTGGTGGGCACAACCCACGAAGGCGTGCCCCCCTCTCCTGGCGCGCCCAGGTGGGTTGTCCCCACCTGGTGGCCCCGCAGACGATCCACCTGATACTATAAAATCACATATTTCCAAAAAAATCAAGGAGAAAGAATTATCACGATCCACGAGACGAAACCGCCGTCAAGCCCTGTTCTTCCTTGGGAGGGTAGATCTGCAGTCCGTTTGGGGCTCCGGAGAGGGGGATCTTCGTTCTTTGTCATCACCAACCCATCTCCATCGCCAATCCCGTGATTCTCCCCATCGGGAGTGAGTAATTCCTTTGTAGGCTCGCTGGTCGGTGAGGAGTTGGATGAGATTCATCATGTAATCAAGTCAGTTTTGTTAGGGCCTGATCCCTAGTATGCACTATGTTCTAAGATTGATGTTGCTATGACTTTGCTATGCTTAATGCTTGTCACTTTGGGCCCGGGTGCCATGAACTCAGATCTGAACCGTTTATGAATTCATCATTATATCCATTTTTTAGATCTGATCCTGCAAGTTATAGTCACCTACTACGGTTGTGAACCGACAGCCCCGGAGTGACAACCACAGGGCCCACTCTTGGTGATGACCGTAGTTTGAGGAGTTCATGTATTCACTATGTGTTAATGCTTTGTTCCGGTTCTCTATTAAAAGGAGGCCTTAATATCCCTTAGTTTCCAATATGGTGTTAGGGAACACAGTAATTGAAAAAAAATCCTACGATCACGCAAGATTTATCACTAGGTGATGCATAGCAACGAGAGGGGAGAGTGTTGTCTATCTACCCTCATAGACCGAAAGCGGAAGCATTATGACAACGCGGTTGATGTAGTCGTACGTCTTCACGATCCGACCGATCGTAGCACCGAAGGTACGGCACCTCCATGATCTGCACACGTTCTGCTCGGTGACGTTCCATGAACTCTAGATCCAGCTGAGGTCGAGGGAGAGTTTCGTCAGCATGAAGGCGTGGTGACGGTGATGATGAAAGTTACCGGCGCAGGGCTTAGCCTAAGCACTACGACGATATGACCGAGGTGTGTAACTGTAGAGGGGGGCACCACACATGGCTAAAAGAATTGTCAACTCGTGTGTCTTTTGGGTGCCCCCCTCCACCATATATAAAGGAGGAGAGGGGAGGCTGGCCGGCCCTCATAGGTGCGCCAAGGAGGGAGGAATCCTCCTCCTAGTAGGAGTAGGACTGCGCCCTTTCCTAGTCCTACTAGGAGAAGAATGAAGGAGGGTGAAAGAGAAGGAAGGAGGGGGCGCCGCCCCTCCCCCTAGTCCACTTCAGACTAGGCCCATGGGGGGGGGGGCGCGGCCAGCCCTTGGCAGCCCCTCTCTATCCCCCCTAGGCCCAATAAGGCCCATTACTTCTCCGTTGGTTCCGATAACCCTTCCAGCACTCCGGGTTTATCCGAAACTTCTCCGGAACACTTCCGGTGTCCGAATATATTTGACCAATATATCAATCTTTCTGTCTCGACCATTTCGAGACTCCTCGTCGTGTCCGTGATCACATCCGGGACTCCGAACAATCTTCGGTACATCATATCACATAAACTCATAATATCAATCATCATCGAACGTTAAGCGTGCGGACCCTACGGGTTCGAGAACTATGTAGCATGACTGACACACGTCTCCGGTCAATAACCAATAGCGGAACCTGGATGCTCGTATTGGTTCCTACATATTCTATGAAGGTCTTTATCGGTCAAACCGCATAACAATATCCGGTGTTCCCTTGGTCATCTGTATGTTACTTGCCCGAGATTCGATCATCGGTATCTTAATACCTAGTTCAATCTCGTAACCGACAAGTCTCTTTACCCGTTCGGTAATACTTCATCCTGCAAGTAACGCATTAGTCACAATGCTTGCAAGGCTTATAGTAATGAGTATTACCGAGAGGGCCCAGAGATACCTCTCCGAAACATGGAGTGACAAATCCTAATCTCGATCGATGCCAACCCAACAAACACCTTCAGAGACACCTTTAGAGCACCTTTATAATCACCCATTTATGCTGTGACGTTTGGTAGCACACAAAGTGTTCCTCGGTATTCGGGAGTTGCATAATCTCATAGTTTGAGGAACTTGTATAAGTCATGAAGAAAGTTGTAGCAATGAAACTGACACGATCATAATGCTAAGCTAACGAATGGTTCATGTCCATCACCTCATTCCTCTAATGATGTGATCCCGTTAATCAAATGACAACACATGTCAATGGTTAGGAAACATAACCATATTTGATTAACGAGCTATTCAAGTAGAGGCATAATAGGGACTATATGTTTTGTCTATGTATTCACACATGTACTAAGTTTCTGGTTAATACAATTCTAGCATGAATAATAAAAATTTATCATGAATTAATGAAATAAATAATAACTTTATTGTTGCCTCTGGAGCATATTTCCTTCAGTCCCCCACTTGCACTAGAGTCAATAATCTAGATTACATAGTAATGATTCTAACACCCATGTTGCTTTGGTGCTGATCATGTTTTGCTCGTGGAAGAGGCTTGGTCAATGGGTCTACAACATTCAGATCCGTGTGTAGCTTACAACTATCTGTGTCCCCCTCCAACACTTGATGACAGATGGAATTGAAGTGTCTCTTGATGTGCTTGGTTCTCTTGTAAAATCTGGATTCCTTTGCAAAGGAAATTGCACCAGTATTGTCAGCAAATATTTTCTTTGGACCCGATGCACTAGGTATGACACCTAGATCGCATATGAACTCCTTCATCCAAACTCCTTCATTCACTACTTCCGAAGCAGCAATGTACTCCGCTTCACACGTAGATCCCGCCCACGATGCTCTGCTTGGAACTACACCAACTAACAGCTCCTCTATTCAATAAAAATATGTATCCGGTTTGCGACTTAGAGTCATCCGGATCAGTGTCAAAACTTGCATCGACGTAACCATTTCTGGCAAGCTCTTTTTCACCTCCATAAATGAGAAACATATCCTTAGTCTTTTTCAGGTATTTCTGGATGTTCTTGACCGCTGTCTAGTGCTCCACTCCAGGATTACTTTGGTACCTCCCTGCTATGCTTATAGCAAGACATACATCACGTCTAGTACATAGCATTGCATACATGATAGAACCTATGGCTGAAGCATAGGGAATGACTTCCATTTTCTCTCTATCTTCTGCAGTGGTCGGGCATTGAGTCTGACTCAACTTCACACCTTGTAACACAGGCAACAACCCTTTCTTTGAATGATCCATTTTGAACTTCTTCAAAACTTTATCAAGGTATGTGCTTTGTGGAAGTCCAATTAAGCTTCTTGATCTCTTCCTATAGATCTTGATGCCCAATATGTAAGCAGCTTCTCCGAGGTATTTCATAGAACAACTCTTATTCAGGTATCCCTTTCCTCTATCCAGAAATTCTATATCATTTCCAATCAACAATATGTCATCTACATATAAGATTAGAAATGCTACAGAGCTCCCACTCACTTTCTTGTAAATACAGGCTTCTCCAAAAGTCTGTATAAAACCATATGCTTTGATCACACTATCAAAGTGTTTATTCCAACTCCGAGAGGCTTGCACCAGTCAATAAATGGATCGCTGGAGCTTGCACACTTTGTTAGCACCCTTTGGAGCGACAAAACCTCCCAGTTGCGTCATATACAACTCTTTTTCCAGAAATCCATTCAGGAATGCAGTTTTGACTTCCATTTGCCAAATTTCATAATCATCAAATGCAGCAATTGCTAACATGATTAGGACAGACTTAAGCATCCCTACGGGTGAGAAAGTCTCATCGTAGTCAACTCCTTGAACTTGTCGAAAACCTTTCGCAACAAGTTGAGCTTTGTAAACAATAACATTACTGTTTGGGTCAATCTTCTTCTTAAAGATCCATTTATTTTCTATGGCTTGTCGATCATCGGGCAAGTCCACCAAAGTCCACACTTTGTTCTCATACATGGATCCCATCTCAGATTTCATGGCCACTAGCCATTTCGCGGAATCTGGGTTCATCGTCGCTTCCTCATAGTTCGTAGGTTCATCATGGTCTAGTTACATGACTTCTAGAAAAGGATTACCGTACCACTCGAGTGCGGATCTTACTCTGGAAGACCTACGAGGTTCAGTAGTAACTTGATCTGAAGCTTCATGATCATCATCATTAGCTTCCTCACTAATTGGTGTAGGCATCACGGGAGCTGATTTCTGTGATGAACTACTTTCCAATAAGGGAGAAGGTACAACTACATCATCAAGTTCTATTTTCCTCCCACTCACTTCTTTTGAGAGAAACTCCTTCTCTAGAAAGGATCCATTTTTAGCAACAAAGATTTTGCCTTCGGATCCATGATAGAAGGTGTACCCAATAGTTTCCTTTGGGTATCATATGAAGACGCACATCTCCGATTTGGGTTCGAGCTTATCAGGTTGAAGCTTTTTCACATAAGCATCCCAGCCCCAAACTTTAAGAAATGACAACTTTGGTTTCTTGCCAAACCACAGTTCATAAGGCGTCGTTTCAACGGGTTTTAATGGTGCCCTATTTAAAGTGAATGCAGCCGTCTCTAGAGCATAACCCCAAAACGACAACGGTAAATCAGTAAGAAACATCATAGATCGCACCATATCCAATAAAGTACGGTTACGATGTTCGGACACACAATTTCGCTGTGGTGTTCCAGGTGGCGTTAATTGTGAAACTATCCCATGTTGTTTCAAATGAAGACCAAAATCGTAACTCAAATATTCTCCTCCACGATCAGATCGTTGAAACTTTATTTTCTTGATACGATGATTTTCCACTTCAGTATGAAATTCTTTGAACTTTTCAAATGTTTCAGACTTATATTTCATTAAGTAGACATAACCATATCTTCTCATATCATCTGTGAAGGTAAGAGAATAACGATACCCACCACGAGCATCAATACTCATTGGACCGCATACATCGGTATGTTTTATTTCCATCAAGTCAGTAGCTCATTCCATTGTTCCGGAAAACGGAGTTTTAGTCATCTTGCCCATAAGGCACGGTTCGCAAGCACCAAGTGATTCCAAAAGTCCATCAACATGGAGTTTCTTCAAGCGCACGGATATGACCCAAACGGCAGTGCCACAAATAAGTTGCACTACCATTATTGAAATTCAGTCTTTTGGCTTCAACACTATGAATATGTGTATTACTACTATCAAGATTCAACAAAAATAGGGGTGCATGACCAAAAAATGTATTACTCATATAAATAGAACAATCATTATTCTCTGATTAAAATGAATATCCGTCTCGCATTAAACAAGATCCAGATATAATGTTCATGCTCAACGCTGGCACCAAATAACAATTATTCATGTTTAAACTAATCTTGATGGTAGATGTAGAGGTAGCGTGCCGACCGCGATCACATCGACTTTGGAACCATTTCCCACGCGCATCGTCACCTCGTCCTTAGCCAACCTTCGCTTAATCCATAGCCCTTGTTTCAAGTTGCAAATATGAGCAACAGAACCAGTATCAAATACCCAGGCGCTACTCCGAGCATTAGTTAAGTACACATGAATAACATGTATATCAAATATACCTTTCAATTTTCCATCCTTCTTATCCGCCAAATACTTGGGGTTGTTCCACTTCGAGTGACCAGTCCCTTTGCAGTAGAAGCACTCAATCTCAGGCTTAGGTCCAGACTTGGAATTCTTCTCTTGAGCAACAACCTTTTTGCCGTTCTTCTTGAATTCCCCCTTCTTCCCTTTGCCCTTTTTCTTGAAAATAGTGGTCTTATTGACCATCAACACTTGATGCTCCTTTTTTATTTCTATCTCCGCGGCCTTTAGCATTGTGAAGAGCTCAGGAATAGTCTTGTTCATCCCTTGCATATTATAGTTCATCACGAAGCCTTTATAGCTTGGTGGCAGTGATTGAAGAACTCTTTCCATGACACAATCAACTGGAAGATCAACTCCCAGTTGAATTAAGTGATTATGGTACCCAGACATTATGTGTATGTGTTCACTAACAGAACTATTCTCCTCTATTTTGTAGCTGTAGAACTTGTTGGAGACTTCATATCTCTCAACTCGGTCAATTGCTTGAAATATTAACTTCAACTCTTGGAACATCTCATATGCTCCATGACCTTCAAAAAGTCTTTGAAGTCCCGATTCTAAGCCGTAAAGCATGGCACACTGAACTATCGAGTAGTCATGAGCTTTGCTCTGCTAGACGTTATTAATGTCATCAGTAGCATCTGCAGCAGGCCTGGCACCCAACGGTGCTTCAAGGACATAATTCTTCTATGCAGCAATGAGGATAATCCTCAAGTTATGGACCCAGTCCGTGTAGTTGCTGCCACCATCTTTCAACTTTGCTTTCTCTAGGAACGAATTAAAATTCAAAGGAACGGTAGCACGTTCCATTGATCTACAACAACACAAACATGCAAACTACTATCAGGTACTAAGTTCATGATAAATTAAAGTTCAATTAATCATATTACTCAAGAACTCCCACTTAGATGGACATCCCTCTAATCATCTAAGTGACCACGTGATCCAAAACAACTAAACCATGTCCGATCATCATGTGAGATGGAGTAGTTTTCAATGGTGAACATCACTATGTTAATCATATCTACTATATGAGTCACGCTCGACCTTTCGGTCTTAGTGTTCCGAGGCCACATCTCAATATGCTAGGCTCGTCAAGTTTAACCCGAGTATTCTGCGTGTGCAAAACTGGCTTGCACCCGTTGTATGTGAACGTAGAGCTTATCACACCCGATCATCACATGACGAACTGTAGCAACGGTGCATACTCAATGAGAACACTTGTACCTTGAAATTTAGTAAGGGATCATCTTATAATGCTACCGGTGTTCTAAGCAAAATAAAATGCATAAAGGATAAACATCACATGCAATCAAAATATGTGACATGATATGGCCATCATCATCTTGTGCTCATGATCTCCATCACTGAAGCATCGCCATGATCTCCATCGTCACCGACGCGACACCTTGATCTCAATCGTAGCATCGTTGTCATCTCGCCAACTATTGTTACTATGACTATCGCCACCGCTTAGTGATAAAGTAAAACAATTACATGGCGATTGTATTTCATACAATAAAACGACAACCATATGGCTCCTCCCAGTTGCCGATAACTTTGTTACAAAAAATGATCATCTCATACAACAATTTATATCACATCATGCCTTGACCGTATCACATCACAGCAAGCCCTGCAAAAACAAGTTAGACATCCTCTACTTTGTTGTTTTATCTTTTACGTGGCTGCTACGGGCTTCTAGCAAGAACCGTTCTTACCTACGCATCAAAACCACAACGATTTTTCGTCAAGTGTGTTGTTTTAACCTTCAACAAGGACCGGGAGTAGCCACACTCGATTCAACCAAAGTTGGAGAAACAGACACTCACCAGCCACCTATGTGCAAAGCACGTCGGTAGAACTAGTCTCGCATAAGCGTATGCGTAATGTTGGTCTTAGGCGCTTCATCCAACAGTAGCGCTGAATCAAAGTATGACATGCTGGCAAGCAGTATGACTATTATCGCCCACAACTCTTTGTGTTCTACTCGTGGATATAACATCTACGCATAAACCTGGCTTGGATGCCACTGTTAGGGAACGCAGTAATTTCAAAAACAATCGCACGATCACACAAGATCTATCACTAGGTGATGCATAGCAACGAGAGGGGAGAGTGTTTTCTACGTACCCTCGTAGACCGAAAGCAGAAGCGTTATGACAACGCGGTTGATGTAGTCGTACGTCTTCACGATCCGACCGATCCTAGCATCGAAGGTACGGCACCTCCGTGATCTGCACACGTTCTGCTCGGTGACGTCCCATGAACTCTAGATCCAATTGAGGTTGAGGGAGAGTTTCGTCAGCACGACGGCATGGTGACGGTGATGATGAAGTTACCGACGCAGGGCTTTGCCTAAGCACTACGACGATATGGCCGAGGTGTGTTACTGTGGAGGGGGCACCGCACGTGGCCAAAACAATTGTCAACGTGTGTTTCTTTGGGGTTCCCCCTCCCTCGTATATAAAGGAGGAGAGGGGCGGCCGGCCGGCCCTCATAGGCGTGCCAAGAGGGGAGGAATCCTCCTACCAGTAGTAGTACGACACCCCCCTTTCCTAGTCCTACTAGGAGAAGAAGGAAGGAGGGGGGAAAGAGAAGGAAGAATGGGGCGCCGCCCCTCCCCCTAGTCCAATTCAGACTAGGCCCATGGGGCGCGCGTGGCCAGCCCTTGGCAGCCCCCCTCTCTCCCCCTAGGTCCAATAAGGCCCATTACTTTTCCGGTGGTTCCGATAACCCTTCCGGCACTCCAGTTTTATCCGAAACTTCTGCAGAACACTTCCGGTGTCCGATTATAGTCGTCCAATATAACAATATTTATGTCTCGACCATTACGAGACTCCTCGTCATGTACGTGATCACATCCGGGAATCCGAACAATCTACGGTACATCATATCACATAAACTCATAATATCAATCACCATCGAACGTTAAGCGTACGGACCCTACGAGTTAGAGAACTATGTCTACATGACCAAGACAAATCTCCGGTCAATAACCAATAGCGGAACATGGATGCTCATATTGGTTCCTACATATTCTACGCAGATCTTTATCGGTCAAACGGCATAACAACATACGTTGTTCCCTTTGTCATCGGTATATTACTTGCCCGAGATTCGATCGTCGGTATCTTAATAACTAGTTCAATCTCGTTACCGGCAAGTATCTTTACTCTTTCCGTAATACTTCATACCGCAACTAACTCATTAGTCATAATGCGTGCAAGGATTACAGTGATGAGTATTACCGAGAGGGCCCACAGATACCTCTCCGAAACACAGAGTGACAAATCCTAATCTCGATCTATGCCAACCGACAAACACCTTCAGAGACACCTGTAGAGCACCTTTATAATCACCCATTTACGTTGTGACGTCTCGTAGCACACAAAGTGTTCCTCCAGTATTCGGGAGTTGCATAATCTCATAATCTGAGGAACTTGTATAAGTCATGAAGAAAGCAGTAGCAATGAAACTGACACGATCATAATGCTAAGCTAACGGGTGGGTCATGTCCATCACATCATTCTCCTAATGATGTGATCCTGTTAATCAAATCACAAGAAAATGTCAATGCTTAGGAAAAATAACCATCTTTGATTAACGAGCTAGTCAAGTAGAGGCATACTAGGGACTATATGTTTTGTCTATGTATTCACACATGTGCTAAGTTTCCGGTTAATACAATTCTAGCATGAATAATAAACATTTATCAAGAATTAAGGAAATAAATAATAACTTTATTGTTGCCTCTAGGGCATATTTCCTTCATATGGACCCCTCTGCCACGGGAGGGTAAGACAAAAGATGTCATGCAAGTTCTTTCAATAAAGCACGTATGACTATTTACGGAATACATGCCTACATTATATCGATGAACTGGAGCTAGTGTGGTATCGCCCGAGGTTATAACTGTCACATGATTAATATCATCCAACAAGTCACAAATCCAATGCTTACGAATTGTAACGCCCCGGATTCGATGCGCCAGGTGTCTTCCAGTTATTCGCCATCGTTGCCATGTCATTTGCTTGCGTGTTGCACTTTGCCACGTCATCATCTGCATTTCATATCATGTCAACATGTGCATCACATTTGCGTACGTGTTCGTCTCTTGCATCCGAGCATTTTCCCCGTTGTCCGTTTTGCAATCCAGCACTCCTATGTCACCCGGCGCCCCCTTTTGCCTCTTTTCGTGTGCGGATGTTAAACGTTCTCGAATGGACCGAGGTTTTTCAAGCGGCCTTGGTATAACACCGGTAGACCGCCTGTCAAGTTTCGGGTCATTTGGAGGTCGTTTGATACTCCAACGATTAACCGGGTAACCGTAAAAGCCCCTTCTCTTTGCAGCCCAACACCCCCTCAAAGTGGCCCACAACCCAGCAAACTCGCCTCCATGCTCTCGGTTGTTCGATCACGATCGTGTGGCCGAAAACCGTGCTCCATTTGGACTCTCCTAGCTCCCTCTACCTATAAATATGTGCCTCCCCCCGAAATTTTCGGGTCCAAACCCTAGCCAACCCCCCCCCCCTCCGCGCGCCGGACATGTACATCCCGCCCCCGGACATGTCCACTTCCGCCACCACGTCGCCCGGCCAATCCCGGGGCGACACGTCTCGCGCCACCCCGCAGCTGGCCGCGCCACGCCACGTGCTGCCGCCGCCGCCAGCCCAGTCTGGGCCCGAGGCCGGCCCGCCTGGTCCGATCTGGGTCGCGCCCGCCGCGGCCGCCTCCTCCGCCGCTGGGCAACCTCGCCGCCAGCCGCCGCCAGCCTCGGCGCTGCCCCGCCAGCGCCGTCTTCGGCCTTGCCCCGAGGCGCGCCGCCTTGCCGTCGCCAGCGGCTGCGCCGCTGGCCGCCGGCCTCCCAGCCCGCCGCCCGGCCTCCTCCGCCACTCGCCGAGCCTCCCTCGCGCCCTCGCCGTCCGTGAGCCCGCCGCCTCCCGCTGATCGCATGCCCCCTGCCGGTGCCTCCCCGGCCACTCCGGCCGCCGTCCCTGTCGTCTCCGGCGAAGCTCCGACCGGATCCGAGGGAGTGGGTCAGATCCACCACTCCCTCCATCCAAACGCGCGTCTCCGCCCTAGATCCCTCCGTCCCGATCCGCGTCGTCCAGTTTTCGGAGGTCTAAATTCTTCCAAGTTCCAGATTTTGCACATTTTCATGCTATGTTTGACCTGCCATAACTCTGCGCACACTGCTCCGTTTCGTGCGTGTAATACGTCAAATTGTTCGTATCAACGAGTACATCATTTTATTCCATTGCGTCATTTTTATTTGAGCTCATCTTGATGCCTGAATCATCGTTGCAAGAGTGCTATATGATGTTAATCTGCTGAAACTGTTAAACTTGATGATTTGTCATTTCTGCTATGTTTGATGTGTGCATCCTATGAGCATGAGCTCTACATGTGTTTTAAACTACATAATGCCATATTTACAGGGATGTTATCCATGTATTTTTTTGAATCCTGTAGTGAGTGCATCAAGCTTGTTAAGTAGGGTACTTGCTGTTGCTGTTTTGCATGTCTGAATCTTCTATATCATGATGCTATGTTAACCTGCTTCTACAAGTCATTATATGAATAATCTGGAGATATTCACTAAGGATGTTTTGTTATAAATGTCTTGCTGTATCCACCCATGCCCCTGTTTGCAATTATGGAGTAGTCTAGCTTGAGTCAATCGAGCTCTACTTTTGCTATAAAATGTTCCTGGCAGATTGTTTACATGTTATTCAATGTTGTCATGATTGTTGTTAGTGATCCGTGCATTCTATGAACTTTATCTTGTCATGTTTAGCTTCATAAACATGTCTTCTTACTGTTGGTTACCTTGGCATGCCATGTATTGCTCTGTGGTGAGTGGTTCAAGCTCACCAACATGCCTACTTATTGTTGTTCCTGCCATGTATGAATCTGTCATATAACTTGCCATGTTTACGTGGGTGCCATCATATCTTCTGATCCTTTTTGGCTCATGGTCAGTAAGGGACTTTTGTTATATGCTATTAGTATATTCATTTCATGCCTTTGTTTGCCATGTTAAGTTCATGTAGAATGTTGTTTGATAGCTCTAAACATTGCAACCTGATGTTATTTCCTGATAAGTCTGAAACTGTTATTAATTGCAATCTTGCCATGTGTGTTTGAGCATGTTCTAGTGATTTCTGGAGTTAGCTCAGCGTTCATGTTCTGTCATGCTGTACCTGTACATCACGTGCATGCCTTTTGTTATCATTTTAAGGTGCTGTAGCTTGTTGTTTAGGTGCTCGCAATATGCCTAGTTGCTGTTTTGGACAGCTTGTCCTTTAAACTTGTATACTGTGTATGTGTTGAACCGTTGCTCCGTTTTGAGTGTGCTCTATATGAAACTTGCTTGATTTTGCATGTAGTTTCATATTATCATGTTTCATCCTTGTTTGAGGTGTTGCTTGATGTCTGTATGCAATTTGCATCAATGCCATGTTCAACTTGTTTTGCTCATATCTTCTAGGCCGTAGCTCCGAATCTAATGAACTTTATATGTAACTTGACTAGAATTTCGTGTAGATTCTCTTGGTGCATCTTAACTTGATGTTTAACCGCTTGAACTTAAGGTTTATTCAGATCTGGACCAATTTCGAAATTTGCATATTAGGACTTACCGGAATTGTTATATGTTGTTCCCGGCCTCATTTAAACTTGCTTTGATGTGTTGCTCTTGTATGCATCATCTCTTGCCATGAGTAGCTTCATGTAGCTTTGTCATGCATCATACTTGTTGTGCATCATCCCTTGTTCATGTGTGGTGTGTTTACCATGTTGTGTGCTTTTCTCGATAATTCCTGCTTTCTATTGCGATCGTGAGGATTCGCTCGCTCACGCTTGGTTCATCTTCGTGGCGTCATCTTCTTAAGGGACTCGTTCTTCTTCCTTGCGGGACTTCAGGCAAGATGACCGTCACCTTGGATCTCACTACTATCATTGCTATGCTAGTTGCTTCGTTCTATCGCTATGCTGCTCTACCTATCTTTTGCTCCTCAAGCCTCCTAAATTGCCATGAACCTCTAACCTTTGACACCCTTCCTAGCAAACCATTGTTTGGCTATGTTACCACTTTGCTCAGCCCTCTTATAGCGTTGCTAGTTGCAGGTGAAGTTGAAGATTGCTCCATGGTGGACATGATTTTGGTTGGGATATCACAATATCTCTTATATTATTAATGCATCTATATACTTGGTAAAGGGTGGAAGGCTCGGCCTTATGCCTGGTGTTTTGTTCCACTCTTGCCGCCCTAGTTTCCGTCATATCGGTATTTTGTTCCCGGATTTTGTGTCCCTAACGCGGTTGGGTGGTTTATGGGACCCCTTGACGATTCGCTTTGAATAAGACTCCTCCAAAGAAGGCCCAACCTTGGTTTTACCATTTGCCTCACCACCACCTACTTTTCCCTTGGGAGTCGCTCTCTCGAGGGTCATCTTTATTTAGCCCCCCCGGACCAGTGCTTCTCTAAGTGCTGGTTCGAACCGAGCTGCCTGCAGGGCCACCTTGAGGCAACCTGAGGGCTGGTTTTACTCGTAGCTAGTCTCATCCGGTGTTGCCCTGAGAACGAGATATGTGCAGCTCCTATCGGGATTGTCAAGATCAGCGGTCTTGCTGGTCTTGTTTTATTGTTGTCGAAATGTCTTGTAGCCGGGATTCAGAGATCGATCGGGTCCTCCCGGGAGAAGGAATATCCTTCGTTGATCGCGAGAGCTTATCATGGGCTAAGTTGGGACACCTCGCAGGGTTTGAACTTTCGAAAGCCGTGCCCGCGGTTATGTGGCAGATGGGAATTTGTTAATATCCGGTTGTAGTAAACTTTAAGTAAACTCTTCTAAAATACAACAACCGTGTGTGTAACCGTGAGTGTCTCTTTTCGGGGTTAATCGAGAGGAGAACACGGTTTCTGGGTTATGTTTGACGTAAGTAGGAGTTCAGGATCACTTCCTGATCATTGCTAGCTTCACGACCGTTCCGCTTGCTCTCTTCTCACTCTTATTTGCGTTAGTTAGCCACCATATATGCTTAGTCGTTGCTGCAACCTCACCACTTTACCCCTTCCTTTCCCTTTAAGCTTTGCTAGTCTTGATACCGATGGTAATGGGATTGCTGAGTCCTCGTGGCTCACAGATTACTACAACAATAGTTGCAAGTACAGGTTATGCGATGATCATGACGCGATAGCGATGTTTGCTTGTTTTGGAGTTCTCCTTCTGCTTCTTATTCGATCAGGGGATAGGTTCCAGGTCAGCAGCCTGGGCTAGCAGGGTGGATATTGTTTGAGTTTCTGTTTATGATTCATCCGTAGTCGGATGTTGATCTTGTATGTTGTATTGTTGTATTCATGCGACATTGTATGTAATGTACGTATCCCCACTGTTATGTAATGTTGATGTAATGATATCCACCTTGCAAAAGAGTAGCAATATGCAGTTCTATCCTTGGTGGGACCTTCGAGTCTCTTTAGGATAGTATCGCATATTGGGCGTGACACGAATTAATAATATATTGTTTCTTCTCAGTTACTACTGTTGCTACTGCTATCATTACCGCTACAATATCACTGATATCATTGTTACTGCTACCATTGCTGTTGTCACTACTATCAAAACTATCAAACTACTTTGCTAGTGATCACTTTGTTGCAGATAATTAATCTCCAGGTGTGGTTGAATTGACAACTCAGTTGCTAATACCTTCAAATATTCTTTGGCTCCCCTTGTGTTGAATCTACAAATTTGGGTTAAACACTTACCCTCGAAACTGTTGTGATCCCCTTTTTCTAGCGCCATTGTCGGGGACCATAGCTATATTGGTTGAGTCACTTGGGATTTTTATCAATTTATCACTATGAAGAATCTGAAGGATGCTAAGACTAAGATATTTCCCTCAAAGACGAGGGGAGGTAAGGAACTGCCATCCAGTTCTGCTTTAGATTCACCTTCTGTTATGAGTAAACTTGCAATACCACCACATGCTATTAATTCTGATATGTCGCAAGTTATTGATGATGCTACTTCTACTATGAATGATGCTTATGATGATGCTAGTACCATGCTCGATAATGATGACGTGCCACTTACTAGAAATATTCTTGCTTGTAAGGATAGAGATAATCTAGAGAAATTATTACACAAGTATAAAGAAAAATCTATGAATGCTAGAATGAAATGTGATCCTAAGTTTGCTACTTCACCTATTGCTATTGCTGATAAGGATTATGAATTCTCTGTTGACCCAAAGTTAATTACTTTGGTTGAATATGATCCTTTCCATGGTTATGAAACTGAAACTGTTGTGGCACATCTAACTAAGTTGAATGATACAGCCACCCTTTTTACTCATGATGAGAAAACTCGATATTACTTTATTCTCAAATTATTTCCTTTATCATTAAAGGGTGATGCTTAAGCTTGGTACAATACTCTTGCTCTTGGTTGTGTGTGTAGTCCCCAGGATATGATTTACTACTTCTCTAAAAAATATTTTCCTGCTCATAAGAAATAAGTTGCATTACAAGAAATATTTAACTTTGTCCAAACTAAAGAAGAGAGTCTCCCACAAGCTTGGGGGAGGCTTTGCCAGTTACTTAATGCTTTACCTGATCATCCTCTTAAGAAAAATGAAATACATGATATCTTCTATAATGGACTAATCGATGCTTCTAGGGACTTCCTAGATAGTTGTGCTGGTTGTGTTTTCAGGGAACGAACTATTGCTCAAGCTGAAGAATTATTGAATAACATATTGAAAAATTATGATGATTGGACTATTCCTGAACCACCGCCTAAACCCACTCCGAAGAAGAGGGGTATATTATATCTCAGTCCTGAAGATATGCAAGAGGCAAAGAAATCTATGAAGGAAAAAGGTGTTAAGGCCGAAGATGTTAAAAATTTACCACCTATCGAAGAAATACATAGGCTTGAAGCACCACCACCACCCAAGGTGGCAGAGGTAAAATCTTTAATGAAATTCAATGATAGTGATGATCCTTATAATAAACATCCTAGTCAATGCATTTATGAGTTTGACAATTACATTAGAAAACAAGATCACTTCAATGCAAATGTTATGAAACAATTGAAATATAATTCTGATATGATTGCTCGCTTGAGTGACTTGTTAGTTAGAATCTCCAATGATGATATAGGTGTTCGAAAACATGCTTATGTGGTTCAAACCCAGTTAGAACAAGTTGCTAAATCACAAAGAGAATTACTTGATGAAATGAATCATAATATACATGACTTTGTTGTTAGACTTGCAACTAGAGGAGGTAAAATGACTTAGGAACCACTTTATCCCGAGGGACACCCAAAAAGAATTGAACAAGATTCGCAAATAAATAACACTAGTGCACCTAGTCCTTCTAAAAAGAAAAAGAAAAAGAAAAATGATAGGACTTTGCATGCTTCTAGTGAACCTGAAATAGACAAACCTCCTGATAATGAAATTGAAACTTCTATCTCTGATGCTGAAACTCAATCTGGTAATGAACATCTACCCAGTGATAATGAAAAAGATAATGATGAGGTTCATGAAGACATTCAAACAAACAATGGTAATGAACCATAAAATGATGTTGAGATAGAACCACCTGTTGATCTTGATAACCCACAACCTAAGAATAAAAGATATGATAAAAGAGACTTCATTGCTAGAAAACACGGTAAAGAAAGAGAACCGTGGGTTCAAAAACATATGCCTTTTCCACCCAAGTCAACTAAAAAGAATGATGATGGAGAGTTTGAACGCTTTGCTGAAATGCTGAGGCCAGTCTTTCTGCGTACTCGCTTGACTGATATCCTTAAAATGCCTCCTTATGCAAAGTATATGAAAGATATCATCACAAATAAGAGAAAACTATCGGAAGCTGAAATCTCCACTATGTTTGCTAACTATACTTTTAAAGATGGAGTACCTAAAAAACTTGGAGATCCCGGAATACCAACTATACCTTGCTCCATTAAAAGAAACTATGTGAAAACTGCTTTGTGTGACATAGGAGCTGGTGTTAGTGTTATGCCTTTCTCTTTATACAAAAGACTTGACTTGAATAAACTCACACCTACTGAAATATCTTTGCAAATGACTGACAAATCAACTGCCATACCTATCGGTATCTGTGAGGATGTGCCCGTTGTTGTTGCTAATGTTACTATTTTGACTGACTTTGTAATATTTGAGATGCCCGAGGACGACAACATATCGATTATCCTTGGTAGATCCTTCTTGAATACTTCAGGGGCTGTTATTGATTGCAATAAAAGTAAGATCACCTTTCATATTAATGGTAATGAGCATACGGTGCACTTTCCGAAGAAACAATTCCAAGTGAATTGTATTAATGTTATTGAAAAATCAGCGACAATCACTATTGGAAGTTTTCAAATACCTCTACCTACTGTCAAAAAGAAATATGAAATGCTTATTGTTGGGGAAATGCATATCCCCATTGAGGTAACTTAGTGATTTACGAAAGTTCTTTGGTTTCATGCTAATCAAAAGTGGTTGTTAATAAGACCTGATCAACCTTATTAAGGAATCATTTTTGAACGATATGAAGTTGATGAATTTAATAAGCACTACCTTCTGTCCCTACTTTTTGTGTCCTATTTTTATTAGTTAAATAAAATAAAATGCCATGTTTTGTCAGTTTTCTGAAATTCCCGTGCAATAAAAAATGACCCAAAAATAAAAGTTTTCGGAATGCTCTGAAACCTGATACAATATTTTATGAATATTTATGAATTTTTGGTGCAAATAATACCAGATGGAGGTGCACCAGGTGGGCACAACCCACCTGGGCGCACCAGGACCCCCAGGCGCCCCCTGGTGGGTTGTGGTCGCCACGTGGGCCCCCTCACTTATCTCTTTAGCCCACATTGTCACTTACCTCCAGAAAAAAATCCCCACTGCTCTCTCTCCTTTGTTCTTGAGCTCAAACCCGCGGATTTCGATCTCTTAGCTCGAAGCTCCGTTTCCGAAACTATTTCGGGGGATTGTTGCTTGGTATGTGACTCCACCATTTGTCCAATTAGTTTTTGTTTTAGTGGTCTATACTTTGAATAATTATCTACTCTTGGTGCTGTTGTAGATGAGCTTCCATGTTGAATTCTTAGTGTTCTAAGTAGTTTGAAAGCTTGCTATGGCCTCTATGTATCCCTAGGAGTAGTTGCTATCAATCTTGTGAAGTTTTGTTGACAAATTTTTGTCACCTCAAAATTTTTTTTTTCAGAAAATTGTACGCGAACATGAATATCTTCAGGAAGTTTGGCTCGAAGAAGAACTCCAAGGGTGTTATTGGGGAATCTTCTGACAGTTATCTCCACCCTTGGAGGTTGGCGGAATTACGGCCGTGCGAATGGACGCACACCTAGTTCCTACAAGAGGCTGGAATTTTTGAGGAGTTCATGCAATATATTGCTAATGTCAGGCCTACCGACTTCATTACAGATGAGTGTGATCAGTAGCAAATCCTTACAAACATCTTTGTTCAAAGTTGTACTTTCATGCCTAGGAATAATCCTCCTGAAGTGAGCTTTGATTTATATGCTGAAAACCATCAGATACCACTTTATGAATTTTGTAACATATGCATGATCCCTTCTGATGGGAGCTTGACTGAGCCTAGGCCGGCCGAGTTTGAGGCCTTTTATCGCACTTTGACGGTGGGTGATGAGACAGGAGTGTCAGCCATCACTGCTGCTGGCTTACATTTTCCTGTTGTTTGTTACTTTGCACTTTTCATTGCAAAATGCTTTATTGCTAGGGAGAAGGTGGGTGCACTTAGTTCACCAGACCTTGTTGTTTTACGTCGTGCACTTGAAGGCGACAACACGCGTAGCTTCGGAGCTATCGTGGCTCGTCGCCTGCATCTTAATAAATCTCAGGGAAAAATACATGGTGGAATTTATGCTACTCGTTTGGTGGCTCACTTCGAGGTGGAGATACGCCCTGATGATTACCCTCTGACTAAGGTTTACCTAGACCGTGCAACCATGGAGCACCAGCACTTTCTTGCACATGATCGTCCTGACATCGCCATTCGTTACAACTTGGTCTATAGCGTTAAAAGTTGTGATGTTATTCCTTTGCCTGCGCCTGCTTTGTTTGATTTTGCTGCCAGGGGCGGATACTGGATTATGCCTGCGGATATCATCGCCTACTAGAACACTCACGCTGCTGCAGAGGCTGCAGAGGAGCCTCAGCAGTGGGATGAGTGGATGCCCGCTCCTCAGCACCCTTACTACCCACCAGGGTACAGATCGATAACCAACTTAGGCCAAGAGCCTAAGCTTGGGGTAGTACGTGTTTCTCACCGACATTATATTCGTGTCTACTTATCATTCTATTTGTCAGTGCTCACATTTTTTCATTGTATTATCCATGCTTAGATTTATTTTCCTGCTTTCTTCTTGTGTGTTTGAAAAACTTTAGAAAAAAAATAGTTGTAGCAATTTACTTTCTATGCATGCTTAGTAGTAGTATTAAAAATAATACCCGAAAAGATTTCCTTGTTCTTCTTTTGTTGTTGGGAGCTTTCCCGTGTAAATAGTTTTTCCTCGTTTTTGCTTTCCCCTTTTATTTGTCGGTTCTAGAAAACCAAAAACTCCAAAAATGTTTCAGTGTGTTTCTCTGAACTTATTTTCTTTTTATTTGAGTCTTACCGAGGAGAAGACCACGATGTTGAATGGCTCTCATATGAATAATTGTTGAACTATAAAGAGCACATTTTACCCTGTCTTCTCCTGTTGGATAAAATGTTTGTAGATTCCAGCTTAGTCCACGACATTCTTGCACTATTATTATTTTCTTATCATTCGGTCGTTCAAGTGGAAGGCAATAATGACGACATCCGATGAACTGGCCGTGGATGGGAGAAAATCTTATATTTACTAATTGGAAGCACCATACGAGGCTCCACGTTAATCCTAGAAATTAGAAAGTTACATCTATCGGATTGACTTAATGACCGGTCTACAGCCGTTGGATGATTTCTGATCCGCTTCTTCCAGCTAGGTGGCTTACGGGAGATGGACTCTTCCACATCAACAGAATTAATTTGGACACTATATTTATATTTGAAAGGTCAAGATCAACTAGGCCGGCCCTGACATACCTTTGAATAGAAAAAACAACACGTACATATAATGGATAAACCCCACATGCATGGAAAAGGGTCCTGGATGCCCACGTTCTTCTCCCGTTCAATAAAAAATCAATTTGACTTTTCCCCTCATAAAAAAACATATGCTATAGAAAAAGATAAAAGCCCTTAGGCCCCACGTTTTGAAAAGTGTCCATATAATACCATGAAAATAAAAAAGGCAGGTACGTGTTCCCTTGAAAAAAGTATTAAAGTTGCATACAAATAAATGCTCCTCAAAGTATCACGTTTAGAAAGAAAAAAAATACTATGCCCCCATGATTTTCACCCATGTGCATGTTTTTTTATTCCTTCTGTAATTAGAGAAACCCACCCAAGATAAAGTAAATGAAACACGAAAAATAGAACTGACCCTATCTCGGATGGTTAGGTTTTTGTGGTGGAACCCAATCTACAAGGTACAAGTTTTAGACTTGACGCTGGTCCCGACATTTTCCTAGATTTATTTCAAGCTTTCTGGTGATATTCATTCAGTGGAATAAAAGGTTCCTGTTGACTACAGAGACATGTATGGTGACTTCTTCAGTCTCAAGATGATGCGTCGTCTCAGTCTAGAGGGTGCTCATAAGTTGTAAGGTGTGCATGCATGTGTTCATAGGGATTGGTGTATGTGCATATGTATGAGCGTGCACGTCTGTACTATGTTAAAAAACATAATTAATTAGAAATCTATTCTAAATTTTAATGATGTGTGTCTACACACACACACACACCAAATGTACAAAAAATATTAAACCCATATGCACCAAAATGAGGCTTAGATGCCCACGTTCAAGTCTTGATGAAAACAAAACGCATTTGCCTTCTCCATTCATAAACAAAAGAGAAGATATGTTATAAAATAAAAGGATAGACACAAATGAAAAGTCCTTAGGCCACACGCTAGAAAAAGAGTCCACATCCCAAATACCATGAAAATTAAACCACGTGGGAGTTTCCTTTGGAAAAAAATAGAACACATACAAATAAATGCTCCCCAACGCCTCATGTAAGAAAAAATAATCTATGCCTTAATGGTTTTTAGCCACGTGTATGTTCCTATGAGAAATATGAAATTAAAAAGACATGTACAAATAAATGATCCAGTGTATGAAAAGAAAACTGCCCAAGATAAAATAAATCAAACACGATTTTTTTTCTCCCTAAAAGGTTCCAAATTTTAGTTGTGTAATAACTTTTATAAGCCTTGACCTGGTATTTGTACCAATTACAGAAAGACTCCGCCATAGCACAACAAACTACGCAATCATATAGAAATTAATTTCGATATAAGATGACAATTGTAAGCTTATGTTAAACCTACATACTTATACGCTTTAGGTTACAATGAACAAATGATTCATAACTACCACATTAATATAGTCACAAGATCATAAATTCTCAATTTTTCCTCACACTACAAAGAGTAAAGGGCATGACCATGGTAAGAGAGGAATGTATTCTTTGGAGCTCTTAATAGGAAAAGGCATTTTTAAATGATAATGAGCATTTTTTTATTCAAATCTGTAAGCAAAACTTTTATGTTCTTAATGTAATTATGAGAATAAAGAAATTGGCTTTACATAAAAGTATACATCTTCTGTGTGCATAATGCTGATCCAAGGGTGGACATTAAGTTTGTTATTTTCACAAAAAGGTCAATTGATACAAACATATTAGAATGCCTCTACACTTCTCTTCACCTGTTATAGGACAAAGACGCCCACTTACTTATTGAACAAAAATATGTAAAAAGAAGGAATTAGACAACATTGTTAAGGCAGAGCAATTTCTAGCCGTGCAGCGGCACGGGTTGACGACTAGTGGTATGAACTCGACTTGCTCTATTTTTGTAAATATGCTTAACCTAGTATCCATGATTCAGCCCATTATGATTAAACATGTTTGCAGTGACAATTAGAGATTATAGTTTCTCATGCCATGCATAAGTAGCTGGGAGTTGATAATGATTTATCTTGGATATCAACATAGCATTAAAATGATTTTGATGTAGTATGATGATATGGTATCCTCCTCTGAATGTTCGAGTGGCTTGACTTGGCACGTGTTCATGCATGTAGTTGAATCAAAACCAACATAGCATCTATGATATTTATGTTGATGGTGTTCATATCCTACTCATGCTAGCGTCCAATGTTACTTATGCATAATAAATGGTTATGATCGTTGTTGCTCTCTAGCTGGCCGCTTCTCAATCTTAATTGCTAGCCTTCGCCTGTACTAAGTGGGAACTCTGCTTGTACATCAAAAACCTCGAACCCAAAGTTATTCCATATGAGTCCACCATACCTACCTATATGCGGTATTACCCAACTGTCCTAAGTAAATTGACATGTGCCACCTCTAAAAACTTCTAAAAATTATCCTTTTTTGTGTGTCTGGATCGTTCGTGGAACGACAGGAGGTGGTCGGTATCTTCCATGCCAAGCGGGTTATTCTCAGGTCGAGTGTTTATTCACTCGCCATCGCACGACAAAATGGGTGGTAATAGGGATGCCTAGTCCCGAACTGCAAACATGAAAAAGAGTTCATCTCTGAAATAATCAAACAAAAACTCCAATGGAGTCAAAACCTTTACATTTCCGATTGGGAACCACCACTAGCCACTACAAAAAAAAGACACATCCGTGACATTTTGGGCCGAACGAAATTTTTTTCTGTCATACATATGACATTTCTACGACGATAATTGTGACAAAACCCGGTATCAACCTAGATGTGGTGGGCTCCTACTTCTATGACAAAAAATCATGACAGAAAAATGGGATTTTCATCCTGGGCAGGCCGGAGACGCAGCTGCATGACATTCTTTGGGCCGTCCATGAAGGAAAAAACCGTGGTAGAAGCGAGGGGGAGGAAAATTCGGGGAGTTGCCGGTTACGGTGGGAGGTCGGGGGCCGAGCGATGCGTGTTTCTCTCGTAGACACGACGCTGCAGCGTGTGTGAGGCGTTGGCTCTAACTGAACCCGAGCGAGGCGTTGGGCTCTAACTGAACCCGAGCGATTGCACTGCAGGCTACGCGTTACTGAACCCAAGCGATCGATCGATGGCTGTTAACTGAACCCGATGGAGCGATTCCTTCGCTACTGCTGCTAACTGAAGCCGATCGATTGGATGAACAGTGAGCGTTGCGGGGGAGGGGGGGGTTGGATGAACAGTGAGCGGTGGCGTTGCCTCTGGATGAACAGGACCCCGTGGTGTGGAGGGCTGGATGAACAGTAGACGGTGGAGGGGTGGCCGTGGAGGGGTGGTTGAATAGGACCCCGTGGTGTGGAGGGCTGGATGAACAGTAGACGGTGGAGGGCTGGATGAACAGTAGACGGTGGAGGGGTGGTTGAACAGTAGCCGGTGGAGTAGCGCGCGGTGGAGGCTGGATGAACAGGAGCCCGTGGAGGCTGGAGGAGGTCGACGGTACCCCGTGGAGGCTGGAGGAGGTCGACGGTGGAGATGAAAAGTATCCGTTGAGTCCCGTTTTGCGGTACGCCACACCCCTCCAGGGATCAACAGGATCCCCGTTTCGACCGTAGGAGGTCCGTTTCCTCCGTTTTGCGGTACGCCACACCCCTCCCGATCAACAGGACCCCCGTTTCGACGTAGGAGGTCTGTTTCCCCCGTTTTGCGGTACACCACACACCTCCCGATCAACAGGACCCCGTTCCGAACGTGGCCGGTCGAACACAAGGCCCTTTCCTCTATTCTGTGGTACGCCAGGCCTCGTTTCCATCGCCTATTCCATCCAAGCCGGTTGGCTCCCACGCGTTCCGTTGCCTCCCGATGAACACGACGGATTAGGTTGCCTCCCCATGAACACGACGCATTCCGTTGCCTCCCCATGAACACGACTACGACTCTGTTTCTCTGTTCCGACCAAGCCATGTACGTATGCGCGAGTAGGCGTTCGAGACCCTGCCCGTATGTACGTACGTGGCCGTATTTTCTTTCTTGCACCCTTGCCGCTGTTTGTATGTGTACATGCTACGTGCGCGCCTCTACTACGACACGTGCGCGCCTCTACATCGACCAGTATGTACGTAAACGTTCGCGACCAGAATGACAAAGCTACGTACGCTTCGACCAGGTGTGTCCCGACTGTCAGGCACTTCCTTGCCTGCGATGATGTAGCTGGTGGGTCCCAGCAGTCAGGGGGGCGTATCATTTTTTTTGCCCGGACGCACTTACTTGCGTGCGAAGATGTAGCTGGTGGGTCCCAGGAATCAGGGGGGCGAATAGTTTTTTTCTCGGACGCACTTCCTTGCTTGCGAAGGTGTCGCTGGTGGGTCCCAGCAGTCAGGGGGGCGAATCATTTTGTTTTTTTGTCCGGACGCACTTCCTTGCGTGCAAAGATGTAGCTGGAATCATTATTTTCCGCGTAATAAGGAGGCACTTCCTTGCTGCGGCCGTGGACCCAGCTGTCAGCCTCTCCACGTACAGTCCACGTCCGATGGAAGTCATTCCTTGACCATGTTGACCACGCCGCGCCAAGAGCACCAGGGCGGTGGACGACGGCGAGGCCTAGGAAGGGGACGACGGGGAGCCGGGGAAGACGCGGCAGTGGAAGCCCGCGCGGAGAGGAGTACGAGGGTTCACTGGTTCGGCTGCGGTGTGAGGCTGCCGTCGCCGCAGGGCCTGTCCAGCGGTGGGAATAGTAGGGGGCGGCGAGGCGTCCGCGGCAGCACATCCGGCCACGGGAGGCAGGAGCATGCGGCACGACCGGCGCTGCTTTGGGCGGCTGGAGCAAGTAGACCAGAGGTTGAAGAAGCACTACAGCCGTTGGATGGACGTCGTATGGTTACTAGAGCTAGAATCGTTCATATTGACCAAAGTTGACAAAGGCCCCCGTCCCAGTCAACTTAGTAGGCCCACAAGCTAGCAAGGGGAGTATTCATTTTTTTGTGCGTAATAAGGAGGCACTTCCGGTGCGTCCGAGCTGACAGCGCAGGGAACGTTTTTTCACGAAATAAGCTGGCCCGTCCGGTGGGTCCCAGTAGTTAGGTGGAAAACGTTTTTTCCGCGAAATAAGGTGGCCCGTCCGGTGGGTCCCTGCTGTCAGGTGGAGGAATAATTATTTTGCACGTAATAAGGAGGCACTTCCTTGCAGCCGCCTGGACCCAAATTGTCAGCCTCCACGACAAGATACTCTTCCGATGGAAGTGGGTCGTTGACCACGTTGACCACGCCGCGCCGAGAGCACCAGGGCGGTGGTATGGACGACGGCGAGGCCTAGGAATGGGACGACGCGGAGCCAGGGAAGACGCAGCAGAGGTAGCCCGTGCGGAGAGGAGTACGAGGGTTCACTGGTTTGGCTGCATCGTGAGGCTGCCGTCGCCGCAGAATAACAGGGGGTGTGGGTGAGTAGAGGGATACCCTGGGCCAGCGGTGGGAGTAGTAGGGGGCGGTGAGGCCTCCGCGGCATCACAGCCGGCCACGAGAGGCAGGAGCACGTGGCACGACCAGCGCTGCTTTGGGCGGCTGGAGCAAGAAGACCAGAGGTTGAAGAAGCACTATGGCCGTTGGATGGACATCGTACGGTCACTAGAGCTAGAATCGTTCATATTGACTAATTTGACAAAGCCCTCCGTCCCCGTCAACTTAGTTGACCCACAAGTCATCCTCCCACTATGGTGGGTCCCATCTAGCAGGGTGAGTATTCATTTTTTTTGTGCGTAATAAGGAGGCACTTCCTTGCGTGCGAAGGTATAGCTGGTGGGTCCGACATGTTAGCGGGGGGAACGTTTTTTCGCGAAATACAGAGGCCCTTCCGGTGGGTCCCAGCTGTCAGGTGGAGGAATCATTATTTTGCACGTACAGTCCACGGCCGATGGATGTCGTTCGTTGACCATGTTGCCCAGGCCGCGCCGAGAGCACCATCGCGGTGGACGACGGCGAGGCCTACGAAGGGAACGACACGGAGCCGAGGAAGACTCGGCAATGGTTGCCCACGCGGTGGGGAGTACGAGGTTTATCGGGTCCGCTGCCGCCGCCGGAAAATAACAGGAGGTGTGGGTGAGTAGAGGAATGGCCTGGCCAGCAATGAAGTAGGGTGGGCAAGGCGGCTGTGGCGGCAAAGATAGCCGACCACGGAGGCGGGAGCAGGCAGTCCCACCAGAGCTGGTTTGGGCGGCTGGAGCAAGAAGATCAGATATTGAAGAAGCAGCACGGCCGTTGGATTAACATCCAACAGTCACTGCTGCTAGAATCATTTGTGGACTAAGTTGACAAAGCCAAAGTACACGTCAACCTAGTGGACCCAGAAGTCAGCCCCCAAATCTGTCCCAAACAGCATACAACCCGAAATTTCTAGCCAGATTCAAATTAATTTTAAATTTAAATATACCTGAATTTAAATTCAATGAAATTTTACCTGCACAAAAACAATGAAATTTAAAATATCAAAATCCGAAAGAAAACAGTATTTGGGAACTAATTGCCTGTTTGCTGTATTTTTTCATTTTACAGCCCATTTCTTATTACTTATAGCCCATTTTCTGGGCAAAATGCATCCCTCCTCGTCTTGAAAGATTTCCGGCCCAGCAGGGCGTAGAAAAGCAAGTAGGCCTATGTTGGTTATTCTGCAAAAAACAAAATAGTTGGCTAGCCATTTTTCAGAAAGGAAAAAAACAAACTGGGCTGGTCATGTGCTAAACATATGAAATAAAAGCCTGGGCTAGACGGGCCACGGGTCCCGCACAACCCAGTTGATACCCTTCTCCGTCCTGAAAAAACAAAATTACTGCGCGCGCTGCTGGGTCCCTACTGTCATCCTCACCATGTACAGTCATATCCTTATTCCTCTCGGTTGTTGACCATGTTGACAACACCGGAGTCTGGCGCCGCGGCGAGCGAACCAAGGCGGAGGATGATGGTGAGGCATCAGACGGGAACGAACATGAGCCGGGGAAGATCAGAGCCAGCCGTGGGAGGCGGGAGCAGGCGGTCCCGCCGGCGCAGGTTTGGCTTTGGCGGCTCAAGGAAGAAGAGACTGAAGAAACACGACAGATGTTGAATGTCAATCGAACGGTCAAGTTTGGCTCAATCGTATTTTGACTAAGCGGACACCAAGTAGCATACTTTTTTATATATAGGAAGAAAACTACGAGGAAAATGTGTTCGTCTGCCGTCCTCCTCACAAGGAACGTTCGCCACATAAGTGACTAGCACCCTTGGTTTTCAACAAAGAGGTCTTGGGTTCGAGACCGAGGAACTCTCAATTTTGTTATCCTTCCTTCCTTGCAAAAAAAGGGAAAGAAAATCAAAGACTTGGGAAGGCGTACAGAACAAGCTAGTGTACCAGTAAAGAGACGTTGCCGAGTTTTAGAAAAAAGAAAGACGTGTTCTCGTGGTCGGTTCGAATCCAAACCTAGACTATGACTATATATGGTGCTATGCTACTGCAAGTAATGAAACTAACATATCCAATGTTCGCTTCTCCTATTCTTTACTTACTCGCTTAGCATCGAAGCTCGCCGCAGCAACCATGTCCGCTGGCTGCTCGTCCACTCGCTTCTTCAAAGCAGTAACAACCAGATATGCGCCAAGTCGCCACCCGTACCATCGCCTGTAGGTTTCATCACACCCCTGCCGGCACACGCACCGCAGCTGATTGCTCATCGCAACCCGCTGCCGTTGGTGTGGTGCCACTGCTGCAAATCACGCAGAGTCATCCATCGCGTCTCAACCACAATCCGCAACCCTGTCCGAGTCTTCTACAAATGCCCGACTCATGGGGTGATAATATGTTGAAGTGTTGTTCTGCTGCTTTCAGTTGCTGATTTTTTTAATAGTTTGGTTGATGATCTTCCAATTTGATTCGTGCAGAAAAGGGAAGATTCGTGTGATTTGTATTTCTGGGAAGTTGCTGATGTGGGGAAATGCATCTACAATGAATATTTGGTTAGCAGAGGAATCCCAATACCAGCAGGTTGGGGTGTTGGACAAGTAACTGAAGGAACAACAGAAGAGGAAGATGCAGAGCAGAAGGTTAAATATGCAGTTCCTCTGATCATGGCCAAGCAACAGCTGCTGAACGACCTTGACAGCAATGAGGAGATGAAGGAGCTTGTGAAGATAATGGGAAAATCGATGGGCTCTGTAGGATGATTGTCTCTTTATTTGCAGTGTATGTAGCACTCGTGATGTATTCAGTGGCTACGACATGAGGACTTTGATGAAACTAGTAATAACTGAAACCTATGTACCAGGTTGGGCGTAGTGTTGTGAACATCTAATGATTTCTATTAACGGAAATCAGGGGGTATCCCCTTTTGCTCATATAAATAAATAAATAGCAGAGGCCCTGTCGGGTCAACTTTGTTCTCATTCGAAGACGTCGAGCAAATTGCAGTCCAACAGCAAACTTTGTCATCAAATTGAAGTTTCACAGCCAAATATGAGTACAACTAAACAACAATGTCATCATGTTTTAGTTGTCATAAAATCACCAAACACAAATCAGCATACATAACAAGTGATGTTCTCAAAGCAAAATACTAAACAACATGTTCATCAGGTTTCAGTTGTCATAGCAAACACAATTTCACATAGTAGATAAAAACGCCTTTTGACAGCAAATCTGACAAAAGCAATGTAATCATCATCCGCAGCAGCAGCGCCAACATCTTCGCCATGTGTATCATCTGAATCGTAATTCCCGTGGTGGCATCTTCTTCTTCGCCCTCAACGCCATCGAACGCTGGCTTCTTCTTGATCAACTCTTGTATGTCCACAAGACGATAGGCAATCTTTTTCGCCAGGCCATTGACGTGATGGTTCTCAAAGATATTAGGAACATCTATGTTATCTTGTACATCGTGAGCAGTAAGCATCATCTTGTTGTGCAACTTCATTAAACGAATTCCTCCGCTCAAACCTTTGCAATACTCTCCACCATCGCTACGTGCAAATGTGTCTTCCAAGAAAAATATCTGTGGTGCTTGATTTGCCAAAATAAAAGGCTAGTTGGTCTGGTACGCCGCCTTGACATTGATGGATTTGAAATAATCATCAGCTCTGGGTTTTGCGATCCTGGAAAACAGGTTATACCAACGATAGCACAACAGAACCACACACCGATGATCCTCGAAACTGGAGATATACTGCAACTAAACAATGTCTGTTATATTAGCATACATTTCAGTTATCTCTTTGCCATACGTATTCGTGCTCATGATGGCACTGTTTTGTGTCTTCCTGCCTTTGTCTCGTGCAAGGGTGTTGTAGCGCACATCTCCAACAACACAAGATTCATAATGTCTTACCCGAGTATCAGGACCCATTGCTAGTGAGTAAAGGGCATCATCAACTGCCTTCCCATCCTCCCGCATCTTCTTAACCTATTGTTAGAAAATAGACAAGCTGATCATCTTATGTACTCCAAAGCTTACATGGTTCTTGAACCATTTCGCAAGTCCTGCCATAACCAGTTTGTCAATGTTTCTTGGATTTTGCGGCAGTAACTCCTCTTTGTAGATGCTGCACAACATAGTGATTGCGTCAAACATCTAAATACGTAAGAATGTGCTGCAAGTTTAGTAGATTACGATGTATAAGCTGCAGTACTGCACTTACTTGATATAAGGTAGTATCTCGTGATGCTTATTCAACACATACCAAACCATTTTGTCCAAATCTTTAGGTTTGTCCTCTTGTCGACTCTTCCCTGTTACTCGAACAGAATAATCGAAAACATTGAGCCCGGAATTGTCTTGACCCACCTCTTTGCTAAGCTGATCAGCTGTTTCAATGTATTTTGAGCAGAATGTCAACGCTTCTGTAGCAATGTAGGCCTCTGCAATGGAACCCTTGGGTCTAGCTCTGTTCCTAACATAGCCCTTGAAAGTGCCTAGCCGCCTTTCAATAGGGTACATCCAACCATAATGTACTAGACCTCTAAGTAGTGCCTCATCAGGTAGATGAATAGCCAAATGCACCATCACATCAAAGGAGGCTGGAGGATATATCTTCTCAAGGTCGCATAGGATAGTTGGTATCTTGTCTCTAAGACGCTCCAGAGTTCCCCGAAGAACTGTCCCAACTCTGCAACTGCTCTTTATAAGTCAGGGCGGCCCAAACCTCTAAGGATAACAGGTAAAACCCTTTGAAGTAGGACGTGGCAGTCATGAGTTTTCAACCCTTGTACCTTGTTTCAATCTGCACTGACTCTCCTTTCAGAATTGGAAGCAAATCCATGTGGGAATCTCACACGTGACAAGACCTCGCAAAATTCTTTTCTTTTTACCTTGTCCAAGACGTACACAGCTGGTGCCATACCCCGTGGTTTACCTTCATCTTGCACCTGCAAATCCTTTCTCATACCCAGGTGTGTCAAATCGATCCTAGATTTTAAGGTATCTTTCGTCTTGCCTTCAATGTCAAGAAGTGTGCCGATAATGCTGTCACATATATTTTTCTCGATGTGCATCACATCAAGATTATGCCACAGATCCAAATCTTTCCAATACTCAAAGTCCCACAAAGTGGACCTGCGGGTAAACAATAATCTCTCTTCTAACGTGCCATGCTTCCTTTTCCCGCTACCATACCAGGATGGTTTCCTGGTGTAATCTGCCTGACCTTCTCTAATTCCACTTGCAACTCATCGGCGGTGAGCCTCTTTGGCGCATCATAGTTTTCATGCTTTGCATTCAACACATGTCTTCGGTATTTTCTAGGATGCGGCTTGTCCTTGGCAAGGAAACGCCTGTGTCCAATGTAAAATATCTTGCTAAGTATTGCGTATGACAGCGGATTCCTGTCATAGCGAACACATGCATTGTAACCATGTGTCGTTCGCCCTGACATAGTGCCCAAAGCCGGAAATCATGGATGCACCAAATTACAACATCATGTAGAAAGAAATCAGCTGGTGGGCTGCTATATAGGTCTCGAGTGAGAACACCCTTCCATAGTTGTTGAAGTTCCTCCACAAGAGGCTCCAGGAACATATCAAAATCCTTTCCAGGACTTTTTGGACCTTGGATGAGCAAGGCCATCATGTAGTTTGATTCTTTGGTGCAGACATTTGGAGGCATGTTGTAAGGGATAACAAGCACTGTCCACATGCTATATGTGGCGCTCTGGTGGCCAAATGGGTTAAATCCATCTGAAGCTAAGCCAAGTATATTGTTTCTTGGGTCAGCAGCAAACTCTTTGTGTTTATCATTGAAGCTTTTCCATTCACTACCATGAGATGTATGGCTCATTACGTTCTGATCTCTGTACTCCTAGTTCCTAGAATGCCACAATACATCCTCTTTTGTTTCAGCATCATGAAACAACCTCTGCAATCTTGGTGTAATCGGAAAATGTCTCAGAACATTATGAGGAACCCTCTTCACAGCATCACCATCTTTCCATCTTGATGATTTGCATTTCGGGCATTCACTTAAGTTGGCATAATCCTTCCAGAACAGAACACAATTATTCTTACAAACATGGATCATATCATATCCAATTCCAACTGCACGAAGGAAATTCTTCATTTTAGTGTAGGTGTGTGGCAGCTCGGAAGCATCTGGGAAAGATTTGCAGAAAGCAGACAACATCGCATCGAATGATTTGTTGGTCATCCGCTCAGATGTCTTCACCTGAAGAAAGGTGATCATAGTTGAGAATACTGATAGCTTATTTCCTGGGGTGACAATAACGTTGCATTGTTCCAACAATCGGGCCCACCATTTTTCTTCTGCAGGTGAAAGTTCACGGAATGCACGAGCATTTCGTTGCATTGTTTCATTGTTGGTCAAACTCACTGGCTCCGCCACCACCACCTCCTCTTCCTGTTCCACCTGAGCATCAAGCAGATCAAGATGGTGATCTGCTGCTTCCACGTAGTCAATAACATTGACGTTCACAGCTTCACCATGATGAACCCACCTAGTATATGTGACCGACAACCCATACAAGTGTAGACGATTTTGCACAGTTGACTGGGGTCTTGTAACTGAATTCATACAACTGCTACACGGGCAGAGCACATCTGATTTCGGACCACCGTACTCAACTCTCATAAAGTTCATGAAGTTTTCAACCCCCTCGAGATATGCAGCGGAGAATCTTCGAGAAGAAGTTATCCAAGTCCTGTCCATCTGTTAGACATACAAATTATTTCTTCTACTAGATATTACAGGAAAAACATATAAGCTTTTTTTATGAAGTCCAAGAAAAAATACCTAGGTCGATGTCTAAAGCTATGGCAAGATATTTGGACGAGCAGATCTAAGTAACAAAATATATGTAAAGGTAATTCAGCAAACAGATTTGAGTGCTAAATTATGGCAGGTTGTTTCAACAGTCAATGAGGCCGAGCACACAACCATCCAACTATTGAAGGCCATCGCAGCAACAAAGATCGAGTATAAAACCGTGTAGAGCTATTTCACCTAACAGATTGGCTACTAGACCATGGCAATCTACGTCACAATAAATATATGGTAGGATATTTTAGCAACTAATTGGCCTTGGCATGCCATCTCAGCAAACTACTTCGGCAAGGAAGCTTGAGTGCAGAGCATATTGACAGTAAACTACTTCGCAAACAGTGAGATTAACAGTGTCTATCAGCTAACATTCAGCGCTACACCGACATGAACGGGGCCGCAGTCTAGAATGCGCGTACCATGGGAGAAGTTGACCACTGCGTATGCCTCCATTGTGAACGCCGCCAGCCGGGTGGCGGCGCTGACCTCCGTGCGCCTCCACAAGAACGTAGCCAGAGGTGGCGACACGGCTAGAGGACGGCAGTCTACGAGAGTGTACTGTGGGAGCCAGAGGGTCGTCGTGCGTCCCCTCGACGAACCGCGGCACCGACGTATCGGCGAGGCGGGGAGGGCGGCTTTGGCGGAGCGAATGGAGTGGAGGGCGGACAGGGGGAGGGGGTTTGGGGAATATTTGGTCAAGGGCGGTTGAATCAATTTGGGGGAATTTTGTGTGTGGGGGAGGATTTTCGCTGTGGGCGGGGAGTTTGGCGCATTGTCGGTTTCTCCAAGTGCAGTCCCACGTGTCGGTGAAGAGGCAAGCCAAGCGCTGCTCCATTTGCGTGAGCCGTGCAGGACCGAACGTGTGGGGTGCAATGCGACCGCGACAGGAGTGTTGTGAGTGTACCACATTTTTTCCTTTTAAACTAGGTGCTTCGCCCCCTAAAAAAAATGTTGCTTCACGCGATCCATCGATACTACTACTAGTAATCCGGTAATCCCGACTAAAACGGCATGGCCGGGTCTTTTCCCGCGCGATATGCTGGGATGTTGCCTTAGTTGGGTTTTTTAGTTTTGTCTCGGTTCAATAAAAAGCACAGTTGGTGATGATGTTGTGCCTATCATCCTGCAATATAGGTCGTCCGATCTATATCTAACGGATGGGAAGGAAACTATGACAATTTACCCGCACTCCTCTCCACATTTGCAGATAAAGCTTTCCCTCGTTCATCCTTTTCTCCCACAAGATCTTGATCTTCCGTGCAACGCACGGGCATCTTGCTAGTACTCCTAGAATATGTATATTATTGTGAAAGTTCATATACACCGGCCGAGATTAATGCAAAAACGGCAGATTTTCATTACATTTTCGAACTTTTATAGGACAGAAAAATAAAAGAAACCCGACCCTAAACCTATTCTACAGGGGCGACCGACGTCCTCCATCTGTGATCTCTATGTATGGGGGCGGGGTTCAAGGCCCGTGAAGTGAAGGTGCGGCCTCCGGCGAGGAAGAGTAGAACACGGGATACGGACCGGCCAGTTGGCACACCATGCCCTGCCGCCTCCCATGCCCTACTCATCCTCGGAGGAGTCCCCGACCACGGCGGTGCCGGACGTTGGACGGCGGCAAGTAGGACGCATGGCTGACGGTGCTCCGGTCATCGGCCGCCAGCGTGGCCACCGCTTGTTCGGTCGCGTCCGCGTCCGGCTACGCCGCTATTGCGTCGCGAGAGGCACCTTGAGAGAGGGCGGCGACCTCGAGCTTCATCCCCGAAGACAAGCTCTCCCGTAGAGCATTCGCACTTGCGGTCATGGCGGATGTGGTGCCAGGTAGGAGGACGATGCGCTATGGTGTGGAGGTTAGCTGGGCGTTGCCGCTTTAAGTAGCGCATTCTGGTGAGGCCAAGCGTCCGGGTGCGTCATTAAGTCGCCGGAGTTGGTTCCTCGGGCACCGAGCCTCTTAACGACGACATACGAACGGACGGCATGAATGCGGGCAGCTGGCGCCGGCTGGGAATGCACCGCGCGACGGCGCGAGGGACGAGGGCTTTGGTGTGCCAGGGTAGTCAGCTGCGGTCGTGGCAATGTTGGAGATGCCCTTTGCTCAAATGCGATCCCCACATGTCATTGAAAAAGCAAGATGACCCGGCATGGTCTCAGGTCCAGAGGATGCAGTTGGCCGCGCTACATCACTCCGCGGACGCGTCGCGGCGCCCCGTGCATCCTCGACGAGCCGGGTGTTGGGGTGTGTTTGGGTTGTGGCCAAAGTGCACCTTACCAAAATTTTGGTCATGACCCAAAGATTGGTCTTTGTTTGGATGGTTGCCATTTCTTTGGCATGCCAATGAGCTCTGGCCAACTCTAGTTCATTTTTCTTGCCAATGTCGGCCAACTCATGGGCAACCAATACCTCAACCAAAATTTTGGCTACCCAATGCTTTGATGGGGCAACCTTGGGCACAAACCAAACATACCGTTGGTCGTGCCACAACACTAACGCCACCCTCGGCACACTAAAACCGACCGTGTCTATCGACGATATGAGCGTGTCGCTCACCGCGGTCGCCGTGTCCAGAGGCGGTGCTGGAGCTGCGCCCCGTTGTTGGCCCCAACGACCCACATGAACGGTTGTCGGTGGCGATGAGGTCGTGGGCCAGCTCCTCCATTGGACTAGTCTGCGCTACATCGTCCGACGGGTGTGCCCCACATGTCGGTTTCCTGTTTTCCGGCCATATTCGAAAGCGTCGTTGTTCGCGTTGCATTAGGCCTTTCACTGTGTAGGCCAAGCGAGACAACTTATTGTTTATTTGAGTCGTTTAAGTGTAATCATGTGGCGTTTTCTTATTTCTCATTCCTCTCCAACCTTCTTCTCCATCGATCATGTCGCCCTCCAGTCGAGTCCATCCTCTCGCATGCCTCATTTGAATATTCCACGGAGTATCATTCGCATGTACCCACCCTAGTCCTCTTTCAATAGATCTCCGGACCCCGAGATGAAATCGAGAGGGAACGAGTGGGGGCATGTGATACCTAAGGCGGATTCAATATTTTGAACCGGTGATCATAGCATCCGCAAATCATATATAAAGGGTATTCAATGTTCGTTTCGTTTTTGAACGTACAATATAATCCCTCCTATCCTTTCTACTTTACATATAAGTTTTATGTGTAGTCAAATTATCTCTACTATGATAAAAAAGGTATCAACATTCAACAACGCCCAATCAATATTGTTAGATTCAGACGCATTCCTATATTTGTACTCGAGATGGTTTCCAATTTGACTATTGACAAGATTAATAGTACTGCTTTCACATAGGTGAGTAAGTCATCTTAGGCTGTGCACCGTGACCAAGGAGGAGGGGAAAACGAGAGACATTAATGTTTATTTGCTAATTAATAGTATTGCATGCGATGTACTAACCACTGCATGTCATGTTTGATAGTCTCAGGTCATTAAAAGCATGCACACCCTCATCTCTTATTGGTTGATATGTCAGAAACAAGAAACGAGGTAGAAGTTAATGCACCGCGCCTACTACCTCCGTCCTGGTTTATAGGTCCCCTTTGTAGTTTGTGTCAAATTTTGACTAAAGATTTAACTAACAAAATATGCATGTCAAGAAAAATTATCTCATTGGATTCGTATTTGAACATAGTTTTCAAAAATATAATGTTTGGTGACATGCGTGAACATTTTGTTAGTTTAATCTATAGTCAAAATTTGGCACGAAACACAATGGGGACCAATAAATCCGGACGGAGGTAGTACGTGTTTTGGGATTATTTGGTTTTCGTAAGATGACTTACACACCTAGACAGAGGGAGTACATGAGATGTATAATGTGAAAATTATATCATTGGAAACTCTTTTCAGATACGAAATTGACCGTATGCTTTGTGTAAGTTGCATGTCATATATTATTACTCTAACATTTGGTCAAAGTTAGCCTCGAAAAACGCATTAGACCCTGTATGCTCTGTTTAAGTTGCATGTCATATATTATTACTCTAACCTTTGTGTAAGTTGCATGTCATATATTATTACTCTTAACATTTGGTCAAAGTAGTATAGTGGAAGTGGATCCTCTGACATAGGTATCCCTGCCTTACCCTCCCTTTCGGTCACTTACTGGCGGACCCCGTGCTTGCTAGGCCCCGCATGCCAGTTACTCAATGGGTTCGGCCACGTCATGGGATCCTCATCCGTAGTATATTCCCTCTGTTTTTATTTACTCCGCATAAAACGGAGGGAGTGGTGGTATAATAAATGACGCGGGCGGGGGAGGGGGAGGGATGTCGGTTTGCTCTCAACCGCGGTCCCACAAGCGAGCAAAAACACAAGACGGCGCTGCTCCATTAGGTGAGCGACGTGGAGGGTCCAGCGTGCCGGGCTGCAACGCGAACGTGACAAGAGCGATGTATAGTCAAAACCGATTGACCGGTCGTCACCAGAACCACTATTCACACCAGAACCTTTGCAGCTCGGCCTACGCCAGCCACTGCCCTAAAACCACACCAAATCTCCAGCCGATTCCCCCATCTTTCGATTCCCTGGCCCGCATCAAGCGTCCCCTAGTTCGCCGGAAAGCCATGGTGCGCCGCAAGATCACTTACTACAAGATGCTGACGACGGAGCGCCGCGCAGAAATCGCGGTGGCGGTCAGCGCCACAGACCTCCGTTCCCAAGCTCGCTTTGCGTCGGGCCAATCCCCGAGTTCTCTGGAGCCAAGCTACGAGGAGGAGGAAGCCGATCCAATGTTCACTGCGGAGGTCGCGACGCAGAAGGCCCCCGATGGGTATGAGATGATGGACGTCGAGTTCGTGCGGGCGTCCGAGTCCCCCATGGTGCAGGCGGACCAGCGGTTCAACATGGCGATACTAAACGAGGACCGGGAGGCAGAGGCTCAACTCGACGCGGAGCGCGCGCATGCCGCTGCCATCGAGGCTCTCCTGCAGGTGGAACCGGATGTCGTGGACGTCAACCGGGTGACGGAGGATCAACTTGAGGTGGAGCGCGCGGATGCCACTGCCATCGAGGCCCTCCTGCAGGCAGAACCGGACGTCCTGGACATGAACCGGGCGGCAGAGGCTCGACTCGACGCAGAGCGCGCGGATGCCGCTCTCATCGACACCCTCCTTCAGGCGGAACCGGATGTCCTGGACTTGAACCGGGCGGCGGAGGCTCGACTCGACGCGGATGCCGCTGCCATCGAGGCCCTTCTGCAGGCGGAACCGGACGTCCTTGACTTGAACTGGGCGGTGCTCTCGTCCGTGCAGAGCGCGCACGCTCCGCGTGAACGAGTAGCTGGAGGCCGAGGACAACCACGGTGCGGAGACACACGTCGGCAGCTACGGCTGGTTCGTGCCGGCAGCCAAAGACGACGAGGCCGTCTCTTTCCGCGATGAAAGTGCTAGTTTTTCTTTATGTTGTTGTTTTTATGGATCTTTTGCTATGTAAAACATACTACTATTTGTTATGCAAGTCGCCTGACTTGGGTCAGTCTACCATTTCAGGCGGTTGGGTGAATATCCTACGTCTCCTAACCCTTCTTTCCTTCTTCCTCACCTCTTCTTCTTCCCCAACAGACCATCGCACGGGTCGTACGGATACTCCCCAACATGCGGTTGGATAAACATACTATATGAACGAAAATTATGTGTCAGCGATAGGATGGCTGAGTTTGGTTTGTTCACATGCGACAGCACGTGTTAGTGAGGACACCCTTGGTTGGGTTTGCCGCGTGCAGGAGCGAGTGTGTGAGGGTGCGGTGCGACCGCGACGTGCAGGAGCGACCGTGTGAGGGTGCGGTGCGACCGCGACAGCCGTGCACAAGGGTGTACCTCCTTCTCATTTTGAAAACTATAGGCAAGCTTGGCAAAATGTGTGGCGAAGTTTGGCAATGCAAGGCCTAGACCCAAACAGGATAAGTACGTACGTACTAGGAGTACTAGTGTTAAAAAAGAAAGGCGGGGTTTTCCTTCGAAACAAATCCCCGTTTCACGTGTCAATTAATGCGTATTTTTTTCTCGAAAGACCAAAGAGCTAACCATCTCACTCCTCATCGCTTGATTAATGCAGCGCCATGCAAATGAATCTTCTCACTTCCGCATGCATGCAGGGGATATTAATGTCATTGGTTGCTAACCCCATCAATTTTGCCTCGATTAGTGTTAGTGGCCTTTTGCAAATTGTAATTTTGATATACTGGCCTTGTGTACAAAAAAATGGAGGTAGTAACTATATTTGAATTCCTTGCCCATTGCGGTGACGTCGACGATTTTTTTTGGGTGGTTTGGCGAAGTGCGTTCGATGGAGAACACCATTGAGGGAGACCACGGTAAGTCGTTCGCAAGTGGCACCTGCAAGCTGAGACAACCGCCTTATTTGCATCCAGGAAGTCCTTTACTAGTACTACTACTAGGAGTACAAGTGCGGTGAGATGGTTTCTCGAAGAAGACGATGGAGAAGCGGAGTCAGCGAAGAGTGAAATGATGGTTGCTTCGTCCGTGCTTTGTGATTTGACGCCTCTCTGCTTTGTGATTTGTGATAGAAGGGACAGGGGAGTAGTCTCTGTGCTCTATACTGTACTACATGCGTCCATGCATGGGAGAAAGAGGAGAGACGTTGCATTTTTCTATTCCTTCAGTCAATCAATCAGGGAGCTTCGGTTCCATCTTTTTTGCTTTGGCAACACCGTTCACAATGGTTCCCACGATGCCAAAAGCTATTTTCACAATTGGCTACACAATGTGGATGCCCTTAACCGTACCACTTGGTTTTGCTCCTGTGTGCTATCTATACAGATCTCAATTAAATTGATCTAAAAAATTATAGAATCAAATATTAGTAAAAAGGAGGTGATTTTGCCGCGCGGATGACGGGGGAGGTTTCTTATTTTCGGAGGACGTTGTCCTGGCGGTTTGCTAACATGCGATCCCATGTGTCAGTGCTTTACCATGCTGATCCGCGTCCCACATGAGGAAGAACAACGACAGAAGCAACACGTGGTTAAGTTGAAGAAGATGAGGGAGAAGCAGATTCAGCAACGAGTGAAATGATGGTTGCTTCGTCCCTCCAACTTCTTTTTTAGAATTATTACTTCATCCCTCCAACTTAACTGCGGGAAAGGTGCAGCTTTGTGATTTGACGCCTCATTTCTCATTACTACGCCGGCGCCATGACTGGGGTGCTTCACCCCGGCTGCTCTGCACTGTATTCCGGTATGGCACGTGGACCCGGTAGCTTGATGTCCCACATGTCGGCGAAAGGGACTAGAAGATTTATGAAAGCGAGCGCTCCACTCTTACGACGGAGGAGTAGACGACACGACGGCCCAGTGAACTGTCACTTGTACAGTATAGTACTATAGTTTTGCTGTTTCGCACGATCCATCGATACAAACCCGATTAAACAGGAAAATGCGGGATTTTTCTCATGTAGATCATCTTGGCCATACATTTCAAAGGCAATTTTAATGTATGCAAACTAAATAATTATAAGTAACAATATGATATCTAGTAAAACTAAAAACACATATGATTTATTGTGTTAGAGTGTAGTAGTAGTGTTGTATTGCATAATTGTTAGATGTAACATGCGAGAACGTGTAGAGATGTAGTTTTGGAGGGCCTACAGAGAGAAAAACGTAATACGGTCACCGAACTTAAGAATAAGCTGATTACGGTCACTATATATGTTTTGCGGTGATTATCCGATCACTTGCTCACGGTTCAGCATCGAATTGCACTCTGTTGACCGACCAAATAGTCTGCGTGGCGCCATGTTGACTAGTTAAATTGACCACGTTCCTTGGGGTCCCACCTGTCAGTTCGCATAGGGAAAAGGTCAGATAAACACAAATTTACGGAGGCGCGACAAGGCTCCAACCCGTGCGCTGGAATCACCTGGTTGTGTATGTGTCTGTCAGGGCGTGATGTGTGCGCATGCACGTGTAGGTTGAGCACTTGAGCGTGAGAGTTTGTGTTGGTCGTGTGGTGTACTGGTGTGTGCATGCATGCGTGCGTGTGTGCGTGTGAGTGTTTCTTGCGTGCGTGGCTGCGTGTGTACGTGTGAGTGTTGCCTGCGTGCGTGGGTGCATGTGTTTGTGTGCGTGCGTGTGTGTATAATCACCACACCAGCTCCTGTGTATTAAAACAGACGGCTCAACATACCAATAAAAGGCCACCTTGTCCACTGTGCCCGTGGTCATGACTTCGAACCACCGTCAAAATATTTTTTTGTCGTTTGTTTTCTTTCTTACTAGCAAGATGCCCATGCGTTGCACGTAACATCAAGATGCATTTGTATGACTTGTTTATCTTGTGAGATAAAAGGATGAATGAGGGAAGGCCTTATTTGGAAATGTGGAGAGGTGTGTGGGTACCTTTTTGCAAAATTGCCATAGTTTCTTTCCTATCCGTCAGAAATAGATCGGACGGCCTATATTGCAGGATTGCAGGCACACCATCATCACCAACTAAACGTAAAGTAGATACAAGTCGACAGGTGGGCACGATGGTAGTGAGATAATGTGATGCAACACTAGATGTGCCATGTGGAGCGCTTAACTTGTCAACTAGTCATGTCATGAGCAAATACAAAATTGTACGGTGAGCCCGTGACTGTATAATAACCACTAAACGTAAACGGTGACCGTAATGAGTGGATTATGAAGTCCAATGTATGTATCGTGCTTTCGCTTCAAATACAATGATCGCCATTGCATATATCGCGAGAGAACGATGAAACACGTGAATTTTCTGGGGGCTTACTTTTAGAGGACCTGGAGATAGTTTTGTGTGCATACGTGAAAGGGGCGTACAGGGGGGGTATTCGATGGAGAGAGAGATGCTCTTCATTTCTCTTTATTATGACTAACTTTGTATATAGTATAAAATATGCAAATTCACAGCGGAATAAATATCATAGTGGGCACCATGCAATGCAAATTAGCGTTAAATACGCCTCCATATAACTTTGTAATGTTGTATATATGTAGAAACTCTAAAATAATTTTTTGGCCACACTTTATTCAAAAGGAATGTTGTATGCGAAATAAACGTGAAGAGAGGGCTTTTTAGATCAATGGGGTACGTGATGTAACATGTGTGAATGTGTAGTTGATGCATTTGGCGGGGCCTAGAGAGGTATGTGTGTGTATTACGTATTCGAGAGAGGCATGGATAGAGGGGCCGACGGGGGGGCGTGGGAGAGATAGCACGAGAAATGAGAGTGGTCTAGAGAGAGAGAGAGATTTAATATGACGTCACGACAAGAGATTCCATTCCCTTGAGTGTGTTTATGCAAGGGGGGAGGGAATAGAGGCACCAGGAGAAAATTTCTGTGTGTGTGGTGTTTGTGTTGGTATGTGTGGGTGTGAGAAGATAATGAGACGTGGGGGCAGAGGGTGTGTCACCGCGTGAGGTCCGGTGGGTCGAGGTGAGGCCCTTTGTTCGGTTCCGTCCTGCGCCACATTGGTCGGCCCATGACACATTTAGGAAGACCCATGAATGACTAGTCCTACAAGACAAAGATAGCAGAATTGTGAAGGACTCTGTGTCCACTGACAAAGCCGGCTAGGATTTGTAACCCTAGGTTCTCGGACTAAGGTAACCCCTTTATCTATGATATTACTATTCATCCAACCTAACTTTAAGGGGCATCCTACATAATGCTCTGCTAGAATCATACTCGTCGACTAGTAAGAGAGGTGTGAGATAATGCGTGAGAGACAGGCATAAACATAATGTGCGTACATGAAACACGTAGGCAGGTCCATGTATATAGAAAGGGTCGATGAGGATTGTGCGTGTGTATGTTTGCTAGAGGAAGAGTGCTTGTGATAAAGGTTAGTGAAAATAGTTGTAAATGGTTACGAGAGGGAGGGAGGGTTATATCTATAGCATGTGTGCGAGAAAGACACCTCGGGAGAGAGTGTGTGAGCATGTGTGAGAGACCACCGATGGAGAGTGAAACTACACGTAAAAGACTGCTCTACCCATTGATTAAAGATATAAATTGTATTTAAATATTAGGATGGGATCAAGATATTTGCAATTCACGTAAGGAGCGGTCATTGATCCATCACACATCTAGATTCTATCGAATTTGAGCATGTCTATGTTATTATTCGACACAATTGATCCACATAGTTAGTATTTTGAACTCCAGACAATGCATCGCTTTAGTAATCGAATATAAACGTGAGTATAGTTCATGTTGTGTGTATAAAGCACATTATACATACGAAAGTTACACAATGGACATTTATAAATACCTACCTATGAACTAGCATACATTTGAATTCAACCTAAGGTGGTATAAAAAAATCGAATTCAACATGAAGTCCATTCAATTATTTGAATTTGATATCATGGCATTTGTAAACCATACCTAAACTATGGGGGTACCAATCTTTGCTCTGATTTTGTACATAATAGCATATGTAGTCGTGTACAAAATAGATTCGAATTTAGCTCCTCCATTCCAAAGTAATTGTAGTTATAAGATTTTCAAGTGTCAAAATTTCAAAAGGAAGCGAATAATTTAATGAGGTTTTCAAACATACAAGGTCAAATATAACGTTGTCTATTTAGGTCAATCCTCATAGTTCAAGAGTACTCTAAACGTGAATGCTAGTGTTTCAAAATTTCAAACGAAGCGCCAAAAGAGCCTCTACTACTCAAACCGCGTGAGACCAATGTTTGGTAGTACAAGGAAATTACTTTTCTAATAACTCCGACCCGTGAAATCTACCGGCCCGACGTCCAAAGGTCTAAACCAGGGTAGGTTTGTAGCTTCATCTAGACGCCACGCAACCGCCTCGGAAAAACATTCATACACAATGGCCGCCTAAGCACACATGCGTGTTGCCGAAATCGCTCCCACCCACTATTTGGGACACCTGGGATTACCATCCTACCCCCGACCCGTAGTAGGTCCGAAGTTGAAGAGGGGGGCAAAGTTTGTACTTTCCCCAAATTTCAAACAAGCGCGTCCCATCTTCTGTTCAAAAAAGCCAAAAACAAGCGCATCCCAAACCGAAACATGGTTCTCCCCCACCCGTCTGGTTCCCCATTCGTACTCCGTGGGCGCCAAAACTACCTCTCCACCAGCCGCGAAACCCCGGCGTCCTCCGTCCGCCATCCCATCCCACCCATCAACCGCTGCCCTCCTCCATCACGCCGGAGCCGATACCCCGACGTCGTCGTCCACCGCAACCTCAACCGCAACGCCCTCCACGGCTAGTAGTTGAAGCCGAGGTCGAGCCGTACGTACCCGAGCCAATTCAACCGCGCCGTCCTGCGCCTCACCGCTGCCGCTCCAACTTAGCCACCCTCCACCGCACCGGAGCTGTTCCTGCTACGCCGTCCTTCGCCGCGTCGGATCTGCTTCCCCTTCGCCGACATACGGCCACGGCAACACAGTCAACAATTTGGCCATGGGTTCGTCCAAGCCTGCAACCTCTAGAACATTTGTTTCCCCGATAAAAAGAAGAAGATCGGCGTGACATGTGGAGGTGACCACACCGGCAACCGAAGAAGGTACACCTCTTCCCTTATTCGTGCAAATCTTACGTCTTTGCTTGCACGGTATTCATCCCACAGAAGACACTAGTTGACTGCTTCTTCTTGATACCAGATGTTCCTAGTAACTCGCGATGCACAAGGTTTCTCCTCATATACTATTTCACCTTAGCTAGAGGTCTGTCGCCCCCCTGAATTTCAATTTCTGGCCAGTTGATTCCCAATTAATGGAAGCATTCCCCGGCGTAACAGGCGCTAGTACGACTATTACGCCGGGGAAGCAGCGCCTTGGTGTTTATCTTAGGGGCATGTGCGGCCTAGAGCTACTGGCGCCTGATCTGGAGGTCGGCCGGGATTAAAGGGATGGCTTGGGGGCGTTGCCAAGCACGGCGGTGAGGTCGATGGGAGGGCGGGGCGGCGGAGGCTCGGGTCTGGGCTGGTGGTCGCTGGCGGTTCAAGAAAGATCGTCAACAGTGACTGGCGGCAGGTAGACGAAGGCCATCTGGCCGTTCCTTATAGATTGGACGGTTCATTAAAAAAATCGACTGACCTATTTATTTTCAGTCGACTGTTATTCCTGTGCTCATATATTACCACATGTGGTGGTGTGCTGGAGGAGTACCTGCATTTCCTGTGCTCATATATTACAAAATCATACGGAGTAGATTCTAATTTTGTTTGCCATGCAATGTTGTAGAGCTATCATATGTCTCCTGTCATTTATTTTTCAGCAACCTGCTATCTGCTACTTTTACAAAGGCAAGAGTTCTGCACACACTTCATCCATACTCTCACTATTGTGTTTTTATGCAAGGGTATTTCAGAGTCTGCCGAAAGCGAAGCAAAAAGAAAAGAGACAAGTCGTGCCAGCTTTCTACGCGGCTAGGGTGGCACATTACAGCGCTTTAAAGGGTGCAGTGTCAGCAGATGGAGACGGTAAACGTTGCTCTGGAGTTGATGACCTCGCTCGCAATGAACCACCATCCCAGGTGCTTGCTTTAACTTCATGTGTCATATGTGGTTGCATGTTCCATATGGTGTCTAGCTTGTATTCGAAAGGTCAAGTCGGTTTTTATTAAGATAAGGAAAGATATTTTTACATGAACCACCATCCCGTGAGCACGGAAGACAAATAGTTAGTCGTAGATCGGCCGAGCCAAAGGTGACAAGCCCAAAGAAAGACAGGCATCACCTGGAAGCCAACTAAAAAGCCACGATGATGGAGAAGCAGCCCGCCTCCCACCAGGCTTTCAGATCCTAGATGATCATGTTCACCACTCCATCCGGATGTCTAGCTTGTATTGCTTCCAATTTGGTTAAATTGCATCTGCTTAGCTTAGACATTATACCTTTGAATATGACATGCCTTTCTGTTTTTGGTACATACTAGTACGTCTGTTTATTAACCATGTTCTTACATCAAACTAATGTTCTTGTGTATCCCTCATCAATCACTTATGACGAGGCAGGCAGGCAAGGGGACTACTACTCATTTAAAGAATGCAGCGGCAGCCTCCCGACATGATTCTCAAGAAACAGAAATGCTAGATGAAGATAGTGAACGTAGCTTTGTAGTTGATTACAGCATTTCCCCTACACTGGCATCACAGGTGCTTGTTCTAACTTGGCAGCGTGATATGTGGTTGCATGTTGCATATGTTGTCTAGATTGTAATTCTTCCAATCTGGTTAAATTGCATGTGCTAGTCTGCTTAGCTTATACTCCTGTAAATGTGACATTATACTCGTAATGTGACATGCCTTCCTGTATTTAGTACATAGTACATCTGTCTATTAAGCATGTCCTTACATAAAACTATTGTTTTTTTTTGTATCCCGCATCAATCAATATGATGAGACACCTTTAGTATATGCAGTGCGATATTAGTTGCATCTTTCATATGATTTATAGCATGCGCTGCTTCTAATTTGTTGAAATTCCATTTATGATGGGACGCTTTTAACTTAGCAGAGTCATATTGGTTGCATCTTTCATGTGGTGTCTAGCTTGCATTGCTTCTTATTTGCTGGAATGGTTTCTGCTTAGTTTACACAAAAAGTTGTGAACATGCCATGCCGTCCTGTTTTTCATACATATTCCATCCTGGTATCATGTGTTTTCCTTACATCAAAGTAGTGATTGTCAGTATCATGCATGAATGAGTTCTGAAGAGAGAATTTTATTGCTTTTTCTTGTGGTTTTACTTGACAATTCAAAATCAATAAAGCGGAAGGAAGTTAGCAAGGCAGAGGGTAAAGGTGCTCCTTCCAAATGGAGGGCCTCTACAGTTTCTACTCCTCCACACCCCAAAGATGATTTCCAAGACAACACATGCATAGACACTCAACAAAGCTGTGTTTATGATGAGCACGTCTCCCCTAGTGCAGCATCACTGGTGCTCCCTCTAACATGGCACTGTTATATGTGGTTGCATGTTATGTGTGATGTCTAGCTTGTATTGCATCTAATTTTGTTGAATTCTATCTGCTGACTTTACACATTATACATGAATAAGACACGTGTTCCTGTTTATAGAACATACAATATCTGTCTATCACACCATGTTCTTACATCAAATTACGACTATTGTGTAACCTGCAACAATCACTTATCATAAGACACGTTTGACTTCGGAGTGTGATATACGTTACATCTCACATTCTTTTCTAGCTTGTAATACTAATTTGTTGAAATGGCACTTATGACGAGACAATTTTAACTTGGTAGAGTCATATTCGTTGCATCTTTCATATGGTGTCTAGCTTTCATTGCTTCTAATTTGTTGAAATGCCTTCTCCTTAGTTTACACATCATAAGCTGTGAATATGCAATGCTGTAAATATGCAATGACACTAATGACAAGAGACCTCTAACATGGTAGTGTGATGTTGTTTGCATCTTGAATATGATTTATTTCTTGTACTGGTTCACATTTGTCTAAACGCCATTTATCTTTGAGACAACATTAACTTGGCGGAAGCGATATTTGTAGCATCTTTCATATGGTGTCTACCTTCCATTGCATTGCTTCTAATTTGGTGAAATGTCTTCTTCTTAGTTTACACATCATAGTTCTGGTTATCTCTTCCGTCCTGTTTTTCATTCCTATCATGTGGTTGTCTAACATCAAAGTTCAGTTCGTCTGTATCACGCATCAATTTGTTCTAAAGAACTAAATTGTTATTTGTTTTTCTTGTCGGCTTGACTTAACATGGCACAGAGAAAGAGGAAGAAACACAGAATGGCAGGGAATGAGAAGCGGATGAATCCTGCAGATTCTGCTGGTACTGATGGTGCAATAGAAGGTGAAAGTCCAGCGGAAAATTCTACAAACACGGCATCCCATGCTACACGAGCTGCAAAAAAGCCAAACAGAAACAAATAGCTGCCACCAAACAAGCAGAGACAGCCCTAGTTCTTGCAACACCTACCACAGTACTACCAGCTGCACGACATACTCGTGCGTCAACTGAGCTAGCAGCACGTTCCCAATCTCCCTTGCCACCTGACACTACTTCCCAAGCACTCTTGACACAAGACGAGTTGGCAATATCAGATGAACCTTGTGAGCTTCAACAGCAAGAAGGTAGTTGTTGGAGTCAAGTTACAGTTGCATGCTTCTTTATATGTAGTCTCACAGTTTGATGTACACTAACACTTCCTATATTCGTTGTTGGACTAGCACCTAGGCGCGAGAGGAAACAAACATCAGGGATAATCCTCGATAGGTTAACTAAATCTAGAGGAGGAAGAATGGAGATCCGTTTTGAGGCAGGTTTTGGAACCAGACTATCAGACATTTGCTATGTTGTTCAGGAGCCTAGGGGAAATAAAGGCGAGGGTTATGGTGCTCCATCGGACAATACAACATGAAAACATAACAGTCAGGTCAAATGAACCGTGCTTCTGAACTTCTGGTGGTGCGTCTATCTGCTAGACTGTTAAGTTTTATGCCAACCTTCCTTTTGTTATATAGTTGTAATTTGTTTTGATGCAATACAAAATTTATTCTTAACGTGCAGCCACCGGCTGAAGAAAACAGCAAGCCATTTTTGTGTAGTGTAGGGTGTTCCCTATATTTGCACTGGTGGCGATCTTCGATGCCGAGTGGATGTAATCTGTGCAATCGCCTTAATAGCCTAGTGTTAGTTTCGGCCTTATTTATTTCCTAGTCTTCATTTTCCCTGGTTTGCTAGTGGCCGCAACTACCCATGGGCCATATATGGGCCGTAGGATCCATTGGTCTCCTACGGGCCGTCGATAAATGGGCTTGTAATCGGTGGGCCTCGGGCCATCAATAAATGGGCCTGTAATCGGTGGGCCTCGGGCCGTCGGATAAATGGGTCTACATGAGCAGTAATCGGGTGTAATTGGTATCAGCCCAGCACGGTAACGGGCCGTTAACAGGCCGTAGGACTGCAAAAGCTTAATTCTGTCACAGGCATAACGTGTCGTTAATGGGCCAGAATGTAGGACGGGCTGGCCAGAAACGGGTTGACTCTTGCCATGGGCTGAAGTTGGCCCATTAGGGTAACCGGCCAGTAACGGGCCAACTCTTGCCATGGGCCGAATTTGGCCCATTTGTGGATCATGCCAGTAACGGGCCGACTCTAGCCATGGGCCCAATTTGGCCCATTAGGGGAGCAGGCCAGTAACGGGCCAGAAGTAATCGAGGGCCGAAAAGGAGCCCAAGAACGTATGGGTCGTCAATAGGCCGAAAGCTAACACGGGCTGGAAACGGCCCATGTAAATCACGGGCCGTTAACGGGTACAAAGAAAATTACTGTTCATTATGGGCTAGAGTCACCGTGGGCCTGTAAAGGGCCGAAAGATACGAAGGATTAAATCGGCCGGAAGACGTCGTGGGCCATGTATGGGCCGAAAGTGAAATGGGCTGGTGTTATATTCGACGGCCCACATGACGTTGTTGGGCCGATTTCCTTTAGTGCCCAACGGGCCGTGAGTTAACGGGCCGTAAAATGGGCTATTTGCGAAGAGACCGTTAACAGGCTTTTCATGGGCCAGCCCGTTAACTTTTGACCAAGTCAAACGGGCCGGCTTTGTAAGCTAAATGGGCCAGTGGTGGGTCATGGCACGTGTCGACATATAATAGGCGCCTATCTAGCCCACTGACAAGCTGACACGTGTTTCGTCCGGCCAATAAGAATTTTACACATGGAAATTTCCCATTGGTCGGGGCTGTTAACGGGTTACCGGATCCAAAACCCGAGCCGATAGGTTAACGACGTTCCGTTACGGTGGATGCCACGTGTCGGTCACCCTTGTCGAAAGCACTTCTATGACGCGCGATTTATCGTCATGGAAGTGGACACTTCCGTGATGATAATTTTGGTAATGTCATGGAACACTTCTACGACAGCACCGGTATGACTATCTTGATTCTGTCATAAAATCGTCATGGATGTACATGCATGACAGAAAATGCGACCTACTGTGACAAACACGTATCATCACGGAAGTGTATTTTTTTAGTACTGAGCGTGCTTAGCATGGAAGATGTTGATAACTGATGGTCCTGAAGTGAATAAGAAGGGTACATGCCTCAAAATATCATTTATCTCTATTTTAAAAATTGAGCCCTTGCACCTCTGCAAATCACTGCTTCCCTCTGCGAAGGGACTATCTATTTACTTTTATGTTGTGTCACCACGTTCTAAAACAAGTGCCAGATACTGAGTAGAGCACACCTATCAAGATTTAAGCATTATGTGTAGCTAATGTTGGGTGCATCATGATGGATCTTTTCTACCATGAATTACAATGTTTAGTCGCTGGTTGACTTTGGAGGTGCTCTGCATTTATGTTTTGCGGTCTCAGAAAGGACTAGCGAGATACCACTATTGTCATATTATATCATGGTTGTTTTGACAACGTGTTGCTGTTTGAGATAGTTTATTATTACTCGCTAGCTAATTATGTCATTGATATGAGTCATTATAATCTTTAAATGTTATTGTTGACATGGTTAGTTATAATGTTGGCTGAAAACCTGGGTGTTGTTTAAGCTTATTTATGCAAACAAGAGCAAAAGAGTTCGTAAAAGTTTTTCTTTCTCACTTTCAGTTTATCAACTGAATTGCTTGAGGACAAGAAAAGGTTTAAGCTTGGGGGAGTTGATACGACTCCAATGTATCGACTTTTTCTCATGATTTTCCTCTTGTTTTGGACTCTCACTAGTAGGGAAAAGCCTAGCAGCAGTGCGGGTTCTAGGTATAGCAAGAGCTGGGACCGCTCATCGATAAGGCGCCATGACTAACTCAGAGCGGCAGCATCTCACGCCAGCCACTGCTATATAGGTGTAGCAGCAGCATGTTGTATGGAAGCTCACTACTGCTAATAGCTCTAGCGCTTTGCTGGGACGCGCTACTGCTACTGTCACGCTGCTGCTAACTTTTCTCCACTCGCTACTGCTAATTTCAGTAGTTTTTGGTTTTTTTCTGCATATTTGTTCTTCATTTGAGCAGGCTTTATACAAGAATCTCTAGCACATACAAATGTCATCATCATACACATACAAATGGATGCGAGACCACAAATGTAATGATAGCATATACATACAAATAGTCTCATCATAATCATCATCCAACACAAAGTGGTATCTCGTCATCATCTCGAAAATAGCGATACATGCAAGTCTCAAATACTTGCAACTACAACGTCATCCATCTAAACAATGATATACGCGAGAAGTGCTATCACTATGAGTGATAGTGGAACTATGCAGTACATGAGGCGTCGGTCATGAGTCCTCTCTCGCGCTAGCCTGAACCTCAAGTAACTAGTGTGTGCTTCTTGTCTGCTTTTGAAGCCTTTATGGCTGGCGCCTGAAACCCCCTGCACTTGCGCCTGACACTCATGCCACTCGTCATACACTCCCAGAACCTTCCCTGTGTACACGACATAGCACACCTTCTTCGCCATCAAGAATCTTGGTACCTGTTTGAGATGCATCTTCATCAAGAGAATACACGATCATATGCAACAAAATATACTAGAGCAACATGAAAAAGAAAGGGTTAGCAACTAGATGCAACATATAGTACGCAAACTAATTAACTGGAGGTATGCATGTCATCATACCCAAACTAACAAAGTAACTTTAAGCAAGTTCGGCTGGGACCATGGACATCACAAAGTTTCATCGCTACAGAAAGTATACAAGTTCAACCAACACATATCATCATCATCGGCATCGTAAATCACTAGAAGTTCCATCCTTCCATATTATCAAGGATGGACCGTAGCTTCTTGAATAGCGTGAGGTCATGACGTTGCATGCCTATGCGAGTTTGGATGTCATCTCGCGATATAGAGCCGTGGTGGAACATCCCCTTCTCATCGATGAATTATTTCATGATGGTCATCGCAATGTCCGTTTGGATGCAAACGAAGTCATCTCTAAGTTTATAATCCGCATCTCCATGAGATTCTACCAACTTGCGGATATGATCATCGTTTCTGGTTGTCATACGAAGCTTTTGGTGATCAGTGTTGAACTCAATCATGAGATGGAGGAGGTAGAATCCATCTTTGTTGCTTGGTTCTGTGACATGGATGTGATGTCTACTACACAACCTTCTTCTTGTAGACATTGTTGGGCCTCCAAGTGAAGTGGTTTGTAGGACAGTAGCAAATTTCCCTCAAGTGGATGACCTAAGGTTTATCAATCCGTGGGAGGCGTAGGATGAAGATGGTCTCTCTAAAACAACCCTGCAACCAAATAACAAAGAGTCTCTTGTGTCCCCAACACACCCAATACAATGGTAAATTGTATAGGTGCGCTAGTTCGGCGAAGAGATGGTGATACAAGTGCAATATGGATGGTAGATATGAGTATTTGTAATCGGAAAATATAAAAACAACAAGGTAACAAGTAATAAAAGTGAGCGTAAACGGTATTGCAATGCTAGGAAACAAGGCCTAGGGTTCATATTTTCACTAGTGCAAGTTCTCTCAACAATAATAACGTAACTGGATCATATAACTATCCCTCAACACGCAACAAAGAGTCACTCCAAATTCACTAGCAGAGAACAAACAAAGAGATTATTGTAGGGTACGAAACCACCTCAAAATTATCCTTTCTGATTGATCTATTCAAGAGTCTGTAGTAAAATAACACGAAGCTATTCTTTCCGTTCGATCTATCATAGAATTCATACTAGAATAACACCTTAAGACACAAATCAACCAAAACCCTAATGTCACCTAGATACTCCAATGTCACCTCAAGTATCCGTGGGCACGATTATACGATATGCATCACACAATCTCAGATTCATCTATTCAACCAACACAAAGAAATTCAAAGAGTGCCCCAAAGTTTCTACCGGAGAGTCAAGATGAAGACGCGTGCCAACCCCTATGCATAAGTTCATTGAACCCGCAAGTAGATCACCAAAACATACATCAAGTAGATCACATGAATATCCCATTGTCACCGCAGATAAGCACGGCAATACATACATCAAGTGTTCTCAAATCCTTAAAGACTCAATCCGATAAGAAAACTTCAAAGGGGGAAAACTTAGCCCATTACAAGAGAGTAGAGGGGGAGAAACATCAGAAGATCCAACTATAATAGCAAAGCTCACGGTACATCAAGATCGTGCCAAATCAAGAACACGAGAGAGAGAGAGAGAGACAGAGAAAGAGAGAGATCAAACACATAGCTACTGCTACATACCCTCAGCCCGGAGGGTGAACTACTCCCTCCTCGTCATGGAGACCGCCGGGATGATGAAGATGGCCACCGGTGCGGGATCCCCCCTCTGGCAGGGTGCCTGAACAGGCTCCCGATTGGTTTTCGGTCGCTATAGAGGCTTGCGGCGGTGGAACTCCCGATCTAGGTTATTTTCTGGAGGTTTCAGTATTTATAGGAATTTTTGGCGTAGCTCTCACATCAGGGGGGGTCTCCAGGCTGTCCACGAGGCAGGGGGCACACCCTAGGGGGGGCCTCCACACTCGTGCATAGTTCGGGACTCTTCTGGCCCAACTCTTGCACTCCAGGTGACGGTGTCCTAGAATAGAGGGTACTCACCACGTCGTCTCCCGATCAGTTGGATTGGGCCGAGGACCCCCATGGCCGTATACTCATGGCCAGTTCGGACAACCCCTCCCGCATACAAGGAACACTCCACAAGACTTGACGCCCAAGACAAGGACTCTCCTAAACCCTAGGCCTCCGGTGTCTTATATAAACCGAGGCCAGGAAAGTCAATAGACAATCTCATATTCATTACTATCATCTCGTGGTAGATACATGTACTCTGTACTATACCCCATATGAATACAATCAAAAGCAGGACGTAGGGTTTTACCTCATCAAGAGGGCCCGAACCTGGGTAAAATCCCGTGTCCATGTTACCATCGCTCCAATACGTCTAGCTTAGGACACCTACTACGAGATACGCCTGATACTGAACCGACATTGGTGCTTTCATTGAGAGCCTGCCGGGCGATCTCCGTGGATCGATGTGATGATCAGGTGATATTTTTTCAGTTAGATCTATTTCACGTAATGTGCTTTGTTATGCAAATTATTGTCGTTGCGTCAGATTATTTTGTTTACAGTACTATATTAAGATCACGGAGTTTTTAATCGGCCGTGGAATTGTCCGGCGTCGGGTGATACGGATCCAAACCCCGCCGCCGTCATGTACTGCGGGAAATCGTGAGAAGCTCGCGCATAGAGGCAACAGCCGGAGAAGGAACTACTCCATGTGTTAGGGCAGAATCGGCGCATAGGCACAACTAGCGCCACACGGAGCCGGGATTGATCATGGACGAGCAGCGGCTGCCGGAGATTCGTTTTCCTCCCTTTTAAATTCAGCACATGATTACTGCTTGTCTCCTACTCCTATTCCTATATTATATTATCCCCAAGGCATGCACAGACCAAAGGGAGTACTACTAATGCGGTTACGTGTCAGTGTCAGTCTTGCAGCCTTGCTTTTTAGGTCCGATCGAGGAATAGTGTGGACTACCTTTGCAGTAACGTTTGATGTTTGTTCGCGTCTCCGGATTCTCGTCTGCGATCTGACGAACGTCGTATCTACAGTTGAATCTGACCTATAAAATATATTACGCCACTGCCCGGTGCTATCTACTCAAATTACTTTTAATGCATAATATTTCTTCTCGAAAATTATTGCTATCGGATTGCAGCTTTATTCCACATGCTCTTCCCAGATCGATTTAGCTTAGTGTACAGCTACAAGTCTCAAGGTGGCTGCCGCTCCTGTTCTACCAAGTCGGGTGCTATTGGCTTAGTCCGGCCTAGTAGTTAACTAGACTGGATTTCGTTTCTTCCGAACTTACAGGAGAAGATCAATCACGCCTGCCAGCGAAATCTAGTTTTCCAAAACTAGTATTATTACTCTGCATACACATTACTATTGCTACACGAGAACGTCCAGGCCATATTTTTCCTTGACGGAAGTGCTTTGCTACATTGCTCTAAGATATTTTCTGGGGCTTTCACCGTGTCGCTTTTCGCACGAAATTTTCAAGCGGTCACACGAGTGTACGGCGTTTGCAGTCTATCTAGCCCCAACTGTGCTGCAAGTTCAAGCCATCCTCTTCGCCCGTTGTCCAGCAGACACCGATCCACACATCGGAAAACTGACATCATCAAACCGAGCTTGTCGGCCAAGGTATGTTTCTAACTTTCTTCTCCGCTAAGTCAATTAAGTAGAAAGAATTTTATTTTAATATATATATATATATATAATTATTATTATTAGTCCTGGCTTGCAGTACTTATAAGAACGCAGGAAAACTATGCCTGGCATCGCCGTGCCGTTATTTTTGCCAGGCCTTCTATTTCTTTAAATTATCTACTTCACATAAGTTAATTAAGTAGAGGATATTTTTTATAAAAAAACATATATATCTCTGGCCTTGCACTATTGTATCTGTGCAGGCGATTAACTTACACCGCGCATTACCTGGTGCAACGACGCCCATTGAGGCCGAAGAGGGTTCGGCTCGGAGCCATCACACGGATATTTGACTTTCTGTTTTCCTTTCTCCCTCTATATTATTTAATTAAGCAGGTAATTGACTTCGACTGCGTCACGCGATCACTTCGGCATAAATCAACTCGCGTGATCACCTTGTTGGTCCACCTGCCATACCAACATGTTCGGTTGCCCTGGGGACTTCGGCATCACTCAGAGAGCTCTACCTCATTGAGTGTTCGGCACACTGGCCATATTTCTTTTATCACTCACTTTGCGTAAATTATTAATTATGCAACTAATTTTTTATTATTACTATTATCTCCGGCTGGCACTATTTTCTGTGCACAGATAAATGATCCGGGTCCGGCAGCGCTGTCACCTCGGCGTACCGACATACCACGTCACCTCGGCTAGACTGGGAGCTTCACCTCTTCGGAGTGCCGAGCTCTTCGCTCGGCCACATCAGGCTTGGGGGCTGAAACCTCCTCCCGCACCAAGCTCCGACCGCTTCATCAATGATGAACACATCAACCAGCTAAGTTTCCTTCATGCTCACAGTTTAAAAAAATTTAACTTGTGTTCGGTTCGACCAAGCATTATACTTTTTTTAGGAAAAAAGTTGTTTGTGAAAAACTTCCTTGTCCAAACTTTGTTTGTGACATATTCAAATACCCCGTTTCCTTGGGGGCTTCCTTTCTAAAGCCTTTCCTCTTGCAAATGATTATATTTGTACGGCTTCATTCCTTGTTCGTGTATCACGCCACAATATGCACCATATTGACCTAAGTGATTTGCAAGCTGGGTTGTCTTGCTCCTGTGTTTACCCCTACGTTCCCGATTGTTAGGCTAGGGAGTAAAGGGAGCACATCTGCGATTGTCCCGATTGGGTCACCTGAGCTGGACCTCGGACTGGGTGAAGCCGAAAGCTAGCGCTCTTACTGTTTTCAATAATGGTCGGCACACAACGGAACTCATGAGTACAAAAAATCTATTGCACAAGTCTCATAGTGAGCAACCGAAGAAAGGTATCGGTGGGGGTACTATTTTCTTCGAAGATGCTTCTTACACTTCGTCGGTAATATAGCATAAGTTCCCTGAGTGCGCTTTGTCTGTTACAGCCTTATGGCCTGATTGCCTGGTTATCGGAAACACCGTCGATATTCTCGACAGGTGGAGTACATAACACTTTTCGATCCTTGACCGAAGAGGGAGAAGCCGACGGTCGGTTCAGACGCGTATAAAGTTTGGGTGAACACAGATATGATATAAGTATTCTGGTACATACAATCATTATACATAAAATTCTTTTACCCAAGTCACTCGGGGGCTCTTAAATTTATGTGAGGTGTTTTATAATAAGTGTTCTTCTTCCTAGTCGTTGCAAAGTCCTTTTTCTATCACTCTTTTTTTCGACGCGAGTGTGCAGTCAATAGCCGGGAGCCTAATTTCTCTCGCAAAGCCGCTAAAGTTTGCTAAACTGGCCTTACAAGAAGTACTCCGCCTTCGGGATAGGAGGTTGAAGCCGTAGGCTGACCCGCTTGAAGTCTTGAGATAGGATGTGTCATGTTAAAGCACGACAGAAGCACATTTTTTTCTAAGACAAATTTTCTGATTGGCACCGAACAATTGATCTAGTTCGGACGTCGAGTTTTTCCTGACGTTTTTTTGTTTTCCAATCCTGTTATTTGTGTGTTTTCTACATAAGTCTCGTCGTGCAACGCCCGACACCTTTAGGGATTCGGTAAAAATTCTCGGATATTGCTATATATGCATTAGTTTCGAATTGTGTCTTCGGTCAATAGTTGGGTTGCCCGGCTCCTGTGCTTGCCCCCTATGTTCCGCTTTGTTCGGCTACGTGTGCAAAGGGAGAACCACTGCGATCGTGCTTCTAGCTCGCATGGTTAAGCACCTCAGTGGAGAAAGCCAAAAACTGACTGTCACAATAAGCGTAAACTGGTCAACGGTCCGATGACTGTATTAAATGACGGGCCGTTCGTAACATTGGTCGAAGTGTTTACAGCTTGACCTCGGCTGTCGCCGAACACTAACCGGGGCCGGAGGCGCATAATTTGTGATTTTACTCTGGATATCGATCCTCAATTATGCCACCCATGTCCGCATTAAGGCTCGGGGGCTACTGGGCTTTGGGCTTATCATTATTTATAAATATTAAATAGGCACATCAATCCCCTAATCTGGTGTTGCCACCCGACCAGTTTCTCGGGGGCTACTGCATTTCAATGCTGAAAATTTGAAGTGCAATACAGTTTCCGAGGAGATCATGAACCTCAGGTTGGTCGGCCGCACCCAACTTGAGTCTCGAGGACTTTGCACACCGCTTTTTGTGTCCCGAAGTATTCTACCGAGCTAGGAGTTGATCCTCAGGTTGATTTTGCGAATCAACCCGAGTCTCAGGAGCTACTGGGATCAGCGGTCTTATGTCATCTTTCAGGTGCATCTCAGGTTTTAGACCGATACACACACCTTGAGAGCTACTGGCTATATATCTCACCAGAAAATAAAACTGCACCGATCAACAAATCAGCCCGCAGTCGGGGTGGTGCACCACCTCGGAAGCAGTACGGCATAAAACTCGGACGCCTATGGCTGGCTCCATAGAGGGCATTTCCGGCATTAAGCTCGGCTAAACTCCTTCAACTTTTTTGAACCAAGGTGATCTATGACACCTTGGATATAGTCCGGCGTTGGGGCTTGGACATAGTCCGGCGTTGGAGCTCGGATGCAGTTCAGCGTTAGAGCTCGGCTGTAACAATACTCCTCAGATACAGTCCGGCGGTGGAGCTCGGATACATTCCGGCGTTGGAGCTCGGAAGCGGTCCGGCGTTGGTGCTCGGCTGCAAACATACCTCGAATGCAGTCCGGCATTGGATCTCGGACGCAAGAGGACACTGCCGCCCGGGAACGACTTAAAACCCGAGGTGTGGCATAAAAATAACAAGGCATTGATAAAGGCCGAAAACTTAAAGGGGATCCTCGGATACCCGACGTGTAAACTCTTCGGATGCACTTCTGCGATCCTCAAGATCGAAGATGAGAAGATTTGTTGAACCAGTTTTCAAGACCAACGGCCGAAGATGAAGAACAGTTCGGAAGAATCGAGGAGCGTCCCCAACTTGAAGAACGGTTCAGGGGGCTACTCACGGTGTCCTAGACTAGGGGGTACTCACCACATCGTCTCCCGATCAGTTGGATTGGGCCGAGGACCCCATGGCCGTATACTCATGGGCCAGTTCAAACAAACCCTGCCGCATACAAGGAAGACTCGACAAGACTTGGCGCCCAAGACAAGGATTCTCCTAAACCCTAGGCCTCCGGTGTCTTATATAAATCGAGGCCAGGCTAGTCAATAGACAATCTCATATTCATTACTATCATCTCGTGGTAGATACATGTACTCTATACTACACCCCATATGAATACAATTAAAAGCAGGACGTAGGGTTTTACCTCCATCAAGAGGGCCCGAACCTGGGTAAAATCCCGTGTCCATGTTACCATCGCTCCAAGACGCCTAGCTTAGGACCCCTACTACGAGTTATGCCGGATATTGAACCGACACCAGGGGCTTATTTTGGTCCATAAAAATTCATCAAAAATTGGCACGTCAATTGGGCTCCATTTGGTATTCCTTTTCTGTGAAACTCAAAAACAAGGAAAAACAGAAACTGGAACTGGGCTCTAAGTTAATATGTTAGTCCCAAAAATGATATAAAAGTGTTTAGTAAAGCCCATAAACATCCAAAACAGGTAATATAATTTCATGGAACAATCAAAAATTATAGATACGTTGGAGACATATCAAGCATCCCCAAGCTTAATTCCCGCTCGTCCTCGAGTAGGTAAATGATAAAAACAGAATTTTTTTATGTGGAATCCTAGCTATCATATTTCTCAATGTAATTTTATTTATTGTGACATGAATGTTCAGATCCAAATGATTCAAGATAAAAGTTCATATTGACATGAAAACAATAGTACTTCAAGCATACTTACAAAGCAATCATGTCTTCTCAAAATAACATGGCGAAAGAAAGCTATCCCTACAAAATCATATAGTATGGATATGCTCTATCATCATCACACAAAGTATTTAATCATGCACAATCCCGATGACAAGCCAAGCAATTGTTTCATACTTTTGATGTTTTCAATCTTCGCGCAATACATGAGCGTGAGCCATGGACATAGCACTATAGGTGGAATAGAATGGTGGTTGTGGAGAAGAAAAAAAGGAGGAGAAGATAGTCTCACATCAACTAGGCATATCAACGGGCTATGGAGATGCCCATTAATAGATATCAAAGTGAGTGAGTAGGGATTTCCATGCAATGGATGCACTAGAGCTATAAGTGTATGAAAACTCAAAAAGAAACTAAGTGTGTGTGCATCCAACTTGCTTGCTCACGAAGACCTAGGGCAATTTGAGGAAGCCCATCATTTTTAATATACAAGCCAAGTTCTATAATGAAAAATTCCCACTAGTATATGAAAGTGACTACATAGGAGACTCTCTATCATGAAGATCATGGTGCTACTTTGAAGCACAACTGTGGTAAAGGATAGTAACAATGTCCCTTCTCTCATTTTCTCTCATTTTTTTATTTATTTTTTACTTCTTTTTGGTGGGCTTCTTGGCCTCTTTTTTTATTTGGGCTTTTTTGGCCTCGTTTATTTTTCATAAAGTCTAGAGTCTCATCCCGACTTGTGGGGGAATCATAGTCTCCATCATCCTTTCCTCACTAGGGACAAAGCTATAATAATGAAGATCAACACACTTTTATTTACTTACAACTCAAGAACTACAACTCAATACTTAGAAAAAAAATATGACTCTATGTGAATGCCTGCGGCGGTGTACTGGGATATGCAATGAATCAAGAGTGACATGTTGATACGTCTCAACAGTATCTATAATTTATGAAGCATTCATGCTATATTATTATCTGTTTTGAATGTTTATGGGCTTTATTATACACTTTTATATTATTTTTGGTACTAACGTATTAACCGGAGGCCCAGCCCATATTGTTGTTTTCTTGCCTATTTTAGTGTTTCGAAGAAAAGGAATATGAAACGGAGTTCAAACGGAATGAAACCTTCGAGAGCGTGATTTTTGGAACGAACATGATCCAAGAGACTTGGAGTTAAAGTCAAGGAAGCTTCGAGGTGACCATGAGGGTGGGGGGAGCGCCCCCCCCCCTACTGGGCGCGCCCCCTGTCTCGTGGGCCCCTCGAGCGTCCCCTAAACGACTTCTTTCGCCTATATATCTCCATATACCCTAAAAACATCGAAGACGAAGATAGATCGGGTGTTCGGCCGCCGCAAGCATCTGTAGCCACCAAAAACCAATCGGGACCCTGTTCCGGCACCCTGCTGGAGGGGGGTCCCTCACCGGTGGCCATCTTCATCATCCCGGTGCTCTCCACGATGAGGATGGAGTAGTTCACCCTCGGGGCTGAGGGTATGTACCAGTAGCTATGTGTATGATCTCTCTCTCTCTCTCTCTCTCTCTCTCTCGTGTTCTTGATTTGGCACGATATTGATGTATCGCGAGCTTTGCTATTATAGTTGGATCTTATGATGTTTCTCCCCCTCTACTCTCTTGTAATGGATTGAGTTTTCCCTTTGAAGTTATCTTATCGGATTGAGTCTTTAAGGATTTGAGAACACTTGATTTATGTCTTGTCATGCTTACCTGTGGTGACAATGGGATATTCACGTGATTCACTTGATGTATGTTTTGGTGATCAACTTGCGGGTTCTGTGGCCTTGGGAATCTATGTATAGGGGTTGGCACACGTTTTCGTCTTGACTCTCCGGTACAAACTTTGGGGCACTCTTTGAAGTACTTTGTATTGATTTGAATAGATGAATCTGAGATTGTGTCATGCATATCGTATAATCATGCCCACGTATACTTGAGGTGACAATGGAGTATGTAGGTGACATTAGGGTTTTGGTTAATTTGTGTCTTAAGGTGTTATTCTAGTATGAACTCTATGATAGATCGAACGGAAAGAATAGCTTCATGTTATTTTACTACAGACTCTTGAATAGATAGATCAAAAAGGATAACTTTGAGGTGGTTTCGTACCCTACCATAATCTCTTCGTTTGTTCTCCGCTATTAGTGGCTTTGGAGTGAATCTTAGTTGCATGTTGAGGGATATTTGTATAATCCAAGTATGTTATTGTTGTTGAGAGAACTTGCACTAGTGAAAGTATGAACCTTAGGCCTTGTTTCCTACCATTGCAATACCGTTTACACTCACTTTTGTCACTTGATACCTTGCTGTTTTTATAATTTGAGATTACAAATACCTTTATCTACCATCCATATTGCACTCGTATCACCTTCTCTTCGTCAAACTAGTGCACCTATACAATTTGCCATTGTATTGGGTGTGTTGGGGACACAAGATACTCTTTGTTATTTGGTTGCAGGTTGTTTGAGAGAGACCATCTTCATCCTATGCCTCCCACGGATTGATAAACCTTAGGTTATCCACTTGAGGGAAATTTGCTACTGTCCTACAAACCTCTCCACTTGGAGGCCCAACAACGTCTACAAGAAGAAGGTTGTGTAGTAGACATCAAGCTCTTTTCTGGCGCCGTTGTCGGGGAGGTGAGTGCTTGAAGGTATATCTTTAGATCTTGCGATCAGATCTTTTTGTTTCTTGTTTTATCGCTAGTTTAGTTTATAAAAGAAAACTACAAAAAAATGGAATTGAGTGTGTCGCATACGCTTCATCTCTTTAATATCTTTCATGAAAATGATGGAAAGGAAAATTGTGCTCAAGTGCTAGAAGAAGAAATCTATAAAATGTTTGGCACTAAATCTTTGTATGATGAGCATGACTGCAATGTTATTAGTATGAATTCTTTGAATACCCATGATGCTAATGATATGCAAAGCCACAAGCTTGGGGAAGCTATGTTTGATGAAGATGATATTTTTAGTCCCCCAAGTTTTGATGATAATATTTGTTATCATGAAAGCATGCCTCCTATTTATGATGATTATATTGATGGAAGTGGGTTTGGAAGAGTGTCAACTTTAGGTAGTATTGATATCACTATTTTGGAGGGTGTTGAATCTTATTGTGATAATTATGAAAGTAGATTTGGAGAGGTCATGCCTTTATTTAGTGATGAATCCACTATTTTGGAAGAGGTTCCCATTGAATATGAGAACACGGTTGCTATCTATGATCATTATTGTGATGACTTGTATGCTATAAAGAATAATGATAACCATGAAACTTGTCATCATGATTTTAGTTTTCAATTGGATTATGCCTCACATGATAATTATTTTGTTGAGTTTGCTCCCACTACTATTGATGAGAATAAATTTGTTTATGTGGAGAGTAGTAAAAATTCTATGCTTGTAGATCATGAAAAGAATGCTTTATGTTCTGGTTATATGGTTGAATTCATTCATGATGATACTGAAAATTCTTATGAGGGGGGACCATATGCTTGTAGGAATTGCAATAATATCAAGTTTCCTCTCTATGTGCTTCAAATCTTGGAGTTGTGCTTGTTTTGCCTTCCTATGCGAGTTGATTATTGTTCACATAAGTTGTTTGCTCACAAAATCCCTATGCATAGGAAGTGTGTTAGGCTTAAATGTGCTAGTCATATTCTTCATGATGCTCCCTTTATGTTTCAATTCTTATCTTTTATCTGAGCATCATTGAAATCATCATGCCTAGCTAGGGGCGTTAAACGATAGCGCTTGTTGGGAGGCAAACCAATTTTATTTTTGTTCCTTGCTTTTTGCTCCTGTTTATTTATAAATAACTCAACTAGCCTCTGGTTCGATGTGGTTTTATGTTTTAATTAGTGTTTGTGACAAGTAGAACCTTTGGGAAGACTTGGGTGAAGTCTTTGTGATCTTGCTCTAAAAAACAGAAACTTTTGGGCTCACGAGATTAGCTGACATTTTTTACTGGAGTGTGATTTTAGGTTGATTATTTTTGCAGATGAGTAATAGACAAATTACTCAGGTCCACCAATTTATGTCAGAATTTTTGGAGTTCTATAAGTATACGTTTGATACAGACTACTACAGACTGTTCTGTTTTTGACAGATTCTGTTTTCTAGGTGTTGTTTGTTTATTTTGATGAATCTATGAGTAGTATCGGAGGGTATGAACCATAGATAAGTTGGAATACAGTAGATATTACACCAATATGATTTTAAAATGAGTTCACAACAGTACCTAAGTGGTGATTCATTTTCTTATACTAACGGAGCTTACGAGTTTTTTGTTGAGTTTTGTGTTGTGAAGTTTTCGAGTTTTGGGTAAAGATTGGATGGACTATGGAATAAGTAGTGGCAAGAGCCTAAGATTGGGGATGCCCACGGAACCCCAAGGTAATATTCAAGGACAACCAAGAGGCCAAGCTTGGGGATGCCCCGGAAGGCATCCCCTCTTTCGTCTTCGTTCATCGGTAACTTTACTTGGAGCGTCATTTTATTTTGTTAGTATTTGCTTGATTTTATTTAGAATAATGTTTTTCATCTACATTTTCAATAAAAAGGCCAAGGATATCCTTTACCATGCTTATTTTGTAAGTATACATGTTGCTGTTTCATAACAGAAAGTTGACCGCTGTTGAAAAAATTCCCTAGAAAATTCAGAGAGTGATATACTGTTGAATCTTTTTGCATAATGAGCTATGATAAATCTTCTACAGCGTAATATTTTTCTTATAATTTTTGGATTTAGGGAAGTATGATGAATCTTGCATTCTTTACAGACTATACTGTTTTGGCAGATTGCTGTTACGTCTGCATTGTTTGCATATGCTTCCTTGTTTAATGATTCTATTTGAGGATAGGAGTATTAAATATGCAGAGACATTTAGTATGAAGTGTTGAATAATAATGTTAGTAATTTGTTACAGTAGAAAATAATAAGGTTTTTGCATTTGTTTATACAAACTTATCTAGCGAGTTCTTGTTGAGTTTGGTGTGAATGAAGCTTTCGAGATTTAGCAAACCGAGATATAAAAGGAATTAAGGAGACACAAAAGTTCAAGCTTGGGGATGCCCAAGGCATCCCAAGATAATATTTCAAGAAGTCTCAAGCATCTAAGCTTGGGGATGCCCCGGTTGGCATACCACCTTTCTTCTTCAACAATTAACGGTTAGTATCGGTTGAACCTAAGTTTTTGCTTCTTCACATGAGTCGTGCTATCCTTGCAATGCCATTTTGTTTTGATTTGCTTTCTGTTTAAATAAAATACCAAGATCTGAAATTCCTAAATGAGAGAGAGTCTTCATATAGCTACATAATTATTTAACTACTCATTGATCTTCACTTATATCTTTTTGGAGTAGTTTGTCATTTACTCGTGTGCTACACTTATATCCTATGAGTAAATGGTTGAATGAGTTGAATGTCATAAATCTGAAATTATATATGTTTCACATGCTTATCCCATGGGGAGTAATGACTTCACATTTAAGAAGTAGAGGTTGTAAATTTATTGAAGGTTGTCAAGCATTGTATTGGTCATTTGAACAATTCATGAAGGAATATTGAAGGAAGAGAAATTTCACATCTAAATATACTATCTTGGACATTTTTGACAATTGTGAGCACTCATTAAGTATGACATGCTAAAGTGTTGATGTTGGACAAGGAAGACAACGTAATGGGTTATGTTTTCTCACATCTCAGTTAAAGTATATTGTCATGGATCATTCAAACATGTTGAGCTTCCCTTTCCCCCTCATGCTAGCCAAAATTCCTTGCACCAAGTAGAGATACTACTTGTGCTTCCAAATATCCATAAACCAAGTCTTTTCCATGAGAGTCCACCATACCTACCTATAGATTGAGTAAGACCCTTCAAGTAAGTTGTCATCGGTGCATGCAATAAAAATAAGCTTTATACGATCTTGTTATGGAAGCAATAAAAGCGACAGACTGCATAATAAAGGTCCATATACAAGTGGCAATATAAAGTGATGTTGTTTTGCACTAAGATTTTGTGCATACAACCATAAAAGCGGATGACAACCTTTGCTTCCCTCTGCGAAGGGCCTATCTTTTACCTTATGTCTTTTACATTATGCAAGAGTCAAGGTGATCTTCACCTTTCCCTTTTTCATTTTATCTTTTGGCAAGCACCTCGTGTCGGAAAGATCCTGATATATATATCCAATTTCATGTAAGTTAGCATGAACTATTATTGTTGACATCACCCAAAGGTGAATACGTTGGGAGGTGAAATTATAAGCCCCTATCTTTCTCAATGTCCGATTAAAACTCCATAACCATAAGTATTGCGTGAGTGTTAGTAACACTACTAGGGAAAAGCCTAGCAGCAGTGCGGGTTTTCGGCCTCTCAGTAGAGCGGGGACAGACACTACTAATAAGGCGCTTCAACTAACGTATATCAGTAGCGCCTGTTGTCCCACGCTACTACTATACATGAATAGCTATAGCGCTGTTTAGAAAAGGGCGCTGCTGATATTATCTGCAGCGATGTTTACCGGGAAGCGCTACTGGTAATGCGGCGCTACTGCTAAATTTCCCCCCCTCGCTACTACTAGTTTTATTAGTTTTTTCCTGCATATTTGTTTTTGTATTTGTTTTGTATTTGAATAGGCTTTATACAATAATCTTTAGCATATCATACACATACAAATGTAGTCTCATCAAATCATGTCATCATCATAATCATCATCCAACACAAAGTGGTCTCTCGTCATCATCTCGAAAATAGCGATACAAGTCCTCTATTACTTGCAAATACATCGTCATCCATCTAAACAATTGTATACGTGAGAAGAGCTGTCACTTTGAGTACATGAGTTCGTATCCCTCTCTCGCTTTAGCGTGAACCTAAACTAACTACTGCCTGTTGCTCGGAAACCGGAAACCGGTAACACCTGGGCCTGACACTCCGGCCACTCGTCGTATATATACTCCTGGCGTAGCACTTCTTTGCCATCGATGATCTATGCACCTGCATCGTCACATGAGTCGATGATATGCAACATATATAGTTGAGCAACATAAAGAGACAGACTTGGCAAAAATAGAAACAACATATCATAAGCATAAATAACAAAGTTCATCATACCCAAAATGCCCTAACTAGAGTGATTCGCTAGTCGAGGAGGAGGACGGTTTAATTACATCACAAATAAAGTTTCATCACAAGATAACTCAAAGTTTTGTCATACAGAAAGTATGGACTAAACAGACACATTGTCATATATCGACAATCATTCCAACATGCCGTGCCATCCATCTAGGTCAGGGAGATAGTCCCCGAGCTTAGTGAAAGGCTTCATGTCGAGACGCTGAGAGGCTATCCATGTTCGGACGTCTTCCCGTGAAATTTGTCCTTCGTAGAACATCCCTTTTTTTTGGACGACCTCCTTCATGATAATTTGGGCAAGTTCGCGCTGGATGTGATAGAACTCAGCTCGAAGTCGATGATCCTCGATATCTCCTACGTTCTTTGCCCATTGCAGAGTATGGGCATCACCGGATCTAGGTGACATGCAAAGGTTCTGGTGATCCCGTCTGTACTCCAGCATGTGGTGTAGGACATAGAATCCATCATTAAGTGAATTGTTCGGTTGCTGGATGCAGCAGACGTCGGTCTTATGGCCGAAGGCGACCCTGCCGCCCCTTCTCTTCTTGTCCCTGACCTCTCCACCCCTTGCTTGGTAGTAAAACATAGCATTGTCGATAACATCCTTGATGTGGGTGTAATCCTTTTTGTCAATGTTCTTCGACGAGTCCAAGTAAAGAGCGTGGGAGAATTGGGGCTATAGGATGATGAGGACGCGACGCGGCTGCAGCTGCACAAGATAAGTACACCTCAAATTACTTAGCCTCCACCGTGCAAATGAATGATTGAAATCAAAGGAAGGATAGCAGCGCGGATGACTTACACGGGATGATAAGGCACGAGAATCGCCCCCTTCTCCTTATTGGCGAGCATGAAATTGACGATGTATTCCCTCGCGTATACACGCTGCTCTGCGCAGACTCCCAAGAAGCCCTCGTGCATGTAGTACGGGTCAGCGACACAGGTATGAGATATCTGCTCAACCCCGATGATGTAGTTCATGTGCAAGGCATAAAGGCGGACAAACGTAAAATCCAGCTTCTTCACGTGAAACATGTCGAATTTGTAATCGAATCAGAGGAAGAACTTATCCGCGGGGAAGCTGTCGACGTACGACATTTGTCGCGGAACGTTAACCACGTATAGTGGGTATCCTGGATCTGTCGAGGCGATGAGGCCTTTCTCTACCCGCAGCACATCGTCATGAAGTCTTCTTAGATCGCCGAATCTGGCCAGTAGAGCTGTTGCAGGTAGGATTGGTTGACCGGGGATATGCCATTTATCCGCATCGGGGATATCTATACGGTCCTGAAGCCGAGGCTGCTGAGGCGGATGGATCATAGAATCAGCTTTTTCGCCTTTCCTCGCTCTCTTCCTATATTTCTTTACTACCGGACGGTCGTCCATAATTCATTGAGACGGCAATTCAGGCACCGACTCATGACGCTCAAACCCTGAGGAGGCGCCAGTATAGACATACTGTGCAGCGCCACCGTCGTCCTCATCCTCATCCATGGCGATGTCATCAGCAACTAATGGAGCCTCCTCCTTACCCCGTCCGCTATCACCCAACCCGACAACCGACGCTAATTGGGTAGGTGGGGTGTTGATGTTCATACCTTGCTGAGGCTGCGTGCTCGTGGGTGTGCTCCCGACCGCCTCCAGACGAAGCAGACTCTTTGGCCACCATAGGACCCACCCATTGCAACAATCACCAAGCCGCCGCGGTGTCTCCTCGTCATCCACCAGTAGTGTTTGAGGAGGCAAATTCTCGTGGCCCGGTTTGGCACTGGCCACGGATACCTTGAAGATGTTCGGGGGGATCGGCCGGCTGTGGAACAATGGTTCCTTCGGCTCCATTATCGTCGCCTTCCCCACGTCCACCTTCCGATGCGCCGATGGTGTACAATATGGTGCACGGGGTTTCGTCGGCCCGCAAAGAAAAGTCTGCGACGTGAGACATCCGAAAGGCAACGAAAACGGGAGATTATACATTTATATTGAAGGGGGACGGTGTGACAGATACTGTGAGGGCATCGAGCTCAGCCAAAGACGAAGCACCGCCAAGCTTGTCCGGTGCGGGTGCCGGTGCAGGAGCAGGTGCGGGAGCCGGTGCGGGAGCAGGTGCCCCCAAGAAGTCAGCAAGGGGAAAGTCCTCTGCATTTTTTTCTGGATTTTGCCTTGTCCAAGTGATAACGCCCGTCACCAAGGAAGTAGACAAATCTGCAACCACCTGTTTTGCGGCAGCTACCGCTGTTGCGACTGTCTGAGATGATTTATTCTCAACCGCAATCTCAACCTTCTTGTTGATGTTTTGTTCAGTTAACCTCCGTCTTTCCTTTCTCTCCTCCGTGGTCTCACGGTAGTACTTCTTCCACGTGGCGCCGTCTCCGACAGCGTGCACACGTCCATATGACGGTCGAGTATCCACCGGTTGTCGTTTCAATATGTTCAACGCCTAGTTGAATGGAGTGTCCCACTTGGGCCTCGCCAATGCCTCAGACGGCGATTCGCTTTGGGCCACAATCCGGTGCTGCTCTCTCTGCAAAAGGCACAAGGATCATTTACAAATATGACTAACGTGTGCAGTCGAATTGATCAGAAACTAAAATTACCAGCAGTCTCATGAACTCCGTAATGACCGGTGTTGTCTCATAAACCTTCTTCACTGGGTCCCAACGGTGTCGGGCCCTCAGGACGTCACGCTCCTGCGGGATGGTGAAATCCACCAAGGTGCAGGATGCCCAAACTCGCGGCTTCCGCGTCCTCCTTGGCCCATTTGGACCTCTTTCCGCCGTAACCACGGCTTCCGAGGTGGTGGCTCCCAATGTTCCTCTCTTGAAGCCCCTTCATGTACTTAGACTTGTTTTTGGCAGCTTCGGCCTCGCAAGCCTCCTTGAATATTTGAAACTGCTCTGTCGTGATTGTCGGATTATCCTTTACAATCTCGGAGTAGGGTTCCTTCTTGTCGATGATCCTTGCTTTCAGTCGAGTTTTCCAGGCGGCCAACGCATCGCTAAACTTGGTCATGGCGTGTTTGTTTATCTTCTTCATTGCGGGTCCTCGTGCGGATCTTTATAATCCTTCTCATTCGGCCCGGGAACAAGAATATCTGGTGAAACTTCTTTAGGAGGGAGCTCCTCATATTTTCTATCTTCTGTAGTTTCTCATCATTGATGGTGGCGGTTGTCCGTACGATGCAGCCTATTTGATTGTCGTAGCATCGACGCGCTTCCTCAGGCGCCTTTGGCTCAAAAATGCCGTCGTCTACCTCCGTGACCACCAGTCTAGTAGTCCTGAGTTTGTTAGGAAGCCGTTGCCTCTTTGCTTTCGGTTCTACACTGGCTCCGCTCCCCGAGGCAGCACCGGTCTCAGTCTCAGCGCCGATCCCGATGCCGGTCTGAGTCTCAGCTCCGTTCTCAGTCTCAACACCGGTCTTCGTGTCGGTCTCAGTCCCCGATGCCACTGGTGGGCCCAGCAACAACAGCGGTTGATCGTCGGTAAGGCTAAAAAATTAAATCACGCCGCCCGGTGAGCGTCGGCATAATCACCGTAACCCTGTCCTTCATCGTTGCTAGCCATGTTTCCTATGATTAAATCTAGTCAATTTATTCTAGACCTAATAAAATGAATAATGACATAAAAAATGCCTATTGTTTTGCAGGAACGTTGACTCCTTCCTGGTGCGGCAAATCCCGGGCACTTGATATGTCCTAGTTTGTAGCACAAGTCATGCCGAAATTCATGGAAAATTTTGGCATGACCATTGCTAAAAAGTGGACAAATCGAGAACCTGAAATTTGCCGGAACAACAATGAATCAACATTCCGGCAAAACATAGGCCACTCAGCATCATTCCCTGGAAACAACAAAGCCACTTGGGCACAATCGAACCACTTCAATGAAAAGATATAACATGACCACTTCAATGAAAAGATATCATCAACAACAAAAGCCTAGGAAGGGATCATCTTTAAAATAAAATTTGCCTAAATTCTTTTCCTACAAAAATAGTGGTCTTTTCAAAAATAAAAAACCTTTGCAAAGTGACCTCACTAAACACTTCTCTGCCTAGGAGAAAACCCAAATTATGTTGATCTAGCTATTCCTCTCTCTCACACAAGCACACATTATTATCTCTAACCCTTCTCTGCCTAGGACAGAACCCAATTAAATTGCAAAGGAACTCCAATTCTCTAACCCTTCTAACCTAATGCTCTAAAATAAAATTTTCCTCTAACCTAGCCAACCTACTTAACCTAGCTTGTTAATCCAACGAACCTAATTAACCTTGTTAGTTAATCTAGTTTACCTAGATAATTAACCTAGTTAACGCAGCTAGTTCTCTGTCAAAGCCCTAAATAAATTTGTGCACTATATAACCTAGATAATTAACCTAATTAAACTAGTTAACCTGACTAGTTCTCTTTCAAAGACCTAACTAATTTTTGCACTAACCTAGATAATTAACCTAATTAAATTAGTTAACCTAACTACTTCTCTGTCAAAGCCCTAACTAAATTTTTGCCCTAACCTAGATAATTAAGCTAATTAAACTAGCTAACCTATGCATCAGAGAGAGAGGAGGGGTGGGGGCTTACAGAGGATGGCTCCGGTGGTGGCGAGGGAGGCAGTGGTGGCGAGGGAGGCAGGGGCGCGTCTTCGGTGATGGCGAGGGAGGCAGTTGTGGCGAGGGAGGATCCGGTGGCGTCGACGGCGTCTCCGGTGGCGTTGATGAGGCCGCGCGGCTCCGTGGCGTTGGGGGCGGCTCCGGTGGCGTTGATGAGGCCGCGCGGCTCCATGGCATTGGGGGCGGCTCCGGTGGCGTCGACGGCGCACGGCTTTGGTGGCATTGATGTCGGTAGGAGACGGCGGCGAAGTGGGGCAACGGCGAATTGGGGAGACGGCGGCGGGGTGGGTCGAGGGATTTAGGGGAGAAGTGGTGGCAGGGGGGAAACGGTTTTTTGCTTAAGTCAAACTTAGCGGTAGCGCGTTTCGTAAAACGCGCTATAGCTAAGATAGCTATAGCGGTTTTTGCAAAACGCGCTGCTGTTATAGCTATGTAATTTTCTTCCATTTTTTAATTTCCTTTTCTGTTTCTATAGCGGGGGTCTAGGACACCGCTGCAGCTATGTTAGCTATAGCGCCTCTTACCAAAACACGCTACTGCTATGCCTTCCTCCGTTTTTCGCTTTTTCATTTATTTTGCTTTACATTTTATTTTTTCCTTTATCCTTTTTCTATTTCTTTCATTTTCATTTACTTTTCTATTTGTTTTTCATCTTATTTTATTTCCATTAATAGTAGTGCTCTTCATAGGAAATGCGCTACTACTTATGCCCTAGCGGTAGCGCGCTTCTTCCAAGCCCGCTACTGCTATGTGTAGCCTATCATTCTACCAACGAAAATATTAGTAGTAGCACTTTTGCCACTACAAGCGCTACTGCTAAGATTGTATCTGTAGCGCGGTTTTGTCTCAATCTCTACTGCTATCTAGCACTAGCGCTCTTTTTTGACCCGCGTTGTTAATAAATTTCTGTGTATAGGCTTTTCCCTAGTAGTGTAATTGTAGAAGTCTATATGATAGTTGAGTATGTGGAGTTTGCTAGATAAAAGCTCTGACATAGACCCTTCCTGAAAATAAGATGAATGGTAATTGTTTAATGACTGAGAATGAAGTTTGCTAGTTTTCAGTGCTTCGAAGAAAAGGAATATCAAATGGAGTCCAAACGGAATGAAACCTTCGTGAGTGTGATTTTTGGAATGAACATGATCCAAGAGACTTGGAGTTGAAGTCAAGGAAGCTTCGAGGTGGACACGAGGGTGGGGGGCGCCCCCCTGTCGGTTTCAAAACCGGCGGATCTCGGGTAGGGGGTCCCGAACTGTGCGTCTAAGGCTAATGGTAATAGGAGACTGGGGACACGATGTTTACCCAGGTTCGGGCCCTCTCGATGGAGGTAATACCCAACTTCCTGCTTGATTGATCTTGATGATATGAGTATTACAAGAGTTGATCTACCACGACATCAGAGAGGCTAAACCCTAGAAGCTAGCATATGGTATGATTATTGTTGTCCTACGGACTAATCCCTCCGGTTTATATAGACACAGGAGGGGGGCTAGGGTTACACAAATTCGGTTACAGAGAAGGAGATCTATAATCCGGATCGCCAAGCTTGCCTTCCACGCAAAGGAGGGTCCCTATCCGGACACGGGACGAAGTCTTCAATCTTTTATCTTCATAGTCCAACAGTTCGGCCAAAGTATATAGTCCGGCTGTCCGGATACCCCCTTATCCAGGACTCCCACAGTAGCCCCTGAACCAGGCTTCAATGACGACGAGTCCGGCGCATAGATTGTCTTCGGCATTGTGAGGCGGGTTCCATCTTCGAATACTCCAAGATAAATTCCGAACACAAGGACCGTGTCCGGTTTCTTCAAGACAAACTTCACATACCAACATAGAGAAAATAATAATCCACAAATCTAATCTGCTGACAACTCCTTGAAGCGTGACATCACGCCTCGGTCCGGTTTTTATTGGAACTACTTTTTTTATAACCAGCTACCGTACACATTACGTTCCTTTGGCACGTCTTGTCGAAGCAGAGATCGTGTCCCTCTTATCGTGGGATCCTCATCAATACGGGTATGGTAATCCAACCGTGCCTGTTGGCATGACTCCGTGTTTTTAGGCAAGTCCCGAATGGTTATGCTGGGGACGCTCGATATTCTTCCCCCTTTATAGAGGGGTCGAGGCATATACCTTTACCTCCACACTTGCGCCTTTCTGCACTTCGAGTTCCAACACCCAAAACTCAAGCTCAAGCACCTCGGATCTTCGATCATGTCCGGATCCGACCATCAAGGCCGGTGGATGGCTTCCTCACATCCTGAGAGGAGGATATCATGGCTTCGTGGAGGTCGGGTATTTGACTGCCGATGTTAAGCACATGCTTCCTGCCCCTGGACAGGTTATCCCTACTCCCGAGCCCAACGAGAGCGTCGTATTCGTCTCTCACTTCCTCCGGGGCTTGGGTTGGACTCTTGACCCCTTCATGAGAGGGCTCATGTTCTATTATGGGCTAGATTTTCACGATCTAATTCCGGACTCCATTTGTCACATCCCGCCGTTCATCGTCGTGTGCGAAGCCTTCCTCCATGTCACCCCACACATTGGCTTATGGCTCAAGACTTTTAATGTGAAGCCGAGGGTGATCGAGGGGCCGCAATAAGCAGGAACGCCAATGCCCCGTGGCCCAAAGGCACCTTCTCGAAGGTATCCGATTTATGGCAACGGAGGTGGTTGTATGTCACCACTCCTCGAGGCTCAAGGTGGGCGGCCGCCCCCGCCTTCTGCTCGGGCCCTCCGCCTCAACTGGCGTCGTGGGCCAACGTGGGACTGGACTGGGGACCTGCAAACGATGTACCAACATTGCAGAGCCGCATTCGGGAGCTCCTCGAGAGGGACATTAGTCTTGTCAAAATAATCTAGGTAGTGCTAGTTTGGTGGGCCCTGCCGTGTATATATCTACCTCTCCGGATGTGGGAGTTCAATCCAGAAGGCCGGAAAACCATTCAACACTTCTTCGGCATGACGCATGAAGGAATGTATAAGTTCTTCTTCGGACCACGAATAAAGTGTCCGGAGACCACCGAGGATGTGGGCCTGAGCTGCAACCGCCCAGATACCCAAGTAAGTAACCCTGTGACCGAACACTTCGTTTATATTTGTCATAACATTGTTCTGAAAAACTGTCCACGACCAGGATTGGCTTAGTAAGGCGGAAAGAATCAGGTGTCCGGCCCCGCTTCCCGAAGGCTCGCCCGGTCTGGCAATAGCCAGGATGCTTAAACGGACGATAAGTCAAGTTCCATTGGAGAAAGGTGAAGGGAAGAGTGGAGAAGCCAAGAGTAAGCCTCACACATTGTGCGTCCGAACCGGGGGAATTAATGTCTCCACGGAGGAGGAGAATCGGGGAGGTGAATCTGAGGTTTCCTCCCCCCGCGGTAAGAAGAGTGATGCCTCCAAAGACTGGGAAACGGGGGCGCCTAAACAAGGGAAGAAAACTTCACCAAAGGGCCCTGCCCCAAAGGGCGTTCCTATCGTGCCGTGCCCGCTAACGGGCCAACCCTCCACCGAGCTGTAAGTTTAATAAACAAGAAGCTTATTGCTTTTTCCTCTGAGAGTAATAACCAGGACCTATTTTTGCAGTCCGGCTAGCAGTTCGTCTCAACAGGGTTCGTCCTCGGGGGATCTTCTTCCGGAGATGATGGAGAGTGAAACTCCACCTACCTCTCCGCCCCAGGGGGCAGGCATCCTTGAGGTGTCGTCACGGAGGAGTCCAGATCCACTAAGGCCAGGAGCTAATACTTCGGCCGCCCCAAGCCCAGCGCATTCGGCTCCTGTGGAGGACAATGAAAAGGGTCCGGGAGAATCCGGCATCGGGCCGAACATACTGACGGGCCTCCTGGAGTCAGCCGCGCTCTCCGAGGATCACTGTACACTAATGGGTACGGTTGTAGAGAAAATTTCCTCCGCCCCAAGCGGGTTAAATGAAGCTTTTAGGAGCTTGCTCAAGGGCTTTGAGGTAAGCAACAAAATACGCAGTTGTTTTTTTGTGGTTGCACCGCACGCGATAGATGTGCTCTGTATAGATAGTAGCCCCAGAGACTATGGTTGCCAGCCCATGGCGGAAAATGGAGGATCACACTCCTAGCTAATCATCACACTTGTACTGATGTGCAGGTTGCTAAGGGTCCGGCAATAGACCAGACCGCTGAATGCGCCGAATTGAGGCGACGGATTGACGTGGTGGATGTCGACATCACGCTTATAAACAAGCGATTCGAGGAGTCGCAGAGTATGCGCTCTTACATCCATATTTTCTTTAGGAAATTGTAAGAAGGTTGTAATATTAATATGATGTGATGTGGCTGCAGGCGGAGCTGCTGCCATTGAGGCCCTGAGGGCGGAACTTGCCCTAGCCAACGAACAAGCCTGGGTCAGCAATGCGGCTGCCCTAAAGGCAACCGAAGACTTGAAAGCCGAACAGGCTGCTCATCTCTGAGGCGAAGAAAACATAGTCGAGATGAATGTGGAGCTGAGGGACGACGCCGGCCGGTATGAGCTTCTCGAGAAGGAGAATCAGGCAAAGGCGGCTGACCTGAAGAAGGCGCTGGATTCGGCTAAGGAGATGCGCTCAGATATTAGAGACGCGCGGGAGGAACTTCGACAAGCCGGAGAAATCGCGGCTGGAAATCCTTATTTGTTACAGATGAAGTTTTTAGATCCCGAGTATGCTCCGTTGGATAAGCTATGGAGCGTTGCAGATGAGTATGCTGACTTGGCGAAGAGTGCGGCTGATGCAACCAAGTTGTTCAAGGACCATAAAGATAACAAAATGGAAAGGTTGTTCTGATCGCAATTTAATGCCCCAGCGCGCTCATTACCATTGAGTGAGAAGATGGCCGCTATAGCCGAGCTTCATAGGCTGTCCGACCATTAAATGAGGTCTGTAATAGACCATCTATGGCCGAGAGGACCGAAGCCGGAACAGTTACTTTGGTTTGGTGCAACAATTATTTGCGGTCGCGGCTCAGGTGCGTCATCGCTTTGGATCTACCGTTCATTTCTCCCCGTCTGGTTTGTGCAAAGAGTTCTTCTTGGTGGTGCATTTCTCTTCGGCAAGCTTTCCTATCAATGACGACTCGGTTGCCATTGCGCTACAATGTTGTATTGGAGGTTCACCATCTGGTCTTAATGTGAAACTTATTTCTGGACGAAGATTTCGTTTTTCAGTGGCATCCAATAAAGTTTGTCACTTCATCTATGGTCTCAAGGATCGAGTTTGGCCAGATTTTGTCTTTCACTTTAGTCTATTCCGCCAGAGTTATATTGGTGTCTCATCCACGGATTCATCTTGGCACCTTGATTCTCCTATTTCTGAGGTGGCTGCACGGTCTCCTGTTGCGATCAAGTAAAAATATAAATTCACACAGCAGCATCACAACGACTTGAGTTCATCCCAGTAGGTTTTATCAAAGTTTGGTTTCTATTATTCGAAGGATAGGGGGTCCAACCATGATCAGTCGCTGAAAGGCTCGTCGCCGGCACCCCATTTGCCGGTTCCGGCAGTGTCGGGCCCGACAGCCAGTCTTCCTATAATTGCGGGCCATAAACCACCTTCCATGACCTCTGGCATCATCTTTGGTAGTCTCCAACTGGCCATTATTACAGGGGTTAATGTTATTAATTACAAATTTGAAGGTTGTCGGTTTAAGGAGCATGCTTGGACCAACATTCCGAAATTTATGCTGTTGCATATTCTGGATCGACGTCACTTTGGGTATTCTGATACACGTATTGCATCTATATGGTGTCTGACATCGGTCCCTCTATCGGATTATATTTATGGGAAGCTGAATTTGTGCTCTCATTGCAAATTGCTTGGGCACCAGGCTTTTGTTTGCCCCGACAAAAGCTGCTCGGTCTGTCTTAATGACATTTGCTGCTGCCCCATGCCTACGAGTCAGGTGAATATTGGTCAGCCCACTAAGGTGTTCGGCCCCGGGCCGCATTTGACTCCACGAGTATGTACCACATGTGGCTCCCCCGACCATACTTTTTTCCAATGCCCGGCCTATCTCAAATGTGACTCTTGCTTCTTTCTGGGCCACACGAAGCGCACCTGCCTGGATCCTAAAGCTAAACATTATTTTTGGAAACCCAAGCCCACTCAAGATATGGTTCTTCCTTTCTCTGGGGTAACAAATAATATTGATCATTCTTTGAAAGGCAAGAATCATATTTATCCTTTTTTTTGAATCGGAGTCATTACCCTGCTTACCATCTACTAGTAGCTCTGCCATGGCCAACTTGGGAAATGAGAGGCTAATTGATTTTGGTCTAGTCAAATCAGGGTCTGCACGGATTCCTTTCTCTCGCACGCATTTACCGCAGACACTGAATTTGTGCCCCACCGTTCGACCCATACCATCATCGACCGTCCATGGCAATCTTGGTGGTTCGGTGGGACACGTGGCATCATCCTCTGGAAAGGGGCAGCGCTCCAACAATGAAACTTGGCTCCCCAAGCCATCCATACCCCCTGCCAATACGCATTCCTCCTCGCATGCCGTGCCTCCTCATGCGCAAGCTCTGCTCCGCTCTCCTCCACCAACAATGGCGAACTTCCCAGTCAATGTCGTCCCCTACCTCCCGCAGGGCGTGAAAGTGGAGCTCGGCCCGACCGATCGAAAGGTGCGATCGGATATGGTGGTTAGCGCTGTGCCTCCTCTGCGGCACGATTTCTTGGCCATTGCTGAGCCCAACAGGTTCATCCCGCAACATCAGAAAGAAGCTCTCAGAGTTACAATCTAAGGTTTGCTCCATGAGTCCCATTACTTCCCTACTGAAGTTGAGGATAATCCTTTAGGGATTGGTATTTTTGGATTTGATGATTCCCTAGTTCGTGATTCTGTTGTGGGGACTACTTTTGAACTAGATGAGTTGCAAGCTGATGAGCATACGGTTATCTCCTTTGTACCTCATGATGCTGCTCTCAATATGAGCTTCATCTCTTTCGGCCCGGAGATTTGGATTTTATATGTGGGCTTCCCTTACGACTATCAAACGCAGCATTACATTCATAAGTCAGTGGATAGTTTTGGTACTCTGATCGAATGGCACAACCATAGGGGTGATAGGCGTTTTGTTATGCTGAAGGCAAGGGTAATTCAACTCCGCTTAGTCCCTAAGAGTATCATTATGTGGCAGATTGGTGGTGCTCGTAGATGCTGGACTGTTGCTGTTACTATGTTGCGCAGCTCTGACTGGAATGCACACTTACCTGAGGTGCCGCCTGCTGGCGAGGATCCTCCTCCTGAGGATGGTGTCCCTCATCCCCTCTTTGGTGAGGGCCCGACTGCTGAGCAGATCTATCAAGCACAACTTCACAACTGGATGGTCCAGAATGTGGCCGCTGATCATGCTATGCATCAGGCTAATTAGGTTGATGGAGATGTGGTAGTTGATCAACATGTACAGGTTCAGGCTGTTTGGGGAGCCTGGCCAGCCCCTCCTCCTCCTGCTGCGTACAACTTCCAAGCCTGGTTGGCTGCTGAAGGTTTACAGGTTGCTGATGGAATTGTCCCTGAAAATAATCTTCTTGACAGTCCTGCAATGGCATGGAATGACTCCATTTCTTGGAGCAGCAATTCTGATTCTTCTGTTAATTCTGATGGCCTGGTTCTCGTGCATGTCAATATTCTCAATAATCTTTGGAGAAATAATTTCGACAGCTCTGCTAGCCCATCCATGGTTCCTCTGCTGCAGCCAAGAGACACACTCGGCGTTGATCTCTCTCTGAACAACTCTGGTCTGCACCTGTCTTTGTTGGACCATGGAAATATGGTGGCCACAATGCTTTTTCACTGCTCCAGGCCGGCGAGGCAAATCAACGACTTCCTTCTTCAGGCTATCAAACCGGTAATGGCTACGTTTGGCCCTTGGAGCATAGGGCTGGGCTTCAGGGATTCTTTGAAGGTTCATGTTGAGGTTCATCGCAGCAACGATTCTTTTGTCATTTCTGCAGGGCATCAGATCACTAGGAACAATGAGAACTGCCTCTCTGTGGTTCATTCTTGGTCTGTCCCTTCTGACGGCTCGGCTCTGCACCAGGCCAACTCCAGTTCTCTAGCTCTGCCTCCTTCTGATGGGCTCCTGACTGAGATCGGCGCCTCCTCGCACCGCGGAAAAGTGCAGGTGCCAGAATGTGAGGTCTCTCTCCGTCGCAGTGCTAGATCAAATAAATATGATGGTTTTTGGTTTCATACTATGACTGATACTAAGAAGAAGTTGTACAAGGTGAAGCCGCGTCACACGCCTGCTGCGCCCTCCTCGGTGGTCATCACGGAGCTGGACAGTGCTGACACTCAGGAGATACCACCCCCCCACTCCTATTCAGGTAATTCAACAGGTGGGCGTCCTCAAATGCGCCATCCCGGCCGAAGAACTCACTGAAGCTGCCCTCTTGGAGTCCAACGAGGCGGGTCCTTCGTCTTCGGCTTAATCTTCGGGTTTATTATCTTAAATGGGTCTTTTGGTTAATTGGAATGTGCACTGTTGGAACATTCGTGGGCTAAACTCTGGTGATAAACAATTAGCTCTCTCTAATGCTATCAATGCTAGTGGTTGTTCGGTATTATGTTTGCAAGGAACTAAGAAGCCTATGATCGATCATGCTTTTATCAAGTCGTGTTGTCCCTGTCGTTTTGACCAATTTGCTTTTGTTCCATCGAATGGGGCCTCGGGTGGAATTGCTACTATCTGGAACAGTTCGGTTTTCACTGGCTCGGTCACTGCCAGAGAAGATTTTGCTCTTGTGATTAAGTTTCAGTCCACACAATCATCTCAATCTTGGACGCTAGTGAATATTTATGGCCCATGTCAAGGAGAAGCTCGAACTAATTACACTAATTATCTTTTCTCTTTAAATATCCCAGCCAATGAAGATTGGCTTCTCCTCGGTGACTTCAACTTAATCCGTAGCCCTGAAAATCGTAATAAGCCAGGAGGGAACATAAATGACATGATCACATTCAATGATTTCATAAGAACACAATGTCTTGTTGAACTACCAATAAAAGGCCGTACTTTTACTTGGAGTAATATGTAGCAGGATCCACTTTTGGAGCAACTAGATTGGTTTTTCACCTCTTGCAACTGGACGGGTTCTTACCCGAACACCATTGTTAAACCCTTGGGTAAGCCAGTATCTGATCACATCCCGTGTGTAGTCACAATTGAAACCTCGATCCCAAGGAGTAAACCCTTTCGTTTTGAACCTTTTTGGATACAACATCTGGGTTTCATGGACATTGTGCAGTCTGCTTGGGATAAGCCAGTACGTTCTACCAATAGTGCAACCATTCTTTGCAGAAAATTCAAGCACTTACGGTATTGTCTGAAAAAGTTGAGTAAGAACATTTCCCACCTATCTATTGCCATTGATAACTCCAACAAAGCTATAGCACACTTGGACACGATTGAAAACAGTAGGCAGCTGACCATTGTTGAGGCAAACTTTAGAAGAATACTCAAGGCCCACATTCTGAGGTTATTATCATATCAGCAACAATACTGGAAGAAATGTTGCACAATACAGTGGGTTCGTTTTGGAGATGAGAATTCCAAAAAATTTCAAGCTATGGCTTCTGAACCATACAGAAGAAACAATATTGCCTCTTTAACTTTACACGGTGGAACCATAATTGATGATCATGCAAGCAAGGAATCGGTCATTTATCACTCATTCAAAGAAAGGCTTGGGACCTCTTATAAACATGAGATGAAATTCAATCTTCCCTCCATCATCAAGCGAATTGAGGGACTAGACGATCTAACTGTTCCTTTTACTCGACAATAGATTGATCTAGTCATCAAAGAAATGCCGGTGGATAGGGCACCGAGTCCAGATGGGTTCAATGGGGCATTCCTAAAATCTTGTTGGCATGTAATTAAGGAGGACTTCTATGCGCTCTGCGATCAGTTTTTCGATGGTGGCCTAAACCTGGAGAGCATTAATTATGGATTCATCACCCTCATTCCCAAAGTTGCTGCACCTCAAGGAGTTAATGACTTTCGACCGATTACTCTGCTAAATTACTGTCTCAAAGTCATCACAAAAATCTTAGCCAACCGGCTTCAAAAAATCATTCTGAAAATCATACACCAAAACCAGTATGGGTTCTTGAAAAAGAGGTCTATCCAGGATTGCCTTGCATGGGCGTTTGAGTACATATACCAATACCAAGCTTATAAAAATCCAATAGTTATTTTCAAATTGGATTTTGCAAAAGTGTTTGACACCATTGATCATGATGATATGTTGGATATCATGAAGCACATGGGCTTCAATGATAAATGGTTGGGGTGGATCAAAACCATTTTCTCATCTGCCAAATCTTCAGTTCTACTTAATGGCGTCCCGGGCAGACAATTTAATTGCGTCTGTGGGGTACGACAGGGTGATCCGCTGTCCCCCTTAATCTTTGTCTTGGCGGCAGATTTATTGCAAGCTGCAATTAATGACTCCTTTCGAAGAAATGATATTCATTTGTCCTTCAACCGTCCCAACCAATCTGACTACCCAGTGATCCAATATGCTGATGACACTATCATTTTGTTACCGGCGTGTCCAGACCAAGCGACTCTTGTCAAAAACATCCTCACTGATTATGCAACTTCTATTGGACTAAAGATCAATTTTCACAAGTCAACTCTCGTGCCCATGAATTGTGATGTTGCAACTGCTCAACACATTGCTCAAATTTTCGGCTGCGTGGTGGGAAAGCTACCTTTTACCTACCTTGGCTTGCCAATGGGCACTACAAAACCTTATGTGCAGGATCTCATGCCTTTGATCTGTGGAGTTCAACAAAGACTTTCCTCAACATTGTCAATGATCTCCTATGGAGGGAAACTGTCGCTTCTCAAATTGGTCATCACCTCGCTCATCATCTTTGCACTCTGCACCCTCAAATTATCACAGAAGATTATTGATCTATTGGATAAAATTAGAAGGCAATGTCTATGGACTAAGAAGACTGATGATGGGGACAAGTGCAACTCTTTAGCTTCATGGCAGATGGTTTGCAGACCCAAGGAATGTGGAGGTCTTGGGTTGCTTGACTTACAAACTCAAAGTGATTCTTTGCTCATGAAATACCTGCACAAGTTCTACAACCATTGGGATCTGCCGTGGGTTGATTTGATTTGGTCCACATACTACACTGACAAAATCCCACGCGCCTCAGACCCATGTGGTTCGTTCTGGTGGAAAGATTTGCTCAAACTTACTCCTATCTATCGAGGCATCTCACATGTGACCGTTCGCAGAGGAGACATTGTGCTTATGTGGAAAGATCTCTGGTTGGATGAGGTCCTGGAAGATTCACATCCCCGTGCGTTCTCTTATGCCAAAAATGAAGATATTTCGGTCCGGGTTTTCCTTGGTTGCACTAACCTCAACGAAACCTTTCACCTTCCCCTGTCCATGCAAGCCCACAATGAATTGCGATATATACAGGAGATCACATCACACATTGGCAATGATGAGGGCGAGGGCATGGATTCTTGGGTTTATGAGTGGGGCTCTGAGATTTACACGGCAAAATGGTATCACAACTTCTACTTTCGGGAGGTCACTGCACACAATTGTTATAAATGGCTCTGGAAATCCTCGGCCACAATAAAAATCAAGGTTTTTGGTTGGCTTCTGCTCTCTGATCGTCTGAACACCAGAAACATGCTTAAGAGAAGACACTATAACATTGGGGACAATCACGGTTGCATCCTGTGTGGCAACACGGAGGAAGAAACGATTGAGCACATGATTTTTACTTGTCATTTCGGTGTGACTTGTTGGAATACTTTGAACATCCACTGGACAACTAATGGAGATTATCTAAATTGGATCCAAGAAGCAAAGACAGCATGGAACAACCCATTGTTTATGGAGATTTTCCTATACGCCTCCTGGAGTCTATGGAAAGAAATAAATAACAAGCATTTCCGAAGGATAAACCCCAGTGTCGACTCGTGGGCAAGAAGATTCAAAGAGGATATATTTCTACTCATACATAGAGCCAAAGAGAAACAGAGACAATTTATTTCATCTTTTGCCCAATCCTTTGTTGTTCCCTAATCCAGTATTGTACTTTTGTTTCCCAGTTTTATCTTAGTTTGACAATGGCTATGGATGTAAGGTTATGACCTTGTAAGAAACTTTTTTGATACTTTAATTTAATACATAAAGTAGGAGCCTCTCCTACTGTTTCAAGTGTCAAAAAAAATTATTTGGCGCCAGAGCGCGAATAGATGCCAAGAAGAGGTTGGCGTGCATAGAGGGTGCGCGGATGGCTCTTGCCCGTGTGAAGACATATTGGGCGGATATGGAGGCCACCAGCATTACAACCTGGGGTCCGGCAGGAAGCCAAGACCCAGCCGAGCACTATTTTGAGCAGGTCATAGAAGGTGCCCGTAGAATAGAGGCTCAATGCTCGAAGAATGTCATGTTCGAGTGACGAGCTTATTAATTGTAAACAATTATGTATTTAATTATAGAGGCTATTTTTTATACTTTTGCCTGAAAGTATTATAATGTCTCCTGTGTGGCTGTTTATGTATGCATATAACGTGAAAGTTAGCAGTCATTGGCTTTAGCCCCCACGCATATAATGCGGGGGTGTTCTAAAAAAGAGGCGTAAACACACTTGATCCAACGTCTTGGTCCATTAAGGAGGTCATCGCACGTCGAACCAGGCAACCGGACTATATAGCTGTAACACTTTCACTTAGCCATGGGAGTTGAAAAGGTGGGGCTACTCTGTAGCCCCTGGTACATCTGCGTGCATCCGGATACGATGCACGTACTTGACCGGAAAACCGGTCCTTCGTTGATGCGAAGGAATCCTATAGATTCTGATGAGTCCTCGAGTGGTTGACAAGTCTCTCGTTGTATCATGACAGACAGTTTTCGGCTTTTTCTACTGAGGTGCTCATCCGGAATAACTAGGGCACAATTGTAGTAGTTCTCCTTTGGCCGTCTTAGCCGATAGAACGGAACGTAAGGCAGCAAACCCAGGAGCCGGGCTAACCCAACATTTGACTCGGAGCTGATGCATATAAGGACAAACTCGCGACGCCGAACACTCCCGAAGGTATTCGGACTTTACAACATATACTAGGCCAAAATATGCCCTTAACCCTCTAACTCCAGGTACGCGCATTGATCTTTCATGGCGAAAATCCTATGACACCAGTATCCATTGTGGGTGTATTGAATACCCACGGGATGTCAAGCAACAAAAGACAGGAAAGAAGGTTTACACAGGGGCTTAATCTAAAGAGAAACCTTTGAGCGGGGCCCTGCTGCACGTCTGCGCCTTTGTCTCTGTTGTGCCGTATCCTGGAAGGGTGTCGCACGAATGATGTCTGTGAAAACAAAAATTCATGTAAACGAGTAAGCGTGCGAAAAGTTAGTTATTCTCAATGGATGTTAGAGATATGAGATATGTCCCTATTAATGAGGCAAGACGAATTGTAGGTCTTATTATGTGTTGACAGCACCTAGTACCATTTATGGGGATATATGTTTAGCACCCAGCCAGGGTTTATCCGGGCTGTTGTTGATGGTGGTGCACCGGACTCGTCTAGCCGTGTTCGTGGTCTGAACGACCGATCATGCGTTCTAATGGGAGAGGCCTCCTAGAGTCCGGCAGCAGGAGCTGCCGCATACTGCTTTGTGTTTCCACTAGCCGTTATGACGCCACGTGGACCGGGCATCTTAAGTTTAAGGCAGGTGTAGTTCGGTATTGCGTTAAAGCAAGCGAAGGCCATTCTTCCGAGTAATGCATGATAAGCATTGCTGAAGGGAGCGATGTTGAAGAGTAGTTCCTCGCTTCTGAAGTTGTCGGGAGAACCGAATGTCACTTCTAATACGAGGGAGCCCTAGCAGTGGGCCTCAACCCCTGGTATCACTCCGTTGAAGGTGGTGCTATTTTGGCTTATTCTGGATGGGTCTATCCCCATCTTGCGGATGGTGTCTTCATATATCAGATTGAGACTACTACCGCCGTCCATTAGGACTCGAGAGAGATGGTATCCATCAATTATTGGGTCGAGCACCAAGGTAGCCGATGCTCCGTGCCGGATACTGGCCGGGTGGTCCCTGTGATCAAAAGTGATCGGAAAGGCCGCCCAGGGATTGAGTTTGGGGGCGAAGAACTCTACGTGAGTTGCGTGTACCATGTTTACCATTTTGACTTCTGGTGGGAATTTTTTCTGGCCACCCGTGTTTGGCTGGCGAGGCTCATCCTCGTCTTCGCTTGGTGTTTCCCTTCCCTTGTGTTCGGCGTTCAATTTGCCGGCCTGCTTGAAGACCCAACATTCTCTGTTGGTATGATTTGCATGTTTGTCAGAAGTGCCATGGATTTGGCACAATCTGTCCAGGACTTTATTCAGGCCAAATGGTCCCTCTTTGCTGCCTTTGAATGGCTTCTTTCCTTGAATGGGTCGAGAGCCCCTGAATCCGGTGTTGACCGCCGTGTTGTCCGGACTATCGTCATTCCGACGCTTGTGCTTAGTGCACAGTGGCTTCCCGTTGCCATCTCGAATTTCGGATGTGCCCGGGTCACTGGAGCCTCTACGGGCCAACCAGCTGTCTTCGCCCGCACAAAAGCGGGTCATAAGGCTTGTTAAGGCTGCCATCGTCCTTGGATTTTCTTGGCCGAGGTGTCTGGCAAGCCACTCATCTCGGATACTATGTTTGAAGGCCGCTAAGGCTTCGGCATCCGGACAGTCAACAATTTGATTTTCTTATGTGAGTTAAATCGTCTGCATTCGGAGGCCGGACATAGGTTCCTTGAAAGTTGGCCCTGCAAGCATCCTCAAGTTCCTCCCAACTTCCAATTGAGTTTTTGGGGAGGCTCTTCAGCCAGTGCCGACCTTGTCCTTCCAACTTGAGGGGAAGGTATTTGATGGCGTGGAGGTCATCCCCACGAGCCATGTGTATGTGAAGGATAAAATCTTTGATCCAGACCCCAGGGTCCGTCGTTCCGTCGTATGCCTCTATATTCACGGGTTTGAATCCTTGTGGGAATTCGTGATCCAGCACCTCATCGGTGAAGCACAGGGGGTGCATAGCCTCTCTGTATCTGGCCGTGTCGCGGCAAGCTGTCGGCTGTTGTTGCGATCGGTGTTTATTCCGGACTGGTATTCGAACAGTATGATCGTTGTGGTGACCATAATCCCGCTTCGGAGGATGTCCTCTGGACCCGTAAATGGACCTGGCCGCACTGGCCTTTTTGTCCAGGAGCTCACGTAAATCGTGTGTGGTATCAGTGGCTGCTCTATCGCAGTCATGAGGTGGTTGGTCCGGCCGAGTGGTTGCATTGTTCTTTGGCAGAATGGGTGCTACGGCCTCGTCGTCAAATTCTGGTAGCAGTTTGCGCTTTGGGTAGCTCTTTGTATGGCGATCGTCGCCACGTTTTCCTTCGGCGTCCAGCACCTTGTTCCATCTTTAGCTGAGCGTATCCTGCGCGGTTTTAAGCCTTTGCTTCTACTTATTCAGGCTCCTCGCCGTGGCGAGAAGCTTCCTGCGGAGGTTATTTTGCTTCACACGTTTTTTCCGGGATGATGAATACATCGTCAACCGGACTGTCCTCCCCTCTGTGGGTAGTTCGATGATTATGGCCCTCGGGATCGCTGTGATCGGGCGTTTGTTCGGTGCGGCCTGGATCTTCTTGCCCTATTGCTAGGTTTGAATTATCGCCTTTGGAGTCAACCGGAGAGTCGTTCTCCCTCGCGCTGTTATCGCTATTTTTACTGTGACTGGACTTAGAGCAGCGCCTGCGCTGTCATTTTTGTTTTTGTCCGGGTTTATCCTCCGTCGTGTCCTTGTCACCGTTGTCTTCCTTGGGCGTGTCCACCATGTAGATGTCATATGATGAAGTGGCGGTCCAGCGCCCCGTGGGCGGTGGTTCCAGATCGTCCCCTGCGTCGATATCCATACCGCCGATGTCGCCGAAGTCGAAATCAAGCATGTATGTTAGGTCATCGACAGTGGCTATGAAGTGGGTGGTGGGTGGGAGGCGATTTTCTTCGTCATCCGTGCCCCACTTAGGCCGGATATAGTTTGGCCAGGAGTCTCCTGACAGAGAGAGAGAGACTTTAACGAATTTAGCACATCACCAAAGGGGGAGTGCTGAAAGATATCCGCGGCGGTGAATTCCATGACTGGAGCCCAATCAGATTCGACGGACATGGATGCATGCGGTCCGGCTCCTACGACCGAGAACAAGTCCGAGGGTCCGGAGACACAGATTTCCTTAGAAGCGGAGTCTGTGTTTGGCTCCAACGCCGATAGGTGTGCAGCCTCCATGACGGGGTCCATCCACCCGTCCTTGGATGGCATGATCTGCTCTGGATCAAAGTACGGAGCCATGGCAGGGGCGATATGCTGAATACTGTCTGACGGCATATCCAAGTCTTGCACGTGGCAATCGTTCGGCGCTCCTGACGTGGGCTCGAATCCATCGAGGATCAAGTCTTCGCGGATGTCAGCAATATAGTTTAGGTTCCCAAACCTGACCTGACGGCCAGGGGCGTAGCTGTCGATCTTCTCTAGAAGGCGAAGCGAGTTGGCCCGCAGTGCGAAGCCGCCGAACACAAAAATCTGTCCGGGGAGAAAAGTCTCACCATGGACGGAGTTGTTGAAGGTAGGAGAAGCCATCAAGCCTTACAGCGACGACACAGAGGAACTCGCAATGAAAGCACCAATGTCGGTGTCAAAACCGGCGGATCTCGGGTAGGGGGTCCCGAACTATGCGTCTAGGCGGATGGTAACAGGACACAAGGGACACGATGTTTTTACCCAGGTTCGGGCCCTCTCGATGGAGGTAAAACCCTACTCCTGCTTGATTAATATTGATGATATGGGTAGTACAAGAGTAGATCTACCACGAGATCAGAGAGGCTAAACCCTAGAAGCTAGCCTATGGTATGATTGTTGTTCGTCCTACGGACTAAAACCCTCCGGTTTATGTAGACACCAGAGAGGGTTAGGGTTACACAGAGTCGGTTACAATGGAAGGAGATCTGCATATCCGTATCGCCAAGCTTGCCTTCCACGCCAAGGAAAGTCCCATCCGGACACGGGACGAAGTCTTCAATCTGGTATCTTCATAGTCCAGGAGTCCGACTGAAGGTCATAGTCCGGCCATCCGAACACCCCCTAATCCGGGACTCCCCCCCTACCCGAGATCCGCCGGTTTTGACACCGACATTGGTGCTTTCATTGAGAGTTCCTCTATGTCGTCGCTGTAAGGCTTGATGGCTTCTCCTACCTTCAACAACTCCATCCAGGGTGAGACTTTTTTCCCCGGACAGATTTTTGTATTCGGCGGCTTCGCACTGCGGGCCAACTCGCTTGGCCATCTAGAGAAGATCGACAGCTACGCCCCTGGACGTCAGGTCAGGTTTGGGAACCTGAACTATATTGCTGACATCCGCGAAGACTGGATCCTCGATGGGTTCGAGCCACGTCAGGAGCGTCGAACGATTGCCACGTGCATGACTTGGATATGTCGTCAGACAGTATTCAGCATATCGCCCCTGCCATGGCTCCGTACTTTGATCCATAGAAGATCATGCCATCCAAGGACGGGTGGACGGACCCCGTCATGGAGGCCGCACAACTATCGGCGTTGGAGCCGAACACAGACTCCGCTTCTAAGGAAATCTGTGTCTCCGGACCCTCGGACTTGTTCTCGATCGTAGGACCCGGACCGCATGCATCCATGTTTAATCTGATTGGGCTCCGGCCATGGAATTCACCGCCACGGATATCTTCCAAAGACCTCCTTTGATGATGTGCTAAATTCGTTAAAGTCTCTCTCTCTGTCAGGAGACTCCTGGCCAAACTATATCCGGCCTAAGTGGGGCACGGATGACGAAGAAAATCGCCTCCCACCCACCACCCACTTCATAGCCACTGTCGTTGACCTAACAGACATGCTTGATTTCGACTCCGACGACATCGGCGGTATGGATGTCGACGCAGGGGACGATCTGGAACAACCGCCCACGGGGCGCTGGACCGCCATTTCATCACATGACATCTACATTGTGGACACGCCCAAGGAAGACAACGGTGACAAGGACACGACGGAGGATAAACCCGGACAAAAACAAAAACGACGGCGCAGGCGCCGCTCTAAGTCCAGTCACAGTAAAAATAGCGATAACAGCGACGCGGTCCGATGGCTCCTTTGATCATCAACAATGACGCGGTCCAGGGAGAGACTTTTCTCCCCGGACAGATCCTCGTATTCGGTGGCTGAGGGAGTCCCGGACTAGGGGGTGTCCAGATAGCCGGACTATCGTCACGGCCGGACTCCAAGACTATGAAGATACAAGATTGAAGACTTCGTCCCGTGTCCGGATGGGACTTTCCTTGGCGTGGAAGGCAAGCTTGGAGATACGGATATGTAGATCTCCTACCATTGTAACCGACTCTGTGTAACCCTAACATATCCGGTGTCTATATAAACCGTAGGGTTTTAGTCCGTAGGACGAACAACAATCATACCATAGGCTAGCTTCTAGGGTTTAGCCTCCTTGATCTCGTGGTAGATCTACTCTTGTACTACCCATATCATCAATATTAATCAAGCAGGAGTAGGGTATTACCTCCATCGAGAGGGCCCGAACCTGGGTAAAAACATCTTGTCCCTTGTCTCCTGTTACCATCCGCCTAGACGCGATTCGGGACCCCCTACCCGAGATCCGCCGGTTTGACATCGACATTGGTGCTTTCATTGAGAGTTGCTCGTGTCGTCACCGAGGGGCCCGATGGCTCCTTCCGATCATCAACAACGGCGGTGCAGGGTGAGACTTTTCTCCCGGACAGATCTTCGTGTTCGGCAGCTTTTGCACCACGGGCCAATTAAGCAGCCATCTGGAGCAGATCGAAAGCTACGCCCCTGGCCATCAGGTCAGATTTGGAAGTTTGAACTATACGGCCGATATCCGCAGAGAGTTGATCTTCGACGGATTCGAGCCGCAGCCAAGCGTGCCACACTGTCTTGATGGGCATTATCTAGCTCTGCTGCCGAACAGTGCCCTGGAGGCCGCACCAGTATCCACTCCAACCCTTAATCCGGAGCCGAATTCCCCGATCGAGGACGAGTGGTTGGACACCGCCTCGGGGGCTACAATCTCTACAGCGATTGAGCCGAACTCCATCTCTGTCCTTTGCGAAGACCTCGACTCCAGGGTGCTGGACTCCTCTCCGGACTCCGAACCCTCCGCGCCCCTGCCAATCAAATCCGATTGGGCGCCGGTCATGGATTTCACTGCCGCGGACATCTTTCAGCACTCGCCCTTTGGCGACATCCTGAATTCACTAAAGTCTCTCTCTTTATCTGGAGAGCCCTGGCCGGACTACAGACAGGAAGGTTGGGATGCAGACGACGAAGAAATTCAACGCCCACCCACCACCCACTTTGTAGCCACTGTCGATGATTTAACCGACATGCTAGACTACGACCCCGAAGACATCGACGGTATGGACGACGATGCGGAGGCGACTCAAGACCCAGCGCCCTACGGGGCACTGGAAGGCCACCTCGTCATATGACATATACATGGTGGACATCCCAAAAGAGGGGAACGGTGATGGAACAACGGAGGATGACCCCTCAAGAAAGCAGTCGAGCACCGGCGTCGGTGGCGCCCGCTCTAAATCCCGCCACAATAAAAATGGTGATTCCGGCACGGAGATAATAACACCGGACAGTGCGAAGAGAACCCCCTCCAGCAGGACTTCGGCGCGGGAGGAGGGAGAAGCAAGTCCGCCTGACGGTCTGGCAGAAAAAGAGGTCGAGGGCGATAATTATGCGCCTCCCTCCGAAGATGAGGCAAGCCTCGGCGACGGCAATTTGTCGTGCACGAGGATCCCGCCGAATAGGGCGTTTCAAGCGCGGGCTTATAGCCACGGCAAGCAGCCTCAAGAAAAGCAGCAACAGCTTAGAGATGATCAAGACCTGCTAGGCGGCGGATGGACTGAAGTCCTTGCAGCGAAGAGTATGAACTCAACGCCCCTCCAAAAGCTACCCCAAACGCAGGCCGTTGCCTCGACTAGAGGAGGAAGCACCCAAGTCACCAGCGCCGCGACATGGCGGACCGGCCACCCGTGGCGCGACAGAGAAGCCTCTCGGCCCTCCGCTCAAGCCACACCGGCGCCGCTCAAAAAGTACCAAGGCACGGAAAACGCGCCGGACTTGCGAGATATATTGGAGGATAAGGCAAAACATACAAGATCGATCTACGGATCGCGTGGGCGTAACGACGCTGGGATGATTACCGTCGCGCGGATACAGACAAAACTGGACGGGCGAACCACGATGAGACAAAGCTCATTTGAGCTACGTCGTGATATAGCCCAATACAGAGGCGCCACACACCCACTATGCTTCACAGATGAAGTAATGGATCATCAAATCCTTGAGGGCTTTAAACCCGTAAACATCGAATCATACGATGGTACCACAGATCCTGTGGTCTGGATCGAGGACTATCTCCTCCATATCCACATGGCCAGCGGCGATGATCTACATGCCATCAAATACCTCCCACTCAAGCTTAAAGGACCAGCTCGGCATTGGCTCAAAGCTTGCCAGCAGAATCAATTGGTTGTTGGGAGGACCTGGAAGCCGCATTCCTTGATAACTTCCAAGGCACATATGTGCGACCACCAGACGCCGATGACCTTAGCCACATAATCCAGCAGCCAGACGAATCGGCCAGAAAATTCTGGACACGGTTCCTAACAAAGAAAAATCAAATCGTTGACTGTCCGGATGCAGAGGCCCTTGCAGCCTTCAAACATAGCATTCGCGACGAGTGGCTGGCCCGGCACCTAGGACAGGAAAAGCCGAAATCTATGGCGGCCCTCACAACCCTCATGACTCGCTTTTGTGCGGGAGAGGACAGCTGGCTAGCTCGAAGCAACAACTTGGCCAAACATCCTGATAGTCCGGATACCAAGGAGAGCAATGGCAGGTCGCGTCGCAACAAGAACAAGCGCCGCATTAACGGCGATAATACTAAAGATACTGCCGTCAATGACGAATTCAGAGGCTCTAAACCTGGTCAGCGGAAGAAGCCATTCAAAAGAAATACCCAGGGCCCGTCCAACTTGGACCGAATACTCTATCGCTTGTGCCAGATACATGGCACCCCCGAAAAACCAGCCAATCACACCAACAGGGACTGTTGGGTGTTCAAGAAAGCAGGCAAGTTAAGTGCCGAATTCAATGACAAGGGGTTGCATAGCGATGTTGAGGAAGAGCCCCGGCCGCCGAACAATAGAGGACAGAAGGGTTTTCCCACGCAAGTGCGGACGGGGAACATGATATACGCAACCCATATACCCAAAAGGGAGCGGAAGCGTGCACTAAGGGACATATATGCGATGGAGCCAGTCGCCCCGAAGTTCAACCCATGGTCTTCCTGCCCGATCACCTTCGATCGAAGGGACCACCCCACTAGCATCCGTCACGGTGGTTTCGCCGCATTGGTTCTTGACCCGATTATTGGCCAATTTCACCTAACGAGTCACGATGAATGGCGGCAACTGAACCTGCTTTATCGAGGATACGGTCGCAAAATGGGCATAGACCCTCAAGGATTAAACCTACAAAACGACCTTTAAAGGTGTCATACGGGTGAAGAGGCCAGTTATGCGGGCTCAGTTACACTCGAAGTGGTTTTCGGATCCCGGATAACTTCCGGCGAAGAGTTAATCTTGACATCGTCCCATTCCACAGCGGCTATCATGCACTGCTCGGACGAACCGCATTTGCAAAGTTCAATGCGGTGCCGCACTCCGCATACCTCAAGCTCAAGATGCCAGGCCCTCGAGGAGTAATCACGGTCAATGGAAACACCGAACGCTCTCTCTGAACGGAGGAGCACACGGCGGTCCTCGCGGCGGAGGTACAAAGCAACCTCTCACAGCAATTCTTGAGTCCGGCCACTAAGCGTCCGGATACTATCAAGCGCGCCCGGAGTAACCTACAACAAGACCGCCTGGCACGATTCAAGCACGCGTAGCAATCCGGCCCCAACCCCCGCCCTCGCGAAACTGCGAAGCTAGTATTACGCGTACATAATTACGCTCTGGAGATACCATGGGCATATGGGGAAGGGTAAGACCACGGCACGCCAAGAATGCGGCTCGACCGCACCAGGGGCTCCCGTTTGTGTCATCTCTTTTTCCTTTTTCTTCCTTTTTCTTACTTTCAGGACTCCGTCTTTCACCAGTCATGTCCGGCACTAGAATCGCCGAACTCACGATGCAACAGCCAGGGAAGCAGAATGCCACGTCAAGTGTTCAGGTGATCTCTATTACGAGCATTATACCTGTTTTACATACCATCCCGGAGCTTACCCCTGGAAGGGGACATGTTAGATAGTCCCATCCCTTGCTTACAGCACTATTTGTATCGTTGTGCTTTCATTGCAGTACCTTTTTGAATAAACAATACATAGCTTTTGCTTATTATTGCACTACTTGCTTTATATACATATGTTCATTTCACGACATGTTGCAACCGTACACTTTGGTACGGCCAATACACCAGGGGCTTAAGTATCCCAAAATTATAGTGTGATAAGTCCGAACACTTTCACAAGTGCGGCACCCGAACTTATAACATTATATGAATTGGCTCCGAATCATGTCTTGGGTCAATAGTTGGGTTTGCCCGGCTCCCGTGTTTTGGTACCTTACGTTCCGCTATATCAGCTAAGGTAGCACGGAGAACCACTGCGATTGTGCCCAGTTGAGCTGGGTCGAGCACCTCGGTGGAGAAAGCTAAAACTGACCGTCATGATAGAGGCGAGAGCCGTTAAGCTGTTCGAGAGGTTTTTCGGGTCCCTAAAGACTTATGCCGCTTAGAGAGAGGAACCGAATTATCCGGCCAAGGCGTGGATAGTGCCCCGAACTCGGTCTTCCGAATACTAGGGCTTCGCGAAATTTAAAATTATAGAATTCTATGGCTAAGTGAGAGTGTTCAAGCATTATAAGTCCGGTTGCCTTGTTACGTTGTGTTGAGCGCCTCCCTAGATGGACCCAAGAATGGGAACAAGAGTGCTCAAGTTTATCCCGAACACCCCAACACTCGTGGCATGGGGGCTGAAGCCAACGACTTGCCATCTCTCAAATTTGATAAACGGCCACACAGAAGGTAATATTTTAAATTAATAAGCGTTGCTTAGCACATATGAACAAGTTTTCAGCATACAGGATAACAAATGCGAGTTTATTCAAAAATTACATCTTTGGAGCACTCATCCGCTATTCGGCGGGCACCCTTGAGAGGCCCTCATAGTACATTTCGGCGTGCGATGCTCATGACCCTTCGGTGGCCCGTCCGTCACAAGCCTCTCCGCATCCAGCTTGCCCCAGTGCACTTTAGCACGGGCAAGGGCCCGACGGACACCTTCAATGCAGACGGAGCGCTTGATGACTTCAAGCCGCGGACAGCCATCCACCAGCCGCTGCACCAAGGCGAAGTAGCTTCCAGGCATGGCTTCCCCAGGCCACAGCTGGACAGCGAGACCCTTCATGGCCTGTTCGGCCACCTTATGGAGCTCGACCAGCTGCTTCAGCTGGACTCTCAAGGGCACCGAGTGCCCGGCCTCAGCATACTGAGACCAGAACACCGTCTCCGTCGAGCTTCCCTCCTCGGCTCGGTAGAATGCGGCTGCGTCGGAAACACTTCGGGAAGATCTGCAAATGCTCTTTGGAGAGCTCAGGACTCGGGTAAGTAACAAGTAATTCACTTTTGCGTGCTTGCTTTGCATAAAGAATGCCTTACCCGCCGCTATCTTCTTCATCGCCTCAATTTCCTGGAGGGCTTTTTGGGCTTCGGCCTTGGCAGATTTGGCGCTCTCAAGCGCCGAGGCGAGCTCGGACTCTCGACTCTTCGAGTCATGCTCCAAATTCTTGCGTTTTTCCACGAGAGCCTGGAGCTCTTGCTGCACCGCCGCCACCCGCGCCTCCTGCTTCTCTCGCTCGGTGCGCTCCACGTCCGCATTGTTTTCGGCCTTGGACAGCGCTCCCTTCAGGGTCGCCACCTTGTTCGTGGCCCCTGCGTACCCACGTTGATCCTTTCATTTTTTTGCAACCACATCTTTTTTTATATATACTTACGTAAGGTATTACTTACCTTCCTTCTCATCGAGCTGCTTCTTGGCAAGGCCGAGCTCGTCCTCGGACCGCTTCGAGGCTATGCTTCAATACATTGACCTCCATGATCGGTCTGGCAGAGGTCAAGGCACAACCTGCATTACCATATTGACACACTTATGTTAGACTCCTGCGTATATCTTTTGATCCTTAGTTCGGCTTTTCTTTCCGAACACCAAACTGAAACATCGGGGCTATTGTCTATCACGGTAATAATTTTACATATCCTAACTCATTACCTCAAAGCCTATTAGGAGCCTGGCACAGGCTTCGGTCAGCCCGCTCTTGGCGGACTGGACCTTCTGTATCACCGCACTCATAATAGTGCGGTGCTCCTCGTCGATGGAGACACAAATTTCCTTAGAAGCGGAGTCTGTGTTTGGATCCAACGCCGATAGGTGTGCAGCCTCCATGACGGGGTCCATCCACCCGTCCTTGGATGGCATGATCTTCTCTGGATCAAAGTACGGAGCCATGGCAGGGGCGATATGCTGAATACTGTCCGACGGCATATCCAAGTCTTGCACGTGGCAATCGTTCGGCGCTCCTGACGTGGGCTCGAATCCATCGAGGATCAAGTCTTCGCGGATGTCAGCAATATAGTTTAGGTTCCCAAACCTGACCTGACGGCCAGGGGCGTAACTGTCGATCTTCTCTAGAAGGCCAAGCGAGTGGGCCCGCAGTGCGAAGCCGCCGAACACAAAAATCTGTCCGGGGAGAAAAGTCTCGCCATAGACGGAGTTGTTGAAGGTAGGAGAAGCCATCAAGCCTTACAGCGACGACACAGAGGAACTCTCAATGAAAGCACCAAAGTCGGTGTCAAAACCGGCGGATCTCGGGTAGGGGGTCCCGAACTATGCGTCTAGGCAGATGGTAACAGGACACAAGGGACACGATGTTTTTACCCAGGTTCGGGCCCTCTCGATGGAGGTAAAACCCTACTCCTGCTTGATTAATATTGATGATATGGGTAGTACAAGAGTAGATCTACCACGAGATCGGAGAGGCTAAACCCTAGAAGCTAGCCTATGGTATGATTGTTGTTAGATCCTACGGACTAAAACCCTCCGGTTTATGTAGACACCAGAGAGGGTTAGGGTTACACAGAGTCGGTTACAATGGAAGGAGATCTACATATCCATATCGCCAAGCTTGCCTTCCACGCCAAGGAAAGTCCCATCCGGACACGGGACGAAGTCTTCAATCTGGTATCTTCATAGTCCAGGAGTCCGACTGAAGGTCATAGTCCGGCCATCCGAACACCCCCTAATCCGAGACTCCCCCCTACCCGAGATCCGCCGGTTTTGACACCGACATTGGTTCTTTCATTGAGAGTTCCTCTATATCGTCGCTGTAAGGCTTGATGGCTTCTCCTACCTTCAACAACTCCATCCAGGGTGAGACTTTTTTCCCCGGACAGATTTTTGTATTCGGCGGCTTCGCACTGCGGGCCAACTCGCTTGGCCATCTAGAGAAGATCGACAGCTACGCCCCTGGCCGTCAGGTCAGGTTTGGGAACCTGAACTATATTGCTGACATCCGCGAAGACTGGATCCTCGATGGGTTCGAGCCCACGTCAGGAGCGCCGAACGATTGCCACGTGCATGACTTGGATATGTCGTCGGACAGTATTCAGCATGTCGCCCCTGCCATGGCTCCGTACTTTGATCCAGAGAAGATCATGCCATCCAAGGACGGGTGGACGGACGCCGTCATGGAGGCCGCACAACTATCGGCGTTGGAGCCGAACACAGACTCCGCTTCTAAGGAAATCTGTGTCTCCGGACCCTCGTACTTGTTCTCGATCGTAGGACCCGGACCGCATGCATCCATGTTCGTCGAATCTGATTGGGCTCCAGTCATGGAATTCACCGCCACGGATATCTTCCAGCACTCCCCCTTTGATGATGTGCTAAATTCGTTAAAGTCTCTCTCTCTGTCAGGAGACTCCTGGCCAAACTATATCCAGCCTAAGTGGGGCACGGATGACGAAGAAAATCGCCTCCCACCCACCACCCACTTCATAGCCACTATCGATGACCTAACAGACATGCTTGATTTCGACTCCGACGACATCGGCGGTATGGATGTCGACGCAGGGGACGATCTGGAACAACCGCCCATGGGGCGCTGGACCGCCACTTCATCACATGACATCTACATTGTGGACACGCCCAAGGAAGACAACGGTGACAAGGACACGACGGAGGATAAACCCGGACAAAAACAAAAGCAGCGGCGCGCAGCGCCGCTCTAAGTCGATCACGGTAAAAATAGCGATAACATGGCCAGCGGTCCGATGGCTCCTTTGATCATCAACAATGGCGCGGTCGAGGAGAGACTTTTCTCCCGGACAGATCCTCGTATTCGGTGGCTGAGGAGTCCCGGACTAGGGGTGTCCAGATAGCCGGACTATCGTCACGGCCGGACTCCAAGACTAGGAAGATACAAGATTGAAGACTTCGTCCCGTGTCCGGATGGGACTTTCCTTGGCGTGGAAGGCAAGCTTGGAGATACGGATATGTATATCTCCTACCATTGTAACTGACTCTGTGTAACCCTAACATATCCGGTGTCTATATAAACCGGAGGGTTTTAGTCCGTAGGACGAACAACAATCATACCATAGGCTAGCTTCTAGGGTTTAGCCTCCTTGATCTCGTGGTAGATCTACTCTTGTACTACCCTTATCATCAACGTTAATCAAGCAGGAGTAGGGTATTACCTCCATCGAGAGGGCCCGAACCTGGGTAAAAACATCTTGTCCCTTGTCTCCTGTTACCATCCGCCTAGACGCACAGTTCGGGACCCCCTACCGAGATCCGCCGGTTTTGACATCGACATTGGTGCTTTCATTGAGAGTTGCTACGTATGTCGTCACCGAGGCCCGATGGCTCCTTCGATCATCAACAACGGCGGTACAGGGTGAGACTTTTCTCCCGGACAGATCTTCGTGTTCGGCGGCTTTTGCACCACGGGCCAATTCGCAGGCCATCCGGAGCAGATCGAAAGCTTCGCCCCTGGCCATCAGGTCAGATTTGGAAGTTTGAACTATCTGGCCGATATCCGCGGAGAGTTGATCTTCGACGATTCGAGCCGCAATAGCGTGCCACCTTGTCTTGATGGGCATTATCTAGCTCTGCTGCCGAGCGATTGCCACGGAGGCCGCACCAAGATCCACTCCAACCCTTAATCCGGGCGAATTCCCGATCGAGGAAGAGTGGTTGGACACCGCCTCGGGTACAATCTCTACAGCGATTGAGCGAACTCCATCTACGTCGCTGCGAAGACCTCGACTCCGGTCTTTGGACTCCTCTCGGGACTCCGAACCCTCCGCGCCCCTGCCAATCAAATCCGATTGGGCGCCGATCATGGATTTCACTGCCGCGGACATCTTTCAGCACTCGCCCTTTGGCGACATCGTGAATTCACTAAAGTCTCTCTATTTATCTGGAGAGCCTGGCGGACTACGAGCGGGAAGGTTGGGATGCACGGCGAAGAAATTCAACGCCCACCCACCACCCACTTTGTAGCCACCGCCGATGATTTAACCGACATGCTAGACTACGACCCGAAGACATCGGCGGTATGGACGGCGATGTCGGAGGCGACAAGACCCAGCGCCTACAGGGCACTGGAAGGCCACCTCGTCATATGACATATACATGGTGGACATCCCAAAAGAGGGGAACGGTGATGGAACAACGGAGGATGACCCCTCCAAGAAACAGTCGAAGCACCGACGTCAGCGGCGCCGCTCTAAATCCCGCCACAATAAAAATGGTGATTCCGGCACGGGAGATAATAACACCCCGGACAGTGCCGAAGAGAACCCCCTCCAGCAGGACTCAGCGTAGGAGGAGGGAGAAGCAAGTCCGCCTGACGGTCTGTGAGAAAAAAGAGGTCGAGGGCGATAATTATGCGCCTCCCTCCGAAGATGAGGCAAGCCTCGACGGCAACGAATTTGTCGTGCACGAGGATCCCGCCGAATAGGAGGCGTTTCAAGCGCAGGCTTATAGCCACGACAAGCAGCCTCAAGAAAAGCGACAACAGCTTAGAGCTGATCAAGACACGCTAGGTGACGGATGGACTGAAGTCCTTGCAGCCGAAGAGTATGAACTTCGAGCGCCCTCAAAAGCTACCCCAAAGCGCAGGCCGTTGCCTCGACTAGAGGAGGAAGCACCCAAGTCACCGGCGCACAACATGGCAGACCGGCCACCCGTGGCAGCGCTGAAGAAGCCTCTCGGCCCTCCGCTCAAGCCACACCCGGCGCGCTCAAAAAGTACCAAGGCACGGGAAAATGCGCCGGACTTGCGAGATATATTGGAGGATAAGGCAAAACATACAAGATCGATCTACGGATCGGCGTGGGCGTAGCAGCGGGATGATTACCGTCGCGCGGATACAGCAAAAGCGGGACGGGCGAACCACGATGAGACAAAGCTCATTTGAGCTACGTCGTGATATAGCCCAATGTCTGAGGCGCGCACACCCACTATGCTTCACAGATGAAGTAATGGATCATCAAATCCTTGAGGGCTTTAAACCCGTAAACATCGAATCATACGATGGTACCACAGATCCTGCGATGCGGATCGAGGACTATCTCCTCCATATCCACATGGCCCTTGGTGATGATCTACATGCCATCAAATACCTCCCACTCAAGCTTAAAGGACCAGCTCGGCATTGGCTCAAAGCTTGCGGCAGAATCAATTGGTTGTTGGGAGGACACTGGAAGCCGCATTCCTTGATAACTTCCGGGGAACATATGTGCGACCACGGGCGCCGATGACCTTAGCCACATAATCCAGCAGCCAGACGAATCGGCGGACAATTACGGACACGGTTCCTAACAAAGAAAAATCAAATCGTTATTTGTCCGGGATCGAGAGGCCCTTGCAGCCTTCAAACAAAGCATCCGCGACGAGTGGCTGGCCCGGCACCTAGGACAGGAAAAGCCGAAATCTATGGCGGCCCTCACAACCCTCATGACTCGCTTTTGTGCGGGAGAGGACAGCTGGCTAGCTCGAAGCAACAACTTGGCCAAACATCCTGATAGTCCGTATACCAAGGAGAGCAATGGCAGGTCGGCGTCATAACAAGAACAAGCGCCGCGTGCGGCGATATACTGAAGATCTGACCGTCAATGACGAATTCAGAGGCTCTAAACCCGGTCAGCGGAAGAAGCCATTCAAAAGAAATACCCAGGGCCCGTCCAACTTGGACCGAATACTCTATCGCCTGTGCCAGATACATGGCACCCCTGAAAAACCAGCCAATCACACCAACAGGGACTGTTGGGTGTTCAAGCGAGCAAGTTAAGTGCGAATTCAATGACAAGGGGTTGCATAGCGATGTCGAGGAAGAGCCCGACGCCCGAACAATAGAGGACAGAAGGGTTTTCCCACGCAAGTGCGGACGGGGAACATGATATACGCATAACCCATATACCCAAAGGGAGCGGAAGCATGCACTAAAGGGACATATATGCGATGGAGCCAGTCGCCCCGAAGTTCAACCCATGGTCTTCCTGCCCGATCACCTTCGATCGAAGGGAACACCCCACTAGCATCCGTCACGGTGGTTTCGCCGCATTGGTTCTTGACCCAAGTATTGACGAATTTCACCTAACCAGAGTCCTGATGGACGGCGGCAGCAGCCTGAACCTGCTTTATCAGGATACAGTGCGCAAAATGGGCATAGACCCCTCAAGGATTAAACCTACAAAAACGACCTTTAAAGGTGTCATACCGGGTGAAGAGGCGGTTATGCGGGCTCAGTTACACTCGAAGTGGTCTTGGATCCCGGATAACTTCGCGAAGAGTTAATCTTCGACATCGTCCCATTCCACAGCGGCTATCATACCTTTGCTCGGACGAACCGCATTTGCAAAGTTCAATGCGGTGCCGGCACGCATACCACAAGCTCAAGATGCGGGCCCTCGAGGAGTAATCACGGTCAATGGAAACACCAACGCTCTCTCCGAGCGGAGGAGCACTGCAGCGATCCTCGCATGGCGGAGGTACAAAGCAACCTCTCACAGCAATTCTTGAGTCCGGCCACTAAGCGTCCGGATACTATCAAGCGCGCCCGGAGTAACCTACAACAAGACCGCCTGGCACGATTCAAGCACGCGTAGCAATCCGGCCCCAACCCCCGCCCTCGCGAAACTGCGAAGCTAGTATTACGCGTACATAATTACGCTCTGGAGATACCATGGGCATATGGGGAAGGGTAAGACCACGGCACGCCAAGAATGCGGCTCGACCGCACCAGGGGCTCCCGTTTGTGTCATCTCTTTTTCCTTTTTCTTCCTTTTTCTTACTTTCAGGACTCCGTCTTTCACCAGTCCTGTCCGGCACTAGAATCGCCGAACTCACGATGCAACAGCCAGGGAAGCAGAAAGCCACGTCAAGTGTTCAGGTGGTCTCTATTACGAGCATTATACCTGTTTTACATACCATCCCGCAGCTTACCCCTGGAGGGGGACATGTTAGATAGTCCCATCCCTTGCTTACAGCACTATTTGTATCGTTCTGCTTTCATTGCAGTACCTTTTTGAATAAACAATACATAGCTTTTGCTTATTATTGCACTACTTGCTTTATATATACATATGTTCATTTCACGACATGTTGCAACCGTACACTTTGGTACGGCCAGTACACCAGGGCTTAAGTATCCCAAAATTATGGTGTGATAAGTCGAACACTTTCACAAGTGCGGCACCCGAACTTATAACATTATATGAATTGGCTCGAATCATGTCTTGGGTCAATAGTTGGGTTTGTACGGCTACCGTGTTTTGGTACCTTACGTTCCGCTATATCGGCTAAGGTAGCACCGGGAGAACCACTGCGATTGTGCCCCAGTTGAGCTGGGTCGAGCACCTTAGTGGAGAAAGCTAAAACTGACCGTCATGGTAAGGCGAGAGCCGGTCGCTGTTCGGGAGGTTTTTCCGGGTCCCTAAAGACTTATGCCGCTTAGAGAGAGGAACCGGAATTATCCGGCCAAGGCGTGGATAGCGCCCCGAACTCGGTCTTCCGAATACTAGGGGCTTCGCCGAAATTTAAAATTATAGAATTCTATGGCTAAGTGAGAGTGTTCAAGCATTATAAGTCCGGTTGCCTTGTTCGTTGTGTTGAGCGCCTCCTAGATGGACCCAAGAATGGGAACAAGAGTGCTCAAGTTTATCGAACACCCCAACACTCGTGGCATGGGGCTGAAGCCAACGACTTGCCATCTCTCAAATTTGATAAACGGCCGCCTGAAGGTAATATTTTAAATTAATAAGCGTTGCTTAGCACATATGAACAAGTTTTCAGCATACAGGATAACAAATGCGAGTTTATTCAAAATTACATCTTTGGAGCACTCATCCGCTATTCGGGGGCACCCTTCAGGAGGCCCTCATAGTACATTTCGGGCGTGCGATGCTCATGACCCTTCGGTGGCCCGTCCGTCACAAGCCTCTCCGCATCCAGCTTGCCCCAGTGCACTTTAGCACGGGCAAGGGCCCGACGGACACCTTCAATGCAGACGGAGCGCTTGATGACTTCAAGCCGCGGACAGGCATCCACCAGCCGCTGCACCAAGGCGAAGTAGCTTCCAGGCATGGCTTCCCCAGGCCACAGCCGGACAGCGAGACCCTTCATGGCCTGTTCGGCCACCTTATGGAGCTCGACCAGCTGCTTCAGCTGGTCTCTCAAGGGCACCGAGTGCCCGGCCTCAGCATACTGAGACCAGAACACCGTCTCCGTCGAGCTTCCCTCCTCGGCTCGGTAGAATGCGGCTGCGTCGGAAACACTCCGGGGAAGATCTGCAAATGCTCCTGGAGAGCTCCGGACTCGGGTAAGTAACAAGTAATTCACTTTTGCGTGCTTGCTTTGCATAAAGAATGCCTTACCCGCCGCTATCTTCTTCATCGCCTCAATTTCCTGGAGGGCTTTATGGGCTTCTGCCTTGGCAGATTTGGCGCTCTCAAGCGCCGAGGCGAGCTCGGACTCTCGATTCTTCGAGTCATGCTCCAAATTCTTGCGTTTTTCCACGAGAGCCTGGAGCTCTTGCTGCACCGCCGCCACCCGCGCCTCCTGCTTCTCTCGCTCGGTGCGCTCCACGGCCGTATTGTTTTCGGCCTTGGACAGCGCTCCCTTCAGGGTCGCCACCTTGTTCGTGGCCCCTGCGTACCCACGTTGATCCTTTCATTTTTTTGCAACCACATCTTTTTTTATATATACTTACATAAGGTATTACTTACCTTCCTTCTCATCGAGCTGCTTCTTGGCAAGGCCGAGCTCGTCCTCGGACCGCTCGAGGCTATGCTTCAATACATTGACCTCCGCAGTCAGTGCGGCAGAGGTCAGCAGCACAACCTGCATTACCATATTGACACACTTATGTTAGACTCCTGCGTATAGCTTTTTGATCCTTAGTTCGGCTTTTCTTTCCGAACACCAAACTGAGCATTAGGGGCTATTGTCTATGCGGTAATAATTTTACATATCCTAACTACGTACCTCAAAGCCTATTAGGAGCCTGGCACAGGCTTCGGTCAGCCCGCTCTTGGCGGACTGAACCTTCTGTATCACCGCACTCATAATAGTGCGGTGCTCCTCGTCGATGGAGGCGCCGTCAAGCACCTCCAGCAGATTATCCAGTGCCTCCGGTTGGATGGAGGTCACCGGCGTCGTAGGCTTGCCCTTCTTAATAGGGGGCGCCTGCCGGATGCCGGAACCGTTGAAGGTTCCGGTGCGGTGTCCGGCCTAGGGCCGGACTTAGAGACCTCAGGGGTTTTATCCCCTTTTCGCCTGGAGTCCGGGAGGTCGCCTTGCGGCGCCTCCAGGACAACTCCTCCTGGCATGGCCCCTTTTGGGACGCCACCTCGGCGTCTTCCGCGGCGCGAGGAGTGGAGGCGGTCGGAAGTGAAGTGTTGTTCACATCCGACGGACCCAGGGAACCGCTCGACGAAGCGTCGAGCCCAGCCTTGGGCGGACTGCGTAATTATATCCAACGTCAGAAGGTACTGTGCAACAAAGGAACGCCATGAGTCATTCTGGTATCCGGAGACTTATGATTTCGCCAGGGGCTTGGCCCTAGGTGGCCACTCTTCTTCGCCGTCGTCGGCATTAGTGGAGTAGTCCGGAGGGAGGGTCCTTCCCTTCTTGGACCCACCGGCCTCCCCAGTTAGGGCGGCCTTCCTTTTCTTCTCTTCCCCTGCTGGGGGAGAGGCCTCTCTTTCCTCCTCCTCGTCTTCACGGGAGGATTCCGCCTCGGAGTCATATGACGACGAGTCCGACACCACCTGGCGCCCGGAACTCCTTCGAGTTCCCGTGGCCTTCTTCTTGGCCTTCTTCTCCGGCACCACGTAAGGTGCCGGAACCAGCTAACCCGTCAGCGGGCATTCGCTGGAGTCTTCGGCAAGGGAGCGGACGGTCAATCTGCGGACGTCCTCTGCCAATCTGTCAAAAGGTAAGGGTGTTTAGATCCCGCATAGAGTCAAACTATGAAAACAAGTGTCCCGTAAAGGGCAAAATAACTTACCGCGTTGGCTTGATGCTGCGCGCTGAATCCGCGATCCTCGGTAGCGGATGCGGGAGAATCGGTGCCCTTGAACGGCACCTTTCAGGCATCTTCGTACATAGTGTCGAAGAGCCTGCTCAGGGTTTGGTGTTGTGCCGGATCAAACACCCACAAGCTGATATCTCGTTGTTGGCACGGGAGGATCCGGCGGATGAGCATGACCTGGACTACATTGACGAGTTTGAGCTTCTTGCTCACCAGGTTTTGGACGCAGGTTTGGAATCTGGACAGCTCCTCCGAATTACCCCACGACAAGCCCGTCTCTTTCCAGGTGGTGAGTCGTGTAGGGAAGCCAGATCGGAATTCGGGGGCCGCTCCATTCAGGGTCACGCGGCTCGGTGATGTAGAACCTTCCCGATTGCCACCCCTTTATGCTCTCCACGAAGGAGCCCTCGAGCCATGTAACGTTGGGCATCTTGCCCACCATGGCGCCTCCGCACTCTGCTTGTTGGCCGGCCACTACCTTCGGCTTGACGCTAAAGGTCATCAACCATAAACCGAAGTGGGGCTGGATGCAGAGGAAGGCCTCGCACACGACGATAAACGTCGAGATATTGAGGATGAAGTTTGGGGCCAGATCATGGAAATCCAGGCCGTAGTAGAACATGAGCCCCCAGACAAATGGGTGAAGTGGGAAACCTAGACCGTGGAGGAAGCCGGTGCGCGATGTCATTACACAGGTATCCGGCCTTCCTCAGCTTCTTGATGTGTCCCTCCGTGATGGAGGAAACCATCCACTTGCCTCCCGCTCCGGACATGGCTGGAGAAGGTTGAGGTGGGATGTGCGGACTTGGGCGCTGGAGCTCGAGTGCGCGAAAATGGATAAGCAAAGGAGGAAGAAGGCGTAGATGGAAAAGGTGGATCCTTATCCCCTTATATGGGCGGACGAAACTATGCGCCCCCGCCAGCCTGGTAAAACTCGCTTATCTCCCAAGCACCGTAAATTAATGGCACGGTTGGGTTACCCACGTCCGTATTGATGAGAATCCCGGAATAAGGGGACACGATCTCTGCTGTAACAAGACGTGCTAACGAAACCGCCTCGCTATACACGCTGAGGTAGGACAGTAAAAACGATTCGAATAAATGCTTGGCCGTGGTGTGATGCCATGCTGCGAAATACGTCAGCAGTTTAGATTTGTGTAAATATTGTTCTCTCTACGGTGGTATGTGGAAATTATTTTGCACAGCCGGACACTATCCTTGTGTTCAAAATCTTCTATGAAGTATTCGTAGGAGGAACCCGCCTTGCAATGCCGAAGACAATATGCGCGCCGAACTCGTCTTCATTGAAGCCTGGTTCAGGGGCTACCGAGGGAGTCCCGGATTAGGGGGTGTCCGGATGGCCGGACTATGACCTTCAGCCGGACTCCTAGACTATGAAGATACAAGATTGAAGACTTCGTCCCGTGTCCGGATGGGACTTTCCTTGGCGTGGAAGGCAAGCTTGGCGATACGGATATGTAGATCTCCTTCCATTGTAACCGACTCTGTGTAACCCTAACCCTCTCCGGTGTCTATATAAATCGGAGGGTTTTAGTCCGTATGATGAACAACAATTATACCATAGGATAGCTTCTAGGGTTTAGCCTCTCTGATCTCGTGGTAGATCTACTCTTGTACTACCCATATCATCAATATTAACCAAGCAGGAGTAGGGTTTTACCTCCATCGAGAGGGCCCGAACCTGGGTAAAAACATCGTGTCCCTTGTCTCCTGTTACCATCCGCCTAGACGCACAGTTCGGGACCCCCTACCCGAGATCCACCGGTTTTGACACCGACAGGGGTCCCGAACTATGCGTCTAAGGCTAATGGTAACAGGAGACTGAGGACACGATGTTTACCCAGGTTTGGGCCCTCTCGATGGAGGTAATACCCTACTTCCTGCTTGATTGATCTTGATGATATGAGTATTACAAGAGTTGATCTACCATGAGATCAGAGAGACTAAACCCTAGAAGCTAGCCTATGGTATGATTGGTGTTGTCCTATGGACTAATCCCTCCGGTTTATATAGACACCGGAGGGGGCTAGGGTTACAATCAGTCGGTTACAGAGAAGGAGATCTATAATCCGGATCACCAAGCTTGCCTTGCACGCAAAGGAGAGTCCCTATCCGGACACGGGACGAAGTCTTCAATCTTGTATCTTTATAGTCCAACACTCCGGCCAAAGTATATAGTCTGGCTGTCCGGATACCCCCTTATCCAGGACTACCTCACCCCCTACTGGGCGCGCCCACTATCTCGTGGGCCCCTCGAGCGTCCTCTAACCGACTTCTTTCGCCTATATATCTCCATATACCCTAAAAACATCGAAGACGAAGATAGATTGGGTATTCCGCCGCCGCAAGCCTATGTAGCCACCAAAAACAAATCAGGACCCTGTTCCGGCACCTTGCTGGAGGGGGGGTCCCTCACCGGTGGCCATCTTCATCATCCCGATGCTCTCCATGACGAGGAGGGAGTAGTTCACCCTCGGGGCTGAGGGTATGTACCAGTAGCTATGTGTTTGATCTCTCTCTTTCTCGTGGTATTGATTTGGCACGATCTTCATGTACCACGAGCTTTGCTATTTTAGTTGGATCTTATGATGTTTCTCCCCCTCTACTCTCTTGTAATGGATTGAGTTTTCCGTTGAAGTTATCTTATCGGATTGAGTCTTTAAGGACTTGAGAACACTTGATGTATGTCTTGTCGTGATTATCTGTGGTGACAATGGGATATTCACGTGATTCACTTGATGTATGTTTTGGTGATTAACTTGCGGGTTCCGTGACCTTGGGAATCTATGCATAGGGGTTGGCATACGTTTTCGTCTTGACTCTCCGGTAGAAACTTTGGGGCACTCTTTGAAGTTCTTTGTGTTGGTTTGAATAGATGAGTCTGAGATTGTGTCATGCATATCGTATAATCATGCCCACGGATACTTTAGGTGACAATGGAGTATCTAGGTGACATTAGGGTTTTGGTTGATTTGTGTCTTAAGGTGTTATTCTAGTATGAACTCTATGATAGATCGAACAGAAAGAATAGCTTCATGTTATTTTACTACGGACTCTTGAATAGATAGATCACAAAGGATAACTTTGAGGTGGTTTCGTACCCTACCATAATCTCTTCGTTTGTCCTCCGCTATTAGTGGCTTTGGAGTGACTCTTAGTTGCATGTTGAGGGGTAGTTATATGATCCAGTTATGTTATTATTGTTGAGAGAACTTGCACTAGTGAAAGTATGAACCTTAGGCCTTGTTTCCTACCATCGCAATACTGTTTACGCTCACTTTTATCACTTGCTACCTTGCTGTTTTTATAATTTAAGATTACAAATACCTTTATCTACCATCTATATTGCACTTGTATCACCATCTCTTCGCCGAACTAGTGCACCTATACAATTTACCATTGTATTGGGTGTGTTGGGGACACAAGAGACTCTTTGTTATTTGGTTGCAGGGTTGTTTGAGAGAGACCATCTTCATCTCGCCTCCCACGGATTGATAAACCTTAGGTCATCCACTTGAGGAAAATTTGCTACTGTCCTACAAACCTCTGCACTTGGAGGCCCAACAACGTCTACAAAAAGAAGGTTGTGTAGTAGAAATCACATGTATGAAGAATTATGAAGGTGGATTTGTCACAAAATACGATGTCAATTACATGATCATGCAAAAGCAATATTACAATGATGGAGCGTGTCATAATAAACGTAACGGTGGAAAGTTGCACGGCAATATATCTCGGAATGGCTATGGAAATGCCATAATAGATAGGTATGGTGGCTGTTTTGAGGAAGTTATATGGTGGGTGTATGATACCGGCGGAAGTTGTGCGGTATTAGAGAGGCTAGCAATGGTGGAAGGGTGAGAGTGCGTATAATCCATGGACTCGACATTAGTCATAAAGAACTCACATACTTATTGCAAAAATCTATTAGTTATCGAAACGAAGTCCTACGTGCATGCTCCTAGGGGGATAGATTGGTAGGAAAATACCATCCCTGACGGCCACTCATAAGGAAGACAATCAATAAACAAATCATGCTCCGACTTCATCACATAACGGTTCACCATACGTGCATGCTACGGGAATCACAAACTTTAACACAAGTATCTCTCAAATTCACAATTACTCAACTAACATGACTCTAATATTACCACCCTCATATCTCAAAACGGTTATCAAGTATCAAATTGGTCATAGTATTCAATGCACTTATATGATAGTTTTTATTATACCCAACTTCGATGCCCATCATATTAGGACTAATTTTAAAACTAAAGCAAATACCATGTTGTTCTAAAAGACTCTCAAAATAATATAAGTGAAGCATGAGAGATCAATAATTTCTACAAAATAAAACCACCACCGTGCTCTAAAAAGGTATAAGTGAAGCACATAGAGTATTCTATTAATTATGCAACTATGTGAAGACACTCTAACATTTAAGAATTTCAGATCTTGGTATTTTATTCAAACAGCAAGCAAAACAAAACAAAAGAAAATGACGCTCCAAGAAAAAAACATATCATGTGGTGAATAAAAATATAGCTCCAAGTAAAGTTACCGATGAACGAAGACGAAAGAGGGGATGCCCCGAACGAAGACGAAAGAGGGGATGCCTTCCGGGGCATCCCCAAGCTTAGGATCTTGTTTGTCCTTGAATATTACCTTAGGGTGCCTTGGGCATCCTCAATCTTAGGCTCTTGCCACTCCTTATTCCATAGTCCATCGAATCTTTACCCAAAACTTGAAAACTTCACAACACAAAACTCAACACAAAACTCGTAAGCTCCGTTAGTATAAGAAAATAAAACCACCACTTAGGTACTGTTGTGAACTCATTCTAAATTCATATTGGTGTAATATCTACTGTATTACAACTTCTATATGGTTCATACCCTCCGATACTACTCATAGATTCATCAAAATAAGCAAACAACACATAGAAAACAGAATCTGTCAAAAACAGAACAGTCTGTAGTAATCTGTATCATTCGAATACTTTTGTAACTCCAAAAATTCTTAAATAAATCGGTGGACCTGAGTAATTTGTCTATTAATCATCTCCAAAACGAATCAACCTAAAATCACTCTCCAGTAAACAACGGCAGCTAATCTCGTGAGCGCTAAAGTTTCTGTTTTTTACAGCAAGATCATAAAGACTTCACCCAAGTCTTCCCAAAGGATCTACTTGGCACAAACACTAATTATAACATAAAAACACATCTAAACAGAGGCTAGATGAATTATTTATTACGAAACAGGAACAAAAAGCAAGGAACAGAAATAAAAATGGATTGCCTCCCAACAAGCGCTATCGTTTGACGCCCCTAGCTAGGCATGATGAATTCAATGATGCTCGCATAAAAGATAAGAATTGAAACATAAAGAGAGCATCATGAAGAATATGATTAGAACATTCTTCTTATTACTAATTAGAGGCACCAATAAAGCCTCTATGTTAAGCCACATCATTAAAAAATTCTTAACCGTTCGATCAATTTAATCAATCAATCTAAACCCTCAGATTTATGTTACTCTAATTCCGTCAAAAAAACAACCCAACATGACCCAACCAACACGTCAAAAGAAAAAAATTTGTTGCCCACAAGAAAAAAACAATGTTACAAAGTCCAATGCTTTACGTTACTGTAATTGTGGAGAAAAAACCCAACGTGACCCAACCTATATGTAAGAGAACTCAGAGATACCCTCCTAAACAAACCATGTTATTACAAAGTCCATATTGTTATGGATTTCACAAAAAAATGTCCATGTCCCTGTGGTGTTACTCTATGCTCACCCCGTGCCTGCCTGCAGATCTCGAGGAAATTTCCTTCCTCCAGAATCATGGCCGCTGCTTAATCCTATCTTCTCTCCCTGCAACCAACATTTTTGTTTTCTTACCATTGCCACGCCTCCTCCACCATCTTTCTTCTTCCACGTAGATGCTACAGAATTGCCATGATGAGCCGAGCGAGCTGCATGACCATGGCGTTCAATCTCATGGCCACGCATGGGATATATTCCCTCGGACAGTGGACATCTTATATCTTATATTTACTAATTGGAGGCACCTTTCGAGGTTTTACGTTAATCTACATCATCAAGATTAATTCAGCCATTAGATTTAAAATTTAATGGTCGAGATCCATTAAAAGTCCCTGGCTTATATAAAGACACGACGTACACAAAAAATTAAACCAACACGTACATAGAAGAGACACAAAACCTTGAAAAAGAAAATCAAATAAAAAAAGAGAGTCTGCGTGCTATAAGAAAAGAGTCACCGTGATTTAAAAAAGGCATCACCAGACATGGCACGTACATAGAAGAGACAAACAATTTTGAAAAGGAAATCACATTAAAAAAAGTCTGCATGCTATAAGAAAAGAGTCATCATTGTTAAAAATAGACGTCATCACACACGTCCAAATCAAAAGATATACGTACATGCATGCATTCTTTGTTCTGGAAAAAGGGAAAAAAGATACGTACGAATAATCAGGTGCGTTCTTCCTTTCTTAAAATAACAAAAAGGATACGTACAAATTGGATGGTCAAGATATACTAGATGTCCTGAATTATAAAAAAGACATCAAGTACTTCAAGAATTGAACAGTACAAAAAAGAGGAGACTGACTTAAAATATAAAAGAAAAACATCATCTAATGAAAAAAGAGTAACACGTACATAAGAAGGAGGCGCAGCCTTCAAAAAGGAGATCACGTAGAAAAAAGAGTCCTCATGTTACTAGAAAAGAGTCATCATGATTTTAAAAAAGAAGCATCATCACACACGTCCATTTCCAAAATGTATGTGTCATTTTGTAAGAAATAATGAAAATTGATACGTATGAAAAATCGCATATGTTCTCCCTGTACAGAAAAAAACCCGAAAAAGGATACACTTGAAATTTGATGGTCAAGATCAATTTACTATCCTGTCTTATAAAAAGACACCACGTATTTGAAGAATCAAATGACCACGTACAGAAAAGATGAGCTGCCTTATATAATATATAAAAGAAAAACAATACATGAAGAAAAAAGAGTAGCCCATACAAAAAAGAGAAACACAGCCTTAAAAGTGGACATCACCTAAAAAAGAGTCTTCATTCGATAATAAAAGAATCATCGTAATTTCAAAAAAAAGGCATTATCACAGACGTCCAAGTCCGAAAATATATGTGCCATCTCCATTTAAAAAAAAAGGAAAAAGTGATATGTACGAATAATCAGTGTTCTCCTTTCTCGAAAAAGGAAAAGGATGCGTATCATATTTGATTGTGAAAATCTATCAGATGTCCTGGCTTATAAAAAACAGCATGTACTTGAAGAATTGAACCAACACGTATAGAAAAGAGGACACTATCTTACAATATAAACCCACACATCCTATCGTGATTGAAAAATACTACCATCACACATGTCCATGTTCAAAATACCATGTGCCCTCTCCTGTTTGTAAAAAGTGGGAAAACAGATACGTAATAATAATCACATGGCTTCTGCCTTTATGAAAAAAGAACACACATACCAATTCCCTGAAAAAACAAAACCACTTGCATGTTTTTCTTGAAAGTTCAAAAATAAAATTACAAATAGGAGTCCACAAGCCTCATGTTAGAAACAAAGTTTATGCCTGACTGAAAAAGAAACTTCAATTCGCACGTACAAAATGTGGATTGAAATTGTATGCATACAATTTTGTAATTTAGGACGATATATTCCTTCCATATTGCTCAAATTAATACCTATTTTCTACATCCTTTAGTGGGTGACATACAATTCACGAAGAGGTGCACCTTCCAGTGAAAAGTTAATTTAGACAAATGACAACAGTTTGTGGAACAATAATTGACGGTAAAACCCATGCATTCCAGCCAATAATGAAGCCTATAATATATGTGATTATTATTTTCTGTCATTGTTCCAACAACTTAGCATTTGTACAATATTATGATATCTTAAATTGGACCTCCAACACTATGCAAGTTAACATAATTTTGTCAATAATTATGTATTCAAATAACAACTAGCCCGTGCAGGTGCACGGGTTGATGACTAGTTAAGTCTAACCCACTTCCTATGCATAGGGATTTTGTGAGCAAACAACTTATGGAAACAATAATCAACTAGCATATGAAGGCAAAACAAGCATAACTTCAAGATTTTCAACACATAGAGAGGAAACTTGATATTGTTGCAATATGTAGAAGCATATGATACTCTCTCATAATAATTTTCAGTAACCTCATGAATGAATTCAACAATATAACCAGCACCTAAAGCATTATTTTCATGATCTACTTGCATAGAAATTTTATTACTCTCCACATAAGCAACTTTATTATCATTCGGAATAGTGGGAGTATCATAAGAGACTTGAATACTATATATTGTTTCCATATTAAAAGGGTAATGTTCAGAAAAAGGGTAATCATAATCATGACAAGTTTTATAAATATAATCACCACTACTTTTTACAGCATAAGTTTCATCACAATAATCATCATAAATAAGAGGCATGCTATCATCATAAAAATTTGCTCATCAAAACTTGGGAGGCTAAAAATATCGTATTCATTAAACATAGCATCCCCAAGCTTGGGACAAACATTAATTGCAGCAAATATATTCTCAAATATTTCATCCTCATCAAACATAACTTCCCCAAGCTTGGGCCTTTTCATATCATAAGCATAATCACTCTCATTATTAATAGTATGGATAGCACCAATAGTATAGCAATTATCATCATCACAATGAGTAATAGGAGCAACATAATTTGGGAGGGATACCTTTCTACCTTTACTTCTCCTTCTTTTATTTTTATTCCTCACATCATGTGTGGGTTTAACCCTCTTTTTTGAGCTCCTTATTAATGAGATTTGTTGAATAGAAAGCTCCTCCTCGTTACCTGGTTCATCATAAGAAATAATAGGAGGATATTGGGAAGTCTCTTCCCTTTCATTAGTATTCTCTTCATCTTCTATTTGTTTTGTTTTCTTTATGTAATTGGCAATATAAGGATCTTCAATGCAATTCACCGCACAATACATATAAATTTCCTCTAAATCAATATCAAAGAATTTCTCAAGGTTATATTCTGGACTATGCTTAGTTATACGTTTCATTTCTTCATAACCCAAAAGCAAACTAAGTTCATTATGATGTGCAAGGGAAATCAAGTCATCACAATTCTTGGACACGATTTGATCATGAAACAATTTGCATCGGACATTTAAATGACAATGTTCATTGCAAAGTTCACAAGTATGGTAAAGAGATTTTAAATTCTCAGCACAAACATCTAGCCTTTCTTGCAACCATTTAGTTTATAAATACTTATGCATCTTGCAAAATCTATCTTCACTATTTGGTGTGTACTTGCAAACTCTATGCACTCCACAAAAATTGACATGCTTATAAGACACATTTTCATCATGACTAGTGCAATCAACATTAGTACTATGGATATTCAAAGAGTTCATACTAACAACATTGAAATTGAAGGAAATATGCCCTAGAGGCAATAATAAAGTTATTATTTATTTCCTTATATCATGATAAATGTTTATTATTCATGCTAGAATTGTATTAACCGGAAACATAATACATGTGTGAATACATAGACAAACAGAGTGTCACTAGTATGCCTCTACTTGACTAGCTCGTTAATCAAAGATGGTTATGTTTCCTAACCATAGACATGAGTTGTCATTTGATTAACGGGATCACATCATTAGGAGAATGATCTGATTGACATGACCCATTCCGTTAGCCTAGCACTTGATCGTTTAGTATGTTGCTATTGCTTTCTTCATGACTTATACATGTTCCTATAACTATGAGATTATGCAAATCCCGTTTACCGGAGGAACACTTTGGGTACTACCAAACGTCACAACGTAACTGGGTGATTATAAAGGAGTACTACAGGTGTCTCCAAAGGTACTTGTTGGGTTGGCGTATTTGAGATTAGGTTTTGTCACTCCGATTGTCGGAGAGGTATCTCTGGGCCTTCTCGGTAATACACATCACATAAGCCTTGCAAGCATTGCAACTAATGAGTTAGTTGTGAGATGATGTATTACGGAACGAGTAAAGAGACTTGCGGTAACAAGATTGAACTAGGTATTGGATACCGGCGATCGAATCTCGGGCAAGTAACATACCGATGACAAAAGGAACAACGTATGTTGTTATGCGGTCTGACCGATAAAGATCTTCGTAGAATATGTAGGAACCAATATGGGCATCCAGGTCCCGCTATTGGTTATTGACCGGAGATGTGTCTCGGTCATGTCTACATTGTTCTCGAACCGTAGGGTCCATGCAGCTTAAGGTTTCGATGACGGTTATATTATGAGTTTATGTATTTTGATGTACGAAGGAGTTAGTCCGGATGTGATCACGGACATGACGAGGAGTCTCGAAATGGTCGAGACATAAAGATTGATATATTGGATGGTTGTATTCGGACACGGAAAGGTTCCGGAAGTTTCGGAGAAAACCGGAGTGGGAAGGGTTACCGAACCCCGGGGAAGTTATGGGCCTTATTGGGCCAAGAGGGAGAGAGAGGGCTGCACCAGAGGTGGTGCGCCCCTCCATGGGGAGTCCGAATTGGACTAGGAGGCGCAGCCCCCCGTTCCCTCTCCCTCTCCCTCTCTTTCCTTTCCCCTTCCCTCTTCCTAGTAGGACTAGGAAAGGGGAGTCCGACTCCTACTAGGAGGAGGACTCCCCCCTCCTTAGTGCGCCCCAAGGCTGGCCGGCCCTCCCCTTGCTCCTTTATATCACGGGGCAGGGGCACCCTAGAACACACAAGTTGATCCTTGAGATCGTTCCTTAGCCGTGTGCGGTGCCCCCTCCACCATATTCCACCTCGATCATATTGTAGGCGGTGCTTAGGCGAAGCCCTGCGACGGTGAAACATCAAGATCGTCCTGCCACGTCGTCTTGTGGAACTCCCTCCCGGAGCTTTGCCGGATCGAAGCCCGTGGAGCGTCATCGAGCTGAGCGTGTGCCAAGAACTGGAGGCGCCGGAGTATGGCGCTGTGATCGGCTGGATCGTGAGAAGAACGTGCGACTACTTCCTCTACGTCATCATCGACTCGGAGGTGCGAATGCTTGGCGCTGGGATCGGCAGGATCGCGAGGAGAAATCGACTACTTCCTCTACGTTGTGATCGCTTCCGCCACGGTCTCACGAGTGCGTGAACAACACTCTCCCCTCTCGTTGCTATGCCATCACCATGGTCCTGTGTGCGTAGGAAATTTTTGAAATTACTGCGTTCCCCCAAGCGGTGGCATCTCGAGCCTGGTTTTATGCGTTGATGTCATATGCACGAGTAGAACACAAGTGAGTTGTGGGCGATACAAGTCATACTACCTACCAGCATGTCATACTTTGGTTCAGCGGTATTGTGAGATGAAGCGGCCCGGACCGACATTACGCGTACGCTTACGCGAGACTGGTTTCACCGTTATGAGCATTCGTGCTTAAAGGTGGCTGGCGGGTGTCTGTCTCTCTCACTTTAGTTGAACCGAGTGTGGCTACGCCCGGTCCTTGAGAAGGTTAAAACGGAGTCTATTTGTGAAATATCGTTGTGGTTTTGATGCGTAGGTAAGAACGGTTCTTGCTCAGCCCGTAGCAGCCACGTAAAACTTGCAACAACAAAGTAGAGGACGTCTAACTTGTTTTTGCAGGGCATGTTGTGATGTGATATGGTCAAGACGTGATGATATATTTTATTGTATGAGATGATCATGTTTTGTAACCGAGTTATCGGCAACTGGCAAGAGCCATATGGTTGTCGCTTTATTGTATGAAATGCAAGCATACTGTAATTGCTTTACTTTATCACTAAGCGGTAGCGATAGTCGTAGAAGCAATAGATGGCGTAAGCGACAACGATGCTACGATGGAGATCAAGGTGTCGCGCCGGTGGCGATGGTGATCATGACGGTGCTTCGGAGATGGAGATCATGGCGCCAAGATGATGATGGCCATATCATATCACTTATATTGATTGCATGTGATGTTTATCCTTTATGCATCTTATTTTGCTTGATTGACGGTAGCATTTTAAGATGATCTCTCACTAAAATTATCAAGTAGTGTTCTCCACGAGTATGCACCGTTGCCAAAGTTAAATCGTGCTTGAGACACCACGTGATGATCGGGTGTGATAAGCTCTCGTCCATCTACAACGGGTGCAAGCCAGTTTTGCACACGAGAATACTCAGGTTATACTTGTGAGCCTAGCATATGCAGATATGGCCTCGGAACACGGAGACCGAAAGGTCGGCGTGAATCATATAGTAGATATGATCAACATAAGATGTTCACCATTGAAAACTACTCCATCTCACGTGATGATCGGTTATGGTTTAGTTGATTTGGATTACGTGATCACTCAGATGACTAGAGAGATGTCTATCTAAGTGGGAGTTCTTAAGTAATATGATTAATTGAACTTAAATTTATCATGAACTTAGTACACGATAGTATCTTGCTTATCTATATACATTTGTAGATAGATGGCTCGTCTTTGTTGTTCCGTTGAATTTTAATGCGTTCCTTGAGAAAGCAAAGTTGAAAGATGATGGTAGCAATTACACGGACTGGGTCCGTAACCTGAGGATTATCCTCATTGCTGCACGGAAGAGTTACGTCTGGATGCACCGCTAGGTGCAGACTCTTCTTGATGCTGGCCCGGCGGCGTTAAGAGCGTCTGGCGAGCAAAGCTGATGACTACTCTATAGTTCAGTGTGCCATGCTTTACGGCTTAGAACCGGGACTTCAACGGCGTTTTGAAAGTCGTGGAGCATATGAGATGTTCCAAGAGTTGAAGTTGATATTTCAACAGAATGCCCGGATTGAGAGATATGAAGTCTCCAATAAGTTCTATAGCTGCAAAATGGAGGAGAATGGGTCTGTTAGTGAGCACATACTCAGAAGGTCTGGGTATTACAATCACTTGACTCAACTGGGAGTTGATCTTCCGGATGATTGTGTCATTGATGAATTCTTCAATCACCGCCACCAAGCTACAAAGGCTTCGTGATGAACTATAATATGCAAGGGTTAGTAAAGACTATGCACGAGCTCTTACGCAATGCTAAAAGCTGCGGAGGTAGAAATCAAGAAGGAGCATCAAGTGTTGATGGTCAATAAGACCACTAGTTTCAAGAAGAAAGGCAAAGGGAAGAAGAAGGGGAACTTCAAGAAGAACAGCAAACAAGTTGCTTTGCTCAAGTGAAGAAACCCAAGTCTGGACCTAAACACAGCCCAAAGTGCTTCTACTGCAAGCAGACTGGTCCTTTGGAAGCGGAACTGCCCCAAGTATTTGGCGGATAAGAAGGATGGCAAGGTGAACAAAGGTATATGTGATATACATGTTATTGATGTGTACCTTACTAGAGCTCATGATAGTACTGGTATTTGATACTGGTTACATTGCTAATATTTGCAACTCGAAGCAGGGACTACTGATTGCGAACAACGGCAAAGGGCGAGGTGACGATGCGGCGTGGGAAGCGGTTCCAAAGTCGATGTGATCGCGGTCGGCACGCTACCTCTACATCTACCTTCGGATTAGTTTTAGACCTAAATAATTGTTATTTGGTGCGGCGTTAAGCATGAACATTATATCTGGATCTTGTTTGATGCGAGACAGTTATTCATTTAAATCAGAGAATAAAGGTTGTTCTATTTATATGAATAATATCTTTTATGGTCATGCACCCTTAAAGAGTGGTCTATTTTTAATGGATCTCGATAGTAATGATACACATATTCATAATGTTGAAACCAAAAGATGCAGAGTTGATAATGATAGTGCGACTTATTTGTGGCATTGCCGTTTAGGTCATATCGATTGTAAAGCGCATGAAGAAACTCCATACTGATGGACTTTTGGAGTCACTTGATTATGAATCACTTGGCACTTGCGAACCGTGCCTCATGGGCAAGATGACTAAAACACCGTTCTCCGGTACTATGGAGAGAGCATCGGATTTGTTGGAAATCATACATACAGATGTATGTGGTCCAATGAATATTGAGGCTCGTGGCGGATATCGTTATTTTCTCACCTTCACGGATGATTTAAGCAGATATGGGTATATCTTCTTAATGAAACATAAGTCTGAGACATTTGAAAAGTTCAAAGAATTTCAGAGTGAAGTTGAAAATCATCGTAATAAGAAAATAAAGTTTCTTCGATCTGATCGTGGAGGTGAATATTTGAGATTCTGAGTTTGGTCTACATTTGAAACAATGCGGAATAGTTTAGCAACTCACGCCACCGGAACACCACAGCGCAATGGTGTGTCCGAGCGTCGTGTCGCACTTTACTAGATATGGTGCGATCTATGATGTCTCTTACAGATTTACCGCTATCGTTTTGGGGTTATGCTCTTGAGGCGGCCGCATTCACGCTGAATAGAACACCGTCAAAATCCGTTGAGGCGACACCTTATGAACTGTGGTTTAGCAAGAAACCAAAGTTGTCGTTTCTTAAAGTTTGGGGATGCGATGCTTATGTGAAAAAGCTTCAACCTGATAAGCTCGAACCTAAATCGAGAAATGTGTCTTCATAGGATACCCAAAGGAGACAGTTGGGTACACCTTCTATCACAGATCCGAAGGCAAGACATTTGTTGCTAAGAATGGATCCTTTCTAGAGAAGGAGTTTCTCTCGAAAGAAGTGAGTGGGAGGAAAGTAGAACTTGATGAGGTAACTGTACCTTCTCCCTTATTGGAAAGTAGTTTATCACGAAACCAGTTTACTGCGACATCTACACCAAATAGTGAGGAAGTTAATGATGTTGATCATGAATATTGAGATCAAGTTACTCTGAACCTCGTAGATCAACCAGAATAAAATCCGCACCAGGTGAATGCGGCAATCCTGTTACGGAAGTCATGCTACTAGATCATGATGAACCTACGAACTATGAAGAAGCGATGGTGAGCCCAGATTCCATAAAATGGCTTGAGGCCATGAAATCCGAGATAGGATCCATGTATGAAAACAAAGTATGGACTTTGGTTGACTTGCAGAATTCGGCAAGCAATAGAAAACAAGTGGATCTTCAAGAAGAAGACTGACGCGGCGGTAATATTACTGTCAACAAAGCTCGACTTGTCGCAAAGGGTTTCCGAGCAAGTTCAAGGGATTGACTACGATGAGACCTTCTCACCCGTAGCGATGCTTAAGTCTGTCCGAATCATGTTAGCAATTGCCGCATTTTATGATTATTAAAATTTGCAAATTGATGTAAAAACAGCATTACAGAAAGGATTTATGGAAGAAAAGTTATATAATATGCAACCAGAAGGTTTTATACATACAAAGGGAGCTAACAAAATGTGCAAACTCCAGCGATACAATTATGGACTGGTGCAAGCATCTCGGAGTTGGAATAAGCGCTTTGATAGTGTGATCAAAGCATTTGGGTTTATGCAGACTTATGGAGAAGCCTGTATTTACAAGAAAGTGAGTGGGAGCTCTGTAGCATTTACGATATTATATGTAGATGACATATTACTAATCGGAAATGATATAGAATTTCTGGATAGCATAAAGGGATACTTGAACAAGAGTTTTTCAATGAAAGACCTTGGTGAAGCTGCTTACATATTGGGCATCAAGATCCATAGAGATAGATCAAGGCAGCTTAATTGGACTTTCACAAAGCACATACCTTGATAAAGTTTTGAAGAAGTTCAAAATGGATCGAGGCAAAGAAAGGTTTTTACCTGTATTACAAGGTGTGAAATTGAGTCGGACTCAATGCCCGACCACAATGAGAAGATAGAGAAAAAATGAAAGATGTTCCCTATGCTTCAGCCATAGGCTCTATCATGTATGCAATGCTGTGTACGGACACGGCGTATGCTTAGCGATAAGCTTGGCAGGAAGGTACCAAAGTAATCCAGGAGTGGATCGGACAGCGGTCAAGAACATCCTGAAATACGAAAAGGACTAAGGATATGTTTCTCGTATATGGAGGTGACAAAGAGCTAGTCGTAAATGGTTACGTCGATGCAAGCTTTGACAACGATCCGGCCGATTCTAAATCGCAAACCCGGATCGTGTTTTTGTTAAGCGGTGGAGCTGTTAGTTGGTGCAGTTCTAAACAAAGCGTCGTGGCGGGATCTACATGTGAAGCGGAGTACATAGCTGCTTGAAGCAGCAAATGAAGGAGTCTGGATGAAAGAGTTCATTACCGATCTAGGTGTTATACCTAGTGCATCGGGACCAATGAAGATCTTCTGTGACAATACTGGTGCAATTGCCTTGGCAAAGGAATCCAGATTTCACAAGAGGACCAAGCATATCAAGAGACGCTTCAATTCCATTAGGGACCAAGTCCAAGTGGGAGACATAGAGATTTGCAAAGTACATACGGATCTGAACATTGCAGACCCGTTGACTAAGCCTCTTCCACGAGCAAAACATGATCAGCACCAAGACTCCATGGGTGTTAGAATCATTCTTGAGTAAACTAGATTATTGACTCTAGTGCAAGTGGGAGACTGAAGGAAATATGCCCTAGAGGCAATAATAAAGTTATTATTTATTTCCTTATATCATGATAAATGTTTATTATTCATGCTAGAATTGTATTAACCGGAAACATAATACATGTGTGAATACATAGACAAGCAGTGTCACTAGTATGCCTCTACTTGACTAGCTCGTTAATCAAAGATGGTTATGTTTCCTAACCATAGACATGAGTTGTCATTTGATTAACGGGATCACATCATTAGGAGAATGATCTGATTGACACGACCCATTCCGTTAGCCTAGCACTTGATCGTTTAGTATGTTGCTATTGCTTTCTTCATGACTTATACATGTTCCTATAACTATGAGATTATGCAACTCCCGTTTACGGAGGAACACTTTAGGTACTACCAAAGCGTCCTGGCGTAATCGGGTGATTATAAAGGAGTATTACAGGTGTCTCCAAAGGTACTTGTTGGGTTGGCGTATTTCGAGATTAGGTTTTGTCACTCCGATTGTCGGAGAGGTATCTCTGGGCCTTCTCGGTAATACACATCACATAAGCCTTGCAAGCATTGCAACTAATGAGTTAGTTGTGAGATGATGTATTACGGAACGAGTAAAGAGACTTGCCGGTAACAAGATTGAACTAGGTATTGGATACCGGCGATCGAATCTCGGGCAAGTAACATACCGATGACAAAAGGAACAACGTATGTTGTTATGCGGTCTGACCGATAAAGATCTTACGTAGAATATGTAGGAACCAATATGGGCATCCAGGTCCCGCTATTGGTTATTGACCGGAGATGTGTCTCGGTCATGTCTACATTGTTCTCGAACCGTAGGGTCCGCAACGCAAGGTTTCGATGGCGGTTATATTATGAGTTTATGTATTTTGATGTACGAAGGAGTTGAGTCCGGATGTGATCACGGACATGACGAGGAGTCTCGAAATGGTCGAGACATAAAGATTGATATATTGGATGGTTGTATTCGGACACGGAAAGGTTAGGAAGTTTCGGAGAAAACCGGAGTCTTGGGAAGGGTTACGGAACCCCGGGGAAGTTATGGGCCTTATTGGGCCAAGAGGGAGAGAGGGCTGCACCAGGAGGTGGTGCGCCCCCCTCCATGGGGAGTCCGAATTGGACTAGGAGGCGCAGCCCCTCCTCTCCCTCTCCCTCTCTTTCCTTTCCCTTCCCTCTTCCTAGTAGGACTAGGAAAGGGAGTCCCTACTCCTACTGGGAGGAGGACTCCCCCTCCCTGGTGCGCCCCCAAGGCTGGCGGCCCTCCCCTTGCTCCTTTATGCTCACAGGCAGGGGGCACCCTAGAACACACAAGTTGATCCTTGAGATCGTTCCTTAGCCGTGTGCGGTGCCCCCTCCACCATATTCCACCTCGATCATATTGTGGCGGTGCTTGGCGAAGCCTGCTGACGGTGAAACATCAAGATCGTCACCACGCCTTCGTCGTCTTGTGAACTCCCCTCCCGGAGCTTTGCTGGATCGAAGCCCGTGGGCGTCATCGAGCTGAGCGTGTGCCAAGAACTCGGAGGCGCCGGAGTAACGGCGCTGTGATCGGCTGGATCGTGAGAAGAGCGTCGACTACTTCCTCTACGTCATCATCGACTCGGAGGTGCCGGAGTACTTGGCGCTGGGATCGGCAGGATCGCGAGGAGAAAATACGACTACTTCCTCTACGTTGTGATCGCTTCCGCTTCACGGTCTCACGATGCGTAGACAACACTCTCCCCTCTCGTTGCTATGCCATCACCATGGTCCTGTGTGTGCGTAGGAAATTTTTGAAATTACTGCGTTCCCCAACAGAAATCATGCTCAACATTCAAAGATTTAGTGCCAAACATTTTATAGACTTCTTCTTCTAGCACTTGAGCACAATTTTCCTTCCCATCATTCTCACGGAAGATATTAAAAAGATGAAGCGTATGAGGCAAAGTCAATTCCATATTTTTGTAGTTTTATTTTATATACTAAACTAGTGATAAAACAAGAAACAAAAAGATTCGATTGCAAGATATAAATATATACCTTCAAGCACTCACCTCCCCGGCAACGGCGCCAGAAAAGAGCTTGATGTCTACTACACAACCTTCTTCTTGTAGACATTGTTGGTCCTCCAAGTGCAGAGGTTTGTAGGACAGTAGAAAATTTCCCTCAAGTGGATGAGCTAAGGTTTATCAATCTGTGGGAGGCGTAGGATGAAAATGGTCTCTCTCAAACAACCCCGCAACCAAATAACAAAGAGTATCTTGTGTCCCCAACACACCCAATACAATGGTAAATTGTATAGGTGCACTAGTTTGGCGAAGAGATGGTGATACAGTGCAATATGGATGGTAGATATGAGTATTTGTAATCTGAAAATATAAAAACAGCAAGGTAACGAGTAATAAAAGTGAGCGTAAACGGTATTGTAATGCTAGGAAACAAGGTCTAGGGTTCATACTTTCACTAGTGCAAGTTCTCTCAACAATAATAACATAACTAGATGATATAACTATCCCTCAACATGCAACAAAGAGTCACTCCAACGTCACTAATAGAGGAGAACAAACAAGAGATTATTGTAGGGTATGAAACCACCTCAAAGTTATCCTCTCTAATCGATCTATTCATGAGTCCGTAGTAAAATAACACAAAGCTATTCTTTCCGTTCGATCTATCATAGAGTTCGTACTAGAATAACACCTTAAGACACAAATCAAACAAAACCCTAATGTCACCAAGATACTCCAATGTCACCTCAAGTATCCGTGGGCATGATTATACGATATGCATCACACAATCTCAGATTCATCTATTCAACAAACACAAAGTACTTCAAAGAGTGCCCCAAAGTTTCTACCAGAGAGTCAAGACGAAAACGCATGCCAACCCCTATGCATAAGTTCATTGAACCCACAAGTTGATCACCAAAACATACATCAATTAGATCACGTGAGTATCCCATTGTCACCACAGATAAGCACGGCAAACCATACATCAAGTGTTCTCGAATCCTTGAAGACTCAAGCCAATAAGATAACTTCAAAGGGGAAAACTCAATCCATTACAAGAGAGTAGAGGGGGAGAAACATCATAATATCCAACTATAATAGCAAAGCTCGCGTTGCATCAAGATCGTGCCAAATCAAGAACACGGGAGAGAGAGATCAAACACATAGCTACTGGTACATACCCTCAGCCCCGAGGGTGAACTACTCCCTCCTCATCATGGAGAGCGTCGGGATTATGAAGACGGCCACCGGTGAGGGATCCCCCCCAGTGGCCGGGTGCTGGAAACAGGGTCCCGATTGGTTTTTGGTGGCTATAGAGGCTTGCGGTGGTGGAACTCCCGAACTAGGTTATTTTCTGGAGGTTTTAGTATTTATAGGAATTTTTGGCATAGGTCTCACGTCAGGGGGGGTCTCCGGGTTTTCCACGAGGCAGGGGGCGCGCCCTAGGGGGGGGGGTGCCCTCCACCCTTGTGGGCAGTCCGGGACTCTTCTGGCCCAACTCTTGCATTCCAGGGGCTTCTTTTGGTCCATAAAAACTCGTCAAAAATTGGCACATCAATTGGGCTCCGTTTGGTATTCCTTTTCTGCGAACTCAAAAACAAGGAAAAAATTGAAACTGGCACTGGGCTCTTGGTTAATAGGTTAGTCCCAAAAATGATATAAAAGTGTTTAGTAAAGCCCATAAACATCCAAAACAGGTAATATAATAGCATGGAACAATCAAAAATTATAGATACATTGGAGGCATATCAGGATGTAGCAGAAGTTAGTTTTATGCGAGAAACCTAACTTCTTGTTCCTTTGTTTCCTGATCTGCAGGTGGCCACCCCTAATGCCGAAGACTTGGAGAGCGTCATCTAGAATATTCATTATGTGGGTGTAGTCCTTCTTCTCGTAGTCTCCAGAAGGGTCAAAATACACGGCGTGGGAGACTCGCGGGTAAATAATGATAAGGACGGCGCGCCTGTTGCTGCGAGGAAAAGACACCTCAAATTATTCTCCATATGAGCGAGAAGGAATGATTGAAATGTACGAAAGGGTTGTCCGGAACTGACTTACTTTGGATGATAAGGCGGGAGGACAATTTCCTAGTCCTTATTCTGTACCATGAAATTTTTGAGTTATTACCTAGCAGTTTCACGCTCAAAGTCGCCGAGACTCAGGAAAGACTCGTGCATGTAGTACGTATCCACCACACAGATTTGTGAGACTTCTTCTCTCCTCATGACGGAGCTCATATGTAGCGCAAAAAGGCGGACGACTGTAAAATCGAGTCGCCTTGTCAGAAACATCTCAAAGATATGGTCAAACCGCAGGAAGAACATCTCTACGGGCCGTGTCGACGTAGCACTTCCCCTCAGGCACACAAGCTGCATATGTTGGATATCCTGGATCCTTCGAGGCTAGCAGGGTTTTCTCAGTCGACAGCACAAGGTCGTGCAGTCTCCTAAGATCCCTTGATAGTGTCTCCAGCGGTTTTGGCGGTAGCATCGTCTCGCCTTTGAGATGGAACATGGTCGCACTTTTCAAGGGTACACGCTCTTCAGAATCCATCATCTGGATGCTATGTGCTCTGGCTTGTTTGGAGGCAGCTATCTTCCCCGGTATCTTCCTCTCATTTTTCTTGGGCACACCTTCCAGACCCTTCATTAACCCCTGCCCTAGTGTTGTCGGGCTAAGCACTGTACGACCCTTGGCTAGTTGAGCTTGTGTTGAGGCGGCATCTTCAGGCGTGTCCTATGAGGATTTCATGCAGAGAGACTTCTTGCAATCCCTGCTACGACGTTCCTGCACAGGCAGATCATCCATATCCTCATTAGCATGCTGATAGCTCGATTCGTCATATGGTTGACTCATCATATCTAAGTCACCCTCATACGCGTTTGTATTGAGGAAATCCATTGGGTCCTCTGTCTCATCATCCATTCTCTATTTTACAGGACCGATTACATTAGCCAATACTATTGCACCCCCTTCATCACATCGTCCGCCGCTCTCACCCGGCACAACAGGAGCTGTTAATTGCATAGGCGGGGTGGTGGTCTCCGCACATGCTTGTTGATGTGTGGTTATTGGTGTGCTCTCGGCCGGCTCCAGATGATACGTCCATTTTGCATCATCCTTTTATATCAATATTTATTGCATTAAGGGCTGTTATTACACATTATGTCACAATACTTATGGCTATTCTCTCTTATTTTACAAGGTTTACCAGGAAGAGGGGAATCTTGGCGGTGGGATACAGGTGGAAAAGGAGCAAATATTGGAAACCTATTACGCACAGCTCAAAAGTCCCGCAACTCCACGAAAGTTACTTTTGGATTTAATAAGAAATTATGAGCAAAGAAAGTACCTGAGGGGGCCCACACCCTGGCCAAGAGGGTGGGGGGCGCGCCCCCCCTACTGGGCACGCCCCCCTGTCTCCTGGGCCCCCTGCTGGCCCTCAGATGCCAATCTTCTGCTATATGAGGTCTTTTACCCTCGAAAAAATCATAAGGAAGCTGACGGGACGAAACTCCGCCGCCACGAGGCGGAACCTTGGCGGAACCAATCTAGGGCTTCGGCAGAGCTATTCTGCCGGGGAAACTTCCGTCTGGGAGGGGGAAATCATCACCATCATCATCACCAACGATCCTCTCATCGGGAGGGGGTCAATCTCCATCAACATCTTCTCCAGCACCATCTTCTCTCCAAACCCTAGTTCATCTCTTGTATCCAATCTTGTATCAAAACCACAAATTGGTACATGTGGGTTGCTATTAGTGTTGATTACTCCTTGTAGTTGATGCTAATTGGTTTACTTGGTGGACGATCATATGTTCAGATCCTTTATGTACATTAATACTCCTATGATTATGAACATGAATATGCTTTGTGAGTAGTTCCGTTTGTTCCTGAGGACATGGGTGAAATCTTGCTATTAGTAGCCATGTGAATTTGGTATTCGTTCGATATTTTGATGAGATGTATGTTGTCTCTCCTCTAGTGGTGTTATGTGAACGTCGACTACATGACACTTCACCATTATTTGGGCCTAGAGAGGCATTGGGAAGTAGTAAGTAGATGATGGGTTGCTAGAGTGACAGAAGCTTAAACCCTAGTTTATGAGTTGCTTCGAAAGGGGCTGATTTGGATCCATATCTTTCATGCTATGGTTAGGTTCACCTTAATACTTCTTTTGTAGTTGTGGATGCTTGCAATAGGGGTTAATCATAAGTGGGATTCTTGTCCAAGTAAGGGCAGTACCCAAGCACCGGCCCACCCACATATCAAATTATCAAAGTACCAAACGCGAATCATATGAGCGTGATGAAACTAGCTTGACGATAATTCCCATGTGTCCTTGGGAGTGCTTTTCTCATTATAAGAAATTGTCCAGGCTTGTATTTTGCTACAAAAAGGATTGGGCCACCTTTCTGCACCTTATTTACTTTCATTTCTTGTTACCCATTACAAATATCTTATCACAAAACTATCTGTTACCTACAATTTTCAGTTCTTGTAGAGAATACCTTACTGAAAAACGCTTATCATTTCCTTCTGCTCCTCGTTGGGTTCGACACTCTTACTTATCGAAAGGAACTTGGTAAGGAAACATTTATATAGTGTGCTGAAATTTTCTGTCACTTGTTACTATGGAAACTAATCCTTTGAGGGGCTTGTTCGTGGTATCTTCACCCCGACCAGTAGAGCAAAGAGTTGCTCCTCAACCTAATGAACCTATTGAAAATGTTTACTTTGAATTTCCTTCGGGTATGATAGAGAAACCGCTAGCTAATCCCTTTGCAGGAGATGGAACATTGCATCCCGATTTACACGTTATCTTTGTGGATGAAGTTTGTGGATTATTTAAGCTTGTAGGTATTCCCGATGATGTTGTTAAGAGGAAGGTCTTCCCTTTATCTTTGAAGGGAGATGCATTGACATGGTATAGGCTATGTGATGATACGGGATCTTGGAACTATAAATGATTGATGTTGGAATTTCACCAGAAGTTCTATCCTATGCATCTTGTTCACTGTGATCGTAATTACATATATAATTTCTGGCCTCGTGAAGGAGAAAGCATCGCTCAAGCTTGGGGGAGGCTTAAGTCAATGTTATACTCATGCCCCCAATCATGAGCTCTCAAGAGATATGATTATTCAAAAAGTTTATGCTCGGCTTTCTCTTAATGATCGCACCATGCTCGATACTTCCTGTGCTGGTTCTTATATGCTGAAGACTACTGAATTCAAGTGGGACTTATTGGAAAGAATTAAATGCAACTCTGAAGATTGGGGTTCCGACGATGGTATGGAGTCAGGTATAACACCTAAGTTTGATTGTGTTAAATCTTTTATGCTACCAATGCTTTTCGTGGATTTAGCGCTAAATATGGACTTGACTCTCGGATAGTAGCTTCTTTCTGTGAATCTTTTGCTGCTCACGTTGATCTCCCTAAGGAGAAGTGGTCTAAATATAATCCTCCCATGGAAGTAAAAGTAGTTGAACCTATTATAGTTGAAGAAAATACTATTACTTATAATGATCCTATTGTTCCTACTACTTATGTTGAGAAACCACCTTTTCCTGTTAGAATAAAGGATCATGCTAAAGCTTCAACTGTCCTTCGTAAGAGTAATACTAGAACTTATACACCTCCTAAGCAAATTAAGGTTGAACCTAGTATTGCTATGGTTAAAGATCTCTTGGATGATAATAGATGGGCATGTTATTTATTTATGTGATGAAGGTGCTGATATTGCTAGACCAGATGCTAAGATACATAGACCTGTCGTAGGCATGCCTGTTATTTCTGTTAAAATAGGAGATCATTGTTATCATGGCTTGTGTGATATGGGTGCTAGTGCTAGTGCAATACCTATTTCCTTACGATATTGCACCCGCTGAAATAGAAGGTATTGATGTTACTATTAAGATTGCCAATAGAGATACTATTTCACCAGTTGGGATTGTTAGAGATGTTGAAGTCTTGTGTTGGAAGGTCAAATACCCTGCTGATTTTCTTGTTCTTGGTTCCCCACAAGATGACTTTTGTCCCATCATATTTGGTAGACCCTTCTTGAACACTGTTAATGCTAAGATTGATTGCAAAAAGGATGTTGTTATGATTGGATTGGATGATATGACTCATGAGTTTAATTTTGCTAAATTTCTTAGACAACCCCATGATAAAGAATTACCTAGTAAAGATGAAATAATTGGTCTTGCTTCCATTGCCGTGACTCCTACTGATCCGTTAGAACAATATTTGCTAGACCATGAAAATGATATGTTTATGAATGAAAGAAGGGAAATAGATGAAGTATTCCTGCAGCAGGTTCCTATCTTGAAACACAACTTACCTGTTGAAATCCTAGGGGACCCTCCTCCACCCAAGGGTGATCCCGTGTTTGAGCTTAAACCAGTACCTGATAATCTTAAATATGTTTATCTTGATGAAAAGAAGATATATCCTATTATTATTAGTGCTAACCTTTTAGAGCATGAAGAGGGAAGATTATTGAAAACTCTGAAGAAGCACTGTGCTACTATTGGATATACTCTGGATGATCATAAGGGCATCAGTCCCACTCTATGCCAACACAAAATTAAAGTGGAGAAAGATGCCAAACCAGTCAGAGATCCTCAACGAAGATTAAACCCTAAGATGAAAGAAGTGGTAAGAAAGGAGATACTAAAGCTCCTTGAGGCAGGTATAATTTATCCCGTTGCTGATAGTGAATGGGTAAGCCCTGTCCATTGTGTCCCTAAAAAGGGAGGTATTACTATTGTTCCTAATGACAAAGATGAATTGATTCCGCAAAGAATTATTATAGGTTATAGGATGGTAATAGATTTCCGTAAATTAAATAAAGCTACTAAGAAAGATCATTACCCTTTACCTTTTATTGATCAAATGCTAGAAAGAGTATCCAAACATACACATTTCTGCTTTCTAGATGGTTATTCTGGTTTCTCTCAAATACCTGTGTCAGCGGAAGATCAATCCAAAACTACTTTTACTTTCCTTTTTTGTACTTTTCCTTATAGATGTATGCCTTTTGGTTTATGTAATGCACGTGGTACCTTTCAAAGATGCATGATGGCTATATTCTCTGACTTCTGTGAAAAGATTTGTGAGGTATTCATGGATGTCTTCTCAGTCTATCGATCCTCTTTTGATGATTGCTTGAGCAACCTTGATCGAGTTTTGCAGAGATGTGAAGACACTAGTCTCGTCCTGAATTGGGAAAAGTGTCAATTTATGGTTAATGAAGGCATTGTCTTGGGGCATAAAATTTGTGAAAGAGGTATTGAAGTTGACAAAGCTAAAGTTGATGCTATTGAAAAGATGACATGTCCCAAGGACATTAAAGGTATAAAAAGTTTCATTGGTCATGCCGGTTTTATAAGAGGTTCATTAAGAACTTCTCTAAAATCTCTAGGCCTCTGACTAATTTATTACAAAAAGATATTCCTTTTGTCTTTGATGATGATTGTGTAGAAGCATTTGAAGTACTTAAGAAAGCTTTGATCACAACACCTATTGTTCAGCCATCTGATTGGAATTTACCCTTTGAAATTATCTGTGATGCTAGTGATTATGTTGTAGGTGTTGTTCTAGGGCAGAGAGTCGATAAGAAATTAAATGTTATTCAATATGCTAGCAAGACACTTGATATTGCCCAGAGAAATTATGCTACTACTGAAAAAGAATTATTTGCAGTTGTCTTTGCTTGTGATAAGTTCAGACCTTACATTGTTGATTCTAAAGTTACTATTCACACAGATCATGCTGCTATTAAATATCTTATGGAAAAGAAAGATGCTAAACCTAGACTTATTAGATGGGTTCTCTTCCTTCAAGAATTTGATTTACATATTATCAATAGAAAGGGAGCTGAGAACCCCGTTGCAGACAACTTGTCTAGGCTAGAGAATGTTCTTGATGACCCACTACCTATTGATGATAGCTTTCCTGATGAACAATTAGCAGTCATTAATGCTTCTCGTACTGCTCCATGGTATGCTGATTATGCTAATTACATTGTGGCTAAATTTATACCACCTAGTTTCACATACCAGCAAAAGAAAAAGTTCTTTTATGATTTAAGACATTACTCCTGGGATGACCCACACCTTTATAAAGAAGGAGTAGATGGTGTTATTAGACATTGTGTACCTGAGAAAGAACAGGAACAGATCCTGCACAAGTGTCACTCCGAACCGTATGGAGGACACCACACTGGAGACAGAACTGCACATAAGGTATTGCAATCCGGATTTTATTGGCCTACTCTCTTCAAAGATGCCCATAAGTTTGTCTTGTCGTGTGATGAATGTCAAAGAATTGGTAATATTAGTAGACGTTAAGAAATGCCTATCAATTATTCTCTTGTTATTGTACCATTTGATGTTTGGGGCTTTGATTATATGGGACCTTTTCCTGCCTCTAATGGATATACACATATTTTAGTTGTTGTTGATTACGTTACTAAGTGGGTAGAAGCTATTCCAGCTAGTAGTGTTGATCATAACACCTCTATTAAGATGCTTAATGAAGTTATTTTTCCGAGGTTTGGAGTCCCTAGATATCTCATGACTGATGGTGGTTCACATTTTATTCATGGTGCTTTCCTTAAAATGCTTGCTAAGTATGATGTTAATCATAGAATTGCATCTCCTTATCACGCATAGTCTAGTGGTCAAGTAGAGTTGAGCAATAGAGAGCTCAAATTAATTTTGCAAAAGACTGTTTGTAGATCTAGAAAGAATTGGTCCAAGAAACTTGATGATGCATTATGGGCCTATAGAACTGCATATGAAAATCCTATGGGTATGTCTCCGTATAAGATGGTTTATGCAAAAGCGTGTTACTTACCTCTTGAACTTGAACATAAAGCATACTGGGCTATTAAAGAGCTCAACTATGACTTCAAACTTTCCGGTGAGAAGAGGTTATTTGACATTAGCTCACTTGATGAATGGAGAACCCAGGCCTATGAGAATGCCAAATTGTTTAAAGAAAAAGTTAAAAGATGGCATGACAAAAGGATACAAAAGCGAGAATTTAACGTAGGTGATTATGTGTTACTATTCAACTCCCATTTAAGAATTTTTGCAGGAAAACTTCTCTCTAAGTGGGAAGGTCCTGACGTTATCGAGGAGGTCTATCGTTCCGGTGCCATAAAAATCAACAACTTCGAAGGCACAAGTCCGAGGGTGGTGAACGGTCAAAGAATCAAACATTATATCTCAGGTAACCCTATTAATGTTGAAACTAATATTATTGAAACCGTAACCCCGGAGGAATACACAAGGGGCACTTTCGAGCGTTTAGGACTCGAAAAGGAATAGGTATGTGGTACGGTAAGTAAACCGACTCCAAAACAATTCTAATTGCAATTTTTCTCCGTTTTGGAATATTTAAGAATTTTGGGAAGAAAGAAGTAGTCCGAGAGGGACACGAGGCCTCCACAAGGGTGGAGGCCCCCCCCCTACTAGGTGCGCCCCCTGTCTCGTGGACACCTCGTGTGCCTCCTGGACTCCGTTTTCTTGCACTTTTCGTATTTTGGTCTGTAAAAATTCATTATATAATCTCCCTAAAGTTTTGACCACCATATCACGCAAAAATCTTCTGTCTATGTTTCGACCTATTTTTCTGACAGATCTAGAGCACCATGACGTCTCCAAGCGCTCCCAAGGACAAGTTTTTCGAGAGGGTTATCAACCCCTATCTCACGGAGGTGCTGCAACACCCTCAAACCATTGAGATGCGTGAGGGGGTGCTGCACATCCGCGATGTGGAGGGACCAAGGCGTACCGGAAGCGTGGAGACAAAGCTCGAGGCCATGGAGCAACAAGTTTTCAAGTGTCAAGGGATGGTGGAGCGTGGACTCAATGCCAACCAGATGATGATCACGGAGTTTACCAACAACCATAAGCTGGATGCCAAGGTCATTGCGGAGACCATCTTCAAGCTTCAAGAGAAAATCGAGCACCTCCAAGCACAGATCTATGACCTGCAAAACCAAAACTATGAGTATGAATATAGATTCAAAAGGATGAGTTTGGCTGTAGATTTGAGGATCCCGGAGACTCGATCATCCTTTTATGATGGTGAACCAATGCCTTGGAAGATGGACGACAAGCCTACGTCATCGACAACTCCTACTTCACCACCTCCGAAGACATAATCACATGGGTATGGGCACTCCCCTTGGCAACTGCCAAGCTTGGGGAAGGTGCCCCGGTATCGTATCACCATCACACTCCTATCTTTACCATTTTACTTAGTTTGATCCTTTAGTAATATCTTGATCTAGCAGATTGAAGTCTTGGTATGAATTAGTTTTGAATTTTGCTTTGTGATCTCTATGTAATCGAGTCCGTGAGTTATCTATAATAAAGATTAGTATTGAGTCAAAGGGCTTTTGCTATCCTGCTATGATCTTGAAAAAAATAGAAATAATATAAAAAGAATAAAAGAGTTCATATTGATCTTGTGGATAGTGATGACTTCACACATAGAATGTATGAGGCTTAAAAGTTGTAGAGAGTTGACAAGCATAGTTTTGGTCATCGTTGCAATTAATAGGAAGTAATAAGGAAAGAGAGGTTTTCACATATAAATACACTATCTTGGACATATTTTATGATTGTGAGCACTCATTAAAGTATGACATGCTAAAGAGTTGACGTTGGACAAGGAAGACAACGTAATGGTTTATGTTTTCTCACATCCCAGTTAAAAGTATATTGTCATGGATCTTCCTAACATGTTGATCTTGCCTTTCCCCTCATGCTACCCAAATTCCTAGCACCAAGTAGAGATACTACTTGTGCTTCCAAATATCCTTAAACCTAGTTTTGCCATGAGAGTCCACCATATCTACCTATGGATTGAGTAAGATCCTTCAAGTAAGTTGTCATCGGTGCAGGCAATAAAAATTGCCTTCTAAATATGCATGACTCATTAGTGCGGAGAAAATAAGCTTTATACGATGTTGTTATGGAAGCAATAAAAGCGACGGACTGCATAATAAAGGTCCAGATACAAGTGGCAATATAAAGTGACGTTCTTTCGTATTAAGATTTTGTGTATCCAACCCTAAAAGCGCATGACAACCTCGTCTTCCCTCTACGAAGGGCCTATCTTTTACTTTATGCAAGAGTCAAGGTGATCTTCACCTTTCCCTTTTTCATTTTATCCTTTTGCAAGCACCTCGTGTTGGAAAGATCATGATACTTATATCCAACTGGATGTTCGTTAGCATGAACTATTATTTTTGACATTACCCTTGAGGTAAAATGTTGGGACGCAACATTATAAGCCCCTATCTTTCTCGGTGTCCGACTAAAACTCCATAACCATAAGTATTGCGTGAGTGTTGGCATTTGTAGAAGACTATATGATAGTTGAGTGTGTCGACTTGCTGAAAAGCTCTATTCTTGACTCTTTCTGACGTTATGATAAATTGCAATTGCTTCGGTGACTGAGATTATAGTTTGTTAGTTCCCAATGAAGTTTATGTTCCATACTTGACATTGTGAATAGATTGTTACTTGAGCATAAGAAATCATATGACAAAATCTATATATGTTGTTGTTATAAGAATGATCATGATGCCCCCATGTCCGTATTTTTTATTTATTTACACATCTATCTCTAAACATGTGGACATATTTTTTGATTTCGGCTTCCTCTTGAGGACAAGCGAGGTCTAAGCTAGGGGGAGTTGATTCGTCCATTTTGCATCATGATTTTATATCAATATTTATTGCATTATGGGATGTTATTACACATTATGTCACAATACTTATGGCTATTCTCTCTTATTTTACAAGGTTTACCATGAAGAGGGGGAATGCCGGCAGCTGGGATTCTGGCTGGAAAAGGAGCAAATATTGGAAACCTATTCTGCACAGCTCCAAAAGTCTCGTAACTCCATGGAAGTTAATTTTAGATTTAATAAGAAATTATGAGGAAAGAAAGTACCTGAGGGGGGCCACACCCTGGCCAGGAGGGCCCCCCCCTACTGAGCACGCCCCCTGTCTCCTGGGCCCTTTAGTGGCCCTTCGGTGCCCATCTTCTGCTATATTAGGTCTTTTACCCTGGAAAAAATCATAAGGAAGCTCACGGGACGAAACTCCGCCGCCACGAGGTGGAACCTTGGCGGAACCAATCTAGGGCTCCAGCAGAGCTGTTCTGCCAGGGAAACTTCCCTCCGGGAGGGGGAAATCATCACCAATGATCCACTCATAGGGAGGGGGTCAATCTCCATCAACATCTTCACCAGCACCATATCCTCTCCAAACCCTAGTTCATCTCTTGTATCCAATCTTGTATCAAAACCACGAATTGGTACCTGTGGGTTGGTAGTAGTTTTGATTACTCCTTGTAGTTGATGCTAATTGGTTTACTTGGTGGAAGATCATATGTTCAAATCCTTTATGCACATTAATACTCCTCCGATTATGAACATGAATGTGTTTTGTGAGTAGTTCCGTTTGTTCCCGAGGACATGGGTGAAGTCTTGCTATTAGTAGTCATGTGAATTTGGTATTCGTTTGATATTTTGATGAGATGTATGTTGTCTCTCCTCTAGTGGTGTTATGTGAACGTCGACTACATGACACTTCACCATTATTTGGGCCTAGAGGAAGGCATTGGTAAGTAATAAGTAGATGATGGGTTGCTAGAGTGACAGAAGCTTAAACCCTAGTTTATGCGTTCCTTCGTAATTGTAACACCCCAAAAATTTAACCATGAATTTTTGGATAATTTTTTTGCCAAGGAATTAAATTTTTACTTTCTGGATTTTTTTATTTCAGAACCCCTTTTTTTAATATTGTGAAGTATTTACCTCAAGGGAAAACTTTTCAAAAATATTATTGGACTTGTATACCCTCTCAAGAAAAACAATTCTTTTATGAGTGGATTTATTTGCATAATTGTTTTCCTGAGCTTTATTCTTTTAAAATGTTTTTTCAAGAGTTTTAGGGCCTCTTTTACACTGCAACCATTTGATAAATGCATTTAAAATTTTCACCAAAATTTGGGGAGGTCATGTGATGATTTTAAATCACTCTGATACAAAAATATCTTTTATTTATTGGAGATTTTAAGCTCTACCCCTAGTTTTCAAAACTGGTCCAATTGGTAAAATTTCACTACAACCTATTTAAATATTTCTTTAAAAATTACATAAAAATTTGGAGATGTCAGTAGATGCATATAATTAATTTTTATGCAAAAACCCATGTTTGTTCTTTAAAAAAATGAGCAAATTATCCTCTTTTGCTCTCTGGTCCAGTTGGGTGTTTTGTACTACAACTCTACTTTCTTCTTCTCTAATGCCCATGATCTTTCTCCTGCTTGTAAACCTCCCTACAAAACCCTTAAGGCCAGGAGAATGGACCCATTGGGATATTTTTGGTCCATGAAATGATAGCCTCTAGATTTTGTCCAGAATTGGTTTTGTCAAAAACTTGCACTAACAAGTTCTTGTTTTTGACAAACTAACCTTGCCACCATCACCTACACCTAGAGAGGCACTGGTCTGGGCTTTTTGGACACCCCAAGAAATGCCTAGGTGCCTCTGGCATTCTGTCAAGCACCTTGTGTGCATCCTCAGATTTGACATAAGTTTTAGTTTGCACACTGAACCTGCTTGCTTTGCCTAACTACCATGTCCACTAAACTCCTACCTACCACTAACCTAGGCCTGTTTACTACCAGCATCATTCGAGATCTCTAACACGCACTGGCATTTCGCCGAGCACCTGGTGGGCGTGCTCTGGTAGCGGCAGCAGCGTTCGCTGCGTCGCGTGCGCCAGTCATGGCGTCTCGTTGCCACCTCCCCCGCGCCCGTTCTGATCCTCTCCCACTCGCAGCCAACGCGCCCGACCCCTCCCTCGTCGCAGAGCCGCCTCTGGAGCTCCACAGCGCCCCCGTCAGGTCGGCCGTGGCCACTAGCGGCCGGCCACAGCAGGCCCCTGCCCTGGACGGCGCCGCCCGAGCCACCCGCGCTCGCCAGCTCGCTCCTAGAGCAGTACCTGCTCGTCCGCTAGCCCTTGCCGCCATCCCCAGCCTCGACACGTCGTTCTGCGAGCTACAGAACGGCGGTTCAGCGATCTTATCCGCGGTTGCCATCGGAGCCGACCTTGGCCGCCTATATATAGGAGCCCCGAGCTCGTTCAGTCCCTCAGGCAACCTCGTGCCATTCCCCTAGGGCCCCCACAGCCAGCAAACGACGTCGGGAGGCCGTCTTCCTCGCCTCCAGACGGTTCGGCCGCCGCCACGCTCCGGCTCCGTTTGTCGCGAGCAGGCCCTCCCCCGCCCTTCTAGCACCACCACCCGACTCCACTTGGTCTTGCGGAGCCGCCCAAACCCTCAGCTTCGACGGAGAACACCATAGCCCAAACCCCCAAATCCCTCCCGAAGCTGCCGTCCGCCGCGGAGCTCACCGCCGGCGACTCCCTTCGCCCCCACCACCCTAGCGACCACCGAGAGGACAGCCCCAAGCTGGCGGATCCATCCCTTCCCTCCGGAGCCCGCGAGGAACCGCCAATTGCCGGCGACGATCGCCGGAGCCCCGCCCTGATACGCGGAGGAGGAAGGAGGCGGGGCGTGATCAAACCTGACTTGTGGGCCCCCTGGACCCACTGTCAGTGACCCCGTGCCGGTCCACGTGGTTTAAGTGAAGACGTAAATGCAAAATACGTCTTCGACGTGTATTCATTTCGAAACGTTTTTTTCTGTTTTATTTAAAGTCAGAACTTTGACTAAACTTTGACTGGACATATCTTTTAAAATAAAACCCCAAATGAGTTGATTCTTTTTCCTACCTCTCTCAAATTTTGTCTAGTTTATTTCAAATTTATTTGAAAAAAATTCAGACAACTTTTTTGCACTGTTTTGAAACTATGGGTTAATTTGAATATTTTCTAAAATAGGATTTTTGGAAGGAGGAGAAAATTTTCAAAAGTTTTGGAATGCACCCTGCCTCTCCAGAACTTGAAGGCAAGCATTCTGAACCCGGGGATAATATTTTTGTGTGTTGTTTGACACGATGATAACACCACCTTAATATGGAGAACTCGTTATTTTATGTGGTGATACGATCATTCGCATGAATGGATATTGGAGATTCCCTTGCTGTTGGAAATGGATATACTTGTGATGGTAAACATCCTCATATGCCTTTCATGCCTTCCGGAAAGAAATCCGGGAAAGCCTCTGCCTTGGGTAGGCATGAGCTTGTCTTCGGTCTTCGTCGAGACGGTTATGTCCGGTATGGCATAGTAAGTTATGATGAGTGGTGATTCTGTTGGTTGAGATATATTTGTTATACATATCATGCATGGAATTTTTAAATCTCCTGAGTCGACCGTAGATCGAGTCTTGTTCCAGTAACCCCCATACTTGTTTCGTACTACCACTTGTCCCTGCAGGTATAGTGCAGTTCGATAAATTGTGAACCCTTTCTTGCTTTACCGTACAGACAAGCCATGGTAGAAGATACCGGCTGCATCCAGTAGGCAGGCCACCTGGTCCGGGGGCATGGGTGTTTCCGGTTGGGACCGAGAGGGGGGCACCCCTTAGAGCGCTCGATATAAATTTGATCCCATGCTAATCGAGGTTGTAGCCTCCCTACTTAGAGTTTTGCTTGACAGGTGTCGTGGGTGATTCCAGGCACCGGTAAGTTAAGCTGGTATGCGCGAGTCACGTGTGTTTTCAATGAAAAGACCATAGACGGAATTAGTCCCGATGGACTAAAGGAATCCGTTACTCGTCACTAGTAGAAAAGGGGGCAATGGTCCAGGCCCGGCCAGCCCATTAGTCCCGGTTCAATACAGAACCGGGACCAATGGGGGCATTCACTAGTAGAAAAGGGGCCTATTGACCCGGTTGGTGAGGGCCTTTAGTCCCGGTTCATGAACCGGGACTAAAGGGTCGGTACTAATACCCTGGCCCTTTAGTCCCGGTTCAATCCAGGCCGGGACTGATCAAACCTCCATGTGGCTTTGTCCATGAGCCCGAGCGGGAGGGCCTTTGGTCCCGGTTGGTGGCACCAACCCGGGACTAATAAACATCCGCAGCGTCGACATTTCTATGGCTGTGGTTTTGTTTTTTAAAAGGGGGGGGTTGGGGGTTTTGGTGGGTTAATTTAGTTGTTTCATATATTGTGCTATAGCTAGCTAATTAATTTAGGTGTTTCATATATTGTGCTATCGGCCTTCGTACTATACATACATTATAGAGAGGACTAGCTAGACACGCTAGCTAGCTAGTAATTAAGCAAACAGAAGATCTTCATGAACATATATGCATACCGAGAGAAGTGATATCGACCACCTCTCCTTCTCCGAGAGATTGGTCGAACAACAAGTTCTCGTATATCTATCCGACACTACCGGCTACATATATACAATAATTATCTTTTACAATACGGACGCGTGGTCCACATAGTATTCTCCGTCTTCAGCGATCACGTGGTCAAGAAAGAATGCCGTAATTCTTCTTGAATTGCTCATGAGCGATCTGGTGCTAGTAGTTCATCCCGCATCAAAACATCTAATTTTAAGAAGGGGGTTAATACATATATATATGAATGAATGAAACTCAACACAAATGATGGTAATAAAATAAAATTGTGAATATTTTTATTTACGCACTTCATATTGTTTGTCGGAGTAGCCCCTCTCACAGGTTGTGTGGCGGATGGACTCGCATAAGCGTAGTATCCACAGAAATCATTCCCTTGTTCCTGCCACAACCACTTTACAAGAAACAGAGGTCAATCAAAATGATAATTAGCAAGCATTCTAAATGGTATTGATGAAACTAGCGCTTGAATCACTAGGAGATCTTGGCGTGGAATATGCTACTATATAGTACTTACTTTGGTGTCTAAATTGCAGCTTCTTGGTAGTCCGGAGCTTTTTGGTGAATTTTCCCCAAGCCCTGCCATACAAAGAAAACAATTACTTGATATCGAAATGAACAAAGTTGCTGATATGGTGGATAATGATCGACTTAACTTACTTCTCGAGCATTTCAGTCATGTCCGCATACTCCTTGGGATCTTTTGTCTCGAGTCTAAGGCGATTACTACTCCTGCTCAAGCTTAATCTCTAGGAGAATATAGTGGTAGCTGCGCATGCATGCATAACTCATCAATATTACATTACTATAACCTGGACTAATAAGGAAACCCGAATATGCCACAACACAGTAACACTCACTTGTAGTTGTAAGGAAAGAGTATTATATTTTTGTGTTCATTTATTTCCAACGATCGTAGCAAGTTGGCCTCGGTTTCGTCGGCACGATATTTAACCTCATTTGCATCTATGAGATATGCGTTAATGAACCCAATATCACGCACTTGTCTTTTCTTCATTTCGGCGATCTTCAATCTGCATAATATAGTGAGGATATTTATAAATACATGCAATGAAAGAGCTGAGTTATATAGAGATACTTAATGACAGAAGTAGTACTACTTACAGACTGTAGCAGGTGACCGTTGCTTTATCGAGGGCCAATTGATTGAAAAACTGATAGAACTCCTCAAATGGAATAGGCAACAGTTCAATTCCAAGGAGGTCATGCTCCTTTTTAACTCTCACATACAAAGTACTCCTCCCCTCGGACTCTTTGCAGGTTTTCATGTACCAATCATGCAATCTTAGCATCATCGTTGATAGAGAGCCTTCATCTTTGTGAGAGGCTTCCCGTACTCGTATCTTTGTATCTGCACCTCCAAGAAATCATAATGTACATCGTCGGGCGGGTAATCTGCAGGATTGCCATAACCGGGCACCATCCTCGGATCGGCGATGTCGCTAAGCGAGCACCTTGAGCGGGGGGCACGATTGATTCGCTTGTTCGCTGAGCTGGGCAATTTGTTTCCCAGCTCGTCGTTCTTTCATCCTTTGATCACTGACAGTACATCCCGACCTCTCCGCTTTGGCAAATAATGCGCTCATAGTTGCCTTTCGGCGGAGACTTGGATGGTTTTGTCAGGGCAGCCATAGTGCGCTTCGCAAATGCCCTCTTTGCTTTCAACCCTTGAAACCAGTCATCCACTTCGGTATGCGCAATCTTCGCGTTTTCCTCCTCGCTCCTCTCGTACGGTAACTTCTGCAGAGTCTTGAGAAGGACGAATCTATATCTCCTCCGCCTTTGGCTGTCTTGCTAGACGCCCGTGAGCGAGCCAGGCAGATGTCTTCTTTCCTTGCTTACTGGCGGAGGAGAAGGACTACGACGCCCGGAGCAGCCGGAGCGGCGGCGGGTCTCTTCCGCCCTTGCTGACGAGGCGGAGAAGGAGGAGGCTGGCTGCTCGGGCGCGCAGGTGCAGGCGCAGAAGGAGGCGGAGTGCCGCCAGCGTCGGAGAAGGAGCCTGCCGAGTGCCCTGATCGTCACTCGCCGGAGGAGGAGGCGGTGGAGGTGGCGGAGTGCCTGACTTCGCCGGAGGAGGAGGAGGAGGCGGAGGCGTCCGTTCGGAAGGTTGATGAGATCCTTCCGCCATAGGCATGGAGTCTTGAGCAGAACCCAGCCGATACTCCCCTTCACCGGTAGGGTGGTCAAGCGGAGGTCCTCAAATCCCTCCGTTATTTGATCGACCATCACCTTAGCATATCATACGGAATCGGCGGCGGTGAAAAGTTGAGTCGGGTTTAGTAGGATAAGCAGCCAATAGCCGCCTTGACCTTCAAATTGCTCCATTGCGCCATAAGGTGGCAATTTTCAGCATCCGTGATAGCATCCACGGGATAGCTGGCGAGGCCGGCAAGGCTTCGTGCTTTCTGGTGAAGCAGCTCGATGGAAGCCACGCTGCTTCTCCGTGATGGCGGGGTAACCGGGGAAGCTTCGGTAGGTCGTTTATTTTGATCTGCTGCTTCTCGTTCCTCTTCTCGTTCCTCTAGCCCCATTACCCTTTCGTGCAGCGCCTGCATTAGGCTCTGCTCCAGTTTCTTCCACCTCTCATGGGTTTTGTAACCCCCTGCGTCCGAAAATCCAGCCTTCCACGAAGCGAACTGGCGTGCCTCGTGTCCGTCCGTGGTGCTCGAGATTCCCGAGGGCCATTGTGAGCTCGTCCTTCTCCTATGCAGAGCGAACTTCCCTTGCTGCGCTGCTTCGATATAATGCTTAAGCCTCTTGGTGGTATGTCCAATTGTTCGTCCGTCCAAATGCACTTCCTGTTATAGGGTCCAAGGATCCGCCGACCCGAAGAACCAAGTCCGGCAGCAGTGCAGCGATTCATTGTCTACGTTCGTTCCCTTTATGAAGCAGATCAATCTCAGCCTTGGCCCACGTGGGTCAGACTCTGAGGTAGCCACGACCCCGTGCGATGGTGAAGCTTCTTCTTCGCAGCATTTCTCTTGTTTGTCGCCGACATCTTTTACTCTTTTCCGATGTCTTGTAGGCCACAAATGCGGGCGATCATCTCTGATCTTCTCATATTTGCCCTTGAATTCTGGTGTCTCATTTTTTGACATACGTATTGAGTTCTTTCTTCCAATTCCTGAATAGTTACGCCATCTTCTTAAGAGCAAAAGACTTGATTAATGGCTCTATTCTTGGCTTCTCCGGATCATCCTCTAGCGGTAGGGTAAAATTTGACTTCAGCTCGGTCCAAAGATCATTTTCTTCATATCATTGACACAAGACACCTCGGGGTCTTCGTTCTTGAAGCTTATACCATTGGTGGATGCTGATCGGGATCTTGTCCCTAACCGTAACCCTTGACCGAGCAACAAATGCCTTCTTTGTCGGTAGGGTTCAATCGGTTGGCCGTCGCGCACGATTTGTATGAACTCAAACTTTTCATCCGAGTTCAACTTTTTCTTGGGCCTCGTCTCTTTACGAAGTTGTGCTCGATCCGGAGGGCTAGAAAAAGAACAAAGGCGAGTTAATTAATATGTGTACATACCAAAACAAAAGGCGAGAGCTAGGCATACAGGCTTAACTAATATATATACCTGGCCGGACTCGGTTTGGTGATCACCGGAGCCGTCCTCACGGTCTACTTCTTCACCCTCTCCTTCTTGCACCGGCATTGGGTCATCGGAGCCATGTAAATCATAGCCAACTGCTTCTTCACCCTCTTCTTCCAGACCATCGTTGTCGTTGAGAAACATCATCGAGGAGACGGCATCACTTCCTTGTATGATTATGTCCCTCAACAACGCTTCTTGTGCTTCGTCTCGGGTGGTGTCCATAGTTTCTACAAATTTTTTACAACATGGCAATTATTATTCAAACATGACAGATATGGATATATTAGTGGCAAACATAGAACTAGCTAGCTAATCACAATAAGGAATCATATTAGTGGCCTCGACGCTGCTTCTCTAGGGTTTGTGGTGGCCTCGACAACGCTTCAAGGGTTAGGGGTGGCCTCGAGAACGCTTCAAGCTAGGAGGGGGTAATATCGCCCCCCACCCACGTGTTGAAGCTATCGGGAGGGGGAGGCGTTGAACACTACATTTATGTCCCACAAGTGACGTGGGCATCGGCCTTGCGGTAGGGGTAGAGGGTCGTGGATCGCCCGGTCGAGGTCAAGGGTGGAGGATCACCGAGGGGTCGGGTGGTTGCCTAGTGTTAAAGGATTCAACAAAACCATGTCTTCATCATTAGGCGCAAGTAACAGGTGCATGATGTACGAAGCTCTCCAAACTTATTTTGGAACGGAGTCCCAGATAGGATAATTCACTTTCTGGTACAAAGTTCAGCAAGAACCTTCCGAATATCGTTATTTGAAAGCCCTTTGCTGAGATTAGTACAAAAGGCAAATTATCCTATCCGGGACTCCATTCGAAATAAATTTGGAGGACTTAAATACCATCATGCCATGGTTACTTCCGGCTAATGATGAAGCCATGAATTTCTTCAATACTTTGACACTATAGGAACCCTCGACCACAGAAACCTTTGACCCTTGACCCTTAACGACCCTCCACCCTCTACCCTAGTTCCCGACCCTCGACCCTCGGCGATCCTCGACACCCTCGATACATATACAACGGCGCAATAAAAAGAAGAGAAAAGAGGAGAAGAAGAAAGGAATAGAAGAGAAGAAGAAAAAATAGAAAAATTCCATTTTTTCTTCTTCTTCTATTCCTTTCTTCTTCTCCTCTTCTTTTCTTCCTTTTTCCTCATCTTATTTATTTCTCCTCTTCTTCCTCTCCTCTTCTTCTCCTTTCTTCCTCTTCTTATTTTCCTTTTTATATGAACATATCATCATATATATGAACATACATTTTCTTTTCATATGCATATGAACATACATACATACATTTTTCTTTCATATGAACATACATACATACATTTTCTTTGCATATGACCATACATACATTTTTCTTTGCATATGACCATTCATACATTTTCTTTGCATATGCTTTGCATATAAACATACATATATATGAACATACATACATACATATAAACATAAAATACATACACAAAAATTCTAAAAATCTGCCTAAAAAATCTAAAAATCTGCCTAAAAAATTATATGAAAAAAGCATACATCATCCATCCATCCGTATAATGAACATATAATCATCCATCCATCCATATAATCAACATATGCATATGAAAAAAATTATATGAAAAAATTATATGAAGAGGATCGAGGGACAGGGGAGGAAAGGGGTCGCGGAGCCGGATCGAACGGGAGGAGGGCGGCGTCGAGGCGAGGCGGTGGGGCGAGGCGCCGGGACGGCGACAATGGTGGGGCGGGCAGGGGCAGGCGCGGCCGTCACGTGCTCGAGGGACGGAGGCGAGCACGGGCAGCAGACGGCGTGGGCTCGAGGCAGGCGAGGCGAGGGAAGCAGGGATGGCGGCGTGGCGTGGCAGCGACGAGGAGCATAGCGATTTGGGCAGCCTGGCGGCGGGGGCAACTGGCTAGGGAGGCGAGGGAGATGTGAAATTTTCACAAGTCCTGTATATATAGAAAGTGCATTGGTCCCAGTTCGTGGAACCAACCGGGACTAATGCCTCCCTTTAGTCCCGGTTCGTGCCACCAACTGGGACCAAAGGCCAATTTTTAGCAGCCCAAAGGGCGGGAAGCGGCGCCCTTTGGTCCCGGTTGGTGGCACCAACCGGGACTAAAGGGGGGCATTGGTCCCGGTTTGTGGCACCAACCGGGACCAATGCCCTTTAGTCGGTTGGTGCCACCAACCGGACCAAAGGCCTTGTATCGCCTCACGCCAAATGTTTAGTCCCACCTCGCTAGTTGAGAGGGAGCCGAACCAGTTTATAAGGTGCGGTGCACCTTCCCTCTCGAGCTCCTCTCTAAAGCAGGCTTTCGGGCCTAAACGTGCAATATGTGCCTGTGGGCCTACTGGGCCACCCGCGGGCCTGAATCCTGGCCCATGGTAGGGTTTCTAGTCGTATTCAGGCGGTGTGTGCCCAGTTGGTGGCTCTTTTTTTTGTTTTTTGGTTTTATTTGTTGCTTTATTTAGTTTATTTTGGTTTGGTTTATTTTTCTTTTGGTCTTTTGATTTTTTTTTTTATTCTTTTTTGCTTTTAGTTTTAGAAAAATTATAAATTTTCTGTTTGTGCCATTAGTTTTCAAATTTGAAAACTCTTTTTCTGATTTCTTTGTTGCTTTATTTATTTATTTTGTTTCTACTTACAACAAAATACTTATTGTTGCTATTTTTATTTTTTTCAGTTTTTGTTACATTTTCTGCATTATTTAGTTTTTGTTGTTTTTTGCTTTATTTTTAATTCTTTTTGCTTTTAGTTTTAGAAAAATTATAAATTTTCTGTTAATGCCATTAGTTTTCAAATTTGAAAACTCTTTTTTTGTTTTCTTTGTTGCTTTATTTATTTTATTTTGTTTCTACTTACAACAAAATACTGATTGTTGCTATGTTTATTTTTTTTCAGTTTTTTGTGATGTTTTCTGCATTATTTAGTTTTGTTGTTTTTTGCTTTATTTTTAATTCTTTTTGCTTTTAGTTTTAGAAAAATTATAAACTTTCTGTTAGTGCCATTAGTTTTCAAATTTGAAAACACTTTTTTGTTTTCTTTGTTGCTTTATTTATTTTATTTTGTATCTGCTTACAACAAAACGGTGGGTAGAGGGACGGGCTTATCAACCGGTGTGAACGCCCGTCGGTTGGCGAGGTTTTCAAATTCATAGTTTTCAAATGAACTCTGAAAAAGTTGGCATAGCATGTGCATGTACAAAGCGGACAATGGTATCATACTAAATCTGCTACAAAGTTGGCATGGTATCATCATAATAGTTGCGGAGAAAGTCTTCACTTTTTCTTCGCTTGTGTCGTTTGCTTATTCGCCGTAACCATGGATAATCTTCATCGTTTATCAGGATGCTTGGGTCAGCCTTGACTTTGAAGAATTTCATGAAACTTTTCATACTCTTGAGACATGTACATCTTGCCCTCCACTCCCGGGATGTCCCTTTTTCTGAAAAGAACTATGTGGCGCTTTGGCTCATTGTATGATGTATTCGCTTCCTTATCTTTTCTTTTCCTCGATGCGGTAGACATGTCCTTCACATAGATAACCTGTGCCACATCATTGGCTAGGACGAACGGTTCGTTAGTGTACCCAAGATTTTTCAGATCCTTGTTGTCATTCCGTCTTTGTGGGTCTACCTGTACCCGCCTCTGACAGATTGACCCACTTGCACTTAAACAAAGGGACCTTAAAATCTACTCCGTAGTCAAGTTCTCATATGTCTACTATGTAACCATAATATGTGTCATTTCCCTTGTCGGTTGCTGCATCAAAGCGGACACCGCTGTTTTGGTTGGTGCTCTTTTCATCTTGGTCAATCGTGTAAAATGTATTCCCATTTATCTCGTATCCTTTCCAAATCATTACATGCGAAGATGGTCCCTGGACAACAAATGCGGCTCATCACAAACAGTGCTGTCACCTCTGAGGCGTGTTTCCAACCAACTGCTGAAAGTCTGATGTATTCACATGTAATCCGATCGTCGCCTTTGCTCACGGGTGTTTGGAGCGCAGACTATTCTTGTGTTCATCGACATACGGGTCACCAAGGTAGAGTTACGTAGAACTGTAGTGTGCTTGAGACCAAGAATATCCGTCCCTGCATATTATTGAGTCTCTTCCAAGTGTGCCTTTTCGATGGGTCTCCCCTCATACATGATTTAGGGAGACCTATCTTCTTAAGGCCAGGAATGAAGTCAACACAAAACCCGATGACATCTTCTTTTTGATGGCCCATGGAGATGCTTCCTTACGGCCTAAGCGCGATTCTGAACATATTTCTTTAGGACTCCCATGAACCTCTCAAAGGGTACATATTGTGTAGAAATACGGGCCCCAGGAATGACAATCTAAATCCGACTAGATGAACTAGGACGTGCGTCATGATATTGAAGAAGGATGGTGGGAACACCAGCTCGGCCCGACAAGACATTGCGCCACATCACTCCTTAGCGTTGGTACGATTTCTGGATCGATCACCTTCTGAGATATTGCATTGAGGAATGCACATAGCTTCACAATGGCTATAATCACGTGGCAGTCATGAGACTTTAGGTTCTGGAACTTTTTCTCTGGCATATTTATTATTCCCTTTATATTCGACGAGAAGCCAGTCGGGACCTTCATACTGTGCAGGCATTGAAAGAATATTTCTTTCTCTTCTTTCGTAAGAGCGTAGCTGGCAGGACCTTCATACTGCTTCGGAGGCATGCCCTCTTTTTCGTGCAAGCGTTGCAGGTCCTCTCGTGCCTCAGGTGTATCTTTTGTCTTCCAATACACGCCCGCTCTCAATAACCTTTCAGGACAGACAAACAAGGGATACCACGCATGCACGCAGTGTTTACTTGACACCGATAGTATATACCTGGCAAGCTGCAGGAAGAATGTGTACACAGGCCGCCGTCGATTTCTTCCGACCAACCATCACTGTCGAAAGAAAGGCAAGCATTTCAAAGGCCAGGCAGATCACCGGAAGAAGCCCGCCATGCGTACCGGTGATCACGTACTTGCTATGGTCAATGATTTACACGTAATCTTTGGAAAGGGTCCCGGCGGAATAGCTGTTCCGAATGACGCTGAGAATAACGCACCCATGTGGAAGAAGAAATCTATATTTTGGGAACTACCCTACTGGAAAGACCTAGAGGTCCGCTCTTCGATCGACGAGATGCACGTGACGAAGAACCTTTGCGTGAACCTGCTAGGCTTCTTGGGCGTGTATGGGAAGACAAAAGATACACCTGAGGCACGGTAGGACCTGCAACGCTTGCACGAAAAAGAGGGCATGCCTCCGGCGGTATGAAGGTCCTACCAGCTACGCTCTTCTGAAAGAAGAGAAATAAATCTTCTTTGAATGCCTTTCAGTATGAAGGTCCCGACTGGCTTCTCGTCGAATATAAAGGGAATAATAAATATGCGGAGAAAAGTTCCAGAAACTAAAGTCTCATGACTGCCACGTGATTATTATGCAACTGCTTCCGGTTGCATTGAGGGGGCTTCTATCGGAAAACGTTCGATTAGCCATTGTGAAGCTATGTGCATTCCTCAATGCAATCTCTCAGAAGGTGATCGATCCAGAAATCATACCAAGGCTAAGGAGTGATGTGGTGCAATGTCTTGTCAGTTTCGAGCTGGTGTTCCCACCATCCTTCTTCAATATCATGACGCACGACCTAGTTCATCTAGTTGACGAGATTGTCATTCGGGCCCGTATTTCTTCACAATATGTACCCCTTTGAGAGGTTCAATGGGAGTCCTAAAGAAATATGTCCGTAATCGCTAGGCCAGAAGGAAGCATCTCCATGGGCCATCAAACAGAGGATGTCATCGGGTTTTGTGTTGACTTCATTCCTGGCCTTAAGAAGATAGGTCTCCCTAAATCGCGGTATGAGGGGAGATTGACTGGAAAAGGCACGCTTGGAAGGGACTCAATAATATGCAGGGACGGATAATCTTGGTCTCAAGCACACTACACAGTTCTACAGAACTCTACCTTGGTGACCCCGTATGTCGATGAAAACAAGAACAGTCTGCACTCCAAACACCCGGAGCAAAGCAGTGACGATTGGATTACATGTGAACACATCAGACTTCCGGCAGTTGGTTGGAAGCACGATCAGAGGTGACAACACTGTTTGTGATGAGCTGTACTTGTTGTTCAGGGGACCATCTTTGACTGTATTGATTTGGAAAGGATACGAGATAAATGGGAATACATTTTACACGATTGACCAAGATCAAAAGAGCACCAACCAAAACAGCGGTGTCCGCTTTGATGCAACAACCGAGAGGGGAAAGGACACATATTATGGTTACATAGTGGACATATGGGAACTTGACTACGGACATGATTTTAAGGTCCCTTGGTTTAAGTGCAAATGGGTGAATCTATCAGGAGGCGGGGTACAGGTAGACCCATAGTACGGAATGACAACAATGGATCTGAAAAATCTTGGGTACACTGACAAACCGTTCGTCCTAGCCAATGATGTGGCACAAGTTATCTATGTGAAGGACATGTCTACCAGACCGAGAAAGAGAAAAGATAAGGAAGCGAATACATCATACGATGAGCCAAAGCGCCACATAGTTCTTTTAGGAAAAAGGGACATCGTGGGAGTGGAGGACAAGACAGACATGTCTAAAGATTATGAAAAGTTTCATGAAATTCCTCCCTTCAAGGTCAAGGCTGACCCCAGCATCCTGATAAACGATGAAGATTATCCGTGGTTACGGCGCAATAAGCAAATGACACAAGCGAAGAAAAAGTGAAGACTATCTCCCGCAACTATTATGATGATACCATGCCAACTTTGTATCGATTTAGTATGATACCATGCCAACTTTCAAATTTTTCAGAGTTCATTTGAAATGCTTTAATGTCTTATGGTTCAGCCCTCGTAATAATTAAAAATAGCAACAATAAGTTTTTTGTTTTAAGTAGAAATAAAATAAAAATAAATAAAGCAAGAAAGGAAACAAAAAACAAAAAAGTGTTATCAAATTTGAAAACTAATGGCACTAACGAAAAGTTTATAATTTTCCTCAAACTAAAAGCAAAAAGAATTGAAAAATAAAGCAAAAAACAAAAGAAAATAAATAATGCAGAAATCAAAACAAAAAAACAAAAATAAGTATTTTGTTATAAGTAGAAAGAAAATAAAATAAATAAAGCAAGAAAGAAAACAAAAAAACAAAATAAGTGTTTTCAAATTTGAAAAGTAATGGCACTAACAGAAAGTTTATAATTTTCCTAAAACTAAAAGCAAAAAGAATTAAAAAATAAAGCAAAAAACAAAAGAAAATAAATAATGCAGAAAACAAAACAAAAAAACTGGAAAAAAATAAAAATAGCAACAATAAGTAAAGAAAAAAATGCCTCCTACTGGGCCCCCACGGCCTGAATACGACATGAAACCCTACTATGGGCCAGGATTCAGGCCCGCAGTAGGCCCAGAAGGCCCAACAGGCATAGCAATAGCAAGTAGGCCCGAAAGCCAGCGGTGGAGAGGAGCTCGAGAGGGGTGCGGCAGTGGGGCTTATAAACCACTGCGCGCCCCTCTCAACTAGTGAGGTGGGACTAAACTTTGGCCCCGACGCGGGTAGCACACGGGCCTTTGGTCCCGGTTGGTGGCACCAACCGGGTCTAAAGGGGGGGCATTGGTACCGGTTCGTGGCACCAACCAGTAACAAAGGCTGCCGCTTCCCGCCCTTTGGGCTGCCGAAAAAGAGGCCTTTGGTCCCGGTTGGTGGCACCAACCGGGACTAAAGGGTGCATTAGTCCCGGTTGGTTTCACGAACCAGGACCAATGGCTTTGCAATATAAGCAAACACTTTGCAAAAATTCAGAATCTCATCGCTAGTTGCCCCCGACGACGCCGACCCTCCTCGACGCCGCCAGGCTGCTCCACCTCGCCGTCGCTGCTGCCGCCGATAAGGCCGTCGCCGCCGCCACCGCCAAGGCCATCGCCCCCCAACCCGCGCCGTCCTCGTCGCCGGCCTCCCCGAGCCCGCGCCCGTCCCGCCCTCGCGCCGCCCGAGTCCCTGCCCGTCGTCCCGCCAAGCGTGCAAGGCGCCCTCGCCCCCACCGTTGCCATCGTCATCTAGCCGCCCATTGTGAGCCGCCACACCGGCTCTGTTTTTTCATTTTTATTATTTTAATTTTTTGTTAATATATATATATATAATGTATATGTGTATGTATGTGGCTATGTGTATGTAGATGTTCAAAATGTATAAAAAAATTGTCTAGAGCATGTTTTTCTTCATATATGTATTTTTTGTTCATATGTGTATTAATGTTTTCATATATGCAAAAGATAGATTTTTAGAAAAGTTAGGTTTTTTCTGTTCATAGATTTTTTTGGTGATATTAATTATTGTAGAATATGCAGATGTTTGTATATTCATATGAACAATGCATTAGGCAAAACCTTTGTTTTTTTCGAAATTTTCTATTTGAACATTTTTTTTAAAACAAGCAATACTAAAAGAATGAGAGGAAAAAGGAAAATAAGAATAGGAAGAAAGGAGAAGAAGAGGAGAAGAAGAAGAGGAGAGATAAATAAGAAGAGGAAATAAGAAGAAAAAGAAGAGGAGAAGAAGAAAAAAAAATTTCTATTTATCTTCTTCTCCTCTATTCCTTTCTTCTTCTCCTCTTCTTTTTCTTTTTTTTTTCTTCTTCCTTCTTCCTCTTTTCTTCCTTTTCCTTATTTTCCTTTCTCGAGGGAGAAGAATAAAAAGAAGAGTAGTAGAAGAAGAAAGGAATAGAGGAGAAAGAAGAAACTTCAACACGAGGGGGGGGGGTACCGATACCCCCTCCCCGATAACATTATTTTCCCATGTATATGTATGTCGCATCGTTGTCGATATAACCCCCTCGATATAACTTCGACATGAGGGGCGGTCGATATATATACCCCCTCTCGACCATGATAACTTATACAACGACAGCACCCCCCTCGGCCCTCTCGCTCGACCAAAACTCTCGAGGACACCCAAACCCTAGAGAGAAGCGATGTTGGTCTCCGACCCTCCCGCCGCGCCCCTACCCGACAAATTAACTCTCTCGAGGCCACCCAAATTAACCCTTGAAGCATTGTGTCGAGGCGACCCCAAACCCTAGAGAAGCAGCGTCGAGGCCACTAATATGATTCCTTATTGTGATTAGCTAGCTAGTTCTACCTTAGCCACTAATATATATATATATATATATATCCATCTGTACCATGTTTGAATAATAATTGACATGGTGTAAATATTTGCAGAAACTATGGAGCACTCCCGAGACGAAGAAACAGAAGCGATGTTGGGGCACATAATCACACAAGGAAGTGATGAAGTTGCGTCATTTCTCAACGACACCGATGGTCCCGAAGGACTGGGTGAAGAAGAGGACTATGTTCATGATGGCTTCGACCCATTAATGCCGGTACAAGAAGAGGACTATGTTCATGATGGCTCCGGTGACACAATGGAGGTACAAGAAGGAGACCGTGCTGACTGCTCCGGTGACCGAACCGAGTCCGGCCAGGTATATATATATATATTAGTTAAGCCCGTGCTGACTAGTTAAGTGATGCATCCATTGTTTTGGTATATGTACACATATTAATTACTCTCGTCTTTCTTCCTTATAATTTCTAGCCCTCCGGATCGAGCACAACTTCGGTAAGGAGACGAGGCCCGAAGAAAAAGTTGAGCTCGGATGAGAAGTTTGAGATCATAGAAATCGCGCCCGACGGCTAACCGATTGAACCCATCCGGACAAGGAAGGCATTTTCTGCTCAGTGCAGGGTTCTTGTTAGGGACAAGATCCCGATCAGCATCCATCAATGGTATAAGCCTAAGGAGGAAGACCCTAAGGTGTCTTATGTCAATGATATGCAGAAAGAAGATCTTTGGACACAGCTGAAGGCAAATTTCACCCTACCGTTAGAGGAGGATCCGGAGAAGCCAGTTAAAGAGCAATTAAACAAGTCTTGTGCTCTTTAGAAGATGGCAACCCTAATTAGGAGGTGGAGGAAAGAGCTGAACCAGTTTGTCGAGAAAGAAAAGACACCAGAATTCATCAGCAAATATGAGAAGATCAAAGATCACTCGCCCGCATTTGTGGCCCAAAAGACATCGGAAAAGAGTAAGAAGATGTCGGCGACAAACAAGCAAAATGCTGCGAAGAAGAAGCTTCACCATCGCTGGGGTCGGGAGGCTACCTCAAAGCCCGCCTAAGTGGTCCAAGGCTGAGCATGATCTGCTTGAAAAAGGGATCGAACTAGAGACAATGTACTGGCCAGACCGTTGCCGGACTTGGTTCTTCGGGGCTGGCGGAACCTTGGACCCTGTAACAGGGAAGTGCCAGTGGATGCACGAGCAACTTTAAATACCAGTCAAGAACCTTCAACACTATATCGATGCAGCGCAGCGAGGGTCGCTCCTTCCAAACAGGGAGAAGGACGAGCTCACAATGGCCCTTGGGAATCCTGAGCACAATGGACGGACACGAGGCACGCCAGGCTCCATTCTGTGGAAGGTTGGTTTTCCGGACGCAGGGGGTTACAAAACCCACGAGAGGAGGAAGAAACTGGACCAGGACCAACTGCAGGCGGTGAACGAAAGGGTAATGGGGCTAGAGGAACGAGAAGCAGCAGATCGCAGCAAACGACCTGCCGAAGCTTCCCCCGAAGCTACCCCGCCATCTCAGCGGAGAAGCAGCGTGGCTTCCACCGAGCTGCTTCAGCCGGAGCATGTCTTGACGGCTCCTGCCAGCTATCCCGTGGATGGTATCATGGAGTCTCAAAATTGCCACATTATGGCGCGATGGATGAATTTGAAGGTCAAGGCGGCTGTTGGCCAAGTTTATCCTAGTGGACCCGGCACAACTTATCACTGCCAGCCAATTCCAGAAGGATATGCTAAGGTGATGGTGGATGAAATAACGGAGGGATTTGAGGACTTCCTGCTTGACCACCCTACCGGTGAAGGGGAGACTAGGCTGGGTTCTGCTCTGAAGACTCCATGCCTATGGCGAAAGCAGCTCATCAACCTTCCGAACTGGACGCCTCCGCCTCCTCCTCCTCCTCCGGTGAATCAGGGCACTCCGCCTCCTCCACCGCCTCCTCCTCCTCCTCCGGCGAGTCAGGGCACTCCGCCTCCTCCACCGCCTCCTCCTCCGGTGAGAGACGATCAGGGCACGAGTGGCGGCACTCCACCTCCTTCTCCGCCTGCGCCGGCGCGCCCGAGCAGCTAACCTCCTCCTTCTCCGCCTGCGCCGGCGCGCCCGAGCAGCTAACCTCTAGTCCGATGAGACCCGCCGCCGCTCCGGCTGCTCCGGCGCGTCGTAGTCCTTCTCCTCCGCCTCGTAAGCAAGCAAAGAAGACATCCGCAAGGCTCGCTTCTGCCGGGCGTCTAGCAAGACAGCCAAAGGCGGGAGGAAATACAGATTCGGTCCTTGTCTGAAGACTCCAGAGAAGTTACCGTACGAGAGGACCGAGGAGGAAAACGCGAAGATCGCGCAGACCGAAGTGGATGACTGGAATGCAGGGTTGAAAGCAAAGAGACATCCACCTCCAGAGGAGGAGGTAGATCCGCTGAAAGCGATGCGCACTCTAGCTTCCCTGAGGAAACCAGCAAAGTCTCCGCCGAGAACCAACTATGAGTGCATTACTGAACAGACATCTCTCCAAGCGGAGCGGTCGGGAAGTACTATCAGACAACAAAGAGCAAAAGAACGAGCAACTGCGAAAAAAATTGACCAGCTCGGCGAACAAAGAAACCAATCGTGCCCCCCGCTCAATGTGTCTAGCGGCAACATCGTCCCTAATGGTCCGGGGACGGTGGACGGTTATGGCAATCTACAAGATTACCTGTCCGACGATGCACTTCCTGAATACATGAAGGTGGAAGAACACAGATACGAGTACGGGAAGCCTCTCGTCAAAGATGAAAAATCTCTAACAACGATGATGCGAAGATTCCATACTTGGTACATGAAAACCTGCAGAGTCCGGGGACGAATAGTTTGTATCTGCACATTAATGAGGAGCATGACCTCGTTGGAACTGATCTGTTGTGTGTTCCATTTGAGGATTTCTTCGCGTTCTTCAATCAAAAGGCCCTCGATAAATTAACGGTCTTTTGCTACTGCCTGTAAGTACTATTTCTGTCATTAAGTCTCTATATATAGCTCGGCTCTTTCATTGCATGTATTTATAATTAATTATCCTCAATATATTATGCAGATTGAAGATCGTTGAGTGCAAAAAAATTGAAATCTACGATATTGGGTTCATTAACACAAATATCATAGATGTATTTCTGGTTGAAAAGCACGTCAAAGAGGCCGAGGAGAACTTGCTACAATCGTTGATCAAAAATCAAAACAAAGATACCATACTATTTCCTTACAACGCCAAGTGAATGTTACTGATCGTTTGCATATTCGGTTTCCCTTATTACTCGAGCGAGGTTATAGTAATGTAATTGACGAGTTATGCATGCGTGCGCAGGTACCACTATATTCTTCTGGAGATTAAGCTTGAGCGTGGACTAGTAACCGTCTTAGACTCGAGACGGAAAGATCGCAGCACCTATGCGGACATGACTGAAATGCTCAGCAAGTAAGTTCAATCGATCATTATCGCACCATAGCGGCAACCTTTTGTTCATTTCCTGATATCTCAAGTAATAATAATTATTTTCTTTGTCTTGCAGGGTTTGGAAACAGTTCACCGCAAAAAGCTCCGGACAGCCAAAGGAGCTGCGATATACATACCAAAGTAAGTACTCTTGGCTAGCTAGTTGTGCGTATCTCCCTTTATTCTATAGCTATACTTTCATCAATGCCATTTATAATGCTTCATTATCAGTTTGATTGACCTCTATTTCTAGTAAAGTGCTTGTGGCAGGAACAAGGGAATGATTTACTGTGGATACTACGTTATGCGAGTTCATCTACAACGCGACTTTGAAAAATAAGCGGGCTACTCTCAAAGACAATATGAAGTGCGTAAGCAATTAATAATATTCACAATTTCATTTTATTACACCATCATTTCTGTTGAGTTTCATTCATATATATGTATTAACTAACCCCCTTCTTCAAATTAGACGTGGCAGATGCGGAATGAACTCCTAGAACTAGATCGCATTAAAACAATTCAAGAGGAATTGGCGGGATTCTTTCTTGACCACGTCATCAATAAAGCCGGAGAATACCATGTGGAAGTTGATTTCAAATGCTAGGGGACTGTAATTGAGAGATCTTATATATTGTACATGTATGTAGCCAGAAGCGTCGGACGTACATGATACGAAATCTTGTTGTTCGACCAACCTCTCGGAGAAGGAGAGGTCGATCGATCATTTCTCTCGGTATGCATGACGAACTTCTGTACTCGATGGTTCCCTTCATTTTCTTACTAGCTAGCGTGTCGAGGACTATATGTATATAGTACGTAGCATCGACCAAGCACGAACATAAGAGAGGACACTTCTCTCTATTAATTAGCTAGCTAACACAATATATGAAACACCTAAATTAACCCCAAAACCCCCACCCCCCCCCCCCCCCTTCAAAAACACAAACCCCAGCCACTGGAATGCTGACGCGTGGATGCCTTTCGGTCCCGGTTGGTGCCACCAACCGGGACCAAAGGCCCCCCTGCCTGGGCTCGGCACACCGGCCACGTCAAGGACCATCTGCCCTGGTTCGTGTTAGAACCGGGACTAAAGGGGGGAGGTATTAGTAACGACCCATTAGTCCAGGTTCATGAACCAGGACTAAAGGCCCTTACGAACCAGGACTAATAGGTGTTTTTCTACTAGTGCGTGGGTAAGGAGTACATGCTTTGCAGAGATTATATCTATTCGAATAGCCGTGTCCATGGTTAAGGACTACAGTCTGGGATGGGTCAAGTACCGGCCTTAGTGTCGGTCTTCGGAGGAAAAACTGCTAAACCAGAACATGGATCATGACTTGTGACTTCTGATGTTTATGATTATTACTACTATGGACTAACCATTTATATTATTTGTATTACTGAGTATCCCTGGGACGGATCTACCTCCTGGATATTCACTGTGATTAAATTATTTATAAGCACTTTTTGGTGTCGCTGAGACGCCTGACTGTGGCATGCTTGTTATGTATTTGCTTTATAAGCCCTTTATGTCGTGTCGCTGAGACGCCGACTGTGGCATTCTTGTTATTTATTTACCTTATAAGCCCTTTATGTGGTGTCGCTCAGACGCCCGACTGAGCCATGCTTGTTATTTACTATCCTTTCGAGGCGTCGCTTCAGACACCCGATCGGTGCATTTTATTTCTACTCTGTGGTTGCATATTCATGTTGTATGTAAATAACCTGCTTGCATGCATCAGGGATTTTCTTTTGTGACTGACGTCATGATCACAGAATATTTCAGAGCTTTATTATCATTTGTTATATTATACCTGTGTTCATAATGTTTGCGAGTACATTCAAAGTACTCACTGGCTTGTCCCTGGCTATTGTCTTGGCCAGATTTCCTGCCTGGATAGGAGCGTTGCCGTGACAGCCCGGAACTAAGCAATGGTGATAGCAGCCTCGCGAAGATAGGATTATCCTGGTCAGCTGTTCCTGTGGGAAATGGAGTCCCATAGACGCTGATGAACCACAAACCGCTTCCGCCATCATCCACTAGAAACCAATTGTTGTACTCATAGGCCAGAATGGTCTTGTACTACATATTTTGTATTTTGCTTGGAAGGTCTGTATCAAGTTGGTGCCTCATCAGCTAACAGTAATCCTGGGGCTGGTGAGCACAAGGACCATTCTCTGGGAAATCAATACCCGAAAAACCGGTCGTGACAAACTTGGTATCAGAGCCAGGCTGACCATTGGCTAATCCTATCTTAGCCAGATCAATAAACCTAGATAAACCAACCCACCTGACCTTAACCTAACCCTGGCCAAGCTTCTCGTGTAAGATAGCCATACAGTGACCCCGAGACCTCCGGGCAGTCGGTGCCCAACCTATCAGCCTAGCCTGTCGATCACGCGCCATTGACCGGCACCTAAATTGTCTCATTCGCAAGCGTGCGGAGGAAGACTCCATCCCCCTTTTCCTATAAAAAGGACACGCTAGCCTCAACCCAGCACAGCACACCCTCTTTCCCCAAACCGAGCTATAATGCCTGGCCCAGTCGTGCACAATGAGACCACAGCAACCAACCTTGGAGGTTTTGTGACCGTGCTCGCAAACCTCACCCGCCGTGCCTTTGCATTAGAAGAGCCCCCAGAATATGTTGTGTACCAAGGACCCATGAGCGGTGAAAACCGTCAAATCTAGGCCACGTTGCACGTCTACGGTAGAGGTCTATCGCCCGAACGCCCCTACAGGTTCACCGGAGGAACAACTTCCTTTGAGCCACAAGCCATCCAACTAACTGCTCGAGAGGCTATAGTGCAACTCCGGCACTTGTCACCCAGAATTAACTGTCGCTCGTTCTACTACTACCCCAGTCGTGACGGGTATGGTAGGGCACCCCAAGTTGCCAACGGAGATCACGATACGGATCCTGCTTTGTTGCATCTAGTGCGCTATGTAGGTGCACTAGAGGAACTGTTCGACAACACCCTTGATCTGATCACAGCTCGTGGAGATCTGGTCCGCCGAGCCCCAGCGAGAGGAGAAGATGAATCCGACGCCGACAACCCAGTCGTGCTGTTCGGACACCCAATCTGAAGGAAATATGCCCTAGAGGCAATAATAAAGTTATTATTTATTTCCTTATATCATGATAAATGTTTATTATTCATGCTAGAATTGTATTAACCGGAAGCATAATACATGTGTGAATACATAGACAAAAAGATAGTCACTAGTAAGCCTCTACTAGACTAGCTCATTAATCAAAGATGGTTGTGTTTCCTAACCATAGACATGTGTTGTCATTTGATTAATGGGATCACCTCATTAGAAGAATGATGTGATTGACATGACCCATTCCGTTAGCTTAGCACTTGATCGCTTTAGTATATTGCTATTGCTTTCTTCATGACTTATACATGTTCCTGTAACTATGAGATTATGCAACTCCGTTTACGGAGGAACACTTTGGGTACTACCAAATGTCACAACGTAATCGGGTGATCATAAAGGAGTACTACAGGTGTCTCCAAAGGTACTTGTTGGGTTGGCGTATTTCGAGATTAGGTTTTGTCACTCCGATTGTCGGAGAGGTATCTCTGGCCTTCTCGGTAATACACATCACATAAGCCTTGCAAGCATTACAACTAATGAGTTAGTTGTGAGATGATGTATTACGGAACGAGTAAAGAGACTTACCAAGAATCTAGATTGAACTAGGTATTGGATACCGACGATCGAATCTCGGGTAAGTAACATACCGATGACAAAGGGAACAACGTATGTTGTTATGCGGTTTGACCGATAAAGATCTTCAGAGAATATGTAGGAACCAATATGGGCATCCAGGTTCCGCTATTGGTTATTGACCGAGAATGGTTCTCGGTCATGTCTACATAGTTCTCGAACCCGTAGGGTCCGCACGCTTAACGTTTCGATGGCAGTTCATAATGAGTTTAAAAGGTTTGATGTACCGAAGGTTGTTCGGAGTCCCAGATGTGATCACGGACATGACGAGGAGTCTCGAAATGGTCGAGACATAAAGATTGATATATTGGAAGTCTATGTTTGGACTTCGGAAAGGTTCCGGATGAAAACAGGAAGTTACCGGAACACCGGGGGGTTACCGGAACACCGGGGGGTTACCGGAACCCCCCGGGGGGTCAATGGGCCTTGATGGGCCATAGGGAGAAGAGGAAAGGGCCGGCCAGGGCAGGCCGCGCGCCCCCCTCCCCCCTCTAGTCCGAATAGGACAAGGAGAGGGGGGGCGGCGCCCCCTTCCTTCTTCCCCCTCCCCAATCCTAATCCAACTAGGAAAGGGGGGGAGTCCTACTCCCGGTGGGAGTAGGACTCCTCCAGGAGCGCCTTCCCTAGGGCCGGCCGCACCCCCCCTTGCTCCTTTATATACGGGGGCAGGGGGGCACCCCATAACACACAAGTTGATCTACGGATCGTTCCTTAGCCATGTGCGGTGCCCCCCTCCACCATATTCCACCTCGGTCATATCGTCACGGAGTTTAGGCGAAGCCCTGCGCCGGAGAAGTCATATCGTCGCGGAGCTTAGGCGAAGCCCTGCGTCGGTGGAGCATCATCATCGTCACCACGCCGTCGTGCTGACGGAACTCATCCCCGACGCTTTGCTGGATCGGAGCACGGGGATCGTCATCGAGCTGAACGATGTCGAACACGGAGGTGCCGCACGTTCGGTACTTGGATCGGTCGGATCGTGAAGGCGCACGACTACATCAACCGCGTTGTTATAACGCTTCGCTTTCGGTCACGAGGGTACGTGGACAGACACTCTCCCCTCGTTGCTATGCCATCACCATGGTCCTGTGTGTGCGTAGGAAATTTTTTGAAATTACTGCGTTCCGAGCCTGGTTTTATGCGTTGATGTCATATGCACGAGTAGAACACAAGTGAGTTGTGGGCGATACAAGTCATACTGCCTACCAGCATGTCATACTTTGGTTCAGCGGTATTGTGAGATGAAGCGGCCGGACCGACATTACGCAGACGCTTACGCGAGACTGGTTTCCCGTTACGAGCACTTGTGCTTAAAGGTGGGCGGCGGTGTCTGTCTCTCTCACTTTAGTTGAACTGAGTGGCTACGCCCGGTCCTTGAGAAGGTTAAAACGGAGTCTATTTGACGAAGTATCGTTGTGGTTTTGATGCGTAGGTAAGAACGGTTCTTGCTCAGCCCGTAGCAGCCACGTAAAACTTGCAACAACAAAGTAGAGGACGTCTAACTTGTTTTTGCAGGGCATGTTGTGATGTGATATGGTCAAGACGTGATGCTATATTTTATTGTATGAGTGATCATGTTTTGTAACCGAGTTATCGGCAACTGGCAGGAGCCATATGGTTGTCGCTTATTGTATGAAATGCAAACGCCATGTAATTGCTTTACTTTATCACTAAGCGGTAGCGATAGTCGTAGAAGCAACAGTTGGCGAGACGACAACGATGCTACGATGGAGATCAAGGTGTCGCTACCGGTGACGATGGTGATCACGACGGTGCTTGGGAGATGGAGATCACAAGCACAAGATGATGATGGCCATATCATATCACTTATATTGATTGCATGTGATGTTTATCCTTTATGCATCTTATCTTGCTTTGATTGACGGTAGCATTATAAGATGATCTCTCACTAAAATTATCAAGAAGTGTTCTCTCGAGTATGCACCGTTGCCAAAGTTCGTAGTACCTGCATACACCACGTGATGATCGGGTGTGATAAGTTCTACGACCATCTACAACGGGTGCAAAACAGTTGCACACGCGGAATACTTAGGTTAAACTTGACGAGCCTAGCATATAACAGATATGGCCTCGGAACACGGAGACCGAAAGGTCGAGCGTGAACCATATAGTAGATATGATCAACATAGTGATGTTCACCATTGAAACTACTCCATCTCACGTGATGATCGGACATGGTTTAATTGATTTGGATCACGTAATCACTTGGATGACTAGAGAGATGTCTGTCTAAGTGGGAGGTTTTAATAGGATTAATTAAACTTAAATTTATCATGAACTTAGTACCTGATAGTTTTTTTTGCTTGTCTATGTTTACTGTAGATAGATGGCTCGTGCTGTTGTTCCATTGAATTTTAATGCGTTCCTTGAGAAAGCTAAGTTGAAAGATGATGGTAGCAATTACACGGACTGGGTCCGTAACTTGAGGATTATCCTAATTGTTGCACAGAAGAATTACACCCTGGAAGCACCGCTGGGTGCCAGGCCTCGCAGAGCTGCGCGCCGAGAAGTTGTGAACGTCTGGCAGAGCAAAGCTGATGACTACTCGATAGTTCAGTGTGCCATGCTTTACGGCTTAGAACCGGGTCTTCAACGACGTTTTGAACGTCATGGAGCATATGAGATGTTCCAGGAGTTGAAGTTAATATTTCAAGCAAATGCCCGGATTGAGAGATATGAAGTCTCCAATAAGTTCTATAGCTGCAAGATGGAGGAGAATAGTTACATCGGTGAACATATACTCAAAATGTCCGGGTATAATAATCACTTGATTCAACTGGGAGTTACTCTTCCAGATGATAGTGTCATTGACAGAATTCTCCAATCACTCCCACCAAGCTACAAGAGCTTCGTGATGAACTATAATATGCAAGGGATGACCAAAACAATTCCCGAGCTCTTCGCAATGCTGAAAGCCGCGGAGGTAGAAATCAAGAAAGAGCATCAAGTGTTGATGGTCAACAAGACCACTAGTTTCAAGAAAAAGGGCAAAGGAAAGAAGAAGGGAAACTTCAAAAAGAACAGCAAGAAAGTTGCTGCTCAAGAGAAGAAACCCAAGTCTGGACCTAAGCCTGAAACTGAGTGTTTTTACTGCAAGCAGACTGGACACTGGAAGCGGAACTGCCCCAAGTATTTGGCAGATAAGAAGGATGGCAAGGTGAACAAAGGTATATGTGATATACATGTTATTGATGTGTACCTTACTAGAGCTCGTAGTAGCACCTGGGTATTTGATAATCGGGTTACATTGCTAATATTTGCAACTCAAAGCAGGGACTCTGGAATAAACGAGCAATCGCAAAGGGCGAGGTGACGATCTTGGCGTGGGAAAGCGGTTCCAAGGTCAATGTGATCGCGGGTCGGCACGCTACCTCTACATCTACCTTCGGGATTAGTTTTAGACCTAAATAATTGTTATTTGGTGCCGCGTTGAGCATGAACATTATATCTGGATCTTGTTTAATGCGAGACGGTTATTCATTTAAATCAGAGAATAATGGTTGTTCTATTTATATGAGTAATATCTTTTATGGTCACGCACCCTTGAAGAATGGTCTATTTTTATTGAATCTCGATAGTAGTAATACACATATTCATAATGTTGAAACCAAAAGATGCAGAGTTGATAATGATAATGCAACTTATTTGTGGCACCGCCGTTTAGGTCATATCGATTGTAAAACGCATGAAGAAACTCCATACTGATGGGCTTATGGAATCACTTGATTATGAATCACTTGGTACTTGCGAACCGTGCCTCATGGGCAAGATGACCAAAACGCCGTTCTCCGGAACTATGGAGCGAGCAACTGATTTGTTGGAAATCATACATACTGATGTTTGTGGTCCAATGAATGTTGAGGCACACGGCGGGTATCGTTATTTTCTCACCTTCACAGATGATTTGAGCGGATATGGGTATATCTACTTAATGAAACACAAATCTGAAACATTTGAAAAGTTCAAAGAATTTCAGAGTGAAGTGGAAAATCATCGTAACAAGAAAATAAAGTTTCTACGATCTGATCGTGGAGGAGAATATTTGAGTTACGAGTTTGGTTTACATTTAAAACAATGTGGAATAGTTTCGCAACTCACCCGGAACACCACAGAGAAATGGTGTGTCCGAACGTCGTAATCGTACTTTACTTGATATGGTGCGATCTATGATGACTCTTACTGATTTACCGCTATCGTTTTGGGGATATGCTTTAGAGACGGCCGCATTCACGTTAAATAGGGCACCATCTAAATCCGTTGAGACGACACCGTATGAACTATGGTTTGGCAAGAAACCAAAGTTGTCGTTTCTTAAAATTTGGGGCTGCGATGCTTATGTTAAGAAACTTCAACCAGATAAGCTCGAACCCAAATCCGAAAAATGTGTCTTCATAGGATACCCAAAGGAGACTGTTGGGTACACCTTCTATCACAGATCTGAAGGCAAGATTTTCGTTGCTAAGTTCGGATCCTTTCTAGAGAAGGAGTTTCTCTCGAAAGAAGTGATTGGGAGGAAAGTAGAACTTGATGAGATAATCAGATTCTGCTCCCTTATTGGAAGGTAATTCATCACAAGAAATGGTTCTGTGACAACTAAACCAATTAGTGAGGAAACTAATGATATTGATCATGAAACTTCAGATCAAGTTGCTACTGAACTTCGTGAGGTCAACCAGAGTAAAATACGCGCCAGAGTGGTACGGTAATCCTATTCGGAAGTCATGTTACTTGACCATGGCGAACCTACAAACTATGAAGAAGCGATGGTGAGCCCAGATTCCGCGAAATGGCTGGAAGCCATGAAATCTGAGATGGGATCCATGTATGAAAACAAAGTATGGAATTTGGTTGACTTGCCCGATGGTTGGCAAGCCATTGAGAATAAATGGATCTTTAAGAAGAAGACTGACGCCGATGGTAATGTAACTGTCTATAAAGCTCGACTTGTTGCAAAAGGTTTTCGACAAGTTCAAGGGGTTGACTACGATGAGACTTTCTCACCCGTAGCGATGCTTAAGTCTGTCCGAATCATGTTAGCAATTGCCGCATTTTATGATTATGAAATTTGGCAAATGGATGTAAAACTGCATTCTTGAATGGATTTCTAGAAGAAGAGTTGTATATGATGCAACCAGAAGGTTTTGTTGATCCAAAGGGCGCTAACAAAGTGTGCAAGCTCCAGCGATCAATTTATGGTCCAGTGCAAGCCTCTCGGAGTTGGAATAAACGCTTTGACAAGGTGTGATCAAAGCATATGGTTTTATCTGCACTTTTGGAGAAGCATGTATTTACAAGAAAGTGAGTGGGAGCTCTGTAGCATTTCGATATTATATGTAGACGACATATTATTGATTGGAAATGATATAGAATTTCTGGATAGCATAAAAGGATACTTGAACAAAAGTTTTTCAATGAAAGACCTCGGTGAAGCTGCTTACATATTGGGCATCAAGATCTATAGAGATAGATCAAGACGCTTAATTGGACTTTCACAAAGCACATACCTCGATAAAGTTTTGAAGAAGTTCAAAATGGATCAGGCAAAGAAAGGTTTTTTACCTGTATTACAAGGTGTAAGATTGAGTCGACTCAATGCCCGACCACGCAGAAGATAGAGAGAAAATGAAAGATGTTCCTATGCTTCACAATAGGCTCTATCATGTATGCAATGCTGTGTACCAGACCGACGTATGCTTAGCTGTAAGCTTGGCAGGAAGGTACCAAAGTAATCCAGGAGTGGATCATCGGACAGCGGTCAAGAACATCCTGAAATACCTGAAAAGGACTAAGGATATATTTCGTATATGGAGGTGACAAAGAGCTAGTCGTAAATGGTTACATCGATGTAAGCTTTGACACCGATCCGGACGATTCTAAATCGCAAACCGGATACGTGTTTTTGTTAAACGGTGGAGCTGTCGGTTGGTGCAGTTCTAAACAAAGCGTCGTGGCGGGATCTACATGTGAAGCGGAGTACATAGCTGCTTCGGAAGCAGCAAATGAAGGAGTCTGGATGAAAGAGTTCATTTCCGATCTAGGTGTCATACCTAGTGCATCGGGATCAATGAAGATCTTCTGTGACAATACTGGTGCAATTGCCTTGGCAAAGGAATCCAGATTTCACAAGAGGACCAAGCATATCAAGAGACGCTTCAATTCCATTCGGGACCAAGTCCAAGTGGGAGACATAGAGATTTGCAAAATACATACGGATCTGAATGTTGCAGACCCGTTGACTAAGCCTCTTCCACGAGCAAAACATGATCAGCACCAAGACTCCATGGGTGTTAGAATCATTACTGTGTAATCTAGATTATTGACTCTAGTGCAAATGGGAGATCAAGGAAATATGCCCTAGAGGCAATAATAAAGTTATTATTTATTTCCTTATATCATGATAAATGTTTATTATTCATGCTAGAATTGTATTAACCGGAAGCATAATACATGTGTGAATACATAGACAAAAAGATAGTCGCTAGTAAGCCTCTACTAGACTAGCTCATTAATCAAAGATGGTTGTGTTTCCTAACCATAGACATGTGTTGTCATTTGATTAATGGGATCACCTCATTAGAAGAATGATGTGATTGACATGACCCATTCCGTTAGCTTAGCACTTGATCGCTTAGTATATTGCTATTGCTTTCTTCATGACTTATACATGTTCCTCGTAACTATGAGATTATGCAACTCCCGTTTACCGGAGGAACACTTTGGGTACTACCAAATGTCACAACGTAACTGGGTGATCATAAAGGAGTACTACAGGTGTCTCCAAAGGTACTTGTTGGGTTGGCGTATTTCGAGATTAGGTTTTGTCACTCCGATTGTCGGAGAGGTATCTCTGGGCCTTCTCGGTAATACACATCACATAAGCCTTGCAAGCATTACAACTAATGAGTTAGTTGTGAGATGATGTATTACGGAAAGAGTAAAGAGACTTACCAGTAACGAGATTGAACTAGGTATTGGATACCGACGATCGAATCTCGGGTAAGTAACATACCGATGACAAAGGGAACAACGTATGTTGTTATGCGGTTTGACCGATAAAGATCTTCAAAGAATATGTAGGAACCAATATGGGCATCCAGGTTCCGCTATTGGTTACTGACAAAGACTGGTTCTAGGTCATGTCTACATAGTTCTCGAACCCGTAGGGTCCGCACGCTTAACGTTTCGATGGCAGTTCATAATGAGTTTATAAGTTTTGATGTACCGAAGGTTGTTCGGAGTCCCAGATGTGATCACGGACATGACGAGGAGTCTCGAAATGGTCGAGACATAAAGATTGATATATTGGAAGCCTATGTTTGGACTTCGGAAAGGTTCGGATGAAAACAGGAAGTTACGGAACACCGGGGTTACGGAACCCCCCGGGGGGTCAATGGGCCTTGATGGGCCATAGGGAGAAGAGGAAAGGGCCGGCCAGGGCAGGCCGCGCGCCCCCCTCCCCCCTCTAGTCCGAATAGGACAAGGAGAGGGGGGGCGGCGCCCCCTTCCTTCTTCCCCCTCCCCAATCCTAATCCAACTAGGAAAGGGGGGGAGTCCTACTCCCGGTGGGAGTAGGACTCCTCCAGGCGCGCCTCCCCTAGGGCCGGCCGCACTTCTTGCTCCTTTATATACGGGGCAGGGGGCACCCCATAACACACAAGTTGATCTACGGATCGTTCCTTAGCCGCAGCGATGCCCCCTCCACCATATTCCACCTCGGTCATATCGTCGCGGAGTTTAGGCGAAGCCTGCGCCGGAGAAGTCATATCGTCATGGAGCTTAGGCGAAGCCCCGCGCCGGTGGAGCATCATCATCGCCACCACGCCGTCAGGCCGACGGAACTCATCCCCGACGCTTTGCTGGATCGGAGCCCGGGATCGCCATCGAGCTGAACGTGTCTGAACACGGAGGTGCCGTGACGTTCGTACTTGGATCGGTCGGATCGTGAAGACGACGACTACATCAACCGCGTTGTTATAACGCTTCCGCTTTCGGTCTACGAGGGTACGTGGACAGACACTCTCCCCTCTCGTTGCTATGCCATCACCATGGTCCTGTGTGTGCGTAGGAAATTTTTTGAAATTACTGCGTTCCCCAACACAATCGAGTCCTTGAGGTCTGCCCCAGCCATCGACCAAAATACTTTGGTGTCCCCAGAAGTGCTTCGTCGCCTTTTGGGAACACGCTCCAGCGGGATTGTGGCTAACAATCCCCGGGATGGTCATCATACCTACCCCGACCCAGCAGCTCCTCAACCCCCTCCTGCTAATCCCGACGGTGAAACCCATGGAGAAGCCTCGACGTCCACAAGGCAGGCCCGCTTAGATATTAACGAGGTAGACTATGTCACTCGAGTAGTACCGAGTCTCAGTATGCCCACGCCCAATAATTATGTAATCTTGCATCGCCTTGAATAAACGCATCCTGCTTGTGTGTCTCTTTTTTGAATAGTAGCCTTGCATAAATATGTTAGATTGCGGTTGCATTTTCAATCCCGGGCACAACTACCAAAAACACCCCGACGACACCCACAGTAATGCGTTGCTTTTGTGAGATATGTGTATCTGTAGCATTGACCCCGACCCCGTAGAGCAGAACCGACGGACTAGTTACTCTTCACCGCGGTAAAAGACCCCGCCCGGATTCTATATAAAAGGCCACCCCGTGACCTTGCCAAGTACCTCTCACCTTGTGCACAACTCTCACAGCCATTTCTTTACCATGCCGAGCCCCAGCATTTATCTGAGAACTCCAGATGCAACCCCATGTAGTTTTGTTAAAATTTTGTGGGACTTTACCTGCAGTACCATGAGTGTCATCCGTCCACCCCAGTACGTGTGAGGGAGTCCCGGATTAGGGGGTGTCCGGATGACCGGACTATGACCTTTGGCCGGACTCCTGGACTATGAAGATACAAGATTGAAGACTTCGTCCCGTGTCCGGATGGGAATTTCCTTGGCGTGGAAGGCAAGCTTGGCGATACGGATATGTAGATCTCCTCCCATTGTAACCAACTCTGTGTAACCCTAGCCCTCTCCGGTGTCTATCTAAACCGGAGGGTTTTAGTCCGTAGGACGAACAACAATCATACCATAGGCTAGCTTCTAGGGTTTAGCCTCTCTGATCTCGTGGTACATCTACTCTTGTACTACCCATATCATCAATATTAATCAAGCAGGAGTAGGGTTTTACCTCCATCGAGAGGGCCCGAACCTGGGTAAAAACATCGTATCCCTTGTCTCCTGTTACCATCCGCTTAGACGCACAGTTCGGGACCCCCTACCTGAGATCCGCCGGTTTTGACACCGACGTTGGTGCTTTCATTGAGACTTCCTCTGTGTCGTCACCTTTAGGCCCGATGGCTCCTCCGATCATCAACAATGATGCGGTCCAGGGTGAGACTTTTCTCCCCGGACAGATCTTCGTATTCAGCGGCTTTGCACTGCGGGCCAATTCGCTTGGCCATCTGGAGCAGATCGAAAGCTACGCCCCTGGCCATCAGGTCAGATTTGGGAGTTTGAACTACACATCCGACATCCACGGGGACTTGATCTTCGACGGCTTCGAGCCACAACCGAGTGCGCCGCACTGTCACGACGGGTATGATCTAGCTCTGCCGCCGAACAGTGCCCCGGAGACCGCCCAAGTGTCCGCTCCAACCTTTAGCTCGAAGCCGACTGCGCCAATCGAGGATGGATGGTTGGACACCGCCTCGGGGGCTGCAATCTCTACGGTGATCGAGCCGAATACCAGCCCTGTCCTTTGTGAAGCTCGTGACTCCAAGGTGCCAGACTCCTTTCCGAACTCCGAACCTTCCACGCCCCTGCCGATCAAACCCAATTGGGCGCCGATCATGGAGTTCACCGCCGCGGACATCTTTCAGCGCTCGCCCTTTGGCGACATCCTGAATTCACTAAATTCTCTCTCTTTATTAGGAGAGCCCTGGCCGGACTATGGTCAGCAAGGTTGGGATGCGGACGACGAGGCAATTCGAAGCCCACCCACCACCCACTTCGTAGCCACTGTCGATGATTTAAACGACATGCTCGACTTCGACTCCGAAGACATCGACGGTATGGATGCCGATGAAGGAGACGAACAAGAACCAGCGCCTATAGGGCACTGGAAAGCCACCTCGTCATACGACATATACATGGCGGACACCCCAAAAGAAGGGAATGGCGATGGAACAACGGAGGATGGCCCCTCCAAGAAACAGCCTAAGTGCCGGCGTCAGCGGCGCCGCTAAATTCCGCCAAAGCAAAAACGGCGATTCCGGCACGGGAGATAATAACACCCCGAACAGTGTCGAAGACAACCTGCTCCAGCAGGATTTAGCACAGGAGGATGGAGAAGCCAGCCCTCATGAGAGAGCGGCGGACAGAGAGGTCGAGGACGATAATTACATGCCTCCCTCTGAAGACGAAGCAAGCCTCGACGACGACGAATTTGTCGTTCCTAAGGATCCCGTCGAACAAGAGCGTTTCAAACGCAGGCTTATGGCCACGGCAAGCAGCCTCAAGAAAAAACAGCAGCAGCTTAGAACTAACCAAGACTTGCTAGCTGACAGATGGACTGAAGTCCTCGCGGCCGAAGAGTACGAACTCGAACGCCCCTCCAAGAGCTACCCAAAGCGCAGGCTGCTACCCTGATTAGAGGAGGAAGTATCTAAACCTACATCACCAGCGTATGACGCGGCCGACCGGCCACTCCGTGGCCGCGAGAGAGAGGCCTCTCGGACATCAATTCAAGCCGCACCCCGGCGCCGCTCAAAAAGTACCAAGGCACGGGGAAACGCGCCAGACCTGCGAGACATATTGGAGGACAAGGCAAGGCAAAGAAGATCGATCTACGGATCGCGTGGGCGCCCCACGACACGTGACGATAACCGCCACGCCGGATATGGCAAATACGGCCAGGCCGAACACATCAAACAAAGCTCATCTGGGCTACGTCGTGATATAGCCCAGTACAGAGGCGCCGCACACCCACTATTCTTCATAGATGAAGTAATGGATCATCAAATCCCCGAGGGGTTTAAACCCGTAAACATCAAATCATACGATGGCACAACAGATCCTGCAGTATGGATCGAGGATTATCTCCTTCAGATCCACATGGCCCGCGGTGATGATCTACACGCTATAAAATACCTCCCACTCAAGCTTAAAGGACCAGCTCGGCATTGGCTTAACAGCTTGCCAGCAGAGTCATTCGGTTGCTGGGAGGACCTGAAAGTCGCATTCCTTGAAAATTTCTAGGGCACCTATGTGCGACCACCAGACGCCGATGACCTAAGCCACATTATTCAGCAGCCAGAGGAATCGGCCAGATAATTCTGGACACGGTTCCTAACCAAGAAAAATCAAATAGTCGACTGTCCGGAGGCAGAGGCCCTCGCAGCCTTCAAGAATAACATCCGAGACGAATGGCTTGCCCGGCACCTAGGACAGGAAAAGCCGAAATCCATGGAAGCCCTCACAACACTCATGACCCGCTTTTCCACGGGAGAAGACAGCTGGCTAGCTCGTAGTAATAACATGACCAAGAGCCCTGGTAATTCGGATACCAAAGACAACAATGGCAGGTCGCGTCGCAACAAGCACAAGCGCCACATTAACGGCGACAATGCTGAGGATACGGCAGTTAATGCCGGATTCATAGGCTCTAAACCCGGTCAGCGGAAAAATCCATTCAAAAGAAATACTCCGGGCCCGTCCAGTTTGGACCGAATACTCGACCGCTCGTGCCAGATACACGGCACCCCTGAAACAGCAGCCAATCTCACCAACAGGGATTGTTGGGTGTACAAGCAGGCAGGCAAATTAAGTGCCAAAAACAGAGACAAGGGGCTGCATAGCGATGACGAGGAGGAGCCCCGGCCGCCGAACAACAGAGGACAGAAGGGCTTTCCCCCACAAGTGCGGACGGTGAACATGATATATGCAACCCACATCCCCAAAAGGGAACGGAAGCGTGCACTCAGGGACGTATATGCGTTGGAGCCAGTCGCCCCATAGTTCAACCCATGGTCCTCCTGCCCGATCACGTTTGATCGAAGGGACCACCACACTAGCATCCGCCACGGCGGATTCGTCGCATTGGTTCTAGATCCAATCATTGACGTATTTCACCTCACTAGAGTCCTTATGGACGGCGGCGGCAGCCTGAACCTACTTTATCAAGATAAAGTGCGAAAAATGGGCATAGATCCTTCAAGGATTAAACCCACAAAGACGACCTTTAAAGGCGCTGCATTCAGGTGTAGAGGCCAAGCTCGCAGGCTCAGTTACACTCGAAGTGGTCTTCGGATCCCCGGATAATTTCCGAAGCAAGGAGTTAATCTTCGATATAGTCCCGTTCCGCAGTGGCTATCACGCCCTGCTCGGACGAACCGCATTTGCAAAGTTCAATGCGGTGCCGCATTACGCATACCTCAAGCTCAAGCTCAGGAGTCATTACGGTCAATGGAAACACCGAACGCTTGCTCCGAACGGAGGAAGATACGGCGGCCCTCGCGGCGGAAGTACAAAGTAGCCTCTCAAGGAAATTCTCTAGTCCGGCTACTAAATGTCCGGACACCGCCAAGCGCGCCCGGAGTAACCTACAAAAGGACCGCCTGGCACGTTCCGAGCAAGCGTAGCAGTGCGGCCCCAACCCCAGCCCTCGCCAAATTGCGAAACCAGATTACGCCAGACATAACACGCTCGGAAATACCATGGGCATAAGGGGAGGGGCACAACCACGGCATGCCCAACTGGCGGCTCAACCGCACTAGGGGCTCCAAATTCTGTCCTTTCTTTTTCTAACTTTCAGGACTCCATTCTCCCGAAGGCCTGTCCGGCAGTATAATCACCGAACACATGATGCAACAGCCAGGGAGGCAGCAAGCTACGTTGAATGTCCAGGTGGTCTCTTTAACGAGCTAAATACCTGTCTTACACAAAGTCCCGCAGCTTGCCCCTGGAGGGGGACATGTCAACTAATCCCATCTCTTCCTTATCGCACTATTTGTATCGTTCTGCTTTCACACCAGCCTCTTAATAAACAATACATAGCTCTTATCTATTATTGCATTCATTTTTTATGTAAATATGTTTAGTTATGACATTATGCAATCGTGCACTTTGGTGCGGCCAATACACCAGGGGCTTAAGTACCCCAGAATATGGTGTGAGAAGACTGAACACTCTCACGAGTGCGGCACCCCGAACTTATAGCATTATATGCATCGGCTCCGAATCATGTCTTGGGTCAATAGTTGGGTTTGCCCGGCTCCCATGTTTTGGTACCTTACGTTCCGCTATATGGGCTAAGGTAGCGCTGGGAGAACTACTGCGATTGTGCCCCAGTTGAGCTGGGTTAAGCACCTCAGTAGAGAAAGCTAAAACTGACCGTCATAATAGGGCGAGAGCCGGTCGCTGTTCGAGACGTTTTTCGAGTCCCTAAAGACTTATGCCGCTTAGAGCGAGGAGCTGGCTTTGTCCGGCCTAGGCGTGGATAGCGCCCCGAACTCGGTCTTCCGAATACTAGGGGCTTCCCCGAAATTTAAAATTATAGAATTCTATGGCTAAGTGAGAGTGATAAAGCATTATAGTCCGATTGCCTTGTTCGTTGTGCTGAGCGCCTCCCTCGAAGGACCCAAGAATGGGAACAAGAGCGCTCAGGTTTATCCCGAACACCCCAGCACTCGTGGCATGGGGGTAGAAGCCGACGACTTGCATCTCTTAGATTTAATAAACGGTCGCACAGAAGGTAATATTTTAAATTCAAAAGGAGTTTCTTAGCGCATATGAACAAGTTTTCAGCGCACAGGATAAACACGAGCGAGTTTACTCAAAAATTAAATCCTTGGAACATTCGTTCGCCACAAGGCGGGCACCCTTCAGGACGCCCTCATAATACATCTCGGACCTGCGATGCTACTTCCCCTCCGGTGGCCCATCTGTCACCAGCTTCTCAGCATCCAGCTTGCCCTAGTGCACTTTAGCACGGGCAAGGGCCCTACGGGCGCCTTCGATGCATATGGAGCGCTTGATGACTTCAAGCCGTGGACAGGCATCCACCAGCCGCCTCACCAGCCCAAAGTAGCTCCGGGGCATGACCTCCCCAGGCCATAGCCGGACTATTAGGCCCTTCATGGCCTGTTCGGCTACCTTATGGAGCTCGAGCAGCTGCTTCAGTTGGTCGCTCAAGGGAACCGGGTATCCGTCTCAACATACTAGGACCAGAACACCTTCTCCGTCGAGCTCCCTTCCTCGGCTCAGTAGAATGCGGCGGCGGTGGACACACTGTGGGGCAGATCTGCGAATGCTCCTGGAGAGCTTCGGACTCGGGTAAGTAACAAGTAATTTACTTTCACGTGCTTGCTTTGCATAAAGAATGCCTTACCCGCCGCTATCTTTTTCATCGCCTCAATTTCCTGGAGGGCTTTTTGGGCTTCGGCCTTGGCCGATTTGGCGCTTTCAAGTGCCGAGGCAAGCGCGGACTCTTGAGTCTTTGAGTCAAGCTCTAAACTCTCATGTTTTTTCACAAGAGCATTGAGCTCTTGCCGCACCTCCGCCACCCGCGCCTCTTGTTTCTCTCACTCGGTGCGCTCCACGGCCGCATTTCTTCGGCCTTGGACATCGCTTCCTTCAGGGTCGCCACCTCGGTTTTGGCCCCTGTAAACACTCACGTTGGTCCTGTCATTATTTGCAACCAGGTATTTATATATACTTACATAAGGTACTACTTACCTTCCTTCCCCTAAAGCTGCTTCTTGGCAAGGACGAGCTCGTTCTCTGACCGCTCGAGGCTCTGCTTCAATGCATCGACCTCCGCAGTCAGTGCGGTAGAGGTCAGCAGCGCAGCCTGCATTCCCATACTGACATACTAATATTAGACTCCTGCGTATATCTTTTTAGATCCTCAGTCCGGCTTTTCTTTCCTAACACCAAACTGAGCATCAGGGGCTACTGTCTATGCGGTAATATTTTTACATATCTTAAATACGTGCCTCAAAGCCTGTTAGAAGGCTGGCACAGGCTTTCGTCATCCCCCTCTTCGCGGACTGAACCTTCTGGATCACCGCGCTCATAATAGTGCGGTGCTCCTCGTCGATGGAGGCGCCGTTAAGCACCTCCAGCAAGTTATCTGGTGCCTCCGGTTGGACGGGGGTCACCGGCGTCGTAGGCTTGCCCTTCTTACTACGGGGCCGCCTGCCGGATTCCGGAACCACTGAGGGTTACGGTGCGGTGTCTGGCCCAGGGCCGGACTTAGATCCCTCCGGGGTTTTATCCCCTTTGTGCCTGGAGTCCGGGAGGTCGCATTGCGGCGCCTCCAGGACCACCTCCTCCTGGCTTAGCCCCTTTTGGAACTCCACCTCGGCATAGTCCGTAGGGCGAGGGGAGGTAGAAGTCGGGAGTGAAAGACTATTCACCCCCGACGAATCCAGGGAGCCGCTCGACGAAGCGTCGAGCCGAGCCTTGGGCGGACTGCGTGGTTATATTCGATGTCAGAAGGTACTATGCAAGAAAGGAACACCATGAGTTATTCTGGTATCCGGATACTTACGATTTTTCTAGGGGCTTGGCCCTGGATGGCCACTCCTCTCCGCCGTCGTCGGCGTCGGTGGCATAGTCCGGAAGAAGGGTTTTCCCCTTCTTGGACCCTCCGGCCTCCCCAGTTGGGGCGGCCTTCTTTTCATTTCTCTCCCTGTTGGAGGGGGTGAGGCTTCTTCTTACTCCTCCTCGTCTTCGGAAGAGGAGTGCACTTCGGGATCGTCGGGCGATGAATCCGACACCACCAGGCGCCGGGAACTCTTTCGAGTTCCCGTGGCCTTCTTCTTGGCCTTCTTCTCCTGCACCACGTGAGGTGTCGGGACCAGCAGCTTCGCCAAGCGTGCATCCGCTGGGCCTTCGGGCAAAGGAGCCGGACAGTCAATCTGTCCGGACGTCTTCTTACTGTCCTGTCAAAGGAGCGGGAGCTTAGATCCCGCATAGAGTCAAACTATGAAAAACAAGTGGCCTGTAAAGGGTAAAACATGCTTACCGCGCTGGCTTGGCGCTTCGCGCAGAATCCGCGATCCTTGGTAATGGGAGGGGGAACCTCGGAGCTTTTGAATAGCACCTTCCAGGCGTCTTCGTACGTTGTGTCGAAGAGCCTGGACAAAGTTTGGTGCTGGGCCGGGTCGAACTCCCACAAGTTGAAAGCCCGTCGTTGACACAGGAGGATCCGGCGGAAGAGCATGACCAGGACTACGTTGACAAGTTTAACCTTCTTGTCTACCAGGTTTTGGACGCAGGTTTGGAGTCTGGTCAACTCTTCCGAACTACCCCACGACAGGCTCGTCTCTTTCCAGGAGGGGAGCCATGTGGGGATGCCAGATTGGAATTCAGGGGCCGCTGCCCATTCAGGGTCATGCGGCTCGGTGATGTAGAACCACCCCGATTGCCACCCTTTGATGGTTTCCACAAAGGAGCCCCCGAGCCATGTAACGTTGGGCATCTTGCCTACTATGGCGCCTCCGCACTCCGCTTCCCGGCCGCCCACAACCTTCGGCTTGAAATTGAAGGTCTTCAGCCATAAGCCGAAGTGGGGCTTGATGCGGAGGAAGACCTCGCACACGATGATAAACGCCGAGATGTTGAGGATGAAGTTCGGGGCCAGATCGTGGAAATCCAGGCCGTAGTAGAACATGAGCCCCCGGGAAAATGGGTGGAGTGGGAAGCCCAGTCCGCAGAGGAAATGGGGGAGGAACACCACCCTCTCATGGGGCCTAGGGGTGGGGATGAGCTGCCCCTCATCTGGGAGCCGGTGCGCGATGTCGTTGGACAAGTATCTGGCTTTCCTCAACTTTTTGATGTGCCCCTCCGTGACAAAGGAGGCCATCGATCTAGGAAAAGGTTGAGGTGGGAAGTGCGGACTTGGGCACTGGAGCTCGAGTGCACGGAAATGGATAAGCAAAGGAGGAAGAAGGCGTAGATGGAAAGGGTGGATCCTTATCCCCTTATATGGGCGGACGAAACTATGTACCCCCACCAGCCTGGTAAAACTCGCTTATCTCCCAAGTGCCGTGATTAATGGCACGGTTGGGTTAACCACGCCCGTATTGATGAGAATCCCGGAATAAGGGGACATGATCTCTGATTTGACAAGACGTGCCAAGGAAACCGCCTCGCTAAAGGCGCTGAGGTGGGACAGTAAAACAGTTTGAATAAAGGCTTGGCCATGGCATGATGTCACACTTCGGAATACGTCAGCAGATTAGATTTGTAAATATTATTCTCTCTACGGTGGTATGTGGAACTTATTTTGCAGAGACGGACATTATCCTTGTGTTCAACATCTTCTATGAAGTATTCGGAGGAGGAACCTGCCTTGCAATTCCGAAGACAATTTGCACGCCGGACTCGTCGTCATTGAAACCTGGTTCAGGGGCTACTAAGGGAGTCCCAGATTAGGGGGTGTCCGGATGACCGCACTATGACCTTTGGCCAGACTCCTGGACTATGAAGGTACAAGATTGAAGACTTTGTCCCGTGTCCGGATGGGACTTTCTTGGCATGGAAGGCAAGCTTGGCGATACGGATATGTAGATCTCCTCCCATTGTAACCGACTCTGTGTAACCCTAGCCCTCTCCGGTGTCTATATAAACCGGAGGGTTTTAGTCCATAGGACGAACAACAATCATACCATAGGCTAGCTTCTAGGGTTTAGCCTCTCGATCTCGTGGTAGATCTACTCTTGTACTACCCATATCATCAATATTAATCAAGCAGAGTAGGGTTTTACCTCCATCGAGAGGGCCCGAACCTGGGTAAAAACATCGTGTCCCTTGTCTCCTGTTACCATCTGCCTAGACGCACAGTTCGAGACCCCCTACCCGAGATCCGCCGGTTTTGACACCGACAACGAGTTACTCAAATTGAGGATCACGCCATCCACCTCGAAATATTGGGCAGTGGTGCACTGATACGTCTCCAACGTATCTATAATTTTTGATTGCTCCATGCTACTTTATCCACTGTTTTGGACTATATTGGGCCTTATTTTCCACTTATATATTACTTTTGGGACTAACCTATTAACCGGAGGCCAGCCCAGAATTGTTGTTTTTTGCCTTTTTAAGTATTTCGAAGAAATAGAATATCAAACGGAGTCCAAACGGAATGAAACCTTCGGGATCGTGATTTTCTAACCGAACGTGATCCAGGAGACTTGGACTCTACTCCAAGAAGTTTCCGAGGAGGTCACGAGGGTGGAAGGCGCCCCCCCTGGGTGCGCCCCCTACCTCGTGGGCCCCACGGAGCTCCATCGACGTACTCCTTCCTCCTATATATACCTACGTATCCCCGAACGATCAGAACAGGAGCCAAAACCTAATTCCAACGCCGCAACCTTCTGTATCCACGAGATCCCATCTTGGGGCCTGTTCCGAGCTCACGGGAGGGGCATCCACCACGGAGGGCTTCTACATCATCACCATAGCCCCTCCGATGAAGTGTGAGTAGTTTACTTCAGACCTTCGGGTTCATAGCTAGTAGCTAGATGGCTACTTCTCTCTTTTTGGATCTCAATACAATGTTCTCCCCCTCTCTTGTGGAGATCTATTCGATGTAATCTTCTTTTTGCGGTGTGTTTGTTGAGACTGATGAATTGTGGGTTTATGATCCAGTATTATCTATTGAAAATATTTGATTCTTCTCTAAATTATTTTATGTATGATTGAGTTATCTTTGCAAGTCTCTTCGAATTTTTTTTTGGTTTGGCCAACTAGATTGATAGTTCTTGCAATGGGAGAAGTTCTTAGCTTTGGGTTCAATCTTGCGGTGTCCTTACTCAAGGATGTAAAGAGTTGCAAGGCACGTATTGTATTGTTGCCATCGAGGATAACAAGATGGGTTTTTTATCATATTGCATGAATTTATCCATCTACATCATGTCATCTTGCTTACGGCGTTACTCTGGTTTTACTTAATACTCTACATGCATGCTGGATAGCGGTCGATGAGTGGAGTAATAGTAGTAGATGCAGAATCGTTTCGATCTACTTGTTTTGGACGTGATGCCTATATACATGATCATCACCTAGAAATACTCATAACTATGCTCAATTACATCAATTGCTCAACAGTAATTTGTGCACCTTTGTAAAATACTTATGCTCTTGAGAGAAGCCACTAGTGAAACCTATGGCCCCCGGGTCTATTCTCATCATATCAATCTATATCACTTTATTTACTTGCTTTGTTTTACTTTGCCTTTTACTTTTTACTTTGCATCTCTCTTTCAAAAATACCAAAAATATTATCTCTATCAGATCTCACTCTCGTAAGTGACCGTGAAGGGATTGACAACCCCTAAGCGTTGGTTGCGAGTTGCTAGCATTTTGTGTAGGTACGAGGGACTTGTGCATGGTCTCCTACTGGATTGATACCTTGGTTCTCAAAAACGGAGGGAAATACTTACGCTACTTTCATCGCATCATCCTCTCCTCTTCGGAAATCCAACGCAGTGCTCAAGAGGTAGCAAGAATAATTTCAAGGCGTCGCTGTCGGGAGGCTCACGAAAAGCAAGTCAATCATACCAAGTACCCATCGCAATCCCTATCTCTCGCACTACATTATTTGCCATTTGCCTCTCGTTTTCCTCTGCCCCACTTCACCCTTGCCGTTTTATTTTCCCTCTCTTTCCCAGTCTCCTCCTCTCTTTTCCGTTTGCCTTTTTTCCCATTGCCTCTCTGTTTGCTCGTGTGCTAGTTTTCTTGCTTGTCATCATGACTAGTCTCTTATCTTCTCCGTTATCTCCCGAGAATGAAGTTCTAAATTTAGGCAAAGGGAGGGAGAAAATCTAAAAGATGCTTGGTATAGAATTTGCGCTCAAAATAGATCTACCAGGGAGCAATCTACTTCAGTTCTTCTTCACAATTTTTACATAGGTGCTAATCTTTGGTATAGATATATCCTTGATACCATTACCAGAGGGAATTTTTTGGGTAGCCATACTTTTGATTCTTATAATGCTTTAATAGATATATTTGGCTCACCACCCCTTTTGATTAATGGAACTACGTTAACTTTGGAGCATGTTATGCAAAGGCTTGAAGCTATTGAAAATAAAGTTGCTACCGTTGAATCAATTGGAAATCTTGATTAAAAGATCCACAATCAAATTACCCAATATGGATCTAAGGTAGGAATGGCTTTGAAAAATATTAAAGAAAAAGAACCCATAGTTAATGAAAAAATAAATCTAGACTCTACAAGAATCAATAAACTTGTGGGTATCATCACCAACTTGGGAACCGCTTTTTCTTCCATTCAAAACACTCCTACAAGAATCAATAAATCTAGACTCTACAAGAACCAACTAAAAATATTAAGCTTATGTATGTACCTAAGAATAAGGGTGAATCTTCTAGTACGGAAACCGCGGATCTTAAATCTATAAGTGTTCATCCCAATCTTTTTACCATCATTAAGGAACCATTTGCTATAGATGAATTTTTCGATCTTTTGCCTGAAAATTTGACAATTACTAGGAACAAAGAAAATTCTAAAGGAGGTAGATGCCTCATTGAACAATTGCCTACCAAAGATGGCAATACCTAGATCTATCCTTGCTTTTATGCCTAGATAGGGGCGTTAAACGATAGCGCTTGTTGGGAGGCAACCCAATTTTATTTTGTGTTTTTTGTTTTTGCTTATGTTTAGGAATAAATAATCCATCTACCTTCTGTTTGGATGTGGTTTTATGTTTTAATTAGTGTTTGTGCCAAGTAGGACCTATAGGATAACCTACGACGATAGTTGATTTGATTCTGCTGAAAACCAGAAACTTTGCGCGCACGAATTTATTTATGATAAATCACACGAACGTGATTTTGCGTTAATTCCTTTTGCTGCTAATCAATAAACAAATTTCCCAGGACTTTCTATTTTTGTAGAATTTTTAGAGTTCCATAAGTTTCCGTTAGTTACATATTGCTACAGACTGTTCTGTTTTTGACAGATTCTGTTTTTCGTGTGTTGTTTGCTTATTTTGATGAATCTATGGCTAGTAAATTAGTTTATAAACCATAGAGAAGTTGGAATACAGTAGGTTTAACACCAATATAAATAAATAATGAGTTCATTAAAGTACCTTGAAGTAGTCTTTTGTTTTCTTTCTCTAACAGAGCTCATGAGATTTCTGTTGAGTTTTGTGTTGTGAAGTTTTCAACTTTTGGGTGAATTCTTTTCATGGATTATGGAACAAGGAGTGGAAAGTGCCTAAGCTTGGGGATGCCCATGGCACCCCCAAGATAATCCTAGGACACAAAAAAGTCAAAGCTTGGGGATGCCCCGGAAGGCATCCCCTCTTTCGTCCACTTCCATCGGTAATTTACTTGGAGTTATATTTTTATTCACCAACATGATATGTGTTTTGCTTGGAGCGTCTTGTATCACTTGTGTCTTTTCTTGTTAGTTTACAACAATTATCCTTGCTGTACACACCTTTTGATAGAGCCATACATGAATTGGAATTTGTTAGAATACTCTATGTGCTTCACTTATATCTTTTGAGCTTGATAGTTTTGCTCATTGTGCTTCACTTATATCTTTTGAGCGTGATAACTTTTGCTCTAGTACTTCACTTAGATCTTGTAGAGCACGGTGGTGGATTTGTTTTAAAGAAACTATTTGATCTCTCATGTTTCACTTAGATTATTTTGAGAGTCGTTAATAGCATGGTAATTTGCTTAATGTTAATATACTTGGTGTTCAAGATATGTGAAACTTTCTTTTGAGTGAATTGAATACTAAGATAAGTTTGATGCTTGATAATTGTTTTGAGATATGGAGGTGATAATATCAAAGTCGTGCTAGTTGGGTGATTATGAAGTTGAGAAATACTTGTGTTAAAGTTTGCAAGTCCCGTAGCATGCACGTATGGTTAAAGTAGTGTAACAAATTTGAAACATGAAGTGTACCTGGCTTGTGCATCCTTATGAGTGGCGGTCGGGGACGAGCGATGGTCTTTTCCTACCAATCTATCCCCCTAGGAGCATGCGCTTAGTACTTGATTTTTGATGACTTCTAAATTTTTGCAATAAGTATATGAGTTCTTTTGACTAATGTTGAGTCCATGGATTATACGCACTCTCACCTTTCCACCTTTGCTAGCCTCTTCGGTACCGTGCATTGCCCTTTCTCACCTTGAGAGTTGGCGCAAACTTCGCTGGTGCATCCAAACCTTGTGATACGATACGCTCTATCACACATAAACCTCCTTATATCTTCATCAAAACATCCACCATACCTACCTATTATGGCATTTCCATAGCCATTCCGAGATATATTGCCATGCAACTTCCATCATCATCATCATGACATACATTACTTTTGTCATATTGCCATTGCATGATCATGTAGTTGACATCGTATTTGTGGCAAAGCCACCATGCATTATTTTTCATACATGTCACTCTTTATTCATTCCACCATCCCGGTACACCGCCGGAGGCATTCATATAGAGTCATATCTTGTTCTAAGTTTCGAGTTGTAATCCTTGTGTTGTAATTAATAGAAGTGTGATGATCATCATTATTAGAGCATTGCCCAAAAAAAAGAGAAAGGCCAAAAAAAGAAAGGCCCAAAAAAAAGAAAATAAAAAGGGCAATGCTACTACTCTTTTTCCACACTTGTGCTTCAAAGTAGCACCTTGTTCTTCATGTAGTGAGTCTCATATATTGTGCTTCAAAGTAGCACCTTGTTCTTCATGTAGTGAGTCTCATAAGTTGTCCTTTTATACTAGTGGGAATTTTTCATTATAGAACTTGGCTTGTATATTCCTACGATGGGCTTCCTCAAATGCCCTAGGTCTTCGTGAGCAAGCAAGTTGGATGCACACCCACTAGTTTTCTTTTGTTGAGCATTCATAGCTCTAGTGCATCCGTTGCATGGCAATACCTACTCCTCATGTTGACATCAATTGATGGGCATCTCCATAGCCCGTTGATTAGCCTCATCAACGTGAGAATTTCTCCTTTTTTGTCTTCTCCACACAATCCCCATCATCATATTCTATTCCACCCATAGTGCTATATCCATGGCTCACACTCATGTATTGCGTGAATGTTGAAAATGTTTGAGATTATTTAAGTATAAAACAATTGCTTGTCTTGTCATCAGGGGTATAGAAGTTGGGAACATCTTTGTGTGATGAAAATGAAGCATAGCCTAACTATATGATTTTGTAGGGATGAACTTTCTTTTGCCATGTTATTTTGAGAAGACATGATTGTTTTGATTTGTATGCTTGAAGTATTATTATTTTTGTGATAATATGAACTTTTGTCTTGCACCTTTCGGATCTGAATATTCATATCACAATTAAGAAGATTTACATTGAAATTATGCCAAAGTATCACTCCGCATCAAAAATTCTTTTTTATCATTTACCTACTCGAGGACGAGCAGGAATTAAGCTTGGGGATGCCCGATACGCCTCCAACGTATCTATAATTTTTATTGCTCCATGCTACTTTATCCACTGTTTTGGACTATATTGGGCTTTATTTTCCACTTTTATATTACTTTTGGGACTAACCTATTAACCGGAGGCCCAGCCCAGAATTGCTGTTTTTTGCCTTTTTCAGTATTTTGAAGAAACAGAATATCAAACGGAGTCCAAACGGAATGAAACCTTTGGGATCGTGATTTTCCAACCGAACGTGATCCAGGAGGTCACGAGGGTGGAGGGCGCCCCCCCCCCTAGGCGCGCCCCCCTACCTCGTGGGCCCCTCGGAGCTCCACTGACGTACTCCTTCCTCCTATATATACCTACGTATCCCCGAACGATCAGAACAGGAGCCAAAAACCTAATTCCACCACCGCAACCTTCAGTATCCATGAGATCCCATCTGGGGCCTGTTCAAGCTCACGAGGGGGCATCCACCACGGAGGGCTTCTACATCATCACCATAGCCCTCCGATGAAGTTTGAGTAGTTTACTTCAGACCTTCGGGTCCATAGCTAGTAGCTAGATGGCTTCTTCTCTCTTTTAGGATCTCAATACAATGTTCTCCCCCTCTCTCGTGGAGATCTATTCGATGTAATCTTCTTTTTGCGGTGTGTTTGTTGAGACCGATGAATTCTGGGTTTATGATCCAGTATTATCTATGGAAAATATTTGATTCTTCTCTGAATTTTTTTATGTATGATTGAGTTATCTCTGCAAGTCTCTTCGAATTATCTTTTTTGGTTTGGACAACTAGATTGGTATTTCTTGCAATGGGAGAAGTTCTTATCTTTGGGATCAATCTTGCGGTGTCCTTACTGAGTGACGGAAAGAGTTGCAAGGCACGTATTGTATTGTTGCCATCGAGGATAATAAGATGGGGTTTTTATCATATTGCATGAATTTATCCCTCTACATCATGTCATCTTGCTTACGGCCTTACTCTCTTATTACTTAATACTCTAGATGCATGCTGGATAGCGGTCGATGAGTGGAGTAATAGTAGTAGATGCAGAATCGTTTCGATCTACTTGTTTTGGACGTGATGCCTATATACATGATCATCGCCTAGATATACTCATAACTATGCTCAATTCTGTCAATTGCTCAACAGTAATTTTTTAACCCAATCGTAGAATACTTATGCTCTTGAGAGAAGCCACTAGTGAAACCTATGGCCCCGGTCTATTCTCATCATATCAATCTATATCACTTTATTTACTTGCTTTGTTTTACTTTTGCCTTTTAATTTTTACTTTGCATCTATCTATCAAAAATACCAAAAATATTATCTCTATCAGATCTCACTACGTAAGTGACCGTGAAGGGATTGACAACCCCTAAGCGTTGGTAGCGAAGTTGCTATCGTTTTGTGTAGGTACGAGGGACTTGTGCGTGGTCTCCTATTGGATTGATACCATGGTTCTCAAAAACTGAGGGAAATACTTACGCTACTTTACTGCATCATCCTCTCCTCTTCGGGGAAATCCAAAGCAGTGCTCAAGAGGTAGCATGCACATCCCTCCCTCAAACCCAAATCAAGACCCAACGGAAGTCTCCTTCGTGGGGAAATCTATGCCAACTCCGCATATGGCCATAGAAGTTGCTGCGTATGAAGCACTTACTCACCTTCGATTCGTGGTGCCCTATGCTAGCGATCTGGGGTATTATTACTTTCCGAGTCGCACAGCACCCGGAGAAGTAGCATCGCTCAAGAACGTTTGACCCAACGAATGATGGGTTATCTCCAGAGCCTCGCTGTCGGTAGACCACTGAGGCCCGACCAGGAGAGACGCGTTCACCGACTCGTCAATCCGCTTCCTCTGATAGAAGAAGAGTGTGCCCCAATTCCAGAGACGTTTTCTCAGGACCCTGTCCATTTACCGTCGTCATTGTAGACATCACTGCTATGTCTATTGACTCAAAGCTTTTATTTTTGTGTTGCAATTTATGCATGGTATCCTAAATTTGTGTGATGAATTAAATTATTAGTTCCAATCAATGTGAGTAATTTTTACTGCGGTATTTACTAACTGTTTTCTCTCTCGGTAAATCCTGAAGTGAGATGTTTCCTGGTATTGTATCTATTCACGACATAGATTTTTATTCACGCAACACCACGACAGCAGACTCAAAACCACAACCACTCGACCACACGCACATTTTTGCACCTAACTGATCACCTCACTAGCACCATGGTCTCTGAAGGAGGGATTTGTGGGAAATTATTCGGGTGCAAGTTACCTCCAGCACTCTGACAACAGTTAGTACCCGACACCGCACTTAATCCTCATGATCACCGCCACCGCGGAGAGCTAACACTCGAGCGGCCGCATTGCAACGATCATCAAAGATCATCACGCACAAGAGCACAGAGAACCCCAGCAACGCCGCCAACCCTCCACACACCAGGATCACATACGAGTCCGGCATCACCTGCGCCATTGGAGCCTCGTCCCGAGCTCCTGCAAACAGAAATGGAGGAGAAGGAAGGAGAAGAAGAAGCGAAGCCAGGTGTCAGGAAGAAGAAAGGAGCACCTCAGCCGTTTTATAGCTCGAGATCGGTGCACGGTGGGCGAAGTCCACCAGCGCTGCTCGTCGCCCGATCGCCGGTGTTCGGAGGCGAATCCGCGAGCAGTGCCGACAGCGCACTGGCCCGCGAGGTGAGTGCACGCTGCGCCGCAGCTTAGCACGCCACAGACTACCGCAAGAGACGGCCTAGATGCCCCACGCCAGCTGTCACGGTGGAGAAAGCGCGGGAAAGCGAGCAAGAGAGAGGGAGAAGAGAGAGCCAGAGGAAGCAGAAGAGACCGACAGTGGGCGCCGAGGTCCACCTGTCAGCCAGAGAGAGCACTGTGCTATCGTGTACGACCAGCGTATTTTATTAGTTTACATTTTTAATCAAAATTTTACTATATCTAACAGTAGAATTTACCGTAAAAATTTTCCACGGAACGCCAGCATACCACACTGTAATTTTGCACCACTTATTGCCCACTCACTATAGCCACATCTTAATTGCATAAGTATGATGGTTATTTGTGTGATATTCCTTTTGAAAAAAGTAGGAGTAATTATTTTCTAAACAACCCTTAGCAAATCTCAAGGACGAGATTTTTCTTAAGGGGGGTAGTGTTGTAACACCCCAAAAATTTAACCGTGAATTTTTGAATAATTTTTTTCCCAAGGAAATAAATTTTTACTTTCTGGATTTTTATTTATTTCAGAACCCCTTTTTTCTTTAATATTGGGAAGTGTTTACCTCAAGGGAAAACTTTCCAAAAATATTATTGGACTTGTATACCCTCTCAAGAAAAACAATTCTTTTATCAGTGGATTTATTTGCATATTTGTTTTCCTGAGCATTATTCTTTTAAAATGATTTTTCAAGAGTTTTAGGGCCTCTTTTGCACCGCAACCATTTGATAAATGCATTTAAAATTTTCACCAAAATTTGGGGAGGTCATGTGATGTTTTTAAATCACTCTGATGCAAAAAATATCTTTTATTCATTGGAGATTTTAAGCTCTACCCCTAGTTTTCAAAACTGGTCCAGTTGGTAAAACTTCACTACAACCTATTTAAATATTTCTTTAAAAATTACATAAAAATTTGGAGATGTCAGTAGATGCATATAATTCATTTTTATGCAAAAACCCATGTTTGTTGTTTGAAAAAAAATGAGCAAATCATCCTCTTTTGCTCTCTGGTCCAGTTGGGTGTTTTGTACTACAACTCTACTTTCTTCTTCTCTAATGCCCATGATCTTTCTCCTGCTTGTAAACCTCCCTACAAAACCCTTAAGTCCAGGAGAATGGACCCATTGGGATATTTTTGGTCCATGAAATGATAGCCTCTAGATTCTGTCCAGAATTGGTTTTCTCAAAAACTTGCACAAACAAGTTCTTGTTTTTGACAAACTAACCTTGCCACCGTCACCTACACCTAGAGAGACACTGGTCTGGGGTTTTTGGAAACCCCAAGAAATGCCAAGGTGCCTGTGGCATTCTGTCAAGCACCTTGTGTGCATGGTCAGATTTGACAAAAGTTTTAGTTTGCACACTGGACCTGCTTGCTTTGCCTAACCACCATGTCCACTAAACTCCTATCTACCACTAGCCTAGGCATGTTTACTACCAGCATCATTCGGGGTCTCTAACACGCACTGGCATTTGCCGAGCACCTGGTGGGCGTTGTCTAGGCACGGCCAGAGCGCGTGTTTTGCACGTGCGTGCGCCCGAGTCGCCGCGTCTCCTTGCCACCTCCCCCGCGCCCGTTCTGATCCTCTCCCACTCGCAGCCAACGCGCCCGAACCCTCCCTCGTCACAGAGCCGCACCTGGAGCTCCACAGCGCCGCTATCAGGTCGGCCGTGGCCACTAGCGGCCGGCCACAGCAGGCCCCTGCCCTGGACGCCGCGCCGAGCCACCGCCACCGCTCCTAGAGCAAGACTTTCGTCCGCTAGCCCTTGCCGCCATCCCCAGACTCGACACGTCGTTCTGCGAGCTACAGAACGGCGGTTCGCCAATCTTATCCGCGGCCGCCGTCGGAGCCGACCTTGGCCGCCTATATGTAGGAGCCCTGAGCTCGTTCAGTCCCTCAGGCAACCTCGTGCCATTCCCCTAGGGTCCCTCAGCCAGCAGACGACGACGGGAGGCTGTCTTCCTCGCCTCCGGCCGGTTCGGCCGCCGCCATGCTCCGGCTCTGTTTGTCGTGAGCAGGCCCTCCCACGCCCTTCTAGCACCACCACCCGACTCCACTTGGTCTTGCGGAGCCGCCCAAACCCTCAGCTTCGACGGAGAACCAACATAGCCCGAACCCCCAAATCCCTCCCGAAGCTGCCGTCTGCCGTGGAGCTCACCGCCGGCGACTCCCTTTGCCCACACCACCCTAGCGACCACCGGGAGGACCGCCCCGAACTGGCGGATCCATCCCTGCCCTCCGGAGCCCGCGAGGAGCCGTCAATCACCGGTGATGATCGCCGGAGCCCCGCCCCTGTTCGGCCAGAGGAGGAAGGAGGCGGGGGCGACCGATCAAACCTGACTAGTGGGCCCCCTGGACCCACTGTCAGTGACCCGCTCCACGTGGTTTAAGTGAAGACGTAAACGCAAAGTACGTCTTCGACGTGTATTCATTTCGAAACGTTTTTTTCTGTTTTATTTAAAATCAGAACTTTGACTAAACTTTGACTGGACATATCTTTGAAAATAAAACTCCAAATGAGTTGATTCTTTTTCCTACCTCTCTCAAATTTTGTCTAGTTTATTTACATATTTATTTAAAAAAAAACTCAGACAACTTTTTTGCACTATTTTGAAACTATGGGTTAATTTGAATATTTTCTAAAATAGGATTTTTGGAAGTAGGAGAAAACTTTCAAAAGTTTTGGAATGCACCCTTCCTCTCCACAACTTGAAGGCAAGCATTCTGAACCCGGGCATAATATTTTTGTGTGTTGTTTGACACGATTATAACACCACCTTAATACGGAGAATTCGTTATTTTATGTGGTGATACGATCATTCGCATGAATGCATATTGGAGGTTCCCTTGCTGTTGGAAATGGATATACTTGTGATGGTAATCATCCTCATATGCCTTTCATGCCTACCGGATAGAAATCCTGGAAAGCCTCTGCCTTGGGTAGGCATGAGCTTGTCTCCTGTCTTCGTCGAGACGGTTATGTCCGGTATGGCATAGTAAGTTGTGATGAGTGGTGATTCTGTTGGTTGAGATATATTTGTTATACATATCATGCGGGGAATTTTTAAACCTCCTGAGTCAACCGTAGACCTAGTCTTGTTCCAGTAACCCCCATACTTGTTTCGTACTACCACTTGTCCCTGCCGCAGGTAGGGAATGGTTCAGTAAATTGTCAACCCCTTTCTTGGCACACACCATACAGAGAGGCCATGGTGGAAGATACCGGCTGCACACGGTAGGCAGGCCACCTGGTCCGGGGGCATGGGTGTTTCCGGTTGGGACCGAGAGGGGGCACCCCTTAGAGCGCGTGACATAAATTTGATCCCATGCTAATCGAGGTTGTAGCCTCCCCACTTAAAGTTTTGCTTGACAGGTGTTGTGGGTGATTCCAGGCGCCGGTAAGTTAAGCTGGTGTGTGCGAGTCAGGTGTGTTTTCAATTAAAAGACCATAGAGGGAATTAGTCCCGATGGACTAAACGAATCTGTTACTCGTGGGTAAGGAGTACACCCTCTGCAGAGACTATATCTATTCGAATAGCCGTGTCCATGGTTAAGGACTACAGTCTGGGATGGGTCAAGTATCGGTCTTAGTTTCGGTCTTCGGAGGAAAAACTACTAAACCAGAACATGGATCATGACTTGTGACTTATGATGATTATGATTATTACTACTATGGACTAACCATTTAGATTATTTGTATTACTGAGTATCCCTGCGATGGTTCTACCTCCTGGATATTCACTCTGATTAAATTATTTATAAGCCCTTTTTGTGGTGTCGCTGAGACACCTGACTGTGGCATGCTTGTTATGTATTTGCTTTATAAGCCCTTTATGTGGTGTCGCTGAGACGCCCGACTGTGGCATGCTTGTTATTTATTTACCTTATAAGCCCTTTATGTGGTGTCGCTCAGACGCCCGACTGAGGCATGCTTGTTATTTACTATCCTTTCGGTATGCCGCCTGCATAATCCGATCGGTGCATTTTATTTCTATTCTGTGATTGCATATTCATGTTGTATATAAATAACCTGCTTGCATGCATCAGGGATTTTATTTTGTGACTGACGTCGTGATCACAGAATATTTCAGAGCATGATTATCGTTTGTTATATTATACCTGTGTTCATAATGTTTGCGACTACATTCAAAGTACTCACCGGCTTGTCCCTGGCTATTGTCTTGGCCAGATTTCTTGCCTGGAGAGGAGCGTTGCGATGACAGCCCGGAACTAAGCAATGGTGATAGCAGCCTCGCGAAGATAGGTTTATCCTGGTCAGCTTTTCCTGTGGGAAATGGAGTCCCATAGACGCTGATGAACCACAAACCGCTTCCGCCATCAGCCACTAGAGACCAATTGTTGTACTCATAGGCCAGAATGGTCTTGTACTACATATTTTGTATTTTTCTTGGAAGGTCTGTATCAAGTTGGAGCCTCATCAGCTAACAGTAATCCTGGGCCTGGTGAGCACAAGGACCATTCTCTGGGAAATCAATACCCAGAAAACCGGTCGTTACAGTAAGGGGCTGATTTGGATCCATATGTTTCATGCTATGGTTAGGTTTACCTTAATACTTCTTTTGTAGTTGTGGATGCTTGCTATAGGTGTTAAACATAAGTGGGATGCTTGTCCAAGTAAGGGCAGTACCCAAGCACCGGTCCACCCACATATCAAATTATCAAAGTACCGAACGTGAATCATATGAGCGTGATGAAACTAGCTTGACGATAATTCCCATGTGTCCTCAAGAGCGCTTTTCTCATTATAAGAAATTGTCCAGGCTTGTCCTTTGCTACAAAAAGGATTGGGCCACCTTGCTGCACCTTATTTACTTTCATTGCTTGTTGCCCGTTACAAATTATCTTATCACAAAACTATCTGTTACCTACAATTTCAGTGCTTGCAGAGAATACCTTACTGAAAACCGCTTGTCATTTCCTTATGCTCCTCGTTGGATTCGACACTCTTACTTATCGAAAGGACTACGGTAGATCCCCTACACTTGTGGGTCATCACCAGACAAAGAAGATTCTTCGGCCATAGCAGCACCCAACCCTTGCAGCTTCCAATCGGCAGAGGGGTCTCCTCGTCCTTTCCCCCTAGGCATAATGGAGGAGGAAAACCACTGTGCCCCGATGTCACACTCGACAAGGTAACCCTGAAGTGCCCAGTGGGCATCGGCTGGTTGTGGAACGAGAGATCCAAGGGCTTCGTTATCACCCCCTTTCCCACGTCCACCTTCTGGACTTTGATCAAGTACAGTACGGTGCACAGGGTTTTGTCGACCTGCAAACACATGCCTGCAGCGTAGAACATCTGAAAGGCAACGGAAATGGAATATTTTAGATATATATGTTCGCGTGTAATTACCGTGAGGGCGTCGAGCTCAGCCAAAGACGAAGGCCCACCTAGCGCGCCAGAGACCGAGGACGGGCTGCTATGAGCGGGAGCGAGTTCGAGAGGAGGCCCGGTTGCGTGAGCAAGTGACACTACAAAAAAAAGACACATCCGTGACGTTTTGGGCTGAACGAAAAATATTTATGTCATACTATGACACTTCTATGATGATAATTGTGACAAAACCTGGTATTATCATAGATGTGGTGGGATCCTACTTCTATGACAAAACAATCATGACAGAAAATGGGCTTGTCGTCCTGGGCGGGCCGGACACGCAGCTGCATGACATTCTTTGGGCCGTCCATGACGGAATGTAGAAGCAAGGAGGAGGAAAATTTCGGGGAGTTGCCGGTTACGGTGGGAGGTCGGGGGCCGAGCGATGCATCGCTTTCTCAGACACGACGCTGCTGCAGGTGTGTAGGCGTTGGCTCTAACTAAACCCGAGCGAGGCGTTGGGTTCTAACTGAACCCGAGCGATTGCACTGTAGGCTACGCGTTACTGAACCCGAGCAATCGATCGATGGCTGTTAACTGAACCCGATGGAGCGATTCCTTCGCTACCGCTGCTAACTTAAGCCGATCGATTGGATGAACAGTGAGCGTTCCGGAGGGTTTTGGATGAACAGTGAGTGGTGGCATTGCCTCTGGATGAACAGGACCCCGTGGTGTGGAGGGCTGGATGAACAATAGACGATGGAGGTGTGGCCGTGGAGGGGTGGTTGAACAGGACCCCGTGGTGATTAGGGCTGGATGAACAGTAGACGGTGGAGGGCTGGATGAATAGTAGACAGTGGAGGGGTGGTTGAACAGTAGCCGATGGTGTAGTGCGCGGTGGAGGCTGGATGAACAGGAGACCGTGGAGGCTGGAGGATTCGACAGTAGCCCGTGGAGGTTGGAGGAGGTCGACGGTGGAGATGAACAGTATCCCGTGGAGTCCTGCTTTTGCGATGCACGCCACACCCTCCCGGCGAACAGGACCCCTTTCGATCTGAAGCGCTCCAACACAAGTCTGTTTCGTCCGTTTTGCGGTACGCCACACCCCTCCCGATCAACAGGACCCCCGTTTCAACTGTAGGAGGTTCGTTTCCTCCATTTTGCGGTACGCCACACCCCTCCCGATCAACAGGACCCCTATTTCGACCGTAGGAGGTGGTTTCCTCCGTTTTGCGGAACGCCACATCCCTCCCAATCAACAGGACCCTGTTTCGAACGTAGGAGGTCTATTTCCTCCGTTGTGCGGTACGTCAGGCCTCGTTTCCGTCGCCTGTTCCGTCCAAGCCCTCCCGATGAACACGACCACGCATTCCGTTCCGACCAAGTCGGTTGGCTCCCCATGAACACGACGATGACGTTGTTTCTTCGTTCCAACCCAACCATGTACGTATGCGCGGGTAGGCGTTCGAGACCCTGCCCATATGTACGTACGTGACCGTATTTTCTTTCTTGCACCCTCGCCATTGTACTTTCGTGTACATGCTACGTGCGCGCCTCTACTACGACACGTGCGCCCCTCTACAACAACCAGTATGTACATAAACATTCGCGACTAGAATGAAACCCTAAGTACGCTTCGACCAGGTGGGTCCCGACTGTAAAGCACTTCCTTCCCTGCGAAGATGTAGCTGGTGGGTCCCAGCAGTCAGGGGAAGAATCTTTTTTTTTGCCCGGACGCACTTCCTTGCGTGCGAAGATGTAGCTGGTGGGTCCCAGCAGTCAGGTGGAAATGTTTTTTTCACGAAATACGGTGGCCCGTCCGGTGGGTCCCCGCTGTCAGGTGGAGGAATAATTATTTTGCGCGTAATATGGAGCTTCCTTGCTGCGGCCGTGGACCCAGTTGTCAGCCTCTCCACATACAGTCCACGTCCGATGGAAGCCATTCCTTGACCATGTTGACCACGCCGCGCCGGGAGCACCAGGGTGGTGGACGACGGTGAGGCCTAGGAAGGGGACGACGCGGAGCCGGGGAAGAAGCGGCAGTGGATGCCCACGCATAGAGGAGTACAAGGGTTCACTCGTTCGCTGCGGTGTGAGGCTGCCGTCGCCACAGAATAACAGGGGGTGTCGGTGTCAAAACCGGCGGATCTCGGGTAGGGAGTCCTGAACTGTGCGTCTAGGCGGATGGTAACAGGAGACAAGGGACACGATGTTTTTACCCAGGTTCAGGCCCTCTTGACGGAGGTAAAACCCTACTCCTGCTTGATTAATATTGATGATATGCGTAGTACAAGAGTAGATCTACCACGAGATCAAGGAGGCTAAACCCTAGAAGCTAGCCTATGGTATGATTGTTGTTCTGGCCTACAGACTAAACCCTCCGGTTTATATAGACACCGGATAGGTTAGGGTTACACAGAGTCGGTTACAATGGTAGGAGATCTACATATACGTATCGCCAAGCTTGCCTTACACGCCAAGGAAAGTCCCATCCGGACACGGGACGAAGTCTTCAATCTTGTATCTTCATAGTCTTGGAGTCCGGTCGTGACGATAGTCCGGCTATCCGGACACCCCCTAGTCCGGGACTCCCTCAGTAGCCCCTGAACCAGGGTTCAATGACGATGAGTTTGGCGTGTTGATTGTCTTCGGCATTGCGAGGCGGGTTCCTCCTCCGAATACTTCATAGAATGTTTTGAACACAAGGATAGTGTCTGGCTCTGCAAAACAACTTCCATATACCACCATAGAGAGAATAACTTTGGCACAGATCTGCTGACGTATTCCGCGGCGTGACATCACACCACGGCAGGCCTTCATATGAATCGTTTTTTACCGTTCCACCTTAGCACGTTTAGCGAGGCGGTTTCCTTGGCACGTCTTATCAAAGTATAGATCATGCCCCCTTATTTCGGGATTCTAATCAATACGGACGTGGGTAACCCATCCGCGCCATCGATTACGTCGCTTGGGAGATAAGCGAGTTTTACCAGGCTGGTGGGGGACGCATAGCTTCGTCCGTCCATATAAGGGGATAAGGATCCACCTTTTCACCTACGCCTTCTTCCTCCTTTGCTCCTTCATTTCCGCGCACTCGAGCTCCAGCGCCCTAGTCCGCACATCCCACCTCAACCTTCTCCAACCATGTCAGGAGCGGGAGGCAGGTGGATGGCCTCCTCCGTCGCGGAGGGGCACATCACAAGGCTGCGGGAGGCCGGATACTTGTCCGGCGATATCGCGCACAGGCTGCCCGACGCGGGGCAGCTCATTCCAACCCCCAGGCCCGATGAGAGGGTGGTGTTTCGCCCCCACTTCCTCCGCGGACTAGGTTTTCCACTTCACCCATTTGTCCGGGGGCTCATGTTCTACTACGGCCTGGACTTCCATGACCTGGCCCCGAATTTCGTCCTCAACATCTCGGCGTTTATCGTCGTGTGCGAGGCCTTCCTCTGCATCCAGCCCCACTTTGGCCTATGGCTGAAGACCTTTAACGTTAGGCCAAAGGTTGTGGGTGGCCGTCAAGCGGATTGCGGAGGCACCATGGTCTGCAAGATGGCCAAAGTCCTATGGCTCGACGCCTCCTTTGCGGAGACAATAAAGGGGTGGTAATCGGGGTGGTTCTACATCACCGAGCCACGTGACCCTGAATGGGTGGCGGCCCCCGAATTCATATCTGGCTTCCCCACACGGCTCTCGTCATGGAAAGAGACGGGCCTGACGTGGGGGAATTCGAACGAGCTATCCGGACTCCAAACATGCGTCCGAAACCTGGTGGACAAGAATCTCAGGCTTGTCGACGTAATCTAGGTGATGCTCATCCGCCGGATTCTCCCATGCCAACAACGGGCCTTCAATTTGTGGGAGTTCGATCCGGCACAGCACCGAACCTTGAGCCGGCTCTTCGACACTACGTACGAAGATGCCTGGAAGGTGTTGTTCAAGGGCGCCGAAGCCCCCGCATCTGCTAACAAAGATCGCGGATACAGCTCACGGTGTCAAGCCGACGAGGTAAGTTATTTTGCCCTTTACGGGACTCTTTCTTCATAGATTGACTCTATGCGGGATATAAAACTCCCTAATCTTTGACAGGACTGGTTGAAGACATCCGAACAGATTAGCAGTCCGGCTCCTTTGCCGGAAGACCCGGCGGACGCCCGATTGACGGGGATGCTGGCTCCGGCGCCCCATGTGGTGCCGGAGAAGAAGGCCAAGAAGGAGGCCACGGGAACTCGAAGGAGCTCCCGACGCCAGGTGCTGTCAGATTCTGAAGCAGAATCTTCTCCTGAAGACAAGGAGGATGAAGAAGAAGCTTCTCCCCCAGTGGGGGAGGAGAGGAAAAGGAAGGCCGCCCCAACTGGGGAGGCCGGAGGGTCCAAGAAGGGAAGAGCCCTTCCTCCGGACTTCTCCACCAACATCGACGACGATGAGGAGGATTGGCCAACAAGGGCCAAGCCCCTCGCGAGATTGTAAGTGTCCGGATACCCATGGCTTTTATATCATTGCATAGTGTTCTCTAATAACGAACCATCATGCAGCCCGCCCAAGGGCGAGTTCGCCGCTTCGACAAGCGGGTCCCTGAGTTCGTCGGAAATGGAGAGTACTTCACTTATGATCGCCTCCTCACCTCACGCTGCGGACGATGCCGCGGTGGGGCCCCAAGAGGGGCTTGGTCAAGAGGAAGTGGCGCAGGAGGCGCCACAAGGCAACCTCCCGGACTCCAGGCGCGTGGGGGGCAAGACCCCCAGGGGCTCCAAGTCCGACCCTTGTCCGGACTCCATGCCGGAACCTTCAGCGGTTCCGGAGTCCGGCAAGCGGTCCCTTCGTAAGAAGGGTAAGACGCCGGTGTCCTCCGTCCAACCGGAGGCACCAGGATAGCATCGGAGGCGCTTAACAGCGCCTCCATTGAGGAGGAGCACCGCACTGTTATGAGTGCGGAGATCCGGACAGTTCAGTCCGCCAAGAGCGGGCTGACCAAAGCATGTACCAGCCTTCTAACAGGCTTTGAGGTAAGTTTAGAATATGTAAAAATATTACCGCATTGACAGTAGCCCCTGATGCTTAGTTCGGTGTTCGGAAAGAAAAGCCGGACTAAGGATCTAAAAAGATATACGCAGGAGTCTAACAAAAGTGTGTCAATATGGGAATGCAGGCTGCCCTGCTAACCTCTGCCGCACTGACTGCGGAGGTTAATGCATTGAAGCAAAGTCTCGAGCGGTCCGAGAACGAGCTCGGCCAAGCCAAGAAGCAGCTCGAGGACAAGGAAGGTAAGTAGTACCTTATTAAAGAAATACCATATAGAAAGGTTTCAGTTGCAAAAAATAACAGGAATAACATGGGTACTGCAGGGGCCATGAATGAGGTGGCGACCCTGAAGGAAGCGGTGTGCGTGGCCGAAAACAAAGCGGCTGCGGAACGCACTGAGCGAGAGAAGGGGGAGGCGCAGCTCGCCAAGGTATGGCAAGAGCTCCAAGCTCTCGTGGAAAAACATGAGAGTTTGGAGCGTGACTGGAAGACTCGAGAGTCCGAGCTCGCCTCAGCTCTTGAGAGTGCCAAAGCTGCTCAGGCCGAGGCCAAAAAGCCCTCCAAGAAATTGAGTCATTAAAGAAGATAGCGGCGGGTAAGGCATTCTTTCAACAAAGCAAGCATGTGAAAGTGAATTACCTATTGCTTACCCGGATTCGGAGCTCTCCAGGAGCATTCATAGATTTGCCCCGTAGTGTATCTGATGCTGCCGCATTCTACCGCGCCAAGGAGGGGAGCTCAACGGAAAAGTTGTTCTGGTCCCAGTATACTAAGGCCGGACAACCGGTGCCCCTGAGCGACCAGCTGAAGCAGCTGGTCGAGCTCCACAAGGTCGCCGAACAGGCCATGAAGGGCTCGAGAAAAGCGGCTGTGGCCATTGGAAGCCATGCCTGGGAGGTACTTTGGCTTAGTGCAGCGGCTGGTGGACGCCTGTCCACGGATTGAGGTCATCAAGCGCTCCGTCTGCATTAAAGGTGTTCGTCGGGCCCTTGCCCGTGCTAAAGTGCACTGGGGCAAGCTGGATGCAGAGAATCTTGTGACGGACGGGCCACCGAAGGGCAAGGAGCATCGCACGCCCGGAATGTACTATGAGGGCCTCCTGAAGGGTGCCCGCCGAATAGCGGATGAGTGCTCCAAAGACGTAATTTTTGAATAGGCTCGCATTTGTTATCCTGTACGCTGAAAACTTGTTCATATGCGCTAAGCAACGCTTGTTAATTTAAAATATTACCTTCAGGCGGCCGTTTATCAAATTTGAGAGATGGCAAGTCGTTGGCTTCAGCCCCCATGCCAAGTCTGGGTGTTCGGGATAAACTTGAGCACACTTGTTCCCATTCTTGGGTCCATCTAGGAGGCGCTCAACACAACGAACAAGGCAACCGGACTTATAATGCTTGAAAACTCTCACTTAGCCATAGAATTCTATAATTTTAAATTTCGGCGAAGCCCCTAGTATTCGGAAGGCCGAGTTCGGGGCGATTTCCACACCTTGGCTGGACAATTCCGGTTCCTCGCTCTAAGCGGCATAAGTCTTTAGGGACCCGAAAAAACCTCTCGAACAGCGACCGGCTCTCGCCCTATCATGACAGTCAGTTTTAGATTTCTCCACTGAGGTGCTCGACCCAGCTCAACTGGGGCACAATCGCAGTGGTTCTCCCGGTGCTACCTTAGCCGATATAACGGAACGTAAGGTACCATAACACGGGAGCCGAGCAAACCCAACTATTGACCCAAGACATGATTCGGAGCCGATTCATATAATGCTATAAGTTCGGGGTGCCGCACTTGTGAAAGTGTTTGGACTTATCACACCATAATTTTGGGAGACTTAAGCCCCTGGTGTATTGGCTGTACCAAAGTGTACGGTTGCAACATGTCATGAAATGAACATATGTATAGATAAAGGAAGTAGAGCAATAATAAGAAAAAGCTATGTATTGTTTATTCAAAAAGGTACTGCAATGAAAGCAGAACGATACAAATAGTGCGATAAGCAAGGGATGGGACTATCTAACATGTCCCCCTCCAGGGGTAAGCTGCGGGATGGTGTGTAAAACAGATATAATGCTCATAATAGAGACGACCTGAACACTCGACGTGGCTTTCTGCTTCCCTGGCTGTTGCATCGTGAGTTCGGCGATTCTAGTGGCGGACAGGACTTCTGAAAGACGGAGTCCTGAAAGTAAGAAAAAGGAAGAAAAAGGAAAAAGGAAAAGAATGACACAATCGAGAGCCCCTGGTGCGGTCGAGCCACATTCTTGGCGTGCCGTGGTCTTGCCCTTCCCCATATGCCCATGGTATCTCCAGAGCGTAATAATGTACGCGTAACACTAGGTTCATAATTTCGCGAGGGCTGGGGTTGGGGCCGGATTGCTACGCGTGCTTGAATCGTGCCAGGCGGTCTTGTTGTAGCTTACTCCGGGCATGCTTGACAGTGTCCGGACGCTTAATGGTCGGACTCGAAAGTTGCTGTGAGAGGCTGCTTTGTACCTCCGCCGCGAGGGCCGCCGTGTGCTCCTCCGTTCGGAGAGAGCGTTCGGTGTTTCCATTGACCGTGATTACTCCTCGAGGGCCTGACATCTTGAGCTTGAAGTATGCGTAGTGCGGCACCGCATTGAACTTTGCAAATGCTGTTCGTCCGAGCAGTGCATGATAGCCGCTGCGGAATGGGACGATGTCGAAGATTAACTCTTCGCTTCGGAAGTTATCCGGGGATCCGAAGACCACTTCGAGTGTAACTGAGCCCGTACAACTGGCCTCTACACCGGTATGACGCCTTTAATGGTCGTCTTTTGTAGGTTTAATCCTTGAGGGTCTATGCCCATTTTGGCGACCGTATCCCGATAAAGCAGGTTCAGTTGCCGCCGCCATTCATCGGGACTCTGGTTAGGTGAAATCCGTCGATAATTGGGTTAAGAACCAATGCGCGAAACCGCCGTGACGGATGCTAGTGGGGTGGTCCTTCGATCGAATGTGATCAGGCAGGAAGACCATGGGTTGAACTGGGCGATCGGCTCCATCGCATATACGTCCCTTAGTGCGCGCTTCCGCTCCCTTTTGGGTATATGGGTTCCGTATATCATGTTCACCGTCCGCACTTGCGTGGGAAAACCCTTTTGTCCTCTATTGTTCGGCACCCGGGGCTCTTCCTCGTCATCGCTATGCAGCCCCTTGTCATTGAGTTCGGCACTAAACTTGCCTGCTTGCTTGAACACCCAACAGTCCCTGTTGGTGTGATTGGCTGGTTTTCGGGGTGCCATGTATCCGCACAAGCGATCGAGTATTCGGTCCAAGTTGGACGGGCCCCGGGTATTTCTTTTGAATGGCTTCTTCCACGACCGGGTTTAGAGCCTCTGAATCCGGCATTGACGGCCGTATCTTTAGTATTGTCGCCGTTAATGCGGCGCTTGTTCTTGTTGTGACGCGACCTGCCATTGCTGTCCTTGGTATCCGAACTATCAGGGTGTTTGGCCAAGTTGTTGCTTCGAGCTAGCCAGCTGTCCTCTCCCGCACAAAAGCGGGTCATGAGTGTTGTGAGGGCTGCAATGGATTTTGGATTTTCCTGTCCTAGGTGCCGGGCAAGCCACTCGTCGCGGATGTTATGTTGGAAGGCTGCAAGGGCCTCTGCATCCGGACAGTCAACGATTTTATTTTTCTTTGTTAGGAACCGTGTCCAGAATTGTTCCGCCGATTCTTCCGGCTGCTGGATTATGTGGCTAAGGTCATCGGCGTCGGTGGTCGCACATATGTGCCCTGGAAGTTATCAAGGAATGCGGCTTCCATGTCCTCCCAACAACCAATTGATTCTGCTGGCAAGCTATTGAGCCAATGCCGAGCTGGTCCTTTAAGCTTGAGTGGGAGATATTTGATGGCATGTAGATCATCACCGCGGGCCATGTGGATATGGAGGAGATAGTCCTTGATCCAGACTGCAGGATCTGTGGTACCATTGTATGATTTGATGTTTACGGGTTTGAAGCCCTCAGGGATTTGATGATCCATTACTTCATCTGTGAAACATAGTGGGTGTGCGGCGCCTCTGTATTGGGCTATATCACGAGTAGCTCATATGAGCTTTGTTCATCGTGTTCGCCCGCCGGTTTGCTGTATCCGGCGCGACGGTAATCATCCCGCGTCGTTGGGCGCCGACGTGATCCGTAGATCAATCTTGTATGTTTTGCCTTATCCTCCAATATATCTCGCAAGTCCGGCGCGTTTTCCCGTGCCTTGGTAATTTTTTAGCGGCGTCGGGGTGTGGCTTGAGCGGAGGGCCGAGACGCTTCTCTGTCACGGCCACGGGGTGGCCGGTCTGCCATGTCTTGCGCTGGTTACTTGGGTGCTTCCTCCTCTGATCGAGGCAACGGCCTGCGTTTGGGGTAGCTTTTGGAGGGGCGTTCGAGTTCATACTCTTCGGCTGCAAGGACTTCAGTCCATCTGTCGCCCAGCGGTATTCGTCGGCTCTAAGCTGTTGCTGCTTTCTTGAGGCTGCTTGCCGTGGCTATAATCCTGTGTTTGAAACGCTCCTATTGGCGGGATCCTCGAGCACGACAAATTAAGTAAATCGCCGAGGCTTGCGTCATCTTCGGAGGGAGGCGTAATTATCGCCCTCGACCTCTCTTTCTGCACCGTCGTGCGGACTTTCTTCTCCCTCCTCTGTCCGAGTCCTGCCGGAGGGGTTGTCTTCATCTTGTCTCGGTGTTATTATCTCCCGTACCGGAATCGACGTTTTTGCTGTGGCGGGATTTAGAGCAGCACCGCTGATGCCGGTGCTTCGGTTGCTTTTTGGAGGGGTCATCCTCCGTTGTTCCATCGCCGTTCCCATCTTTTGGAATATCCACCATGTATATGTCATATGACGAGGTGGCCTTCGAGTGCCCCACAGGGCGCCGGTCTTGGTCGTCTCCGGCATCGTCGTCCATACCGTCGATGTCTTCGAGTCATGATCTAGCATGTCGGTTAAATCATCGACAGTGGCTACAAAGTGGGTGGTGGGTGGGCGTTGAATTTCTTCGTCGTCCGCATCCCAACCTTCCTGTCCGTAGTCCGGCCAGGGCTCTCCCGATAAAGAGAGAGACTTTAGTGAATTCAGGATGTCGCCAAAGGGCGAGTGCTGAAAGATGTCTGCGGCAGTGAACTCCATGACCGGCGCCCAATCGGATTCGATTGGCAGGGGCGCGGAGGGTTCGGAGTGCGGAGAGGAGTCCGGCAACCTGGAGTCAAGGTATTCGCAAAGGACGGAGATGGAGTTCGGCTCAATCGCCGTAGAGATCGTAGCCCCCGAGGTGGTGTCCATCCACACGTCCTCGATCGGGGAATCCGGCTCCGGATTAAGGGTCGGAGCGGATGATGGTGCGGCCTCCAGGGCACTGTTCGGCTGCAGAGCTATATCATGCCCATCAAGACAGTGCGACACGCTTGGCTGCGGCTCGAATCCATCGAAGATCAAGTCTCTGCGGATATCAGTCGTATAGTTCAAACTTCCAAGTCTGACCTGATGGCCAGGGGCGTAGCTTTCGATCTGCTCCAGATGGTCAAGCGAATTGGCCCGCAGTGCAAAGCTGCCGAATACGAAGATCTGTCCGGGGAGAAAAGTCTCACCCTGGACCGCGTCGTTGTTGATGATCGAAGGAGCCATCGGGCCTATCGGTGACGACACAGAGGAACTCTCAATGAAAGCACCAATGTCGGTGGCAAAACCGGCGGATCTCGGGTAGGGGGGTCCCAAACTATGCGTCTATGCGGATGGTAACAGGAGACAAGGGACACGATGTTTTTACCCAGGTTCGGGCCCTCTCGATGGAGGTAAAACCCTACTCCTGCTTGATTAATATTGATGATATGGGTAGTACAAGAGTAGATCTACCACCAGATCAAGGAGGCTAAACCCTAGAAGCTAGCCTATGGTATGATTGTTGTACGTCCTACGGACTAAAACCCTCCGGTTTATATAGACACCGGATAGGTTAGGGTTACACAGAGTCGGTTCAAATGGTAGGAGATCTACATATCCGTATCGCCAAGCTTGCCTTCCACGCCAAGGAAAGTTCCATCCGGACACGGGACGAAGTCTTCAATCTTGTATCTTCATAGTCTTGGAGTCCGGCCGTGACGATAGTCCGGCTATCCGGACACCCCCTAGTCCGGGACTCCCTCAGGGGGTGTGGGTGAGTAGAGGGATGGCCTGGCCAGCGGTGGGAGTAGTAGGGGGCGGTGAGGCCCCCGCCACATCCCAGCCGGCCACGGGAGGCAGGAGCACGAGGCACGACCGACGCTGGTTTGGGCGGCTGGAGCAAGAAGACCAGAGGTTGAAGAAGCACTATGGCCATTGGATGGACATCGTACGGTCACTGGAGCTAGAATCGTGCATATTGACTAAGTTGACAAAGCCCTCCGTCCCCGTCAACTTAGTAGGCCCTCAAGTCAGCCTGCCACTATCTGGGTCCCAGCTAACAGGGGAGTATTCATTTTTGTGCGTAATAAGGAGGCACTTCCTTGCGCGCGAAGATATAGCTGGTGGGTCCGAGCTGTCGCCGTGATAACGCTTTTGTTTTGTGAAATCTGAGAGGCCCTTTCGGTGGGTTCGATGTCGTGGAGGAATCATTATTTTTGGCGTAATAAGGAGGCATTTCCTTGCTCGCGGCCGTGGACCCGGTATCGACCTCTCCACGTATAGTCCACTTCAGATGCATGTCGGTCATTGACCACGTTGACCAGGCCGCTCCGAGAGCACCAGGGCGGTGGACGACGGCAATGCCTAGGAAGGGAACGACATGGAGGCAGGGAAGACTCAGCAGTTGTTTCCCACGCGGATTGGAGTATGACTGTACGAGGGTTTACTGGTTAAATCTGCCATCGCGGAAGAATAACAGCAGTGTGGGTGAGTAGAGGGATGGCTAGGCCAGCGATGGGAGTCTGATGGGGCGGTGGCGCCTCTGGCGGCAACCTGACCGGCCATGAGGAGGAGGCGAGCAGTCCCTTGGCGCTTGTTTGAGCGGCTGGAGCAGGAAGAGTAGAGATTGAAGAAGCACGACGGCCGTTGGATGGACATCCAACAGCCATTGCTTGTGCGTCAACCTTTTTTTAGGAAAGCCTCGAATCTGTGGAAAACAGCATACAACCCATCTGCCATTATTTCTAATAATTTACAGCCCATTTGCTAATTCTTAAAAAAAATTTGGAGCCCATATTCTTTTTGTTAGCATTCCAGCCCATATTGTGGCCACGGTTAAAAAATTATACGAAATTTTGCATATTTCGGTGCGGTCCGAACTGTTTTTAATCGCTAAATTTATACTCAGGTTCAAACTGATTTTAAAAATAAGTGTATATCAATATAATATCCAACAAATTCTCCACACATAAAAATTAATGTAATTTAAAATCTCCAAATGAAAAAAAGATATTTGAAACTAATTGCCGGTTTGATGTGTTTTAAAAATGTAAAGCCCATTTCTCATTACAGATAGGCCATTTTCTTGGCCAGCCGAATGAAGCTCTCCTCGTCTTGAAAGATTTGCAGCCCAACAGGCCTGACAAAGCGACTTACTTGGCAAATCACAAAAAAATTGGGCTGTGGCCTTGGACCCAGCTGTCAGCCTGTCCACGTACAGTACTCTTCTGATGGAAGTCAGTCGTTGACCACATTGACCACGCCGCGCCGAGAGCACCACGGCGGTGGACGATGGCGAGGCCTAGGTAGGGGACGACGCGGAGCCGGGGAAGACGCGGCAGTGGATGCCCATGCGGAGAGGAGCACGAGGGTTCACTCGTTCGGCTGCGTTGTCAGGCTCCCGTCGCCGCAGAATAACAGGGGGAGTGGGTGAGTGGAGGGATGGCCTGGCCAGCGGATGGAGTAGTATGGGGACGATGAGGCCTCCACAGCAGCACAGCCGGCCACGGGAGGTAGGAGCATGCGGCACGACCGGCGCTGCTTTGGGCGGCTGTGGCAACAAGACCAAAGGTTGAAGAAGCACTACGGCCATTGGATGGACATCGTTGACCACGCCACGCCGAGAGCACCAGGGCGGTGGACGACGGCGAGGCCTACGAAGGGCACGAAACGGAGCCGGGGAAGACATGGCAGTGGCTGCCCACGCGGTGGAGAGTACGAGGGTTGACTGGTTCGGCTGCCGTTGCCGGAAAGTAACACGAGGTGTGGGTGAGTAGAGGGATAGACAGGCCAGGGATGCGAGTATGATGGGGCCGTGAGGCCTGCCCGGCAGCACTGCCGGCCATGGGAGGCGGGTGCAGGCGGTTCCGACGGCGATTGTTTGGGCGGCTGGAGCAGGAAGATCAGAGACTGAAGAAGCACGATTGCCGCTAGATTGACATCTAATGGTCTGACGCTGGTAGAGTCGATTGTTGACTAAGTTTCTTTTTTGCGAAACCTTTTGTACGCATGAACTTGGTAGGCCCACAAGTCAGCCTCCAAATCTGTGGCAGACAACATAAAGCCCATTTGCTATTTCTTATAATTTCCAGCCCATTTGCTAATTCTTATGTAATTTATTACAGCCCATTTTCTGCCCAGGACCACGGTCAAAAAGTTCAACCTTATTCTGCATATTTCGGTGGAGTCCAAACTGTTGTAATCCCGAAATGATAAACATTTTTTTAAGAACTTATTGATTTTCCAAAAAAATCGTTTTGTTTTTGTGAGAAAATAAGACGTGGGACAATTGAGTTGGTTTAAGGGAAAACCAGTGGTAAAAAACTCAGCGCTGGGTGGGAAAAACAACAAAAATAAGGATGTAAATATGAAAAGGGAATTTCATGTGTTTTCAATATAATGATACGTGTATATGAACTAGTAAAACTATAGGTAGAGATTAGAAAATGGATGTAGGACATGCTTTTCAAGAGGAAAATATAACTGGGCTGTGTGTTTGATTCGGGTAAAAAAACTACCTGCGGATGTTGTAAGACAAAATATAACTAACGCTAGCGGGCCAGAGGCCAGTAGATACCTGCTGGATCTTTGTGCCCCGTTGTCGTCATGGGCTGGGCCTGTTAAAAACAAAACCAACCCTGGGCAGTCTGCAGCCCAGTTGAAACTTGTTCGACCTGAAAAAACAATATACGTGCTCAATAAACGAGAGAATTCTGCAAGTACAGACTGATAACTGGGATGCAGCACGGATATTGTTTTTTTATTGTGATAATAAGTGCATGCACTTGTTTCAAAAAAATTGGAGAACTGGGAATTCAAACGACGGGTGCTTTTGCTACCCATCAAATAAAAATCAGGTGCTTGAAAATTCGTTTCAAAACAAATGATTCAGCTTTATATCCACGCCGACCCTCGGCATGATGGTTGGAAGCAAATGCAAGTTTGTACCAAAATATTGTTAACAACAATACCAACTTGCGGACGACAAGGTAGTACAAGTACCAATACCTAACTAACTTATAATCTTTTTACTCCTGGCCCTAGTGTTCGTTTGGTAGAAAATCTTGCAGAGGACAAGTTCCCACTCCTTCTCTTGCTCCAGGTCCCCGAGGTGGTACTGGTGCATCACCCAGTTGGTCCTCTGCTGGTCGAAGTTCTTGTTGGTGTGCAGCACCAGGACCTTTTTTGCTGCTCGTCTGCAGGTCATTGAACATCACCGGCAAGGTATTGCCGGTCTTGTGCCACATCGCGTGCATGCCGCACTCCGACTGTATCTTGCGACGCGTCCACGTGCCCCTTTTGAACACCCTGGAATTGCGCTGGAAGAATTGCTTCCTTAGGCCACTCAGTGTGATACCTGCAGTATTGTGGAATACAGGTTTTAGTGTACGTAGTTGGCATTTTCATAACATCTTTGGCATGTTGCAGTCACTTGTTTCACTTTTTATTAACTGTCAAATTGTAATTGCTTCACCAGGTGTGCGTCTAAAAAGAAAAATAGAGCTATAAACAAAGGAATATATTTGTGCAAGTAGACGGCCGATCGGTGTCTTACCTGGAAGTTTCTCAGGTTGGGTGTAGCATATGTTGTGCTCGCTGTCGATGGTTGGTATGAAAAATCGATGAGAGACTGAAATCTCGCGCTGTCGGCACTCACTTTGGCCTCAAGGTGCTCAATCAGCTCCTGATCCATGGGATTGAACTTGACGCCAGCCGGCAGCACCGGCCAATCCTTCTTCGACTTGCATCGGTAATTCTAGTTATATGGTACTCAATGTATGATCAATCGACTGTTTTAAGTGAATGATGAAAGATTTCGACAGATAAGTGGTACTCCAAATCTGAAGTCCAGAATACCCGAACACGCCGCCGGGATTCTTGTGTCACCTCATGCGCAGCGTGTTGTCACGTCAATTCAATGTGTGGACATGATGAATAATTTGACCGACGTATACTAGTACTGCTACTGTACTACTTACTAGTCGTATTTAGTGTCACAATTTATACATAGGTTTAACTAACAAGTACGCACTTGAAGCCTAACTGATATATATATATATATATATATATATATATATATATATATATATATATATATATATATATATATATATGGCTTCTGCACAGCATCTCCATCATCATTATCAGTACATCCTACGCAAGTGAGTTAGGATGCACTTGATCCCAGGAAGGTATCTATCCTTCAAACCAGAGGAGTGCTTCAAACTAACAACAGTACATAATATCCAACAAAAGAGGGTCGCGCTACAGCAGCAGAATACATGGCTCAGTCTAGATGTCAGCACGAATCAAGTAATGCATATTTGCTGTTGGCATGAACCACATCGTCGTATGTCGGGTTTGCAAAAGCCATCCATCGCATGGAAGCTTGATGCCTTTTACACACTGAAGATTACCTGGCAACAAGCTGTGTCGACGAATCTCTGGATATGGTGATTCATGAAACCCATGGTATGATGTGTAAACACAGCCCCCCCCCCCCCTCGCGAATGGAAGTTGCATAGCACAGTAATCATCGCCGGTGATATGATCGATGATTGGTTGGATGATCGGATAATTGAGCCCGAGGAACAAGGAGTGGTTGACGAGCTATAAACCCGCCTCCAGTTGAATACGCCTGGCCCAACGGAGCTGGGATCTTTCTCGAACACGAAGCAGCCATAGCCATCAATGTCACGAACGCATACGCATTGTACTGCATGTGGTTTGATGTAATGGTTTGGTCAATTTGGTACGTGCGAATGAGCATCAAATGACCACCGTCAGCTGAACGAGCGATAAACCACCACCCATCGGCTGGTATGATTCCAGGTCCTGGAATCATGAAGGCCAGCACATTTGCATATGCTACAACAATTCAAATTGGAGACCAAAAGAACAAAAATAAACAATCATGTTCAGAGTATGTGTAGAATTAAGATTATTATAACAGTGACACATATCATAGACAGAGAATTGCAATGCCGTGGTCATAATCATACCCCAAGTTAAAAAAATAAGCCAATGGCTTTCATATTCTAGCAACATGTCATGGTTCAAACATCATGTAACAATGAGAGGAAAACAGCTATGACAGCGCCTACTCATATTCTACCATAGCACTTACTACTACTGTTCTCATATCAACTCTAAGCAATGACATGCGTTGTTATAAAAATCTTGTAAACGAGAGTAACATATAGCAATCATGATGTTATTCTCATAATATGTATTCTAACAATCATTAGATGCCAATTGTTCTCATAACAACTCTAACAATAACATGTGTGGTCATAAAAATCTAGGAAATGAGAGGAACACATAGCAATGATGTGGTTATAGACATGCTATGCATTCTAAATTTGTAACAAATGAACAGGCAGTCGTATTCATAAGGTAAAGATGAGATGATATAGAACAATTACATGATGATAGATTCCACCAGTATAGGCAGCCAATCTGTGCGTCGACCACGTAAACGATGCCATCGTGCACTATAGCATCAGATAGAAATGTTGCCTCAACAGGATTGATGATGAGCCATAACCATGTATAGGGACCGGATTCCAGATAGACTAATCCCATGTTGAACAAGGCAATGAGCTTGTAATCCATGTAGTCTTCTGATGGTGTGGGCACTTCGTAGATTACAACTTTCTGCAAACAGAGGTCGAGCCAAAAGCTTGACGCGTCTCGTGCGTAGTAGGCAGTAGTGTCCGGCGGGCCGCGAGGCTCGATATCGGCGGTATCCAGCGATGGAACGGTGATCTCTCGCTGGGTGTAGATATCAACGAGACGCCACTGACTACCGGTGTGGTGGATGAGGACGATCCAGTTGGCCTTCATGCCCGCCCAGTAGTGGCCGCGCATGAAGGACAGGTGGACGGGTAGTGTTAGCATGTCGAGGGGCACCACGGCAACCTCCGTAGGATCATCAAGTCGGTGTCTGGGCCACCTGCGAGGATTGGGCATCAGCAAGCAGCGTGTCTTGAAAAGAGCCGTCCGGTTGCAAACGAGTAGACGGTACAAAGACACCGAGCACGCGGCCAGACGGACGGTGCTGAGTAGGTCCATACGACTACAGATCTGATCCAAGAGAACATTGGGGAGGGAATTCCAATCGCGGCTCTGCGTGTCAGTCGGTTCTGCCTTTGGGGTTTTCGGTGCCTGCGAGCTAGCGGGAAAGTGGATTCGGGCGGGCGAGCGAAGAAGCTTCTCCTCGTGTGGCCGAGCAGTGAGTGGGGGGATATGGTAGCGCGAGATACCAAGGAAGATGGCGCGGGCGGGCGAGCAGTGAGCGGGGGTAAATAGTGTGCAGCTCACGATGGGGAAGAGAGGAGGAAGAAGAAGAGAGGAGGAAGAAGAGTGGAAGATGGGGAAGAAAGTGCATTAAATCTCAATTCTACTAGTACTACTACCAGGATATACCATCCTTCGGAGTGTAAATAGTTACACCGATGACATGTGGGTCTACGACAAGAGGGCCCATATGTCAGTTAAAGGAGGACAGGGGTGCGTAGGTGTATTTGCGGAAGCGTGCTCTACTGGAAAACATGATGGCAGTACTGGGTAAGGCTGATTTAGTAACAACAACACGCTGGTTCAGCTTATTAATTACGTGTCCCATCTGCTACAGCGTGCATTGTCACTTCACTGCGAAGACTAGTTGAATAGTTCTCTCTGACCGAGATGGGGAATAATGGATCGCGAGGACTTCATTTCTACAGTATCCCTATGCCTCTACGCTCACTTCACTCATTTTGCTCCATACCTAGTCACTTGTTGAAATCCATAGAAAGACAAATACTCCATATTTGGGAACAGAAGGAGGCTTTTACTCCGTACTATTTGGGAACAGAGGGAGTATCACCATATGGAGGGAACAGAGGAAGCTTGAAATACGAACATGTCAATGGCAGGGAGTAAGCCCCATGCATGCATGCAACATGCAACACTCACACGTACACATTGACGAACGAAACACTCACGCACCCATTCGGCACACAAAGACACGACGCAACACATACAGCTCACGCTCAAGTGCTCAACCTACTCCCTACGTCCGTGAAAGGCTGTACATTTAGAGATTTACACATTGACCAGGGCATAATTAACGCCCAAATGTAGCAGACTTATGTGTGCATGCGACCATTGAGATAAGAAGATTAAATGAAGGTTGTTGCATGCTGTAATTAAGGATAGACATGTAGCCTATACCTACAGCACAAGTTAGTGCATTAGTCAATCAATATCGATTTAGATTAAAGGTTAAATGCATTGGAAGTGTAGATGTACATTATGTACCACACTCCTTGTTTTGTAGCCGATGTACTCTTTGTTGGAAGACCGAGGGAGGACACGTGCATGCACTCACATACACAGCCAGGGCGGTTCGCGCGCAAGGGTTGGACTCGTGTCGCACCTGCGTAAAGTTTTGTTTAACTGATTTCTTTGCTCTGCCAACTGACAGGTGGGACACAGAAACCAGGTGACAATTTAACCAGTCAACAAAGTGCCACGTCGACAATGTGGCCGGTCAGTAGGGTGCAATACGGTGCTCTACGATGAGCTAGTGATCGTATAATCGCCGCAAAACTATATATAGTGACCGTAAAGAGCGTATTGTTAGATACATTGACAGCCAGTGTATTTTCTCGTTTCAAATTAAGCCATATTAATCGGAAAGGACGCAGTATGGACTACTACTAGTACTAGTACTCCTTTGATGTGTCTCGTCATCTCGCCAAACGAGGAGAAGCTTGCTTACTATGCCTCTCCCTCGCCCACGCGCGTGGTGGCTCGCAGGACGAGGAGAGGGTTTTGACTACAGCGCCCTCTCCCTCTCCCTCCCTCGCCCTCGCCCTAGCGGTGGACGTGCAGCAGTTCAATCGGTGTCAGATTGCCAGAACCATATTATACTGTAGTATCATCATTGTTGGACCTTCCGAAGAGGCGAAGAGCCAAGTGCAAGGTTCACACGAGTACGAACTGTTGAACCTCTCGAAGAGGCAAAGAGCCAAGCGCAAGGTTTTATAGTAGTTGTCGTCCTAGTAGGAGTGTACTACAACTATAGCAAACGATGCTACTGTATGATGCCTCCATGTCACGTATATCCAAAGCAGTGCCTCCTTTTTTTCTCAAAGAGCGTGTTGGAGCCCGTGCAACAACCACACAAGTTGCACGTACACATAACACATTTAGTAGTAATAAATTCTAAAGGACAAATGCCAGTATGCCACACAAGTTCATCTCCAATTCATGTGATAAATTTGTGCACGACTAGTCTACATATATTCACAGCGCTACCGTTCACAATTACGGTACTCCACTTACACGTTATAGATGGGCTACATGCATGTCCTCCTCCGTGTTCTAGTCCTGTGTGTTCTTCATGGATGGCACGATCCATAGCGGTGGGCAACGGGAATCATTGTTGCAGCTTTCTAGTCCGATTCCACACGATGGAGACTCATCCAAGCTGAAGGGGCATAAATCAGGGATAGCGTGTCCCAGCATGTCGTTCATCCGGCGGTGCACAATGAAGACACAACCATGCTTCATGAACGGTAGGCCTTCCGTGTCGTGCACGGAAGGTGGCATCCGCTTCACAATGGGGTAGTTGTCCCCGATGAAAAGTGAGTACTCTCCAAGAGTGTTCCTCGGCACCCACGTAGCATCACGGGGGTCGAACTCGGCGCCGTTCATCTGGTACACGCGGCATCCCAGATCTGGACACATGGTGACGTACATAGTCAAGGTCCATGCATAATAATGTTGTGCTCAAATATGGCAGTCAGTAATACTGTGCAGCAAATAGTACTACTCCGGTATAGAGGAAGTAAAATAACCGGCTTATTATATATAGCCACTCTTGGCTACATGGATGAGATAGTAAGACATCGAAAAACAAAAATGGTGGCAGCTAGTGGGTTCAAGTCTTCAAGGGCCTAGCTAGCTATCTGGCGTCCTCCAAGGTAAAAGTACTCCTACTAGTACTACTAAGTATACTACTAGTACAACAATGAAAGAGAAGGCGAGAGGGTTAAAAAATGGAATACACGGGTAGATGGTGACGGTCCGATCGTGGTAGATTGTGTGACCATGTTGCACATCAGTGGTACCATGGGTAACGACTGCTAAGATAGTTGATCCCAATATGCCAAAGTCAGCTACAAGGTCCCATGTTATACCGAATTGCGGATGCAAATGCACATCCAGGATCGGCGATCTTATTTTGATCGGGGGATGACTGGTCCCTACAAAATAATGGAGTACCGTTAGGGATGCAAATGATTGTTTGAGCATTCCGTTTGTAATCTCCCGTATCGTAGGATGGCAACCAGATGAAGCAAGTCCCCTGGCTTGTCACCGTGAAGATGCGTCCTAGATGGCGCACGGCGTCTTCGAACGTGTAGGGGTATAAATCTACCGTCGCCAACATGCGCCAACCTCTGCCGTTACTGCATATTGCATTGATGGCAATCCTTATATCGAACACCGCGATGAGATAGTAATCATCGTAGCCACGTCGCTTTTGTCGGCGGGTCCACAATTGCTATCTTCTTCAATCTCATGTAGGCATCATCATACGTATTGAAGCCCAGCCAGTCCGGAAGGCCGATCCCAATGGTGGAGAAGGGGTCTACCGGAACGGCCGCACTGCTGTGGATGTTGTGCAAAATGATGGTGGTATCCGGCCGGAGGTATGCAAGCCAATCTTTGTTGGCACCGACCCAGACCTATATATAAGACGGTGGGCAGCGGAGAAATTACGGGATGGAAATGGAATAACTAAGTACTACATGATCAAACTCCATTACTGACCTGCTCATCGGACAAAATCCGACTACCTCTCAACGTCGGCAACTCTAGCAGAGTCAACGTGCAACAATGGCCAGGGAGCGGTGGACTGTTTGAAGGATTGTCCCATAGAAGAACCTTCTCCTCGAGGACGCATGGAAGACCAACAACCATGGCCTTTTCCCAAGCCTGTTTAAGCAGCGTCTTGAAAAAGTTGGTGCAGGAAGCACCGATTCTTGCGGCAGTGAGGGCGTCGGAGCGGCGTGCAATTTCTCCCAGAGGATTGTCGTCCAAGGTCTCCCAGCCCCGACGAGGAGGAGAACCGCCTGGCGAATCTATGGGAGCAGCAACGAACTGCCTTCTCTTCAGGGGGAGGGGAACTGGCGAGGAGGAGATAAGAGCGTAGTAACCGCAGGGCCTCGTCCCTTCCAACTGTAGATCGTTCCTCAGCTAAGGGGTGAGGCTATTATTTACTACTAGTACTAGCATTATGGAACATTATGGGATTGCATTATACTGTAAATAATAGCACTAGTAAGAAATTTTTGGCACTAGGTAGTAGTTTTTGGCGTGGATTAAGAAATTTTGGGTATGTTTTTGCCATTTTTTTACACGCCAACTAGTGTCAAAAAACGTCTTACATTATGTGACGGAGGAGTACGTACTCGTACTGTAGCAGTACTAGTACTACTTTTCTCAACTAGTAGTGCGATGTACTGTACTTCTAGTCTAGTCTAGTATAGTGCACCAGTTTCGAACTCTTGAATCTCAGGGCCAAGGAGCTACAGTTGGAAGTGGAGGGTACTACTGTTCTCTAGAACCATCGCTGTACTATCAATGCAGGGGAAGTACACCTGCGTAGTGGCCTAGTGGGTACTCTCGGTGCTATATTCAGCCGCTCCTCTCATGTAGGAGTAGCTGGCCTACTCAGCCGCTCCTCTCACGCACACACTAGCAGCCTGTTTATCAGCGACGGTTACTGCGGGGGCAGAACATTTGAGTTATTTGATACAGCAAGACTAGGCTTTTCGCTTCCATTTGTGGAGGTGTAATGGATCTCGTCGAACTTTGTTAGTAGTAGTTCCTTCTTTATGAATTAGATGAAGCAAAGCTTTTGCCTCCGTTTAAAAAAAACACGTCAAGAGGAATTTCTTTTATAGTAGAGCCGATAATGGAGTGAAGTCCATGCGTGCAACGCCACAAGCTACAGAGTAGTAGTAGAGCACTTTACGTACGGAGCCATATTGCATAGTTCCCAATGCCCCGCCAGGCTTTTCCAGCTCCTCGGGCTTAATTGGGAGGCGCTAGTTTAAATATGCTACTAGCTGATGAAGAAGCTGCAAGCGAGGTGCTGCTAGGGCGAGCACGCGAGCCACGGGATGCTAGGAATGAAAACCCGTTCACGTGGCTAGGCTGTCCAGTGCACCCAGATTGTGGGGCCGCACGTCCATTTGACTTCAAAACTCAAACTACCCATGTAAAATATGGCTCGCAGCAAAGTGTAGTAGTACTATTTTTTAAAGGCCGCCGTGCGTTCGGCCGGGATCGAACCCACAAAACGAGGTATACACTCCCGCGACCACTAGTAGTACTCGTTGGAGTACAACGCAACCTAGAATCGCCTTTTTTCGCTAGTAGTACATACATTGTTCCTTACAAGAAACCCCTAATAATGCAAGAAACCACTAAAATGCCAAGAAACTACTACCACTTGCATACGTGGCAGACTTAAGATAAGACTACCTTATCAACCATTGTACATGCTCTTACCAACAAAAATCCTCGAGTGACCTCCTACCTCCGGCCCGTCCACCTAGTCATCCTCGGCCATGGGATGCAGCTACCGCCGCCGGCAGAAGGCGAGGTCAAAACTGCCGGCGGTGCGGAGCCCATGTTGCGGCAGCCCGGATGCCAGCTCCGTCCGGCGCTCGCGGCCGCTAGCTAGCCAAGATAGCTCCGTCCAGCTGCCTGACTGCAAGGTTTGCTAGCTAGATTGGCACCGCAGCGCGGCGGCTTGCTCGTGCGCGCTGTGCTCAGGCCAGGCATCTGGCTCGAGCGAAGGCTAGCGTGGCGGCTTGCTCGCTCGTGAGTCACGCTCGGGCCATCCTGCCAACCCGTGCAGAGGCCAACGCGGTGTCCGGCCCATCCGGCGGAGCGGCGGCCAACTCGCTCATCACCGGCGCCACCGACGAACACGCATCAAGATCTTGTTTGAAGTAATGTTCAGGAAAAATAATGATTTGAGGGGGAATAATAGGATAGAAGGTCAAATGTGGGTCCCTCGTGTCAACGGCCAAACAAAATGTGTTGGTTTAAGTTGCCTCGTCAGCACGGACATGTGGGCCAACCCTTTCATAAATGGGTTTAAACGAACCTAATCGGTACGAGTACTAGGTAGTAGTTTTTGGCGTGGATTAAGAAATTTTGGGTATATTTTTGCTATTTTTTGTACAATAGATTCTTCCTACGGCTGGTTGAAAGTGGTAGTTTTTTGTTAAATACTCTACATATTGTAAGTAGGAGTGAAAGTTAAGCTTTGTAAGACAATAAGCAAGGCTAGTTACATAGTGCATATGTGTACATGATTGAAAGTAAATATCAACCATGAGTGACTAATATCTTGATGGAAAACTCGAAACTATGGAATACTAGGAAAAAATGCATGGTTGGAAATACTAGCAATGTTCATGTCCGTTGCAAGGAATCATAATTAGAATAATACTTATTCACAAACTTGGTACAAAACACTCTAATTTTGATATACATATGTTTCAATTAGAATATATTCCTTGGGCTGCTTTGGTGAGGTCAGGGAGGGACGTGGTTGGTTTTAAGATACTAATTATGGTTTTTTCTGCAAATTGGTAGACAAGTGGGATGTTGGTGAGAAAAGGCAACAACTTACCTCACAATCGTTAGATGTAGATCTAATGTTCAGAAATGACGGATGGCAGACACACCAGCATCACCAACTTAGTCTTGTGTAGGAGTACTAGCAAGATCCGTGCATTGCACGGAACATCAAGATGCATTTTTTTATAAAACACTATTGTGATTGACCCTTGCGGGAGTAATCCCATGTGTAAAAATTAATGATATCTCGGGAAATATGAGATAAGGTGAAGAGGAGTGGGGTGTGGTGGTGGTTGGTGGTCGGACCGGCGTAGGCATGGGGATTGACGACGGCAATGCCACTGTGCCAGCTTTGTTCCAGAGGCTTCCTTTCTTAATTGCTCAACAATGAGGTTTGTTGGATATAGGGATGAACGAGGGAAGGCCTTGTCTGCATATGTGGAGAGGGTGCGGGTATCTTTTAGTTTAATTTCCATCCACGATATAGATTGGACGGTCTATATTGCAAGATGGCACACGTACCATCATCACCACCTCGGTTTTTTATACGAGAAGAAATATAAGTATGGAGATACAAACGTATTATCGATACTTGCTTCCTTAAACTAGCATCTACATTCTATGCAACGCATCGGCATGTGGGGCCTTAGCACAATGACTTCTCGACTATGTAAAACAAAGATTTTCCCGTCGCCGACAAGGAGGGGGTGACGGCGGCGCGCTTTTTGGCTTGCTCTAGTCCTAGTAGTCATACTAGGTGGTCTAAGCACGTGTAGATTTATTCTTTTTCACGTCTCGTGTTCGCCGTACTGCCACGACTGTTGATGAATAGACGGTAAGTTATTCACGGGGAAACCCTTGATGAGCATGTTTGCGAGAGAGAGAGAGAGAGAGAGACAGTGTGCGTGTGTGATATGTTAGAGACTGAGGCAATGATAACAGATTCTTTGTGTCTATATATGTGGAGGATAGAGAGAGACATGTACATGGGGCTTTGTGTCGTGTAACGTGGAGACACATATACATAATTAGAGAGTGAGTGTGTGAGATACACATGCGGACATGGGGAGAGATGAGGATCCAGAAAAATGGTGTTTGTGCGTGTTTGTGTGTGTTTGTGCACGCGTTTGTGTGTGAGTGGGAGAGAGTGTACGTGGGGTAGAGAGACCACTGATGATGTAAACCTAGTATAAGGGAAGAGGGAATGGTGTGACATGTGTAGTAGAGGGATAGCACGGGTGCGGGCTGGGGGAGCAGACTATTTGGAAGAGACATCGAGTGTGTGTGTGGGAGAGGGGTGTGAGAGCGAGAGAAAGAGATATCTAGCGACGGAGAGAGAGAGAGAGGAAGAGAGGGGGCGAGAGGGGTCGTTTGTGTCCATAAATGGCGTATAGATAGGGAGACAATGTTGATGTTGTCCGAAATTGGCCTATGAACGGAGACGCAAGGGAAGCGAGTTATCGTGTGTGTGATAGGGACTTCATGAGACATCTAGAATAGATGGTTTAGAGAACAATGTGCGAAATCGAGAACGATTATACATTAGGGATCTATGCAAAGAGTCACGACACATATGTATGCAGGGAAGGAGCTTGGGCGAGTCCGCATGTGGGAGAGATAGAAAGAGGAGAGTGGTGTACAAGGAGACAAAGTGTGCTTGTTTGCAGTGGGGGTGGTGTGTGAGGTGAGTGCGTGAGAACCACATAACTAGGGAGATAGACGTTTGGGGGCGACGTTTTGTGTGTATGGGAAATATACACTCTACATAGTGCGTGTGCTTGGGTAAGAGAGATAGCGGGAGACCTGGAGAGTGAGGGAAGAGATGTGTGCATGCCCGAGAGAGAAAGTGATAGAGACCTATGTTGGGGTCCGGACTTTACAAGAGAGAGGGGTGTTCATGTGCTCGTGTGTTGGTGTTTGGGGGAGAGAACGACTTCTCTATGTGTGTGTGTGGTGGTGGTGGGGGGGGGGGGTTGACTTCAGATAAAGAGTGAGGTGTCTATATTTGAGGGAATTTAGCGTAATTGTGATATTGTGCACTCATGGTTGATCCATTTGTTTCACAGTTTGTACTATGAGATAACGATACTTTTGAACATGCGTGATATACCTTGATGTACTAGAATTACAAACCTAAGATTGGAATTTTGGAATTCGAATCCATCATTAGCTTTTGTAATTCATTTAAACGGAGGTACATTTTTAAACCGGGATTTCGTGATTTCAAATTCATATATCAAACCTAGAGATATACACATACGGGCATGTTCAAACTTTATAATCATCCACTTTATTCATACACATACACATTTTTGCTTTTGTCATCATATTTAGGATAAACACATTTGGAATTTCATTTGAATTGGACCATATGATGGTATTTGCTTGTAGTAGCTCAATGATCCATATTTGAATTGAATGGACAATCTAAGTTTCCAGTTGGAGACATTGATTTTAAAAACTTGCACATTTTTTTTGCGTGCAAAACAAACTAATTGTCGGCCATGATATCATAGTCGGCCGTACGAGAGCAGAATACTTATAATTTTAGGCGCCAAAAGCTTTCAAACTTCCGGCCCACATCGAAATATCACGCGCCCGAAAGTTTAGCCCTGTGATATTCCTGTTATATCCCTGCCACATGAACGGAAAAGGGCTGCTTTGGTAACTCCATTGTTTTCCCCTCTTTGCTCCCAACATTCTTCCCCAGAGCCCTCCTTCCCTCCCCGACCCCCCAACCACGGCAAGCCGCCGAATCTAGTCCTCCGCCTCAGCGGTGGACCTCACACCCCGCCGGATCTACCTTCCGCGCCTTGGAACCCCCAACTGCCAACTCACCACTTCGCCGGAGCCGCTTCAGCGACTGGCTTGTCCACCGCTCCAGATCTCCTTGACTGCCATCATGGTCCACCGCACCGGATCTGCTTAACCGGCGCCCTCCACCACAGTGTATGCCCTTCATTGACTCCCTCGTCCGCCCCTTCGCTGGCCCTTTATACAAGCCCTCGTCCCACGCAACAGATCTGCCTCACCGAAAGCACTATACAACGCTACCAAGCCTTCGTCCCATCGCAGACCGGACCCGGCCCACGGACGCCATATTCAACTCCACCGGCCCTACTTTACCGACGCCGCAGCCTCATCAAGTTATTTCGATTTGTACTCCTTCGGTTTTTCTCTTTATCGTGCAACTGTTCACTTACCACAGATGAGCTTTCTTGTATGTCGACAGGCGCCGCAACCGTAGCACCGGAGCAGCTTCAGCGACGGCGATAGCCGGCCCAAACTCAACCGCAACACGAGCACCATCGACGATCTTTAGCTATCAAGTATGACAACGATACCCATACGCCGTTGAGAATCAGGTACTATTATCCAACGGCCGGCGCTTACATTCACTTTCCTAGCATAAGCACCGCACCTTTGAATTTCTTCCGGGCATCATTCAGTTTTTCATGAGACGCGTCATTCTACTTGCACCTATAGGGCCATCCTTCTGGTAGTGAACATGTTACATGTGTTAAATTACATACCAGTGCACATATAGTTAATATGCTTTAGTTTTGTTCTGATGCCACCTGTTGGTTCCATCAGACTACTTAATGTTCTCTATGCTTAATTACACATCAGCAAACTAGCATGTGGTTCCGCTGCTTTTTGTTTGTTTTACCCTACATTTTCTGATGCTAGCTATTACATCACTGCTCTGAGCCTCTGTTCATTACTTGTTTGTGTGTTCTTGATCTTCCCAAGTTGCATGACTAATTTGATGCTTCTATTAATTATGGAGCTGCCAACACGATCAAGCAAAATATTTGTTATTTTGGTGCTGGCACCTCGAACAAGCATAAAAATAGAGGGAAGCAGATATGTTGTCGTGTATGCACACACCCTTCTTTCATTAGTTTATATGAACCATTGATGGTCAATTCGGACTAGTGCATGCGATTAAAATTAATTTTACCTAAATAGATGGTGCAGAATAAACTACTACAACTAGATTTGCAACCACGGGATGCTAACGATATCTTCAAAGAACATTGCAACAGCAGCTAGGCTTCACAGCAACATATGGTAAGCCAGTGTGTTTTAGTACATGTTAAATGTAATGCGAGTGGGCTGCTTTCTTGGCTTGTGCCCTCAACGTGTAATCCTACCAAATTACAAATAGTTCAGTTGTCTGCTTTGCTGTATTGCTTGATTCAAATGCTTGTTTGTTGTTACGTTATACCTGAGTTGGCCAATATGTCAGCAGTGTCTGTTGTACTATCGTAAAGAAATGCATGCTTATTTCATTTGAGTCCTTAACTTTTCCTCTCAACTTCATCACAAGACTGTCTTCGTAGTTTATATGAGGCCACACTATTAAGTGCGTTCTCAGATTATTTCAACTGCTTAGATGCCTTGGCAACTTAAATATAGCGGTTGTACACTCCCTTTCAACTTTCATCTTACCATTTTAGTATATTTTCGGCTGATGCTGCTTCGAACAATTTAAATATAGTTTGTCATGCTCGGCAATAATTCGTCCGTCGTTTACTATGTAAGCTTACTGCCTGGATCATACGATAACTATGTCTTACTTATGTCCAGCGGAAACCTTTCAGGATGCCGTTCACAATAGGACACAATGTACAACCCCAGAATCTATTTGTGGAAGCAGTGCGCCATCCATGTTACCAGATGGTAGCAGTTCAGAGGCAACACCGCCGGAGAGAAGTCTGAGCACAGATATTATAGTGCTTGAGGCTCTACTAGAGGCAGAAAGAGATGGTGTGGCTGCCATGAATGAGGTAATCTTTATCTTGAGTCTGGAAGTTACAGAATTAGCGGCACGCATTATGCATGCAACCCAAGAATTGGAGGAAGTAAGAATGTTGCATTTGAAGACGGAGGAGGTCCTGCTGTTTCTGCTATCTGAAGCCCAAGGTAATCCAGGTTCTTCTTTAGATACCAGTTGAAATTGTCATTAGATTATTGTACTTGCATGTTGTGTCATGTCTCTGAATGGATTATGTTGCAAGACCCCCTATGTTATCCGGAATTCCATGTTGTCCGTGTGTTGTAATGATCCGAATTTTTTAGGCGAGGTAATCATCAGTACTTGTATGATTGACATAAGGTGAACTATTTTTCGTGCGAGCATATTGTATTGGATGAAATAACAGTTTGAATCAGAGTGTATCCAACCTATTGAATTCAAAGATCACGGTATTTCTAAATCATAATCATATATAAAGGTGGAACAAATCATTGTTGTGGTTTTGAAGAAATAAATAACAAAATGTATAATTATCTGTGGATATTCGTAATCGAATACAAACTGGATTTGAATTTAGTTTGCCAGGTCCCAGGGCAAACGTGAAGGCTAATGCTCCCAAGTTTTGAACGAAGCGGCTAAACACCCTCTATAATTTGTGGGCTGCCCGAAGCAAGTGTTTGCGAGATGGATATTACTGTCTACCCCTGACACTTGACATCCTTATCAACCGGATTTCCACTGCTGTCGATAGGGGTAGACTAGTAACTTCAATCAGACGTGACACGACGGCCTCTGAGCCCATTCAGACACGGTGGGTGCCAAACGTGGGCGGTAAAACACATTTGATTCAAGCTCATCCGAAAGACATGTGTCTCTTCCTCCATTTCCCCATTCATACACGGTGGGCGGCAAAACAAACTCTCCTCGTCCGAAATCGATGTAGGCGAATATTTTAAATAGGGGCAGATGTGTAACTTCCATCATACGTGACACAACCGCCCTACCTGTCAGCCCCTTTCATACACCGTTGGCGCCAACCGTGGGCGGCAAAACACCCTCTGCTCGCCCGAAATAGTTACCGGCAAATATTTGGGAGATGCGAGATTACCTTCCTATCCCCAACATACGCGATGTCTAAAATTTTAAACGGGGGCTAAGTTCGTAACTTTCCCCCATTTCAGAGAAGCACGTCCCAAAGTTCAAGATCGCACTGCGGCCAGCCATCTCCGTCCGCCACCCCATCCTCCACCTTGCCGGAGCCGCTACCCCTACCCCGTCGCCCACTGCAAGAGATGGACGTCTCTCATCCACGGCGCTGGACCAGGATCCTTTCATCGCCTCCTCTCACTTCATCGGCGCCATCGTCCACCTTGCCGTTGCCGCTCCTACGACCGCCTCGTCCACGGCAACAGGATATATCCCCCGACCCGGCCGTCTGCCGTCTAAAGTCTTCTTCCCCGCCGCCGATAGCCATCGCACCCGCAGCACCCTCAACGTATCAGCATAGGCCTACACGGCGTCGCAAGAGAGGTGGTACTCTTCCATATGTGGTTAAGTTATCGATCTCACCCGGAAAATAGATCGTAATTTGTTTACTGTACTTTTCTTGTCCGTACCAAATCGTAGTGGCTAGTTGAAAGCAAACATTGGTTGGCAGTAGCTTTGTCCGGTTTGCACCTTTAGATCCGCCATGGCACGGGCACTATACTCGTAAAGCTTATGGTTTCCCCCTTTATATTCACTACTATCATCGTAGGTGCTTCGTGTCGTGCTAGCACTGCTCCTCAAGACCTCAACCCAAAGCTTACGTGTTCAAATACGAATCTGATATGATGCTCATTTCACTAAAACAGAGAACATTTAATTGGTCACCTAATGTTCCTATATTCGTTTCAAAAAGCATGTGCGCCACCCACTGGTCCAGCTAGTTCCACTTTCCTGATTTTTCTCTAGATGCTTAGGGTTTTCCCCTTTTATCTACTCTACTATGATCTCCGTAGGTGCTTTCTATCGTACTAGCATTACTCCACCCTTCAAGCTAAACAACACAACACTCTGAATTCAAAAGCTTAGTTGTTCAAATATGATTGTGATATGATACTGATATTAGTTAACCGACACATTTAGTTGGTTAGCTAAAGTCCCACTTGAGTTTCCAAATGCATGTCGCCACATATAGAAAGACAGCATCATTGCATTTCTTTGTCACTTGTTGACTGTACTTTCTTGTTCATACCAAATCTTAGTTGTTATTTCAAAGCAAGCATCCCTTGCTAACTACCCTTTGCGCGGTTTGCAGCTTCAGATATGCCATCCCACAGCCACAGTCAACACTGTACTTACTTATGTTTTCCCCATTTTATGATGACCACAATCAGCCTACGTGGTTCGTGTCGTAATAGCACTGCTCCACCCATCGAGCTAAACAAGCTTAGTTGTACAAATTCATGTCTTATATTATAGTTGATGTTAGTAAAACTGAGAGATTTTAATTGGTTAGCTAAATGTTCCTACTTTAGTTTCGAAATGCATGTGAGCCACATATGGAGAGACCGGAAAGAATTGTATTTCTCTGTGCGCTCTGGTTCATCATGGGTGGCCAACCAACATTGTATTGAAACACTTGTAATATCTTCAATCTGCTTTCTCTTCTGCTCTTCTTTAAGATGATACTCTTCTCTTGCGGTCGACTGGTCAGGTCGAATTGTTCTCCCATAGTATATTTTGAATCTGTCAGGTCAGGTCGACTTGTTCTTCTTTACTATATGTTAAAGCTATCATCTGTGAAGTGTCATCACTTCTGAGGCTCTCATATTTTGAGGAGTAGGCCACATTATATTAATGCACACAACAAATTACAGCATGCATGGCATCTTTTAAAAGAATTGCAGAGATAGCACAAAGGGGTTTACAGGAGGCGATTGGGTTAGAATCACTACGCATTACAAAGAAAATCTCACTTGTTTTTATGTTTTCATGCATGTCAGATATCGAACATTATCAAAATGAATATGAGAATGGGCGCACGAGAGGAATATTGCGGAACGATCCACTGGCTAACAAACTTGGCATGGTGGAGGATGGCATATCTTATTCACCCAACAAGGTGCTTGCTCTAACTTTGCAAAGTTGCATTAGTCGCACATATTTTGCATCTAACCTCTTGCATTTCTTCTACTTTGTTACACCATCTGCTTAGTTTAAGCATCATGTATGAGTATATGCCATAACTATCCATTTTCTGTACCTATTCCATGTGTCGTCACACTATGTTTTTCCAGTCAAATGTTGTTCTTTCGTGATAGATGTCCAAAAGGAACAGGGTGAGTGCAGATCCTCAAGGATTACAAACTAGGTATTTGGAAAAGGTAGTGGTACATGTTAAATCAGATAGATCAGCAGCCATAGAAAACACAGGCCCAATTTTACCACACTTTACCCCTACTCCAGTGGCCAAACCCCTATTAGAACTGCTGGGAGCCCAGCGTCAGGTGTTGTCTATGATATCAATTCAAAATTTGAACTCCTAAATTTCTGCTTGTGCCTTACCTTCTCTCTTGTATGAGAACTAATTTTAGATGAATCTCCTTGCTCAAAGGATCATACGATCTCAAAACAATAATGGGCTCTGCATTGCTCTTGTCAGTACCTCTCTCCCTTTTGCCTTGTAACGATGTACTTAATTAATTGTTATTTGATTATGTATCATCAGTCTGCACCTGAGCTTCATTTTCCTCGGTTTCTTCCAATATTATTTGATCTATATTTACTCTTTGCAAAATGTAGAATAATGGCAACGCTGATAAAGAATTTTCTTTGGGGAATTTATTGAATTATCCTTCCATCAACATGGAGAAGGGCTTTGTCCAACCCGTGTTAACATGTAATGTAAGTTCATCCTTCCCAAGCCTTCAAACTTTCTTCTAGTATAGATTTGGAAGGCATCATTGCCTCCACTTCTGTTTGCTTTGCTATTTACATCTGATTGGATGTTTGCAACAACTACCAGTTTCAAATTGTAGTTGTAAAAATATGTTCCTTATGCAGAACAGATCCATTTTTTTGCTTATATAATTGTGAAACCTGTTACGTGTCTCCTTGTTTCTCTTTCAGAGTCGTATCTCTTACGCCAGGCAGAACTTTAGGGAAGATAGTGATCCGAACCATCTTGAGGATAGCGAGATGACCCCAAGGTCCTGTCTTGATGAAGACAGTGAGTTGAAGCTACTCACCAGCAGGTGTGAGACAACCTCTGTGCAGTCGCTGCCTCAATCAGTTCGACTTCTTCAGTCTTAACTTAAAGCGGAAAGGCTTGCTTCAGCTCAGCTCCGACTTGAAGTCAAAGATGCAATGAAGATGTCAGAGGACGATTGTGCACACCATCATGCCTTAAATCTAGTGTTGATGCATCTATCATTGACACAACTGAGGTCTACTCAGCTTCTTCAGCTGTTTGGGGGGCCCGACCTGGCCAGGCCTAGTGCCTTCTGAAGTGCTCTCGCTTTTGTATATTCTTTTGTCGACGTTTATTTGCAATCGTGGCGAACTTTGATGCCCAAAGTGGATGTAATATGTCCGATAGCCGTGATAGCCTAGCGTAAGTTGCTTGCTTATTTATTTCCTTGTTGTCTTGTTTATTTGTTTGCTTGTAGTCAGTTCTTTTTCCGCGGTTTGCTAGTGGCTGCAATAACCTATTTTTAAAACTAGGCCACAATAACCATGGGCTAATATTTACTGTAGTGACACTGGGCCTCCTACAAGCCATAGAAACAGTGGGTCTTCTACGGGCCGTAGAAACAATGGGCCTTCTACGGGTCGTACAAACAATGGGCCTTCTATGGGCCGTATCATCAATGGGACTTATACGGGTAGTATGATCGATTGGCCAAACATGGGCCAATAACAGGCCGCATTATGGCCGTAAACGGGCTAGAGTTGGAATCGTCCGTTCATGGGCCAACCATAACGGGCCATCGTTAATAGGTCGTATTTCATGACGCTATGAAAACGGCCCAACGTGTTAACGGGCCACAAACGGGCCGACTGTAACCACGGACTGAATTTGGCCCATAAGCAGAAAATGACAGTAACAGGCCGTAAGTAAACGAATGCTGGAAATGAGCCCAAGAATAAATGGGCTCTGAGTAGGCCGAAAGATAACTTGTCTTGGAAACGGCCCAACGGAATAACGGGCCCTTAATGGGTATAAAGTGATACATCGTTTCATTACGGGCCGCCACCACGGGCCGTTAAATGGGTGTAAAGTAATACATTGTTCATTACAGGCCAGTTTCACCACGGGCCGTTAATAGGCCAAGAGTTACATAGGGCCTCATTTGGGCCGAAAGACGTCATGGGCCATACATGGGCCAAAAGTGAAAACGGGCTGGAATCATATTGGGTGGCCCAGATGACGCTACTGGGCCTAATTCCGATAGGGCGTAACATGCCTTCGGTTAGCAGGTTGTAAATGGGCTATATGCGAACAGGCCGTTAACAGGCTTTACATGGGCCGGCCCGCCACCTTTTGACCAAGTCAAACGGGCTAGCCTTTCCACAGGAATGGGCCTCTGTTGGGCCATGCCACGTGTCGATGTCTCATAGGCGCCTTCTGTCCAATGAGTGGTTGACATATGTCCCAACAGTGAGCCGACACATGTTTCCTCCAGCCAATGATGATTTTACACGTGGAAAATCCCCATTGGTTGGGGTTGTTAACGGGTGTAACATCCCAAATTTTCAATTTGGAATGTTATACATTAGGTCATCATGCATATCATATTTTTCTCGCATTTTCCGATCCTAGAAAATTTCACGCAACTCAAGGACCCTCGGAGAGAGTTGGAAGTTTCATTATTTTCATATTTGGGAATTTCTCAAATTTTGAAAATAGGATCATTGGATTTATTTAATTATCTTCATAAACTTTTTCCTATAAAAACTTAAGAGAGGGAATAATATGACTTTCCCAACATTTAGGAAAAATGGAGATATTATAAATAAATCAAATTTGGTTTTGGAAGATTTATTTTGCTTAGGCAAAATGAGCATTTTAAAAATTTATGCATGTTCGCTGCTTTTTAAAGTTCATTTTGTTCGACTCATTTTTAGGAGTCGGGAAAATTAATTTTATTAAAATCAGAGTTCGTTTGGTATTTTTTAATCCGTTTTGTTTTGTTTAAAAAATGCCCCCAGGGCCAAGGCCCACTTGACCAACCCGGCCAGCCTTGGCCCAGCCACCCGGCCCACCTCCTCTCTCTCGCCCTTGTGATCTCCGCCGCCGCCGCCACGCCCGCCGCCCGGAGTCCGCCTCGCCCGGCCCGTGCCCCTTCCCCAAGCCGTGAACCCCCCCGTCCTATTTATACCGCCGCCCCCTCTCTCTCACCGCCGCCCTCCCTCACCCGAGAGCCCCGCCGCCCGCTTGTGACGCCGCCGCCGTCTCCCATCGTCGCCGGAGCACCCCGCCGCCTCGCCGCCCCTCCAGGCCCTCCGCCACCCACCACCCGCCCGGCCCGACCACGTGAGCCCGCCGAGCCTCGGCGAGCCGCCGGAGGTAGCCGCCGCCACAAACCCCCCGATCCGGTTTTTTTTTAAAAAGACCCGATCCGGTTTTTTTGAGTTGTTCGGTTTTTTTTTAAAACCTAGATGTTTTTTTTATTTTTTTGGTTTTCTTATTTAGTGAACGTTCACCGACCCGTTCGTTTCAATGAACGTGTTCGTTGGATTAGTTCTGTTAACGAACGTCCGTTATTTAATCCGTTCGCTGCTTTTCTTTTAATCGGATTTAATCCATTATTTTCAGATTCGATTTACGATCCGATTTTCAAATCTGTTTTATTTCTTGCTCGTTTATCGGAATCAGGTGATTCAAGCGCTGGAGTTTCATTCTGAAACCGCCGTTCCGACTAACCTACTTACACAGAGTTTTGCTACAGTAAAATTTTGACTTAGTTTCAGATTTGCTAAACCGAGTCGTTCTCTCTCGAGTTCCGACTTTCGATGCTTTATTTGATTCGATTCTTTTGCAACCAGGGTTCTTAAGTTGAACTATCTGGTTAGATCTTTTATTCGAGATTTCCCGTGCATTAGATGAGTACTTATTGTATGCTTGTTGTTTGTCTGCGTTAGATCACCCGGAGTGCGCCGCTTGTTACTTGAATCTCTAGGACTCATGGATCATCAGCAAGGCAAGTAACACTTTGATCATACTTTTTCTACTACCCAGATTTTATGCATTAGATCAACCCTCAAACACTTGCATGTTTAGGATCTAATTAAATTATGGGATGGGAAGTAGATTGAGGTAGTACCTATTACCTGTTTTACTTATGAAACCTTGGGAGTTACTTCTACGTTTGCTTATTATGCCATGCTATGCTAGTAGACGTGGATTGGGTGAGTGAATATCCATGACAGATGTGAGATTGTTAATTTAATGGTTTATCTAAGGTGGCAACCTAAACACACATCTGGGTGGATTGAGGCACCTGGTTTCTATCAGGACTTGCCTGTATTTCTTCGGACCGCCACCAAGGCTCTAAGGGATCATAAGATTATTCAAACTAGAAACTTCCGTGTGCAGCCACAAGCCAATTATGGGCTCTGGCATAGTTGACTAAGTTGTGCGAACTCTTACGGGTAGACTAGCAGATGTAGGGGAAAGTAGGTGTACCGGTCTACCCACAAGTAAGGTGCTAAGCGCTACGAAAGATCGTGTCTCGGTCATCCGCTTCTCAAACACCATGTAGTGCGAGAACCAAGCGGAGGCGATCGAGTCTTGTGGGGAAAAGTCTAAACCTCTGCAGAGTGTAAAAACTAATCATGATTAGCCGTGTCCCCGGTTATGGACATCTTGAGTATCTAGTACTTGAAAATCATGTGAATCTCAACATGTTACTTCTAATAATAAATGTTATTGGGTTTTAATGAGTACTTTTTAATTGGGATTGAGGATGCTGTCAACCATTCTCAATGTTTAACAACCACCATGATAGTTAAATAAAATTATTCCTTTGATGTAGGGAAAACCAGCTTTATGCAAAATGTAAATCAGAGAGCCTTACCACCAGCCATATATGCATGTAGTATAGGCTTGTTGCTTCATTGTTCTCTATGTGTTACATTGCCAAAGCATATTCCATGTCTTGACCCGTTTTCGGGCTGCAACTTTCACGTTATGCACTTTTCTGCATTGACGAGTAAGGTGTTAGGTCATGGTTCTATACTCAGTGATGCCGATGGAGTTGATGGACTCACTATTCTTCCAAGCCTTCCGCTGTTATTATTAGATGGCCTTAAGCCATATTATTGTATTAAGTTCCCTTGTGGACAACGATGTAATAAGTGTGTGATTGCTACTCTGCTATAAATCCTTCGAAGTACTGTGTGGTGTCAGCATTACTGATCCAGGGATGACACTGAGCACAGAGCGCTAGATCCATTCGGGTCTGGTCGCTACAACGGGTTATTGGATCCAAAACCCGACCCGATAGCTTAACAGCGTTCAGTTACGGTGGATGCCACGTGTCGGTCACCCTTGACGAAAGCACTTCTGTGACGCGCGATTTATCGTCATGGAAGTGGACACTTCCGTGGTGATAATTTTGGTAATGTCATGGAACACTTCTACGACAAAGACGGTATGACTATCTTGATTCTGTCATAAATTTGTCATGGATGTACATGCATGACAAAAAACGCTACCTACTGTGACAAATATGTATCATCACGGAAGTGTATTGTTTTGTAGTGTGATGGTGCGGTTGTGTTGTTGTTCACGGAGTTGCTTGCGATGAAACTGGGCAATGGGAAATCATGTACCGTCTTGTCTGGATTTTCCTTCATCCAGTTGATGATAGCCGGAACCAAGTTACTAGAGAAATCATTTCTGAGGCGATTCTGGCTGCATTATTTTCTTTGTACCAACTCATTTTTCTCCTCGACTGTTTTTTCGCGTCCTCAGCTGCTTTTTTCTCGACCGCAGGCTTCACCTTCTCGTTGATGTCCGCCTGACTAAACTTATTTTTCTGCTTCTTGGCCTTCGGGCCCTCGTTGTAAAACACCTTCCACGTGGCGCTGTCTTCGGCGCCGTGCACATGATCATATTGTGGCCACTGGCCCAAAGGGAGTCCCTTAAGTTCGTTCAAGGCCCAGTTGAGAGGGGTATCCCACTTGGGCCTCATCGGAGAAGTAGGGCTTTCGGCTGCAAGCTGGTGTTGCTTCTCCTGCAGAAGGAACGTGAACTGTTTAGGAATGTGTAGTCGACTAGATCTGGTGCTAAATGTAAGACGTAAAAGAATAATTACCAGTAGCCTAATCAATCTCCCCGTGATCTGGTCCATGTAAAAAACCTTCTTTTCCTTGTCCCACTTGTAGCGGGCCCTGATGTAGTCACGCTCCAAGGGGTTGGTGAACTTCGCGAAGGGGTCTGGTCTGGGATGCCCACGGCTTCACATTCCGCGTCCTCCTTATCCCATATGGGCCTTTTACCGAGGTAGCCACGGCTTCCAAGGCGATGCTTCCCCGTGTTCCTTTGCTGAAGGCTCTTGAATTTCGCAGCCTTAGCCTTGGCTGCCTCGGTAGCACAAGTGTCCTTGAACTTTTCGAACTCCTCTTCCATAAGTGTCGGATTTTCCTCCAGAATCTCGGTCAGGGGTTCCTCAGCCTCAATAGCTTGTTTCACCCTCACTTTCCAGGAGGCTAAATAATTGCTGAACATGCCCATGGCGTGATTGTTAATCTTGTTCACCTTCGGATCATCCCATGGTTGTTCTATCTTATCATCCCGGTCGGGGAACTTGAATCTCTTGTGCAACTTCGTCAGGAACAACTACGTCAAATGTTCTTTACTCCTTAAGTCATCGTCGTTGATGCTCACGCATTCCCGTAGGATGCATCCTACTTGGTTCCCATAGCACTTGCGAGGTTCTTCCGGCTCTAATGGCTCAAACTTGCTAGGTGCCATCTTTCTGATCACCAGTCATCCAATCCCTAGTTTGTTAGGTTTTTGTATCCTCTACTTCTTCTGCTTCTTCTTTTCGGTAGCGGCATCGGCGACGGTACCTTCCCCGCCGGTATCTTCCCCTCCGGTCTCGGTGCCGCCAACGGTGCCGGCGCCGACGGTGTCGATGTCGGCGTCAGTACCATCATCGAGGCTGACCTGCAAACCTTGATTGTGCTTAGCAGACAAAAAGTCGAGGTACTCTTCTTCACCATCATAATCCATCTCGTCTGCATCTTGGTCAGAAGGCCCAGTTTCTTTGTTGTTCGACATGTTTCCTATGATTAAGTCTCCTCGTTTAATTCTAAAACTATGAAGAAATGAGAAATGACATAAAAAAGATATATGTTTGTTGGCATGTCGTTTCCTAGCAACTCCCGGAACTCGATATGCCTACTATCTAGCACAAATCATGCCAAAATTCACAGAAAATTTCGGCATGACCTTTGCTAAAAAATGGACATATCGAGCGCCTGAAATTCACCGGAATGGAAATGAATCAACATTCCAGCATAACATAGGCCACTCGGTTCATTTACCCTGCACATAATCATCATTTCCAAATGACATGTCCAAATTCCAAATATGACATGTCCAAAACATCACATGTCCAGATATCACATGTCCACTTCAAATTTTTATATAAAAGGAAGAAAAATATAGAACTTGAAGAAAAAACCTAGCTAAATTCATAACTAAATATAAAACCTAATTAACCATCTTCCCTAACTAAAACCTAAGTAAATTAACCAAAGAACCCTAGCTACCAGAGAGAGTAGGAGCGGTGGGGGGCTTACAAAGGGTGTAGGCCCGACAACAGCCGAGGTTGGAAGGGGTCGGGGTCGGGATCGGGGTCGGAGTCGGTGTCGAGCGCCGGAGCCGGAACTGGGGTCGGGGTTTGGGCCGGGGCCGGGGCCATGGGCGAGGCCGGAACTGGGTCAGGATTGGAGGCGAGGCAGGGCCAGCGAGGGCAGGCTCAAAGTGATGGGGGAAGTGACAGAGTGTGGATTTGGGGGAAAAGAGGCGGGATGAAGAGATGAGTGGGGATTTTGGGGTTTATGTGGGCGTAGCAGTAGCGCGTTTAAGCAAAATGCGCTATAGCTACTCCAGGTAACTATAGAGGCTTTATGAAGCAATCAGTACTGCTATCTTGACTAGTTGTAGCTGTTTTCTCAGAAAAGCTATGCAGCTATAACCAGTACCTATATAGCAGTTTTCATGTTTGTTTCCTTCTATTTTCTTTTCCTTTATTTTCTCTCACTTTTCTTTTTTTTCTCGAGAGCAGTGAATGAAGGGATGGCGATATATATTGCATCATTTGACGGTTCAGTATGTATACAAAATAGGAACATATATATTACATCATTCGACCCATGCATAATAATGGCTAAGTGTGTATAGAAAAAAGGAACATATATATTACATCATTTGACCGATAGCATACGGTTCCCCAGCATTGACGTTTTCGTTTTTTAGTGAGCTTCTTTCCCTTCTTGTTCGTTGAAGAATAATTGAGCCCCTCATTGTGACTTTTCCTTTTCCATGGAGTATGATTTTTCTTAGGTAATGTAGTATTGATTCTTATTTTGACATATACTTCATCATCATCGTCATCTTCCCTCATTGGGTCGTCGTACTGGTTGTAGTCTTCCTCGTTAGCGACTCCATCTATTCCAATGACATTCATTTTCCCTCTCCTCACGACAACACGGCTGGGATTGCGCGGGTAGGTTATGAAGATGCATTGTGTCACGTGCTTAGCGTGTACCAATGGCTCTTTTTTGCGATAGCATTCACGGTAGCGCTCTTTGCATTGGGTATAGCCATGGTAGTGAAATACCGGTTTTCTCTTTCGATATTCTTAGCCCATCTGACACAGAACATCGTCGTGTTGTGCAGTCCAGAGTAGTCAAGCAACCAGATCTCCTCGACCCTTCCATAAAATCTATCAGTTGCACCGTTGTCGCTGTCGGTCATGCATTCCATCGTCGCCCCTGAGTTCTGATCATCACTGTCCATATCTTTGGCCTCCGTGTAGATCGTGTATCCGTTGATATTGTATGCCTCACGGGTTACGAGGTTGGGCGAGGGGCCATATGTGCTAAGGCGTATATGAGTAATCTATCCTTAGAGCTCTCCTCTGGGGGATTAGCAATAATATGCTCTTTCAACCAATGTAGGGAAGTGGAGTTGTGCTCTCTAGTAACTTCGGCGTCCGTCCTACATACCATCCGGTCACGATACTTCTTTGCGATAATTTATTTGTGCAGTGCCATGAAAGGATCTACCTCGTCTAGGTGTTGTAGCACTACCAAGTTTCCTCTGTCAAAGTCGTTACATCAATCTGAGTATGCCACGTGCAGTTCCCTGCGACCGTTGGAGTGACCTTCCCCTTCGAGACTCCCATCGTGCTTGTTAACGGGCAAACCAACACCAACACCAGGCGGCTGGTATGCGCCATATAGAAAATTCTTGTGTCAGATAGCCCTGGACGATGCTTCCATCCGGACGGGACATGTTACGAACGAATCCTTTGATGATCACATTCATCCTCTCAAACGGCATCATGTTGTTAAGGAATAACGGCCCCAGGTCTATTATGTCGTCCACAATATGGACACACAGATGCACCATCACGTCAAAGAACACGGGCGGGAAGTACATCTCAAGCTCATTCAGTATCACAACGATCTCATCATGTAGCCTTCGGAGCTGCTTCACACTGATCGACTTTCGAGAGATGATGTCGAAAAAGTTGCAGAGACCAATAAGCGTGTCACGGACGTGCTTGTCCATTATCCCTCTAAGGGCAACAGGTAGTATCTGCGTCATCATCACATGACAGTCATGCGACTTCATCCCGCTGAACCATTTCTTGTCCGTGTCTAGATATCTGCTTATCTTGCCACAGTAACTGGAACTAACTTTGACACCAGTAAGGCACTTAAAGAATTGATCGATCTCAGCCTGACTTAAGGTGAAGCAAGAAGGGGGGCAATAATCCTCTTCCTTTATTTTCTTGCCCTTCTTCTCTCGCGCCTCTGCCTCCGTCTCTGTCTCGTTTGACTTTTTATGGGGCGGCATGTGCAGATCTTCCCTGATATTCAAATCTTGCAAGTCTTTTCTTGCCTTCGGCCCATCCTTGGTCTTATACGGCATGTTCATTAGTGTCGCCAGCAAGCACTCAAGGACATTCTTACAGATATGCATTTGATCAAGACAATGAGGTGTGTCGAGTTTGTGCCAGTACTCCAAGTCCCAGAACACAGACCTCGTCTTCCATACCTTCAGCAACGGCTCCGGTGCCTTTTTCATCATCTTTCCCGGTGCGGGGCGCTACTTCAAGTTTTTCAACAGCTCATCGATTTTGGCGCCACTCCGCTTACATGGAGGTCCTCGATGCTCAGCGTGACCATTGAATAGATCTCCACGGTTTCTCCACGGTTCGTCCAGTTTGAGCCATCTTCGATGCCCCATGTACACGATTTTCCCAAACCCGCCATCTTTCCTTGACGTTAGCTGCTGAGACATCGTATCATCCATGCACTGCGTGCATCCGCAATATCCATGGCACACCTGGCATGTGACATATCCGTAACCGAGATAGTCATGCACCGTCGTGATCAGCGCGGCTCTCATGTAGAAATACTCGCCTTTGCTAGCGCCCCATGTCTTGGACGGTGTTTCCATTACATGGCTAACTCCTCTTGAAAAGTAGCCCGAGATACAGATTAATATTATTTCCTGGTTGTTTTGGCCCTTGAATCAGCATGCTCATTTGAATGTACTTCAACTTCATGCACAACCAATGGGAGGTTGTACATCCATACAAACACGGGCAATGTGCTATGGTTGGTGTTCTGGTTGCCAAACGGATTCATGCCATCAGTACACGCGTTGAGCACGATGTTCCTTGCATCACATTCAAAATTCCGATAGAAGTCATTCAACGCTCTCCACTGGCTTGCATCCTTGACGTGTCTCTGCTTCGGATCATCTCCATCGTCGGGATTCTTCATCTCCGCGTGCCAGCGCATTAGCATTGCTTCCTTGGGATCTACAAAATACCGCTGGAGACGGGGAGTGATCGGTAAGTACCATACAACTTGTGGGGACATTTCTTCCCGGCCTTCTTGTATCGAGAAGCATTGCACACCGGACAACTTGTTTTTTCCGCATGCTCCTTTCGATAAATTATGCAATGGTTGATGCATGCATGGTATCTAACATGCGGCAGATCAAGATGGCACACGATCTTCTCGTCCTCATCCGCACTAGTAGGACACACATTCCCCGCGGGAAGAACATCCTTTGGGTACTTGAGATGCTCATCGAGGCTAGTGTTGGTCCATTTGTTTTTAGCCTTCGTCTTTAGAAGTTGGAGCGTGAAACTCAAGTGGGTCACCTCAGGATTGCAACCATCATACAATGTAGTGTTCGAGTCTACCACCACTTGCTGCAGCTTAGCCTCCTCTCTCGAACCAGCTCTCTCAGTACTCGTCTCCTTGCGAAGCAGTGCTTGAACATGAGGGTCCTGAACGATTGAACTTAGTACCGACGAACTTTGCTGTGTGGAGTCCATGTTCTCTCCGCCGCCATGTCCGGCCCCTTCTCCTCCGCCATGTCTGGCCCCTTCTCCACCACCATGTCCGGCCTCATTCCCTGCCCCGTCAGCGTCCTCAACATCATCATCCTTATCTTCAATTATCCACCGAGTATGGCCATCCATGAAACCAGTAATGAGCAGGTGCGCTTCGACACGACCATCGTCATAGGGGTCGAGCCAAACTATTCCTTTGCATTTTTTGACATGGACATAAACCTATGTGAGGTTATTTTCTTTCATGTCCTAGACCGCCGACCGCAACTACCTGTCCACCATCGTTCCACTGACCATCATGAACGTCTACACGGTAATAATAAACAAATTGATTATAAAAATGTGTGCATGCATCAAAGTCCTACAAAAATTCGGCATGACCTTCCCTAAAAATAGGACATATAGATCTAGAGTTTGCCCGGAATTCGCCGAAATGGAAATAAATAAACATTTCAGCAAAACATAGTTAACTCAAAAGAACAATTCGGCGTCAACTCATGTCGCACACACAATTTTCAACATATCGCCCAATTATCATATCACACACACATACACATATTTCCATTCTTGTAAAAGCATGAAATTTTAATCACCTATCTCGAGATCGAGCACACGGTGGAGATGATGATGTAGGGAAATCAAAAGTGCACAAAGCTCTTTTTGACAAAGATAGATCTAGTTAGGGGGAAAATAGGTCACTTAACTAAATGCTACATCTGCCTAGCTAGCTAATTTGGGAGGAGACAACTTCAACTAGTGTAGGGGGAAGGAAAAAGAGAACGGGGATGCATTAATGGAGGTGGTTTTGTTAGCTAGGAGTAATGAAGAGAGAGAAAGGTAGGTAGAAGAGGGAGAGTAATGGGGGGAGAAGTATTGAGGAAGAAGCAAAGTTAGAGAGAGAGGATGTGGGAGGTAGGGGAAAGGGAAGAGAGGAGATCGGGGAGGGGAGGAGGGGGGGAAGGTGGTGTTGTGGTGCATCTTAGTAGTAGCGCGGGCGAAAAAACGCGCTACTGATAAGAGCGTGGCAGCAGCGCGCTTTACACACACACACACTACTGCTAAGCGGGGCCAACCATGTGGCCAATTTCAAAATTAGCAGCAGCGACCGGAATAAAAAGTGTGCTACTACTATTGCATTAGTAGTAGCGCGTGTCATGACACCGCGCTGCTACTAAAGTTAGGTTGGTGGGTACTGTCGGTCGATTTTTGTCACAGCACGGTTTCGCCTGCACGCGCTACTCCTAAGTTTGTATCAGTAGCGACTGTTTTGGACCCGTGTTACTGCTAATTAGCAGTAGCGCCTCTTTTTGTGCCGCGCTGCTGCTACGATTCTGTGTATAAGGTTTTCCCTAGTGGTGTCTAATTTGCATGATTTGAATGAAACTAACCCCGGGCTGACGTTGTTTTCAGCAGAACAATCATGGTGTTGTTTTTGTGCAGAAATAAAAGTTCTCGGAATGGAACGAAACTATGCGAGGATTTTTTATATCAATAACAAGAATTTCTGGAGCCAACACCTGCAGGAGAGGGCCACCTGGGTGGGCACAACCCACCAGGGCACGGCTCCTCTCCTGGCGTGCCCAGGTGGGTTGTCCCCACCTAGTGGCCCCGCAGATGATCCCCCTGATACTATAAAATCACATCTTTCCAGAAAAGAATCATGGAGAAAGAATTATCACCATCCACAAGACGGAGCCGCCGCCAAGCCCTGTTCTTCCTCAGGAGGGCAGATCTGGAGTCCGTTTGGGGCTCCGGAGAGGGGGATCTTCGTTATTTGTCATCACCAACCCATCTCCGTCGCCAATTCCATGATGCTCCCCACCGGGAGTGGTAATTCCTTCGTAGGCTTGCTGGTCGGTGAGGAGTTGGATGAGATTCATCATGTAATCGAGTAAGTTTTGTAAGGACCCGATCCCTAGTATCCACCAAGTTCTTAGATTGATGTTGCTATGACGTTGCCATGCTTAATCCTTGTCACTTTGGGCCCGGGTGCCATGAACTCAGATCTGAACTGTTTATGAATTCATCATTATATCCATGTTTTAGATCCAGTCCTGCAAGTTATAGTCACCTACTACGGTTATGATCCGACAACCCCGGAGTGACAACAACCGGGCCCACTCTCGTTGATGACCTTAGTTTGAGGAGTTCATGTATTCACTATGTGTTAATGGCTTGTTCCGGTTCTCTATTAAAAGGAGGCCTTAATATCCCTTAGTTTCCAATATTGACCCTGCTGCCACGGGAGGGTAGGACAAAAGATGTCATGCAAGTTCTTTTAATAAAGCACATATGACTATTTACGGAATACATGCCTACGTTATATCGATGAACTGGAGCTAGTGCCGTATCGCCCTAGATTATAACTGTCACATGATGAATATCATCCAGCAAGTCACCGATCCAATGCCTATGAATTTATCATATATTGTTTCTGCTAAGTTACTACTATTGCTACTGCTATCGTTACTGCTTCAATATCACTGCTATCATTGTTACTGTTACCATTTCTGCTGTCACTACTATCAAAACTATCAAACTACTTTGCTACTGATCACATTGCTGCAGATAACTAATCTCCAGGTGTGGTTGAATTAACAACTCAGCTGCTAATACCTTCAAATATTCGCTGGCTCCCCTTGTGTCGAATCTATAAATTTGGGTTAAATACTTACCCTCGCAAACTATTGCGATCCCCTATACTTGTGGGTTATCAACCATCACTTTGACCAGCAAGAAGAGAGAGGTTGTACAACCAAGGTGGATTATTCTTGGTTTGTTTTATGATCAATCTTGGTGAGATGCCTCTCTGGCCCACCGACTAAAAGAGTGTGTTGGTGGGGGGGCTGCTACTTTGCACTTTGCTATAGGTGGACCTCGGTTGGGGGAGGGAATTCATAGCTTAGGATTCCCTTCGTGCCGACACGAGGGGGGCTGCTAGCTACTTCGCATTTTGCTAGGTTAACCACAGTTGGGGGGCATCCATTCATAGCTTAAGATTCCCTTCGTGCTGACACGAGGGAGGGGGGCTGCTAGCTTTTTCGCACTTTGCTAGGTGAGCCTCGGTTAGGGCGGGGTCATGCATTCATAGCTTAGGATTCCCTTCATGCCGACACGAGGGGGGTATGCTAGCTACTTCACAGTTTGCTAGGTGAACCACGGTCGAGGGGCATTCATTCATAGCTTAGGACTACCTTCGTGCTGACACGAGGGGGGTTGTTAGCTACTTCGCACTTTGCTAGGTGAGCCTCGGTTGGGGGGGCATGCATTCATATATAGCTTAGGATTCCCTTCGTGCCGACACGAGGGGGGGCAAGCAATACCGTGCGCTTTGCAACATAGGTGCGACATCGAAGTTGCATTTGGTATTTGAAAATCAAACCACCCTTTTCATACATATAAATTTGGTCCACATGCAAGTGTGTTCGTGTTCTGACCCTCTCCCGCAGCATTTTTTGCCAAATTTATGAACATTGGACAAGTCGGATGACGCAATAGACACGGTTCACTCAAACTAACTGTGTGCCACGTCGGTGCCCCTGTCACGCACACATCTGCGCAGTACATTGGGCTCCACAAGGATCCCCCTCTCAAAAATATCTGCCCGCCTCGAGGGTTTTTCAGTTTCATAACAAACAGTTGTTATCTCCGGACCATGTGCGGTGTTTCTTCTTCGCAATCCCACCTGCATCCCTAGAAAATATGTGCCCACCTCGAGGAGGGTTTTTGTGTTTCATAACACACAGTTGTTATCCCCGGACCGTGTGCCATTTTTCTTGTTCCCCTACATTTTTCACTTGTTTTGCTTTACTAGCGTGCTTAAACCTGCACACTGAAGCTATCTTTTGGAGATTATTTTGTCTGCCATTGATATTTTGGTTGATGTTTAGCCTGTTGTGCTTAACATGCTTCACGATGTCGCTACACAGGACAATTTTGGGAACGACTTTGTTTTCCATCGAGTTTAGTTTCATCCCATAGCTTATATATGCTCACTGTTCAGGATATCGGTAGTTGGTACATATAAGTCGGGGGCTGATAAGGGACTAATCGGTGAATCAAACTTTTAACTGAATATATTTGCAACCCATTTATCGTTAGGTTAACTAGGGCCAATATATCTGAGGCTACATATCAACATGCAGTGTATTTAATGTCTACATATGCAATCCTAGGCTACATAGAGACAAGGAAGAGTGTTACTTTAATATTTTGATGATGTCTAGATATACGTAGAAGAGCAGCACCAACAACAACAACAACAACAACAACAACAACAACAACAACAACAACAACAACAACAACAACAACAACAACAACAACAACAACAACAACAACAACAACAACAACAACAACAACAACAACAACAACAACAACAACAACAACAACAACAACAACAACATAGCCCTGTTTGGATACTCAACTTAGCTTAGAGGTTAGAGTTAGTTTCTAGCTCATGACTAACCCTAAACTAACTCCATCTAAAGAGGTGTTTGGATGACAGGGTTAGATACTTAGATTGACAATAAATGCACTAGGAGAACTAGCTCCAATTAGCACCTCTTGGGTTGGATAGGTTTTTTGGGTGGATTATAGAAGCAACTTGCTCAAACTAGCCCTCATGTTTAGATATACTTTAGGGCTATTTGAGCCCGAACTAGCTCAAACTAACTCTAACTCATGGATAAAGCAGCAGTTAATCAGCCGATGATTTGTAAGAATGCAATAAACTCCTTCTGGCCCATAATATAAGATGTCAATTCATCTAATATGTGAGTATATTGGATGTTATAAGATATTATAAAAGAGTGTTGTACTACATCATTGTGTAATTGATGTTTATCTTCTAATATTAACTTGGTGCTTTTAGGTACATATGTCATTGGTAAAGATCCACGCTTCGACCCTTTCTGCGTATGGGGAAATGAGATCTCGTTGAACCAGCATCAAGTGAGGAAGCTGATAAAGATTGTTAGTAAAATGGGTCAAAAGATGGCAATTAAACTATTTGTTTACACTTTATCCAATACAACAGCAAACTGCGGGATGGTAAGTAAAAACTCTGCAGCCTTCTTTTTACTGCCCATAATGAGTTGTGTTAGATGACAATGTCTGAATCTTTTTTCCTTTGCAGTGGTTCCAAAAGCAGTTTACTAAAGATTACCTCTCAAACTACATGATTGGTGGGCATCCAAAGGTTAAAGTATTTCTACCAGAACACGATGATTATCTAGATGTTTCCATGAAGACTGTGAAGGGTGGGCGGTCTGCCATCACAAGGGGTTGGACTAGACTCGTGCGTGCCTTCTGCATGGAGGAGGGCACAATATGCGCAATCCACTTCACCTTGTTCAACAACCATAATGTATTTCGCCTCTTTCTTTACTGTCGTTAATAGTACAAGTATACAATTGTGGTTCATCATTATTTATTTGGTTCTTAAGTAATTCTTGATGTGTACCTATAGATCGAATAATGCATTGGTTGTCTGAACCTGATGGATATGAATAAAGCTATAGCATACTTTCAATTTCAATTTCAATTTCAATTTGATATAGAATCGATTAAATTACGGTGAAATTACGCTCTCCATATTGTTACGGCACACACGGTTGGTAAAATACAAACGTTTGTGATATACACCATAATCCGAGACGGTTCACAAAGAGTGTTGGGGATATATATTTTTTTGAGGAGTAAGAGTGTTGGGGATATAACTATTAGGCATGACCCGCCCAGGAGGGGCCGGGTCACGCCTACAATGAAGCCCACGAAGACACTTGAAGATGACGGCTCACTTAAAGGCCCAAACCCAGAGGCAATTTAAGGCATGTAGAGATAAACCGCCATGTATACATAACTTGTATTGTAAGAAAGGATAGAGAGAGACCAAGTCGGACGTTGTTTATGAACCGGCCGGGACTCTATGAGCCGCTGGGCGTCGACCTCTCTATATGAAGGGACGACCCGGCGGCGGTTCAGGGAAAGTAACATCAGATCGAGAACTAGGTCAAGTGGATTCTCTCCCTGGTTATCGATTCATAAGCAATCCCACCCAAAACTGGATCGTAGGCTTTTACCTTCACCGCATGGGGCCGAACCAGTATAAGCCTCGTGTCCTTTGTCCTGTTTAACCCCTTTAAGCTTCCTAGTTGCGATGGCTCCATGACTAAGTCCTTACACTAGGACATCTCAAGTGACAATTCCACGATAGTTGGCGCCCACCATGGGGTCAGCACACGGTGGATTTGAGTTCTTGAAGGGCAGCTTCAAAGGGCTCAAGGGATACGCTGTGGGCCGGATGACCAAGAGTCGTCGCGGCAAGCTCTACATCGACGACGCAGGCTAGGGCCCCGACGCCGGCTCAATTGAGTACGGGTACCGGGTCCCCTTCGGCGGAATCCACGTCTTCATCGGCAAGATCGGCGAGCCGGGCCCTGAGCCGGACATATGCACCAACATCATCGAGACGGCTCAACGTGCGAGACCCGCCCGGGCTCAACCCGCCGTGAGGCGTGCCTTTGTGGGATGCACTCATGGAGGAGAATTTTCTGTAGGATCTGTCTCTGGCAGTGAGACGGCCATCTACTCTGATGGTGAGTCGTCCACAGGTGAGACGGATTCATTGTATCAACTGCAGGACGGCGGGCTTAGAGGTTGTTCCGATGGCAGCAGTATTCCGGACCCCTTTGAACCGCCAAGCAGAGTCGGAATCTTCATGGCAGGTACCCAATCTACGTTAACTTCATCAACTGCGGCAGCAATGATCTCCAGGACAGCAGCAGCCGGGGCAGGAGATCATGTGCGCTCGCTGGCTCAGGTGTTGATGGAGCTCACGGATAAGTTGATGACCCTATTAACCATCGTGGTCAACCCGGTGGATCAGGCTCAACATGATGCGGAGGTGGCACAGTTGAAGCTTGATATAGCACAAGCTAAAGAAAACCTGGTGGCAGAAGAGGTCAGGATGACCGCTGAGCGGGCGGCTCTGGATGCCCGAGCACAGCAGATTCAGTCACAGGATTTTCAGCTCATGATAGAGCAGAACGCGTCAAATGAGGTTATGAGGAGAAGGTACCAGAAGGCTCAATCTCGTCTGCCTCCGGTTTATGATCCTAGGAACCTTTTCCAGACACCCGGAGCAGGCCAAGTAACCCGCCGGGAGTAAATTAGGTCACAGGGCCCAAGACCAATACGCCGATTCAACCACAGGTTATGGGACCCCACGTCTGAATACTGCTCCGCCTCCTTATGTGCCGACACAACCGGGTCATTATTCTAACCCGCTGGATAACATGATTGCGGCGTCGGCACGACTGGCGGCTCTCCCAGCTGATGGCGATTCTCCAGCGACGATTGAGACACGAAGGATCAGAGATCTTCTTCGAACAGCTTTAGCACAGCAGGAGTCATACTCTTACAGTAGAGATAGGATTCATTCAACCCCACGTCCGAGCCGGAGCAAAAGTTACAGCAGACATTTAGACTCGTCGGCCGTTTCAAGCAACGCCCAGCGCCACGATCAGCCGCGCGGGTACGACCCGGCTCAGGGTGGGGCTCCTAATGTGCATAGTTAGGACAGACTGTGTCAGCAAATTGAGCAGGAGGCTCAGCAGGCAGCACAGCTGGCGGCTCAACAGGCAGCAGAAATAGCGGCTCAGCAGGCGGCTTATCGGCCCCTGCCTGTTTACCCAACAACGTCAATGGTGGCAGGTGTGGCCACCAGGACCGGGGGTGTGCCTTGTTTGGTGTCGTCTCTTCGTAACGAGCGGTTGCCCAAGGATTTTAAGGGGCCTCGTAAGGTACCTAATTACACGGCCGATTTGCAGCCTGCGGCGTGGATTGAGAGTTATGAGATTGCCATGGAATTGTTGGAAGTTAATGATGCTGCAATGGCCAAGTACTTCACCATGATGTTGGATGGAACGGCTCGTAATTGGTTGAAGGAGTTACCACCTAATTCTGTTAGTTCCTGGGCAGAGTTAAAGGAGAAGTTTATCCAGAACTTTAAGGATACATGTAAGCAGCCCATGTCGATTGTGGACTTGACTAGTTGGAGGCAACAGGAGGGTGAGTCCACGACCCATTGGGTGCGCCGGGTCAAGGAGATAATACATTCCTATGATAAGATGGATGCCGGTTCTGCAGTGTTGATGTTGGAGCAAAATTGCCATTTTGAGCCTCTGAAGATGAAGTTGGGGAGACTCAAGCGCGATTATTCTGACATGGGCCAGCTGATGGTGGCTCTTGTTAAATATGCTGACTTAGATAGTACCAAGGATCCCGAGTCTGACGACGAGTAGGCAGGGAAGGGAAAGAAGAGCGGCAATGCTAAGGGTCCTCAGCTTGGCCCGGCGAATCCAGGCGGCAACAATAAACGTAAGTCGGATGGTAGCTCAGAGTTTCTTGCTAACACCAATGCATAGTGCAACAATCAGCAGCATAAGGGGAGGCCACCTCCTCGATCTGGCGGGTCAGGTCCTACTCTCGGACAGTTGTTAAATGAACCTTACCCGAAGCACGGCACTGAAGAAAAGTCGGCTACTCACCTGTGGAAGGATTGCACTATCATGAAGGCCTTCAAAAATTACAACATATTCAATGGTAATCACAGGTTGGGCGGCGGCTCAGGAGGCGGTGGCTTTCATGGCCCGAACAATGGAGGTGGCGGTTCTGGTTCCGGCTATCAGGGCCACCAGAACAGTCAAGGCAATTTCAATAAGGGTGGTCAAGGCGGCTACAATCAATAGTCTGGCCAGGGGGGTCAGCAGCAGCAGCAGCAGACTGGCTATCAGAGTCAATCAAAGCAATTGAGCAATGGGCAGTATCTTGCTTTTACCACAAGCTTATGTAAGCGGGATCAGAAGCTTCACAAGAGGGCAGTGAACGTTGTTGAGTCGGCAGTTCCTTGATACTTGCGGTGGTCTGAGCACGCCATTACATGGAGTCGGGAAAACTACCGACCCCGGGTTGACAATCCGGGTCACTTGGCTTTGGTGGTAGCACCTCAAGTTGGGGGTTACAAGTTCACTAAGGTACTCATGGATGGAAGCAGCAGCATTAATATCCTTTATTATGAGACCTTCTGTCGTATGGGGTTAACAGATAAAAATCTTAAGCAGTCCAATACTGTTTTTCACGGCGTAGTTCCTGGTAAGTCGGCATACCCAGTGGGCAAGATCGAGCTAGAAGTAGCCTTCGGAGATGAGCATGATTCCAGGGCCGAGAAATTAACTTTTGAGGTGGTCAAGATCAGGAGCCGTATCATGCTCTATTAGGGCGACCGGCTTACGCCAAGTTTATGGCACGGCTGTGTTATGTTTATCCGCAACCGAAGATGCCGGGTCATAAGGGGACTATTACGGTTCATGGCAGTCAAAAGGTGGCTCTGGAGTGCGAGGAAGGCGGAGTGGCTTATGCTGAGTCAGTTTGTGCTGCCAAAGAGTTAAAGTATTATAAGGATAATGTTGACCCGGCAGACATGACATCTTTGAAGAAGCCCATCACAGAGCGTAAACCGGAAATGAAGTTTAAATCAGCTGAGGATACCAAGATGGTTTATTTCATTCTTCGCGATTCATCAAAACAGTTCAGCATCAGCGCCAATCTAGATCCCAAATAGGAAAGCGCGCTCATCTAGTTCATCCATGAGAATCGGGACATCTTTGCATGGAAACCTTCTGACATGCCGGGTGTACCGAGAGAACTCGCTGAGCACACTCTCAACATTGATCCTAAGTATAAGCCGGTCAAGCAGTTTCTTCGGCGGTTTAATGAGGAGAGGCGCAAGGCCATTGGGGAGGAGGTGGCCCAGCTCTTGGCAGTCGGGTTCATTATTGAGGTATTCCATCCTGAATGGTTGGCTAACCCGGTGCTAGTGCTCAAGAAGAACGACACTTGGCGTATGTGTGTGGATTATATGGATTTGAACAAGGCTTGTCCGGCTGATCCCTTTGCTCTTCCGCATATTGGTCAAATCATTGATGCTACGGCGGGATGTGAGCGTCTGAGTTTTTTGGATGCTTATTCTGGATATCATCAGATCAAGATGTCGGTTAAGGAACACGAGAAGACATCATTCATTACTCCCTTTGGAGCCTTCTGCTATGTTTCTATGCCTTTTGGGCTTAAGAGTGCCCATGCGACTTATCAGCGTTGCGTGCAGAATTGCCTTCATACTCAGATTGGCGCAATGTGCAGGCTTATGTGGATGATATCTATTATAAGCCAAATAAGACACCACGTTCTTCCACATAAGATAAAATAATGTACATCGTTGATTAGTAATATTTACGGCTGAGATTTAATGATATTACGTTGCATACAAATATTCTGGACATATACTATTCTGCACAAGTTAAATCTGTCACGTACAAGTATGATAGAAACAGTGTAAAAAAAGAACCACGTATAGCAGAAGAGCAACTTAAAGTTTGGAAGCCACCTCAAGTTTGTTAAATGTCTACACGGACAGCTAATCAATTCCTATTTGAATTCTGTTAAGAGGAAGAAAAAACTCATAGCCATCCACGCTACGTAAGGGACCTTCCACCTTTTTTTTATTCGAAGGAAGTTGCCATATTTTTGCCAGTTTCATGCTCCAGTATCAAACGATCTGTACATGGTGGGAAGAAAAAAACAATCACGTACCCACAGAGAGGCAGTCACAATTGTACTCCGACTATGTTACGATAGAAAGCCCAATTTTGTCCGTTCAATTTTTCTGAAAGCCAACCAAAGCAATTGGAAAAAAGATCAAAGTTGGCATCTTCTCTCACGTGCTCAAGAAGGCTTGGCGTTCCTTATCACACACGTCATACAGAAGATTGACTGCTAGGGTTTTGAATTCCTTGGCGCTGCAGCGTGCCACTTCCGGTCGTGCCCTTGCCTTTCGAAGCGCTCAAGCAGCCTCGGAGAAGGAGAGGATGGTAGGTCCTAAACTCCATGAGGCAGGACGCGGTAGACATAGATATCGAGGAGCCAGACGGAGCCGATAGGGAGGCGGAGTAGAGACGACTTCTTCATCCTTCGTGCGCTTCTTCGCCTTCCTGATGCATATCTCAAGCGGGCTTGGCGTTCTCTTCCAGGCAAGTTATAGAGAAGATTGACTGCTAGGGTTTCTAATCCTTGGAGCTGCAGCATGCCACTTCTGATTTGAAGCGCCGGAGTAGCCTTGGAGGACAGAGGGCAGGTTCAAATCTGCCGGAGGAAGGACACAACGGCCATAACTACAGTGAGATATCCAGGAGCAGGATGTAGCAACAGAGAGGGAGAGATCGCTTCTTGATCCTTCGCTGCTTCGCCTTGCTGAGGCATATCTCCCAGGGCGCTGCCTTCAGGCGAGGTTGCATGGAACTATGGACCAGCAGCAGCACTTAGGTCTCAGACACATTTGCCTACAGGCCACCATTGCTGACGACTACATTGTGACATGTCACCTTCATCCAGCTCTGACTCATCTTTGGCTCATTAGTTCTCAGGTTTGTGCATGTTCTGGATACCTCAATTTAGTTGCTGCTAGAATTAATGGATGCAGATTGTTCAATTTTTCATTGATGTGCTTAGAGATTTAGATTAATGACACGCCTATGTATTTAAAGTTTAGAGTTGGACAACATAAGCATACACCGAACATTTAGGGTCCTTATACTAATCGTTTGCATCACTTTTTTTTGTTGCACTTCAATTGGATTTATATATCAAGGTTAAACCTATTTAAAAAATTTAAATAATTTGCGTATTCATTATAACAAAAATGCATCTGTGTGTATCAAATAAAATATTTGGTGGAGTTGTACAATTATTTACCAAAAAGAAGGTTCATCCTGATAATACCATGTATTGCAAATAGAATATATGAGAATTATTGTACCACGTACAGGGACACTCAAAAGATTTTTTTGCAAAAGGTGGAACTCACAATTATGCAAAGAGTGTAACTGTAGTAAGTTTCCAATTGAACAACTTTATGATTGACCAACTTATATGACATATACTTTTCTTAAATAGCTGTACCATCTAATTTTTTGAACTGCCGCAGAATTTAGTAGGATCCATTTTGTTTCTAACAAAACGATGTTGATTTGAGCTAATAATGTCTATATGTACATATCAGCATGGTAAAAGGTACAAGAGTAACCCAAATAACTATGATATATGTCTCCAGTCCAGAAATTTGGATTGTCCAATTGTATCACAAGTAGGATCGTGAAGAGATTTTAATAGTTATCAGTTCCTTGAAGGAAATGCCTACAAGCACATTGTCAATTATTTCAGAACGTACTGTAAATTATCCAGTTGCCCAATGATTTATAGGATGTCAATGGGCATTGGATTCATCGAGGACCAGGCGCACTTACATGGAAGCAGAGACCGCTCATTTGTCATTCGCCCTGCTTCTTCCCCTTGCTCATACATTTCCCTCAGGGCCGCTGCCTCCAAGAGCGGATGCATGGAACCATGGACCAGCGGCCATGAACTAGGTCTGAGACACATCCGTTCTCAAGCCGTACCTTAATTTAGTGGCTAGAATTAATGGGTGCAGATTGATGGATCCTCGATTAATGTGCTTATAGATTTAGTGTAATGATCATGAGCCTATGTAAAGAAAGTTTAGATTCGACAGTATATTCATGCACCGAAACAGCAAGGATCCTTAAACTAATCGTTTTATCATTTTATTTCGTTACACGACATTGGCAAACCTACCTCTACTCGGAGGTTAATCTTATACATGCGAACATATAAATTTTTTATTTGTGTATTTTGTTATAACAAAACTGTGTCGGTACATATCAAAGAAAATTTTTGGTCGAGTTGAACAACTGTTTTTTGAAAATGAAGGTTTATCTCTGGTGGCTGGCGGTATCATGTATTACAAACACAATTTATTCTGCTTCAACCAAGATGACTTTCATTTGAGCTAAAAATACATTAGCATTGTAGCACGTACAGGAGGAACTCTACTGATGGCTCGGGTGTGTATACTACTGTACGACATTGTAGTATTAAACCAGGATATTTATGCCTTTTTCTTTGGCTTATTTATTATTATATTGTTAAAACAAGAGTCAAACAAGCCGTTATATTCGTTCACATATGCTAATATTATTTGCATTCGTTTAATCAGAATATTTTTGACTGAGATTTAAAAGATTTTACCTATGCCATGTTTTGTCTCATACACATGCAAAAGGTGCACGTACGGGAAGACCAGGCAATATGCTTGGCACATAAAGTACTAAATCAAATTAAGTCGGGCTAAGTGAGAATTATGGTCACTGTGCACCTACTTCAGTGACATAAGAGTTGGGGTTTGGAGAATCAAAAAATATCATAAAATCAGGTTTGTTGCACCATTTGAAGGCGAAAAAATTGGACAAACAGAAGAAAAGGAAGTGACGAATATCGTTGAAACATGCCACTCTAGGAGAATATCATAGCCTCATGGTTAAAGAGGCTCAAAGAAGAGCAAAGAGAAAAAACATTGTGTGTATATTCAAAATATGTAAGTACACTGAGGCAGCCGTTAATGCATGTCACGGGACAACATTTAAATTATTTCATATAATTGAGTTGCTCTTTTAATAATATCATATTTAAATTTCAAGTTTGTAATTACCATCAAATAATGTAAAGTCCATTAGTTTTGTAAAAATAGTGGCACCCAACTAATCAACTTTTAATGGTATACTATATTGATTTCACCACGTAGAAAAATAAATAATCAAATGACAACAAATGGTTGTCTAAGATACATAATAGTAATTAATAGACATCTAGCCGCGCAAATGCGCGGGTGGACCCGCTAGTTGTGGTGAAATCCAGAGAAAAGGAAACACTGATAGATGATCTCAAGGAGACCTTTGATAACCTCCGGGTCTACAATATGATGCTTAACCCGGCAAAGTGTGTCTTTGGTGTGCCAGCAGGCAAGCTGTTGGGGTTTCTGGTTTCTAACAGAGGCATTGAGGCAAACCCGGAGAAGATTAAGGCTATCACCTCTTTGGAAAAACCCAAGTGCATCAATGATGTTCAGCGTTTGGCAGGTCGTATTGCTGCTTTAAGCCGGTTCATAAACCGGTTAGGTGAGAAGGCCATACCACTCTATCAGATGTTGAAGAAAACAGATGACTTTGTCTGGAGTGATTCTGCTAACATTGCCTTTGAGGATTTGAAGAGACAATTGGTTGAGCCGCCGGTCCTTGCTGATCCCATTGATAAGGAACCATTGTTGTTATATGTGGCTGCTAATGCACGTGCTGTCAGTGTGGTCATTGTGGTGGAGCGTAAGGAGTCTGGTAAGGAATATCCGGTTCAACGATCGGTTTACTAAATCAGTGAGGTGCTTCTTGAGTCCAAATAGAGGTATCCACATTGGCAGAAGCTTGTTTATGGGGTGTTCATGGCCAGCCGGAAGCTTAAGCAGTATTTCCTGGGTCATCCTATCACTATGGTAAGTTATGCTCCTTTGGGGGAAATCATCCAGAACAGAGAGGCCATGGGACGAGTCGCCAAGTGGGCCATTGAGCTTGGGCCTCACAGTTTAAAGTATGTGCCTCATACTGCTATCAAATCTCAAGCACTGGTGGATTTCATCAACGATGGACAGAGTTGCAGGCACCTAAAGAGAAGCCGGATAACACATACTGGGCAATTCACTTCGATGGATCCAGGCAATTGGAAGGCTCGGGGGCTGGAGTCGTTTTGGCTTCCCCTCGAGGTGTCAAATTTTGTTATGTGCTAAGGTTGATGTTTCCCTGTACTAACAATGCAGCTGAGTATGAACCCTTGCTCCATGGTCTTCGGATGGCTAAAGAGATGAACTTAAGCCGGGTAAGGTGCTTTGGCGACTCAGATTTGGTAGCTCAAAAAGTCTCAGGCAAGTGGGATTCCAAAGATCCTCTCATGGCGGCTTATCACCGTGAAGTTGATGTTGTGGCTGGACACTTCAAGGGTTATCAAGTGGAACACATAGATCGCAAGAAAAATGAGGCGGCTGATGCTTTAAGCTGGCTTGGATCTCAGTGTAAACCAGTACCCCCCCCCCAATACCTTTCTGGATATTTTACATAATCCTTCTGTCAAGTTACCTACAGAAGAAGACTTGGTTGTGCCTGACTCGGAGGCACAGCTGGTGGCGGCTCTTCATGTCATCCCAGATTGGACAGTGCCATACTTGGCTTATATGACCAGGGGAGAATTTCCTGAGGATGAAACCTTGGCTAGACAGATAACCGAGCGGTCTAAGTCAATGACGATTACCAATGGCGAGTTACATCATCGCAGTGTCACTGGGGCGTTTCAACGGTGTGTATCTCCTGAAGAAGGACAAGAGATTCTTCATGAGATTCATGAAGGAGATTGCGGCCATCACGCCGGTTCAAAGTCCCTTGTGGCCAAAGGTTTCCGTCACGGATTTTATTGGCTAACAGCTCATGCAGATGCAGAAGATCTAGTCAGTAAATGCGACGGGTGTTAGAAATTTTCACGGCGAGCTCATGTGCCGGCTCAAGAATTAAGGATGATACCAATTACTTGGCCGTTTGCTATGCGGGGGCTTGGCATGGTTGGGCCTATCAAAAGATCCAAGGATAAAAAGACTCACCTTTTGGTGGTAGTGGATAAATTCACAAAGTGGGTGGAAGCAGAGCCGGTCAGTAAGTGTGATGCGGCGACGGTGGTTCGGTTCATGAAAAAGGTGATTTTTCATTTTGGCTTCCCCCATAGCATCATAACTGATAATGGCACAAACTTGTCTGAGGGGGCTATGGAGGAGTTCTGTCAACGTGAGCATATCCGGCTTGATGTCTCATCAGTGGCTCACCCCAATCCAATGGTCAAGAAGAAAGAACCAATCAGGAGATTTTGAAGGGTATCAAGACCCGGCTTTTAGTTCCTTTGCAACGAACACCGGGTTGTTGGGTGGAGGATTTACCATCAGTGTTATGGAGCATCAGTACTACCCCCAACAGATCTACGGGTTATACCCCTTTCTTCATGGTTTATGGAGAAGAGGCGGTTGTTCCTAGTGACATCGGGAGGAACTTGACCTATTGGATGAAAAGCGTGACCTAGCAGCAGCCCGCTCGGCGATTTACCAATAGGACCTGCGGCGTTATCACAGCCGCCGGGTTAAATCCAGAACCTTTCAAGAAGACGACTTGGTGCTCCGGCTCATCCAGGATCAGACTGATGCACACAAGTTATCCCCACCTTGTGAAGGGCCCTTTGTGGTCAGGCAGAATTTAAATAATGCGTCATACTATCTTATCGATATTCAAGAGCACAATGACTCATGTAAGTCGGGGAGACCCGCCGGCCGTGGAATATAGCTCATCTTCGGCCTTACTACACTTGAGCCACCAGCTCTCATGATGTAGATATCTTGGTGATGTATATATTATAAATAATAAAGCAGGACCTCTGTCCTTTTCATCCCCAAAGATTACATGTCTTCATTGTCATTACTTCAAAAAGACCATTGGGTGCTGATCATATTCGAATCTAGCTTAAACCCTTAGGCACATCTTCCTGATCGTATTCGAATCATAGTTGTTCAAACAAACTTGATCACTTGGGGGCTGGATCATATTCGAATCATAGCTTAACCCCTTTTTGGTCCGACTCACATCGTATTTGAATCAGAGTCGTTAAATATTCTTAAGATCACTTGGGGGCTTCCTTTTCAAACATAGGTCGTATTCGAACCAAAGAGAACATAGCTGTCGGTACCAACTTGATCGGCGCAATGCCAAAACCCACTTGGGGGCTTCTTGATCGTATTCAAATCATAGCTTAACCCCTCTTGGGTCCGACCCAGATCGTATTCGAATTGGAGTCGTTAAATATTCTTAAGGTCATTTGGGGGCTTCCTGTTCAAACATAGGTCGTATTCAAACCAAAGAGAACATAGTTGTCGGTACCCTCTTGATCGGTGCAATGCCAAAGCCACTGGGGGCTACATAGTCGTATTCGAACCCTAGCTTAACCCCTTTGGGACGGTTTACTGATCGTATTCGAATCAGAAGCCTTAAGTTTGTCTTTCTATTCTTTTTAATTCTTTTTTGAAAGAACTCTTTGGATTTGTCTTATGACGTTTTTTGTCCATGATTTAAGACATATAAGGGTTTTTTATTGAGACGGCTTAACTTTGAGCAATCAGTTGCCCGACGTGTGACAGAATCCAAGAGAACGTCATGGTTTATAAACTGAGTCATCACCCTTACTCATATTTCACATTTATAAATATGTGGGATAATTATGACCCGTCCTGTGGTGAGTCCCGAGGGCTCTGTGATCTACCTCTCTGTGCAGGACTGATTACAGGATTTCTTATGCACAAAGGAAATAGAAAAGCATAAGACGAAGTAAATATATGATGGTGATTTAAACAGTGTTAAGGTATCAAAACATGCAAGAAGGCACGACACAGCAAAGTCATTTCTACTCCTATTACATGACTCCCCGAGTCAAAATGATTAAGCGTTGTTTTTAGAAAGGCTAGAAACATGAGCCGCCCAACGGATTAGTTCTCTTGGTTGCCTGAAGCTTCCAGATCAACCCTTTCCACTTCTTCGTCCTGCTCCTGGGCCTGGAAGATTGATGGCGACCAGCCAATGCCACACAAAGCTTTAAATTTAGCTTGGTCATCAACTAGCCCGGTCGGGTCAATCTCAGGAGCGAAGGTATGCTTACGAGTTGGTGGAATCAGGCTTGTCAGGGTATATTGTGGTATTGGAATTCTCTGGTTATCTGCATCGTAACTCACCTGGTACTTGGAGAGGTCCGCTTCTTCAACAATCACGGTGGCCACAGGGTGTATTGCCTTCACACAGGCAGCAAAATCTTCTTGTTCAAAGGGCGCACTGTCTTCTTTGAGGCTCGGATACCCAATGGCAATGTCAGCTGGGACTAGTCTCGGAAGCCAAGCCTTGGCCCGGCTCAACGCAGCTACAGCACCGGATCTCGCAAACGCCCGCTTCAGTTCAGTAATTCGTTGGGGAAACACAGAAAGCTTCCTTAGCACATACGCCAAAAGTGTAGGAACTTCACTGGACAGAGCCATGGTGGCTAAGGCGCGCTGAGACCCGGTGTAGAGTTGATCCACTAGTGTATTAACTGCCTTCATCTTTATCAAAGAGTCCTGGTTCAGATTTGAGCTCCTAGGGCCTGCATAGCAATGCCAGGTGTGTTAAGAAACAAATTTATATGATCATTGAAAAGTATAGTCTTTCTAACTTGTATGGCGATTTACCAGACATTGCAGTAAACATCTGGGTCACAAGGCGTTTCAAGCCGGACAGTTCATTGGTTGCCTTTTCAAGAGTCGCCTCTGAATTGACAGCTCGTTGGGTTAAGGCATTCTTTTCATGTAGCGACCAGACCTCAAACAGTTTGATCTCTGTGCATCCGTGTCATCTCTGGATCGGAAATGCTGACACGCTCAGTACTAGAAAGATTTATAACAGAGTAGCAACCACACACTTATTACATCGAATGTCTCAAAAGAGAACTTATTACAATAAATATGGCTTAAGGCCATCTAATAACGATAACAACGGAAGGCTTGGAAGATAAGCGAGTCCATCAACTCCAACGGCATCATTGAGTATAAGACCACGTCCTAAGGCACCTTACTCGTCGTCTGAAAAGTCTGCAACATGAACGTTGCAGCCCGAAAACGGGTCAGCACATGGAATCTGCTGGCAATGTAACACATAGAGAGTAATGAACAGAAACAAGCTATACTACAAGCATATATGGCCCGTGGAAAGCTCTATGGTTACAGTTTTGCATAAAGCCAAAAAAATTCCTACTGCAAAGGAATAAATTTTATTTAACTATCATGGTGGTTGTTAAACATTGAGAAGGGTACTCCAACTCAATCCCATTTAAGCATCATCATTATCCCAACAAAATTAAATTAAGTAACATGATGAGATTCACATGATAATCCAGGTACAAGATATTCAAAACGTCCATAACCGGGGACACGAGTAACCGTGATTAGTTTATACACTCTGCAGAGGTTTGCGCACTTTTCCCCGCAAGACTCGATCTCCTTCGCTTGATTTCTTGCAATGCATGATGTTTGAGAAGTGGATGACCGAGACACAGTCTTTCAGAGGCATTAACTCTCTACTCCGGGTAGACAGTACCAACCTACATCCCCTACATCTACTAGTCTACCTCTTCAAGAGCTCACGCAACTTAATCAACTATGCTAGAGCCCATAGTAGCTTGCAGCTGCACACGGAAGTTTCTAGCATGAATAATCTCATGATCCCTTTGAGCCTGGGTGGCGGTCCATAGGAGAATCACACGGTACCCCGGGATTTCCAAAAATACAGGCAACACTGGGTTCCCCAGGTGCCTCAATCCACCTAGATGTGAATTTAAGTTGCCACCTTAAGTAAACCATTAATTTAACAATCTCACATCTGTCATGGATATACTCACCCAATCCACATCTACTAGCATAGCATCGCAATGTAAGCAAACGTAGAAGTAACTCCCAAAGGTTTGATAATAAAACAGGTAATAGGTTCTACCTCATCTACTTCCCAAAACCCACATATTAATCAGATCCTAATCATGCAATTGTTTGAGGATTGATCTAATGCAATAAAACTGGGTAGTAAAGAGGTATGATCAAAGTGTTACTTGCCTTGCTGATGATCCGTGAAACGTAGAGATTCGAAGTAGCAAGCGGCGCACTTCGGGTACTCTATCGCAAAGAAACAAGCATACAATAAGCACTCATATAATCCACAGGTAAAACTCAAATAAGGGATCTAACCAGAAAGTTCAACTTAAGAACTCCAGTTTGCAAAAAGAATCAAATCAAACGATGCAACGAAACTCAAACGACGAAAGGAACAAGCTTCGTTTACTAATCTGGACCTAAGTCAAATTTTACAGTAGAAAAAACTTGTTTGAGTTGGTTAAACGAAAGAGGGTTTCGAGACGAAACTCTAGGCGCTTGAATCGCCTGATTCCGATAAACGAGCGAAAAGTTATACTAAAACGAAAATTGGATCAGAAATCATCATCTGGAATAATCGTGGAAAATCCGATAAAAAGAAAAACGGACGAACAGGCTAACGAACGAACGTTCGCTGTCTGCGGCTAAACTACAAAAACCGTTTGTTAAAACGAACGAACGAACGGGCATTCGCTAAATAAATAAACCGGGAAAAAATAAAAAAAAACCGATCTAGTAAAAAAACGGATCTAGGGTTTTTTTTTAAATCGGTTTTTGTCGCGAGAATCGAGGCGACGGCGGCTACCTCCGGCGACGGCGAACTCTGGCGAGGGGCGGCGGCGGTCGACGGCCAAGGCGGGCGGCAGGGTCGGCGACTAGGGCGGCGGCGGCGTTAGGGTTTGGCGGCGGTGGCGGATCGAGGCGGCGGCGACAATAGGGTTAGGCGGCAGCGCGGGCTGGGCTGGGGTGGCGGTGGGCTTCGGGGGCAGGGGCACAGGCTTATAAAGCCCCCTCAATGTGTCCCGCTCAGACGCCCGAGTCGGTTTGACTTTCTTTTTTAAGTAATTACACGCAGAAAAATGAAAAAAAGAAATACTAAACAGACTCGAAAAATCCCGAAATAAATTCTCCCCGACTTCTAAAATCAAGTCGGACAAGATGAACATTTATTTGGGGCCTAAATGCAATTTTTAAAACGCGCATTTTTCCTAAATTCAAATAAAATAGCCAAAAACTCCGAAATAAAATCTTATTTGATTTTTTTATTAAATCCTCAATATTTACTTATTTTTGGAAAGTCATTTTGTTCCCTCTATCATATTCTTATAATAGAAATAATTGAAGATAAAATAAATAGAATCAAATGATCCTATTTTCAAAATTTGAGAAAACTCAAATATGAAAATAACGAAATCCCCAACTCTCTTCGTGGGTCCTTGAGTTGCGTAGAATTTCTAGGGTCGAGCCAAAATGCAATAAAATATGATATGCAATGATGATCTAATGTATAACATTCCAACTTGAAAATTTGGGATGTTACAAACCTACCCCCCTTAAGATGAATCTTGTCCTCGAGATTCGGGTTGGCTAGAAAATAGGTGAGGGTGGTCCTTCAGTAGATCTTCCTCTCGCTCCCAGGTGGCTTCATCTTCGGTATGGTGGCTCCACTGAACTTTGCAAAACTTGATAACCTTGCTGCACGTGACTCGGCTGGCAAACTCGAGAGTCTTGACTGGTTTCTCCTCATAGGTCAAATCACTATCCAACCGAATCGCTTCCAGCGGTACTGTGTCTCTCAGCGGAATATCAGCCATCTCTAGGTGGCACTTCTACAACTGGGAAACATGAACTCCTGACAGTCCTTCGGGCAATTCCAACTTGTAAGAAACTTCTCCCATACGCTCCAAAACTTTATATGGTCCTACAAAACGGGGCGCTAACTTTCCCTTAACTCCAAAGCACTTAACTCCTCGAAGTGGAGATACACGAAGATAAACTTTGTCTCCGACTTCGTAAACGGTCACCTCGCGTTTAGAATCTGCGTAGCTCTTCTGCCTGGACTGGGCTACCTTGAGCCTATCGCGAATCAACTTTACCTTCTGTTCAGACTCCTTAATCAAATCTGGTCCAAACAACTGGCGGTCTCCAACTTCATCCCACAACAATGGTGTCCTGCATCTCCTTTCGTACAGAGCATCGAAAGGGGCCATCTTAAAACTGGATTGATAACTGTTGTTGTAAGAGAACTCCGCATACGGCAAATTGTCATCCCAACTAGATCCATAATCTAGCGCACAAGCTCTCAGCATGTCCTCCAAAATCTGATTGACTCTCTCGGTCTGTCCATCCATCATGGATGAAAGGTTGTACTGAACTCTAGCCTGGTACCCAAAGTTTCATGCAACTGATTCCAGAACTTTGAGGTAAACTGGGTTCCTCTATCTGATATGATGCTCCTTGGAACTCCATGCAGACATATGATCCTGGTCATGTATATCTTTTCCAACTTAGCACTGGTGTAGGTGGTCTTTACAGGAATGAAATAAGCTACCTTCGTCAAACGATCGACTACAACCCATATCGAGTCATAGCCTGAACGAGTCCTGGGCAATCCCGTGATAAAATCCATGCCTAACTTGTCCCACTTCCATTCGGGTATCGGCAATGGCTGTAGTAATCTGGCTGGCTTCTGATGCTCTGCGTGCACTCTCTGACATACATAACATACTGCTACATACTCTGCAATATCCTTCTTCATTCCGGTCCACCAGAAAGTATCCTTCAAATCCAGATATATCTTGGTATTTCCTGGGTGAATCGAATATGGTGAATCATGGGCCTCTTGCAGAATCAACTTCCTGATCTCCGGTTCATTAGGCACATAAACGTGGTCCTCAAACCATAGGGCATCGTGCTCATCCTCACGAAATCCTTTAGATTTTCCTTTGCTCATCCTCTCTGTCGTGGAAATATCACGTCAGATGTCCTCATAGAAGGACTTAGTCGTGGAGCCATCGCACGGGTTAGCTTAAAGGGGTTAAACCGGACAAAGGAAACAAGGGTTTTTATACTAGTTCGGCCCATTCGATGAAGGTAAAGGCCTACGTCTAGTTGTGATGGGATTATCGGGGTCTCGCTAACCAGGGAGCTAAAACAAGCTATGCCTGGCTATCGAGTTGTTGTCTGTTGTCCCTGAACCGCCGCCGGGTCGTCCCCTTATATACACGGGTTGACGCCCGACCGGTTTACAGTGTCCCGAGGCCGACTCATACAAGTATTCGGCTCGGTCTCTCCTGTCCTTATCTTACAATACAAGTTACATGACTATGGCGGTTTACCACTATGGGCCCTAATCCGCCTTTGGGCTCTGGGCCTCTAAGCTTCATAGTAAAGCGCCATCTTCTGAGTCTTCGTGGGCTTCAATACAGTTGAGGGTGAACCGGCCCCTCCTGGGAGGTTTACACTCAGTAGTTATATCCCCAACATTAGGCCCCAGATTGGTTTGAACCTGTTCATGTCAATCTTCAGTACTTAGAAAAATCCTCTGAACACCTTCCTTCATTTCTCGTAAACCGCCACGATGTCTTCTTTTATGAACTTTGTTAAATCGCCGTGACGTCATCCTCTGGATACAGCAACGGATCATCATGACGTCATCTATGTAAAAAACGAATAAAAAGATTCCCTTCATTTAATGTCATCCCGGAAATTGAGGCGACAGCTGCACCACTTGCCGCTTTGTACTCCTCGATTCTCGTGCCTGTCTTTTATCCCCCTGCCCTGTTATAAATAAGCCCGATGGGCACTTTCATTTTCTCCCCTTTCTTCTCATCTTCTTCCTCGCGACCCGAAGAACCCCAGCGCCGCCGCCGCCGTCGATCTTCGAATCTGCACCGACCAAGGCCGCTGCATCACCCTGTTTGTTCCAGAGACCCTGCCGCGCTCCTCCGCCGCTGAGTGGCCCTGGTAAGTTCTCTTCCCTGTAACCCTAGATCTCCATTAGGGTTTCAAGTTCATCCATGTTAAATGCGCCGTTCATCAGTTCTTCTGTGTTCCTCCTTCTAGTCTTTCTACTGAGTATACATATGTGCGCCTGATAGTTTTGAACTGCAGCTAGATCCATTTTGTTAGTTCACCGTACCGTAGCATCTTACTGCTTCTGAATAGACTCCGTCTGGTTCGTATCTGTTCCTCTTTAGCGCCATTGTAGGGCTCAGGAACATTTTCTTTAGTTATCCACGGTAGATCCAAAATTGTACTGCCATATTGTGAAACCTTTTTTTGTAACACTTAGTAGATTTTCAGCTCTGGCCCTTCTGCTTAAGGGCGGTTTAACCTTTGATAGACAATCCGCCATACACCATTAGTCCTCACTTAAACCGCCAATTTGACTTGAATAGCAATTTTCCGTTTTAACACTGATTAATATACTTAAACCGTCAATGGTAAACCGGCTTTCACTTTTTTTTCACAGTTTGCCTTTCCACGATGACAAAACAATTCTCTGCTTGTAATTGGATTTCGTCCAAAATCACCGAGACACAAATCAACGGATATGTCACCACTGGTGCTTTAGCCTCAAAAAGGACCCTGCATTGGCGAGTTCCGGGCTCTGAGTGTCCTCCTGAACCTCAAGATGGAGAGGTTATTGTATTTATGCAACACTTAGACCAGGGATTCATCCCTCCTGGATCAAAATTCTTCCGGGATGTCCTTGCGAGCCTTCAACTTCATCCACAAGATATTGGACTGAATTATGTATCCAATATATGCAACTTTCAAGTCTTCTGTGAAGTTTACCTTCAAGAAGAACCATCTGTGGAGCTGTTCTGGGACTTTTTCTATCTAAACCGCCGTACGGAGTTCTCAGATGGTCCTAACACAGAACTTGGTGGGGTATCAATCCGTAAGAGGAAAGAAGTTGACTTTCCTCATGCAAAACACCACAGCCACCCCAAAGATTGGAACCAAACTTGGTTTTATTGCGAATACTGCCCTCTTTGGAGAAAATCCCTTGCCAGTTACATACGAACGGCTTAGCAATGGCCACCCGTTGCCTCAACGCTTAACTGCCCAAGAGCGGAAGACTTATGCACCTCAACTCGCCAAGCTCCGGGCTCTCATGGCCAACGGTTTAACTGGTATTGATCTCGTCCGCTGCTGGGTCTCCTGGGGTATTTTGCCTTTAAGTCGCCGCCCCGGATTAATGCATGAATACACGGGCAACGTCAAAGATCCTCAACGATATCACGAAATAGCAATGACAGATATTGCAGTTACTGAATCTGTAAAGAAGATGCTGGACGAACCGATCACCGCATGCAGCCAAGTCGGGTTGCCCCCTTTTTGCGCCACCAACAAACCGCCAGCGGTAAAGTCGAATTTAATGCTTACTGATTCGCCTCCGCTTTAACAATGTGCTAATACTCCTTTGTTTTAATTTTTGCAGGCCAACAGCTCCTTCTGGAAACGGACTAAACCGGCTAGGGCTCCCCGTGCAAAGAGCAAGGTCACCAAGAAAGCAGGCAAGAAGAAAACCACCGAGTCTTCTGATCCGCCAGAAGATTTTGACGAATCAGATCTAGGGGTAGAACTTGATTCACTTGGTTCCTTTTTCATACACCTTATTGACAATGACTATTCCTAGGATGATGCGGCAGCCAGTCGTGCAGACCATGTTGAGGTAATCTCTCTTTCCTCCGATTGAGACCTTGTGCCGGTTCAAAGATTTCGTCGTGCCATTCGGAAAGTAAAATACTCTCACCCTCTTGCTTATTTGGATCCAAAATTTTCTTTGAAGACACAGCAAGATGAAGAACGTCGCACAACGGCAAGCACAAGGCCAACAAATAACCGTCCGGTTTGCGGATACACCAAACCGGAAACGTCGACCAGAGGTTAATTGTTCTCCTGAAATACTTTATCCTTTGAAGGGTTTCTTCAGATACCCACTTAATCCATCTGATCCAAATTACCAGGCATCTTCCAATTCGTCTGGCGGTTCATCAACCACTCAGCTGCCTCCCCTTAAAACCGTCCCTGGGTATGTATATTACTCTTCATGTTTTTCCTTCACAGTTTTGTTTAATGTGCTAATCTTTGTTGTGATGTCACAGTGCCAAGGCTCGCCTGAGAGAGAAGGCTAAAACCAGTACCCCCATTGGTGAAGCTGAACCGGAGAGGGCTGCTGAGGACACCGGTAGAAATACCGATGTTATGGATGATTCCATCCTGCAAGGCGCGAACACTGAAGCTAATCCGCCGGAGGCTGACCCGGCAACTCATATTGATCCGTCGAGCCCTCGTACTTCCCCTCCACCAAGTCCGGTTGCTGATCCGCCAAACCCGGCTGCTAATCCGCCAAGTCCAGCCAGGGGTGCCAGCAATCCGCCAAGCCCACCAAGAAATGATGATGATGAAGTTGTAATTACTGGCTCGGCTCACACCAGTCCTGGTAATCCGGTTATCTTGGCCAAACTTACCGCTAAGGGGGAATTCGCTGCTATGGGCAAGGGGAAGGGGAAGACGGATTTATCCCACTTTGTCAATCTTAGCGCTGAAGAACTTCATTCCGGCTATTTAAACCGCCTGTACACCAGCCGTGACTTTGAAGCCGGTTTGGTAAACCTGATGAAGGAGCGTTATGAGGTATGAATACTTTGAAACTTGTTCTATCCTGTATCTTTTCCATTGTAGCCCCCAATAGCCGGTTTATCTCCTGAAGATAAGTCGGGACTTTGATATAAAGAACACTTTAACGTAGTAGCCCCCAAGGGCCGGTTTGTCATTTTGAAGACAAACCGGGATTGTCTTGTCCTTGTTTCATTGCCTTTCCTTATGACTGATCAAATGTGCATTAGCCCCCAAGTGCCAAGCTTAATACCTGGATTGAGCCTTGGGACTTTGAAAAATACTCACTTGAAAAAGCAAGCCACATTAGCCCCCAAGTGCCAAGTGTATAATTTATTATGCGCTTGGGACTTGAAGAGATTTGTAACTGTTGTATCATCTGACTTTGCAGGCTGACATGAAGACCAAAGAGTCCCAAACCACCGATCTTCAAGAAATCCTCAAGCTACAGCAAGAAGAAACCTCTAAAGCCAAAGAAGAGCTCAAGGGTACCTTGTCGGCCATGGAGCAACTCAAAGAGGGCTTCAAAACTGAGCGTACCAACTGGGAGACTGAAAGGGCAGCGTTACTGAAACAGGCAGAAGATGCTGAAGCAGCCTTTAAACCAGTGGAAGAAGAGCTGACGGGTCTGAAGCATCAAGTGAATTCCATGACGGCTGCCGTGTTTGGTAAGTACCTTAGAACACCTGCTCTGTAGTACTATCTATTCCGCCGATTTAACTTGAATTTCTTAAACCGTCGCAGGCCATCGCATTGCTCATCTAGAAACAGATATGCGGATGAAATTGAAGGAGGCTTATACACTGATTGAACAACTGTATACCGGTGCACAACGGGTTATCTCTGCAGTCTCTTACAACAAACCGGCACCAACATTGATCAAGGACACATTAGCAAGATTATCCATGACACCAGCTGAGATAGTGGAGGTGAAGTGGTCTGCTGCCAGGGCTGGCGCTTTACTGGCATTGACCCGGGCCAAAGCATGGATATCTTACTTGGATCCGGTTGACATCGCCAAGGGATTTCCAGATGAACAGGCAGACGGATCAGCTTTTGACAATGAAACACTCAAAGCTTTGACAAATGAGATGTCTCCATTGTGCAGTCAAGTGGCTGCAGAGGCTAACTTGACTGTTCATCGTTCTTTTTATGATGAAGAGAACCATCGAGTTGACATGACTGTGACAGAGACGCAAAACCTTATCCCGCCAATTCGTAAGCACACTTACGCCCCTGATATTGACCCGTCTGATCTGATAAGTGAAGAAGCTGTCTTTCAGGCTCTAACCCGGATTGACTGGACCACCCTTAACTTCCAGCCTCTGGGTGGAGAGGAGGAGGTTGAACCGGCGCCTGAAGATCCTTCCACTTCACGTCGTCCGGGCAACGAGTCTTAATCCGGCTTTTGTGTTTCTTTGACAAACTTTATTGTGCAAGAACAATCAGCATTTTGGGCCTCGAAGCGCCTTGTAATAGGCTAGTTAAAACTCTTTGATTTGTTGTGCTGATGCATGACTTGTGTTGAACCGCCATAATACATGCAATGTTTGTTTATGCTTTGATAATGCGACTCTGAAGCCTGCATAGAGAAACTTTGCCCTGGCGGTTTACCGCTGGACGGGTCATAATACCCAAGATAAAGCATGATTGATAATCAAACCTTAAGAAATATGAAATAACTCATACATGTGATGTGATATCACTTTAGTTGGTTTACCAACTTTGATTGTTAGAAGGGTGAAGATCCAAATCTGGAATTTTGTATAACTCCACCATGTACTGATGGCGTATAATAAGTCATGCCGGGTTACGATGAACATCAGATGACCAAAACTGGCGACAAGTAGTCAAAGCCAGGCCGGGTTAACAAACTCCGGTTTGATAATAAGGTCTGTCACCTTGTAGTTGAAAACCAAGCCGGTTTAAGAAACACCGGGCTAATAAGATGACTGAAAAGCCATACTAGATCAAAGATACCGGTTTAACATATAATTCATCAAAAGAAAATAGTGACAAACGCAAATAAAACTGTGTAGTCGAGGCTTTTCGAGGGCTGTCAGGCCCAAATTCGAGGCTTTTCATGGGCTGCCAGGCCGCTGAGTTAAACCATTTGACAAAGCCTTTTAAGATGGGCCTCCAACTAACCAATCACCGTTTTAACTTTGACAAGTTCAGGGTCTCAATGAGAGTAACTGTCCAACGGTCGGAGGGTCATGCCAGGATTACCTGGATAGGACTGGCTTACTTGATGAAGGCAGGTTAACCCGGGGTTTTAGGTAAATATACCAGGCTTCCAAGCCGTGGGTCGATACCCAGCTACAAGGGTCCTTTCAAACTCTTTGTTACTTTACACAAAGAGCCCCCAAGTAACGTGATGAACTATGCTCATTGGGTGCCTATGTTTGAGCTGTGCATAGCATCCAGACTCTCTTTGGCCCCTTGGGTGTGAAGCTCCCAAGCTGTATTGTGGCATGATAGCCGGTTTAACAGGCAGTACTCCGCTTTGTCAGCTGAAGCCCCCATGTAACTCAAAGGATATTTGAGAAAAAACAGCAGAGGCCCTGCTTATAGCAAGGATGCTGGTATATTTTATTGATCATAATATATACATTGTCGAAATATGTACATAAGACCAGCCTATGGCTCAAGTGTAGTAAAGCCGTCGGAGAGCTATATTCCATGGCCGCCGGGTCTCCTCCTCAGAGCTGCATGAGTTATCTCAAACGTCAATGAGGTAGTATGATCCGTTGTGTAGATTTTTGCTGGCCAAAAAGGGCCCTTCCCAAGGTGGGGATAACTTGTGTATGTCGGTCTGATCCTGGATGAGCCTGAGCACCAAGTCGCCTTCTTGAAAGGTTCTTGTCCTAACCCGGCGGCTGTGATAACGCCGCAGGTCTTGCTGATAAACTGCCGAACGGGCTAAAGCCATATCCCGTTTCTCATCTAACAGGTCCAACACCTCCGGGCGTGCTTGCTCATTGTCTGCTTCAACATAATTAGCAACCCGGGGCGAATCATGACAAATATCACTTGGGATGACCGCCTCTGCCCCGTACACCATGAAGAATGGTGTAACCCGTCGATCTGTTGGGGGTGGTGTTGATGCTCCATAACACAGAAGGCAATTCTCCCGCCCAACAACCCAGCGTCCGCTTTAAAGGAACCATAAGCCGGGGTTTAATACCCTTCAAGATTTCTTGATTAGCTCTCTCCGCTTGACCATTGTTCTGGGGGTGCGCCACGGATGCTAATTCAAGCCGGATGTGCTCTCTTTGACAGAAATCTTCCATCTCACCTTTAGAAAGGTTTGTGCCATTATCTGTGATGATGCTGTGTGGAAAGCCAAAGCGGAAGATAATATTTTTGCAAAATTGAACTGCCGTAGCGGCATCACACTTCCTGACAGGCTCCGCTTCAGCCCACTTGGTGAACTTGTCAACCGCCACCAGCAGGTGGGTCTTCTTATCCTTGGAGCGCTTAAAGGGTCCCACCATGTCAAGCCCCCAAGTGGCAAACGGCCAAGTGATGGGAATCATCCTTAATTCTTGAGTCGGAACATGAGCTCTGCGTGAAATTTTTTGACAAGCATCACATCGCTTTACGAGATCCTCTGCATCAGCATGAGCTGTCAACCAGTAGAACCCATGACGAAAAGCTTTTGCAACCAGGGACTTTGAACCGGCATGATGACCACAACCCCCTTCATGAATTTCCCGTAGGATCTCTTGGTCTTCTTCCGGAGAAACACAACGCTGAAATACACCTGAAACGCTACAGCAGTGTAACTCGCCATTGTGAATAACCATGGACTTGGATCTCCGGACTATCTGCCGGGCCAGGACTTCATCATCTGGTAACTCGCCCCGGTTCATATACGCCAGATATGGAACCGTCCAATCTGGCACAACTTGTAAAGCGGCCACCAATTGAGCCTCCGGATCAGGAATAGCTAAATCCTCCTCTGTAGGCAACTTAACAGACGGGTTATGCAAGATATCTAAAAAGGTATTGGGAGGTACAAGTTTACGCTGAGATCCAAGCCGGCTTAAAGCGTCTGCTGCTTCATTTTTGCGCCGATCGATATGCTCAACCTGATACCCTTTCAAGTGACCTGCCACAATATCCACCTCACGTCTGTATGCCGCCATGAGTGGATCCTTTGAATCCCAAGTGTCAGAAACTTGCTGAGCCACCAGATCAGAGTCTCCAAAGCATCGTACCCGGCTTAAATTCATCTCCTTGGCCACTCGGAGCCCATGGAGCAGAGCCTCGTACTCAGCTGCATTGTTAGTACAGGGGAACATTAAACGGAGGACATAACGAATTTTATCACCTCGAGGGGAAGTAAGGACAACTCCAGCCCCCGAGCCCTCCAATTGCCTGGATCCATCAAAATGAATAGTCCAATATGTATTGTCTGGTTTGTCCTCTGGTGCTTGTAACTCGGTCCAGTCATTGATGAAATCCACAAGTGCTGAGATTTTATGGTTGTTCGAGGCACATACTTCAAACCATGTGGACCAAGTTCAATTGCCCATTTTGCAACCCAGCCAGTTGATTCCCTGTTCTGAATTATATCACCGAAAGGAGCTGAACTGACCACTGTAATGGGATGGCCTTGAAAATATTGTTTGAGCTTCCGACTTGCCATACAAACCCCATATACCAGCTTCTGCCAATGCGGATATCGCTGCTTTGACTCGATAAGCACCTCACTGATATAGTAAACCGGCCGTTGAACCGGATACTCCTTACCAGCCTCCTTACGCTCCACCACAATTACCACACTGATAGCACAGGCATTAGCAGCCACATACAACAACAAGGGTTCCTTGTCAACCGGAGCAGCAAGGACTGGCGGTTCAGCCAACTGCCACTTCAAGTCTTCAAACGCCGCATTAGCCGCATCACTCCAGACAAAGGTGTCTGTTTTCTTCAACATCTGATATAGAGGGATCGCCTTCTCTCCCAAACGGCTGATAAACCGGCTTAGGGCTGCAATTCGACCTGCTAGACGCTGAACATCATTGATGCACGCCGGTTTAGCCAAAGATGTAATCGCTTTGATCTTCTCCGGATTAGCCTCAATGCCTCTGTTGGACACCAGAAAGCCTAGAAGCTTGCCTGCCGGAACACAAAAAACGCACTTGTCCGGATTGAGCATCATCTTGTAAACCCGCAGATTGTCAAAGGTCTCCTTGAGATCATTTATCAATGTCTCCTTCTTCCTGGACTTTACCACAATGTCATCAACATAGGCATGAACATTGTGCCCAATCTGAGTGTGAAGACAATTACGCACAGTACCGATAAGTTGCCTGGGCACTCTTGAGCCCAAAGGGCATAGAAACATAGCAGAAGGCTCCAAAGGGAGTGATGAAGGCGGTCTTCTCCTAGTCCTTAACTGCCATTTTGATCTGATGATAACCTGAATAAGTATCCAAGAAACTCAAACGCTCACAACCCGCCGTTGCATCAATGATCTGATCAATACGCGGGAGAGCAAAAGGATCGGCCAGACAAGCTTTGTTCAAATCCGTGTAATCCACACACATGCGCCAAGTGCCGTTTTTCTTAAGAACAAGCACCGGATTAGCCAACCACTCAGGGTGAAACACTTCAATGTTAAACCCAGCAGCCAACAGCCGGGCTACCTCTTCACCAATTGCCTTGCGTCTTTCCTCGTTAAAGCGACGAAGAAATTGCTTGACCGGTTTAAACTTGGGATCAATATTAAGAGTGTGCTCAGCGAGTTCCCTCGGTACACCTGGCATGTCAGAAGGCTTCCATGCAAAAATGTCCCGGTTCTCATGGATGAACTCGATGAGCGCGCTTTCCTATTTTGGATCCAGATTTGTGCTGATGCTAAACTGCTTGGACGAATCGCCAGGAACAAAGTCAAAAAGTTTAGTCTCATCAGCTGGTTTGAACGTCAGGTTTGGGTCATGCTCAGATGTGGGCTTCTTCAGAGGGGTCATATCTGTCGGATCAACATTATCTTTATAGAACTTCAACCCCTCTATAGCACAAACCGACTCAGCATAGGCGGCATCACCTTCCTCGCGGTCCAAAGCGATTTTACGATTTCCGTCAACCGTAATGGTCCCTTTATGACCCGGCATCTTGAGCTGCAAGTAAATATAACAAGGCCTTTGCATAAGCCGGTCGCCCAAACAGTGTGTGGTACGGGCTCTGGATCCTCACCACTCCAGAGGTCAATGTCTCAGACCCGGAGTCATGTTCATCACCAAACACAACCTCCAAAGCGATCTTACCAACAGGATACGCCGATTTACCTGGTACCACACCATGGAAAACAGTGTTGGACGGTTTAAGACTCTTGTTTGTCAACCCCATGCGACGGAAAGTCTCATAATATAGAATATTGATACTGCTCCCTCCATCCATGAGTACCTTGGTGAACTTATAACCTCCCACCTGAGGTGCCACCACCAAAGCCAGGTGACTCGGATTGTCAACCCGGGGCGGATGATCGTCTCTGCTCCACACAATAGGTTGCTCGGACCATCGCAGGTAACATGGTACTGCCGGTTCAACAGCATTAACAGCCCTCTTGTGAAGCTTCTGATCACGCTTACACAAACTAGTGGTGAACACATGATACTGCCCACCATTCAACTGCTTTGGGTGACTCTGGTAACCCGACTGCTGCTGATTTCTTGATTATTCTACTGGTTATTACCACCTTGGTTGTTCTGGTTTCCCTGATTATTCTGAAATCCAGAGTTTGCACCGCCGCCACCATGAAAACCTGGACCTGAACCGCCCGATGGACCCTGATCATACTGGAAAAGATCAGAGTTTTTGAACTCCTTCATAATGTGACAATCTTTACAGAGATGCGTTGCAGGAACCTCCTTGGTCCCATGCTTTGGGCAGGGCTGATTCAACAAACGCTCCAGATTCATTCCGCCGCCGCGCTGGGGCGGTTTACCCTTACGACGCTGCACATTAGCGTTAGCTACAAAATCTGAATCTGCTTTACGCTTACCGTTATTCCCATGGCCTCCTTGGTTGTGCTGCTGTCCCTTTGCACCGCCGTTCTTCATTCCCTTCATTGGTTTCTCCTCATCAGAATTGGGATCCTTGGTATTATCAGAATCGGCATACTTGACCAAGGCGGCCATAAGGGTGCCCATGTCATTGCAGTAGCGCTTGAGCCGTCCCAACTTCATCTTCAGTGACTTAAACCGACAATCACGTTCCAGTGTGATGATTGCTTTGCCAGCATTAATCCGGTCTGAAGAATGCAAAACTTCTGAAACCCGGCACACCCAATGAGTTGTTGACTCGTTCTCCCCTTGAACACAAGCATCAAGATCCACAATGGACATAGGCTGTTTACATGTGGCCTTAAAATTGGCTATAAACCGGGTGAGGGAGTCCCGGACTAGGGGGTGTCCGGATAGCCGGACTATCGTCACGGCCGGACTCCAAGACTATGAAGATACAAGATTGAAGACTTCGTCCCGTGTCCGGATGGGACTTTCCTTGGCGTGGAAGGCAAGCTTGGCGATACGGATATGGAGATCTCCTACCATTGTAACCGACTCTGTGTAACCCTAACATATCCGGTGTCTATATAAACCGGAGGGTTTTAGTCCGTAGGACGAACAATCATACCATAGGCTAGCTTCTAGGGTTTAGCCTCCTTGATCTCGTGGTAGATCTACTCTTGTCTTGTACTACCCATATCATCAATATTAATCAAGGTGAGTAGGGTATTACCTCCATCGAGAGGGCCCGAACCTGGGTAAAAACATCGTGTCCCTTGTCTCCTGTTACCATCCGCCTAGACGCACAGTTTGGGACCGCCTACCCAAGATCCGCCGGTTTTGACACCGACATTGGTGCTTTCATTGAGAGTTCCTCTGTGTCGTCACCGATAGGCCCGATGGCTCCTTCGATCATCAACGACGACGCGGTCCAGGGTGAGACTTTCTCCCCGGCAGATCTTCGTGTTCGGCGGCTTTGCACTACGGGCCAATTCGCTTGGCCATCTGGAGCAGATCGAAAGCTACGCCCCTGGCCATCAGGTCAGATTTGGAAGTTTGAACTATACGGCCGATATCCGTGAAGACTTGATCTTCGACGGATTCGAGCTGCAGCAAAGCGTGCCACACTGTCTCGATGGGCATGATCTAGCTCTGCAGCCGAACAGTGCCCTGGAGGCTGCACCAGTATCTGCTCTGACCCTTAATCCGGAGCCGGATTCCCCGATCGAGGACGAGTGGTTGAACACCGCCTCGGGGGCTACGATCTCTGCGGTGATTGAGCCAAACTCCTTCCCTGTCCTTTGCGAAGACCTCGACTCCAAGGTGTCGGACTCCTCTCCGGACTATGAACCCCCCGCGCCCCTGCCAATCAAATCCGATTGGGCGCCCGTTATGGAGTTCACTACCGCGGACATCTTTCAGCACCCTCCCTTTGGCGATATTCTGAATTCACTAAAGTCTCTCTCTTTATCCGGAGAGCCCTGGCCGGATTGCGGACAGGAAGGTTGGGATGCGGACGACGAAGAAATTCAACGCCCACCACCACCCACTTTGTAGCCACTGTCGATGATTTAACCGACATGCTCGACTTCGACTCCGACGACATCGACGGTATGGACGATGATGCTGGAGACGCCCAAGACCCAGCGCCTACAGGGCACTGGAAGGCCACCTCGTCATACGACATATACATGGTGGACATCCCCAAAGATGGGAACGGCGACGGAACAACGGAGGATGACCCCTCCAAGAAGCAACCGAAGCGCCGACTTCAGTGGCGCCGCTCTAAATCCCGACACAGCAAAAACGGTGATTCCGACACGGGAGATAATAACACCCCGGACAGTGCGGAAGAAAACCCCCTCCAGCAGGACTCAGCGCAGGAGGAGGGAAAAGCAAGCCTTGACGACGACGAGTTTGACGTGCCTGAGGATCCCGCCGAATAGGAGCGTTTCAAACGCAGGCTTATAGCCACGGCAAGCAGCCTCAAGAAAAAGCAGCAACAGCTTAGAGCTGATCAAGACCTGCTAGCTGACAGATGGACTGAAGTCCTTGCAGCCGAAGAGTATGAACTCGAACGCCCTCCAAAAGCTACCCCCAAGCGCAGGCCGTTGCCTCGACTGGAGGAGGAAGCACCCAAGTCACCAGCGCACGACATGGCAGACCGGCCACCCCGTGGCCGCGATAGAGAGGCCTCTAGACCCTTCGTTCAAGCCATACCCCAACGCCGTTTAAAAATTACCAGGGCATGGGAAAACGCACCGGACTTGCGAGATATATTGGAGGATAAGGCAAAACATACAAGATCGATATACGGATCGCGTGAGCGCCCCACGACACGTGATGATAACCGTCACGCCGGACATAGAAACTCCGGCATGGCCGAACACAATAGACAAAGCTCATTTGAGCTGCGTCGTGATATAGCCCAATACAGAGGCGCCGCACACCCACTATGCTTCACAGATGAAGTAATGGATCATCAAATCCCCGAGGGCTTCAAACCCATAAACATCGAATCATACGATGGTACCACAGATCCTGCGGTCTGGATCGAGGACTATCTCCTCCATATCCACATGGCCCGCGGTGATGATGTACATGCCATCAAATACCTCCCACTCAAGCTTAAAGCACCAGCTCGGCATTGGCTCAACTGCTTGCCAGCCGAATCAATTGGTTGTTGGGAGGACCTGGAAGCCGCATTTCTTGATAACTTCCAGGGCACATATGTGCGACCACCAGACGCCGATGACCTTAGCCACATAATTCAGCAGCCAGAAGAATCGGCCAGACAATTCTGGACACGGTTCCTCAGAAAGAAATATCAAATCGTTGACTGTCCGGATGCAGAGGCCCTTGCAGCCTTCAAACATAACATCCGCGACGAGTGACTTGCCCGGCACCTAGGACAGGAAAAGCCGAAATCTATGGCAGCCCTCACAACCCTCATGACTCACTTTTGCGCGGGAGAAGACAGCTGGCTAGCTCGAAGCAACAACTTGGCCAAACACCCTGATAGTTCGGATACCAAGGACAGCAATGGCAGGTCGCGTCGCAACAAGAACAAGCGCCGCATCAACGGCGATATCATCAAGATACGGCCATCAATGCTCGATTCAGGGCTCTAAACCCGGTCGTGGAAGAAGCCATTCAAAAGAAATACCAGAGGCCCGTCCAACTTGGACCGCATACTCGATCGCTTGTCCAGATACATGGCACCCCCGAAAAACCAGCCAACCACACCAACAGGGATTGTTGGGTGTTCAAGCAAGCAGGCAAGTTAGGTGCCGAACTCAATGACAAGGGGCTGCATAGCGATGACGAGGAAGAGCCCGACGCCCGAACAATAGAGGACAGAAGGGTTTTCCCACACAAGTTCGGACGGTGAACATGATATACGCAACCCACATACCCAAAAGGGAGCGGAAGCGTGCACTACGGGACATATATGCGATGGAGCCAGTCGCCCCAAAGGTCAACCCATGGTCCTCCTGCCCGATCACCTTCGATCGAAGGGACCACCCCACTAGCATCCGTCACGGCGGTTTCACCGCATTGGTTCTTGACCCAATTATTGACGGATTTCACCTCACCAGAGTCCCGATGGGCGGCGGCAGCCTGAACCTGCTTTATCAGGATACAAGGCGCAAAATGGGCATAGACCCTCAAGGAATAAACCTAAAAAGACGACCTTTAAAGGCGTCATAACGGGTGTAGAGGCCAATTGTATAGGCTCAGTCACACTCGAAGTGGTCTTCGGATCACCGGATAACTTCCGAAGCGAAGAGTTAAGCTTCGACATAGTCCCGTTTCGCAGCGGCTATCATGCACTGCTCGGACGAACCGCATTTGCAAAGTTCAATGCGGTGCCGCACTACGCATACCTCAAGCTCAAGATGCCAGGCCCTCGAGGAGTAATCACGGTCAATGGAAACACCGAACGCTCTCTCCGAGCGGAGGAGCACACGGCGGCCCTCGCGGGCGGAGGTGCAAAGCAGCCTCTCACGGCAACTCTCGAGTCCGGCCACTAAGCGTCCGGACACCGCCAAGCGCGCCGAGTAACCTACAACAAGACCACAGCGCACGATTCAAGCACGAGTAGCAATCCGGCCCCAACCCCAGCCCTCGCGAAATTGCGAAGCCAGTATTACGCGTACATAACTACGCTCTGGAGATACCATGGGAATATGGGGCGGGGCACGACAATGGCACGCCAAGAATGCGGCTCAACCGCACCAGGGGCTCCCGATTGTGTCATTCTCTTTCTTTTTTCTTTTCCTTCTTTTCAGGACTCCGTTTTTCAGAAGTCTTGTCCGGCACTAGAATCGCCGAACTCATGATGCAACAGACAGGGAAGCAGTAAAGCTCCGTCGAGTGTTCAGGTGGTCTCTATTACGAGCATTATACCTGTTTTACATACCATCCCGCAGCTTACCCCTGGAGGGGGACATGTTAGATAGCCCCGTCCCTTGCTTATCGCACTATTTGTATCGTTCTGCTTTCATTGCAGTACCTTTTTGAATAAACAATACATCGCTTTTGTCTATTATTGCACTCCTTTCTTTTTCTATATATATGTTCATTTCATGACATGTTGCACCCGTACACTTTGGTACGGCCAATACACCAGGGGCTTAAGTACCCCAAAATTATGGTGTGATAAGTCCGAACACTTTCACAAGTGCGGCACCCGAACTTATAGCATTATATGAATCAGCTCGAATCATGTCTTGGGTCAATAGTTGGGTTTGCCCGGCTCCGCGTTTTGGTACCTTACGCCCGCTTATATCGGCTAAGGTAGCACCGGAGAACAATCGTGATTGTGCCCCAGTTGAGCTGGGTCGAGCACCTCGATGGAGAAAGCTAAAACTGACCCGTCATGATAGAGGCGAGAGCCGGTCGCTGTTCGAGAGGTTTTTTGGGTCCCTAAAGACATATGCCGCTTAGAGCGAGGAACCGGAACTGTCCAGCCAAGGCGTGGATAGCGCCGCGAGCTCGGTCTTCCGAATACAAGGGGCTTCACGAAATTTAAAATTATAGAATTCTATGGCTAAGTGAGAGTGTTCAACCATTATAAGTCCGGTTGCCTTGTTCGTTGCATTGAGCGCCTCCTAGATGGACCCAAGAATGGGAACAAGAGTGCTCAAGTTTATCCCGAACACCCCACACTTTCGTGGCATGGGGGCTGAAGCCAACGACTTGCCGTCTCTCAAATTTGATAAGCGGCCGCCTGTAAGGTAATATTTTAAATTAACAAGTGTTGCTTAGCGCATATGAACAAGTTTTCAGCGTACAGGATAACAAATGCGAGTTTATTCAAAAATTACATCTCTGGAGCACTCATCCGCTATTCGGCGGGCACCCTTCAGGAGGCCCTCATAGTACATCTCGGGCGTGCGATGCTCATGGCCCTTCGGTGGCCCGTCCGTCACAAGCTTCTCCGCATCCAGCTTGCCCCAGTGCACTTTATCATGGGCAAGGGCCCGACGGACCCCTTCAATGCAGACGGAGCGGTTGACGACTTCAATCCATGGACAAAGGCCCACCACCGCTGCACCAAGTCAAGTAGCTCCTGTGCATGGCCTCCAATGGCCACAGCCACGCTTATAAGGCCCTTCATGGCCTGTTCGGCGACCTTGTGGAGCTCGACCAGCTGCTTCATTTGGTCACTGGGGCACCGGATGTCCGGCCTCGGCAAATTGAGACCAGAACACCTTCTCCGTGGAGCTCCCCTCTGGCGCGGTAGAATGCGGCTGACATCGGGCGCACTTTTCTGGGGCAAATCTGCGAATGCTCCTAGAGAGCTCCGAATCCGGGTAAGTAATAGGTAATTGACTTTTACATTCTTGCTTTGCATAAAGAATGCCTTACCCTCCGCTATCTTCTTTAGTGCTTCAATTTCTTGGAGGGATTTTTGGGCCTCGGCCTTAGCAGCTTTGGCACTCTCAAGAGCCAAGGCAAGCTCGGACTCTCAGGTCTTCGAGTCACGCTCCAAACCCTCGTGTTTTTTCACGAGAATCTGGAGCTCTTGCCGCACATCCACCAGCTGCGCCTCCCCCTTCTCTCGCTCGGTGCGTTCCATAGCCGCTTTGTTTTCGGCCATGGACACCGCTTCCTTCAGGGTCTCCACCTCGTTCGTGGACCCTGTAGTACCCAAGTTATTCCTGTTATTTTTTGCAACCAAAACCTTCTCTATAAGGTACTTCTTTAATAAGGTATTACTTACCTTCCTTGTCCTCGAGCTGCTTCTTGGCTTGTCCGAGCTCGTTCTCGGACCGCTCGAGGTTCTCGCTTCAATGCATTGACCTCCATGATCGGTCGGGCAGAGGTCGGCAGAGCCTGCATTCCCATATTGACATACTTATGTTACACTCCTGCGTATATCTTTTCAGATCCTTAGTCCGCTTTTCTTTCCGAACACCGAACTAAGCATCGTGGGCTCTTGTCTATGCGGTAATATTTTTACATATTCTAAACTTACCTCAAAGCCTGTTAGAAGGCTGGTACAGGCTTCGGTCAGTCCGCTCTTGGTGGACTAAACTGTCCGGATCACCGCACTTATAATAGTGCGGTGTTCCTCCTCGATGGAAGCGCTGTTAAGCGCCTCCTGTAAGCTATCCGGTGCCTCCGGTTGGATGGAGGACACCGGCGTCTTACCCTTCTTGCGAAGGATCTGAACGTTCGCTGTCTGTGGCAAAACGAGGAAAACCGTTCGTTAAAACAAACGAACGAATGGGCGTTCGCTAAATAACTAAACCGGGAAAAATAAAAAAACCGATCTTATAAAAAACGGATCTAGGGTTTTTGTAAAAAAATATCGGTTTTTGTTGCGAGAACCGAGGCGGTAGCGACTACCTCCGGCACGGCGAACTCCGGCGAGGGGCGGCGGCAGCAGGGGCGGTAGCGGCGGCGGCGGTCGGCGGCAAGCGGCGGCGGCGGCGGCGGCGGCGTTAGGGTTTAAGCGGCCGGCGCTGGTTTAAGCGGTGGCTGGTCAAGGCGGCGGTGGGCTTCGAGGGCAGGGGGCCCAGCTTATAAATCCCCCCGGGCGGTGTCCCGCTCGGGTACGGACCGGAGTCGGTTTGACTTTTTTTTAAACAATTACACGCAGAAAAACAAATAAAATAAATACTAAATGGACTCCAAAAATTCTGAAATAAATTTTCCCCGACTTCTAAAATCAAGCCGACAATATGAACATTTATTTGGGGCCTAAATGCAATTTTGAAAAACGCGCATTTTTCCTAAATTCAAATAAAATAGCCAAAAACTCTGAAATAAAATCTTATTTGATTTTTTAATTAAATTCTCAATATTTATTTATTTTGGGAAAGTCATTTTATTCCCTCTCTCATATTCTTATAATAGAAATGATTGAAGATAAAATAAATAGAATCAAATGATCCTATTTTCAAAATTTGAGAAAACTCAAATATGAAAATAACGAAATCTCCAACTCTCTCCGTGGGCCCTTGAGTTGCATAGAATTTATAGGATCGAGCCAAAATGCAATAAAATATGATATGCAATGATGATCTAATGTATAACATTCCAAATTGAATATTTGGGATGTTACATTTCATCAGCCCAAGTTTTCCTCTCCGCCTCAAAGTCGGCCTTCAGCTTCTCTTGTTCAGATACACTGAATTCAAACTTGGAGTTGGCCCTTTGGGTTTCTGTTTCTTGTGCTTGCAGGCAGTTCTTTAAATCAGCAATTTCTGTTTGCAATTGACTGGTGGTAACCTTCACAAGGACCGGATCAAAATCATGATCATTGGTATATTCTATTCAAGTCCCAAGCACTTTGCAAGCAAGACTACTTGGCACTTGGGGGCTAATGTCTAACGCAGAAGTCTATTTACAATGGCGGTTCATATGATTGGTGATTCACAAAATTAAAGTCCCAAGCACTTTGCAAGCAAAGACTACTTGGCACTTGGGGGCTAATGCATATTGAAGTTTAAACTAAGCAGTTGATATATTCTACACAAGCATGTGAAGGACCGCTTATTCAATTTGATTAAACCGCCCTTGGGGGCTACAGGTTAAGCCGGATTCTTTACTGACATATTTATCATATAAGCAGTAGACTTGGGGGATGGCATAATGAGAACGATTCAGAGGAAAGAGGAGATCATACCTCAAACTTATGATGGATCTGCTTCACCATGTCGATCTCAACTTCGCGACTGCTGTGCACTTGGCTGAGATAGCCAGACAAAACATCTCCGGCACTCATGTGAGAGTAATCCATAAGGTCAAATCTGACATTACGGTGTTCCAGGAGTTCTTCTTTGGCAGTGCATTTCGCAAGCACAGTAGGACTTCACGGCTCAGTGTAGCTAGTCTTGGTAATCTCAATGTCAGCGTCTTGAGGGTCATTTGTCTTGGCGTGGCTTGAGACTTCAAGATTTTCGGAGCCGTCAAGAGTGCGCTTTCGGCGGAGGGTCACTGCTAAGGTTGGCAGTTCAAACGCTGGTTTAGGTGGCGGCTCAGTAGCAGAAGTTTTCGGTACGGACGTCTAATGTGCCGGTTCATTGAGAGTTGACTCATCAACCGGCTTTTCCTTCTTGGCCTTCTTGCTAACCTTTGCTTTGCCGCTGCATTAGATCAAAAGATCAGTATAAGCATAAAAATTCAAACTACAAGATAGTTAAAATCATCATTATCCTCGTCATGTCCCTGATCTCATCCGGGACTCCGAACTCTTTCGGTACATCAAAACTCATAAACTCATAATATAACTGTCATCGAAACCTTAAGCGTGCGGACCCTACGGGTTCGAGAACTATGTAGACATGACCTAGAACTATTCTTGGTCAATAACCAATAGCGGAACCTCGGATGCCCATATTGGTTCCTACATATTCTCTGAAGATCTTTACCGGTCAAACCGCATAACGACATACGTTGTTCCCTTTGTCATCGGTATGTTACTTACCCGAGATTCGATCGTCGGTATCCAATACTTAGTTCAATCTCGTTATCGGTAAGTCTCTTTACTCGATTCCGTAATACATCATCTCACAACTAACTCATTAGTTGTAATGCTTGCAAGGCTTAAGTGATGTGTATTACCGAGAAGGCCTAGAGATACCTCTCCCACAATCGGAGTGACAAAACCTAATCTCGAAATACGCCAACCCAACAAGTACCTTTGGAGACACCTGTAGTACTCCTTTATAATCACCCGATTCACGTTGTGACGTTTGGTAGTACCAAAGTGTTCCTCCGGTAAACGGAGTTGCATAATCTCATAGTTATAGGAACATGTATGGGTCATGAAGAAAGCATTAACATACTAAGCGATCAAGTGTTAAGCTAACGGAATGGGTCATGTCAATCAGATCATTCAACTAATGATGTGACCTTGTTAATCAAATAACAACTCCTTGTTCATGGTTAGGAAACATAACCATCTTTGATTAACAAGCTAGTCAAGTAGAGGCATACTAGTGACATCTTTGTTTGTCTATATATTCACACATGTATTATGTTTCCGGTTAATACAATTCTAGCATGAATAATAAACATTTATCATGATATAAGGAAATAAATAATAACTTTATTATTGCCTCTAGGACATATTTCCTTGGTCTCCCACTTGCACTAGAGTCAATAATCTAGTTCACATCATCATGTGATTCAACACTAATATTCACATCTGTATGTGATTAACACACATAGTTCACATCGTCATGTGACCAACACCCAAAGGGTTTACTAGAGTCAATAATCTAGTTCACATCGCTATGTGATTAACACCCAAAGAGTACTAAGGTATGATCATGTTTTGCTCGTGAGAGAAGCTTAGTCAACGGGTGCATCACATTCAGAGTCGTATGTATTTTGCAAATACTCTATGTCTACAATGCTCGCACGGAGCTACTCTAGCTAATTGCTCCCACTTTCAATATGTATCCAGATTGAGTCTTAGAGTCATACGGATCTGTGTAAAAAGCTTGCATCGATGTAACTCTTTACGACGGGCTCTTTTATCACCTCCATAATCGAGAAATATTTCCTTAGTCCTCACTAAGGATGTTCTTGACCAATGTCGATGATCTACTCCTAGATCACTATTGTACCCTCCTTGCCAAATTCAGAACAAGGTATACAATAGGTCCGGTACATAGCATATCATACTTCATAGAACCTATGGTGAGGCATAGGAAATGACTTTCATTCTCTTTTCTATTTTCTGCCGTGGTCGGGATTTGAGTCTTACTCAATTTCATACGCTTTTGCAACACAGGCAAGAACTTTTCTTTGATTTGTTCCATTTTGAACTACTTCAAAATCTTGACAAGGTATGTACTTATTGAAAAACTTATCAAGCGTCTTGATCTATCTCTATAGATCTTGATGCTCAATATGTAAGCAGCTTCCCTGAGGTCCTTCTTTGAAAAACTCCTTTCAAATACTCCTTTATGCTTTGCAAATAATTCTACATTATTTCCGATTAACAATATGTCATTCACATATACTTATCAGAAATGTTGTAATGCTCCCACTCACTTTCTTGTAAATACAGGCTTCTCCAAAAGTCTGTATAAAACCATATGCTTTGATCACACTATCAAAGCGTTTATTCCAACTCGAGATGCTTGCACCAGTCCATAGATGGATCATTTGGAGCTTGCATATTTTGTTAGCTCCTTTAGGATTGAAAAACCTTACGGTTGCATCATATACAACTCTTCTTTAATAAATCCATTAAAGAATGTAGTTTTGACATCCATTTGCCAGATTTCATAAAATGTGGCAATTGCTAACATGATTAGGACAGACTTAAGAATCGCTACAGTTTGAGAAAATCTCATTGTAGTCAACACCTTGAACTTGTCGAAAACCCTTTTTGTGACAAGTCGAGCTTTGTAGATAGTAACACTACTATCAATGTCCGTCTTCCTCTTGAAGATCCATTTATTTAACATGGCTTGCTGATCATCGAGCAAGTCAATCAAAGTCCATACTTTGTTCTCATACATGGATCCTATCTCAGATTTCATGGCCTCAAGCCATTTCGCGAATCTGGGCTCATCATCGCTTCCTCATAGTCCGTAGGTTCATCATGGTCTAGTAACATGACTTCCGAACACGATAACCACTGCAGTGCGGATTTTGCTCTGGAAGACCTACGAGGTTTGGTAGCAACTTGATCTGAAGTTTCATGATCATCATCATTAACTTCCTCACTTATTGGTGTAGGAATCACTTTGGAACTGATTTACGTGATGAACTACTTTCCAATAAGGGAGAAGGTACAATTACCTCATCAAGTTCTACTTTCCTCCCACTCACTTCTTTCGAGAGAAACTTCTTCTCTAGAAAGGATCCATCTTAGCAACGAAAAACTTGCCTTCGGATCTGTGATAGAAGGTGTACCCAATAGTTACCTTTGGGTATTCTATGAAGACGCACTTCTCCGATTTGGGTTCGAGCTTATCGGTGAAACTTTTTCACATAAGTATCAAAACTCCAAACTTTTAAGAAACGACAGCTTAGGTTCTTTGTTAAACCATAGTTCATATGGTGTCGTCTCAACGGATTTAGATGGTGCCCCATTAAACGTGAATGCAGTTGTCTCTAATGCATAACCCCAAAGCGATATTGGTAAATCGGTAAGAGACATCATTGATCGTACCATATCAAAATAAAGTACGATTCTGACGTTCGGACACACCATAACGTTGTGGTGTTCCAGGTGGCGTGAGCTGTGAAACTATTCCACTTTGTTTTAATTGAAGACCAAACTCACAACTCAAATATTCATCTCCACGATCAGATCGCAGAAACTTTATTTTCTTGTTACGATGATTTTCTATTTCACTCTGAAATTCTTTGAACTTTTCAACTATTTCAGACTTATGTTTCATCAAGAAGATATACGCATATCTGCTCAAATCATCTGTGAAGGTCAGAAAATAATGATACTTGCCACGAGCATCAACACTCATTGAATTGTATACATCGGTATGTATTATTTCCAATAAGTCATTAGCTTGTTCCATTGTTCCAGAGAACGGAGTTTTAGTCATCTTGCCCAAAAGGCACGGTTCGCAAGCATCAAATGATTCATAATCAAGTGATTCCAAAAGTCCATCGGCATGGAGTTTTCTTCATGCGCTTTACACCAATATGACCTAAACGGCAGTGCCACAAATAAGTTGCACTATCATTATTAACTTTGCATCTTTTGGTTTCAATATTATGAATATGTGTATCACTATGATCGAGATCCAATGAACCATTTTCATTGGGTGTGTAACCATATAAGGTTTTATTCATGTAAATGTAACAACAATTTATTCTCTTACTTAAATGAATAACCGTATTGCAATAAACATGATCAAATCATATTTATGCTCAACACCAAATAACACTTATTTAGGTTCCACACTAATCTCGAAAGTATAGGGAGTGTGCGATGATGATCATATCAATCTTGGAACTACTTCCAACACTCATCGTTACTTCCCCTTCAACTAGTTTCTGTTTATTCCGTAACTCCTGTTTCGAGTTACTAATCTTAGCAACCGAACAAGTATCAAATACTCAGGGGCTACTATAAACACTAGTAAAGCACACATCAATAACCTGTATATCAAATATACTCTTGTTCACTTTGCCATCCTTCTTATCCACCAAATAATTGGGGTAGTTCCGCTTCAAGTGACTAGTTCCATTGCAGAAAAAGCACTTAGTCTCGGGCTTAGGTCTAGACTTGGGCTTCTTCACTCGAACAACAACTTGCTTGCCGTTCTTCTTGAAGTTCCTTCTTCCCTTTGCCCTTTTCCTTGAAACTAGTGGTCTTGTCAATCATCAACACTTGATGCTCTTTTCTTGATTTCTACCTTCGTCGATTTCAGCATCACGAAGAGCTTGGGAATCGTTTTCGTCATCCCTTGCATACTATAGTTCATCACGAAGTTCTAGTAACTTAGTGATGGTGACTAGAGAATTACATCAATCACTATCTTATCTGGAAGATTAACTCCCACTTGATTCAAGCGATTGAAGTACCCAGACAATCTGAGCACATGCTCACTAGTTGAGCGATTCTCCTCCATCTTTTAGCTATAGAACTTGTTGGAGACTTTATATCTCTCAACTCGGGTTTTTGCTTGAAATATTAACTTCAATTCTGGAACATCTCATATGGTCCATGACGTTCAAAACGTCTTTGAATTCCCGATTCTAAGCCTTTAAGCATGGTGCACTAAACTATCAAGTAGTCATCATATTGAGCTAGCCAAAGCGTTCATAACGCGTGCATCTGCTCCTGCAATAGTTTTGTCACCTAGCGGTGCATTAAGGACATAATTTCTTACGTGCAGCAATGAGGATAAACCTCAGATCACGGATCCAATCCGCATCATTGCTACTAACATTTTTCAATACAAATTTCTCTAGGAACACATATAAAAACATAGGGAAGCAACAACGCGAGCTATTGATCTACAACATAATTTGCAAAATACTACCAGGACTAAGTTCATGATAAATTAAAGTTCAATTAATCATATTAAAAAACTCCCACTTAGACGGACATCTCTCTAGTCATCTAAGTGATCACGTGATCCATATCAACTAAACCGTGTCCGATCATCACGTGAGACGGAGTAGTTTCAACGGTGAACATCACTATGTTGATCATATCTACTATATGATTCACGTTCGACCTTTCGGTCTCCGTGTTCCGAGGCCATATCTGTTATATGCTAGGCTCGTCAAGTTTAACCTGAGTATTCGCGTGTGCAACTGTTTTGCACCCGTTGTATTTGAACGTAGAGCCTATCACACCCGATCATCACGTGGTGTCTCAAAGACGAAGAACTTTCCCAACGGTGCATACTCAGGAGAACACTTCTTGATAATTTTTAGTGAGAGATCATCTTATAATGCTACCGTCAATCAAAGCAAGATAAGATGCATAAAGGATAAACATCACATGCAATCAATATAAGTGATATGATATGGTCATCATCATCTTGTGCTTGTGATCTCCATCGCCGAAACACCGTCATGATCACCATCGTCACCGGCGCGACACCTTGATCTCCATCGTAGCATCGTTGTCGTCTCGCCAATCTTATGCTTCCACGACTATCACTACCGCTTAGTAATAAAGTAAAGCATTACATCGCGATTGCATTGCATACAATAAAGCGACAACCATATGGCTCTCGCCGATTGCCGATAACTTCGGTTACAAAACATGATCATCTCATACAATAAAATATAGCATCACGTCTTGACCATATCACATCACAACATGCCCTGCAAAAACAAGTTAGACGTCCTCTACTTTGTTGTTGCAAGTTTTACGTGGCTGCTACGGGCTGAGCAAGAACCGTTCTTACCTACGCATCAAAACCACAGCGATAGTTTGTCAAATAGACTCCGTTTTAACCTTCTCAAGGACCGGGCGTAGCCACTTTTCAGTTCAACTAAAGTTGGAGAGACAGTCTTCCGCAAGCCATCTATGTGCAAAGCACGTCGAGGGAACCGGTCTCGCAGAAGCGTCTGGCGTAAGGTTGGTCCGGATCGTCTCGTCCAACAATACCGCTGAACCAAAGTATGACATGCTGGTAGGCAGTATGACTTGTATCGTCCACAACTCACTTGTGTTCTACTCGTGCATATGACATCAACGCATAAAACCAGGCTCGGATGCCACTGTTGGGGAACGCAGTAATTTCAAAAAATTTCCTACGATCACGCAAGACCATGGTGATGGCATAGCAACGAGAGGGGAGAGTGTCCGTCCACGTACCCTCGTAGACCGTAAGCGGAAGCGTTATAACAACGCGGTTGATGTAGTCGTACGTCTTCACGATCCGACCGATCCAAGTACCGAACGTACGGCACCTCCGAGTTCTGCACACGTTCAGCTCGATGACGATCCCGGACTCCGATCCAGCAAAGTGTCGGGGATGAGTTCCGTCAAGACGACGGGCGTGGTGGCGATGTTGATGCTCCACCGGCGCAGGGCTTCGCCTAAGCTCATGACGATATGACTTCTCCGGCGCAGGGCTTCGCCTAAGCTCATGACGATATGACCGAGGTGGAATATGGTGGAAGGGGGCACCGCACACGGCTAAGGAAAGATCCGTAGATCAACTTGTGTCTTGGGGTGCCCCCCTGCCCCCGTATATAAAGGAGCAAGGAGGAGGTGGCTGGCCAAGGGAGGAGGCGCACCAAGATGTGGAGTCCTACTAGGATTCCAAGTCCTAGTAGGAGTCCACCAAGAGGGGAGGAAGGGAGAAGGAAGTGGAGGAGAAGGAGAGGTGGCGGCCCCTTTCCCTAGTCCAATTCGGACCAGAGGGAGGGGGCGCAGCAGCCCGGGCCCTTTCTCCTCTTTCCACTAAAGCCCATCAAGGCCCATTGCTTCTCCCGTAACTACCGGTACTCCGAAAAATACCGAATCATTCGGAACCTTTCCGAACTCGAATATAGTCGTCCAATATATCGATCTTTACGTCTCGACCATTTCGAGACTCCTCGTCATGTCCCTGATCTCATCCGGGACTCCGAACTCTTCGGTACATCAAAACTCATAAACTCATAATATAAGCATCGCCATCGAAACCTTAAGCGTGCGGACCCTACGGGTTCGAGAACTATGTAGACATGACCTAGAACTATTCTTGGTCAATAACCAATAGCGGAACCTGGATGCCCATATTGGTTCCTACATATTCTACGAAGATCTTTACCGGTCAAACCGCATAACGACATACGTTGTTCCCTTTGTCATCGGTATGTTACTTACCCGAGATTCGATCGTCGGTATCCAATACTTAGTTCAATCTCGTTATCGGTAAGTCTCTTTACTCGTTCCGTAATACATCATCTCACAACTAACTCATTAGTTGTAATGCTTGCAAGGCTTAAGTGATGTGTATTACCGAGAAGGCCTAGAGATACCTCTCCGACAATCGGAGTGACAAAACCTAATCTCGAAATACGCCAACCCAACAAGTACCTTTGGAGACACCTGTAGTACTCCTTTATAATCACCCGATTACGTTGTGACGTTTGGTAGTACCAAAGTGTTCCTCCGTAAACGGAGTTGCATAATCTCATAGTTATAGGAACATGTATGGGTCATGAAGAAAGCATTAACATACTAAGCGATCAAGTGTTAAGCTAACGGAATGGGTCATGTCAATCAGATCATTCAACTAATGATGTGACCTTGTTAATCAAATAACAACTCCTTGTTCATGGTTAGGAAACATAACCATCTTTGATTAACAAGCTAGTCAAGTAGAGGCATACTAGTGACATACTTGTTTGTCTATATATTCACACATGTATTATGTTTCCGGTTAATACAATTCTAGCATGAATAATAAACATTTATCATGATATAAGGAAATAAATAATAACTTTATTATTGCCTCTAGGACATATTTCCTTCAGTCTCCCACTTGCACTAGAGTCAATAATCTAGTTCACATCATCATGTGATTCAACACTAATATTCACATCTGTATGTGATTAACACACATAGTTCACATCGTCATGTGACCAACACCCAAAGGGTTTACTAGAGTCAATAATCTAGTTCACATCGCTATGTGATTAACACCCAAAGAGTACTAAGGTATGATCATGTTTTGCTCGTGAGAGAAGCTTAGTCAACGGGTCTGTCACATTCAGAGTCGTATGTATTTTGCAAATACTCTATGTCTACAATGCTCTGCACGGAGCTACTCTAGCTAATTGCTCCCACTTTCAATATGTATCCAGATTGAGTCTTAGAGTCATCTGGATCTGTGTAAAAAGCTTGCATCGATGTAACTCTTTACGACGGGCTCTTTTATCACCTCCATAATCGAGAAATATTTCCTTAGTCCTCACTAAGGATGTTCTTGACCAATGTCGATGATCTACTCCTAGATCACTATTGTACTCCCTTGCCAAATTCAGAACAAGGTATACAATAGGTCTGGTACATAGCATATCATACTTCATAGAACCTATGACTGAGGCATAGGAAATGACTTTCATTCTCTTTTCTATTTTCTGCCGTAGTCGGGATTTGAGTCTTACTCAATTTCATACGTTTTGCAACACAGGCAAGAACTTTTCTTTGACTGTTCCATTTTGAACTACTTCAAAATCTTGACAAGGTATGTACTTATTGAAAAACTTATCAAGCCGTCTTGATCTATCTCTATAGATCTTGATGCTCAATATGTAAGCAGCTTCCACGAGGTCCTTCTTTGAAAAACTCCTTTCAAATACTCCTTTATGCTTTGCGAGAATAATTCTACATTATTTCCGATTAACAATATGTCATTCACATATACTTATCAGAAATGTTGTAATGCTCCCACTCACTTTCTTGTAAATACAGGCTTCTCCAAAAGTGCATATAAAACCATATGCTTTGATCACACTATCAAAGCGTTTATTCCAACTCGAGATGCTTGCACCAGGTCCATAGATGGATCGCTGGAGCTTGCATATTTTGTTAGCTCCTTTAGGATTGAAAAACCTTCTGGTTGCATCATATACAACTCTTCTTTAATAAATCCATTAAAGAATGTAGTTTTGACATCCATTTGCCGATTTCATAAAATGTGGCAATTGCTAACATGATTCGGACAGACTTAAGAATCGCTACGGTTTGAGAAAATCTCATTGTAGTCAACACCTTGAACTTGTCGAAAACCCTTTTTGTGACAAGTCGAGCTTTGTAGATAGTAACACTACTATCAATGTCCGTCTTCCTCTTGAAGATCCATTTATTTAACATGGCTTGCTGATCATCGAGCAAGTCAATCAAAGTCCATACTTTGTTCTCATACATGGATCCTATCTCAGATTTCATGGCCTCAAGCCATTTCGCGGAATCTGGGCTCATCATCGCTTCCTCATAGTCCGTAGGTTCATCATGGTCTAGTAACATGACTTCGAACACGATAACCACTGCAGTGCGGATTTTGCTCTGGAAGACCTACGAGGTTTGGTAGCAACTTGATCTGAAGTTTCATGATCATCATCATTAACTTCCTCACTTATTGGTGTAGGAATCATCGGAACTGATTTACGTGATGAACTACTTTCCAATAAGGGAGAAGGTACAATTACCTCATCAAGTTCTACTTTCCTCCCACTCACTTCTTTCGAGAGAAACTTCTTCTCTAGAAAGGATCCATCTTAACAACGAAAAACTTGCCTTCGGATCTGTGATAGAAGGTGTACCCAATAGTTACCTTTGGGTATTCTATGAAGACGCACTTCTCGATTTGGGTTCGAGCTTATCGGTGAAAACTTTTTCACATAAGTATCAAAACTCCAAACTTTTAAGAAACGACAGCTTAGGTTTCTTGTTAAACCATAGTTCATATGGTGTCGTCTCAACGGATTTAGATGGTGCCCCATTAAGCGTGAATGCAGCTGTCTCTAATGCATAACCCCAAAAGCGATATTGGTAAATCGGTAAGAGACATCATTGATCGTACCATATCAAAATAAAGAAATGCGATTCTGACGTTCGGACACACCATAACGTTGTGGTGTTCCAGGTGGCGTGAGCTGTGAAACTATTCCACTTTGTTTTAATTGAAGACCAAACTTCGTAACTCAAATATTCATCTCCACGATCAGATCGCAGAAACTTTATTTTCTTGTTACGATGATTTTCTATTTCACTCTGAAATTCTTTGAACTTTTCAACTATTTCAGACTTATGTTTCATCAAGAAGATATACGCATATCTGCTCAAATCATCTGTGAAGGTCAGAAAATAATGATACTTGCCACGAGCATCAACACTCATTGAATTGTATACATCGGTATGTATTATTTCCAATAAGTCATTAGCTTGTTCCATTGTTCCGGAGAAGCGGAGTTTTAGTCATCTTGCCCAAAAGGCACGGTTCGCAAGCATCAAATGATTCATAATCAAGTGATTCCAAAAGTCCATCGGCATGGAGTTTTCTTCATGCGCTTTACACCAATATGACCTAAACGGCGGTGCCACAAATAAGTTGCACTATCATTATTAACTTTGCATCTTTTGGTTTCAATATTATGAATATGTGTATCACTATGATCGAGATCCAATGAACCATTTTCATTGGGTGTGTAACCATATAAGGTTTTATTCATGTAAACAGAACAACAATTTATTCTCTTACTTAAATGAATAACCGTATTGCAATAAACATGATCAAATCATATTTATGCTCAACACCAAATAACACTTATTTAGGTTCCACACTAATCTCGAAAGTATAGGGAGTGTGCGATGATGATCATATCAATCTTGGAACTACTTCCAACACTCATCGTTACTTCCCCTTCAACTAGTTTTTATTCTGTAACTCCTGTTTCGAGTTACTAATCTTAGCAACCGAACAAGTATCAAATACTCAGGGGCTACTATAAACACTAGTAAAGCACACATCAATAACCTGTATATCAAATATACTCTTGTTCACTTTGCCATCCTTCTTATCCACCAAATAATTGGGGTAGTTCCGCTTCCGGTGACTAGTTCCATTGCAGAAAAAGCACTTAGTCTCGGGCTTAGGTCTAGACTTGGGCTTCTTCACTCGAACGACAACTTGCTTGCCGTTCTTCTTGAAGTTCCCTTCTTCCCTTTGCCCTTTTCCTTGAAACTAGTGGTCTTGTCAATCATCAACACTTGATGCTCTTTTCTTGATTTCTACCTTCGTCGATTTCAGCATCACGAAGAGCTTGGGAATCGTTTTCGTCATCCCTTGCATACTATAGTTCATCACGAAGTTCTAGTAACTTAGTGATGGTGACTAGAGAATTCTGTCAATCACTATCTTATCCGGAAGATTAACTCCCACTTGATTCAAGCGATTGAAGTACCGGACAATCTGAGCACATGCTCACTAGTTGAGCGATTCTCCTCCATCTTTTAGCTATAGAACTTGTTGGAGACTTTATATCTCTCAACTCGGGTTTTTGCTTGAAATATTAACTTCAATTCCTGGAACATCTCATATGGTCCATGACGTTCAAAACGTCTTTGAATTCCCGATTCTAAGCCTTTAAGCATGGTGCACTAAACTATCAAGTAGTCATCATATTGAGCTAGCCAAACGTTCATAACGTCTGCATCTGCTCCTGCAATAGTTTTGTCACCTAGCGGTGCATTAAGGACATAATTTCTTCTGTGCAGCAATGAGGATAAACCTCAGATCACGGATCCAATCCGCATCATTGCTACTAACATTTTTCAATACAAATTTCTCTAGGAACACATATAAAAACATAGGGAAGCAACAACGCGAGCTATTGATCTACAACATAATTTGCAAAATACTACCAGGACTAAGTTCATGATAAATTAAAGTTCAATTAATCATATTAAAAAACTCCCACTTAGACAGACATCTCTCTAGTCATCTAAGTGATCACGTGATCCATATCAACTAAACCGTGTCCGATCATCACGTGAGACGGAGTAGTTTCAACGGTGAACATCACTATGTTGATCATATCTACTATATGATTCACGTTCGACCTTTCGGTCTCCGTGTTCGAGGCCATATCTGTTATATGCTAGGCTCGTCAAGTTTAACCTGAGTATTCCGCGTGTGCAACTGTTTTGCACCGTTGTATTTGAACGTAGAGCCTATCACACCCGATCATCACGTGGTGTCTCAGACGAAGAACTTTCATAGCGGTGCATACTCAGGGAGAACACTTCTTGATAATTTTAGTGAGAGATCATCTTATAATGCTACCGTCAATCAAAGCAAGATAAGATGCATAAAGGATAAACATCACATGCAATCAATATAAGTGATATGATATGGTCATCATCATCTTGTGCTTGTGATCTCCATCGCTGGCACCGTCATGATCACCATCGTCACCGGTAGCGACACCTTGATCTCCATCGTAGCATCATTGTCGTCTCGCCAATCTTATGCTTCCACGACTATCACTACCGCTTAGTAATAAAGTAAAGCATTACATCGCGATTGCATTGCATACAATAAGCGACAACCATATGGCTCCTGCCGATTGCCGATAACTTCGGTTACAAAACATGATCATCTCATACAATAAAATATAGCATCACGTCTTGACCATATCACATCACAACATGCCCTGCAAAAACAAGTTAGGCGTCCTCTACTTTGTTGTTGCAAGTTTTACGTGGCTGCTACGGGCTGAGCAAGAACCGTTCTTACCTACGCATCAAAACCACAGCGATAGTTTGTCAAATAGACTCCGTTTTAACCTTCTCAAGGACGGGCGTAGCCACACTCAGTTCAACTAAAGTTGGAGACAGTCTTCCGCAAGCCATCTATGTGCAAAGCACGTCGAGGGAACCGGTCTCGGCGTAAGCGTCTGGCGTAAGGTTGGTCCGGATCGTCTCGTCCAACAATACCGCTGAACCAAAGTATGACATGCTGGTAGGCGGTATGACTTGTATCGTCCACAACTCACTTGTGTTCTACTCGTGCATATGACATCAACGCATAAAACCAGGCTCGGATGCCACTTTGTTGGGGAACGCAGTAATTTCAAAAATTTCCTACGATCACGCAAGACCATGGTGATGGCATAGCAGCGAGAGGGAGAGTGTCCGTCCACGTACCCTCGTGAGACCGTGGCGGAAGCGTTATAACAACGCGGTTGATGTAGTCGTGCGTCTTCACGATCCGACCGATCCAAGTACCGAACGTCACGGCACCTCCGAGTTCTGCACACGTTCAGCTCGATGGCGATCCCGGACTCCGATCCAGCAAAGTGTCGGGGATGAGTTCCGTCAACCGCGACGGCGTGGTGATGATGTTGATGCTCCACCGACGCGGGGCTTCGCCTAAGCTCATGACGATATGACTTCTCGTGGCAGGGCTTCGCCTAAGCTCATGACGATATGACCGAGGTGGAATATGGTGGAAGGGGCACCGCACACGGCTAAGGAAAGATCCGTAGATCAACTTGTGTCTTGGGGTGCCCCTGCCCCGTATATAAAGGAGCAAGGAGGAGGTGGCCGGCCAAGGGAGGCGCGCAAGATGTGGAGTCCTACTAGGATTCCAAGTCCTAGTAGGAGTCCACCAAGAGGAGGAAGGGAGAAGGAAGTGGAGGAGAAGGAGAGGTGGCCGGCCCCTTTTCCCTAGTCCAATTCGGACCAGAGGGAGGGGGCGCAGCAGCCCTGGGCCCTTTCTCCTCTTTCCACTAAAGCCCATCAAGGCCCATTGCTTCTCCCGTAACTACCGGTACTCGAAAAATACCCGAATCATTCGGAACCTTTAAGAACTCCGAATATAGTCGTCCAATATATCGATCTTTACGTCTCTACCATTTCGAGACTCCTCGTCATGTCCCTGATCTCATCCGGGACTCCGAACTCTGTCGGTACATCAAAACTCATAAACTCATAATATAAGCATCATCGAAACCTTAAGCGTGCGGACCCTACGGGTTCGAGAACTATGTAGACATGACCTAGAACTATTCTTGGTCAATAACCAATAGCGGAACCTGGATGCCCATATTGGTTCCTACATATTCTCTGAAGATCTTTACCGGTCAAACCGCATAACGACATCGTTGTTCCCTTTGTCATCGGTATGTTACTTACCCGAGATTCGATCGTCGGTATCCAATACTTAGTTCAATCTCGTTATCGGTAAGTCTCTTTACTCGTTCCGTAATACATCATCTCACAACTAACTCATTAGTTGTAATGCTTGCAAGGCTTAAGTGATGTGTATTACCGAGAAGGCCTAGAGATACCTCTCCAGCAATCGGAGTGACAAAACCTAATCTCGAAATCGCCAACCCAACAAGTACCTTTGGAGACACCTGTAGTACTCCTTTATAATCACCCGATTACGTTGTGACGTTTGGTAGTACCAAAGTGTTCCTCCGATGGCAGGGAGTTGCATAATCTCATAGTTATAGGAACATGTATGGGTCATGAAGAAAGCATTAACATACTAAGCGATCAAGTGTTAAGCTAACGGAATGGGTCATGTCAATCAGATCATTCAACTAATGATGTGACCTTGTTAATCAAATAACAACTCCTTGTTCATGGTTAGGAAACATAACCATCTTTGATTAACAAGCTAGTCAAGTAGAGGCATACTAGTGACATACTTGTTTGTCTATATATTCACACATGTATTATGTTTCCGGTTAATACAATTCTAGCATGAATAATAAACATTTATCATGATATAAGGAAATAAATAATAACTTTATTATTGCCTCTAGGACATATTTCCTTCAGTCTCCCACTTGCACTAGAGTCAATAATCTAGTTCACATCATCATGTGATTCAACACTAATATTCACATCTGTATGTGATTAACACACATAGTTCACATCGTCATGTGACCAACACCCAAAGGGTTTACTAGAGTCAATAATCTAGTTCACATCGCTATGTGATTAACACCCAAAGAGTACTAAGGTATGATCATGTTTTGCTCGTGAGAGAAGCTTAGTCAACGGGTCTGTCACATTCAGAGTCGTATGTATTTTGCAAATACTCTATGTCTACAATGCTCTTGCGGAGCTACTCTAGCTAATTGCTCCCACTTTCAATATGTATCCAGATTGAGTCTTAGAGTCATCTGGATCTGTGTAAAAAGCTTGCATCGATGTAACTCTTTACGACGGGCTCTTTTATCACCTCCATAATCGAGAAATATTTCCTTAGTCCTCACTAAGGATGTTCTTGACCAATGTCCAGTGATCTACTCCTAGATCACTATTGTACTCCCTTGCCAAATTCAGAACAAGGTATACAATAGGTCTGGTACATAGCATATCATACTTCATAGAACCTATGACTGAGGCATAGGAAATGACTTTCATTCTCTTTTCTATTTTCTGCCGTGGTCGGGATTTGAGTCTTACTCAATTTCATACGTTTTGCAACACAGGCAAGAACTTTTCTTTGACTGTTCCATTTTGAACTACTTCAAAATCTTGACAAGGTATGTACTTATTGAAAAACTTATCAAGCGTCTTGATCTATCTCTATAGATCTTGATGCTCAATATGTAAGCAGCTTCCACGAGGTCCTTCTTTGAAAAACTCCTTTCAAATACTCCTTTATGCTTTGCAGAATAATTCTACATTATTTCCGATTAACAATATGTCATTCACATATACTTATCAGAAATGTTGTAATGCTCCCACTCACTTTCTTGTAAATACAGGCTTCTCCAAAAGTCTGTATAAAACCATATGCTTTGATCACACTATCAAAGCGTTTATTCCAACTCGAGATGCTTGCACCGGTCCATAGATGGATCATTTGGAGCTTGCATATTTTGTTAGCTCCTTTAGGATTGAAAAACCTTCTGGTTGCATCATATACAACTCTTCTTTAATAAATCCATTAAAGAATGTAGTTTTGACATCCATTTGCCAGATTTCATAAAATGTGGCAATTGCTAACATGATTCGGACAGACTTAAGAATCGCTACAGTTTGAGAAAATCTCATTGTAGTCAACACCTTGAACTTGTCGAAAACCCTTTTGTGACAAGTCGAGAGCTTTGTAGATAGTAACACTACTATCAATGTCCGTCTTCCTCTTGAAGATCCATTTATTTAACATGGCTTGCTGATCATCGAGCAAGTCAATCAAAGTCCATACTTTGTTCTCATACATGGATCCTATCTCAGATTTCATGGCCTCAAGCCATTTCGCGGAATCTGGGCTCATCATCGCTTCCTCATAGTCCGTAGGTTCATCATGGTCTAGTAACATGACTTCCGAACACGATAACCACTGCAGTGCGGATTTTGCTCTGGAAGACCTACGAGGTTTGGTAGCAACTTGATCTGAAGTTTCATGATCATCATCATTAACTTCCTCACTTATTGGTGTAGGAATCACTGGAACTGATTTCTGTGATGAACTACTTTCCAATAAGGGAGAAGGTACAATTACCTCATCAAGTTCTACTTTCCTCCCACTCACTTCTTTCGAGAGAAACTTCTTCTCTAGAAAGGATCCATCTTAACAACGAAAAACTTGCCTTCGGATCTGTGATAGAAGGTGTACCCAATAGTTACCTTTGGGTATTCTATGAAGACGCACTTCTCCGATTTGGGTTCGAGCTTATCAGGTGAAAACTTTTTCACATAAGTATCAAAACTCCAAACTTTTAAGAAACGACAGCTTAGGTTTCTGTTAAACCATAGTTCATATGGTGTCGTCTCAACGGATTTAGATGGTGCCCCATTAAGCGTGAATGCAGCTGTCTCTAATGCATAACCCCAAAAGCGATATTGGTAAATCGGTAAGAGACATCATTGATCGTACCATATCAAAATAAAGTACGATTCTGACGTTCGGACACACCATAACGTTGTGGTGTTCCGTGGCGTGAGCTGTGAAACTATTCCACTTTGTTTTAATTGAAGACCAAACTTCGTAACTCAAATATTCATCTCCACGATCAGATCGCGAAACTTTATTTTCTTGTTACGATGATTTTCTATTTCACTCTGAAATTCTTTGAACTTTTCAACTATTTCAGACTTATGTTTCATCAAGAAGATATACGCATATCTGCTCAAATCATCTGTGAAGGTCAGAAAATAATGATACTTGCCACGAGCATCAACACTCATTGAATTGTATACATCGGTATGTATTATTTCCAATAAGTCATTAGCTTGTTCCATTGTTCCGGAGAACGGAGTTTTAGTCATCTTGCCCAAAAGGCACGGTTCATAAGCATCAAATGATTCATAATCAAGTGATTCCAAAAGTCCATCGGCATGGAGTTTTCTTCATGCGCTTTACACCAATATGACCTAAACGGCGATTGCCACAAATAAGTTGCACTATCATTATTAACTTTGCATCTTTTGGTTTCAATATTATGAATATGTGTATCACTATGATCGAGATCCAATGAACCATTTTCATTGGGTGTGTAACCATATAAGGTTTTATTCATGTAAGCAGAACAACAATTTATTCTCTTACTTAAATGAATAACCGTATTGCAATAAACATGATCAAATCATATTTATGCTCAACACCAAATAACACTTATTTAGGTTCCACACTAATCTCGAAAGTATAGGGAGTGTGCGATGATGATCATATCAATCTTGGAACTACTTCCAACACTCATCGTTACTTCCCCTTCAACTAGTTTTTATTCTGTAACTCCTGTTTCGAGTTACTAATCTTAGCAACCGAACAAGTATCAAATACTCAGGGGCTACTATAAACACTAGTAAAGCACACATCAATAACCTGTATATCAAATATACTCTTGTTCACTTTGCCATCCTTCTTATCCACCAAATAATTGGGGTAGTTCCGCTTCCAATGACTAGTTCCATTGCAGAAATAGCACTTAGTCTCTGGCTTAGGTCTAGACTTGGGCTTCTTCACTCGAACAGCAACTTGCTTGCCGTTCTTCTTGAAGTTCCCCTTCTTCCCTTTGCCCTTTTCCTTGAAACTAGTGGTCTTGTCAATCATCAACACTTGATGCTCTTTTCTTGATTTCTACCTTCGTCGATTTCAGCATCACGAAGAGCTTGGGAATCGTTTTCGTCATCCCTTGCATACTATAGTTCATCACGAAGTTCTAGTAACTTAGTGATGGTGACTAGAGAATTCTGTCAATCACTATCTTATCTGGAAGATTAACTCCCACTTGATTCAAGCGATTGAAGTACCCAGACAATCTGAGCACATGCTCACTAGTTGAGCGATTCTCCTCCATCTTTTAGCTATAGAACTTGTTGGAGACTTTATATCTCTCAACTCGGGTTTTTGCTTGAAATATTAACTTCAATTCCTGGAACATCTCATATGGTCCATGACGTTCAAAACGTCTTTGAATTCCCGATTCTAAGCCTTTAAGCATGGTGCACTAAACTATCAAGTAGTCATCATATTGAGCTAGCCAAAGCGTTCATAACGTGCGCATACGCTCCTGCAATAGTTTTGTCACCTAGCGGTGCATTAAGGACATAATTTCTTACGTGCAGCAATGAGGATAAACCTCGGATCACGGATCCAATCCGCATCATTGCTACTAACATTTTCAATACAATTTTCTCTAGGAACACATATAAAAACATAGGGAAGCAACAACGCGAGCTATTGATCTACAACATAATTTGCAAAATACTACCAGGACTAAGTTCATGATAAATTAAAGTTCAATTAATCATATTAAAAAACTCCCACTTAGACAGACATCTCTCTAGTCATCTAAGTGATCACGTGATCCATATCAACTAAACCGTGTCCGATCATCACGTGAGACGGAGTAGTTTCAACGGTGAACATCACTATGTTGATCATATCTACTATATGATTCACGTTCGACCTTTCGGTCTCCGTGTTCCGAGGCCATATCTGTTATATGCTAGGCTCGTCAAGTTTAACCTGAGTATTCGGCGTGTGCAACTGTTTTGCACCGTTGTATTTGAACGTAGAGCCTATCACACCCGATCATCACGTGGTGTCTCAAAGACGAAGAACTTTCATAGCGGTGCATACTCAGGGAGAACACTTCTTGATAATTTTTAGTGAGAGATCATCTTATAATGCTACCGTCAATCAAAGCAAGATAAGATGCATAAAGGATAAACATCACATGCAATCAATATAAGTGATATGATATGGTCATCATCATCTTGTGCTTGTGATCTCCATCGCCAAACACCGTCATGATCACCATCGTCACCGGTAGCGACACCTTGATCTCCATCGTAGCATCGTTGTCGTCTCGCCAATCTTATGCTTCCACGACTATCACTACCGCTTAGTAATAAAGTAAAGCATTACATCGCGATTGCATTGCATACAATAAAGCGACAACCATATGGCTCCTGCCGATTGCCGATAACTTCGGTTACAAAACATGATCATCTCATACAATAAAATATAGCATCACGTCTTGACCATATCACATCACAACATGCCCTGCAAAAACAAGTTAGACGTCCTCTACTTTGTTGTTGCAAGTTTTACGTGGCTGCTACGGGCTGAGCAAGAACCGTTCTTACCTACGCATCAAAACCACACCGATAGTTTGTCAAATAGACTCCGTTTTAACCTTCTCAAGGACCGGGCGTAGCCACACTCGGTTCAACTAAAGTTGGAGAGACAGTCTTCCGCATAAGCCATCTATGTGCAAAGCACGCGTCGAGGGAACCGGTCTCGGCGTAAAGCGTCTGGCGTAAGGTTGGTCCGGATCGTCTCGTCCAACAATACCGCTGAACCAAAGTATGACATGCTGGTAGGCAGTATGACTTGTATCGTCCACAACTCACTTGTGTTCTACTCGTGCATATGACATCAACGCATAAAACCAGGCTCGGATGCCACTGTTGGGGAACGCAGTAATTTCAAAAAATTTCCTACGATCACGCAAGACCATGGTGATGGCATAGCAACGAGAGGATAGAGTGTCCGTCCCACGTACCCTCGTAGACCCGTAAGCGAGGCGTTATAACAACGCGGTTGTTGATGTAGTCGTGCGTCTTCACGATCCGACCGATCCAAGTACCGAACGCACGGCACCTCCGAGTTACGCACACGTTCAGCTCGATGGCGATCCCGGACTCCGATCCAGCAAAGTGTCGGGATGAGTTCCGTCGGCACGACGGCGTGGTGATGATGTTGATGCTCCACCGACGCGGGGCTTCGCCTAAGCTCATGACGATATGACTTCTCCGGCGAGGGCTTCGCCTAAGCTCATGACGATATGACCGAGGTGGAATATGGTGGAAGGGGGCACCGCACACGGCTAAGGAAAGATCCGTAGATCAACTTGTGTCTTGGGGTGCCCCCCTGCCCCCGTATATAAAGGAGCAAGGAGGAGGTGGCCGGCCAAGGGAGGAGGCGCACCAAGATGTGGAGTCCTACTAGGATTCCAAGTCCTAGTAGGAGTCCACCAAGAGGGGAGGAAGGGAGACGGAAGTGGAGGAGAAGGAGAGGTGGCCGGCCCCCTTTTCCCTAGTCCAATTCGGACTAGGAGGGAGGGGGCGCAGCAGCCCTGGGCCCTTTCTCCTCTTTCCACTAAAGCCCATCAAGGCCCATTGCTTCTCCGTAACTACCCGGTACTCGAAAAATACCGAATCATTCGGAACCTTTCCGAACTCCGAATATAGTCGTCCAATATATCGATCTTTACGTCTCGACCATTTCGAGACTCCTCGTCATGTCCCTGATCTCATCCGGGACTCCGAACTCTTCGGTACATCAAAACTCATAAACTCATAATATAAGCATCGCCATCGAAACCTTAAGCGTGCGGACCCTACGGGTTCGAGAACTATGTAGACATGACCTAGAACTATTCTTGGTCAATAACCAATAGCGGAACCTGGATGCCCATATTGGTTCCTACATATTCTACGAAGATCTTTACCGGTCAAACCGCATAACGACATCGTTGTTCCCTTTGTCATCGGTATGTTACTTACCCGAGATTCGATCGTCGGTATCCAATACTTAGTTCAATCTCGTTATCGGTAAGTCTCTTTACTCGTTCCGTAATACATCATCTCACAACTAACTCATTAGTTGTAATGCTTGCAAGGCTTAAGTGATGTGTATTACCGAGAAGGCCTAGAGATACCTCTCCGGCAATCGGAGTGACAAAACCTAATCTCGAAATACGCCAACCCAACAAGTACCTTTGGAGACACCTGTAGTACTCCTTTATAATCACCCGATTACGTTGTGACGTTTGGTAGTACCAAAGTGTTCCTCCGTAAACGGAGTTGCATAATCTCATAGTTATAGGAACATGTTTGGGTCATGAAGAAAGCATTAACATACTAACCGATCAAGTGTTAAGCTAACGGAATGGGTCATGTCAATCAGATCATTCAACTAATGATGTGACCTTGTTAATCAAATAACAACTCCTTGTTCATGGTTAGGAAACATAACCATCTTTGATTAACAAGCTAGTCAAGTAGAGGCATACTAGTGACATCTTGTTTGTCTATATATTCACACATGTATTATGTTTCCGGTTAATACAATTCTAGCATGAATAATAAACATTTATCATGATATAAGGAAATAAATAATAACTTTATTATTGCCTCTAGGACATATTTCCTTCAATAACAGCCCCGACCAATGGGGATTTTCCACGTGTAAAATCATCATTGGCTGGAGGAAACACGTGCCGGCTTACCGTTGGGACAGATGTCATCCACTCATTGGACAGAAGGCGCCTATGATACATCGACACGTGGCACGGCCCAACAGAGGCCCATTCCTGTGAAAAGGCCGGCCCATTTGACTTGGTCAAAAGGTGGCGGGCCGGCCCATGTAAAGCCTGTTAACGGCCTGTTTGCATATAGCCCATTTGTAGCCAGCTAACCCAAGGCCCGTTACGCCCTATCCGAATTAGGCCCAGTAGCGTCATCTGAGCCACCCAATATGATTCCAGCCTGTTTTCACTTCTGGCCCATGACGTCTTTCGGCCCATATGAGGCCCTATGTAACTCTTGGCCTATTAACGGCCCGTGGTGAAACTGGCCCGTAATGAACAGTGTATTACTTTACACCCATTAACGGCCCGTGGTGAAACTGGACCGTAATGAACAGTGTATCACTTTATACCCATTAAGGGCCCGTTATTCCGTTGGGCCGTTTCAAGCCCCTGTTATCTTTCGGCCTTCTCGAGCCCATTTATTCTTGGGCTCATTTCCAGCATTCGTTTACTTACGGCCCGTTACTGTCATTTTCTGCTTATGGGCCAAATTCAGCCCGTGGTTACAGTCGGCCCGTTTGTGGTCTGTTAACACGTTGGGCCGTTTTCGTAGCGTCATGAAATATGGCCTATTAACGATGGCCCGTTATGTTCGGCCCATGAATGGACGATTCCAACTCTAGCCCGTTTACGGCCATAATGCGGCCTATTATTGGCCCATGTTTGGCCAATCGATCATACTGCCCGTATAAGGCCCATTGATGATACGGCCCGTAGAAGGCCCATTGTTTCTGCGGTACGTAGAAGGCCCATTGTTTCTACGACCCGTGGAAGGCCCACTGTTTATACGGCCCGTAGAAGGCCCACTGTTTCTACGGCCCGTAGGTGCAGTGTCACTACAGTAAATATTAGCCCATGGTTATTGTGGCCTAGTTTTAAAAAATAGGTTGTTGCAGCCACTAGCAAACCGCAGAAAAAAGAACTGCACTGACTACAAGCAAACAAATATACAAGACAACAAGGAAATAAATAAGCAAGCAACTTACACTAGGCTATCACGGCTATTACACATATTACATCCACTGGGCATCAAAGTTCGCCACCAGTGCAAATATAAGGAACACAGCAGCATATAAACGCCGCAGAAAAACAAGTCCAGAACTGAAACAACTTCAGAAGAGCTCAAGAAACAATATCCTGGGTACCCATAATGCTGGCAAGATGCTTAGCAAGCTTATTAACTTTCTCTTGTTTGGCGCCTCCAGCGCCTGTTGTTGCACCAGAAAAGTATGCATCTGAATTCTGCAGGGACTTCCTAAGTCCTTCGGCTTCCTGTCGCATAACATCTGATCGATGTCTTTCAACTTGAAGTTGAGACTCAAGAAGCCGAACTGATTCAGGCAACAAGTTCGAAGAGCTAGTGCCAGCAGTGGTAGCCAGTAACTCGAATACTACATCAAGACAGGACTTTGGGGTTGTCTCAGTGTCCTCAATATAGTTTTTATCAGCTTTCTTGGAGATCAACAGGGATGTCTCACTATCTTGAACCTTATCTGCATTACTTCCTTTACCATTGCATAACAGGGTACTCTTCTCCAATATTTTATCTGCATTCTAAAAGGGAAACAAACAAACACATCTCAGGTTTACAATGTAGTATATGAAACTCATTTTGGTAAACCAGTTCAGTAGTAAGGTGGACAGGATAACAACATGAAACAAACATATATCTATGTAGTATGGTCACTGTATGGTCTATATCATTCTAGTTTATGTTGCCAAATCAAGATAGATACAATTTCAATCATATCTATTTAAGACAAAGCAGCATAGACAGAATATAAGTGTGGGAAACTACACAGCAATAACAACACTTGTAATGTGCATGGCATGAGAACATAACTGTTTATTCAATTGAAACTGAAATCAACATAGAGCAAGTTACAACAGCAAACAGCCAAACACGTTGAAGAAACAGGTTTAAAACATACCTGTTGCGCCATTGGAGTTTCAATTGCATCCTTCAAATTTGAAAGTGGTTGGTATCAGTAAATACAGTGATGCAAGAGCAAAGTAGTATGAACCATAGCTACGGAACCTGACCTGAGAACCTGACCATAGCTACGGATTCGCTGGCCGGACTTCGGAATCGCTGATGGTTCCGGCATGGAGTCCGGACGAGGGTCGGGCTTAGAGCCCCTGGGGGTCTTGCCCCCCGCGCGCCTGGAGTCCAGGAGGTTGCCTTGTGGCACCTCCGGCGCTACCTCCTCTTGACCAAGCCCCCCTTGGGGCCCCACCGCGGCGTCGTCCGCAGCATGAGGCGAGGAGGCGGTCGGAAACGAAGTACTCTCCATTTCCGACGAGCCCAGGGACCCGCTCGATGAATCGGCGAACTCGCCCTTCGGCGGGCTGCATGGTTGTTCGACATTAGAGAACACTCTGCAATAATAAAAAGCCATGGGTATCTGGACACTTGCGATCTCGCCAGGGGCTTGGCCCTTGTAGGCCAATCCTCCTCGTCGTCGTCGACGTTGGTGGAGAAGTCCGGAGGAAGGGTTCTTCCCTTCTTGGAGCCTCCGGCCTCCCGGTTAGGCGGCCTTCCTTTTCTTCTCCTCCCCATTTGGGGAGGAGTTTCTTCTTCTTCCTCCTCGTCTTGAGGAGAAGATTACGCCCGAGAATCGGCGGCACTGGCGTCGGGAGCTCCTTCGAGTTCCGTTGCCTCCTTCTTTGCCTTCTTCTCCGGCACCACGTGCGGTGCGGAGCCCTTCTTCCGTCAATCGGGCGTCCTCCGGATCTTCCGGCAAAGGAGCCGGACAGTTAATTTGTCCGGACGTCTTCAGCCAGTCCTATCAAAGATTAGGGAGTTTTAGATCCCACGCAGAGTCAATCTATGAAAAAAGAGTCCCGTAAAGGGTAAAATAACTTACCTCGCCGGCTTGACGCTACGAGTTGTATCCGCGATCTCTGGTAGCGGATGCTGGGGCTTCGGCGCCCTTGAAGAGAACCTTCAAGGCGTCTTCGTACGTAGTGTCGAAGAGCCGGCTCAAGGTTCGGTGTTGTGCCGGATCGAACTCCCACAAATTGAACGCCCGTTGTTGGCATGGGAGAATCCGGCGGATGAGCATCACCTGGATTACGTCGACAAGCCTAAGATTCTTGGCCACCAGGTTTCGGACGCATGTTTGAAATCCGGATGTCTCGTACGAATTCCCCCACGTCAGGCCCGTCTCTTTCCATGACGAGAGCCGTGTGGGGAAGCCAGATCTGAATTCGGGGGCCGCCACCCATTCGGTGTTGCGGGGCTCGGTGATGTAGAACCACCCCGATTGCCACCCCTTTATTGTCTCCACGAAGGTGCCTTCGAGCCATGGGACTTTGGCCATCTTGCCAACCATGGCGCCTCCGCACTCCGCTTGGCGGCCGCCCACTACCTTCGGCCGGACGTTGAAGATCATCAGCCATAAGCCAAAGTGGGGCTGGATGCAGAGGAAAGCCTCGCAAACGACGATAAACGCCGAGATGTTGACGATGAAATTCGGGGCCAGGTCGTGGAAGTCCAGGCCGTAGTAGAACCTGAGCCCCCGGACAAATGGGTGAAGTGGAAAACCTAGTCCGCGGAGGAAGTGGGGGAGAAACACTACCCTCTCTTGGGGCCTGGGGGTTGGAATAAGCTGCCCCGCATCGGGCAGCCTGTGCGCGATGTCACCGGACAAGTATCCGGCTTCCCGTGGTCTTGTGATGTGCCCCTCCGTGACGGAGGAGTCCATCCACCTGCCTCCCTCTCCTGACATGGTTGGAGAAGGTTGAGGTGGGATGTGCGTACTTGGGCGCAGGAGCTTGAGTCTTGTGAAATGGATAAGCAAAGGAGGAAGAAGGCGTGGGTGAAAAGGTGGATCCTTATCCCTTATATGGATGGACGACGCTATGTGTCCCCCACCAGCTGGTAAAACTCGCTTATTTCCCAAGCGCCGTAATCAATGGCGGCGGATGGGTTACCCACGTCCGTATTGATGAGAATCCCGGAATAAGGGGGCACGATCTATGCTTTGATAAGACGTGCCAAGGAAACCGCCTCGCTAAACACGCTGAGGTGGAACAGTAAAAAACGATTCATATAGAGGCCTGGCCGTGGTGATGTCACGCTGCGGAATACGTCAGCAGATCTGTGCAAAAATTAATCTCTCTACGGTGTTATGTGGAACTTGTTTTGCAGAGCCAGACACTATCCTTGTGTTCAAAACCTTCTATGAAGTATTCGGAGGAGGTACCCGCCTTGCAATGCCGAAGACAATATGTGCGCCGGACTCGTCGTCATTGAAGCCTGGTTCAGGGGCTACTGAGGGAGTCCCGGACTAGGGATTGTCCGGATAGCCGGACTATCGTCACGGCCGGACTACAGTACAAGATTGAAGACTCCGTCCCGTGTCCGGATGCGACTTTCCTTGGCGTGGAAGGCAAGCTTGGCGATACGGATATGGAGATCTCCTACCATTGTAACCGACTCTGTGTAACCCTAACCTATCCGGTGTCTATATAAACCGGAGGGATTTAGTCCGTAGGACGAACAACAATCATACCATAGGCTAGCTTCTAGGGTTTAGCCTCCTTGATCTCGTGGTAGATCTACTCTTGTACTACCCATATCATCAAATATTAATCAAGCAGGACTAGGGTATTACCTCCATCGAGAGGGCCCAAACCTGGGTAAAAACATCGTATCCCTTGTCTCTTGTTACCATCCGCCTAGACGCACAGTTCGGGACCCCCTACCCGAGATCCGCCGGTTTAGACACCGACACCGGGCCTTCAACTGGTCCCATGACTCGACAGAGTTAGTTGGTAGATTTTTCAACCATGTACGGGTTGTTCCCTCCAACATCATCGTGAAGTACTTTGCACAAGCCGCTTCGTCCACGTCCAGCATCTCCATAGCCATCTCATAACTTTCCACCCACGCCTCGGGTGGCTGATCAGCGGTGTAATTTGGTACTTTACGTGGTCCCTTGAAGTCCTTAGGCAGGCGCACATTACGGAGAGCCGAAATAAGACACGGCTCTCCCCAAGAAGTGAAAGCAAGCCCGGTGCCCCGGTCCACTGACGCTGCTGGTTGAACCGGCGTGGGTTGATAACGACCCGTATGTTGTGCTGCTAAAGCGGCCTCCCTTCATGCTCTGCCATTGTCCACCACGTCCTGAGCGTTCAAATCACCACGCGCCGGATTAGGCCCTTGAGGGACAATGCGGCGCCGCGCACTGCTGGACACTTCCGGTTCATCCATATGCCTGCTATAGCTTTTGCTCGGACGTGGAGTGGAGTGAACCCTATCTCGGCTATACGAGTAAGCTTGCTGCAGTGTCAGAGCTGTTTGAAGAAGATCCCTGGCCCGCCGTGTCTCGACCGCCGCCGGTGATTCGCCCTCTATCGGAATAGTTGCCAACCGGGACGCGGCTGCTATCATATTATCCAAAGGGGTAGAGAAGTGACCCGGTGGCGGTGTGGTGTACCGCGGCGGGTTATCTGTGTGCCTAGGTGGACCCATCACCTGAGGCTGCTCCGGCGCTCTGGTTCTTGGCTCGGTATTCCGGTTTACTGCTGCCGGGTTGCTAGTTCCTGCTCCTGGCGTTTCAAAGAGATTCATCGCATTGTAATCCGCCGGCAAGCGAGATTGATGTCTCCTCCTGAATACTTGATTTGAAGCGTTCTGATCCATCAAAAGTCGATAATTCTCGGCTTGAATCCTTTGCGCCTGGGCATCTAAAGCGGCCCGTTCCTCAGCCATCCTGGTCTCCTCAGCCGCTAAGTCCTCCTTGGCTTGTGTTATCTGATCCTTTAGACTTGCCACATCTGCATTGTGATGATCCTGCGTCACCGGTGTTACAGCCGTGGTCAACAAAGTCGCCCAGGCATCCATCAAACCGGAGAGAACTTGAGCCGGCCGGCGCGCGGAGCCTCCTGCCCCTGCTACCGGTCCAGACGCCGCGGCAGTAGAGTTTTGCAAGGTTGGCTGTGTTGCGGACATGAAAATTCCAACGTGGTTCGGCGGTTCAAGGAATTCCGGATACTGGTGCCATCGGACTACCCTTCAAACACGCCATCCTGAACTTGGTACAGGGATTCAGTCTCACCAGTGGATGATTCACCGTTGGAATACGCGATCGTCTCATCTTCAGACACTGGTTCAGATCCGATCTCGTGGACACATCCCACGAACGCACGCTTCATGGCAGGCTGAATCCGGGCGGGACTTGCACGCTGAGCCGTTTCGACGAGGTCGGTGCAGATGTCCGGCTCAGGGCCCGGTTCGCCGATCTTGCCGATGAAGACGTGAATTCCGCCGAAGGGGACCCGGTACCCGTACTCGATTGAGCCGGCCTCGGGGCCCCAGCCTGCGTCGTCGATGTAGAGTTTGCCGCGACGACTCTTGGTCATCCGGCCCACTGCGTATCCTTTGAGTCCTTCAAAGCTGCCCTTCAAGAACTCGAAACCATCGTGCGATAGCCCCACGGTGGGCGCCAACTGTCGTGGAAATATCACGTCAGATGTCCTCATAGAAGGACTTAGTCGTGGAGCCATCACACGAGTTAGCTTAAAGGGGTTAAACCGGACAAAGGACACGAGGGTTTTTATACTAGTTCGGCCCCTTCGATGAAGGTAAAGGCCTACGTCTAGTTGTGGTGGGATTATTGGGGTCTCGCTAACCAGGGAGCTAAAATAAGCTATGCCTGGCTATTGAGTTGTTGTCTGTTGTCCCTGAACCGCCGTCGGGTCGTCCCTTTATATACACGGGTTGACGCCCGGCTGGTTTACAGAGTCCCGAGGCCGACTCATACAAGTATTCGGCTCGGTCTCTCCTTTCCTTATCTTACAATACAAGTTACATGACTACTAGTCATCAACCCGTGCAACTGCACGGGCTAGAATTTAGAAAACACATTAATTTTTAACTTTTTGAATTTCTCTATTGTACTTGAATTTTAGGAAGTACATAGTATTTGCCATGTAGAAGAGGAAAATGTAGTGGTTAAGTTACTTCCTAGTTTGGTCGGCCTTTTTAGATGGTCATCAACGGTACATAGTTGCATGTCAACATACTCTTGGTAAAAAATTATATTCCAATTTGTAAATATTGGATACCTAAATTCCCCTTAGGTTTTCTTCCTAAACATAACAATTAATATAATTTTCCTAGATTAAATAATGGTACCTCCACAATAAATTCAAATGCTCCCTTGATTGTTTCAATGTGGCTGTAGTTACGTAAGTGATTAACATACTACTTCCCGACAAAAGTTCTACATTTTGGACATAATATTAATCAAGCTTCTATATTATTCACAACTTTTGTCCTTCTGAAACATATTGAATGGATGTGCAAAAATGATATGTGTATAATATTGTAATATTACATTTGTTTTACAATTATAACGTAAGTAGATATTAATGATGAAAGTAAACATCACCTTCTCAATTCTATATCATATTCCTTAGACTATGGCATATCATCGTACAAACTTGTAGTTTGAAGTTCAAACTAATATTCCGCCATAGGCTTGCTCATTTTGCTTTGTGCCTAGAAATTAATTAGTGCCTCCATTCTAAATGCTAAATAGCTAGCGGAAACAACCTAGTTTGACGAAACAACGTTTAAAACTAAAAAAGACCATCAAAACAGTTCAATATTTAGGAAGGGTGATAGTCCATAAACATGCAAAATTTCTTGCTTAGACACATGTGCATCTTGCAGGTACGCAAGAAATAAATATGATATAAATAGTGATATGTTCATTCCACACTACTATTTAGTGCTGAATTTTATTTCCTTTGCGTGCCCCGGCTAAATTTAAATTTGAATATGATACTTCACACGTTTCTGCAAACATCATCCTCTCAGCATAGTATAGTCTTCGAGATTATTTTTTACCATGTAAATGTGGTTTGCACAGCGTCCCCAATGTATATTTCCTATTAAAATCTATATGATGTTTTAGAAGGGTATGTCTATCTTTGGTAATTAATTTGTTTTCTTCAGAAGTTGTCCGCCTTACAAATGTTTTACAATATACTGTTTGAAATTCATACAGATTGTAATGATCAAAATAGTATGAAAAAACATAGAAGGCTCAAGTTGACTTGGTAATTAAAGTGAAAATCCTAGAAGGGGTATATCCTTCTCTAATATTAGTGGTGGAAATTGTTTTCTTCGAAAGTTGTCCCGCTTACAAATGTTCGACAATCTGGTGTTTGAATATTCTTACAAAAATTAACGATCAAAATAATACATACAGGGCTCATTCTGACCTAGTAGACTGAAATTTTTAGAAAGTGTACGCCTATCTTTGATAACTAATTTGTTATGGAAATTGTTCCAAATTTTGCTTTAATCAAAAGTTGTCCGCCTTACAGTTTGACAATCTACTATTTGGATATTCGTAAAAAAATTAATGATAAAAAATAGTATTGAAAAAGGGTAAAGTGAAAGTTTAGTTTGTTGATTATAGGTGTATCATAGCAGAGAGACTGATCAAAGATCAGCTTATGATCGAGACGCATCCAGAGCAAGGACAGCGTCATGATGAAGCTTGTCTTGGGATGAATTTGCCTCCATATGCTCTTGCACACGACGGCAAACTTGTACCCCGTTACGTAGTATGTGCCTCTGTAGAGGAGCCAACACATATATACTTCTATGCCACAACTTCTATTCATGCATACACATATACTTGAAGCTGTGCTGGTAATTCCTACTGTGTGCATTATAAACGCATGCATGTAAAAAAAATCTTGACCTAGCAGGCATATTAAACAGGACGTACAGAGGAAACTAATTCAAACCTGAATTGAACGCCTCCAATGAACTCTTTTCTCAATCTCATGTTAACTGCTAGTTGTGTATTGCCTGTATATTGTACAAATATATGTCCCAACAACCGCTTTACGGACCATGTCATTGTTCCTGCGCTGCTATTATATTCTGGATCCACCTCTTGCTGAAAGTAAATGTGCTTTCTCCATTTACCACTGGAAACCAAGAACGTTTTACTTCACTACTTTCTCCCTTCTATGGGCATCATATTCTTCATATCTTGCGTCAATATTCCTCTTTATGTGCTTCCATCTGAACAGTCATCGACCACAACAGCAACTTCAGATTTTAGAACCATCATGGATGGAAACAGATCAAACAATAGCATCAAACTGTCAATTCACCAACGCGATCAGAACCACCTTCTGTTGGCTAAATTATCAACCAATATAATCCTTGGCCAAAATTTTCCTTATTCAGCAAAAGTAAGAATCGATTAAAAGCCCAAGAATCCCATCCCAGTGTATGTACTACTTCATGGTCTCTACCTCTCCCCATGAGAAAGATCATTAACCTGGAGAATTCTCGATCAGTCTACTCATCAACACACAGTCTCTTGTCCACAAAAGATTGTATATGAAAAGATTCCGATCGAGTTGAATGCCTGGAGAGCACAACAATATTAGATGGCATGATAGAAATAATTGAGTCCACATCAACGGAAGGCGATCAATTCAAGTATAGACCGTCATGAAAAATATTTTAAAAAAATGTGAGAAGAGCTTCGTGAGCATAGCAGATATATCAACTTACCTCCTTTGGTTCAGATTGAGTTTGAGAGCATCGGAATCCATGCCCCGACTTGTTTGCTTCACTTTGAAGGAGATCAATGGATTTCTTCCACATAACAGAGAGAGAGGCAGTGGAGATTCCATAGAGGACGATTGCTTCATGTTGAAGATTTTCTTAACGGGGAAAGAAAGAGATAAATGAACATGGAGCTCGCCAAGCTGCTCAAGCGCCTAATTTGACCATCGCCGCTACTCTGATCCTGACCACTCAATGCTCATTTTATCCATATAGTGTGTGATGTGATCATGTAACTCAGCAAGTCAGCATGATCCAATCAGACAATTTAGTTTTATCCTAAGTACCTCCGCGCGTCCGACACCTACCTGGGAGACTGAAGAAACAATATAACTTCTTTTAATTCGTATGCAGCAAAGTAAGCAATGATTTGAGCAACAATTTTGTGTGATGTCTAAAAGTGAAAATAATAAGGTGTATCCACAGACTACAGAAGTAAGAACAGTACTTGTCAAAAAGGTATCCACATGTCTACAGTAACGGCCAGCAGCCTACATATCAGTATAAATGTTTTAAGTAGATCTAGCTAGTTCTTTCCTGGCAATAGGTTGTGTCATGCAATCAGTAATATTCACACTATCAAGTATGATGTGGCAGTTGAGCCCTTGCTTGATCGATGCAAAATCTGCTATTCACGCTATCAAGTATGAGGTTGCAGTTGAGCCTGTTGACACCATTGCTGAGAAGATGAAAATACGGAAACTATCATCAAAACCAGCTTAAAAAATCCTCGGCTATAACGATCTGATGAAAACATAATAGGACAGTAAAGCCTTTAAAACCAATTTCTACTTAATCTGATAAATAACTCATGAGCTAGGTGAGGAAGAGAAAAAGACAGGGAGAAGCACGTACTTGGTGGGAGCCAAGTAGAAAACTGTACACGTGGGAGATATGTATGCGTATAGTTGATGCAAGCAAACAGCCTCCTTCTAGGAAGGAGAGGCGACACACGGGACAGTAGGTGGCTGCGAATCCCAGTCAAAATTTGAGAAGCTCATCGATTCCTTCCGGTAATCTGGGAATCCACTGCATTTGATCTTCCCCTTGCTGGTCGTTACCGTCTCAGCCTCGGCCACCGGACTGGACGCCTGCTGCTTCTTCGCCGGTGTGGAATTGGGATTGCTGAGTGTGGCCTTCCCCACCCCCCATAGGTGGCGACGGAGGACACTGCAAGCCGAGGACCTGGATGGGAGAACATTGAGAAGAATTAGGTCAAGTATTGTTTACCCAGATCGGGATCAATGGGGGGGCGGTGACTGGGTGCTTGTAGTTTTTGGGCAGAGGCGTGGCTCATGGGTCGTGCGCGTTGCAGAGGTGAAGGTTTTTTTTTCATCATGTTGTAGAGGAAAAGAATTCCTAATTAATCTGACAGCCTATGGCCAACATATTAATCGGATGGATGGTTTTTTTTTAAACGTGAGGATGTAGCAAGACGTGTATGTTGGGTCAGACGTGATCTTTGTTACGTGTAGATTGCATCCGTTTTTCACCTTAAAAGTAACGTAGATCATGGGGTCAAGATAGACTAATTAAATAGATCAACGGTTAATATATTTTTAATGATGTGGATTAACGTGGAGGCTCGTATGATGCATCCAATTAGTAAATATAAGATGGCGGTTTACCACTATGGGCCCTAATCCGCCTTTGGGCTCCGGGCCTCTAAGCTTCATAGTAAAGCGCCATCTTGTGAGTCTTCGTGGGCTTCAATATAGTTGAGGGTGAACCGGCCCCTCCTGGGCGGTTTACACTCAGTAGTTATATCCCCAACACTCTCCTTTATCTCAGCAATCTCCTTGTCAGTCTTCTGAGCTTCTCCTATCTTATCCATCAAAGTCGACTGAATCTCCAATGCTGCAACATAGCCTCTCGGAACTATCTCCAAACATAGCTCGCGAAGGTCCTCGGCTAACTCCTTTGGTAATTCTCCGGTCATGAGTGTATTGACATGGCTCTTATGGCTCAACGCATCGGCAACTACGTTAGCCTTTCTGGGGTGATAATGCAATCTCATATCATAATCCTTGATGAGCTCCAACCATCTCCTTTGCCTGAGATTGAACTCCTTCTGCCTGAAGATGTACTTCAAACTCTTGTGCTCCGTGTACACCTCACAATGGTTTCCGATGAGAAAATGTCTCCATGTCTTCAAAGCATGCACTACGGCTGCTAACTCCAAATCATGTGAAGCATAATTCAACTCATGGGGCATAAGCTGTCGTGAGGCATATGAAACAACTCTTCCCTCCTGCATAAGCACTGCTCCAAGTCCTCGATGACAAGCGTCGCAATATACTTCATAATCCTTGCGTTGATCTGGCAGAATCAACACTGGTGACGTAACCAAACGTTTCTTCAACTCCTGAAAACTGGCCTCACATTCCTCAGTCCATTTAAACTTGGTGTCCTTCTTCAATAACTCCGTCATGGGCTTTGCAATCTTCGAGAAATTCTCTATGAACCTCTGGTAGTATCCTGCGAGTCCAAGAAAACTCCGAATCTCTCCAACTGTCGTTGGGGCTTCCCAGTTTGTCACAGTGACAACTTTGGTGGGGTCTACTGCTATTCCTTCTCCGGCTATAACATGTCCGAGGAATCCAACTTCCTTCAAACCAAACTCACACTTGATGAACTTGGCGTATAACTGATGTTCTCTCAGCTTCTCCAGTACCAAACACAAATGCTCCTTCTGCCCTTCTTCATTCTTTGAGTAGACCAAAATATCATCAATGAACACCACGACGAACTTATCCAGAAACTCCATAAAGACATTGTTCATCATGTTCATGAAATAGGCAGGTGCGTTAGTCAGACCAAATGACATAACGGTATACTCATACAGCCCATACCTGGTGGTAAAAGTCGTCTTAGGTATATCCTGCTCTCGAATCTTCAATTGGTGGTATCCTGATCGCAGGTCGATCTTGGAAAATACCTTAGCTCCTTACAATCGGTCAAACAAGTCATTGATCATCGGCAGTGGGTACTTGTTCTTGATTGTCACTTCATTCAATCCTCGATAATCAACAACCATTCTTAATGATCCATCCTTCTTCTCCACTAGAAGCACTGGCGATCCCCAAGGTGAATAACTTGGGCGAATATAGCCTTTATCCAGTAAATCCTTAATCTGCTTCTTAATTTCTTCCAAATCTTTTGCGGGCATCCTGTACGGTCTCTTAGAAATAGGCCCTGTGCCTTGCAAAAGCTCAATCAAAAACTCAATGTCTCTATCCGGTGGCATACCTGGCAACTCCTCTGGAAATACGTCAGGAAAATCCTTCACCACTGGTACTTCCTCCTTTACAACTCCTGATAAGGAATTTACTTGAGTCCTCTTTGGCACATGCTGGGATACATACTTGATCCTTCTTCCTTTTGGGGTGGTAAGCAAAATCGACTTACTGGCGCATTCAATGTTCCATCCATACTTCGATAACCAATCCATGCCTAATGTCACATCCAGTCCTTGCGACTCCAATACTATTAGGTCTGAGGGAAAACACATAGTTACCAATCCTTAATGGTAACCGATCACACCATAGACTAGCCATATATTCTGCTCCTGGCGAGGTTAATAACATGGGTAACCTAAGGGCTTGGGTTGGCAGCTTATACTTATCCACAAATTCATGTGATATGTATGAATGCGATGCACCAGCATCAAAAAGAACGATTGCAGTAAATGACTTAACCAAAAACTTACCTATTACTGCATCTGGCTGGGCTTCAACCTCCTCCACGCTAACGTGGTTCACCTGCCCTTTGCTGAAAGGGTTGGGCTTCTTTCCAGAGCTTCCATTGCCATTTCCATTCTTCGCTTCAGGACATTCAGTGGCATAATGTCCAGTCTTCTGGCATTTGTAGCAGGTAATGTGGCTCAGATCCCTCTTGGCTGGTGTTGAGGGATTGGTGCGGTTATGTCCGTTGCTTCCTCCATTCCCATTAGAATTCTTGGGGACACTATGGTTGTGCGAACTCCCTCCTCCATGGGTATGCTGAAAAGGTCCTCCCGAGTTCGGGGTAAAACGAGGCTTCTACTGGGCTCCAGAATTGTACTTTCCTTGTCCATACTTCCTCTTGCGGTTGTCAATCTGATGCTGCTTCCCTTCAATCATGAGAGCTCGGTCTACCAACTCGTGGTAGTTGTTGAAGGTTGCTACTATCAACTGCATGCTCAGCTCATCATTCAGTCCTTCCAGAAACTTCTCCTGCTTAGCTGCATCCGTAGCAACGTCATCTGGGGTATAACGTGCTAGCTTACTAAAGTCATCCACATACTGGCCAGCAGTACGTCCTCCTTGGCGCAAGTTGCGGAACTCACGCTTCTTCATAGCCATAGCTCCTGCTGAAACTGATCCCATGTGACAGTGTCGATAGGATAAGTGGTTGTGAAATTCTCCCACCATGATGTTGCGGGTCCATCAAGCTGATGCGCGGCAAAACGCACCTTCTCCGCATCTGTGCATCCTGCAGTGGTCAACTCCCTTCCCATCTTGCGGAGCCAATCATCTACAACTATCGGCTCGGTGCTACTGGAGAACACCGGCGGATTCAGCCTCAAGAAACGGGCTAAGTGATCAAAAGGTGGTGGTGGTGGTGGGTTGTTGTTGTTTTTGTTCCCCTGGTTCTTATTCTGGACTAGCATCTGCATCAATGCATTCTGTTGCTGGATCAACTGGGTGAGCTCTAGTGGGAAAGCAAATCCATTGTCACGACTCGGAGGCATCTGAGGGTTTCAGAAAAGATGAGAAAATAGAATAGAATGAGGTCTAGAGAGAAACACTACCCATATGCACATGAGACAAGAACAAACAATATCACTTCAATCAAATCAAACAAGGGCATACAACGGTCTAACTATCATTACAAAAGTGCTCGGACTATACTATATACATGGGGGAATACTACTACTGTTATGGTGGTCGACTAGAAAAACTGCTCGGTCGAAGACTCCATGATATCTGCTCCAGCTTCATCAACAAAGTCATCATCGCTATCGTCTGGGTCCGAGTCGGTGTCGTCGATGATGATGTAGTTCTCCAGGCAAGTGCAATCATCGTCTTCTCGTCCAGTCGCAGGAAATCCCATAAATACTTTTAGCTTCTTCTTCAGATCATCATTCTTCTCCACGAGTGTAGCTATTTCATCCTCATATCCATCGCGTGTAGACATGAGTTCTACCTCTAACTCCGTGATCTTGGTAATAGCCTTCTTCAGATCTATCATGCATGCGCACATCTGGTTCTCCTGGCGACGAATGTGCTGATTTAACTCCTGGATGAAAGCTGCAATTGATCTATCCTTCCTGGTGCTGATCATCTCCCATTGCTCATCTCGGCACCCAAAAATATGGTAGATAGTATCCTTGAGCTCCTTGTGGTAAACTTCTCCAATGCATCCCATGGTGATGTGAGCTGCCATGCTCTTTCCTAGACTCCAGGTTGGTGCATCAAAGGAAAACTCTATGGGCTCAGTGACGGGCATGAACGTCCTTCCTGGAACATGAACTTGAATCATCCAACGCTCCTCTTCTGGCAAAGTGGCGATGTAGGTCCCGGTGAAGCTTTGTAATCCGATGATCAGGTACTTAGTGACTTCCTTCAAGTGGCGTCCAAAGGGTGTATCTTCATCCGGTTGCGTGAACTTGTTCCTTGCATCCGCCGTCCTAAAAGAGTAGAAAAGATGAGGAGTCGGAAGGAGAATAGAGAGTAGTGATCTAGGGATTTAGCTTAGTGGTCGTGTCCTACAGTCAGTGTGTGCTCTGATACCATCTTGTAGCGACCAGACCTTAAACAGTCTGATCTCTGTACATCAGTGTCATCCCTGGATCGATAATGCTGACACGCACATTACTTGAAGGATTTATAACAGAGTAGCAATCACACACTTATTACATCGAATGTCTCAAAAGAGAACTTATTACAATAAATATGGCTTAAGGCCATCTAATGACGATAACAGCGGAAGGCTTGGAAGATAAGCGAGTCCATCAACTCCAACGGTATCACTGAGTAATGCAGCCCGAAAACGGCTCAGCACATGGAATTTGCTGGCAATGTAACACATAGAGAGTAATGAACAGAAACAAGCTATACTAGATGCATATATGGCTGGTGGAAAGCTCTATGGTTACTTTTTTGCATAAAGCCATATTTTTTCCTACTGCAAAGGAATAAATTTTATTTAACTATCATGGTGGTTGTTAAATATTGAGAAGGGTACTCCAACTCAATCCCATTTAAGCATCATCATTAACCCAACAAAATTAAATTAAGTAACATGATGAGATTCACATGATAATCCAGGTACTAGATACTCAAAACGTCCATAACCGGGGACACGAGTAACCGTGATTAGTTTATACACTCTGCAGAGGTTTGCGCACTTTTCCCCGCAAGACTCGATCTCCTTCGCTTGATTTCTTGCAATGCATGATGTTTGAGAAACGGATGACCGAGACACAGTCTTTCAGAGGCATTAACTCTCTACTCCGGGTAGACAGTACCAACCTACATCCCCTACATCTACTAGTCTACCTCTTCAAGAGCTCACGCAACTTAATCAACTATGCTAGAGCCCATACTAGCTTGCAGCTGCACACGGAAGTTTCTAGCATGAATAATCTCATGATCCCTTTGAGCCTGGGTGGCGGTCCATAGGAGAATCACACGGTACCCCGGGATTTCCAAAAATACAGGCAACACTGGGTTCCCCAGGTGCCTCAATCCACCTAGATGTGAATTTAAGTTGCCACCTTAAGTAAACCATTAATTTAACAATCTCTCATCTGTCATGGATACACTCACCCAATCCATGTCTACTAGCATAGCATGGCAATGTAAGCAAATGTAGAAGTAACTCCCAAAGGTTTGATAATAAAACAGGTAATAGGTTCTACCTCATCTACTTCCCAAAACCCACATATTAATCAGATCCTAATCATGCAATTGTTTGAGGATTGATCTAATGCAATAAAACTGGGTAGTGAAGAGGTATGATCAAAGTGTTACTTGCCTTGCTGATGATCCGTGAAACCTAGAGATTCGAAGTAGCAAGCGGCGCACTCCGGTACTCTATCGCAAACAAACAAGCATACAATAAGCACTCATCTAATGCACAGGTAAAACTCAAATAAGGGATCTAACCAAAAAGTTCAACTTAAGAACTCCGGTTTCCAAAAAGAATCAAATCAAACGAAGAAACAAAACTCAAACGACGAAAGATACAAGCTTCGTTTACTAATCTGGACCTAAGTCAAATTTTACAAAAGCAAAAACTTGTCTGAGTTGGTTAAACGGAAAGAGGGTATCGAGACGAAACTCTAGGCGCTTGAATCGCCTGATTCCGATAAACGAGCGAAAAGTTATACTAAAACGAAAATCGGATCAGAAATCGCGATATGGAATAATCGCGGAAAATCCGATAAAAAGAAAAACGGACGAACAGGCTAACGAACGAACGTTCGCTGTCTGTGGCTAAACGAGGAAAACCGTTCGTTAAAACAAACGAACGAATGGGCGTTCGCTAAATAACTAAACCGGGAAAAAATAAAAAAACCGATCTTATAAAAAACGGATCTAGGGTTTTTGTAAAAAAATATCGGTTTTTGTTGCGAGAACCGAGGCGGTAGCGACTACCTCCGGCACGGCGAACTCCGGCGAGGGGCGGCGGCGGTCGGCAGCGAGGGGCGGCAATGAGGGCGGCGGGTCGACGGCGGCGCGGGCGGCGGGTGGTCACGGTTTCGGCTACAAGGGCGGCGCTTAGGGTTTGGCGGTGGCGCTGGTTGGGAAGGCGGGCTTCGAGGTGGGGCCCAGCGATAATCCTCAAGGTGTCCCGCTGCACGGACCGGAGTCGGTTTGACTTTTTTTTAAACAATTACGCGCAGAAAAACAAATAAAATAAATACTAAATGGACTCCAAAAATTCTGAAATAAATTTTCCCCGACTTCTAAAATCAAGCCGGACAATATGAACATTTATTTGGGGCCTAAATGCAATTTTGAAAAACGCACATTTTTCCTAAATTCAAATAAAATAGCCAAAAACTCTGAAATAAAATCTTATTTGATTTTTTAATTAAATTCTCAATATTTATTTATTTTGGGAAAGTCATTTTATTCCCTCTCTCATATTCTTATAATAGAAATGATTGAAGATAAAATAAATAGAATCAAATGATCCTATTTTCAAAATTTGAGAAAACTCAAATATGAAAATAACGAAATCTCCAACTCTCTCCGTGGGCCCTTGAGTTGCGTAGAATTTATAGGATCGAGCCAAAATGCAATAAAATATGATATGCAATGATGATCTAATGTATAACATTCCAAATTGAAAATTTGGGATGTTACATTTCATCAGCCCAAGTTTTCCTCTCCGCCTCAAAGTCGGCCTTCAGCTTCTCTTGTTCAGATACACTGAATTCAAACTTGGAGTTGGCCCTTTGGGTTTCTGTTTCTTGTGCTTGCAGGCGGTTCTTTAAATCAGCAATTTCTGTTTTGCAATTGGTGGTGGTAACTCGCACAAGGAGAGGATCAAAATCATGATCATTGGTATATTCTATTCAAGTCCCAAGCACTTTGCAAGCAAGACTACTTGGCACTTGGGGGCTAATGTCTAACGCAGAAGTCTATTTACAATGGCGGTTCATATGATTGGTGATTCACAAAATTAAAGTCCCAAGCACTTTGCAAGCAAAGACTACTTGGCACTTGGGGGCTAATGCATATTGAAGTTTAAACTAAGCAGTTGATATATTCTACACAAGCATGTGAAGGACCGGCTTATTCAATTTGATTAAACCGGCCCTTGGGGGCTACGGGTTAAGCCGGATTCTTTACAGCATATTTATCATATAAGCAGTAGACTTGGGGGATGGCATAATGAGAACGATTCAGAGGAAAGAGGAGATCATACCTCAAACTTATGATGGATCTGCTTCAGCATGTCGATCTCAACTTCGCGACTGTTGTGCACTTGGCTGAGATAGCCAGACAAAACATCTCCGGCACTCATGTGAGAGTAATCCATAAGGTCAAATCTGACATTACGGTGTTCCAGGAGTTCTTCTTTGGCAGTGCATTTCGCAAGCACAGTAGGACTTCACGGCTCAGTGTAGCTAGTCTTGGTAATCTCAATGTCAGCGTCTTGAGGGTCATTTGTCTTGGCGTGGCTTGAGACTTCAAGATTTTCGGAGCCGTCAAGAGTCTGCTCGGCAGGAGGGTCAGCTGCTAAGGTTGGCAGTTCAAACGCTGGTTTAGGTGGCGGCTCAGTAGAAGAAGTTTTTGGTACGGACGTCTAATGTGCCGGTTCATTGAGAGTTGACTCATCAACCGGCTTTTCCTTCTTGGCCTTCTTGCTAACCTTTGCTTTGCCGCTGCATTAGATCAAAAGATCAGTATAAGCATAAAAATTCAAAGTACAAGATAGTTAAAATCATCATTACCCTGGAGCGGTCTTGAAAGCCGGCAGATTCGATTGAATGGAGTCGCCGGAAGAAGGAGAAGTTTCCTGGTAATTTGAGTCAGAAGGATTCAGTGGCTAACGAGTGAGACCCGCCAAAGGATAAGAGGAATCTAAGACGGAGATGACCTCATTACGGCGTTTTCTTGGAGTACTGGGAATACCGGAGGAGAGCTCTCGCTACAAAAAAAATAGACTTCCGTGATGATACGTGTTTGTCACAGTAGGTCGCGTTTTTTGTCATGCATGTACATCCATAACAAATTTATGACAGAATCAAGATAGTCATACCTGTGCTGTCGTAGAAGTGTTCCATGACATTACCAAAATTATCATCACGGAAGTGTCCACTTCCATGACGATAAATCGCGCGTTACAGAAGTGCTTTCGTCAAGGGTGACCGACACTTGGCATCCACCGTAACGGAACGCCGTTAAGCTATCGGGTCGGGTTTTCGATCCGATAACAGCCCCGACCAATGGGGATTTTCCACGTGTAAAATCATCATTGGCTGGAGGAAACACGTGCCGGCTTACCGTTGGGACAGATGTCATCCACTCATTGGACAGAAGGCGCCTATGATACATCGACACGTGGCACGGCCCAACAGAGGCCCATTCCTATGAAAAGGCCGGCCCATTTGACTTGGTCAAAAGGTGGCGGGACGGCCCATGTAAAGCCTGTTAACGGCATGTTTGCATATAGCCCATTTGTAGCCCGCTAACCCAAGGCCCGTTACGCCCTATCCGAATTAGGCCCAGTAGCGTCATCTGAGCCACCCAATATGATTCCAGCCTGTTTTCACTTCTGGCCCATGACGCGTCTTCGCCCATATGAGGCCCTATGTAACTCTTGGCCTATTAACGGCCGTGGTGAAAGCGGCCCGTAATGAACGGTGTATTACTTTACACCCATTAACGGCCCGTGGTGAACCGGCCCGTAATGAACAAAGGTATCACTTTATACCCATTAAGAGCCCGTTATTCCGTTGGGCGTTTCAGCCCATGTTATCTTCGGCCTTCTCGAGCCCATTTATTCTTGGGCTCATTTCAAAGATTCGTTTACTTACGGCCCGTTCTTGTCATTTTACGCTTATGGGCCAAATTCAGCCCGTGGTTACGATCGGCCCGTTTGTGGATGCATTAACACGTTGGGCCGTTGAAGGCCATGAAATATGGCCTATTAACGATGGCCCGTTATGTTCGGCCCATGAATGGACGATTCCAACTCTAGCCCGTTTACGGCCATAATGCGGCCTATTATTGGCCCATGTTTGGCCAATCGATCATACTGCCCGTATAAGGCCCAATGATGATACGGCCCGTAGAAGGCCCATTGTTTCTGCGGCCCGTAGAAGGCCCATTGTTTCTACGGCCCGTGGAAGGCCCACTGTTTATACGGCCCGTAGAAGGCCCACTGTTTCTACGGCCCGTAGGTGCAGTGTCACTACAGTAAATATTAGCCCATGGTTATTGTGGCCTAGTTTTAAAAAATAGGTTGTTGCAGCCACTAGCAAACCGCAGAAAAAGAACTGCACTGACTACAAGCAAACAAATAAACAAGACAACAAGGAAATAAATAAGCAAGCAACTTACACTAGGCTATCACGGCTATTACACATATTACATCCAGTGGGCATCAAAGTTCGACACCAAAGGTGCAAATATATGAACACAAGAAAGCATATAAACGCCAGAAAAACAAGTCCAGAACTGAAACAACTTTAAGATCTCAAGAAACAATATCCTCGGTACCCATAATGCGGCAAGATGCTTAGCAAGCTTATTAACTTTCTCTTGTTTGGCGCCCAAATACCGTTGTTGCACCGTAAAAGTATGCATCTGAATTCTGAGGGACTTCCTAAGTCCTTGACTTCTCGTCGCATAACATCTGATCGATGTCTTTCAACTTGAAGTTGAGACTCAAGAAGCCGAACTGATTCAGGCAACAAGTTCGAAGAGCTAGTGCCAGCAGTGGTAGCCAGTAACTCGAATACTACATCAAGACAGGACTTTGGGGTTGTCTCAGTGTCCTCAATATAGTTTTTATCAGCTTTCTTGGAGATCAACAGGGATGTCTCACTATCTTGAACCTTATCTGCATTACTTCCTTTACCATTGCATAACAGGTACTCTTCTCCAATATTTTATACGCATTCTAAAAGGGAAACAAACAAACACATCTCGGGTTTACAATGTAGTATATGGAACTCATTTTGGTAAACCAGTTCGGTAGTAAGGTGGACAGGATAACAACATGAAACAAACATATATCTATGTAGTATGGTCCTTTGTATGGTCTGTATCATTCTAGTTTATGTTGCCAAATCAAGATAGATACAGTTCGAATCATTTCTATTTAAGACAAAGCAGCTTAGACAGAATATAAGTGTGGGAAACTACACACCAATAACAACACTTGTAATGTGCATGGCATGAGAACATAACTGTTTATTCAATTGAAACTGAAATCAACATAGAGCAAGTTACAACAGCAAACAGCCAAACACGTTGAAGAAACAGGTTTAAAACATACTGCTATGCGCCATTGGAGTTTCAATTGCATCCTTCAAATTTGAAAGTGGTTGGTATCAGTAAATACAGTGATGCAAGAGCAAAGTAGTATGAACCATAGCTACGGAACCTGACCTGAGAACCTGACCATAGCTACGGATCCGCTGGCCGGACTTTGGAACCGCTGATGGTTCCGGCATGGAGTCCGGACGAGGGTTGGGCTTAGAGCCCCTGGGGGTCTTGCCCCGCGCGCGCCTGGAGTCCAGGAGGTTGCCTTGTGGCACCTCCGGCGCTACCTCCTCTTGACCAAGCCCCCCTTGGGGCCCCACCGCGGCGTCATCCGCAGTGTGAGGCGAGGAGGCGGTCGGAAGCGAAGTACTCTCCATTTCCGACGAGCCCAGGGACCCGCTCGATGAATCGGCGAACTCGCCCTTAGGCGGGCTGCATGGTTGTTCGACATTAGAGAAAACTTTGCAATAATAAAAAGCCATGGGTATCCGGACACTTACGATTCGCCGAGGCTTGGCCCTTGTAGGCCAATCCTCCTCGTCGTCGTCGGCGTTGGTGGAGAAGTCCGGAGGAAGGGTTCTTCCTTCTTGGAGCCTCCGGCCTCCCAGTTGGGGCGGCCTTCCTTTTCTTCTCCTCTCACTGGGAGGAGTTTCTTCTTCTTCCTCCTCGTCTTGGAGAAGATTACGCTTGAATCGACATCACTGGCGTCGGGAGCTCCTTGAGTTCCGTTGCCTCCTTCTTTGCCTTCTTCTCCCAAGCACCACGACGGTGCCGGAGCCGCAGCCTCATTAATCCAAGGCCCTCCCGGATCTTCCGGCAAAGGAGCCGGACAGTTAATTTGTCCGGACGTCTTCAGCCAGTCCTATCAAAGATACTGCCATCACTCCCTCCAATTGAAATGGCTGATAAACAAGAAAAGTAATTGAATGTACATACATTGTAAGATAGACAGGTGCAATGGATAGTAGGGAAGAAAACAGGGCATGAAATAATTCACATTTATGTTGTCTAAGCAAACAGAATAGCAGGACATAATTTCACATATATGATGGCTAATTAAACAGGATAGCATGACACAATTTCACATGTATGATGGCTAACTAAACAGGATAGAATGACATACTTCAAAATATGATGACTATGTAAACAGGATGACATGATATAACTATACGATGTGTCTATTAAAGTGGTTGGCATGCCATAAATCACAAACATGTCGTCGATGGAAACATGATGGCATGATATAATTCACGGATAGAATGACATAATTTAAAATATGATGACTATGTAAACAGGATGAGATGATATAACTATATTATGTCTTTAGAAAATGGGTTGGCATGCCATAATTCAGATACATGCTGTCTATGTAAACATCACGGCATGAAATAATTCAAATATATGATTTATATACTAAGGAAGTGAGCAGAGGGAAATTGCATATATGATGTGTCAACTAAGGAGATGGCATTCAATATTGTGTATATGATGTAAAAAATAAGCATTGCAATACAACATATGCATTATATGAGTAATATAACCCTGCCAAGTTTGAGCATACACCTCAGGGATAATAGGACTGGTCTTACGCCTCAATCCTCCTCCGAGTGCTATCTCAGAATCAGCAAGATATCTGCTTCAGCAGGTAGCATTGTCTGCTCTAAAGACCTTGTTTTCACTCCAGATTTCTCCATCACCAATTCAAATGGTTGATGCACAGGAAGAGCAGTTGAATATACAAACATTGTCGACAAAAGCAATGCGAAATACAAAAAAAGGACGACATGATATAATTCACATATATGACGCTTGCCTAAACAGCATGGCATTGCATAATTCACATGCATAATGCCTTGCAACAAGATAACATTGCATAATTCACATATATAATGTCTTGCAACAAGATGGCATTGCATAATTCACATATATGGCAATTAGACACTAAATAGGTGGCATTCACACAAAGCATGTCTAAACTAAGCAAATGACATAGCAATGCAAGATACCATACGCACGATATGAGTAACATAACCCCGCCAAGTTAGGGCATGCACCTCAGGGGGGAAATGTGACTGGTCATCTGTCTCTGAATCCTCCTCTGAGGAGCTATCGGTAACCAGCAAGACATGCGCTTTGTCATATAGCATTGTCTGCTCTGAATACCTTGTTTTCACTCCAGATTTTTCCATGACCGTACCGAATGGCTGATGCACAGGAAGAGTAATTTAATGTACTAAAATTGTTGAAAAATTTAACACATAATAAAAAAATGATGGCATGATATAATTCACATATAAGATGACTGGCTAACCAGGGTGGCATTGCAAAATTCACATATATGATGCCTGGCTAGACAAGATGGCATTGCATGATTCACATATACGATAAAGAAACAAAACAGATGGCATTGACACAAAGCATGTCTAAACTAAGCGGATGACATCTTTAATGTATACAAGAAGCAATGCAAGGCACCATATGCATGATATTACCAACATCAGCATGCCAAGTTAGAGCGAAGACCTCATGGGGTAAATAGGAGTGGTCTTCCTTCCGAATCCCCTCGTAACAGCTATCTTCCTCTTGATTACGATCCGAAATGGGTGGAGGGGGGCTGCCTTTGCGCCCACACCATGGAACGACGTCTGCATGAAATTTTATTGCCACGCAAGGCTCGTCTATTTTGCTCTACATGATCAGTTCCATTGTGTACAATAACTGGCATAGGAATAAAACATAGTGAGATTATGTAAGGAGTGCATGCACAAATCCACAGTGATGGTAGCAAACTGTGGATAGACCCAAAACCAATGATAGCAGGCAGATAATAGCTTTAGTTAAAAAATACAGATAATGGCTCCTTTAATGTTTGTTTGCACCCAACATGAAACTCATAGTAGACACCGGAGATTAACCAGATAGTACTGATTGCTGCCCCAATATGTATCCCACAACCATTTAAAAACTCAAGTTTCAGCATTAGTTTGGACCTGACTCGGAGTCTAATAGGTGAACACGACGATAATGTAGCATGTCATCATATTAAGCGACGCATAACGTAAGCAGACACGGAAGAGTGCAACCTCTCTTGTGGACCCGTGTAGTCCTCAAGGTCATCTGCTTAGTTGATGATGGTAATACAGTTGTCGTGGCTGCCGGCAGCGGGGAAGAAGATTTGAGGCGGCGAAAGACAGTCTGGAGAGCGGATCCCTGCTGTGGTGAACCCTTCCATCGTTGGAGCAGCTGAGCTGGGGTGGAACACAGCGCCGCAGGAGCAAGACAAACCACACAAGGTATTCTTTGACACATATCTATAACAGAAGTAATTGAGTAAGGGCTTGTTTGAATTTGAGGATTCTAACAATGCAGGGATAGGAAATAGACAGGAATAGGATAGGAATGGACGTGCAAAACAGAGAATTTAAAAACACAGGATTTACGCTAACTGGGTGTTTGATTCACAACAATTGGAAGATCACAGGATGCAAAAAAAGCATGGTGAGATTAAGTAAAACCACAAGAAAATGTACGGTTATAATGCTATTATGCTACTATCTCTTAGTCTTGTGCTTGATGAATAGGAATATGAAAAGGAGGAGAAGTGGAAATTAGAATTCCTACGGTTTTTCTTTCAAGTAGACACTAAAGGAACAAATCCTACAGTTTTCCTTTGCTCCATTCCTTTGCACCAAATTGATGAAAAGTAGTACCATAGGAAACTTTCGAATTCCTATGTTTTTCATTCACTTTTCCTTTCAAGCACTGGCGATTCTAGTAGGCAGGCTTGAGTAAGGAAAATCCTACACTAAAAAAATGTTTTTGTGCTACTTCTATTACTTTGGACCCATGCCACTGCCATACTAGCTCAACTCCCAGGCCCATCGACAAATACACAGCTCAAACGCACAGAGATAAATAATGATGGCATTCAAGAGAGTCCATCACGGATAGCTAAGTTGCCCGGTACCTCACTGCTTGTCATACAGTAGGATAAAATAATCGTATTTCCCGTTACTATGAGTGCTCAGTGGACAATATATATAACATGTAGAGTAAAAAAGAGATGCAACAAGTGTACAACCTCTTTGGCGAAGCCATGTCGATCTCAGCGTGATTGGGTTGGCCGGTGAGGATGCTCCGGCTGACTTTCTTTGTCGGAGGAGGGAAGAAGATCTTAGGCGTCTGGAGATGGAGCCCGAGGTACTGCTCATTGTGATGGAGGGTTTCGTCGTTGGAGCAGCTCCGGTGAGTTGTCTGACGCCGAGGTGAAGCAGGACAAGAGAGACAATGAACAACGTTAACCTGAGTGGAATTCTAATAGCATCTCCAATACATAACGTAAAATACATAACCACAAAGTGCTAGATGTAAAATACATCAGCCGCTCATCTCTGAACTTAACTGTCGAAAAGAACCTAACTGTCCAAACTGAATTTTGCTGTCGAAACTGAATTTCGCTGTCGAAACTGAATTTCGCTATCGAAACTGAGCACACTAGCAAGGTGAGGATACACGTCGGTCGACTGACTTTTTCATCTCTGGTCAGTAGATTTTGCAGCCCTTGGATACGAAATCAAGGGCCTGCAGTTCATCTTCAACCTCCACCCCGAGCCGCCACCACCACCGCCAAACAGCAGCCCCGCCGCCAGCGGCGGTGCGCCGCCCACCCGCCCGAAAACACTCCCCACCGCCGGTCCGCGCCGCCCCGGCCCTCCCTCTAGGCCCCCAGTGCCGAGCTTTTTCTCCGTCGATCCCCACGCCACCGCCCGCCAACGCCCGCCACCGCCCGGCGACCACCGCCCCATCACGAACCCTAAGATAGATAGTGGGGTACCTCTCCGTGAGCCCCCCCTCCTGCGGCTGGTTCTTCCTTCACCCAATGAGCCCACCTTGGAAATCGACCGACCCAAAAGTTGATTCACCGATCAAGTGTAGCCAAATCGGAGCAGCATCGCAAGAAAGAGCAAGAGCGAGAGCAGCAGCAAGAGCAAGAGCAATAGCAAGAGCAGACTAGGCAGGGGACCGAGAGCAAGAGCAGAGCAGCAGCACGAGCGAGAGCTAAAGCAGCAGCAGCTCCTACTGATGTGGACGTCGCCGCCGAGGGAGCGACGCCATGGAGTAAGTGGCCGGCGACGCCGCCGTGGAAGGAGCCGCGCCGTGTCGGATCGGGACCGAGCGCTGGCAGCACCGTGAGATCGAATCAAGAAGAAAATGCGGCGATTAGTGTACAACCTCTTTGGTGGCGCCGATTAGGCCGCAGCTTCATCCGAGGAAACGGTGATGATGATGCTCTTCCGGTGGTGCAGGTGAACACGGCGGTGTGGGAATGGAGGTGGAGGGGAACGTCGGGGCAGCTCCTTGGAGGTGGAGGATGGGGTGGCTGAACCGGCGGGACGATGAGATCGATGACGAATCCTCATCCGGTACGGTGGATGAGGGACGTCGAGGTGTTGCTGTGGACGACGTCGTCGGGGAAGAAGCTCCGGCTGGGTGGCGGACGGAGCAGGGTGTGGGGTTTCGTCGCGGGTTTACACGGCCTCGGTGTATGAATGGGTGAGCGGATGGGATGGCAGTGGGGAACCATGGCTTAGAGACGCGCTTGTCCGAAATGTGGGGTAACTTACGAAAGTACCCCCCACCAATTTGAGGCGGTTCTTTCGGTTCAGGGGTACCACGGGCATTTCGCGTGTTGGGATTTCACAGTAGGTGGGAGTTTTCGAGCGCGTTGTAATTTCGGAATAGCAAGGCGCGGGTTGAGATGGAGGGAGTTGTCGGAGCACAACGAGACAGAGATATATCTTAAATATTTCGGGCTAACAAGGCGCGGGTTGAAGAGGCGGGAGTTTTGCAGCACGATAGATAGAGACGCTAGCTTCAATTTTCGGCATAACAAGGCGCGGCTTGAAATTTCGGAAGAACAAGCTTAACGTGTACCCAAAAAAAATTGCACCTCAACACGCACAACACACACACAAACACCATTTAGACTAGAGTAAGGTACACGTGCATTGCACGCATGAGATTTGGCAACCAAATTATGAATAAATACCACATTATAGCATGCAAGCTTTGAGTCATATATGCATGATGTAGATGTTTGTTTAATTCTTATAGTTCATTTCATTCAAAATCATCTAGTTTTTATAAGAAAGCTAATCTATTTTAAGATTCATGGAATTGTGCGTTGTAAGACATAAAGTAAAAACAAATAATGGCAAATCATGTAGAAAAACATTTGGGCAATTATGATACGGAAGATTCTAGAACAGATAAGAAGTGCTTGTGTTTTGATGTTTGTGCATTATGCTTAAGTTCAACCATGGAGTCTTCTAGATTATACATGTGGCGAAATCTGGTGGAATCTAGATGATATCCAACGGCCAATAGTGCTCAAATTTGCCATCTTTGGACCTTCGGATGCGCCTCATCCAACGACCATCTTTTAAAGTTAAAGTTACCCGCTCACAATATAAAAAATATATATAATATAATATATATAGGGGTATAGATATATATATGTGATGCGAAAGCCACCCATCATATCCAATTACATGCACGGATGCGACTTGGGCAAATGATGTATGCCATCGGTATCTCAAATTCAAATCAGTCTGACCTTGTTCAATGTGTATACATTACAACATGCTCGTTTCCAAAGCACAACGCGCAGATCTCCGTTATATTCATGCATGCATGGGTTTCAAACATAAGGATCTCTTATTCAAATATTTGAATTCAACTTTACATTGATTATGACCTCACCTATTCTTTTACACCCACAAAGTAGTCTTCTCTTTATAATTGTACCACTAACTTTCTCTCATGCATGCATGCACACACACTACCAGTCGGCATTATCTATCGCACGCATGCAATCTTTTTCTTCAGGTCGGTCTCCCATGAAGTCACACACCCACACACATCCCCCTCTCCCTCATACCGGGCATTCTTTATCTCTCACGCGTGCATGCGCAACGATCGATGTTCCTCTATGTATGTGTGTATATAGCTAGGTCTTTCATAGTTTTCCACACAAACCGATCAATCGATATATCCATTGAGGTCTCACCCTGTTTCCCACGTCCACATCGATCAACCTATACCTCTCCCACGTCCACATCGATCAATCTGTACCTCTCTATATAGGATTAACATAAATAGCTAATACGCCCACATTAATTATATATCCAATGTCCCCCTCTCATCATCCATGCCTTCCGCTTCATCTCTCAAATGCGTGCACAATGGCAAATACAGGGGCAGTAAGGGCGGCCTGCCCCCCCCCCCTAACATCACTATATATCGAGGCTAATATGAATGTGATCATTAGACAATTGCTGCTAAAAAAAGGTTTAATTTCATGAATTGACCCTCCTTGTAAAGGATTAGCAATGCTTGGCACCCTAGATCATTTATTTTCATGGCTCCGCCATCACGTGCAACAACGCACGTGTTCGCCTCTCTCTAAATATCGATCTCGCACTTGTGCATTCCTTCATAGTCTCCCTCCACTCAGCCCTCGCACCATCTTCTTGCCCCCCCACCGGATTTTGCCACATGTACAATCTAGCAGACTCCATGGTTGAACTTAAGCATAATGCACAAACCTCAAAACAACAGTGGTTCTCTTTTGTTCTAGAATCTTCCGTATCATAACTGCCCAAACTTTTTTCTAGTTGAATTGCCATTATTTGTTTTTACTTTATGCTTTACAACGCACAATTCCATGAATCATAAAATAGATTAAGGGCTTCTTTGATTCAAAGGATTCTCAAAGGAATTTTGGAGGATTCTAATCATTAGGAATTTTTCCTATCTTGGTTGTTTGATTCGTAGGATTGTAAACCATAGGAATTTTTCCATATGATTCATCCGCACTAGATTTCATAGGAAGCATCCCATCCACTCAAACCTCTTTGAAAGAATTCTACATTTTTTTTCTATGCACAATCAAACACTCGTACAATCCTGTAGGATTCAATACGACATTCCACTATAATCCCATGTTTTTCCTATTCACGCGTTCTTAGCTTTTTTATAAAAACTAATTTGATTTTCAATGAGATGAACTATAAGAATTAAACGAAGGGCTACATCACGCATATATGACTAAGAGCTTACATGCTATAGTGTGGTATTTATTCATAATTTGGTTGCAAAATCTGATGCGTACAATGCACGTGTAAATTACTAGTACTTCGAGTATGTGCAAAACACGTAAATTAGAATACCAATGGCACGCTACACGGTGTCTCTCTTATAGTTCATGAAGCCATGTGGCACATGTGGAGGCGTTGTCGCGACCTCCTTGTGTGGATTGATCACAGTAACGTGCTGCTGGTTCCAGAAGAATGTACTCGTCCTCCCTGAGCCATACTGGCGGTAGATGCACGAAGCGAAGATGTGCACGCACGCCACGCACGCACTCATTCCCTCGCACGCACATGCGGGTACACGGGCGGACGCAATTTTGTACAAAGATCCACCCCATGTGATAATTTGACGCGTGTAAAGTCGTTCACTTCATTGATGGTCAATTAATACAGCGCATGCAAATTCAGTGGACGTGAGGGCGGAAGAAAGACATTATTACTCCACTCATGGCGCATGCGAGTAGTTAAATCGTGGGTTGCTAGTAGTACTTCCATTGGTCTCCTTCGTATTTTGTGCCAATTTTTGACAGTAACATAATATTTACGCATTTGAGCAGTGTAGTCTACTTGAAATTTATGTTCCACTAAACTCATTGGGAGCCGTTTCAGGCCTCGAAACCAACCATCAATTAATATTTACCTTGTTCCCATTACATTCGAAAGCGTGCTCACACCTACTAGTACTACGTACCAAACCTGAACGTGTTCCCACTATGCAGGTATTAGTACTACTAGTGCTAGTACTTAGGTTATAAACAGGGGAACTACCTAACCTAAAATTACTCTACCTTTCCTCCTCATAAGTGCTTCTTCTTCGTCCGTCGTTGCCATGGCGGGTGAGCAGAGCTCTAGGTCGAGAACTACTCGTAACAAGGGAGCGGCGACCAAGGCTGCGGAAAAAAAAGAGGGCTCGCCGCCACGCAGAGACCTCGAAAGATCTCTCACGGGCAGGCGATGGCTCCCAGGAGCGCCCTAGCTGCGGAGGCGAACATGCCGAGCCGGGCGGAGCTGGAGTCGTTATCCCTCGACGGCATGCCCGATCAGCTCAATAAGCACCTCAATAAGCAGAAGGAGTTCATCCAAGGCTTGACGGAGTTGCTGAAGGAGATCCTCGACGACATGCCCGATGAGCTCAATCACCAGGGGGGTTGACCGCCGGCTTGGTGATGCTGCTGAAGAAGAGCATTGCCTCGGAGAAGAAGGCAACCGGCGAAATCCTGCGACTTCAGGAGGACAAGGCGAAGCTCTGCCACGAGATCGACCTGTTGAAGGAGAAGAACGCCGGCTGGAAGAAGCTGCATGAGAATAGTAGTTTCTCGATGAAGATGCTGTAGGCCCTCGTCATGGAACAGAAGGAGGAGTTGGCGAAGCTCTGCATCGAGCACCCGGCTGCTGTCAAGGTACATAATGCGGCCGTGGAACAGATGATGAAGGCTCGCGTCGACAAATCCCGCGTCATGAACAGAATGAAGAAGATGGCGGAGGAGACGCGCAAGGAGATGGAGGTCGTGGAGGTGATGAAGAAGCAGTTATGACTCCGCGGCGAATTAGATCATTTGGGGTGATAATCTTCCTTCTTTTGCTGCTGTGTTTCATCTTTTGCTTCGGGTGTTTCGCCGCACGTGTCACGTTCTCTGCGAGACATGAATAGAACAATGGTTTTTGTTTTTTGAGGGAATGAATAGAACAATGCTAACAATGAGATGACTAGCAAATTAGATCATTTTTTACCGCCATATGGCACTTTGGGCTGCAGAGCCAGGTGCTCCTCCGTCGCAGTACTACTCGATTGGAAAACTTGAGTATACCGCACGGTTCTTTGCTCCTCCTCGATCAGGTCGTGCGCATTTATCTGAAAGCAGTCAAATCACAAGGCCCCGCCTTCCAGCAGTAATGAGCCGTCAAATCACAAAGGCCCTCGCCTCTCGTGAAACCGAGCAAGCTAGACTGCCCCGCCCTCTAGCCTTTTAAAAAATGTATACTTTGGTACAGCAGTAGTATCGATGGATTGCGCCATGGAGCAAAACTTGAAACTAAAAAAAAGGTGGTACATAAAGAGAGCGCTCGTCGCCAAATTATGCATATAGTATTATTAAAAAGGCTAGTCACAATAATGGTGTCCAGCACAACCCACCCCTCAAATAAAACTAAGCACCCTGGAATTCTTTGACAAAACTAAGCACCCTGAAATTCTTTGACAACTAAACTGCTGGCTATATGATGTTGGCCATATATATTGTATGTATATAATGTGAATAAACGAGTGGTAGTACTATACCAACTAAAAGATGAAATGTAAGAAATACTAGTATGTACTTACTGAAGAGTTAAAGTAACAAGAAGAAACATAACATAGTTTTGCTGGGGGCTCAGCACAACACACCCCTCAAATTAAATTAAGCACACCTGAAATTAAACTTTGCAACTATTCCGGTAGACACTGCATTAGAACCACCATGAGCAACGACACTTCCACCTTACTCGGAGTCCTCGTCCACGTCCTCGACTTCGTCCTTGTCCCTCTTCCTCTTGGCTGATACTTCCTTGCTTGAACCGCCAACTTGGTTGTTGCTCTTCATCCAACCCTTGTAGATATTGAAACAAAGGTAGCCATCCATTGCAGCGTACTGGATGTGGTCTATATCTAGTACATTCCGCTGCCATGCATGATGATGAAACATGTATGGAGGTTTCTCCAGTTTACCGTACGAAGGATGAACCATGGCTCCTGCCAGGTCGGCGTGAAGGCTGACGAGAGGACACCAGCCGATTCTTTTGGAGGTCGAAGGTGTTGCCTACAACGAGGCCTATTCGACGCAGGACTTCTTTGTCGTTACCAAAGTCTACAGTAACGAATTTGACTAGGTTGCTCTCGAGGCAGTCCATAAAATCCTGGCACTCAACGTCGGCATGGCATATGTGGTAGACCAAGCATAAGTAATGCACGCAAACCTGGATCACGGCGGGCTTCTTCCTCTCTTCGTCCTTTAGATCCTTCTCTCGTCCCACGACTGTGGTGTACTCAACATTGAGCCCGGCAACCCACTCATCATGTGAGTCTTCGAACATGCATCTAAAGCGAGAAAGGCATCCTTTCACCGTCACGGAAGTACGGGTGTAGATGACGTCAAACTCATCGCTGGTGATGGTTCTAACCTTGTACTCACCGCCGATCGGGGGGATTTGGGACGCCATGAATTTGGGTGGAGGGTTAGGATTAGTGGAACTGCAGTAATGTGAATGGACGGGACGACTAGGAGCGAACCGCCGTAGTATTAAAGGACGTGCGGGGACGAGTAGGAGCGAACTGCCAGCGTGCGAACGGCAGGGTAGTGGCTTTCCATTCTCCCATGATACGGGCTTCCGAGAGCCCTTGGATCGGAGATCGAACGGTTGCATGGCGTGATTCTAGACCAACGGGCGAATATCCTATCCTGAAGGGTTATTCTGCAAATTTTCAGCAACTTAGCATGCGACCGTTTGATCTCAGATCCAAGGGCTGCCATCTGACCGTTTCATGGTCGCGCCTACCACGACCGTCGCGTCGCTTCACGTGGTCGCGCCTTGGAGATTTAACACGGTGCGTTAGGCTATCTTATGTTGGCATGTCATACATAGTCATCACTTAGTCACTCATACTACCACAAGGTTGGCTATAAGGTTGGCTATAAGTGTATTTTTTACTCCTCTCTATCTTTTTTCAGATTTTTCGTCTATAATATAAGAACGCTTTTTGACACTAGTGTAGTGCCAAAACGTTCTTATATTATGGGACATGTGAGTACTAGTATTTATTGCATTTGCCAAGGAGTGACCTCTTCCAATGAAATGGTGTTGCTAAGTTTGCTTCATTTAATTAGCTATAGAATAAAAATTGTCTTTTCACCTAGGTACACGCGCTTAGCACCGTTTCTTCCTTGGGTCACCAAACTAGTCTCTCTCTTCTTGATTAACTTGCCACATCATACTTTATGCCTATGTGGCAAGCTTAAGCACCTGTAGGAGCAAGTAAGTACAATAGTGCGCTTTACATGGCATTTTTGCATATGTGGAGGAAAGAGAGGCAAGGAAAACGTGGAGAAGTGGGCTCTCATGCAAGAGCCAGCCTCTACTACTACATGGTGGAGCATTGGGAGAGGCATCTGTATGGAGGTGGTCAGGAATCGGGAGACTCACGCCGGTCGTAGCGCCGCAGTTAAAATGATAATGGCAAGTCAAATCACAGGGCCCCACCTGTCCAGCAGTAACTCGCTGTCAAATTACACAGCCCTACGTTTGCAGTAGCCTACTTCCTCGTCTTCTCGCGTCTCTGTCAAACCGACTAGGCGGAACTGTCCGGCCGCCTACCGGGCAGGAAAAGCCCCGCCCTCGACTTTTAAATAGTATACAGTATACTAATTTTCTATCCATGGATTGCACCCGCGCCATGGAGTAAAGCGTCTAGAAAACGGCGATACACATGTACGGAGTATACAGCATACACGTCGCGTTCGCGTCACACCCCAGACGGTCGGTCGATCTGGCACGCTGCTCTCTGAATGGAACGCGCGTCATATTGCGTTCGCACACACATGTGGGACGACAATTGAGAACCGACCATAGGCACACTCCCCGGCCCCGCAAGTCGGGTAACTTAATAGAAGAGGGAGACGAGCGATAGTACTAGAGAAGTGTTGCACTACGTTGGTGCTCGGGCGATCCTCGCAAGACACGGAAGATCAGTTCGTCCATGCATGTGACCAGACTCCAGCGAACCGCGCTGGATTGGCTATCGTCTACATATCATGCATGATGTGTTGTACATGGTTGTAGTTGTGGTGAGAAATCTAAAAAAAGGTTTCTTGTCATCTCGCAAAATTATGTGTCATGTGCTTCGGATCACTGCGAGGGTTAAACACCGACAACTCAATTGGACTAGTCATTGGGGGCACATGCACGAACAGTGACTACTCGGCTGCCATCTAGGTCAAGCTGGCTATGTTAATTAGACATCTATCCACGGACCCCTTTTCTACGAGTTTATCTTTAATTTGAGCTTTGTTCCTCGTCTAGTTTGTCCGTCAGGATTCATGTTGTCTCATTTGGGCAGTGAGGTTATGATTTCTTGTCATGTCGCATTTTTTCGTGTTATATGTTATAATCCGGCGCTTCAGATCGAAATGACGACAACTGTGTCTCCGGGCCACGTGCATGAAGACTTCTCGACAGTCATTGACGAGGTCAAGCCGGGTCCGGTAGACAAAAGAAAACTAAGTACTACTCCACTATATAGGCAGGAGCCTCCACGCTTGCTTGCTAGTGTTGCTCTCTTCACACTGTCTCGGCCTCTCCAGATCTAAACACGACAGCGGTGGCCACTCTCTCTCTCTCTCTCTCTCTCTCTCTCTCTCTCTGGTCACCGCTGGTCACAAATCCAGCCGGATCCTCTCCGCCGGGGAAGGTGAGAAGGTGCAGCGTTGACGCGGTCGTCCTCGGCGATGGCTCTTACCCACTGTTGGGCGCGTCCCGATCAGCCTGCCTTGCCGTTCTCTCCCAAGCACCACTGGCGAGGGAGGGCCTCCGACCTCTTCTTCCTCGCTGCCGTAGTGTGGGCAGATCCGGCCTCCCACCGCCCACCTAGTGATATCCCGGCGACCATCAAGTATAACTTCCTTCGAAACCGGCCTTGCTCTACTTCCCGAGCTCCTGACGTCGCTGCATTTGTAACTTTTACTATTTCTCAGGGGCCCTCGTAGATAGGATCGATCGGCTGTTCGAAAACCACCTAATTTTTTATGTTTAAGAGGTAAAACTAGTTCATGCACTCGAATCTAGTACTACTTGGTTCAAACAAGGAAGAAAGGGGGTGGGGGTGGGGGAGGATTTGTTACCTGAATCTAGGACTTGGTCGAAAGAGGAAATAATGGGGGCGAAAAGTTGCAAAGACTGGCTATCCAACTGGTCTCTAGGTCTAATAGGGAAATAAAGGGAAACGCAGTACAAACTCAATATAAACCCGATCTATTGGTTGAAAAAGGAAAGAAAGTGGGGACTGGGGACAAGTCGTGAGTAAGTCCAGCACTAGATTTGCTAGCCTCACACGTATAAGGTGGCAATACCGAACAAAAATGGGAACAACCTGATATCCTGTTACGATGTTTGTTGCCCCGAGCCACTCTTATGTAATGCCCTTTGGTAAAATGTAGCAATCGACCGTTAAAAAGTAAGGACACGTTAAACCAATGTTGTTTTCAATGTAATGCCTCCAGTAATATGAATCAATGGCACTTCTTTACATGTCCTGCTAAAATTTCCCATTAAGATAAGTTGGTTCTTTTCGTTAGAAATGCAACGTTCCTGGTCCGCCTACTCTCCCGTCCCCAAAGTAATGTCGTATTTAACGGTTGTCATAGTTAATCCTGATGCCCACACTAATATCTAGCAATGCCACTGCTTTAGAAATTGCTACTGTCCTTGTAGGATTTCCATTCAGATAAGGAACATGCTTCTTTTCATTTGATGCATGTTTCATCACTTGTTACTTGTTAGTCACCCTCCTTTCCACCTTTTTTGTGCAAACAGAGATATACATTTCACACTCAATCTTAGTTGAACTGCACAAATGATATCCAAATTATAGTTGAGCATTCCAGGAGCTTCACAACCAACCTTGATGTTGCTCAATTTTATTGCAACTAATGAAGAAGAAGCTCTGTGGGTTTCGTTTTCTGATGGAAATGGAACCGGGGTTGGAGCCCTTTTCTTAAAAAAAATTGAAGAAGTAGATGCTAGCTCACAGGACATTGCTTCATTTTAGGTGAACTGCACCAAAAGGTCCCAAGAATTGAATCATCCATGTTGGTGACTGAAAGAGCCAGCTTCAGCATCCCAGTCTAAGCACCCCCGGCCTCCATCCTTGCGGCGCACGGTACACCTCGTTTGCCACCTGCTCGACCCTAGTGTCACTGATAAAATGAAGTAATAATACAGTTAAAATAGAGCGAGTGTCATCTCTATCATTTCATTTCCAATGTAGATAAAGAAAGTGCTTCTCTTTGTTAAAGTATGTTTCATCAACTAGTCCCATTGTTAATGTTTAAGCGTTTCTGCAAACTGGGGTGCTTAATTTTAGTTGATATGTACAAAAATAGATATTTGAATGTCTCAAGGCGCCTCCTTGTACTACTGCTGTACACTGATGTTCATCACTGGCAGAAGGTGTATCTGGGAGACTTGGGACGATGTCCAGTATGAGGCGTACCGTATGAGGCGTCGCAGGGCCCATCTCGCCCTTGCAGCATGGCATACTATGATACTATCGCAATATTTTCTTCTATTTATTTTGTGTGTTTCATCAACTAGTGCCACTATAATGTAATCACGCTTTTTCATTATCTGTGCAAACAGGGTTATTCAGCTGCATTTTGGTGGAATTGCACAAATGTACGTATGGAACCGGCATATATGCAGAGTGCAAGGTGTGCCAAGTAAAAATTACCGACACCAACCATGATGCATGCACGCATTGGCATCCACCACAACCAGTGGGATGTGTGGCTCTCTCTGTGGACGGATCTTTCTTGGCAGCAAATCCTCTAACCAAATACTAGTAGCTTATATTGGCAGTTTTCTAGGGAGTACTCTTTTCTGAAAGAAGCACCAATCTATTTTTCTTTATTTGTACACTGTGTCACAACTTTCACCCAAAGGTCCAGAGCTATTTTAGGGTGATTGGCGTAGTACTCGGAGACTAATTGTAAGCATGATTTTCATTAGCTGTCATACTGATTGTAAGCATGAGCAGGTGGAAGATTAGGTTAGTGCGAAGCTTACCTTAAACCCTACCGCCGCCGTTGAAACGAGGCGAGCATCGAGGGAACCGTGGAGAACGTCGGGGAAACGACGTCGCGCCATCCGGCCTCCTCTTGCGGTGGGAGAACGAATACTCCTGTGGCTCCGGCTGGCTGTGCACCCTCACGAACGGCACACCATACTCGATCGATTCGTTATCCTCTGGGTGCTCGACCTTCGACCTGTACGCCCACCACCTCCGCCTGACTATCGCCTCGGGTGAATCTGTCTGCTCCATCGCCCAGAGGAGATACTCGATGAACTCGGAGGAGTGCTGCGTGACTGCCGCCGAGGAGTACATGTACATCGCCGCCCTCATCGTCGTCGTCTCGCTCTTTCGCATACATTGCCACATGGCCTGCACCATCCTCGAAATCTCCCACTCATTGTCAAACCAACTAAGGATCTCCTTCAACCTGGCTAACTTTGCCTGGTCGCCGCCGGCGATCTGCCTGATTCATTCTTGCATCCTCTCCATAGATGTCGATTACGAGTGGTCCGGTGCTAGCTTTGGAAGATGGGAGGAGAGCGGTGGTCTTGCAATGGAGAAGAGGGAGAAGAGAGGAGGTGGTTTTGGAATGGAGATGATGGAGAGGAGAGGAGGTGGTTTTGCAATGGAGAAAAGATCAGAAGAGAGAGAGGCGAGATGGTTGTTTTGTAATGGATATGATGGAGAGGAGAGGTGGTGGTTTTGGAATGGAGATGATGGAGAGGAGAGGAGGTGGTTTTGCAATGGAGAAGATCAGAAGAGGGAGAGGCGAGATGGTGGTTTTGGAATGGAGATAATGGAGAGCAGAGGAGGTGGTTTTGCAATGGAGAAGATCAGAAGAGAGAGAGGCGAGACGGTGGTTTTGGAATGGAGATGATGGAGAGGAGAGGAGGTGGTTTTGCAATGGAGAAGAGGGAGAGGAGCGTGCGGCAGCAATTTAGAATTGGGCGAGAGGGCCGGCGCGCTGTGACTGGATCAAAATCAAAATCAATTTACCCTTCAATTAAGAAAGCGACCCCACATTAACTAGTCTCCCTTTTATTCTGGGTCATAATTAACCATGATTTTCGCACATAAAATATATGTTATACGTTGCAAAAAGAATATAATTTGAAAGTACATTCAGAATCTGAACCAAACGATACAATTTTTGGTGACATGCATTCACATTTTGCTTGTCACATACAATACGTGGTCAAACTTTGACCCAAAATACGCAAAACAACAAAAAAATACTTCCAAGACCAGCGTCGCTCTTCCACTCTTCTCCTGTTCCATTCTAAATCCACCGCCGCTCCTCTCCTGTTCCAATCTAAATCCAGCGCCGCTCCTCTCCTCTTCCATTTCAAAACCACCGCCCCTCCTCTCCTGTTCCAGTCCAAAACCAACGTCGCTCCTCTCCCGTTCTAATCCAAAACCAGCGCCGCACCTCTCCTCTTCCATTCAAAAACCACCGCCGGCGAGTGAAGGTGCTGTGGAGAAGTAGATCGATGGAGGAGTACAACCGATACGTGGGGATCGCAGACGGCGACCCTATGAAGCTAGCTAGGATGTTGGAGATACAGTCTTGGTTTGACAACAAGGACCAACTAGCGGCGACGGCGACATACATGGCCAAATGGCGGCGATACTCCCGGAGGGAGTCGCGCCGGAGTACACAGAGCTGCTCCTCTGGGCCATGGAGCAAACAGATTCACCGAATCCGATCATGAGGGAGCGGTGGTGGGAGTATAGATCCCAGATGGAGCATCCACCAGAGATTGAAGGATCGAGCATCTACAGGGTGCCGTTTGTGAGGGTGTTCTACCAGAGCGATCCGGTGGAGTCCTCGTCGACCGAACCCAACTGCAAGAGGAGAAAAGCAGTTGGCCCGACGACGCTTCCCCGCCATCCTCTCCCTCGCCGTTCACATCGTCTCACGGGGCGGTTGTCTGCCGCCGAGGAATAGGAGGGGACTGCCCCCAGCCCAATAGTCGGGCAGGTTGTGAATTGTCAGGAGGAGCTTAGGGTTGTCAGTATTTGCAGGTTGTGAATTGTGTTTTGTGTTGTGTATTTTGAGAGTACTTTCAGATATGAATGTCTTTTGAATTTCAGATTTGCAGTATTGAGCATATGAAGAATTTTATGAATTATAGAGATCTATTTTTAGCACTTAAAAAAATGCAGTTTCATAGGAGTATAAAAGTGCAGACGAGAAGAAACTGCAAGTTTCAGTTTCAGATAAGAAACTGCAAGTTCAGTTTCAGATAAGAAACTGCAACTTTCAGAGGCAGAGCATTTATATTAACATGGCCTTTTCAAACAGGGTTAACATCATGTTGGAAGTTTTATTTGTGGCCGAAAATGGAACTACCAGCCAGTTAACATCATGCTGATCAACATTCATGCATAGCACATCTTCATATGATGCACAGTCAAAATGCCCACACAATGTTGAGTGTGTGAAACACAGAGAAAACGAGGGACGGAGTTTTGGCAAGTGTTGGACGTGGTTTTGGGCTGCCCCGTCTAGGCTTTCATTTTTAACATGCGCAGGCCACGACCTCGGATGGGAGGGCCTGTTTGTATTTTCTTAGGGTCGTCATGTATCGACCGGCCTATGGACCTCTCATCCGAGGTTTTATTTTTGGCAGCCCAATTTATGTATTTTTTTGAAGAAAACACAGCAGTTTGTTCTATTTTTTTATATAAGAATAGGAACGCCAGGTACAACTTATGTTTCCCTTTTAACTATATTATATATATTTAAATTATTTTATATGTTATTATATATTATTTTTATTGTCATCACATATTTAACAGATAAGAAAACAATATCCCACATGTTATTAACTTATAAAAATAATTTCTTAACAAATAAAATCCTGGATTGTTTTGGCACGAAAATCCTAGTGATTGTGTACAAAAGCTTGGTAAGATTTAAGGACCAATGTAATAATATCACTTATTGTTTAAATATATTTATAACAAAATGCTCAGCCCTTTTTATTTTTGATAACATTGCTGGCCCAACCCAACATTATAATTAGAATCAGCCCAGCAAAATTGTGTATCTAGATAAAGTGCAAATGGCCTGTAATTTTTTAGGAAATAAAATAAATGGGCCGCATGAAAGCTACATTAATTATTCACCCAGCCCAGCTAATGGTTGTAATTCAAAAAAAAGATCAAATTGACTGTAAATTCTACCGCGCAAAAAAAAGACTGTAAATTCTGAAAAAATAGGTTGAATACGTGCCACATTTTTGGAGGCTGAAATATGGGCCAATAGGTCGAAGCCAACACAAGTCGTTGTAAATTTAGTCAACAAATGATTCTGACATGTTAGCCGTTGGATTTACATCCAACGGCCGGCATCCATCTTCAATCTCTCGTCTTCTTCCTCCAGCGCCGCCGGGACCACCTCCCGCCTCCTGCTGCTAGCAGCTCTGCTTAGCACGCTTCGCTATGAAGCGCTACTCCACCGTTGGCCAGGCCATCCCTCCAACCCTCCACACCTCCTGTTCTTCTCCACCGACTGCCGAACCACACCGCACTAGAACCAGTTAACCACTACTAAAAAAAGGGCTATAGATGGGATTGACACTAATAGCGCACCTGACAAGCGGTGCGCCATTATTATATACTAATGGCGCACCACCTTCTGATACGCCATTAGAGTTGAAACTACTAATGGCGCACCTGGCCCAAGGTGCGCCATTAGTATCAAAAAAAAATTGAACTAGTGCGCCTGTCCAAACATACTAATGACGTATCCAGACTCAGTGCGCCATTACTAGTTGTAACTAGTAATGGCGCACCTGTCGGAAAGTGCGCTACTAATGTTGTTTATTTTATTATATTTTTTATTCCTTTTTTTGCAAAACTACTAATGGCGCACTGTGGAACAGTGCGCCATTAGTATGTTTTTTTTGCAAAACTACTAATGGCGCACCACCAGAAGGTGCGCCATTAGTAACCTGGATTACTAATGGCGCATTTAGAGTTGGTGCGCCATTAGTAAGTGGGCAGCAACAAGATATTTTGGACAGGCTCTCCTACCCACACTCACTTTCTCCCCACTTCATTCTCTCCACCTCCTCCTTGTCTCGGGTGCCTCCTCTTTTTCACCTCATTTCCACCATAGATTCATTCAAATTAAGTGCTTAAATTACCTTGTTTTGATAGGTAAGTAAGGGGAAGCTATATTTATGTTGTTCTCCCTACAACAATGTGCACATGCACTTTTTATGGCCTAGCTAGATCTATGTATGTTCGTGGTGTTGCATATGTTTGTGGTGTTGCATATGTGTTTGTGTTTGGAGGTGTACGGTATTTGAAATGCGATAGTTGCCAATATTTTGCCGGAATGTTGATTCATTTCCGTTTGCGAGAATTTTGGCATTAAGCATTCTTTGGTCCTATTTTTAGTGAAAGTCATGCCAAATTTTTTCTTGGTTCTAAAATATCGTTTTGCTCTACCATGAGCGACCATGGTCCGCACGATGACCGAAGGCATCGTGAATAGGTTTTTGAGGTCCGCGAAGGCCGAGATGCTTCAAAAGAACGAGACGGAGATAAGATGTCCGTGTCGAAGATGCAAGCTGAAGAGCCTTATTGCGGACCCGGATTCCGGGCAGGTGCAGGACCACCTGCTCTTGCGTGGTTTCATGGATGGCTATCGGTGGCAAGGTGATGAAGATGACTACGAAGTCGTCCATGGGGGCCGGGCAAGAAATGAGGAAGGGCAGCAAGACAACCACCGCGGCTCGGGGGGGCGAGAAGACGAAGAATCCCGTGAGATGATCATGACGGTGATCTTTGTACAGTCATCATGTAGAAGATGCAGGACATGATGATGAGGAAGATGCCGGAGCTGGCGACGGGCATGATCATGAAGATGATGATGCCGGCAGAGCAGACGACACTGGACCATCGATGGGCTAGGTGCAGGACCCTCATATTCAAGAGCTGCTTCTCAAGCAGACGGATAACGCAAGAGCTGCCGCCCGAGAGAAAGCCAAGATGGGTCAACTTGAGTTAGACGCGGTTACTCCATTGTATGAAGGATGCAGGCCCGAGGATACCCGCCTGAAAGTAACGCTCATGGCTCTGGAGATGAAGGTAAAACACAAAATGACCGACGCATGCTTCGGCGAGAACATGTCATTACGGCACGAACGTCTTCCCAAGGGGAACAAGTGCCCGACCAGTTTGGAGGAGGCGAAGAAAATCGTGTGTCCTCTGGATTTACCGCACGTGAAATACCATGTGTGCATGAACAATTGCATCATTTATCGGGACGAGCACGCTGAGTCTACCATATGTCCGGTGTCTTGGCGTCACTCGATACAAGAAGAGGAAGAAAGCTCCTCGAAAAGTGGTGTGGTACTTTCCGGTCACTCCTCGTCTGCAGCGGTATTTCGCGGACCCTAAGGTAGCAAAGCTCCTGCGTGGCACGCGGATAGGGAGGAGAAGAAGCGAGAAGATGACGCAAATGATCCGGAGATAGATAAAAAGACAAGATGCTGAGTCACCCTAAGGATGCGAGCCAGTGGCAAGCGTTGAACTTCGAAGACCCAGAATTTGGGAAGGATCCAAGGAACATCGTCTTTGGGCGTGAGCACCGATGGAGTCAATCCGTTTGGCAGCCAGAGAAGCACACATAGCACCTGGCCTGTGTTTGTGTGGATGTACAACCTTCCCCTGGTTGTGCATGAAGAGGAAGTACATTCACATGAGTATGCTAATTGAAGGGCCGAAACAACCAGGAACGACATCAATCTGTATCCGGGGCTGCTGAAAGAGGAGCTTGACACGCTGTGGAAAACGCCACCAATACGTGGGATGCCGCAGAAAGAATATTTCCCTATGAGAGCCGCACCGCTCATGACGGTGCACGACTATCTCGATTACGGATATCTCGCGCGGGGCAGGTAGTCCACGGATTATGCGGATGCGTAAGGTGCATGGATGAAACAACGTACGCCAGCTAGATAGAGATCCGGGTCTTGAAAACCGTGTTCATGGGACATCGAAGTTTGCTTCACGACGATGACCCGTGGTGGAAACGCAAGTATCTGTTCGATGGTGAAACCGAACCCCCAAAACGCCCGTGTACGAGGAGCGGCGAGGAAATAGACAAGCTGTTGAAAAATTGGAAAGACCGCCCACCGCCGAAAGAAGCAAAAGGCGCCAGAGCCGGAAAGAAGCGAAAGGTGCGAGGCAGCTGCTGAAGGTATGGAAAACAAGGTCTGTTTTACGGGACTTGCCGTCTTGGAAGATCCACCGTGTGCCTCACAGCCTTGATGTCATGCATATCACGAAGAACGCAGCGAGAGTCTGCTTGGTACCCTGCTCAACATGCCAGAGAGGACCAAATATGGGCCGAAAGCAAGGGCAGACTTGAAATCAGTGGGCATCAGGCAGGAGCTTCACGCTAATGATGATGATGATGATGATGATGATGATGATGATGATGATGATGATGATGATGATGATGATGAGGCGAAGCAGGACACAGTAAGTCGTCGCAAAGGCAAAAGGCCAAGAAGACCGGAAATGACTACCCTCCGCGTGCTTCACTCTAAGTCAGGAGGAGATCGAGGAGTTTTTCACCTGCCTCCTAGGAGTAAAACTTCCTTACGGTTACGCGGGGAAGATAAGCAGATACCTAGACCCAGCGAAGCAGAAGTTCAGTGGGATGAAGTCTCACAACTGTCACGTGTTGATGACGCAGATACTTCCGGTTGCAATCCATTGGGATCATGGACGCCAAGACGACCGTGAAATGCTATTTGGCCTATGCAACTTTTTTCGACGTCATCTCGGAAGTCGATTGGCGTGAGGCAACTCAGAAGGCTACAGGAAGAGATCGTGGTGATACTATGCGAGCTTGAGATGTACTTCCCGCCCGCATTCTTCGACGTTATGGTGCATCTGCTGTTCCATATAGTGGAGGATATCATCCAACTCGAGCCGATGTTCCTGCACAGCATGATGCCGTTCGAAAGGATGAATGGTGTCATCAAAGGATACGTTCGCAACATGTCACGTCCAGAGGGAAGTATAGCCAGGGGCTTTCTGACCGAAGAGTGCATCTCCGATCGCCACGAATTATCTAGGCATCGAGAACCCCGTTGGTCTGCCCGTCAACAGGCACCTCGACAGGCTCGCTGGATGGGGTCACCGTGAGGGTCGCCGCGAAATGCATGTCGACTTAGAGGGTCGACTCGCCGACTTTGAAAGAGCAAACCTAGTCGCACTACAACACATAGACGTGGTCGATCCTTGGGTGGTAGAGCACAAAACCTTTATTAAGAAGACGTTCAATGACCGAGGCCAACAGAGGACGGACGGAGATATAATCAAAGAGCACAACTCATGTTTCACGCGTTGGTTCAAGCAGAAGCTTACGCTGCACTTTTACATGAGGATTCTTCCGCGAAAGAACAACTCATATTCGCCTTGTCACGGTAGCGCCGAGCACAACCTGATGACCTATGAGGCGTCACGATATCAACGACTACACATTCTACACCGAGGCCAAGGACATGAAGAGCGATGGTTATCGAACTCCGGGTAACGATGGAATCCTACACGGTAATGACAAGGACAGATACTACGGAAGGATCGAGGAGATCTGGGAGCTGAGCTACTGTTGGAGAGAAGGTCCCGATGTTCCGTGTCGATGGGCGAAGAGCGTCCTAAAAGAAGACCGGTATTTCACCACCATGGTTATACCCGAAGCCAAATCCAAGATCATGAGCATAAGCGTCACTGAAAAAATGAGCCATGGGTACTGGCTTCCCAAGTTGACCAACGCTTCTTCATTACCGACCCGTCAAAGCCCAATCGTGTTGTCGTGAGGAGAGGCAAAAGGAAGATCATCGGAATGGATGGAGTAGCCAATGAGCAAGACTTCCACAAGTACGGCGACCCGAGGATCGAACATGACGACGATGATGAAGTAGCAGCATACACCACAAGAAGAAGCAGGACCACCCTACCTAAAGGACGTCTGTTCCATAGAAGAACTCCATTTGCGAAAAAGAAGGGCAAGAAGATTGTGAACAAATAGCTAGCTAAGATCGATTGTATTTAAATCGTAGCCTTCATTTCTCGATTGTATTTCATGGGAACTTTTTGAACTATCATGAATATTTTTAAATTTCATGGACACTCGATCTCGATCCCCCTCCATCTCGATAGCTATCCCACCTTGCCAGATCCGGTCCCCTCGCCGAACACCCCGGTCCACCGGCCGCCGCCATGACCCCGCACCCTCGATTCCCCTACTCAACCGCCGCTGCCGACCCCCCGCACCCCTCCCCTACTCAACCGCCGCCGCCGACCCCCCGCAGCCCCCGCACCCTCCCCCGCTCCACCGGCATTACTGTTTGATGATATTTTAAAAAATTATTACTGTCTTATAAAAAAATATTACTGTTATGATTTAAACAAGTTTGAACATATTTAAACACAAATAAGTATCAAACAGCACTTTAAATGCATAAAAATTGTGGAGCACGGGAATCGAACCCAGACCTCTTGGTGTGAGAACTGGCTGACCAGTCAAGCTAGTAGAGGGAACTTGATGTGGATCAGGTCGGTGGAAGATAACCTGTTGGCTCGAGCAGAAATCAAAAAAAATACTAATGGCGCACTGTGGTGAGGTGCGCCATTAGTATGGATGTACTTATGGCACCGAGGGGTGGTGCGCCATTAGTATTGTGCCGCGCCCATCCATATTTCCTCCCGGCCCAAACCTATCCCTCTCTCTCCTCGCCTCGCCCTCGATCCCTTCCCCAATCCTCTCCCAGCACGCTGCCCGCCGCCTCGACGCCGCCCACGCCGCCTCGACACCTCGGCCCGGCCGCGCCCAGCCGCGCCTCGGCGCCTCGGACGCTGCCCGCCCGCCTCGGCGCCACCGAGGAGCACGACTGGCGCAGGCGCCTGGCGTAGGGCTACCCACCCTCCTCTTCTTCATCGACGGGCGTGCCCAGGGGACTACTCCGGCGAGAGGACCAAGTGAACAATTTCTGCAGATCCCCAATTCCCTCCTGTTCCCGCTCGCATGCTGAGAATTTTGTTTCGCTTTCTTTGTAGGGACGCCATTGTCGCTTGGATCGGCAAGAAGCTGGGCCCTGCGGTGCAGAACCTCACCGCCGTCGACGAGGCCGAGAATATGGTCACCGGCGACGACGTGGCCGTGCTCGCCTTCCTCGACCACCTCTCGGTATGCAATGCGCCTTCTCCAGTGGCAGCAAAGTCAAACAAACCCAAAATTGGTTCAGTTGAAAACCATGTTACCCACATTGACCCAAAATTGGTTGAATTGCAAACCATGTGACCCAGATTGACCCAAGAATACAATGCTTGAATTGTGTCCAAACCGAGAACATGTGGCCATGTTACCCAAAATACAGTGCACCTAGTTTTCCCAATGCCTTTATTCTTTTGCTTGCTCACTACTAGATGAAATGTCAACCTGCATTTTCCATTTCCATGTTCTGAGAACAAATCCGAGATGTGCTCGTATGTTTAGCTCTCGGTACGCAATGCACCTTCTCCAAGCACAAAGAAAGTCCGGCAACCCAACCTGCTTCAACTGCATCCATTACAAGCATAGTGTTCCTTTACAAGCATAGTAGAGCATAGTATGGATTCTAATGTTCAACTCGACTAAACAGGTTCTCGCAAGCGGTCTTTTACTGCACTTGGTGAAGAAGTAGGTGTCTGCTATATCCTGCACTTGAGGTGAGTTGTGTTCTCAGGTTTACATTGCAATGGGCACTCTTCTTGTAAACACAAATTCAGATTTATATACTATATGCTGGCATGACTGTTTTTATTAGGCGTGACAGTGCAGTAGTTGATGTATCTTGGGTTGATTATAAAGTTGCTTGGGTTTAATATTACCCAGCATGATGATGTATCAATGTAGCATTAGCATATGATCCAAGTGCTAGTACTGCTAGCAAATAGCTAATCTGATTAATGAAGAAGAAAAAAACTGCTAGTACAGTTAATGAAGAAGAAGAAAAACTGCTACTACTGCTAGTAAATAGCATCAGACTGAATGTCTTTTATATATGGTACTGCTAGTAAATAGCTTCTTCTATATACTAATTTGCATCAAAGTGTAGAACAAAGCATCGACTGAATAACTAACGGTGGGTAATTAACCTAACTATTCATTTTCCTTAGGTTAATATTAAAATGTCCAATGTATATATATTTGAAAATGATTGCTGCTAGATGTTAATTTGCTGGTACTAGCTAGAATTTGGCCTTTGAAAAGCAAAAGCAAAAGCTAATTAACTGCTGGGTAATAGCACTTTGGTACTAGGTAGCTAAAATATGTGTTACGAAACACCGAGAGCGTAAACACTTACTACATTCATATGCTCAAGAAACACTTACTAACCAGAAAAGGTTTTGACTTGAAATGTTAATAGCACGTAGAGCACCACAAGTTAAACACCTCAATCTGTTAGTATTTATGCGCATTTTCTCACAGTCTTCTTGTATCCGATCCAAGATTGCTTGTAGTGGTTTGTCCAAAATGTTGAATGATACTGCTTGGAGATGCATATATTGTTTCACCTCTTCACATGCCAATGTATTTTCCATGTTGTGATGGAGACCTTTTTTGCCTTGTCCAACCGAGAGGCCCTTGAGTTTGCTGGAATGTCGATTAACTTCCGTTCCGGCAAATTCGGGTACTCCATATCTCCTATTTTCAGCAAAGGTCATGCTGAAATTTTCCGTGAATTTTAGCATGATTTTGCTAAAAATAGGACATATGGGGTACTTGTGACTAATGCATGGGTGTCGACAAACCATTAATTATACAACCTTGGCTTTTAGGGTGCCTCGGTGTCGATAAAAACCGAAATGATGAGACCATGATCTTGTTCCTTGACAATAACCAACTTTTTGACCAAACTTTGTTCCTATTTAAAGAGAAACATGGCCAACAACGATGAGTCCGGGGGTTCGGGCGGCAAGGCATTCTGGGAGCTGTCCCGGAGATGGAGGAACAACCTCACTTGTATGAGGACGCCGCCTTCCCACCGATCCACGAGACCACCGATGGTGCCGCCGAGGATGACCCCACCGATGCCACCACCGATGAAAGCGCCGAGGATGCCACCATCGATGATGGCGGCGACGCACGATGGCAGCCAACCGAAGAGGCAACAGAAGGACCGGCGCCCGACTGCGTTCGCACCCTCAAGGAGGAAGTTCTTGAAGTGGACTCCGACGGAATCCAACGGCGCCCGAACGAATAGTCAAGGGTACTCGCTTCAGCTCGGGTGCATTCTCCGAGCACCGTCTCGATCAACACCGAGAACCCGAGGCATCCTGGCCGAGGGAATTTGGCGCAACCTCCTCTTCACGAAGCTGCATTTAACGATACAAGTTCCCGCTGAATTTGAAAACACAAGCCTCAAAGGGAATAAAGTGAACAATGCTGCCCTCACGAAGATGAGCAAGGCCCTGTCTACTTGGAAAAGCAATGTGAAGAGAATGATCGAGAAAGGTGAGAGTTATGAGAAGATCAAGGAGAAAAATCCTTCGATCACCGAAGATGACTACAACGACTTCAAGATCAATTGCTCGAGCACCGCAAACTCCGAATCAAGTCGGTGGGGGAAAGAAATGCGGAGCTGAACTTAGGGGAACACACACTCGGTCCCGGCGGTTCTGAGTGGAGGAGCCTATATGGGACAAGGAGGAGGCGGACCGTGCCGAGCAAGGCCTACCGCCCTCTTCGATAAATACGGTGACAAGCAGGGCCGGGAACTTTGTCAGGGCCCGGTACAAGAAGGACCCGAAAACAAAGGAGCTTACCACGGATCCGAAGACCAGGCGCTTGAGCTTGTTCAGTAAGGAATACACCCCAGCGTAATTAGCTCCATATGGTTGCATTCTAATTAATGAAGCCAAATTTCTAAATGGTTCACATTCATACTGCAGCGATTTGAAAGCGGTCGCTGGGTCGACTAAGAGCAACCCTTGGGACACCACTCTAAATAGGGCGTTGAATGTAATGAAGAACAAGGATAAGCTCAGTAAGCCGACGTCAGCTGGTTGTGTGGCCGGCAAAGGCTTGTCGACAAAATGGTCGTCATACTATAACACTGGTGGGCGAAAGAAGAAAAAGACCAGCTCGGAAAGCGGTAGCGCGAGGTTCAAGAACTCAAGGCACAGGTGTGGCGGATTCGGAGATTGTCCAAGAGCAAGTGCAACAACAACTCGAGCGACGATCACCGCCATTGTGCCTACCTTGATCAAGGGGTTGAGTCGTGGATTGCGGGCTGACCAACAGGGCCGCCCGATTCCTAGCTTCACGGCCAGCAACTCACAGAACGCGATGGCGGGGCCATTGGTGTCTCCGGCGGAGGCGGCATTGGTGTCTCCGACGCCGACACGGGAGCTTAATGCACCCGGGTGTACGCCGGCCGCCACCTCTGCAGCAAGCGGCCCCTCCGTCAACTGCAGACGCCATTGCTGGCGGTGCCTCGACATTAGCCGAGCTCGACGCCATCATCACGGTAACTAATTAAGCCTCTCTCGCCGAGGACTTCATCTCCTTGCCTTTGATCGGGCATCCCCGACGCCCTACATGTTTTCGCAGGCGCCGCCGACGTTCCGTGCACTCTCACGCACTTCGTGAACAACGAGTTGGTCGATGTCGCCAAGGGCAAAATCGTTCAACCGGCAACCCCTTGTTCCACGGTACCAGATGCCACCCAACTTGTTTAGGGTTCAACTGGTTCGGTGCTGCCAGGCTGCGACGAGTTGTTACCTCCGATTCGACCCATCGGGCCGGCGATGATGACGTGATGACCCTCGGCCGCCTGAGCTGGCCCTCGCTTTGGCGAAGAGCCAGATTCGTTTGGGCGGGGGACACCACCCCAAAGACAACACCGCCAGTCGTGTCGGCGCCAAGTCGGCCCCATGGCAAGACCGCCGCAACGGTGCCGGACATCCCTATGCCACTGGATCCAAACATGCATATGGCACAGGATCAGAACGACGACGACGACGATACATTTGGCAACGTCGATCAGTACTTTGCCGATCATGGGTACGGTGGCGACTTCATGGGGCCTCCTTCTCAAGAACCCAACCCAACAAAAGACGTGCGCGATCTAGCTGGTACCACGGAGAAGCCAAGTTGCAACAAGGCGTGCCCGCTGCTCAGCTCTCGAGACGCCTTCACTGCCGACTTCACCGAGCCTCGAGATAGGCGAGGTGCGAAATATTATCAGCCCCAACACACTCAAGAAGGCGGTGCGTGAGCAGAACTCGGTCCCATTACAGGAGAAGAAGAAGGCACGCAAAAGAAAGACTAACAAGGGTGCAGGCCAGCCGGCACCGAGTACGATCCGTGCTCAGGATGGGCCACCTTCACCTGAGGATATCTCGAGGAGGGTGCATGTGGCGGGTAGGGCGATGCTACCGACAAATATGCTCAATGCTACAACCGGTGCTATGCGGAGTCTGCATGACAGTGTTCTTTCTTTGGACAAGCGGCGTCTCAGAGAGAAGGATGTGGCATACCCGGTTTTTGCGGCCAAGGTGCTAGAGGGCAAGGGCTATGTGGATAACTCCATCGGGCGTACGATCGTCCTACGGTTTGATGACATCCACGCTATGTTGAACCTTCATCCGCTGCACTACACCTTCGTTCGGCTATTTTCGCTGAGTATGGAGATGCGGATCATTCGCAACAAGACCGGACATCGTGATAGTCGACCCCTTCTACATGTGTGCCAAGATCTTGGGCAGCGCTGGGACCCGGCAAGTCGCGAAGTTCTTACCTCGAAGGCGTCATTCGGCAAACCAAGATAAGGATAACTTCCTCGTGCCTTACTTTCCCGAGTAAGTCCTCCCTCAACCGCCTGTAACATATGAATTCTTAGATTTCGATCGTTTTTCTTTTAACATTCCGTGTTTTCTGCAGTGACACACATTGCACGCTCATCCTCCTAAGCCCCAAATATTCCATGGCCACGTATTTCGACCCGGACCGTCAGTCGAACGTAGACTAGACAAATGTCATGAAGGTTCTTGATGATGTTCTCCCCGGCAACGCCAAATCTGGAGGCACCTTCACCAGGCCTATTCGTAAGTACGGCAAGCACGTGTTCTCCCACAATACGATGTTCTGCTGCGTCAAGCAGTCACCGGGCGGTCGAAAGGGTGCCTACTACGCCATCCATCACATGCGGGCGATCGTGACGGGACCATCATCAACTTCTGCTACCGAGTAAACTCAAAGATTGGGCCGCGAGCGTGTCGGCAATCCAGGATGCGGACATCAAACAATAATTCTTTCGCATCGAGTCGGAGTTTGCGGAAATCATCCATCAAGATGTCCTTCGTACCTCGGGGCAGTTCTACCTCAGAAATCAACCGTCCAACAGTGACATCGACACAATGCTACAAATGCAGGCTGACAACGCCCGTTATTTCATGACTCCCACGATAGACGGCGGCTTCATCCACGCTCCGGTCCCTTGAGTCGAGTCGAAAGCAGTGATGTTGTGTCTAGTTCTGGAACATCGATTGGCTCATGTTGTAATTAAACTTTAATGAACTTGTAGTATGTCTCTTTGGTTTCGAGAGTCGTTCAACTTAGATGTAATCGATGCTATTAATGTCTTGCTTTTCTCTTCCGATCGTTCTGTTGCATACTTATATATTGCTTATGTATTATGCGTGAATTGGTACTAACGTTTACGTTTGGCTAGTGCATAGCGATGCCGTCGTATGTCGTGGTGTACAAGGGTAAGGTTCCGGAGTCTCACGACGATCGGGAGGAGTGTCGGAGACAGGTTCACCGATTCAGCGGTAACAGTTACAAAGGGTACACCACTAGGGCCGAGGCCGAATCTAGATACGCCCGCTATCTAGCGGGAGAGGGATGGGCGTTGGAGGAACCGGATGAAGACGAGTTTCATCGTGATGATGCTCATCGTGATGACCGCAGCTCTCTTCTATGTGATGGTAGTTTAGATGATCGATATCGACTTGTAATGTGAAGACAAACTCGCTACTCGCGGTCTTGAGACTTGTAATATAATGTTCTATCTATGTTCGGTCTTTTCAATTCGGGGACTAATATGATGAATTGTATTTGGAGACTAATATGATGAATTGTATTCAGAGACTAATCTTCTATTGTATTCGATGAATCTGTTGTTGATGTGTGCTATCTATATTTTGTCCAATTATACATTTTGTAACCTGTGCAAAAAACAGAAAATTAAAAAACCTAATATTCATACTAATGGCGCATCACATCACGGTGCGCCATTAGTATGTCAAAGGATACTAATGGCGCATCATTAAAAGGCGCCATTAGTATGCCGGGTTACTAATGGCGCATCTTGTTGTTGTGCGCCATTAGTATGCCAAAGCACTGGTATACATGGCCCCAGGAGGTATACTAATGGCGCCTTGTTGTATATACTAATGGCGATTCGAGGTCCGCCATTAGTATACCAGATACTAATGGCGCACCAGTGGTGCGCCATTAGTAAAATATACTAATGGCGTGGCACTAATGGCGCACCACTAATGATCCATTAATGGCCAAATTAGGTGCGTCATTAGTAGGCCTTTTCCTAGTAGTGAACCCTCGTACACCTCTCCGTCTGTAACTCTACTCCCGCGTCTTCCCATCTCCGGCTCGTTGCTGTCCGGGGCCTCACCGTCGTCCACCACCTTGGATGCGCTCGGCGCGGCGTGGTCAACGTGGTCAACGAACGACACCATCGGAAGTAGACTGTGCGTGGAGAGGCTGACAGCTGGGTCCACGGCCGCATGCAAGGAAATGCCTCCTTATTACACGCAAAATAATGATTCCTCCACCTGACATCGGGGACCCACCTAAAGGGCCTCAGTATTTCGCGAAAAAAACGTTACCGCCGCTAACAGCTCGGACCCACCAGCTATATCTTCGCACGCAAGGAAGTGCCTCCTTATTACGCACAAAAAAATGAATACTCCCCCTGTTAGTTGGGACCCAGTATAGTGGCAGGCTGACTTGTGGGCCTACTAAGTTGACGGGGACGGAGGGCTTTGTCAACTTAGTCAATATGCACGATTCTAGCTCCAGTGACCGTATGATGTCCATCGAACGGCCGTAGTGCTTCTTCAACCTCTAGTCTTCTTGCTCCAGCCTCCCAACCCAGCGCCGGTCGTGCCTCGTGCTCCTGCCTTCCGTGGCCGGCTGCGATGCGGCGGAGGCCTCACCGCCCCCTACTACTCCCACCGCTGGCCAGGCCATCCCTCTACTCACCCACACCCCCTGTTATTCTGCGGCGACGGCAGACTCACACCGCAGCAAACCAGTGAACCCTCGGACTCCTCTACGCGTGGGCATCCACTGTCGCGTCTTCCCGGGCTCCGCGTCTTCCCCTTCCTAGGCCTCGATGTCGTCCACCGCCCTGGTGCTCTCGGCGCGGCGTGGTCAACGTGGTCAAGGAACGGCTTCCATCGGACGTGGACTGTAACGGTATCCTCATACCATTACACCTTCACAAGCAAGGAAGTGCGTCCGGGCAAAAAAAACGATTCGCCCCCCTGACTGCTGGGACCCACCAGCTACATCTTCGCACGCAAGGAAGTGCGTCCAGGCAAAAAACGATTCGCCCCCTGACTGCTGGGACCCACCAGCTACATCTTCGCACGCAAAGGAAGTGTGTCCGGGCAAAAAAACGATTCGCCCCTCTGACTGATGGGACCCACCAGCTACATTTTCGCACGCAAGGAACTGTCTGACAGTCGAGACCCACCTGGTCGAAGCGTACGTAGTGTTGTCATTCTGGTCGCGAACGTGTACGTACATATATACTGGTGGATGTAGAGGCGCGCACGTGTCGTAGTAGAGGCGCGCACGTAGCATGTACACGTACGTACAGCGGCGAGGGTGCAAGAAAGAAAATACGGCCACGTACGTACATACGGGCAGGGTCTCTAACGCCTATCGTGCATACATACATACATGGCTGGGTCGGAACGGAGAAACAGCGTCGTCGTCGTGTTCATGGGGAGCCAACCGGCTGGGTCGGAACGGAATGCGTGGTCGTGTTCATCGGGAGGGCTTGGACGGAACAGGCGATGGAAACGAGGCCTGGCGTGCCGCACAACGGAGGAAACGGCCTTGTGTTCGACCGGCCACGTTCGAAACGGGGTCCTGTTGATCGGGAGGTGCCTGGCGTACCACAAAATGGAGGAAACGGACCTCCTACGGTCGAAACGGGGGTCCTGTTGATCGGGAGGGGTGTGGCGTGCCGCAAAACGGACGAAACGGACTTGTGTTGGAGCGCTACGGTCGAAACGGGGGTTCATGTTCATCAGGAGGGGTGTGGCGTACTGCAAAACGGACGAAACGGACTTGTGTTGGAGCTCTACGGTCGAAACGGGGGGGAGGGGTGTGGCGTATCGCAAAACGGGACTCCACGGGATACTGTTCATCTCAACTGTTGACCTCCCCCAGCCTCCACGGGCTACCGTCGACCTCCTCCAGCCTCCACGGGATCCATTCATCCAGCCTCCACCGCGCGCTACTCCACCGGCTACTGTTCAACCACCCCTCCACGGGCACCCCTCCACCGTCTACTGTTTATCCAGCCCTCCACACCACGGGGTCCTGTTCGACCACCCCTCCACGGCCACCCCTCCACCGTCTACTGTTCATCCAGCCCTCCACACCACGGGGTCCTGTTCATCCAGAGGCAACGCCACCGTTCACTGTTCATCCAACCCCCCTGCAACGCTCACTGTTCATCCCAGAGGCAGCATTGATCGACTTCAGTTAGCAGCAGTAGCGAAGGAATCGCTCCGTCGGGTTCAGTTAACAGCCATCGATCGATCGCTTGGGTTCGATGTCGTAGCCCTAAAGGTCTGTCGCCGGGTTGATTAGAGCCCAACACCTCGCTCGGCTTGATTAGAGCCAACGCCGCACACACGCTGCATTTGTACGAGAGAAACGCAGCATCACTCTCCCACCGTAATCGCAACTCCCGAAATTTTCCTCCCCTCGCTTCTACCACGGTTTTTTCCGTCATGGACGGCCCAAAGAATGTCATGCAGCTGTGTCTCTGGCCCGCCGAGGATGAAAAGCCCATTTTCTGTCATGATTTTTTGTCATAGAAGTAGGAGCCCACCATATCTATGATGATACAGGGTTTTGTCACAATTATCATCATAGAAGTGTCATATGTATGACAGGAAAAAAATTCGTTCGGCCCAAAATGTCACGGATGTGTCTTTTTTTTGTAGTGTCTGCATCTTTGGTGGTCCGGGTCTGCCTCCGGCTCTCATGAATCTGTCGCTTCAAAAGAAATTGAGGATCTTGATAAGCTAAGGGATGTGAAAATCTTACTTTCCGAGTTACTTGGCGGATTTTTTGGTGCGGCAAAGGCTCTGAGTCGGAGGAAATGATAGTTACCTCTTCATCCATCCCGCGGCTCGTGCCCGTGTCATCCTGATCATAATCAGTGTCAATAAGATGATTAAAAATAATCCAAGGGAGTCAAGGACTACCTCCGACTCAGAAGAATCATCTAGCTGAAGCTGCTCAGAAGCACTGGTTTCTTTCCGCGTTTCCTTGCGGCGGCTCTCCTGGCGGCTCTCTTAGCTTTCCTGTCCCTTTTTGCGGCTTCATGGTCATATTTAACCTTCCAAACCTTGTCATTAGCCTGTGAAAATCAGCAAAAGTTTGAGTACAGGTAAAAGCATCAATATTGCAGATAATTTGTTTGGCTTGGCGATTTACCTTTGGAGCCGGATTAGTTTTGCAGAAAGGGCGTAAGCCCACCTTGTCGCAGTCTATCAAGCTTTCATTCAGAAGACATATGGTCATATCATTGTCGACATGATCAGGTAGATCGTCAGGACTGTGTCGCTGAGGGTCATCTTTCTTCCCTGAGTAATTGCACATTAGATCGGGGCGGCGGCTTAGTGGGATGATCCGCCAAGCGTGCCAGACCCCAACCAAGTCAATACCATTGAGTATGTTCCCCAGAAGAGCCTTGATTTTGGCCAAGGTGGGGGCGAGTGTTTTGCGTTCGGCGGGTGTTATTTTATTGGGAAGTGGATGATTGGAGTCCAGACGCAAGGCATTCAAACCGGGCAGAGGATTCTCATCAGCCGGGGAGGTGTCTTGGCAATAAAACCATGTCTGATTCCAGTCCTTTGGATGGCTCGGTGGGTTGGCATAAGGAAAAAATGACGTCTCTCCGACGTTGGATTGAGACGCCGCCGAGTTCTAAGCTCTGCCCGCTGGCACATTCATTCTGGCGGTTTAAATAAAATAACTCTCTGAAGAGTAGCAGGTTGGGTTCTTCTTCAAGATACACCTCGCTGAACACTTGAAAATTGCAGATATTAGACACGGAATTGGGTCCGATGTCTTGAGGGCGGAGATCGAAGAAATGCAGGACGTCTCCAAAAAATTTGGAGTCGGGTGGTGAGAAACCCCGGTTCATATGATCTGAGAAAACGATCATCTCCCCTTCTTTTGGTTGAGGTCTCTCTTCTGTCGAGTCAGGCGCACGATAAGACATGACATCCCTGTTCGGTAGGTAACCAACTTTCACAAAGTCTTGGAGAGTCTGCTCGGTAACGATGGATGGGACCCAGTTTCATGAGGTGCTTGTCTTAGGTGCCATGACGATGGAAGCCTAAGAAAAGATAAAATTTCCGGTTCAAAATTAAGCCGGAGGAAATGTCAATATTCAAGATGGCGGCTTATCTAGGGGCCTAATGGTATGAGGATAATTATGGCAGATTCTTTAAGTCGCCACAAGCATCATTGACAGTTCAATTATTTAAGCCGCCATGGGTAGTCAAGATTATCAACTAAAGCATTCTATTTTAAGCCGGTGATAAGAGTCGCCATGGCTAGGGGAATCTAACATATTCAGATTTTTGCCTAAGTGTGGCACAAACAAGTTTCACAAAGTACAGTTGCTATTTACAGCTATTCAGAAAAGAAAATATTCTAGACCTAAAAATAGAGTACAGATGAGTTCATCAGTTCTAGAAGGCCTCTTTGCAGTATAAATGGATCTGCTGATATCGAAAATGCGTGTGAAACAATTATCGCATGAGGTTTGCACTATTCTTGGATCAGAGGAAGCTGCAGTATAGAGTTGAAGAACCAAGATGAATAGCGAAGAACACAAGAAAAACCTATGAACCCTAATGCGGATCCAGAGCAGGGAAAAAGAAAGCTTACGGCTGCAGGAGTGTTGCGGAGGTTCGCCGCCGTTTTCTGGACAAACTCAGGTCGATGCAGCGGCCGAAGTCGACGAAGACGAGGGGCGTAGCGGCGGCGGCGGAGCTCGAGCAGCAGAAGGGTGCGCGAGGAAGAAGATGCGGAAAGAATAAGAATGAGAAAGGACCCGGTCGGATCTATTTATAAGGAAAACTAATGACTGAGCGCGAAAAACGAGGAGGCCAAGGACATAAGTTATCCAACTACAAGGACGCCTCGATTTTCGGGATGGTCTTTAAGATAAGGATCCGTTGAGGTATATTGAATAAAACATAAATTGATGACAGATGACGTCACGGCGGGTTATCCGAAATCTGGAGGATGACGTCACGGCAGGTTAAAGTTATCACACAAAGCAGGGAGCGCAAGATTTTTCGTAAGTGTTGAAGATTGACATGAACCAGTTCAAATCAATCTGGGGCTTAATGTTGGGGATATAACTATTAGGCATGACCCGCCCAGGAGGGGCCAGGTCACGCCTACAATGAAGCCCACAAAGACACTTGAAGATGAAGGCTCACTTAAAGGCCCAAGGCCCAGAGGCGATTTAAGGCCGGTAGAGATAAACCGCCATGTATACATAACTTGTATTGTAAGAAAGGATAGAGAGAGAGAGACCGAGCCGGACGTTGTTTATGAACCGGCCGGGACTGTGAGCCGCTGAGCGTCGACCTCTCCATATAAAGGGATGACCCGGCGGCGGTTCAGGGCAAGTAACATCAGATCGAGAACTAGGTCAAGCGGATTCGCTCCCTCGTTATCGATTCATAAGCAATCTCACCCAAAACTGGATCGTAGGCTTTTACCTTCACCGCAAGGGGCCGAACCAGTATAAACCTCGTGTCCTTTGTCCCGTTTAACCCCTTTAAGCTTCCTAATTGTGATGGCTCCACGACTAAGTCCTTACGCTAGGACACCTGACGTGACAATTCCACGACAGAGAGGAAACGTGTGCGAGCGTGCACACAGTTGCTGTTTGCAAAGCGTGTGTGATGTCAGACAATATCACAAACGGTGATGGCAAACTAACCGTTTGCGGTAGTTGCCTTATCATACACGATTCGCAACCATGAACTGTTTCTGATGAAGTATGCATCCTAAACGTTGCACCACAGGATAGCGTGTGTGATAGTTGCCTTATGGTACACAATTCGCGACCATGAACTGTTTCTGATGAAGTATGCATCGTAAATGTTGCACCATAGAATAACGTGCGATAGTTATCGTGTACGACGATGTTACAACGGTTCGACGTTTCATAATCCTATCTGACACTCGTACAACGATTAGCTAATTTTCTTAATTAGTTATCGCGTACGATTTGTGAAAAGCGAATGTGTGTGATTGTATGCTTATCATACACGTTCTATAATAGTGAACCGTTTGTGATGAGCCGCGCATCATAAACATAGCACCACAGAATACTGACTGCGATGGCAATGCGACCACAAATGAAAAGGAGTACTGTAGGGTCCCTATCCCCGACGGTTTCTGGGTCGTGTGGGAAGGACCCCCCTATCACCGTCACTCAATAGGCGGCGCTTCCAAATGCCGTCGCGGAAAGGGGTTAAAAACCGTTTGTATAGCACCGACGCGTACCAGTGTTAATGCAATTCGTGATTTTGAGAAAGTACCAATTTGGTTTAGATTATTCCAAGTTACTCTACTTATCTCTACTCTAAAAAGAGAGTTGGTAGATGGGTATGGTTTATTTTTGTCGGGTTTTTATTCATTGCTGAGTCAATTCAATCACATAAATAATAGGTAATTAAAAATCCAGAAATTACAGCATATACGTGAGATCAGCTTCCTAAAATATAGACGTAATATTTTCTCGATAACCTTCCAAAACAAAATGAGATTTTCCTCAATAACAAATCATTAATCCCCCGCACTATGTTATTCATTATTATCATTATCTTGAATATTAATTGGTAATCACAAGTTTCCTAATACAACAACAAAAAACATATCTTTTTCTTATGGGCGTACGCATCCGCACACCTCTGCTGCGGGACGCCGTGCGCAGTACCATGGAGGACACCATGGTCGGGCCTGACGGCAGCACGATGCTCGAGAACGCCAGGGCGCGGATCATGGCATCGACGACTAACATGGTGGGAGGCAGGTCGTCAGACCGCCACGTGCAGGCGCTCAGACGCAGTCATATTATATTTCTTATTATTCATACAGTATGAAAGACAGACTACATTCTCAAATCAAGTGTGTCAATTCAAATATCAAGACATTCGTTAAGAAAATGTGTACAACAATTCTCACTAGTCCTCATCGTTCATAGCAGCCATTCATGCCAAAAAAATTGAAAATCGAGTGCTGAATCAATTTGGAAATTCAACCATTAAAATGTGTACTACAATACTACATAGTCCTTACCGTTCATAGCAGCTATTCATGCCAAAATATTTTGGAAATCGAGTGCTGAATCAATTTGGAAATTAAACCATTAATGCAATTAATTAGCTACACAGTTAATTACATTTGCAATTAATTACGTCCATTTATATAGGAATTATTTTGCTCCAAATCAATTTGGAAACCTAGTCATTAATGCAATTAATTAACTAGGTAAGAACTTAATTATGTCTATATATAATTAGAAGCAGCGATTTCTTTCCCAATTGGTTGATTTGGTTGGCAGTACATTAGGCAAGCAAATAATTAAGTAGGTCGTTAATTATTTATGTAATTAATTAATTAAGCAAGAAGTTAATCACGTCGAATCATTTTGAAAGGGCTTGTGGCCACGGACGATCAATAGGCTCTCTGCGACATGGTCAAGCACCGCTTGCGAACCTGGACAACGGCCACCATGTGCTCGCGACATGGGCCGCCTAGCATTCACAAAGATTAATGACGATCATGCTCTGCGGGATATCCACATGTTGACGGTTGCCGAAACCTTTTCGGGTGAGGACAACACGACATTACATTGGCCAAGTGGTTCATGCTATAATTGAAAGGGAGAGTGTTCCAAGAATAAGAAGGAAAAGAAAGTAAAGCAATGAAGTTCTCCATGGTGTTGGAGAAGGAAAGAGTGTCCCAAAAATAAAACGAACAAGAAAAAAAGAATATTATAGAAAATAAGTAGGAATATGTTCTTTAAAAAAGTAAGTAGGAACGAGAACTAAAACTGGCGAGGAAGCAGGAACAAGAAAATGAGGCGTCATTGAAAAACGCACTGATGTTGACATGGTGCTAGTTGGCGCCGACGAAACGGGTTGGCGAAGAGGCTAGGAGTAGAAGATCTAGGGAAGGATGAGGAAGAGAAGAACAACAATTATCCCTTCTACCAATGAATGGTATCTGGGCTGGAAGTGGATCTTACTGGTGACTAGGCATATGTTCAAGTTGCCACTCGCCTCCCATGTCAGGCATTTGCAAAGTTGAATGGACCTATGAGACTGATCTCTATAGTTATTTATTCTTTTGTGTCAATGATATGTGTTAGTTTAACTCATTCTATTATATTGTAAATATGAAAAAATCATCTCTGTTGCAATGCACGACGAAGGTGAGGTGGGTTCATCTGGTTTTGAAGGAGTATGTTCTAGCGAGAAATGTCCCGCTATGGCGGGAAACCGAGCGAGAAGCGGAGGGTCCGGCAGAAAAAGGGAATGGTGCATTTTGGGGTGGTGTTTTTTCTGTTGGGCGCGTGTATTGGAGATAACATGGCGGATAGTCCGTGCTACAACATTTCTCCCTTATATATGGTCCCAATTTTTGGGAGCCCAGACTCTGAGCCCGTTGACCGCCCATTTGATGTCCAAACACGCCCGGATGTATGAGGAGAAATGTGGTTTGACCTTGAAGACGGCCTTGATCATTTGTTTGATTCATTTATATATGCATTATAGCCTGTAACAACGCAAAAGCGTTCTGCTAGTGTTGATTTTAATTCTGTGTGGCTTCGTTTGAGAGTACAGAAGAAGATCAATGAAAACCAAGGAGGAGGGGGTCGTGGGAAGGGGAAAAGAGGAAGGAGGGGAAATGAGGGAACCAACTCATCTTTAATAGTAGCAGATAGAGATTAATTTAAGGACGAGGCGATTCGGTGCCCCGGCTCAGCTGGGCCGCGATGAACAAAAAATACAAAAAAACAGAAGAAAAAAAGAACATTTTTTGCATGGAATATAATTTGTTGCGTGGGGTGCGCTCCAGATTTCAGATTATTTGGACAACTGAGTAGCTGTCGAAAAAAAGACAAATTTATGGTATGTGAAAAAGTTTACTGTTCATGTATTGTTATGACTCAATTTGTCATTTTTAATACTTTTTGTGAATTTTCTCTTGACCGGGTGCAGATGAGCCTAGGCTCAGAAATGCACATTTAATTTCTTTCCTAGTTTGTAGAAGTCAAATTCCAAAATGAACCTACAGAACAATTAGCATCATCATACCTTACTCGCCAAAAAAAAAGCATGATCATACCTTGCAAGAGTTAATGATAATACTAACCAGTGGATCATAAGATATTGACGGCTCCTACCGATTTGGGAGGGTCTTAAAAAGCTCGTTACTCCATCTGCAAACCCCATGGATGAACAACTAGACATGCCCTTTCGCCAAAAAAAAAAGAACAACAACAACAAGTGCACATGCCGTGCCAATCATCTCGGAGCTGCTGGATCTGAATGATTCACGGGTGTGGGAGCGAACACACGCCACATGCTGGTGCCGGCGCCTATGCAGGCCATCCGATCGCGGCACGGACGGCCGAGATCACGCAACCATAAGCGATGATTGCCCTGTGAATGTGGTCAGATCACAGGCCAGGCTAACACAATCAAGTGGAACCAACGGCCCCTCCCATTGTTCTCTTCAAGGGTGTGGCTCCAGCTTCAGGATCGCATCTGAACAATAACAACAATCCGCTAACTGAGAACGAGAGAAACAATGAGATGCCACTCCTTGTTTTTGGCATCCAACCATGTTGATCAAAATGCTACATGATCAGGAAAAGGAATCCTCCGGTTCCCCATGAATTATTGAAAGCGGCAAGATGCAGAGCACAGGTGTCGCCGAACCTGAAGAAGAATCCTGTTGCCGCGGGGCACAGAAAACTACTCCACTTCGCACATCAACACTTGGCTGCCGCTGGCCGGGGCCGCTCGCCCGCCCAGTCCACGTACCCCGGAACCCAAATCCAAAATGCTCGTGGCTTTCCACGGAATACATGTGCAAAGCTCCTCGGGATATACTCTAGCTACTACTACGTACAATCCTCACCCACCAGCCAGACAGGTGCCATCCACCTGAGCTAGTTTTCTCCGGTTCATGCATCGGCAGGTCGCGGGTCTTGACAACAAACCAAGAAAACTCGTAAGCGTCAGAGCGTTTGATGAACTACACTAGATCCGAATATCTTGGTTCGTTCATTCAGCCGTCCCAAACGGAAGGGATGAAGCAAAGCATCTTTTTTCTGGACGAAGGACATGTGCCTTCAGCGGAATGGAGAGCATCATGTGGCCGTTTCTTTGCCGCCTCCTCTTCTCTTCTTCTTCACCAAGCAGGAATCCAATCCAGATGGCCTCGAAAAACCTCGGCGTCGTGTTGCCCTTGGCCAGCTCTTCTTTCCGGCCGGCTCGTGCGGACGACGCAGAATATCGCAAAGCACCCAACCTTTTCCCCAAAGTGCGTGCAGGGTGGGACAAAATGGCTGCACCGCTCGAGGTTTCCAGATGAGTGATTGATCGACCCAGAGATTCGAAAGCAGCAGCCCACGAGGACCATCGATAGATACAAGAGAATCGCACAGAAAGCAGCACCGCCAATTTCTTTTTGGAACTTCATACTATGCGTTTCCTAGTCTGAACTTCGAGAAAGAAAATTACAGTCGACAAGGATAGCAGATCGAGGAGATTGAGACCACATAGCCCCATCTCCACTCACAGCCACGAATCCACCGAGCATTGTCACCAAGAAACCAAGAGCTGGAGTAAACAAATTGTAATCGAAAGAAACATAGTACTGCTAGTTTCCTTTTGTTATTTATTCCAAAAGAAAAAAGGTTGAAAGAAACAGTGGACTGACGCATGGGAAATAAAAAAGATGGCGCCAAAACAAACTCCGGCGGCGAAACTAAACGGCGACGAGACGCCCGACGACCTCACTACGACCATGAGTGACACGATACAACATCACCGGCCGGTTCGACCGGTGATAGATATAGAAAGAGCTCGCCCTCACACGGTGAGCCCGCGCATGAACTCCCACTCCTCGTCATCATCCTCGGCGGCGCCGGCCGCCGACCCCTCCGAGTCGCTGCTCATGCCGCTCGACTCCACGCCGCTCATGGCCGAGGCCTCCTCGGCGTCGAACGACAGGTACGGCATTGACCCGAACGCCCTGGCGAGGGCCGCTGCCGTGGCGCCGTCGTCGGTGGTCCTCTGCTTGAGCACCTCGAACATCACCTCCGGCTCGTGCTGCATGGCGCGGAGCACGTCGGCGCAGGACGGGCCTGGCGCGGCGCGCGTCACGGCGAAGCAGTGTGGCCCGTCGCTCTGGGAGACGCGCACCACGCTCGGCCCGCCGAACAGGTTGTGCAGGCCGCCCAGCGCCTCCTGGTACGCGCCGCCCAGGAACATGCCCAGGTAGTAGCCGCGGGTGCCGTGGGTCGGGAGCTCGTGCAGGGGGAGGCTGCTCCTGCCGCCGATGAACTGGTCCACCTTGCCGTCGCTGTCGCAGGTCAGGTCCGAGAGCACGCCGTCCACGGCCGGGCGCTCCTGGAGGCGCTGGATGGGGATGATGGGGAAGAGCTGCTCGATGGCCCACATGTCCGGCAGGGAGGTGAACACGGACAGGTTGATGTGGTACCTGCGCGGCCCCTCCGCCGCGCCCATGCCGCGGGCGACGATCTCGCAGAGCCCGTCCACGGCGGCGAGGTGCTCCAGGCCGAGGACCCCCTCCTTGAACTGCTCGGCGCAGCGCCGCTTCAGCTGGTCCGCGTACAGGCCGCAGGTGTCGAAGTCGCCGCGCACGGCGGAGGCCATGAGGTTGCGGTAGTCGCTGCGGCAGTCGTCGGTGAGCTCGTCGAGCAGGTAGGCGGTGGCCGGGTCCATCATGTCGGAAGCCGGCGCCGTCGCGGAGAAGGCCTCGAAGATGAGGACCGAGTGGTGCGACACCAGCGCGCGGCCGCTCTCGCTGCAGATGACAGGGTGCTGCACGCCCTTGCGGTCGCAGACGCGGCCGACGGCGGCGACCACGGCCGCCGCGTACTCCTCCAGGCTGTAGGCCACCGACATGTCCGTCTGCGCCGAGTGCGTCCCGTCGTAGTCGATGCCGAGGCCGCCACCAACGTCAATGACGCGCATGGCCGCGCCGAGGCGGGCGAGCTCGCAGTAGATCTGCGCGGCCTCGCCGACGCCGTCGGCGAGCAGAGCGGTGGTGGGGATCTGGGAGCCAATGTGGAAGTGCAGGAGCTGGAGGCAGTCGAGCATGGCGAGGGCCTTGAGCTTGGCCACCACGGAGAGTATCTGCGCGGCGTTGAGGCCGAACTTGCCCTTCTCGCCGGAGGTGGCGCCGAAGTGGCCGGCGTGCTTGGTGCGCAGCTTGGCGCGCATGCCGACCACCGGGCGGATGTTGAGGCGGCGGCTGGCCTCGACGACAATGTCGAGCTCCTCCTCCTGCTCGAGCACGATGACGGTGTTGAGGCCCATGGTGCGGGCGATGAGCGCGAGCGAGACGTACTCGAGGTCCTTGTAGCCGTTGCAGATGAGCAGGGCGTCGGGGCTGCCGCGGGCGACGAGGCAGCTCATGGTGAGCAGCAGCTCGGGCTTGGAGCCGGCCTCGAGGCCGAACCCGAAGGGCGCGCCGAACTCGACGATGTCCTCGACCACGTACCGGTCCTGGTTGCACTTGACGGGGTAGACGCCCTGGTACCGCCCGGCGTAGCCCGTGGAGCGCACGGCGTAGGCGAAGGCGGCGTTGAGGGTCTCGACGCGGTGGCGCAGCACGTCGGGGAAGCGCACGAGCAGCGGCAGCGCGAGGCCGAGCCCGCCGCCGGCGCGCGCGCCGGCCGCCCGGGCGACCACCTTGGCGAGGTCGATCTCCTGGCCGGGCAGCGTGGCGGCGCCGTGCGGGCGCACCGCGACGTCGCCGTCGTCGTTGACGAAGAAGTAGGGCGCGCCCCAGCCGTCGACGTTGTAGAGCGCCGACGAGAGGTCGGCCGACCAGGCGGCCATCTCGGGCTTCTCGGCAGCAGCGGCCGCGGCCACGGCGGCGGCGGGGCCCAGCAGGGGAGCGGCGAAGCGCGCCGCGTCGCCGCACGCGGGGAAGGCGTGGGCCACGGGGGCGGCGGCGTCGACAGCGAGCGCAGGCATCTCGTCACGGAATTAACAACCGGAGAAAGCTAATCCACTGGGGAAAAAGTCAGAAATTTTTCTGTTTCTTTGTGCTGTATGTAGTCAGGAAACTCTCTGCTACTCTTTTCTGGTGGCGGTGGCGATGAAAAAATCGAAGAAAAGAATTGTATGTGGCGATGAAAAAGGGCTGTAGATCGATCGACGAACAGCGAAGAAAATCAAGGCAAAAAAGTCAGCAATATAAGAATCGAAATCTAGTTTTTGATTCCGAGGATCACTGATGCCAAAAGAGGAAGTTCTGGAAGGGGAGGTAGAAGAAATCTAGGACGGGATTTTGGATCCTGTTGTAAGGAAGGGGGCTTAGAAAGCCGCCGAGGCCGGAGCCCCGGCTACCCCCGCAAAAGTTGCAGGCGGGCGGGGGGCGCGCGGCGGGGAGGGTCGCGTCGCCGGTTGTGGAGGCTGGGCACCCCACGCCGGCGTTCAGTCGGGGCGAGGAAAACCTGCGGAGGCGACGGCGGCGCTAGGGTTTGCTCTTGATCGCTCGCTCGCTAGGTGGATGGAGGATGGATCGATCTGCTGGGATTGACGCGCTGCGGTGAGGCGAGACGGGACAAGGAGCGAGCGAGCGAGCGAGCGTTGCTGGCGGTGGATGGGTTTGCGGCTGTGCGTGGCGCCGGCTTTATAGGAGGCCCGCAAGGCCCGTGGGGCCCATCCGGGCCGGGAGAGCCTCCCCCGGTCATCCATCCATCCTCCCTCTGCTGTTGTTGGTGGCGCGGCGTGAGCGTACGCGTGAAGGAAAAAAACCTGCCGCTTCCGTTGAGTCTTGGCGTCCGCCAGCAGCGAACGAGCTCGCGAGCGGGGTAGGTGCGGTTTGACCCTGCCCGCCCTCTCTCCCGCGGGCCCCGCGCGTCAGCGGGTGAAGGGAAGGCTCCTGCCGCGCCTCGTGGCTGCTGATGCCGCCTGCCTGCCTGATTTTTTTTTCGTTGGAGAAACCTGACACTGGCTGCTGTAGAGCAGTAGTAGCGGTGGTTGGGTCGTGGACAGGACCCGTCAATTGCGACCCATGCCCTTGGATCGGCGCCCCGTCGCGGCCAGACCTACGGGTGGCGGTGGTGGTTGAATGCTTCCACGCTCGGCCGGGGACCCGCTCACGTTCTTTGATCCCTCCCCGTTCTGCGCCGTCCGTCGGGGGATCGGACGGCCGGGGGCGCACGAGATCGGACTTGTGCCCTGCTTTGTATGCGGTTCATTGGCGAGCGGCCCCGGGATCCGCCGGGTCACGTCACGTGAGGCCGGTAGCAGTTCCCAGGGCGGGCAGGGGCGTGGGCCGTCGCCGCGGCTCACAGTCACAGATCGCATATGCGCGCGGGCGCCCACCAGAACCAGCGGGCGGGGTCGGGTTGGTCGGGTCAAGGGCGCATGGCGCCGGGGTCAGTCAGTGCGTGTGAACCGCACAGGCGGATCGCGTGGGTTTTCCAAGCGCTGCCACTCGTTTGACCTAGCGCGCGCGCACGCCCTCCGTTCGTTTGTTGGTCTGGCATTTTCCATTTCGGCCCCCCTTGGCGGCGGGGGGTTTCAACGGGAGGGGCGGAAAAGAACGCATGGGGCATGGCGTTATCTTTTTGGTGATGACACACGCGCACGTGGGGTCAGGGCTAAGGAGAGCTTTGAACTGCGGGGGGAGAAGAGAAATGGCATTGCTCGCACGGGAATTCCCACTTGGTTGGTGGGCTGCCATTTTTCGATGGATTTTTGCGCGCCGGGGATAGGGTTCATAGCGATGTATGCTCACAAGTGGAAGATATGCAGTGTGGAAAAATTGCTTACGGACAAAACAAGCTGCCGAAAAATGCACCTTCAAAGCCTAAGGACCAACATACACACACCACCACCACCACCACCACCCCCGCCACGGCCGGGAGGACAGACCAGACACCGTCCGAACAAAAAACGGCCATCTAACCAGACCCTCAAACCCACCCTATATGTCTAGTCTATCCGGCACAAAGCTAGCCAAACGGGCCGGGCCTGGCATGCCGGCCCGCGAGCACGCTGGCACGGTAGGTGACGGGCCAGTAACGGCACGCTCTAATTGGGCCGTGCCAGACATGCGACACATCGCCGGGCCTGGCATGCCGGCCCACGAGCACGCTGGCACGGCACGTGACGGGCCAGACTCGGCACACGCTAATCGGTCCGTGTCACACATGCGACACGCCGTCTGGCCTGGCATACATAAATGCTACTTATCGCATTAAGCGATTGCACGACGATGTCTCGCTCAAGCTTTTAGACTACTTGGGCCGGCCGATTTTTGCGCAGCTTTCGAACGAAAAAGTAAGGGAAATAGGGAGATACGGGGATCAATCTCTGGTTGTTACGGAGAGAGCTCACTTGCGCTAGCCACTACGCGAATGCCTTTGCGCACAGCAAGTGGGTGGCGTGTTTTATACTTGAGGCAAACGAAGCCGGTTTTTTCCATAGTTGTTACATTTTTTTTCTATTTTTTTTTATATTGATAGGGTTTCCTTCATTTTTATTCGGTTTCTTTTTTTTTCTTCTCCAATTTTTTGTTTAACTTTCATTTTTCTTCTCCATTTTTTGTTTGGTTTTCTTTCTTCTTCTTCATTTTTTGTTTTTTTCCTTATGTTTGATTTTTTTTTCACTCTACACTTTCGTATATGTCAAAATCATTTTTTTAATAAGTGATCAAAAAAATTTGTACATACGTTCAACATTGTCCGAACTCTTTCTCAAAAAAATCAAATACTTGTTCAACATTTTAATAATTATTCGACATTTTTTAAATACTTGTTCAACAACTTTTAATATTTATTTCAACATTTTTCAAATACTTGTTCAACATTAGTAATGCTTATTCAATATTTTTAAATACTAGTTCAACATTTTCCATACACTCGTTCAAAACTTTTTAATAATTATTCAACATTTTCAAATACCTGTTCAACATTTTTTTGAATTCTTGTTCAATAATTCTTTAACACTTATTCAACATTTTGCAGATACTTGTTCAACATTTTTCCAAATGTGTTTCAAAGAGTGTTTATTTATAATATATCTATATATATATATATATATATATATGTGTGTGTGTGTGTGTGTGTGTGTGTGTGTGTGTGGAAATTTTTTAAAATATAAAGAAAATTACGAAAATAAAGCAAAAATGGAGCATAAAACGGAATAAAGAAAAACAATCCAGGCGGCTGGCCTCCCGCGTGGCTGGGCCGGTCTATCTGGGGCTGCCCCGACACAAGAGCTTCCCCTAGCTCGCTTAAAGCAAGAAACAGGGGCGCCTGCCATGCCTGGGCCTGAAGGTGTGCCGTTGGGCCAGCCCGCATAGCTCCTGGGCCATGCCTGTGATCGAGGGGATAGCACACGGGCCGGCGCGTCACGCCCCGGTTAATAATCATGCCATGGCGGGCCGAGCCGTGGCAGGCACGATTAAGATAGGCCGGGTCGGGTCGGCCTGTTTGGCCAGCTTTGATCCGGTGCACCTCAAACTCAGCCCATGAGCGGATTTGGGGTCGTCTGCCACAAGCCAGACCCACTTCAAATTCTTCCAAATTGATCGATTCCATCAAATCTACCACTCTATCTTTCGCATCCGCGTCGTCGCCCTCCGCACTGTCGATGTCCTTCTCCGTCCTAGTTGTCGATGCACATTTGAGCATCCACCCACGCCATGGAGGATGGGTCCACGGAGTCCCCAGGGTCCCTACCATCATGAACAAGGCAGATAAGGAGGTTATGGAGCAGGCAGGGAGGACAATTTATATGGAGTTCGCCGCATTTGTGCCCTTTTGCTATGCCTGTGATGAACACACAACACTCAAGCCCGGCTGAAAGAACATGCGGTGCCCCCATGTTTGGTTTTGGTAATTGATGACAATCTCTATGGACTAATGGTTGCCTTGAGTTATATTTGAAGGTTTTGTCCATAGGCTTTTCTTGGAGTACATGTGTTGGTTTCAAGGAGAGTTTGTGTCGACCAAGAGGTGCTATTCAAGGAATTACCTAAAAGATTGGTCTTGTGAGAGGTTGATCAAGACTAAGTCAAAGAGTGAATCAAGTTGATCAACACACAAAGCGTAGAAGATGTACCGAGAGGGATCAAGTGATCCCATGGTATGGTAAGCATTGTCAATTATGCTTTGTGTACTAACCCATGGTCTTCGTGAGAGTGCATTGTGGGGTTAGGATGCAGTGTGCAAGTTCAAGTGATGCATCACGAAGAGATCAAGTACTTGAAGCTTGCCATCCATTTGGTGACAATGGACTTATGAAGATGAGACAAAGAGTGGCTCACCCATAGTGGACTATGGGGGAGCAATCATCTAGTCTTCATCGAGCCAACGCAATCAAGAAAGGTGGTCCAACTTGATGGAGTCAAGATCGTCATCATCTAGCTCAAGTGGACTTTGTGCAAGGCAAAGGTTTGCCCTTGATAGGTTTTCTGTTTTACCGGTCTCATGGTAGTTGTGGGAGACCGGGTTATAGGATCGATTGCCGTACTATCAAGGGGGGCTCTCGATGAGTTGCTTGATCGTATCGTTCGTAGAGAGCTCAAACCATTGCATCCTTGCATCATCTTTCTTGGTTCTTGTTTGGTTCTTCTCCTTGTGATATTTGGAGCTTATGGTCATTTTTATGACAAGCTCGAGTTCATCGAAAACGGAATTCACTTGCATCTTCTATGATGTTTTTGATGTTGGAGGGTATGCCGGTTCTTCTCTGTTGGAGGTTTCTCTCCTCCTTTTGTTAGGCATACCTCCCCTATCTCTTTTATGATGCTACTCGTTGTCTTGTATCCAACAAGCTTGAGTTTGCTCAATTAGGAGCTCATTTGCAGAAGTTATGGCAGTTCTGGTTTTATTATATCCCTCTGTTGTCTTCTCTGCAAAATGAAGGACTCCTAGTGTTCTTGATCCGGGGCATGCGGTAATCTTGCTCTCCGGGCGGTAGTACCATGAGCCCTTCGGTAGTACCGCATGATTCCCTCTTGGTAATCTTGCATGTGCTCACTGTAGTACCGCCTGTGGGAGGGTAGTACCGTGGGCTCTAACCGAGCTTAGCGACATGAGCGGAAGTAGGGCGGATGTAATTTTTACATCCGCGCCCTACGCTGTAGTACCGCTCTTCGTGGTGCGGTAGTACTGCGTGCCGGATTTTTGCGCAGTCCTCCCTCGGTGGAAGTAGGTACGGAAGTAATTTTTACTTCCGTGCTTTCTCGCGCCTAGTGTTGCCTGCCTTACGGTAGTACCATAGGGTAGCTGTAGTACCGCTCTGGCTGTTCTACCGCTTCGTTGCCTGTTGTGCAACCTTCATCGGCGATCTTTGCACTTGCGGTAGTACCGCAACCTGCAGCGGTAGTACCGCAGCCAACCGCGCTAGTACCGCAGCTCCGTGCGGTTGTACCGCGTCGTGCGGGCTGAGTGAGGGGATAACGGTTGGATTTCTCCTCATCTATAAAAGGGGGTCTTCTTCCCCATTGAGATCTTATCCTTTGAGCTCGTGTTCTTCCTCATTATTGACCTTCTTCGAGCTTGCTAACTCTCAATCCCTCCAACGATTCTTGCTAGTTCTTGAGGGAAAAGAGAGAGGAGATCTAGATCCACGTTTCCACCAATCACTTTCTCCTCTAAGTAAGGGGAACCCCTTGGATCTAGATCTTGGAGTTCTTCGTGTTCTTCTTTCGTTCTTCCTCTTATTTTCCTCCCTAGCATTAGTTGCTTTGGCGGGATTTGGGAGAGAAGGACTTGGGCACTCCGTGTGCCCTTGCCATTGCATTTGGTGCATCGGTTTGAGTTCTCCACGTGATACGTGAAAGTTACAAGTTGAGAAGCTTATTACTCTTGGGTGCTTGGTACCCTTGAGCTTGTTCCTCTTGGGTGCTTGGGCGCCCTAGACGGTTGGTGGTGTTCGAAGCTCAAGCAGTGTGGTGTAAAGCTCCGGGCAAGCGTCGGGGTCTCCAATTAGGTTGTGGAGATCGCCCCGGGCAATTTGACGGGTATCAGTGACCGCCCCCAAGGGTTGCCAAAGTGTACGGGTTCGGTGACCGCCCCCAAGGGTCGCCATTTGTACGGGTTCGGTGACCGCCCTCAAGGGTCCCTTAGTGGAATCACGACATCTTGCATTGTGCGAGGGCGTGAGGAGATTACGGTGGCCCTAGTGGCTTCTTGGGGAGCATTGTGCCTCCACACCGCTCCAAACGGAGATTAGCATCCGCAAGGGTGTGAACTTCGGGATACATCACTAGTGCAGAACCGGGCAATAGCACCGGTACGTAAGGCCCTTTAGTGCCGGTTACATAACCGGCACTAAAGTGTGGTCACTAAAGGCCCCCCCCCCCTTTAGTACCAGTTCAGCACGAATCGGTGCTAAAGGGCAACCACGTGGCACCAGCCAGCTCCGGGTCGGAGTTTTTAGTACCGATTGGTAACACCAACCGGTACTAAAATGTTTTGGGGGATTTTTGGTTTTATGATTTCTTTTTCATTTAATTTTGTGTTTTTCATTTTAATTCTTTTTCGTTTCACCCGCAGATATATATATAATAACTCATGCATGCTCGCATCATACATCATCATATATAATAACAAGTCCTACTAGCTAATTAATCAAGCATCATCATACAACTTCTACTCGTTATTAATAATAAGTCATACGATCATCATTCTCATAGTCATCGAACCCAACCCTACATAATTGTTCTTAGCACATGATCATCAAGATCGGTAGGATCGGACCTAAACACACTTAAGGTAAAATAGCATAAAACAATATAGACCCTGACTCTCCATTATGAAGAATGGAGATCATCCTGTCTCCAATTCTTGCCCCTCGCTTCCTTTTGCTTCCAAGAAGCTCCTTACGACTGTCCATATATTTTTTTCATCCTTTGATTGTCATGTCTCCACTTGTTTTAGAAATCCGGTATGGACAGTTGAGATTCGTAGGATGACCTGGATATATGTTCAAAACACGAAGGCTGCCGCCATTCTGATACATCAAATGAGGCACACAATCCTCTGGGATTCTCTGTTGAAAAACATAGTAATAACTTCGTAGTTAGCAATGATGTACTAGTTTTAGAAGTATGCAAAAATATGCACGGATGTCGTAATAGTAATAAAACTTACCAGGGTATCTCCATGGTGGTTACCGTAGTTCAATACATGCACTAGTGGCACGTATTGACCATAATGTTGAGGAATTCGATTGTAGATATTGTAATTCTCAATATCATTACAAAATCCAACCAGATGAGTTTTCTCCTTGTAAGTTAACTCAGAGCCATCGGTGTAGTAAGTTCTATCTACCATCTTACGCACATTCTTTGATACTTCAAATAAGCTGTCAATGGAAATAAGCTGTCAACTATTTTGAAATGAACAATATAAGTTCTATTAATAATTAACTATGTTTGAGAAACTCACATAGCGGTAGAACTGGAGGAGTATCAACAAGGACCCAAATGTCCATATTGTCTTGCTCGATTTCAGGATCACCAAGATCCATGGTGACAAGCATACCCTCATCAAAACCATACAATTTGCAAAATGCTTCCCAATTTTTGCAACCAAAATGGGTTACGCTCTCAGCATTATACAACTTTACTTCAAAATCCACATCATGATGGGTCCTTCGGTGAATTTTCTTCGTTTCAAAATTTTCATGGTCTTCAAAATCCATCCTCTCCAAGACATAGCGTCTTGCGTGGCATGGGATTAACTATACTCGAATTGTAAAAGATGAAAATTACACGTTGAAATAGTTGAAGTCATGCTTAATTATGAAAAAAACACTTGTCGTCGCTATGCATCGCTTTCAACTTCGAAGGTCTCCTCGAGCTTAATGTCAAGCGCCGACCATCGTCCAGGTGAGGCCTATCGCACTCACCTCGATCATCGTGGCACCAGTCGCACTCCCCCGGGAGACTTTCGTCCTCCGATGATGACATTTCCTATACGTTCATAATTCAAAGACTAAATTAGATCATTATTATTTAACTAATCATATGCATATGCCTCGGCACCACATCGCCCACGCGACCGCCACCAAACAAGGATCGGGTCAACGACGGGCTGGCTCCTCACCAAGCTACGCCAGGAAGGTAGCACCTCCCAAGATACCACCTCGGAGCCGGGTCCCGGACATGGCCCATCTGGTCAAGCAGGTGTCGTCCTCCGCCGACTCGACGACGAGGATGCGGGATAGGCATCGTCCACGTCGATGCGGGAATAATTGCTTTAACTAAAAAATAAACTAGTTCTATTAATTTTCTTGCTAAAATAAACTACTTCTATAGTAAAATGAACCAGTTTTATTAAATCAACTAGTTCAACTACTAAGCACTTACTATAAATAGACATTACTATATATTTAACTTTTCTATCTAATTCATCTAACATTCGACATTAATCTAACATTTATATAAACTCAAAATATATAAAAAATTAAATAAACAAAAAAACTCATTAACCTAGTTATATTAATTATTGAACTAGTTCAAATCTCATATACCTAAATTTTCTTACTAAAAATAAACTAGTTATCTAAAAATAATCTAGTACGTATGTGTGTATGTGTGCGTGTGTATGCGTGTGTGTGGTATGTGTGTGTGTGTGTGTGCGGCCAGCCTGCCGCCAGACGTCTGGCGGGCGCCAAGCGTCTGGGCGGGCGCCAGCGTTGGGCGCCAAGCGGACGGACGGCACATGGCGTTCAGGGCGGACGGCGGCGGCCGGGTACGCGAGAGAGAGAGCGAGATACGTGACGGACGGCGGCGCAGACGACGACGAGGCCAGCGTTCGAAGCGGCGGCGGGGACGACGACGACGACGACGGCGAAGCGGCGGCGACGACGGAGCGGCGCGAGAGAGGTTGACGAAAGAAGTGGGAAGATGTAATCGAAATTTACGTAAGTCTTTGTATATATAGGTGAGCCTTTTAGTACCGGTTGGTGCCACCAACCGGTACTAAAGGCCAACTTTAGCTGTGCCAAGAGGCGGAAGAGCCTTTAGTACCGGTTGGTGGCTCCAACCGTACTTAAATGTTGATCTTTAGCACCGGTTGGAGCCACCAACCGGTACTAAAGGCCTCGTTGCCACCCCAAAGTTTAGTCCCACTCGCCGGGCGAAGGGCAGCGCCTGGTTTATAAACCCAGCAGTGGCTACCTCTTGAACTCCTCTATATAGCAGGCTTGTGGGCCTAAATTCTGCGCGCTGCCTGTGAGTCTGCTGGGCCTTTAAGGCTCAGTAATTGCACTCGTGGCCTAGCAGGCCCACAGGCAGCCTCTAATTTTTTTTTAGTTTTTTACTTTTCTGCTATTTTTCTTCTATTTCTTTTTGTGTAGTTTTTTGTATAGTTTTTTCTTTTCTGTTATATTTATTTTTTTCTATTTATTTGTGAGTAGTTTTTCATCTAGTTTGCCAAAATTCAACATTTTCAGAGTTCATTTTGTAGTGATTTTCAATTTCACGGTCATTTTGTAAACGATTGAAAAATAGCAAATATAATTTTTTCCTTTTCTGCTTTATTTTTTCTTCTATTTATTGCTGAGCATTTTTTTCTTTTCTGCTATATTTATTTTGTTCTATTTATTTCTGAGTAGTTTTTTTATATAGTTTTTCTTTTCAGCAATAGTTTTTTTTCTTTTCTGCTATTTTTTCTTTTCTGCTATATTTTCATTTCTGCAAAACTTGATGGTCAAAGTCTGGAGTTATAACCAAAGTTAAAAAAAGAAATGCCGACGTGCAATTAGTTTTTGCCATAATGTAAGAAGTCCGGAGTTGTAATAAGTTATTAAAAATAAAAAAGAGGTACAATGCTCATTAATTTGCTTCAAGCCTTTCGGAATAGTGTAAATTGCACTGCGCATAGCTCCGTGCAATCTACCATATTCCTGAAGGCTTGAAGCTAAGCAACGTGAGCATTGAGCCTCTTCTTCATCGCTCTCGCACTCAGGGCTTATAAATCGCTCCTAGTCCCTCTCTCTTGGCGAGGTGGGACTAAAAACAGCTTCCTAAGCAACTGTAGTCTTGGTCACCCTTTAGTACGGTTGGAGCCACCAACCGTACTAAAGGTGGTGCGCTTAAAACAGTTATGGCAAATGAAGGCGTAAATGGTTGAAAGTTGATGGCGTCGCTTTGAATGGTGCATACCGCATGCACAAAAAGTCTAGAGTTGTAATAAGTTAAAAAATGAAATGCCTTTGTAACAGATGAGTTTAATTTCGTCCAAACCTGAATACTTGAAAGAGATTGTCCAGTTTGTGAACGAAGTGCATCTAGTTTTTGCCGTAACCCTCTCTACTTTTTGAACAATCTATGTGGGTGAAATGATGATACCATGCCAAGTTTCAACTTTTCAGAGTTCATTTGTAGTGCTTTTCAATTTCCAGGTCATTTAGTTCTCAAAACAAATCATTGAATGCATGGAAAATAGCAAATGAAGGCAGAAATGGTTGAAAGTTGATGGCGTCGCTTTGAATGGTGCATACTGAACGCAAAAAAATATAAGAGCATTTACATCATGATCTTATATTTTCTTTACAGATCTAAATTGTCAATATGATCATATAACATCAAAAATACTTTGATCATCAATGATCTTTGTGTGTACAATCTGAATTGTCAATATGAGTCATCAACGATTTATAAACCGATGAAGACTCATATTGAGGCCACAAATTCCACACATAGAGTTCAATGAAGACCAAGTGCTTATGATAGTTTGAGAAATAACATATTTAAGATGGTAAAAGGCTTGTTAGGGGAGCGAGGTGTGACTAATTAAAACATCCTGCCACAACGTCATTAGTACCGGTTCGTCGTACGAACCGGCACTAAATGATGATGGTGGGGCCATAGCCTGACCGCAGTCGACACAACCTCTTTAGTACGGTTTGTGGCATGAACCGGTACTAAAGGTTCGCCACGAACCGGTGCTATTGATCGGCCCCACGAACCGACACTAATGTATACATTAGTACCGGCTCAAATTCAAACCGGCACTAATGTGCTTCACGTATGACCCTTTTTCTACTAGTGCATCCTCGTCTCCGCGTGCCTTGGTTATCTCTTACCGAGCCCTTTACTTATGCACTTTACTTTGTGATAGCCATATTGTTCTTTGTCATATATCTTGCTATCTCATAGTTGATTATCTTGCTTAGCATAAGTTATTGGTGCACATAGGTGAGCCTAGTTGTTTTAGGTTTTGTGCTTGACAAATTAACCGCTAGGTTTATTCCGCATTTGTTCAAGCCTAAACCGTAATTATTTTAAAGTGCCTATTCACCCCCCCCCCCCTCTAGGCGACATCCTCGGTCTTTCACCGGCAGGGACGCCTCGAGGAGAGCAACTACACGCATATGAGTGCCAAATGACAGCCATTTAACCACTAGGGGGCTCGACAACGCAGTGATAAGTGACTTGCGTTGATGTGAGGTGAGCGGTGGAGCCTTGGCGAGGAAGCAGGCCGTCACAGCAACCCTTGCCCGGGAGATCTTGGGACTTGCCCTTGGGGTGACCTCGACCTGGGAGGTTTTTCGCTTAGTGATATCTTGTTCCTTCGGCCTGTCTTGGTCTTCTTGATCCGCCCTTTGATTTCTCAAAGATCTATCTCTCCAATTTGGTCTTGTCTTCTCGCTGCAACCTTGCCGTTGAGCCTGTGTACAGTCTGGGCAACGTACACCAGGTTTTGTTGCACTGACTCTCGGTGTACACCATGGAGTGAGACAGCAAGCCTCTGAAACCACGCCTTCTTATGATCCGATACGGGAGAGGGTGTTAGGTTTATGGGGAGTGGTTCTGCACGACTGCTAAATCTTTGTTCATCGTGGCTGCTACTTCCCCAATGACGACTTCTTTCCCGGTGTCGACGTCCTCTTTGACAATATGACGAATGACGCGTCTACATCTTCTGACGGTGTTCCGTATGTCATCTTATTCTCTCTCTTAGGGCTAGTATTTGATTTAATGTTAGTAGTGATCGACGTGGATATGATGTTTTTGCTTATGCTCTCAATTGCATGACTAGTTTCAACAATCTGTTGCATGTGTCAGTTATTCTCTCTATCCTGTTGATCATATTTTAACTACTGTTTTTCGGGATTAAACTTAACAAAAAAATGCCTAAATATTGGACATCCTTGACATTGTTTCCTCCCTAGATGCGTCATTTAGAGTCTTGGCATGGTTGGCACGGGTTGGCTTTGGTGATATCCGTTGGGCAGCCACTGGCTTAGGGGTTCAATGGATGGGTAGGCGCTATTTGCTTGGCAGTGCGGTTCATCTTTCTTTATTCATTTGGTGAGGCCCATGTTTGCTTTCCTTCAGGTTATAATTTCTCTCTTCCATGTCGCGGTGAAGATGGGGTCAGACCATCGACCTGTTATTTCCAAATTAATCTTGCTTTGTGTTGTTCTTGTGCTTGATACTCCTTTTTTTTTTTGCAGGAGCGTTTGATTTTTCGCCTAGAAACTGAATTGACCCTCTTCTTTCCAATGCACTTGTGAGATCTCCCCATTCCGTGATGAGCTTCCCTAAAATAATTTGTGATCGAAATGTCTTTGGAAAAGAAAATGTGATCATACGGTCTTGTGTAAACCAAAAGCATGTTCATGATCATGACAGAAAAGAAGAACAAAAAAGTGTGTGTGATTGATCGAACACCCACCATCCGTTCGACTGGGGATTCAGATCGATAGTACTGTAGTACCGAGCACAGCAAAGAGGACCCGTGCGAGCGAGCAAACGGCGAGGCGAAAAGATAGACAGACCCGTCGGCCGGCCCCCTGCGCCGTTTGCTTTTTCGCATGCTCGCAACGGCTTGTGCGCTGTGCGCCACGAATACGACGAAAGTGACATGACCCCGCGGCCCTGCATGCGTCGTCCATGACGGGAGGAAGGAATCCAACCAGATCCGCCCGCGGCAGGACCGCGTCGAGACGCCGCGTGGCTGCTGGCGGGACCCACCCTCACCTCCTCCTCTCTCTCTCCCACGATCGCGTATTCCCGCTCGACGCATCCACCACCCAAGCGAAAGCCGCATCTATCTCCACACTGCTCCCGTTGGCCGTTGCGTGGACGCGAAGACGAGCAGGGCGATCGTGGCTTTCGACCGACGGGCTCCGGCCGCCAGCCGCAGCCGGGATTGTTCTTGCGTTGATAGAGCGGCGACGAGTCCGGGAAATATCGAGATCTTTTTTGGCTCCGGTCCGGATTGGTGGTGCGCGCACCGCGACTCTGTCCTGCCGGTCGCCATGCTCGAGTGTATAGTCTAGAGGCTCTAGCTGGGGTAGCTAGCAGCGGCCGTCTCCACTTCGTTCTGTAACAGCGACTCCACCGGCGACTTGCGATCAGTTTGTGACCTGCGAATGTGTACGAGTCGGACAAGTTACCGGTCGAGCTGTTTTGCCCTGCATGCCCAGACGTCTCTCTCATGCACGTGTTGTGATGGTGAGATGGTAACTTGAGCTATTCTTTCACCAGCGCAATATTGACGTGCGGGTACTCAACTGCGCAAAATTTCCATGGAGCAGGAGATGGTTTTAAAAGATGAAACGTGTGTGATGCCAATTGTGCAAACTCCTCGGTGACCCCTTTCTCAAAGCATACATCATCATTGTTAGAAATACGGAAAAACTAACGCCCACACGTATGGGCGTATGCAGATCGTCCACACACCTTCATCACCACTCATTTTGCCACGTATGAATAGATGACATCAGCAAAAATCTTTTTAGTTTTTGGCTTAAAAATATTTTATCTCCTAAATAAAAAAGCAAACTAAAAATCCGTTTTTATCATTAAATCCGTCTCGACGAGATCTTCAAAACTAAACCCCATGCTGATATGTTTTGACAAATTTTTTTTTCCCAGAAGTTGCCATGATGTTTACACTATAGTTGCCATAGTGCTTAAACTAAAGTTGCCATGTGGCAATTTTAGTTGTAGATCATGGCAATTTTAGTTTTTTGATGATGACAATTCCAGTACTTTGATCATGAAAATATTTTTTATTGAACCATGCAATTTTTAGTGCATGTATCATGGCAATTTTAGTTTATAGTGCATGGCAAGTCTTGTTTCTTAATTCTCCGTTTTATAATATGTTAAAATTTACTTTTAAATGTAAAAATAAATAGTTGAAACATATCATGGCAACTTCAGTGTAAATATCATGGCAATTTATGTGCAATAGACATGGCAACTTTTAACCAAAAAAAATTTCTCCAAAATATATCGATATGAGATCTATTTTTGAAGATCTCGTTGCGAGGGATTTAATGATGAAAACGGATCTTCAATCGGATTTTTTATTTAAGAGATAAAATATTTTAAAAACTGAAAATTCAAGAAGATTCTCGCATGCATACATGCGATGACGTGACAATCTATTTGCATTAGACGTGTAGTGCGTCTTCTTTCCTGCCACACGTGTGGCAGTTATCGACGTCCTAGAAATAATCTTGAGTTTTGTAAACACGTTGAAGTCTAGTCCGGTTAGGATTCTTGTCATCGTGTGCTGTTAGGTTTAGTAGCTAAGTCTAATAGGGTGATCAGCGTTTCCGTGAAATTAGATTAGGAATATAAGTCCGCTAGGATTTTGTATCCGTATGGATTTTGGTCAGGTTAGGTGGGTTGGGCATGTATATAAATATACAGCCCTGCGTGAGTTTTGTAACATCACCGGAAGAGAAAAGGGGAAAAAATAAAGAGAAAAAGAGAGGCACGACACCTTTGGTAAAAGTTTTTGCGCGTGCCTGTTCATCGTGTGATTTGATGTGATCGGTCTTGTGGGCGAGTTCCAACAATCATTATTCATTAGGGGTTTTAGGGCACCTCCAGTGGCAAACAACAGATGCCATCTCCCATTATCCTCGGCAGACATAGCCCATTTGTCCGCAAAAAAGAGGAGGCCCGACGGCGTCCCCCATTTGTTCTCCCACATTTAGCCAGTCAACATTTTTGCTCATTTTTTTCTAACCAAAGGCATATAGTTTAAACACAGAAATAAATCATGGAAATTAAAAAAAACTTTAGTTTAAATTAGGAATATAGTGTTCAAACATAAATATTTTTTAGAGGACATTTTTCAAACATAAAAGAAAATGAAGGACATCACAAATCTATTGGTTTCCATAATGTATCCACAAAGGGTCTACGAGATCATCGAGAAGTATGTTCTCTGCGCAACCGGGTCTATCAAAACCAACATTTACCCAAATCATCGCCATCATCCTCCACAGCCACGTTGCGCATCACATGTGTAGTTACCACCGTCCGCAATATCTAAGGATCCCAGGTAGTAGCAGGTCCATAAAGAAAAGCTGAGCGAGCTTGTAGCACCATGCCCCCCTGAAATACCGGATTGGTTGGAAAAGAGGCGCGGTAGAGATCAACATGGACCTTTGCCTACTCCGATTAATAGTTATCCCCCGAGGTAGAACCCATGAGGCTAAGAGCATGCACATCTCCCTTCTCCATTGTTTCGTGGATACTCAACATCATCATGAACTCATAATCGTCAGTGTCGCTATCCAATAATGACGAGTCAAAGAACTCATTTTAAGTAAAACCATCACATGTGTCCTCCAGAAAATGTGAAAAGAAGTGGTCAAACCGTGTTCAAACATGTGGGGTTGACCGCATCAGCTAGGACATATTGGGGTAGCGTGCATGGCAGCAAGCGTGTTTAGGGGTGATGCTTGGGGTGGGAGTTAGACTACGAACAACGCTTGTGTCTAGGTCAAGTGTTCGAGGTGGGCACAAGATAGGGTTTGGGTTCTTTTTTTTTACCGATCAATGACCGGGACGTCTGCCTGGACTTATAGGAGGGGTTTGGGAGCCCGGCAGTAGATGCTCTCGTATTATCCTTCTATCCATACTATCCAGACAGACATATACGGCAGTCTAGGGGAGGCCTTTGGAGATGCCTTTAGTTTTGCCCTTTTTGATGTACTAGTAAGCATGCACGTGCAACGCACGACTGATTAGCATGTTATTTTGAGCTTCGACACCACAAAACTCAAACCAAGAAAAGCAACATAGAAAGAAGTCTTACAAGGATATAAACCCATACTTCACAAGATAGCCAAGGCAGCCGGAGCCAAGGTGTAAGGTGGATGTGCTTCGGCCGCCTTCAATAACCCAGTCGCACTCATTTGCTAGATATACTTAGCCGCACTGGATGATACAAATACATGGACTAAAGGGGCTAGAGCAGATAGGAAATAATCACCTGGGTGAGTCTGCTCATAGATTATGATGGTATGGGCATTAGTTAATGACAATCTAAATATTCGATAGCAGTGAAAGAGGAGGTACTATAGTAAGATGCGGTCAATGAGCTGATACCTGCGATTCAAAAAACGGTAATATTCTTGGGCTGCTGTACTCTTTATTGATGGTGCCCAAAAGAACAAGGTAATACAAAAATCACAGTAGAGATATACGTTGCTCTCTGCCTAAGCCTGCTAGGGATGATGTATGCAACATATTTCATATAGGGAAGTGGAAAACGGTAGAAAACACCCACGTACATCTTGAACAGAAAGATGTTGCCTATTATCGCAAAAAAATGTTGCCCAGATAGAATGTTTTGCATGGCAAATCCAATACGTAAACTGCAAGCAAACAATGAAATGAGTTTGGTAATAATATCAAATTTGTATGCAGTCACCAAAATGTACAAAGAAAATCAAACGCTTCTGGACAATGGTCATCGTTCAACCGAAGTCTCAAGTATTGCGTGGGCGCCGCCTCGGAAAGAAGATTATCAGCAAGAAAGGACCAAAGGTGCAGATATGTCATTGTGTGTGTGAGAGAGAGAATATTAGAGAGAGACAGAAAAAATGTACCTAGAGGTTGCATTCAGATTCGACTGGTTTTGGGGTGGATTATTGCTACGCGTGTTCCAGAACATGAATGGTTGCGCCGTCCCTTCTCCATTGGATGCATGCAGCTGATCACCAGCACTAACAGACGATTGACGATGGAGGCCGTCGGCCGGCGAGGGGAGGAGTGCCTACCCACAAACAGCAGGAACGAAACGGCAGAATCAACAGCCAACAGCATCGATACATCGGGGGAGAACCGTGGCCTAGGATAGGAGACGGCGAGCAAGGGCAGAGAAAGGTAGACTTGAAGGCCTGGAGGGCCAGAGAGTCGCACGGGGAGGAGATGCAGCGGGCAGAGCAGCACAAGGGACGGCGGCGGCGGTGAAACCCTATCGCTCGTGCGCTCAGAGGATAGTGATGTGAACATCAGATCCATGATTTTTGCACAACGTAACATGAATAGCAGGCCCGTAATTTTAGCACTCCTCCAGTTAGGTTTATTAGTCTGTTCCTGATCCTCAGATAATTCAGGAATACAAACCATCTGCGTAATTAATCAGCCCTTAATCAGCCTATAATCACATGCATCCGCCTCGCTCTTTCCTAGTACTACTAAAAATCTAATTATCTCTTTTAATACATTAGTGCATGCCCCATGCGTTCATTATCTCTTCTCTCCATCTAATCTTTTCTCTCTCTTTTTTGCGTGGTACGTAATCGTCCCTTTTAATTCATCATTAATACCTGAGCAGACCGAACCAATCCATGATAACGCCGCAACATGCAGGCCATAAATCACGCGAATCAATTTATTCCTTGGTTGCGGATGTAACGCCGCTGCATGCAGGCCACAAATCACGCGAATCAATTTATTCCTTGGTTGCGGATGCGGTGGTTTTCAGCCTGGTGGAGTATGGTCAGCCTAGGTAAATTGCTAAGCGTACACCAAATCGTGATTAGATTAATGATGGCTGTCAGATTAAGTCGTTTGGGCTTAATTCTGTGGTGGTAATGTGTCCACGGACGTTTGTTTGGGTGCACGTAGGAAAGATAGTGTTGGATTGTTTATTAGAGAAGACTACCAGTGTTAGTTTGATCAAGACGTTTGGTGCCGTCCCTCCCGTTGGACCCTGCTTCTAGTAATCAGAGATAGTAGACACGCAGAAGATTTAAGCTCGGCCGAAGAGGACGCTCGTAAAGCGATTGATCCATGAAAGGTACGAGGCACAGGTGGAGTCGCACGGACGTTCGCGCGCTGCGGAGGGCGTGGCGAGGCGAGGCCGGGGGAGGGCGCGACTCGGGGCAGCGCGATGCGTAGGCCGGCCGGCAAGCAGACGCTACCTCCCCCCGCCCGGGCCGCTAGTCCACATGCACGCGCCGAGGCCAAGCCAGCGACGGTTTCGTAACATCCTCCGCTAGTCCACATCCTCGTGCCTGATTGCACTGCATTGCACACGCAGTGTGTGGAGGTGGTGCAAGCCCGGCACCGGCAAACCAGCCATCGACCAGCCCGTGGCCGAATGGCGAGCTGACAACGCACTACCGTCGTGTCAGTCGTCGGATGATGCAGGTTCAGCCACGATGATCACATGAGCGATTGATGAATCCCCCTGCCAAGCAACAGTCCACAGTTGCGGAGATGCTACAGTACTAGCCTGGTGATGATAGGCTGACAGGTAAATAGGAATAGCGCGCGAGATCTGGCTTGTCCGGCCGGTCCACCCGTGCCCGGCAGCGACTGGATGGAAGAGGCACGGGACGGACCAGGCAGCGGCGCCCAGCAACGCCCCGCACCACGTCCTTCCAACGCTCTGCTAGTACTACTCCTAGCTACTACCTAGAGTAGTCCGGCGCTCTGGTAGCCATAGGTATATTCTGCCCAAATCTCCCGGAATCCTGCACAGTATTAAAAGTCCACTTTGGTTGACGCATCATGACGGCAAGGAAGCAACCAACAGAGATAGAAAGCACCACCACACACACACCCTCCTTGATAGTACTCCCTCCGTTTTCAAATAATTGTCTTTCTAGCCATCTCAAATGAACTACAACATACGGATGTATGTATGCGTATTTTAGCAGTAGGCTCAATCATTTCGCCCGTATGAATACTGTCAAAATCTCTAGAAAGACAATTATTTAGGAACGGAGGGAGTACAACTTATTAAGATACTAAAAATGATTATGAGATAGGTTGAAAGTGATTTCCGCGGAGCACGGAGGGAGCGGCGCTCCATTTCCGACGTCGACGAACGCGACACGAAAAAAGGGGCAGACGGATTAGCGCACGCACGCAGGCTCCGTCGGCAAGGGAGACCTAATTAAACTTGCTGACGCGGACGCACGTAATCCCATCCAAAAGGGGGCAGACGCACCCCTTGCACCTGGCTGCTTGCTTGCTGACGATGATCGATTGATCGACAGGTAGTAGAAACGAACGTTCCTGGCTAAGGATTAATAATACTCCGTACTGCCGCACGTTGTCTTCTCCCTATAATTCACGGCGGCTGTCCTGATAATAAACTAGCGACGATTCGTGCAGCCCCGCCCGGTGGTGGAGGTGTTCGTTCGTTCAGTGTCGCCGTGGGTTTCGTCGTTGCGCTTTGGCGTCTCTTTTTGGGTCTATCATATTTGCACAACCAGAAACCGGAGAGGTAGCGGCATGTGATCCTGTGTACTAGGAGTATTACCTACTTGCCGACCGATACCTAATTCCTTCTATCACCCTCCTCATCTGGACAGGACGGAGATAATAATATGGATGTACCCAACCTCATCTTGATGCCTCTCAAAGTTTGCAAACACCTAGTCGTTCATATAACTGACCTAACTGAATAGATCCGCAATGTCTATGGACGCGGCCGACGTGGCGAACTCGCCTGGGCCTCTTCATATCCGCCCCAGATTTGGATTGGATGTGAAAGGCTCGGTTGTTTTTTACCGGCCAGTGATTAGGCCATTCGTCCAGACGTATGGGGGTGGTCGGTTTAGGAGCCCAACTGTCGATGCTCTTACTTCCTTTGATTTCCAGTGGTTTTTAAATTGTTATTTGTTGTTTCTTTGGTCTTTACCCGGTTTTCTTTTGTTTTTCTGTATTTTTTTTCAAGTTCTAAACATATTTTGACAAATAACCTGAACAGAAAATGTGTGAACACTTTTTAAAGCTGCATGGTTTTTTAAAGTAGGTGATCACCTTTTGAAATTACATGAACATTTTAAAAAATACACAATTGTTTTAAGTTTACATGAACAACTTTAATTAATGTAATGGATATTTTTATTCCAAAATTCCCTTTAATTTTTGTAAGTGTTTTGCTCCTTTTTTAAAAACATTAGTGTAACTAAATTTAACGAAGAATTTCTAAAGCGTGTGAGCATTCTGATTAATTTGCAAATATGGTTTGAAATTCATAAATACTTTTTAAACATTGTGAATACTTCCTAAAACTGTTTCACATTTAAAAAAAACCATGCAATTTTTAAAAATTTATGAAATTTTTTAAATTTTGTGAAAACATGTAAAATGAAAAGGACAAAAAAAATAAAGTAAGTATAAATGCCCGAAGAAAACTCAGTAATAGTGGTAGAAAAATGTACAAATGGGAGTCAGAAAATTGACGGAATATAGCGCCTAAAAATGGGAATAACAAAGAGAACAAAAAAGGGCAAGATGGGGGAAGGTTAGAGGGGGAGTATATCTAGTGCACCATTCCTTGTAGCGCATTCGGTGCACCGAACTTCCGTAGCTTGTTTGAAATTACTCAATAATTACTGAAAACAGTAGCACATTCACACAACTTCAATGTATGTTGTCACAAAATATTAAATGAAAATTCAAAAGATAGCTAAAAAAATGATAATTTCGACACTGAATAGGACATAACATAAGTTGGGCTTTTGATATGGCCTATTATCACATTGACGTCAATTTTGTCATTGTTTGTATGCCGAGTTCGATTTTCGATACGAAATTTCTTGACAACATACATTAATATTGTAGTGCGCTAAATTGTTTTCAGTTTTTTCCAAACATTTTGAAATGTGCTACGGCATTCAATGCACTGGTAGCACCACAAGGATGGGTGCATCAGATTTCCCAGTGGGAAGCACGGGCTCAACACAAGAGGGAAAGACAAGACAATTCAAACTGAGCTCAATCTATCTATCCCTTTTTTCGCCCGAAAAAAATATATCTCCTATTTTAACTGTAATTTATCTATCCGGCACCACAAGGCGTGAAGCTTCATGTAACGGAGGCACGAAGTTTTGTCTTCCTATTTTACCTTCCATTTTGGCACGCCGTCCTCGTGTTCCACAGGGGGATTCGCACCAAGTGGCTAGCTGCTTTGAGTTTCATCTCAGAAGAGTGGAAAATTAAAAGGTGAACAAAGTGGACTCGGGAGGGCAAGAGCAGGGCAGCTTCCTGCTGCTGTAAAATAGGCCGAGGACTTCCTGGAGCCGTTCGTGCGTAGGAAGCACAGCGACGTCTCGATCGGCCATGCTCGGACCGGGTCAATCTACATTTGTCAAATCAAATACTGCAAATCTCGACCATGTTTGCTGCACAACAACCATGACAGTGATCACGCAGTCATGGTCCACAGATGCACCGGTCAATTCATCAATCAAGGGGTTCATTGTCTTAATTACTCCAAATTGTTGTACTACGTGCCTGTCAGCTGCTTGAGTTGAACATGAAAAAACGGACTCATGCATGCATGGAATGCTTGCATGCTGGCGGGCAGGAGATAATATCACTCCCGTTGTTGATAGGCCTCTGAACTATCGGATTTTGGCCACAAAATCGTCCACAACGCCGCTTATTTTCCTGTCCATAGTCGTTGGTGAGAGTGAGACGCTCGTATGCGATGCGACACCGAGGCGAGGGAGCGTAGCTCGTACAGTAGCTGTGTAATTACCCTGCAGCGAGCGGCACGTGTGAGGACTAGTCGTTGAACCGTTCTGGTCCTTAGTGCGGCTAAGGATATTTCCATAACGGGAGATCAAACTTCAAAGACCAGCGAACGAGTGTGACTCTGCGCCACTGCTACTATTATAATGTAGTCGAGTCTGCAGCAAGAGTTGAATAATGCGGCAGAAGAAGCTGAGACTTGTCCGCAGCTGGCCTGGGAGTTAACTTTTACCAAGTTCTTTTAAGTTTTAACATGTTGATCGATGCTTTCTCAGAATGTGTGTGGATAGAAACATGTTGATGCTTTCCTGGTGTAATACCCATTTCAGCCGGATACAAGTTGTGGCAACATAGTACAAGTGGTACTAGAACTGCAACTTGCTGGATCACCGCTATATGTATATATTAAAACAGCAAAAAGAAAATTTGCCGACGTTGCAAATTGCAATATGCGGGTGAAATGAGATGTTTGGTCAGCTGGTTGTTTATGAGTGTTGAGTACTTGTAAAATTTATGCTGGTTGTTTAATCTGAAGGTTTTATCCATTACTCGTTCAAATGGATAGGATTGAATGGAAAAATTAAAGGCAAGAGATTTGAATGTTAACTGGCATGTAGAACTAACATGACCTGCGCGTAGAAAAGTTCTAGCACGACGCGTAGTGCAGTGCACTGAAGTATGATCGATTGACTGGCTGTTTCTTACGTGTGCCTAGATTAGTGGTGCCCTCTCGGATCTCGTCAACTTCCTGGCAAACTGTCTCCAGTTTCTCCCTTTCATCGTGCTGTCTGCTAGTAGTACTTGTGTTGAAGCCTTCTACACCTACACCCATATATACTTAAACCTACCTCCTTTTTCATCTTGGGTACGTAGTTTAAAAAGGAGAGGATAATGTAGCTTAGTGTGTGCAGTTTTCCTCCTGTAGTTGTGGGATTTCCGTTGACCTCTACCCTTGCGTAGACCAAAATAAACAAATAAATGATTAAGAACACTAATTTTTTATTTGAGAATGTGACTTTGGAAATGAGCCAATATAGGCGTATACACAGACAAAAGACGACAAGAGTGCATTTTTTGTCTAAATAAAGATTGCAGTTGCGTTGAATGAGGTGAACCGGATTAGGGGATCCGACTTCGCGTGATTATCAAGGCCTTTTTATTTGCGAGGTGCATGATTATCCAGGCTGAGCTTGAGTAAAATAGAGATGCAAATTGTTTAACTAATTATATGATAGAAAAATTGGTTGCACTCAACCTGTTCGGTGTCTTCCAAAACAGGCTTTCATCCTGCTTTATAAATAAACAACTATCACATCCATACAACAACTACAAGTGCATCAAAGGAAATGATAGAGTCTGTTGGGGTATCATGACAAACACGCCCAAAAAAAGAAAAAACGATCACTAAGTGGCTGGAAGCTCAGGAGCCCTGGGGCGCGACAGTAGTCATCGTGTCCATCACGATGACAAGCCGGTCATGATCCCTCTACCAAAATAGCTGGTGCCAATGTTGCAAACATGAGAGAAATTTGAAGATAGACTTAGAAGGCTGCCTTAGAAAGACCAGCTCAATAACCATCTACTTGCAGGTCGTCCATATGGACCAGGTTTGTTAAGGTTTCTTTAAGTTTTCTAGTTATGTTTTTAATTAATTTATTCTTTCTATGTCTTATTTCTTCTTCTATCGTTTTCTTTTTCCTTTTCTCTACCTTTTGTTATTGGTTACCTTTTAGTCTTTTATTTTGGTTTTTATTTTTCTTCTTCTTTGTATTTGTGTTCCCTTTTCTTTATTATTTTTCTTTTGGTTCTTTCCCCCACCATGCATCAACAAACATTCATCATGTTTCAAAAAGTGGGTTGCTACTTTTTTAAGTGCTAAAAATGTTCATTGTGAATTTTAAAAAATGTTTGTTGTCTAATAATTTTTTTATGTGTACAACAAAATAGTTTCATAAAATAGTGATGGGCATTTAAAACTATTTGTCGTGTACCAAAAATGGTTCGTCGTCGATTGAAGAATATTTTTCTATGAAATAGAATCTTTTTAGAGGACATCATCTATTAGAAAACTTTTGTATTGTAATAAGCCACTTTTAATGTTTATTTAAAATTCTCATTGTGTTTTAAAAAAACTTCAGCTTCTATTAAAAAATAGTCGCCTTTGTAATTATTTTTACAATATATTAAAATGTACATCATTTATTTAAAATACATTGATCAAGTATTAGTGAATGTTCACCATGTATTAGATTTTTATGTATATTATTTTTTATGTCCTTTGGTATTAAAAATGCATGAATAGTTTTGAAAAGTAGGTCAATACTTTTTTTAAGTACATGAGCTATTTTAAAAAAAATACACTGATGTTTATAAAATATTTACCAATTTTAATAAATGGCATGATTTTTTCAAACGATAATGTAACTTTAAAAAGTGTTTTCTGTCTTTGAAGAAGTTCATGCATTTAATAATTTTGAAAAAGTTGTTTAAAAATTCAGAAAGAAGTTTTAGGAGTTGGGAACATTTCTAGATTCGTGTATAATTGTTTATTCATGAGAATTTTCAAAATTTCTAAATATTTTCTAGACATTGTGACCATTTTTAAATTTTGTGGGAAAAAGAAAAGAAGGGAAACTAAAATAATAATAATAATAGTAATAATAATAATAATATAATGAAGAAATTAAATAAAAGATAAAAGTTGGATGAAAATCGACAAAGCCGCTAGAGAAGAAATAGAAACGGGACCAGAAGGACCTGCAGATTGTAGAGCTTGAGAAAAACAGAAAAGTAAGAAAAAACTGGGAAGTTCGGAGGAAGGTAAGAGGAAAGCAGCAGCTCAACACAACAAGAGAGTGAAAAGACGAGAGAAATGAAACTGCACTTCGTAATCTATCTATCCCTTTTTTTTTAGTGAAGGAAGCACAAAAGGCCAGGCTTGCAGAAAGCTAGGAAACGTTCTGTTTGCGACGTCTCGATCGTGCATGCTCACTTGCGAGATGTGCCATCGCGACCATGATTACTGTCAATCTCGACCACCTTTTGTGCACAACACTACGACAGTAAACATGCGGTCATGGTCCACAGACACACCGGTCAATTCCTCAATCAAACGGTTTATATTGTCTTAATTAGAAAACTGTCAGTCTGGAATCAAGATGGCATATTTTACAGGCGGTTGCACTGACAGTGCACACTCCGGCTAGCTTGACGCCAAAACTAGAGAGATAGAAATGGAAATCTTGGAGCTCGACCAGGTCGATTCGTCTCGGTCTCGCCACATCTTATCCGGTTGTTGGGATCTTAGAAATATGCACCCATCGGTCCAAATTGACGGTCGAACACTTTTGGACTCGATCGAAAGATGAGGAGGAGGATGTTTGAAAACGTTGACGTGCAATGTTTGAATTGAACTTGGAGAAACAGGACGGATGCATGCATGCTGTCGGGCGGGAGATACGTATATCACTCGGTTGTTGGGACGCCTGTGGACTTTTGGCACAAAATCGTCGACAAGGCCGCTTATTTTCTTCATCCATAGTCGTTGGTGAGACCGTGAGAGTGAGACGCTCGTATGCGACACTGGGCATGTGTGCTGGACTTGCGAGTGCATGCGGCCCGTGTGTAGCAGTAGTCGTTGAACAGTTATTGTCCTTAGTGCAGTTAAGTATATTTCGAAAATGATTAGCTGGAGATCAAAGACCAGCGACCAATTGTGACTCTGCATCACTGCTATTATATTGTGGTCGAATCTGCCAACAAGAGTTGAATAATGCGGGAGATTAAGAAATGTCCAGAATAAGCTGAGGCTCGTCTACAGCTGGCCTGGGTATTACGTTTTTGTAAGTTTTTCTTAACATGTTGATTGACAGATGCTTTCTTGGAATGAGGATACAAGTGGTGGGTCGTTCCAAACGTAGTACAGGTACTAGAAGTGCAACTTGCTGGTTGTTGCCATATACAGTACTCCGGAATTAAAACTGCATTTCTATTTTGCGCACGATGCGACTTAGGGTGAAGTGCTGTTGGTAAGTTTCGGAGTAGGTGTTTGTCACTGTGTTTTTCTAACACAGTGCAGACGCAGACGCTCATACATACACTTGTACACTTATCCTATGAAAATATACACGTACACCTTACCCTATGAGCACCTCCGTGAGACTGAACTGATACATCACATGAGATTGACGAAGTCGCCACATACATTTACGTAGTCGACGAGAACGTCTCCTCTCACTGAAAAGCACATTGCCAAAATGTCCGAAATAAATCCAGAAAAATGCGAACACCAATGTCAAGTTCGGGACTTGAACTCTGATGGGCAGAGGATACAATTGTTCTCCTAACTATCCAACCACTGATAGGTTCGCGTGTGTCACTGTGTTTGGTAAGATAGAGACAACAGCAATACATATAGATGCTGCCTACTTGTACTAGTCGTGCTTGTACAATAAAATGTCAAATTATGCTGGTCGTTTCTTCTAATATCCATTACACGTTCAGATGGATAGGATTGAATGGAAAAATTAAAGGTCAAGATATTTGAATGTGAACTCGGATGTAGAACACCGAGACCAAACTAACATAACCTACACGTAGAAAAACTCTAGCACGACGTGTTTGCAGTGCACTGAAGCATGATCCGTTGACTGTCTTTTTCTTAAGTGTGCCTAGGTTAGCGGTGCTTGACTGGGTCTCTAGTTTCATGTCTAAATTCGGCAAAGTCTAATTTATCTATTTGAAGGACGGAACATGCAAGCATGTGATACGTCTCCAACGTATCTATAATTTTTAATTGTTCCATGCTGTTATATTATCATTTTTGAATGTTTTACAATCATTTTATATCATTTTTTGGTACAAACCTATTGACGTAGTGCCTGTTTTCTGCATGTTTTTTACATCGCAGGAAATCAATACCAAACGGACTCCAAACGCAGTGAAACTTTTTATGGATTTTTTTGGACCAGAAGACATCCAGTGGGTTGGAGAAGCACCTGGGGGTGCCCCGAGAGGGGCACAACCCACCAGGGCGCGTCAGGCGCGCCCAGGTGGGTTGTGCCCACCTCGGTGGCCTCCCGCACCGCCTCTTTGCTCTATAAATACCCCAATATTCCAGAAACCCTAGGGGAGTTGATGAAAATCAATTCCAACCACCACAACTTCCAGAACCACCAGATCCAATCTAGACACCATCACGGAGGGGTCTATCATGCCCATTGGTGCCTCTCCGATGATGCGTGAGTAGTTCTTTGTAGACCTACGGGTCCGTAGTTAGTAGCTAGATGGCTTCCCCCCCCCCCCCTCTCTCTCTCTATCTCTCTCTCTCTCTCTATCTCTCTCTCTTGATTCTCAATACAATGGTCTCTTGGAGATCCATATGATGTAACTCTTTTTGCAGTGTGTTTGTTGGGATCCGATGAACTTTGAGTTTATGATCAGATCTATCTTTTTATCCATGAAATTTATTTGAGTCTTCTTTGATCTCTTATATGCATGATTGCTTATAGCCTCGTATTTCTTCTCTGATATTTGGGTTTTGTTTGGTCAACTTGATCTATTTATCTTGCAATGTGAACATGTGCTTTGTAATGGGTTCGATCTTACGGTGCTTGATCCCAGTGACAGAAGGAGAACTGACACGTATGTATCGTTGCTATTAAATATAACAAGATGGGGTCTATTTCTACATAAATAGATCTTGTCTACATCATGTCATCATTCTTATTGCATTACTCCGTTTCTCCAAAAACTTAATACACTAGATGCATGCTGGATAGCGGTCGATGTGTGGAGTAATAGTAGTAGATGCAGGCAGGAGTCGGTCTACTAATCTAGGACGTGATGTCTATATAATGATCATTGCCTGGATATCGTCATGATTATTTGAAGTTCTATCAATTGCATAATAATTCGTTTACCCACCATTTGCTATTTTTCTCGAGAGAAACCACTAGTGAAATCTAAGACCCACGGGTCTCTTCTTTATTATATTTGCCTTTGCGATCTATTTTTATTTGCTTTTATTTTCAGATTTATTAAACCAAAAAATACAAAAATATCTTACTGCACTTTATTTTATTTGAGATATACTTATCCAATCTATTACAACTTTACCTTGTCCTCTTGCCAATTTCTGGCGTCGTTACCCGAAAGGGATTAACAATAATTTAACACGTCGAGTTGCGAGTATTTGTTATTTGCATGCAGGTGCTATTTGTGTAGTGTTGCTTGGTTATCCTACTGGTTCAATAACCTTGGTCTCATCACTGAGGGAAATACCTACCTTTGCTGTGCTACATCATCCCTTCCTTTTTGGAGAAATACCGACGTAGTTCTAGTAGACATCAGCATGCATAATGCTTCAAAATATCCGGTGAATATTTACAAGTACTTTCATTTTTGATTTATTTGGCCACAAATAAGGGGAGAACATGGATGAAACCTGCTCTTCTATTTCTTTTTACTTTTTTATCCATGTTTTTTTACCCTAGAAAAATTATTTGATGTTCCTAAGTCGATGCACCTCCCCGATACATACGCAGGGAAGTCGGTAGGATGAAGCGACCTCAGGGTTCGGACAATTAGGGGGAACTTTACGATGCAACCCCTGAGATTACTTAGGGGTTTTTCACTTTGCGCGATACATCCCCCGAGTCTATCATGGAGGGTTCATTTTTAGTTTTCAGTGGCCCGGAAGAAATAAAGGTAATCACAAGGCTCTTTTATCGAGATGGAACATCTTTATTTGCTAAATTAATGTTTGATTGTGGTAAGACAAAATGACAAATTATATATTAAAAAAATAACTTATAAATATAAAAAGGACGTACCTGGGCGGTGTTCCACGTGGATGGTGTAACCCGTCTTTCTGTTGCGAAGTCTGAAGTCTATAGGCCCCAACCCCGAGTACTATGTGCGGTGATCATGCGGTCATGATGTAGGCATCATGATTACTGCCAATCTCGACCACCTTTACTGCACAACAACTACGACAGTGATCATACAATCATGGTCCGCAGACACACTGGTCAATTCATCAGGGTTCATTGTCTTAATTAGTAAGGTGTTGTACGTGCATGTCAACCTGGAATCAAGATGTCAGCATATCATTCGGTCCAATTTGACAGTGGTGGATATTTTTGAGCTTGATGGGAAGATAAGGAGGACGTTCGAAAACGTCTTTGAATTGAACTTGGAAAAAACAGGACTCATGCATGCTGGCATGTTAGCTGGCGGGAGATATATCACTCGATCGGTTGTTGGGACGCCTCTGAACTTTTGGTTTTGGATCTCGGCCACAATATCGTCCACAAGGCCCGGTTATTTTCCTGTCCATAGTCGTTGGCGAGAGTGAGACGCTCCTATGCGACACTGGGGCGAGCGAGAGAGCTCATGCGGCGGCCGTGACTAAACGGATAGGATTATGCTGGTCCTTCACGTACTGTACAATTAAATGTCAAATTATTCTGGTCGTTTCTTCTGATTTTATCCATTACACGTTCAAATGGATAGGATTGAATGGAAAATTAAAGGTCTAAGATATTTGAATGTGATCTCGGATGTTGAACACCGTGACCAAACAAAGATGACCTATACATAGAAATATTCCAGCACGACGTGTGTGCAGTACACTGAAGCATGATCAATTGACTGGTTTTTTCTTACGTGTGCCTAGACTGGGTCTCTGGGTTGATGTCTATCTATTTTTGAAGGACGGAACATGCAAGCATGCATAACGCATCCAAATATTCTCTACAAAGTTTCCTCAAAAACAAAGAATTTCTCTACAAAATTGCGTGCTACTATATACAGGCACTTCGTTTTCGATTTATCTGGCTACAATTATATGGAGGAACATGGATGAAAACCTGCTCTGCTAAATATTCGAATTTTTATCGTCCATGTGTTTTTTGCCCTAGACAAACTTATGCTTTCTTCTGTGGGAAAACAAAGTAGCGGACTCCACAAATATACACGCACCCACGTTGTCAACTTGCTGGCCTTGATTACGTGTTCTCATTCTTCCGCCGATACTGCGTCCAGTTTCTTCATCTCCTCGTGATGTCTACTCGCGCTGAGCCGTTCTACACCTACACCCATGCTCACACCTACCTTTCTAAATCTTGGCACGTAGTTTGAAATTGAAAGAAGGGGATAATGTTGTTTAGTAGGTGGAGTTTTCTCCTGTAGTTGGTGAGATTTCTCGTTGACCCCTACCCATGCATAGACCAAAATAAACAAATAAATAATTTAGAATGCAACTACACTAGTCCTATCTATACATCTATGTAGAATATGAATAACTCTGAATAACAACCGTGGTGAATCTGATCCGCCGGTAGAGACGTGGCAAATCCAAGTATCGCTGACCGTTGTATCTTGTCATTACTTATTCTACCACGTTTACTATCTAGAAGATTTTATGGTTGGGCTTAAACCATGTGAAGATCTTGCACAGAACTTAAAGCACACTTCTACTTTATTCTAGACTCTACCATACTACTCTTCTAATTTCATTTTCTATCCAAACTATCATTCAATTTTTACTTCATATTCAACGCTATGTACCTTCATAAATCATATTTATCTTTGTGGATACTCCCTCCGTTCCATAACTAGTGTCAAAAAACGTCTTACATTATGGGACGGAGGGAGTAGAACATTAGCCTTGAGATCGCAAAAAAAAAATGAGACACATGTACAAAACAAGATCGATATATTTTACACGATTTTGCCATCTTATACCTCATGCATGTGGCTCACAATTTGTCAGCATCCTCCCCTATCCTATCACATGGGCTGGACCTATCCTATTACATGGGCCGGATTATGAGCTGCTCCTGGGCTTGACAGAAGCAGACGATCACTATACATACAGAGAGATGACTAGAGGAGTGACTCGGCTTGGATCAGGACGGCGGCTTCGGCCGAGACTTGGCTTCATCTTCCTCCTTCCCCTTCTGTAATCTCTATCTCTTCCTCCTGTATCTCCAGCTTGTAACCGAAATCATGGCAATTGATTGAATTAGTAGAGAGAACCTCACAATTGGCATCAGAGCCGTTCGATTCTCCACCAAATATCCACCCCAGAATTTTTCCCACCCAATTCCATGGATTTTCCACGACGGCGTGCCAAGCTCCTGGCGACTCTCTCGCCGGAGGGTCGGGCGACGTATGAGGTGCTCAGGGCCCAGCTAGCTCGTGATGTGGACCGGTGCTTTGCTGAGTCCAAGGCGAGGCTAGAGAAGGGCATGGAGGCGGCACTCGGTGACCTCCACACCAAGCTGGACCGGACTATCGGCGACCTCCGCCAGAAGGTGCGTAGCGACCACGGTCGTAGGTGCGCCCCTGCGGCGGCAGCCTCTACTGCGAAAGCGCCTGCTATGTCGACGTCGGCTGCGAGCCATGTCTTCCCTGACCCCAATCACGGCCCGGACCTGGCGTCTTCGACTTCGTCAACGACGAACACGGCCAGGCCTATGCGCGTCTCGAGCAGCGGCATCACCACCGACGGGTCCCATGAGTCGGAGGTTCCTGCCTCCTCCTCCGACCCTGCTCTAGCGGCAACGGCCACGAGCATCTCCGTGTCGAGCGCGACTGCCATCGCCCCCGCATCAGGCGGCGTTCCCTCCCTCGTCGCGTCGGCCACCACCCGCTCGACGAGCCCAGGAGGAGACACCGGTGCGGCACCAGACGCCAACCCTCTGGTGTCCATGGGTCCCATCGGCATGCCTGCGTCCACCATGTAGAGCGAGCCAGACCATGTGCGTGAGACGTCCATCACCTGTTCGACGCTTGGCCTCTACCCCGTCGCCAACGCCATTCAGATCAATAAGGTGCCCCTACCTGAGTTTGTTGTGTCCCCAACACGATCTGCAGCCTTCTCCACCTCCACCTTCATGGCTGCAGTGTCCGCCTCACTCGATTCAGAACTTGCTCTCGCCACGCCCACCATGTGTTCGACCGGGTGCTCAAGAGAAGACAACGAAGCAACGAGGGACACACCCACTCCTACAGGAGCACTATTGGCATCCTCGGCCAGTGTCGTTCCTGCTACGTGTGAGGTGCACTCGGAGATCAGCAGCATGGCAACGGCTTCCATGGCAAGCATGGTTGTCATCCTCACTTGACCACCCATCATGTGGACACTGGTGTTCGACAGTCCCAACGGCAGCATAGCAGGCTATGTGGTGCCGCCCAGATGTGGCACTGTGTTGTGGAATCTCTCATCAGCATCTATTTTGGCTGCCCCGGCATCATGTAGCATCGAGCTCACCATCGTGTCGTCCACTGCCTCTTCAACATGTTTGCCGATGGGCCGCAACCTTGACACTTCCTCGTTGGTGCTTGCAATCGCCCCTGTGTTGGACATCGTTGATGCAGTCATGGCCGAGCAACGGGACAAACCCGAGGAGAAGGACAACTTTGCTTTGAAGATGGATACTTCCTCGTTGTGGCCTGCCATTGCAGTTAGTGAGTTTTCTTCATGTCAGGTTCACCATCTGCTTCGTTCTGAATTGCCCAAATTTTTTACTGCATTAGTTTGCTTGCCGTTATTGCCTTGGGATGGGAAGTATATGTGGCTGCCACCTGATCAATTGTATGGTCTGAAAACAGAGACTATATTATTGGAACATGATACGAGGGATTGTTTTATGTTTGTGAAGAGAGACAACAGTCATATCATTCATGTTCATGCATTGATTGATGAGGATGCTCTGTTTATTATTGGCAATCGTCGTGCTCAACAGTCCTTGTGTCAGTGGAGAGTTTCCCAGCCTCAAGGAAGGTTCCAGGAAGGTGACATTAGTCGGGCTGAAGCCATTGTGTCATCGGGAATGTTTCTCTCAAGAAGAAATTTTCAGCTTGCCCTTTTATATGCAGTGGTGTTGTACTATAGTGGTGCAAGTGATTCATTACCTGTAGCCATTGCCCTTGACAGATTGGGGATTTCTGTCCAATCCTGGTCTTGTTTTGCTGCTGCTGGGAATGCTCCGATTCAGTGGGAGATTGCATGGCTGATTGGTCCCTTACAAGACAATATTAGCTCTTGCTTCAAGACACACTCTAGATCATGTGGTTTTGAGTTGCAGCAATGGAGGATTTCTTGGTCATTCAGTGATGCATTATTATAGCATGAACTTCTATCTTGCACCATTGGAGCTGTTTCATTCTCTGATCCGGAACAAGTTCAGTGGAAGATTGCTTGTTCACTCTGCTATGATTTTTCTATCCTCGACAACATCTCAATGTGGTTCTCATGTGAGTGTTCAGCAGCTATGAATAGGTGCAAATTTCTTCAAAACCATGTTGAGTTCTCTGACGATAGATCTATGAAAATCATGGTTCAGTGCTCTTTTCTGGAGTTAGTAAGCTGCACCCTTTCACAAGCTCATGCCTCTGTTTTCTATCATGGCCGTTTTGTACGGTTGGGGTTTGAATTCAGTTGCCTGATGGTTTGGGAGATTGCTTGGGTGCGCTGTTCCATGTATATGGTTGATGCATCCAGCTTTCCTTGTTCATTCTTCAGAAAGGAAAAATGGAGTGATATTGTGCGCTGCAACAAGGCAGTAAGTCCAACTGCTGACTTGTGTTCAAACGATATGAGCTCTTGGAATTATCCAGTATCAAGTTCAAACACTGGAATTCTGACAAGTACAAGGGTGAAGGAATTACATAATGGATATCTAGTTGATCACCCAAGTGGTATGTTGCTTGCCAAGTCCATTGGCGAGTGCTCTGCTATTGAGATGGTCAGCTATCAATTCTTAAATGCTAGTGCTTCTCATTGGATGGTATGCAAGATTGTTTGGGTGCTCTGTGCAGTGAGTACCGATGAGGCCTACGACTCCCAGTGTCAAGTATTTACAAAATTGAATCTTGGGTCTAAATTGGGTCAACCGAATGCATTGCTTCCAGCTATGATTCCTGGTGAGCTAACCTTCCAAGCTTTGCAGATGACTTGGGATTCAGGTGAGATGCTTTGTAATTGGTTTCAGTTTGTGGTACAAACACCTTGGGATCCTGGTGGTTTGACATGGAATCGGCTTGAGGGCAAGCCTAAAGTTATGGAGGGGGATTGTCAGCGTCCTCCCCTATCCTATCACATGGGCTGGACCTATCCTATTACATGGGCCGGATTATGAGCTGCTCCTGGGCTTGACAGAAGCAGGCGATCACTATACATACAGAGAGATGACTAGAGGAGTGACTCGGCTTGGATCAGGACGGCGGCTTCGGCCGAGACTTGGCTTCATCTTCCTCCTTCGCCTTCTGTAATCTCTATCTCTTCCTCCTGTATCTCCAGCTTGTAACCGAATTCATGGCAATTGATTGAATTAGTAGAGAGAACCTCACACAATTCCATTTGATTGTTATCATTAATACAATAACATATGTCTACCTTTGGTTGCAATTTAACTATCTGAGCTCTTACGTGCTATGCACTGTAACTTACTAGTATATACCAAAAACTTCATCCCCACTATATTATTTACCTTAAAGTGCACCATATCCATCTCATCGCATATGTTTCACACATGCCATCTTCCATTTAAATGCGCATGCAAGCCATCCACATCATCAAATGCATGCAGTCAATCAATTTTTCACTTTTCACCACATGCACACCCTCCACATCATCAAGCGCCCATGCAACCATTCAACTTTCTGCCACATGCAAGCCCTCCACATCATCAAAGAACACGAAAAGCCCTCCACATCATTTTTTTTATTTTCAACAATAAATAATTGAACTGGATTGTCACAAGACAATATAACATGCATCGACCCTATCATCAAGTAACTTTGCTTGGTTGGGAAGTAGCAATAAAGGATGGTTGTGCTAGGACTAGAACTTCCACAAGGAGATTATGCCGACGGATGGAGCGGGAGCACACGAGTGAGATGGCGCATTATAGACTCGGATGGGAATGGGACGACCTGCCCTGACCCGGACCTGGTCCCTACCTGCCCATATGTTTTGTTCAAGGAGATGAAGCCGGCCCAAAGATCTGGCCTCATGTTCCGTTGGTCAACATGGTCCGACACATTTAAATACTAGATTTCATAGAATAAGGAGCATTTACATGAAAACATTATTTCAACTAGCATCATTTAGCTATGGGGATTTTTTTTGTAATTTAAGGTATTTAAAAATTATTTGTGAAAAAAAAGGAAAATATGCAACTTTGTTTCTATTTCCACATCGTTTGCATCGTAAGGTAGCATATTTGTAACTTTAAACAGAAACAATCTTGGGTCAATAGTTTGCAAAGGCATGTGCATTGTAACAAGTAACAACAGACTTCAACGTTTATTTGGAGAGAAGAAACAGACTTTGCGCTTGGGCAATTAAAACAATTGGGTCGACCCACTTGTCCTAGTGGGCCGACGATGACCGGCTCCCCTAGCCTAATTTTCTTATGAAGTCAACCGAAAAGACCCATTAGTCTTAAAATTATGTGTTGGACCAATGTCCCAATGGGTAACATCGCCCCATTCTCATCATGAATTAGAGCTCCTACTGGACGCTCCCAGTGTCAAATTGACAACCAAACTAACAGGCCCAGTAACCTACTGTGCGTCATCACCAAATCTAGCGAATTTTTCTTTGGTTGGGTTTCCTTCGACTTATTCAATCGGTTTCATTAACCCGCCATTCAAGATTGAAAAACGTATTCACAAAGTTAAAAATGTATTCTCAAATAAAATAACAAGATAATTGAGCAGTATTTAATATTTTGTTAAAACATTTCCAAATATAAAAAAATGTTAAAAATATAAGAAAATATTGAATTAAAAACATGGTCATGATTTTTAAACATTATCCCAAACTCAGACAAGTCCCAAAGAAATAATAAAACCACCTAGAAAACATATTTAAAAACAAAACAAGAATGAGAAACGAAAATCAATGGCCTGTGGGTCGGCCGAGCAATCATGCTCGCTACCCGTTCGTGGGTTTATCTCGTTTGTTATCTGATGGTCATTGTCCTAGAAAAACCTGACCGCTTTTCTGTTAGTTTTTTAAAATTTGGTGAGATCATAAATGATCACAAATTTATAAAAGTGTTGTGTTTGAGAAAAAATCAACAACGTTTAAAGAGGTCACAATTTTAAACAAAGTTCAGGGAATTCAATTTTTTCCTTATGCTGAATTTAGAAAAAAATGTTCACGAGATATGAGAAAAGCCAACACAACTTGAAAAAAATCATATATTTTGAAAAATTTCTCATACTTGGAAAATTTTGCAAATTCGAAAAAAATCACGAATATGGAATACCAGAAATTCAGTAAATGTTTCTTTTTTTTTGCAAATTTGCTTAATATTCACGAATTTTTAAAATGTAAGAATTAAACAAAAAGAGAAAAGGAAAAATAAAAGTAAAGGAGGCGGCCGCAAGCAAGAAGAAGAGCTCGCCAAGAGCAACACGACTCAGGGGCTCTCGAGGCCATCTGGATTGGATTCCTGCTTGTGTATGGGGAAGGAGAAGAAGAGGCGGGAAACAAACGACGACGGCCACCTCCCTCCCCAGTCTCCCAGCTCCAGGCAGAAGAAAATATGCTTCATGTTAGAATATTGGGCCCATTTATGGGGCAGCCCAATAGGCAATTTCTGAAATCTCAAAGGCTCATGTGTGTGAGCAAGTGGTGGGAGTGGGAAATTTAGTCCCACCCCGGAAGTTGAAGAGTTGCACAACACCTTATAAGGTGGAGTGTTGTAGCACTTGTAAGTGAGTGAGAATAAGAGTCTCTCGCGCACTCCTCCGCCGCTCGCTTGTCTCGACTCGACATGTCGCGATCGCATTTCGTGAATTCGAGCCGAGACAAATTATGTCTTTATTTTTGCTGTTTAGGAAAACTGAGTCTGGAGTCGTGACGGACACGTCACAGTCTAGTCGGTTCGGGTCACTCCAGCAATCGACTCGGACGTGCGACGTGGGCCTCCCACGTTGCACCCGTTAGGGTTTTCCAAACCGCTATATCAAGACATGCTGCGGGCACCGCAACACACAGAAAAACAATCTAGGTTTTGCCACGCCTCGTTCCTTGTGCCGCCACCGTAGTCCACCCCATTCCGACCGTCGGCGTGCACCGGCGAACGCGAGAGCAGGTCTCCGGAACCACTTGCCTTTGTGATCCTGTACGGGAGAGGGCGAATAAGGTTTTTGGAAAGCGCCACGCGCGCGGCTGCTCGCTGTCTTCATCACGGCTCGCCTACCGTCTAGGTCGGGCGATCTTGCTCGTCGTCGTCTGCAACGTCATCTTCTGCGACCGGTCCTCGTCAACGTCGTCATCAACAACATCGCTGATCCAACGGCTACCTCATCTGCAAACGGTTGGTATATATTGCAGTGTCCCATCTCGTTGCTTAAACATGTTTGTCAGTGTCATGTTTTGCGATGTTGTGCTGCTGCTGTTCATGTTGCTTAGTGCTTCTAGTATGCTTGAGATTCACATGTTAGTCGCGGTTTTCGTCATGCTTAATATTCTGGAATTAATCATGGAAATTATGCCTAATTACTTAACACTTCAGAGTTCAGTCTAGTGCAGGCACATGTCGCTCTTCCTTAGCAGCCGTTGCGTCTGGGATCGGTGAGCGAACCCAAGATGTTCGGATCTAGTTCATCAAACGCTCTGATGCTTACGAGTTTTCTTGGGTTGTCGTGAGAAAACTAGTTTCATTTCATGTGCTCATGTCACCTGTCGTGTCAGGCTGGAGTATATCCCGGGGATTTTGATTCCGGGGTAGTACGTGGCCTGGGCGGGCGAGCGGCCCCGGCCAGCGGCAGCCAAGTGTTGATGTGCGAAGTAGTTTTCTATGCCCCGCGGCAACAGGATTCTTCTTCAGGTTCGGTGACACCGGACCGGACACCTGTGTTCTGCATCTTGCCGCTGTCAATTCACGAGGAATCAGAGGATTCCCTTTTTCCTGATCATGTAGCATTTCGACCAACATGGTTGGATTCCAAAAACAAGGAGTAGCATCTCAGTGTTCCTCTTGTTCTCCGTTATCTGATTGTTGTTATTGTTCAGATGCGATCCTGAAACTGGTGCCGCACTCTTGAAGAGAACAATGGGATGGACCGTTGATTCCACTTGATTGTCTTACTGTGATCTGACCACATTCACAGGGGTTGCTCTACAGTTTCTACGTGCCACGGTTTAGTGTTTAACAGAAATGGAGGTTCACGTTGAACGGCATGGCATCTGATCCTATGGTCCTTAAAGTAGAACCTCTGAATCTCCCACTAACCATTGGTCACATAGATGATTTATACTCCTAGTGGACAACCTGTTTTGAACCCAATCATCGCTTATGGCGATGCGATCTCAGCCGTCCGTGCAGCGATCGGATGGTCTGCATAGGTGCCGGCACCAGCATGTGGCGTGTGTTCCCTCCCCCACCCGTGAAGCATTCAGATCCAGTTCCGAGATGATTGGCACGGCATGTGCAGTTGTTTCTTTTTCTTTTTTGCGAAAGGGCATGTCTAGTTGTTGATTCATGGCGTTTGCAGATCCAATGACGAGCTGTTTTAAGACGCTCCCAAATCGGTAGGAGCCGTCCATATTTTATGATCCACTGGTTAGTATTAGCATTAACTCTTGCAAGGTATGATCATGCTTTTTTTTGGCGGGTAAGGTATGATCATGCTAATTAGTATTCTGTAGGGTCATTTTGGAATTTTACTTCTTGAAACTAGGAAAGATATTAAAGTGCCATGAAAGAATATTCGTGTTTTTAGGGAATACAAGAATATTAATTAAAGTTATGAATATCCATTTCCGAGACCAGACTCATCTGCACCCCGTCAAGAGAAAATTCGCAAAAGATGCTAAAAAAAGCAAATTGGGTCGGAACAATACATGACCAGTAAACTTTTTCACATATCACAAATTTGTCTTCTTTGCCAAGAGCTACTCAGTCGTCCAAATTATCTGTAATTTGGAGTGCACCTCCCGCACCAAAATATATTCGAGGAAAAAAGAGAGGATTTTTTTAGTGTTTTGTAAATATATTTTTGTTCTGGGTGCAGCTGAGCCTGGGCACCGAATCGCCTCGTCCTTAAAGTTATCTCTATCTTCTAGTATTAAAGATGAGTTGGTTCCCTTGTCTCCCCTCCCTCTTTTTCCCTTCCCACGAACCCCTCCCTCCATTGTTTTTATTGATCTTTTTTGTACTCTCAGCCAATGCCACTCAAAATTAGAATTAAAACTAGCAAAACGCCCGTGCATTGCTACGGCCTATAATGCATACATAAATAAATCAAACAAATGATTAAAGTCGTCTTCAAGGTCAAACCTCATTTCTCCTCATACATCGGAGTGTGTTCGACATCCAACGGGAAGTCAGCAGGCTCACAGTCCGAGCTCCCAAAAATTCAGACCATATATGAGTGAGAAAGTTGTTGTTCGGACTATACGCCATGTTATCTCCAACACAGGGGCCCAACACAAAAAAAACCCACCTCACAACGCACCATTCCCTTTTTTTGTTGGACCCTTCGCTTCTTGCTCGGTTTCCCGCCGTAGCGGGGCATTTCTCGCTGGAGCATACTTCTTTAAAAACAGATGAAACCCACCTCACCTTCGTCGTGCGTTGCAACAAATATGATTTTCTTATATTTACAATATAATAGAGTGGGATAAACTAACTCATACTATTGACACAAAACAATAAATAACTATAAAGATTAGTATCAAAGGTCCATTCAACTTTGCAAATGCACACGGACATGGGAGACGAGTGGCAACCTGAACATATTCCTAGTCACCAATAAGCTCGACTTCGAGCCCAGATTCCATTCATAGGTAGAAAGGATAATTGTCGTTCTTCTTTCCCTCGTCCTTCCCTAGATCTTCTACTCCTAGCCTCTTCGCCAACCTGTTTCGTTGGCGCCAACCAGCACGATATCAACATCAGTGCATTTTGCAGCGACACCTCATCTTCTTGTTCCTCCTTCCTCGCTAGTTTTAGTTCTCATTCCTACTTATTTTCTATAATATTATTTCTTCCTTGTTCGTTTTTTTTGGAACACTCTTTCCTTCTCCAACACCATGGAGCACTGGATTGCTTTAGTTTCTTTTCCTTCTTATTCTTGGAACACTCTCCCTTTCAACTATAGTATGAACCACCTGGGCAATGTAGTGTCATGTTGTACTCACCCGCAAAGGTTTCGACAACCGTCAACATGTGGATATCCTGCAGAGCATTATCGTCAACGCTAGGTCACCTATGTCGTGAGCACATGTTAGCCGTTGTCCAAGTTGGCAAGCGGCGCTGGGCCATGTTGCTGAGAGCTTAATGATCGTATGTTCCCACAAGCGCTTTCAAAATGATTCAGCGTGATTAACTTCTTGCTTAATTAATTAATTATAGCAAAATTAATGGCCTACCTAATTCTCTGACAACCAAATCAACTAAGTGGGATTTTTTGCCTACTGCTAATTATATATAGGCATAATTAAGTGTCTGCCTAATTAATTAATTAATTGCATTAATGACTGGGTTTCCAAATTGATTCGGTGCGAAAATAATTTCTATTTAAACAGACCTAATTAATCGATATGTAATTAACTGTCTAGCTAATTAATTGCATTAATGCTTTAATTTCCAAATTGATTCAACACTCGATGTCCAAAATATTTTGGCATGAATAGCTGCGACGAACAGCGACGACTACGAGTATTGTAGTACATATTTCCTTAAACAAATTTATTGACATTTGAATGAACACACTTGATTCGAGAATGTAGTCTGTCTTGCTCTCTGTATGACTAACAAGAAATACAGTATGACCCCGTCCACGAACTCATGTAGGTGGGGCCCGACGACCCCCCTTCCACCATGCCCTGGAATTCTCGAGCATCGTGCCGCCGTCAGATCCGGACATGGCGTCCTCCATGGTGTCGTGCACAGCGTCCATCAGCAAAGGTGCGCGTATGCGTACCCCTAAGGAAAAATATATGTTTTTTGTTGTATTAGGAAACTTGTAATTATTAATTAATATTAGAGATAATGATAATAATAAATGGCATAGTGCGTGGATTAATGATTTATTCAGGAATATCTCATTTTGTTTTGGAAGGTTATCGAGAAAATATTATGTCCATATTTTAGGAAGGTGATCTCACATATATGGTGTGATTTCTGAATTTTTAATTACCTATTATTTACATGATTGAATTGAATCAGCACCCGCCAAAGCAAGCATGAAAGAAGATCTCCTACTTTAATGAGATTTGGTTTTTAATGGGAAGGAGAAAACCAGTGGGAGGGGTGGTGGGTGGTGTGACGAATAAAAACAGGACAAAAATAAATCGTAGTAGGCTACCAACTCCCTCTTAGGAATAGAGATAAATAGGGTAACATGGAATAATGTAAACCAAATTGGTACTTTGTCAAAATCATGTACAACATTAACTCAATCGAATCAATTCAAATCTTTCCAAAATCACAAGTAAATCGTATCTTTCCTTTCATTCTCCTACGAATACCCAAATCAAATTAAATCTTACTGAAATCTCAACTAAATCATAACTTACCTTCCATTCCCTACCCATACTCGCATCATATTAAATCTTATCAAAATCTAGCATATGGTGAGTGTAAGGCATATGTCAGATATAATTAGTATTGAATCACTAGAATATGTATGCGACCATTGCAACACACGTGGAATTAGCTAGTACTCATCAATATCGGAGTATGCAATTTCAAAATTTGGTTTCAACACAAGGGAGTGACTCGTAGTATTTGTTTCTGTGTTAACACACAATTTTAAAGAACAAATAATGCCAATTATTAATTACCTAAGGGAAAAACCTCGAGGTTTTCAAAACACTTGGAGAATATTATATATTTGATGTAGGTAAAATTATAATGATTCATTTATCGCATAAGGACTTTAGATAGATATATTTCCTGTCATTTGTTTCATACACTTTTTTTTTGCAAAAAGACCCTGATCTGTTAAAACTCCCCAATATAGGAAATATTGATTTGAGTATCTAAATACATTAAGATAATCCATAATAAATTTAAATCACATGACACTATTCATCTACACAGAAGGATATGGCAATAACCAAAAACAGACATACATTAAGCGATTATTTTCTTTGCAGCTTTTTGGAGTATTCCAATAGGATTACGATCCTCATTTTTTTACTAGTTGTTATGCCATTTGTTTAATAGAAATGAAGGTACTAGATTCCTAAGGATAATGTCCATTTGACATTTTGTGAGGATTGTAAGCATTAGGTGAGACCTCAATACTAGTTTTCATTAAAAAAATAGAAAGAACTTAGGGACCAGCTTGCCAGAATTTCTCAAAACATGAAGAATCCAAGTTGTTGCATAGACATGAAGATAAAAAATTATATATGGAGAGAACAATACTAGATATTATTATGCCAAAGTAATGGGAGGAGAAGTAAAAATAGGATTACATCCTTAGAACAAGAGGAATGTGTGATAAAGGGTGAGGTTCAGGTGATGGCTTGCATTACTGGATTTTATATAAAACTATTTGGAAAACCAAAGTTTCTAATATTGCTCTTCAAACTCAAGATTTACCTTGAATACGCCAGGAGGTAAGTGGTTGACCAATTGGTACAACCTTTTTCTATGAAAGAAATTCGTGATGTAATTTTCCAAATGGAGAAAAAAATCTGGTCCTGCTGGGTTCCCTGCAGATATCTATCAAGAGTTTTGGGTTTTGGTCAAATGGGATTTGAAAGGACTTATTGATGTTTTTCATCATGGTGGGTGACATATTGCTAGGTTGAATTATGGGATAATTACTCTTGTTCCCAAGACTAATGATGCTAAGGAAATTCAGAAGTACAGGCGTATATGTATTCTAAATTTTAGCATCAAAATCAGTACCATTGTTCTCACGAATAGATTGAGAAAAATTGTTTCCTCTACCCAGACTACTTTCGCTAATGGCAGACACATCATGGAAGGAGTATTACATGAAACTTTAAATTCTATTCATTTTAAGAAACATAGTGCTGTATAGTTTAAGGTTGACTTTAAAAGCTTATGACAAAATTAGGTGGCCCTTTGTGATTCAACTTCCTCAAATGAAATAACTCCCTAATAAATGGCGTGACTGGGTCATGCTTACTAGAGGGGGTAATGTGGGGGTTAGAGTAACTGATAAGATTGGTCCTTACTTTAAAACTTAGAAAGGCCTAAGACATGGTGATGTTTTATTACCTCTGCTCTTTGATTTGGCTGCAGATGGTATAATTGTTATTATGTAGAAAGCCAACATTAATGGTTTTGTAAAAGGAGTTCTAAATGAAATTTTAACTAATGGAGTGAAGATGCTTCAGTATGCTGATGCTATCATCTTTTTGATTCAAGATGATGTAGAAAGTGCTAAAAAATCACAAATTCATCTTGAGTGCTTTTGAGAAAATGCCTGACTTAGTATTAATTTTAATGAGGGTGAGTTGTTTCTTTTTGAGGAAGCTACGAATAAAGTTGAGGTTTCTAAGAAGATTTTTTACTTGTTATCTGGCAGATTTGCCAATGAAATATCCGAATATGCCTTTTTCGGACACTAGGATAGGGAATAAACATTGGAAAGGTATGGAGGAGAAAATTGAAAAACGATGAGTATGTTGGCAAGGCAAACAGCTGGGCTCTATTGATGGCAGAGTGACATTGGTCCAAGTTTTACTTACCAACAAGCCTCTTTTTATGATGTATTTTTACCCCATCCATGTGGGAGTTCTTAAGAAAGCTGATTTCTTTAGAGCTAGAATGGTATGAAAGGGTGATGGGGATAAAAAAGAAATATCACTTAGTTAAATAGAGAACTTGTTGTAAACAAGAGATCTAGTGGGTTTGGGGATTCTTAATTTGGATTTCATCGTGGGATTGTCACGGCAGATGTCCTAGTGCGAGGACTTAGTCGTGGAGCCATCGCACTAGGTTAGCTTAAAGGGGTTAAACGGGACAAAGGACACAGGAGTTTATACTGGTTCGGCCCCTTGCGGTGAAGGTAAAGGTAAAGGTCTAATCCAGTTTGAGGTGGTATTGCTTATGCCTCGATTACCAGGGAGCGAATACGCTTGACCTAGCTTTCGATCTGTTGTCTCTTACCCTAAACCCCCGACGGGTCGTCCCTTTATATACACAGGTTGACGCCCTGCGGCTTACAGAGTCCCAACCGGCTCATAAACGTGTCCGGCCTGGTAACTAATTACACTTGCCTTACGATACAAGTCATGCATATATGGCGGTTTACACCTATGGGCCTTAAGCCGCCTTTGGGCCTTGGGCTCTGATGTCTACTATGCAACCTTCTCCTTGTAGACGTTGTTGGGCCTCCAAGTACAGAGGTTTGTAGGACAGTAGCAAATTTCCCTCAAGTAGATGACCTAAGGTTTATCAATCCGTGGGAGGCGTTGGATGAAGATGGTCTCTCTCAAGCAACCCTGCAACCAAATAACAAAGAGTCTCTTGTGTCCCCAACACACCCAATACAATAATAAATTGTGTAGGTGCACTAGTTCGGCCAAGAGATGGTTATACAAGTGCAATATGGATGGTAGATATAGGTTTTTGTAATCTGAAATTGTAAAAACAGCAAGGTAACTAATTATAAAAGTGAGCATAAACGGTATTGCAATGCGTTGAAACAAGGCCTAGGGTTCATACTTTCACTAGTGCAAGTTCTCTCAACAATAATAACATAATTGGATCATATAACTATCCCTCAACATGCAAAAAAGAGTCACTCCAAAGTCACTTATAGAGGACAACAAACGAAGAGATTATTGTAGGGTACGAAACCACCTCAAAGTTATTCTTTCGGATCGAGCTATTCAAGAGTTCATACTAGAATAACACCTTAAGACACAAATCAACAAAAACCCTAATGTTACCTAGATACTCCAATGTCACCTCAAGTATCCGTATGTATGGTTATACGATATGCATCACGCAATCACAGATTCACCTATTCAATCCAACACAAAGTACTTCAAAGAGTGCCCCAAAGTTTCTACCGGAGAGTCAAGAAGAAAACGTGTGCCAACCCCTGTGCATAAGTTTACGAGGTTACGGAACCCACAAGTTGATCACCAAAACATACATCAAGTAGATCACGTGATATCCCATTGTCACCACAGATAAGCACATGCAAGACATACATCAAGTGTCCTCAAGTCCTTGAAGACTCAATTCGATAAGATAACTTCAAAGGGAAAACTCAATCCATTATAAGAGAGTAGATGGGGAGAAACATCATAAGATCCAACTATAATAGCAAAGCTCGCGATACAACAAGATCGTGCCGAATCAAGAACAAGAGAGAGAGAGAGAGATCAAACACATAGCTACTGGTACATACCCTCAGCCCCGAGGGTGAACTACTCCCTCCTCGTCATGGAGAGCGCCGGGATGATGAAGATGGCCACCAGTGAGGGATCCCCCCTCCGGCAGGGTGCCGGAACAGGGTCCCGATTGGTTTTTGGTGGCTGCAGAGGCTTGCGGCAGCGGGACTCCTGATCTATTCTGTTCTTCGATGTTTTTACGGTATATGGATATATATAGGCAAAAGAAGTCAGTCAGGGGAGCCACAAGGGGCCCACGAGGGTGGGGGCGCGCCCAGGGGGCAGGCGCGCCTCCCTACCTCGTGGCCACCTCGAAGCTTCCTTGACTTCAACTCCAAGTCTCCTGGATCACGTTTGTTCCAAAAATCACGCCCCGAAGGTTTCATTCCATTTGGACTCCGTTTGATATTCCTTTTCTGCAAAGCACTGGAACAAGGGAAAAACAGAAACTGGCACTGGGCTCTGGGTTAATAGGTTAGTCCCAAAGAATAATATAAAAGTGTTTAATAAAGCCCATAAACATCCAAAACAGATAATATAATAGCATGAATACTTCATAAATTATAGATACGTATCAGCATCCCCAAGCTTAATTCCTGCTCGTCCTCGAGTAGGTAAATGATCAAAGAAACAATTTATGAATGTGAATGCTAGCAGGTGCACAAGTTTGATCAATGATAATTTCAATCACCTTTTCTAGCATCATTATATGTCATAACAGTAGCTCATATCATAAATCTTTTCATGATCAAGTAACAAACTATTCACATGTTAAAGTATAATCATAAACTTTCTTGAGAACTAGCAAACCGTGTTATTAGTCATCAAACAATTACAATTCATATTATTTTCAGGAAGAGTCTATGTCAGAGCTTTGATTCAGCAAACTTCACATACTCAACTATCATTTAGTCTTTCACAATTGCTAACACTCACGCGATATTTATGGGTTCAAAGTTCTAATCAGATATAGAGAAAGATAGGGGCTTATAGATTCGCCTCCCAACCTTTTACCTCAAGGGTAATGTCAACAATAATAGCTCATGATGCCTTACATCCAATTGGATATATATATATATATATATATATATATATCAGAATCTTTCCAACACAATGTGCTTGCCAAAGGATAAAATGTAAAAAGGAAAGGTGAAGATCACTATGACTCTTGCATAAGGTAAAAGACAAGAATAAAAGATAGGCCCTTCGCATAGGGAAGCAGCGGTTGCCATGTGCTTTTATAGTTGGATGCACAAAATCTTAATGCGAGGGAACGTCACTTTATATTGCCACTTGTGATAGAGACCTTTATTATGCAGTCCGTCGCTTTTATTGCTTCCATATCACAAGATCGTATAAAGCTTATTTTCTCCACACTAAAAATCATACATATTTAGAGAGCAATTTTTATTGCATGCACCGATGACAACTTACTTGAAGGATCTTCAATCCACAGGTAGGTATGGTGGACTCTCATGGCAATACTGGTTTAAGGGATGTTTGGAAGCACAAGTAGTATCTCTACTTGGTGCAAAGAATTTGGCTAGCATGAGGGGGAAAGGCAAGCTCAACATGTTGGGCGATCCATGACAATATACTTTATTTCGGATATAAGAAAACATAACCCATTACGTCGTCTTCCTTGTCCAACATCATCCTTTTAGCATGTCATATTTTAATGAGTGCTCACAATTACAAAAGATGTCCAAGATAGTATATTTATATGTGAAATCTCTCTTCCTTCAATATTCTTTCATGAATTGTTCAAGTGAACAATACAATGTTTGCTAACCTTCAATAAATTTACCACCTCTACTTCTTATATGTAAAGTCATTACTCCCCATGGGATAAGCGTATGAAAATATATAATTTCAGATTTATGATATTCAATTCATTCAACCATTTAATCATAGGATATAAGTGAAGCACACGAGTAAATGACAAACTACTCCAAAAAGATATAAGTGAAGATTAATGAGTAGTTAAATAGCTATTTAGCTATGTGAAGACTCTCTCCCATTTTAAGAATTTCAGATCTTGATACTTTATTCAAACAGCAAGCCAAAAAAAAATAACATCTAAGAATAGCAAACATCATGTGAAGAAGCAAAAACTTAGGATCAACCGATACTAACCGATAGTTGTCAAAGAAGAAAGGTGGGCTGCCAACCGGGGCATCCCCAAGCTTAGACGCTTGAGACTTCTTGAAATATTATCTTGGGATGCCTTGGGCATCCCCAAGCTTGAGCTTTTTTGTCTCCTTAATTCCTCTCATATCACGGTCCCCCTAAATCTCAAAAGCTTCATCCACACAGAACTCAACAAGAACACTCGTAAGCTCCGTTAGTATAAGAAAATAAAACTAACACTTAGGTACTGTTGTGAACTCATTCTAAATTCATATTGGTGTAATATCTACTGTATTACCCTCCGATACTACTCATAGATTCATCAAAATAAGCAAACAACACATAGAAAACATAATCTGTTAAAAAACAGAACAGTCTGTAGTAATCTGTATCAAACGCATACTTCTGGAACTCCAAAATTCTACCAAAATAGGACGACCTAGATAATTTGTTTATTGATCTGATGCAATTGGAATCAGTATTTTATCACGTTTTGGTGATTTTTAACAATTGTTTTCGAGAACAGAAAGTTTCTGGAATTTTCAGCAAGATCAAATAACTATCATCCAAGAAGATCCTATAGGTCTTACTTGGCACAAACACTAATTAAAACACAAAACCACATCTAAATAGAAGCTATATGGATTATTTATTACTAAACAGAAGCAAAAGGCAAAGAACTAAAATAAAATTGGGTTGCCTCCCAACAAGCGCTATCGTTTAACGCCCCTAGCTAGGCATGATGATTTCAATGATGCTCACATAATAGATAAGAATTGAAACATAAAGAGAGCATCATGAAGAATATTACTAGCACTTTTAAGTCTAATCCACTTCCTATGCATAGGGATTTTGTGAGCAAACAACTTATGAGAACAATAATCAACTAGCATAGGAAGGCAAAACAAGCATAACTTTAAAACTTTAAGCACATAGAGAGGAAACTTGATATTATTGCAATTCCTACAAGCATATGATCCTCTCTCATAATAATTTTCAGTAGCATCATGAATGAATTCAACAATATAACCAGCACATAAAGCATTCTTTTCATGATCTACTTGCATAGAAATTTTACTACTCTCCACATAAGCAAATTTATTCTCATCAATAGTTGTGGGAGCAAACTCAACTAAATAACTATCATGTGAAGCATAATCCAATTGAAAATTAAAATCATGATGACAAGTTTCATGGTTATCTTTATTCTTTATAGCATATGTGTCATCACAATAATCATCATAGGTAGGAGGCATGCTTTCATCATAATAAATTTGCACATCAACTTGGGGGACTAAAAATATCATCTTCATCAAACATAGCATCCCCAAGCTTGTGGCTTTGCATATCATTAGCATCATGGGAATTCAAAGAATTCATACTAACAACATTGCAATCATGCTCATCATTCAAACATTTAGTGCCAAACATTCTATGTAATTCTTCTTCTAGTGCTTGAGCACAATTTTCCTTCCCATCATTTTCACGAAAGACATTAAAAAGATGAAGCATATGAGGCAACCTTAATTCCATTTTTTATTTTTCTTTTATAGACTAAACTAGTGATAAAACAAGAAACTAAAAGATTCGATTGCAAGATCTAAAGATATACCTTCAAGCACTCACCTCCCCGGCAACGGTGCCTGAAAAGAGCTTGATGTCTACTACGCAACCTTCTCCTTGTAGACGTTGTTGGGCCTCCAAGTGCAGAGGTTTGTAGGACAGTAGCAAATTTTCCTCAAGTGGATGACCTAAGGTTTATCAATCCGTGGGAGGCGAGGGATGAAGATGGTCTCTCTCAAGCAACCCTGCAACCAAATAACAAAGAGTCTCTTGTGTCCCCAACACACCCAATACAATGGTAAATTGTATAGGTGCACTAGTTCGGCGAAGAGATGGTGATACAAGTGCAATATGGATGGTAGATATAGGTTTTTGTAATCTGAAATTATAACAACAGCAAGTTAACTAATGATAAAAATGAGCGTAAACGGTATTGTAATGCGTTGAAACAAGGGCTAGGGTTCATACTGTCACTAGTGCAAGTTCTCTCAACAATAATAACATAATTGGATATAACTATTCCTCAACATGCAACAAAGAGTCACTCCAAAGTCACTAATAGCGGAGAACAAAAGAAGAGATTATTTTAGGGTACGAAACCACCTCAAAGTTATTATTTCGGATCGATCTATTCAAGAGTTCGTACTAGAATAACACCTTAAGACACAAATCAACCAAAACCCTAATGTCACCTAGATACTCCAATGTCACGTCAAGTATCCGTGGGTATGGTTATACGATATGCATCACACAATCTCAGATTCATCTATTCAATCCAACACAAAGTAATTCAAAGAGTGCCCCAAAGTTTCTACCGGAGAGTCAAGACGAAAACGTGTGCCAACCCCTATGCATAAGTTCACAAGGTTACGAAACCCGCAAGTTGATCACCAAAACATACATCAAGTAGATCACGTGATATCTCATTGTCACCACAGATAAGCACATGCAAGACATACATCAAGTGTTCTCAAGTCCTTAAAGACTCAATCCTATAAGATAACTTCAAAGGGAAAACTCAATCCATTACAAGAGAGTAGAGGGGGAGAACATCATAAGATCCAACTATAATAGCAAAGCTCACGATACATCAAGATCGTGCCGAATCAAGAACACGAGAGAGAGAGAGAGAGAGAGAGAGAGAGATCAAACACATAGCTACTGGTACATACCCTCAGCCCCGAGAGTGAACTACTCCCTCCACGTCATGGAGATCGCCGGGATGATGAGGATGGCCACCGATGAGGGATCCCCTCTCCGGCAGGGTGCCAGAACAGGGTCCCGATTGGTTTTTGGTGGCTATAGAGGCTTGCTGCGGCGGAACTCCCGATCTATTCTGTTCTTCGATGTTTTTAGGGTATATGAATATATATAGGCAAAAGTAGTCGGTCAGGGGAGCCACGAGTAGCCCACGAGGATGGGGGGCGCGCCCAGGGGGGCAGGCGCGCCTCCCTGCCTCGTGGCCACCTCGAAGCTTCATTGACTTCAACTCCAAGTCTCCTGGATCACGTTCGTTCCAAAAATCACGCTCCCGAAGGTTTCGTTCCGTTTGGACTCCGTTTGATATTCCTTTTCTGCGAAACACTGAAACAAGGGAAAAAACAGAAATTGGCACTGGGCTATGTGTTAATAGGTTAGTCACAAAAAATAATATAAAAGTGTTTAATAAAGCCCATAAACATCCAAAACAGATAATATAATAGCATGAATACTTCATAAATTATAGATACGTTGGAGACGTATCAGGCTTTTAATAAGTCATCCTCATGAACCGCCATCTTCGATACCTTGATGGGCTTCGTGACAATGAACCGCCGTTGGTATAACCCGGCCCCTCCTGGGCGAGTCATACCTAATAGTTATATCCCCAACATTAGGCCCCAGGTTGATTTGAACTTGTTCATGTCAATCTTCAACACTTCGGAAAAATCCTTCTTCACTTGTTCTCGCAAGATATTGTAACCCGCCATGACATCATCTGCCATTAATTTTGCACAATACCCAACACATCTAATATATCATTATCTTTAATAACCATCCCGAAAATCGAGGCGTTGGAACAGCTAGATAATCATTCTTTGGCCTCCTCCATTCTCGCGCCCGCCTGTTACCCCTTTCCATATAAATAGGTCCAGGAAGCCTTTTCATTCCCCCCTTTTCCTTCTCGTCTTCCACCTCTCTCTGTGACGCATCTGCGCGCCTGAGCACTGCCGCCGCCGAGCTCGTCAACTTCCTCGACCCTGGCCGCTGCATCGACCTGAACGCGACCAGAGAAACCGCGGCGCCTCTCTTTTGCTTAGTGGATCCAGTAAGTGCTCTCCTTTCTCCGATGTAGATCTCCATTAGGGTTTCTCAAAGTTCTTCAGAGTTCATCGTCGTTCTTCATCATACCTTAGTTTGATCCTTATTTTGATCCAAAGATAATACTAAAAACATGCGGAATCTGTTTATGTTCCTTCCCTTAATCACTTAATCCCCTTCTTAGATGCAGAAATCTTGTCAATACGCTAGCTATTTAACTGCTGTGATATTAAACTTTGATTTTACCTTTCTTTTCTGAACAGCGTCAGATCCAAATTAATTGCATCAATCTACAAAACCTGTTTATCCACACTTAGCAGAATTTGCTCTGGATAGATCTTGAACATCATTGTTGTCATGGCGGCTTACATGATTTCGTAGGGTTAACTTTCTTTGGCCATGTTATTTTGAGAAGACATGATTGCTTTGTTTGTATGCTTAAAGTATTATTATTTTCATGTTAATATTAAACTTTTGTCTTGAATCTGTCGGATCTGAACATTCATGCCACAATAAAGGAAATTACATTGAGAATTATGCTAGGTAGCATTCCACATCAAAAATTCTGTTTTTATCATTTACCTACTCGAGGATGAGCATGAATTAAGCTTGCGCATGCTTGATACGTCTCCAACGTATCTATAATTTTTTATTGTTCCCTGCTATTATATTATCTGTTTTGGATGTTTAATGGGCTTTACTAAGCACTTTTATATTACTTTTGGGACTAACCTATTAACCCAAGGCCCAGTGCAAAATGCTGTGTTTTTCCTATTTTAGTGTTTCGCAGAAAAGGAATATCAAACGGAATGAAACCTTCGGGAGAGTTATTTTTGGAACAAACGTGATCCAGGAGACTTGGAGTGGACGTCAAGAAAGAAGCGAGGAGGCCATGAGGCAGGGAGGCGCGCCTGCCCCCCTGGGCACGCCCCCACCCTCGTGGGCCCCTCGTAGCACCACCGACCTACTTCTTCCTCCTATATATACCCATGTACCCCGAAAACATCCGAGAGCACCACGAAACCCTATTTCCACCGCGGCAAATTTCTGTACCCGTGAGATCCCATCTTGGGGCCTTTTCCGGCGCTCCGCCGGAGGGGTAATCGATCATGGAGGGCTTCTACATCAACAACATAGCCTCTCCGATGATGTGTGAGTAGTTTACCACAGACCTTCGGGTCCATAGTTATTAGCTAGATGGCTTCTTCTCTCTCTTTGGATCTCGATACAAAGTTCTCCTCGATTCTCTTGGAGATCTATTCGATGTAATTCTTTTTACGGTGTGTTTGTCGAGATCCGATGAATGGTGGGTTTTTGATCAAGATTATCTATGAACAATATTTGAATCCCCTCTGAATTCTTTTATGTATGATTTGTTATGTTTGCAAGTCTCTTCGAATTATCAGTTTGGTTTGGCCTACTAGATTGATCCTTCTTGCAATGGGAGAAGTGCTTAGCTTTGGGTTCAATCTTGCATTGCTCGATCCAAGTGACAGCAGGGGAAATGACACGTATTGTATTGTTGCCATCAAGGATAAAAAGATGGGGTTTATATCATATTTCTTGAGTTTATCCCTCTACATCATGTCATCTTGCCTAATGCGTTACTCTGTTCTTATGAACTTAATACTCTAGATGCATGCTAGATAGCGGTCGATGTGTGGAGTAATAGTAGTAGATGCAGATTTGTTTCGGTCTACTTGTCGCGGACGTGATGCCTATATACATGATCATGCCTAGATATTCTCATAATTATGCACTTTTCTATCAATTGCTCGACAGTAATTTGTTCACCCACCGTAATACTTATGCTATCTTGAGAGAAGCCACTAGTGAAACCTATGGCCCCCGGATCTATTTTCCATCATATAAGTCTCCGGTTTATTTTATTTTGCAATCTTTACTTTCAATCTATATCATAAAAAATACCAAAAACATTTATCTTATTATCTCTATCAGATCTCACTTTTGCAAGTGGCCGTGAAGGGATTGACAATCCCTTTATCGCGTTGGTTGCAAGGTTCTTATTTGTTTGTGTAGGTACGAGGCGACTTGCGTGCAGTCTCCTACTGGATTGATACCTTGGTTCTCAAAAACTGAGGGAAATACTTACGCTACTTTGCCACATCACCCTTTCCTCTTCAAGGTAAAACCAATGCAGTGTTCAAGAGATAGCAATAAGAATCCCAAATATAATCTTCCTCGCACCACGGAAGTTCGTCCGTGTGAATGGCCTTGTGATGATTTCTTGAGAGCAACCGGGATTCATAATGATTTTTATTATTTGACTGAGAATGCAGGCCTCTCCGACTTCCTCCGCGACCAGCTCGAACAGTATCTCCTCCTATCTAATATTTTTGTGCAAATTTTCATTTCCATGCTAGGAGATCACCACCTTCAGTGGAGTTTCATTTATATGATGAATTTAAGGAGATGACCTTATATGATTTTTGTCGGGTATGCAAGATACCCTTTGAGGGCAGCATAGAGGAACCACAACGTAATGATGTGGAAGGATTTATTAATGAAATTGCTATAGGGGAAACGAGGAAAGTTTCTGGTGCAAGAATTACTAACATACATTTTCCTGTTCTACGTTAATTTGCAATATTTGCAAGTAGATGCTTGTTTGGTCGCGGGAACAGTGGAAATCTTAGTGCTCCTGATATTGTTATTTTGTGCATGCTTTGTTTCGTGATACAACTTTCAGTCTAGGCGCCATTATTGCTAAGCGATTAAGTTTGAACCGTACAAAGGGCCCCATTCTCGGTGTCATCTTTGCCTCACGCTTTGCTGCACACTTTAATATACCTATTAGGCATTATGAGAAAGAAGAAAAGTTGCTGCCCCCTGTCTTTCTAGATTATAAGAGTATGGTAGCACATGACTTTATTGTTAAAGATAAGAAGAAGATGCTTAAGTGTAATTTGATATTTGATAAAAATTATTGTGAGATTATTACCTTGCATGCTCCCTCTTTGTTTAACATATTTTCAGGCATGTACCTCATCCTACTGGAGGCCATTCATGCGTACTAGAGCCTGACACCAGTTCCAGAGCCTGAGCCGGAGCCACCCCTGGACCCTTATCGACAGTCTGTTTATCAGTGGGATCCGGAGGAGCTCGCTAACCAGTGGCACCCCGAGGATCCTCCTCAGTACACTGGAGAGGACCACTTTGATCCATGGGCATAGACCAACTTAGGCCAAAAGCCTAAGCTTGGGGGAGTACGTATTTCTCACCGGCATTACATTCATGTTCAAACACTCATGCCAATTGTCGGTGCTCATACTTTTTCATTGTAATATCCATGCTAGTTTATTTTCTGTTTTAAGCCTTCTTCTTGTGTGTTTAAAAAAAACCTTGAGAAAAACCAAAAAAAATTAGTTGTAGCTTTTAGCTAGTTTACTTTCCATGCCTGTAGTAATTAAATAGAAAACCCAAAAAGATTTCTCGTTCATCTTTTGCTTGTTGGGAGCTTTCCCGTGTAAATAGTTTTATTTCTTTTCTTTTCTTTGGTGGTTGAGAGGAGAAGACCATGATAAAAATGTTGAAGTGGCTCTTATATGCATTATTGTGAAATTAACCAAGAGCCCATATTACCTTGTCTTCTCCCTTGAATTAAATGTTGCAGATTCCAGCTTAGTCCAATGCACGTGCACTATTATTATTATCCACACCCTTGGTCGTGCAAATGAAAGGCAATAATGACGATATATGATGGACTGATTGAGATGAGAAAAGCTGGTATGAACTCGACCTATCTTGTTTTTTTGTAAATACGATTAGTTCATCGTTCCTAATTCAGCCTATTATGAACGAAACATGTTTGCAAAGACAATTAGAGATTATAGTTGCTTATGCCATGCTTAATTAGCTAGAGTTTATAATGGTTTACCTTGCGTGCCAACATGCTATTAAAATGGTTGTGATTTGGTATGATAGGGTGGTATCCTCCTTTGAATGATTCAAGTGGCTTGACTTGGAACATGTTCACACATGTAGTTGAAACCAAATCAACATAGCCTCCATGATATTTATGTTCATGGTGAATTATATCCTCCTCATGCTTGCACTCATTGTTGATTAATTTTAATGCATGTTCATGACTGTTGTCGCTCTCTAGTTGGTCGATTCCCAGTCTCTTTCTAGCCTTCAACTGTACTAAGCGGGAATACTACTTGTGCATCCACCTCCATAAACCCCAAAAGTTATTCCATATGAGTCCACCATACCTTCCTATATGTGGTATCTACCTGCCGTCCCAAGTAAATTTGTATGTGCCAAACTCTAAACCTTCAAATGAAATTATGTGTTGTATGCTCGAATAGCTCATGTATCATCTAGGGCTATCTGTATATTCCATGCTAGGCAAGTTATTCTCAAGAGGAGTGGACTCCGCTCCTCACTCACGAGAAAATGGCTGGTCACCGGGATGCCCAGTCCCATCTCAAACCAAATCAAAATAATTGCAAAAAAACTCCCCCAGGACTATTGATAGTTGGAGGCACCCGTTGTTTCGGGAAAGCCATGGATTGATGCTTGTTGGTGGTCAGCAGAATTGCCATGGTGTTATTTTTGTGCAGAAATAAAAGTTCTCGGAATGACCTGAAACTTCACGGAGTATATTATTGGAATAAATAAAAAATACTGGCGAAAGAATTAAGACCAGGGGTCCACACCCTGTCCACGAGGGTGGGGGGCGTGCCTACCCCCTGGGCGCGCCCCCTGCCTCGTGGGCCCCCTGGTGCTCCACCGACCTCAACTCCAACTCTATATATTCATGCTCGGAGAGAAAAAAATCAGAGAGAAGGATTCATCGCGTTTTACGATACGGAGCCGCCACCAAGCCCTATTCTCTCTCGGGAGGGCTGATCTGGAGTTCGTTCGGGGCTCCGGAGAGGGGAATCCGTCGCCGTCGTCATCATCAACCATCCTCCATCACGAATTTCATGATGCTCACCGCCGTGCATGAGTAATTCCATCGTAGGCTTGCTGGACGGTGATGGGTTGGATGAGATTTATCATGTAATCGAGTTAGTTTTGATAGGGTTTGATCCCTAGTATCCATTATGTTCTGAGATTGATGTTACTATGACTTTGCTATTCTTAATGCTTGTCACTAGGGCCTGAGTGCCATGATTTCAGATCTGAACCTATTATGTTTTCATGAATATATGTGAGTTCTTGATCCTAGTTTGCAAGTCAATAGTCACCTACTATATGTTATGATCCGTAACTCAAGTGACAATAATCGGGACCACTCCCGGTGATGACCGTAGTTTGAGGAGTTCATGTATTCACTAAGTGTTAATGCTTTGGTCCGGTACTCTATTAAAAGGAGGACTTAATATCCCTTAGTTTCCAATAGGACCCTGCTCCCACAGGAGGGTAGGACAAAAGATGTCACGAAGTTCTTTTCCATAAGCACGTATGACTATATTCGGAATACATGCCTACGTTACATTGACGAACTGGAGCTAGTTCTATGTCACCCTATGTTATAACTGTTGCATGAGGAATCGCATCCAACATAATTATCCATCATTGATCCAATGCCTACGAGCTTTTCACATATTGATCTTTCCTTAGTTACTTTTCCGTTGCCACTGTTACAATCACTACAAAAACTGCTACTGTTACTTTTGTGACCGTTACCGTTACTTCCATACTACTTTGCTACTAAATACTTTGCGACAGATATTAAGTTTTCCAGGTGTGGTTGAATTGACAACTCCACTGCTAATACTTCAGATATTCTTTGGCTCCCCTTGTGTCGAATCAATAAATTTGGGTTGAATACTCTACCCTCGAAAACTGTTGTGATCCCCTATACTTGTGGGTTATCACCGACCGTCCAAACAAAGTGTGATACGGACTCTGAATCTTGACTACTTTAAATGTTAGCGTCTCAACCCGTGAGTCATGATCATCTCCAAAGGCCACTTCCAAAGCGATCTTGTTTACCGATATGCCGACCTACCCGGCACCACCCCATGGAAAACAGTATTGGATGGCTTAAGTTTTTGTCAGTTAATCCCATACAGCGAAAAGAATCGTAGTAACGGATATTAATATGGCTGCCTCCATCCATGAGTACCATAGTGAACTTGTACCCTCCAACCTGAGGCGCCACCACCAAAGCCAATTGACCCAGATTATCAACCCGAGGTGGGTGATCCTCACGACTCCATACAATGGGCTGCTCAAACCATCGCAAGTAACGGGGAACCGCCGGCTCAACATCATTCACAAATCTTTTACGGAGCTTCTGGTCTCGCTTGCATAAACTCATGGTGAAGACATGGTACTGCCCACTATTCAACTGCTTTGGATTACTTTGATACCCGGATTGCTGTTGCTGATTCCCCTGACCGCACTGTTGATGATAACCACCCTGATTGCCTTGATTGTTTAGATGACTCTGGAAACCAGAATTAGAACCGCCACCACCGTAATCCAGACCATGAGAGTCGGAACCTGAGCCACCACCCGGTCCATGATTGTTTTGGAGCAAATCAGAATTTTTGAACTCCTTCATAATGTGGCAGTCCTTCCAAAGGTGAATGGACGGTCTTTCCCGCGTACCATGCTTTGGGAAAGGCTGATTCAGCATCTGTTCAAGATTTATACCCGACCCTCCTGCCCAAGGAGGTGGCTTTCCCTTACGACGCTGACCATTATTCTGCGTGTTGGTGTTGGCCATAAAATCTGAATTGTTATCGGCCTTGCGCTTACCATTTCCCCCCTGACTCGCCGGGTTATGATGCTGGCCCTTGGTGTTGCCGCTCTTCTTTCCCTTTCCCGTCTTTTCATCATCAAACTCGGGGTCCTTGGTACTATCAGAGTCGGCATATTTAATCAGAGCTGCCATCAGCTCTCCCATGTCATTGCAGCGGCGCTTGAGTCGCCCTAGCTTCTGTTCAAGAGGCAAAAAACGGCAATTTTTCTCCAACATTAGGACCGCTGAGCCGGCATTAATGTTATCCGATGAGTGCAGGATGGCTTTGACCCGGCGCACCCAATGGGTCGTTGACTCGCCCTCTTCTTGGGCACAGGCATCCAAATCCACAATCGACATGGGCTGTTTGCACGTATCTTTAAAATTATGGATGAACCGGGCATTCAACTCCGCCCATGATCCAATTAAATTCGCGGGCAGTCCCTTTAGCCAAGTACGGGCCGTCCCATCCAGCACCATGGTGATGTACTTGGCACACGCAGCATCGCTGACCTCCAACAGCTCCATGGCCATCTCGTAACTTTCAATCCACGCCTCAGGGGGTAAGTCGGCTATATAGTTGGGCACCTTACGAGGTCCTTTGAAATCCTTGGGTAGACGCTCATTACGCAGAGTCGGCACTAAGCATGGTACGCCCGTGGTCCTAGAGGTCACGCCTGCCTCCACTGAAGTCGTTGGATGAGCCCGAGATGGTTGATGAGCCGCGTACTGAGCCGCCAGCTCAGCCTCCCGACGTGCTCTATCCTGATCCACCAGGGCCTGAGTATTACCACCATGCACCGGGTCATGTCCATGGGGCGGGTTACGGCGCTGCTCACTACTTGATACCGCCGGGGAGTCCATGTGTCTCCTATAACTCCGACTTGGGCGAGGGGTTGAATGAATCCTCTCACGACTGTACGAATAAGCCTCATGTTGTACCAATGCTGTCTGAAGAAGCTCTCTAGCCCTCCGCGTTTCAACTGCAGCTAGAGACTCGCCTTCAACTGGGAGAGCCGCCAATCGTGTCGCCGCAGCGATCATATTATCCAAAGGGTTAGAATAATGACCCGGTGGCGTCAGTACATATTGTGGCGGGATATTATTCAGACGAGGCGGATTCGTTGTGCGCGGTTGAGCCAGCGCTCCAGTCCCAGGCGCGGCTACCACTCGATTTACCCCTAGCAGGGCACTGGTCCCTGCACCAGGTGTGTCGAAGAGGTTTCTTGCCTCGTAAACCGGAGGCAGACGGCTCCGGTGCCTCCTCCTCATGACTTCGTTTGAAGCGTTCTGATCTAACGTGAGCCGGAAGGAATCAGCCTGGATCCATTGTGCCTGAGCATCCAGAGCAGCTCGCTCCGCAGTGATCCTTGTGTCCTCAGCCGTCAGGTCTTCCTTGGCTTGGGCTATCTCATCTCGCAGTTTCGTAACTTCTGCGTTATGCTGAGCTTGATTTGCCGGATTAACCTCTACTGCTAACAATGTTGTCAACGTGTCCAATAAGTCGGACAAGACTTGAGCCGGTGGGCGCACAGGGCCTCCTGCCCCGGCCGCCGTCGCCGCTACTGACCCGGAAATCATTGCTGCTGTTGTCGTAGAATTCTGCCCTGGCTGTGTACCGGCCATGAAAATCGCGACCCAGTTCGGCGGCTCATAGGGGTCCGGAATACTGTCTCCGTTGGAACAACCCCCAAGCCTGTCGTCTTGCAGTGGATACAATGAAGTAGTTTCTCCTGTGGACGACTCACCATCATAATAGATGGCCATCTCACCGCCAGACACGGATCCTTCCTCAAATTCTGCCCCATGGATGAATCCAACGAAGGCGTGCTTCACGGCGGGTTCAACCCGGGCGGGTCGTGCATGCTTAGCCGTCTCGATGATGTCGGTGCAGGTGTCCGGCTCAGGGCCCGGTTCGCCGATTGGTGCAACCCAAGCTTTTAAATCTAGGCCGATACAACCGATATATAGGCCGCTATATCACTTTTTGGGCTCTACCGATATAAACATAGCATATCATTTTGGAAATATCATTTTCGAACATATCATCCGATATGGACCGAAATATCGACCGATATGGCCGATATCTAGCCCGATATGTCCACCGATATAGAATGATATGTAGATGACAACAATTCTTTATTAGAAAGTAGTGAAATATGATTATTCATTTACAACTTCATTATATATTATCAAAGTCATGCACAATGTTCCGTACAAATGCATATATATCGTATTGTTTTTAATCATAGAGTAAGGATTTTGTGAATCTTTCCTTAATAATTTCTTAACCAACAAATTAATAAACTAGGAACCAAAAAGTGTTATGTTAAAGCATTGGTGTCATACTTTCTTTACTAAAAATAAAATTTTTTGAACAAGAATAATGAAAAAAACTAGACATATTTTCTCTGATATATCTACATATCGTCCGATATATCACCCGATAACCGACATCCGATATGTCAAAGCGAAACCGATATGAACCCGATATCCGATATTTTGAAGCTTGGTGCAACCGGGAGAAGAACCACGGGGCGGCGGCGCTGCGGCCCGACGGGGCGACACAGCGGTAGCCCGATGCTCGATCGGTGGAGAGGCGCGCTGAACTCGGGGATGATCTTCACGGGGCCTGTGAAGGCGCGTGCAACCGACGGGCCAGGTCGGTCGCACTGCGTAGCTGAGGCGGATCGGGGCGGCGGGCGGGTGATCAATCCGATCGCGCGCGAGGTCGAGGACGCTGCTCGGTGGAGGCGGGGTGGCGGCGGAGTCCGAGATGAAGCCGGCGACAGCGGGCGGCAGGGCGTCTATGATTGGCCGCCGCATGGCGCGAGGGCGCTGGGTTGGGGTGATGCAGGAGTCCCGGTCGGAGCAGGGCGGTGACGGACGGCATAGATCGACGGGCGGGCCGGCGCGCGAACGACGGCGGTGAAGGGCCGCCACATGACGCGAGGCCGCCGGGTCGGGCGACCGGCGGGCAGACGCGCGGACGAAGCGCGAGGCCGCCGGGATGGGGCGACCGGCGGGCAGACGCGCGGACGACGAACGAGGTCGCCGGGGCGATGAAGAAGCTGGCCGATCGCGCTGGTGTTGGAGTAGAGGTGCTCGGGGTCGACGGCGGCGGTGGGCGACGCAAACTGATCAAGATTAGATCGAAAAACCAAAAAGAAAAACGCGGATCAAAACGACCGGTGAGAGAGCGAAAAAAACCAGAGCAAGGGCTGGGGAAAAAGACTCTCTAGGGCAGCCGGCCAACACGGCCGGCGGACGAACCCTAGGTACGGGCGGCGCGGCCCCCGGCAGCGGTCATGGAGGTCGACTGCCCCGGGGGCGGCGTGTGGGTGCGGAAGCGGCGGCGGCTAGGGTTTGGATCGTAATTAGGCTGATACCATGTTAGAAGGGAGAGGGATTTAGTGGAATAGTTTGTTGTATTGCTTGAGCCTCGTGGGCATATATATATAGGAATACATGATTTACTTGGAGTACAAGGCAAGCCAGAATATTTTCTAATATAACCTATGTTTCCTAATACAATCACGCTACTCAACACTGCTAGTCTGAAATCTTGGTTTAATAGTTTGAATTCAAATTGCAAATACGCCGATCGATAATCCGGTCCAATTTGAACGCAGTGTCCATTGTTTGAATTGAAATTGGAAAAATAGGACGCACGCACGCATGCTGGCGGACGGGAGATAAAGTATATCGTTCGGTTGTTGGGACGCCTCTGAACAGAATCGCTCGCAACGCCGCTTATTTTCTTCATCCATAGTCGTTGCCTCGTGTCACACCTGGCCACTTGGCATGTGTGACTTGGCAACCCTGCGGGTGCGACCCTCCCTGACGTGTGCGTGTGTGAGTCGCATGAGTATATAGTTGGCCGCTTGTGGCTGTGTGTGGGCATGTGAGGTGACCAGTTCAAACTCTCACCTAATATTTCCTCTACAAGTAAAGTTCTTCTTCCTCACCAAGTTCTCTCACGCTTCCCTCACCCCCTCTCGATCCCCTTCTCCTCTCGTTCGTTACAGTTGGTAATCAGCGCCAAATTCGCCCCAAAAAATTTTCTCCCCGTCGAGTTGGTTGCAGATCGGTAACCACCGCGCCGGTGTGTGCTGCTCCGGCAAGCACACCCAAAATCCGTCGAGGGGTTCGATCTCTTCCAAGCACGGCAACGGCGCACCCAAAGCTTCTGCGGCGACGCGTCGGGTGCTGGCCGCCATGGACGAGGGAAACAGCGACATCACCAAGATGCTCGAGTCCCTCCTCGCCAAGATGGATGAGCAGAAAGCGGCCCACGACAAGAAGATCGAGGTCCAGGCCGCCTTCAACGCACAGATCTTGCAGGATGTGCGCGGACTAGCCCAACAGATCGATCTGACCCAAGCCAACGTCGACACAACCCGCAAGATGGTGGAGGGCTCTGCTTCGCCATCGGGCTCTGTCACGACCGTGCTTCACCAGCCCGCCGCCCCGCAACAACCCCCACCATCGCCCCCGCCACCTCCGCACTCACCGCGCTTGGCCACAGATCCAGGCCGCCCTGCGTCCGCCCACGCGTGCCTCGGCGACCATCACCCACCGTTGATTCCGGTGGCTCCTCATGGCGGATTTGTCGCGCCAGGGCCCGTTTCCTCTCTGACAACGGGCTACAACGGCAACGACTACCACAAGCCACTGAAGCACGATTTCCCTCGGTTCGACGGCTCCGCGCCGTACCTGTGGTTGGATCGCTGCCTGGCATACTTCGAGCACTACAAGGTCGTGCCACACAACTGGGTGGCCACCGCAGCTCTGTATATCGAAGATGTGAATCCCGCCGAAGGGGACCCGGTACCCATACTCGATTGAGCTGGCCTCGGGGCCCCAGCCTGTGTCGTCGATGTAGAGCTTGCCGCGACGACTCTTGGTCATCCGGCCCACAGCGTATCCTTTGATCCCTTCAAAGTTGCCTTGTAAGAACTCGAAACCACCGTACGCTGGCCCCACGGTGGGCGTCAATGATGTCTACTACACAACCTTCTTCTTGTAGACGTTGTTGCGCCTCCAAGTGCAGAGGTTTGTAGGACAGTAGCAAATTTCCGTCAAGTGGATGACCTAAGGCTTATTAATCCGTGGAAGGCGTAGAATGAAGATGGTCTCTCTCAAACAACCCTGCAACCAAATAACAAAGAGTCTCTTGTGTCCCCAACACACCCAATACAATGGTAAATTGTATAGGTGCACTAGTTCGGCGAAGAGATGGCGATACAAGTGAAATATGGATGGTAGATATAGGTTTTTGTAATCTGAAAAATATAAAAACAGCAAGGTAACAAGTAATAAAAGTGAGCGTAAACGGTATTGCAATGCTAGGAAACAAGGCCTAGGGTTCATACTTTCACTAGTGCAAGTTCTCTCAACAATAATAACATAATTGGATCATATAACTATCCCTCAACATGCAACAAAGAGCCACTCCAAAGTCACTAATAGCGGAGAACAAACGAAGAGATTATTGTAGGGCGAAACCACCTCAAAGTTATCCTTTCCGATCGATCTATTCAAGAGTCCGTAGTAAAATAACATGAAGCTATTCTTTCCGCTCGATCTATCATAGAGTTCGTACTAGAATAACACCTTAAGACACAAATCAACCAAAACCCTAATGTCACCTAGATACTCCAATGTCACCTCAAGTATCTGTGGGTATGATTATACGATATGAATCACACAATCTTAGATTCATCTATTCAACCAACACAAAGAACTTCAAAGAGTGCCCCAAAGTTTCTACCGGAGAGTCAAGATGAAAACGTGTGTCAGCCCCTATGCATAAGTTCACAATGTTACGGAACCCACAAGTTGATCACCAAAACATACATTAAGTGGATCACGTGAATATCCCAATGTCACCACGGATAAGCACATGCAAGACATACATCAAGTGTTCTCAAATCCTTAAAGACTCAATCTTATAAGATAACTTCAAAGGGAAAACTCAATCCATTACAAGAGAGTAGAGGGGGAGAAATATCATAAGATCCAACTATAATAGCAAAGCTCGCGATACATAAAGATCATGCCGAATCAAGAACACGAGAGAGAGAGAGAGAGAGAGAGAGAGAGAGAGAGAGAGAGATCAAACACATAGCTACTGGTACATACCCTCAGCCCCGAGGGTGAACTACTCCCTCCTCATCATGGAGAGCGCCAGGATGATGAAGATGGCCACCGGTGAGGGATCCCCCCTCCGGCAGGGTGCCGGAACAGGGTCCCGATTGGTTTTTGGTGGCTACAGAGGCTTGCGGCGGCGGAACTCCCGATCTAGGTTATGTTCTGTGGGTTTCGGTATATATAAGAGGCTTTGGCGTCGAGAACAAGTCAGGGGGGTCTCCGAGGCGGCCACGAGGTAGGGGGGCGCGCCCAGGGGGTAGGGCGTGCCCCCCATCCTCGTGGGTGCCTTGGAACTCTTCTGGCCCATCTCCGATACTCCGTGGGCTTCTTCTGGTCCAAAAACTATCTCCATGAAATGTCAGGTCAATTGGACTCCGTTTGGTATTCCTTGACAAGGAAAAAACAGAAACTGGCACTGGGCTCTAGGTTAATAGGTTAGTCCCAAAAATCATATAAATGCATATAAAACATCCTAGATGGATAATATAATAGCATGAAATAATAAAAAATTATATATACGTTGGAGACGCATCAGCCAACTGTCATGGGATTGTCACGGCAGATGTCCTAGTGTGAGGACTTAGTCGTGGAGCCATCGCACTAAGTTAGCTTAAATGGGTTAAACGGGAAAAAAGACACAGGAGTTTATACTGGTTCGGCCCCTCGCGGTGAAGGTAAAGCCCTAATCTAGTTTGAGGTGGTATTGCTTATGGCTCGATTACCAGGGAGCGAATACGCTTGACCTAGCTATCGATCTGTTGTCTCTTGTCCTAAACCGCCGCCGCGTCGTCCCTTTATATACACAGTTTGACGCCCTGCGGCTGACAGAGTCCCGGCCGGCTCATAAACGTGTTCGGCCTGGTAACTAATTACACTTGCCTTACGATACAAGCCATGCATATATGGTGGTTTACACCTATGGGCCTTAAACCGGCTTTGGGCCTTGGGCTCTTAATAAGTCATCCTCATGAACTGCTATCTTCGATACCTTCATGGGCTTCGTGACAATGAACCGCCGTTGGTATAACCCGGCCCCTCCTGGGCGGGTCATACCTAATAATTATATCCCCAACAGATCTCATGAATAAAGCACTATTAGCTAAGTGGTTTTCAAAATTCAAATCTGAATCTGGGCTTTGGCAATCTATGTTTTAAAATAAATATGACCCTATTGGGTCCATCTCTAGCACGCTAAACACGAGGAGGCTGATTCATAGTTTTCTTTAGCATTTTGAAAGTCAAAGGTTTATTTTAGCAATTCTGCAAGAGAAGTTTGGGAGATGGCCATAATACTAGTTTTTGGGAAGATTGGTGGGTAGATGACAAACCTTTAAAAATTGCTTACCCCAGGCTGTATTTGTTGACCTTTGATCATAACATAAATTTTGTTGAAGCAATGTAGAAAGTTTGGGGGGCTTCAAATTCAGAAGAACTCTATATGGGGAGTCTTTGGAGCTCTAGAGTAGTTTGAATCTTAGATGTGAAGATAAAGTAAAATGGATGCTGGCAGCTTATATAAATTTTATTGTCAAATCTTTATATATGAAACTGATTAAATCCGACTACAATGTTCCTCAAAAGTTTTGATGGAAGGTCAAAGTCCCAACTAAGATTAAAGTTCTCTGGCTTGTGGGTAAAAAAATATCACCGAAGATACTCTCTTAAGAAGAGGATGGGTTGGTAGTAAAATTTGTATATTTTGTGGTAGAGATGAAACAATTGATCATCCATTCTTCCAATACTATGTTGCTAGTTTTTTTCTAGAGCCTACTAAAATGTGCTTTTATCCTTAACTCCACTACAAATGCACTTAATGACTTCTTTGGGAACTGGATTATAAGTTTCCCAAAGAATGATAAAAAGCTAGTGTTGGATAGATTTTCAGTTGTTTCCTGGTCTGTCTGGGAATGCGAAAATTATGTTATTTCGAGAAAAAAAATCAATGATACCATGATCCTCATAAAGATGATTTGTTATTGGATTATTGGATGGTTTATTTTGCAGATAAAGGAGGAAAGTGGAGGGGTGGTGATGTTGGGGCAAAACTGCTCGAACTGGTTGCAAATGAAGTTTACAGATCATCGCAAGCCTGGGGACATGTCCTGAGGATTGGTGGCTGATACGTCTATTTTGCATCATGCTTTTATATCGATATTTATTTCATTATGGGCTGTTATTACACGTTATGTCACAATACTTATGCCTATTCTCTCTTATTTTACAAGGTTTACATAAGGAGGGAGAATGCCGGCAGCTGGAATTCTGGGCTGGAAAAGGAGCAATATTAGAGACCTATTCTGCACAACTCCAAAAGTCCTGAAACTCCACGAAAGTAATTTTGGGAAATAATAAAAAATATCCAGCGGAAGAAGTTCACCAGAGTGGGCCCCACCTGGCCACAAGGGTGGGGGCGCGCCCTACCCCCCTGGACGTGCCCCCTACCTCGTGGGCCCCCTGATGGCCCTCCGATGCCCATCTTCTGCTATATGAGGTCTTTCGTCGAGAAAAAAATAATAAGCAACCTTTCGGGACGAAACTCCGCTGCCACGAGGCGGAACCTTGGCGGAACCAATCTAGGGCTCCGGCAGAGCTGTTCTGCCGGGGACACTTCCCTCCGAGAGGGGGGAATCATCGCCATCATCATCACCAACGCTCCTCTCATCGGGCGAAGGCAATCTCCATCAACATCTTCACCAGCACCATCTCCTCTCAAAACCCTAGTTCATCTCTTGTATCCAATTCTTGTCACCAAGTCCGGGATTGGTACTAGTCGGTTGCTAGTAGTGTTGATTACTCCTTGTAGTTGATGCTAGTTGGTTTATTTGGTGGAAGATCATATGTTCAGATCCTATATGCATATTAATACCCCTCTGATTATGAACATGAATATGCTTTGTGAGTAGTTACGTTTGTTCCCGAGGACATGGGAGAAGTCTTGCTATTAGTAGTCATGTGAATTTGGTATTCGCTCGATATTTTGATGAGATGTATGTTGTCTAGCCTCTAGTGGTGTTATGTGAACATCGACTACATAACACTTCACCATTATTTGGGCCTAGAGGAAGGCATTGGGAAGTAATAAGTAGATGATGGGTTGCTAGAGTGACAGAAGCATAAACCCTAGTATATGCGTTGCTTCGTAAGGGGCTGATTTGGATCCATATGTTTCATGCTATGGTTAGGTTTACCTTAATACTTTTGTTGTAGTTGCGGATGCTTGCAATAGAGGTTAATCATAAGTGGGATGTTTGTTCAAGTAAGAACAGCACCCAAGCACCGGTCCACCCACATATCTAATTATCAAAGTACCGGATGCGAATCATATGAACGTGATGAAAACTAGCTTGACGATATTCCCATGTGTCCTCGGGAGCGCTTTTCCTATTATAAGAGTTTGTCCAGGCTTGTCCTTTGCTACAAAAAGGATTGAGCCACCTTGCTGCACTTTATTTACTTTTGTTACTTGTTGCTCGTTACAAATTATCCTATCACAAAACTATCTGTTACCAATTATTTCAGTACTTGCAGAGAATACCTTGCTGAAAACCGCTTATCATTTTCTTCTGCTCCTTGTTGGGTTCGACACTCTTACTTATCGAAAGGACTACGATAGATCCGCTATACTTGTGGGTCATCAAGACTCTTTTCTGGCGCCGTTGCCGGGGAGTGAAGCGCCTTTGGTTGGTGGAATTTGGTAAGGAAAATTTTATATAGTGTGCTGAAATTTACTGTCACTTATTACTATGGAAAGTAATCCTCTGAGGGGCTTGTCCGGGGTATGTTCACCCTGGCTAGTAGAGCAAAGAGTTGCTCCTCAACCTAATGAACCTACTGAAAATGAATATGAAAATGTTCCCATTGAATTCCCTTCGGGTATGATGGAAAAACTGCTAGCTAATCCTTTTGTAGGAGATGGAACAAAGCATCCTGATGAGCACCTAATATATGTGGATGAAGTTTGTGGACTATTTAAGCTTGTAGGTATACCCGATGATGTTGTTAAGAAGAAGGTCTTCCCTTTATCTTTGAAGGGAGATGCATTGACATGGTATAGGCTATGTGATGATACGAGATCATGGAACTATAGAAGATTGAAATTGGAATTTCACCAAAGTATTATCCTATGCATCTTGTTCATCGTGATCGCAATTATATATATAATTTTTGGCCTCGCGAAGGAGAAAGCATCGCTCAAGCTTGGGGGAGGCTTAAATCAATGTTGTATTCATGCCCCAATCATGAGCTCCCAAGAGAAACAATTATTCAAAATCTTTATGCTCGGCTTTCTGAAAACAATCGCACCATGCTCGATACTTCTTGTGCTGGCTCTTTTATGATGAAGACTATTGAATTCAGATGGAATTTATTGGATAGAATTAAACGCAACTCTGAAGATTGGGATCTCGACGAAGGTAAGGAGTCAGGTATGACAGCTAAGTTTGATTGTGTTATGTCTTTTATGGATACCGATATTTTCCGTAAGTTTAGCACTAAATATGGACTTGACTCTGAGATAGTAGCTTCTTTCTGTGAATCTTTTGCTACTTATGTTGATCTCCCCAAGGAGAAGTGGTTTAAATATCATCCTCCCATAGAAGTAAAAGTAGCTGCACCTATTAAAGTTGAAGAAAAGATTGTCACTTATAATGATCCTGTTCTTCCTACTTCTTATGTTGAGAAACCACCTTTCCCTGTTAGAATAAAGGATCATGCTAAAGCTTCAACTGTTGTTCGTAAAAGTAATATTAGAACTTATACACCTCCTAAGCAAATTAATGTTGAACCTAATATTGCTATTGTTAAAGATCTCTTGGCCGATAATATTGATGGGCATGTTATTCAATTCTGCGGTGAAACTGCTAGAATTGCCAAAACTAGTGCTAAAGATAAACATAGACCTGTGGTAGGCGTGCCTGTTATTTCTGTTAAAATAGGAGATCATTTTTATCATGGCTTATGTGATATGGGTGCTAGTGCTAGTGTTATACCTTATGACTTGTATAAAGAAATTAAGCATGAAATTGCACCTGCTGAGTTAGAAGATATTGATGTCACAATTAAACTTGCCAATAGAGATACTATATAGGCAATGGGAATTGTTAGAGACGTTGAAGTCTTGTGTGGGAAAATTAAATATCCTGCTGATTTTCTTGTTCTCAGTTCCCCACAAGATAGCTTTTGTCCCGTTATATTTGGTAGACCCTTCTTGAATACTGTTAATGCTAAGATAGACTACGAAAAGAATGTTGTTACTATTGGCTTGGATGATATGATTCATGAGTTCAATTTCTCTAAGTTTAGAAAACAACACCATGAAGAAGAATTGCCTAGTAAGGATGATATTATTGGTCTTGCTTCAATTCCCGTACCTCCTAATGATCCTTTAGAACAATATTTGCTAGACCATGAAAATGATATGTTTATGAATAAAAGAAGGGAAATAGATGAAGTATTCTTTAAACAGGAACCTATTCTGAAACACAATTTTCCTGTTGAAATCCTAGGGGATCCTCCTCCACCCAAGGGTGACCCCGTGTTTGAGCTTAACCCGTTGCCTGATAATCTTAAATATGCTTATCTAGATGAAAATAAAATATATCATGTTATTGTTAGTGCTAACCTTTCAGAGCATTAAGAAGAGAGATTATTGAAAACTCTGAAGAAGCACCATGCTGCTATTGGATATACTCTTAATGATCTTAAGGGCATTAGTCCCACTCTATGTCAACATAAAATAAATTTGGAAGAAGATGCCAAACCGGTTCGTGATCATCAACGAAGGCTTAATCCTAAGATGAAAGAAGTGGTAAGGAAAGAAATACTAAAGCTTCTGGAGGCAGGTATAATTTATCCCGTTGCTGATAGTCAGTGGGTAAGTCATGTTCATTGTGTCCCTAAGAAGGGAGGTGTTACTGTTGTTCCTAATGATAAAGATGAATTGATTCCGCAAAGAATTATTATAGGTTATAGGATGGTAATTGATTTCCGCAAATTAAATAAAGCTACTAAGAAAGATCATTACCCTTTACCTTTTATTGATCAAATGCTAGAAAGATTATGCAAACATACACATTATTGCTTCCTAGATGGTTATTCTGGTTTCTCTCAAATACCAGTGTCGGCTAAGGATCAATCAAAGACTACTTTTACATGCCCTTTTGGTACTTTTGCTTATAGACGTATGCATTTTGGTTTATGTAATGCACCTGCTACCTTTCAAAGATGCATGCATGATGGCTATATTCTCTGACTTTTGTGAAAAGATTTGTGAGGTTTTCATGGACGACTTTTTCGTCTATGGATCCTCTTTTGATGATTGCTTGAGCAATCTTGATCGAGTTTTGCAGATATGTGAAGAAACTAATCTTGTCTTGAATTGGGAAAAGTGCCACTTTATGGCTAATGAAGGTATTGTCTAGGGGCATAAAGTTTTCGAAAGAGGTATTGAAGTTGATAAATCCAAGGTTGATGCTATTGAAAAGATGCCATGTCCCAAGGACATCAAAGGTATAAGAAGTTTCCTTGGTCACGCCGGATTTTATAGGAGGTTCATTAAGGACTTCTCAAAAATTTCTCGGCCTCTGACTAATTTACTACAAAAAGATATACCATTTGTCTTTGATGATGATTGTGTAGAGGCATTTGAAATACTTAAGAAAGCATTAATCTCTGCACCTATTGTTTAGCCACCTGATTGGAATTTACCCTTTGAAATTATGTGTGATGCTAGTGATTATGCTGTAGGTGCTGTTCTAGGGCAAAGAGTTGATAAGAAATTAAATGTTATCCATTATGCTAGTAAAACTCTAGACAATGCTCAAAGAAAATATGCTACCACAGAAAAAGAATTGTTAGCTGTTGTATTTGCATGTGATAAGTTCAGACCTTATAATGTTGATTCTAATGTAACTATTCACACTGATCATGCTGCTATTAAATACTTGATGGAAAAGAAAGATGCTAAACCTAGACTTATTAGATGGGTTCTCTTGCTACAAGAATTTGATTTACATATTGTTGATAGAAGGGGAGCTGAGAACCCCATTGCAGACAACTTATCTAGGTTAGAAAATGTTCTTGATGACCCACTACCTATTGATGATAGCTTTCCTGATGAGCAATTAAATGTCATAAATACTTCTCGTAGTACTCCGTGGTATGCTTATTATGCCAATTACATTGTTGATAAATTTATACCACCTAGTTTCACATACCAGCAAAAGAAAAAGTTTATCTATGATTTGAGACATTACTTTTGGGATGACCCACATCTTTATAAAGAAGGAGTAGATGGTGTTATTAGACGTTGTGTACCTGAGCATGAACAGGAACAGATCCTACGCAAGTGTCACTCCGAAGCTTATGGAGGGCACCACGCTGGAGATAGAACTGCACATAAGGTATTACAATCTGGTTTTTATTGGCCTACTCTCTTTAAGGATGCCCGTAAGTTTGTCTTATCTTGTGATGAATGTCAAAGAATTGGTAATATTAGTAGACGTCAAGAAATGCCTATGAACTGTTCACTTGTTATTGAACCTTTTGACGTTTGGGCTTTGATTATATGGGACCTTTTCCTGCCTCTAATGGATATACACATATTTTAGTTGATGTTGATTACGTAACTAAGTGGGTAGAAGCTATTCCAACTAGTAGTGCTGATCATAACACTTCTATTAAAATGCTAAAAGAAGTTATTTTTCTGAGGTTTGGAGTCCCTAGATATTTAACGACTGATGATGGTTCACATTTTATTCATGGTGCTTTCTGAAAAATGCTTGCTAAGTATGATGTTAATCATAGAATTGCATCCCCTTATCACTCACAGTCTAGTGGTCAAGTAGAATTGAGTAATAGAGAACTCAAATTAATTTTGCAAAAGACTGTCAATAGGTCTAGAAAGAATTGGTCCAAGAAACTTGATGATGCATTATGGGCCTATAGAACTGCATATAAAAATCCTATGGGTATGTCTCCGTATAAAATGGTCTATGGAAAAGCATGTCACTTACCTCTCGAACTAGAACATAAGGCATATTGGGCTATTAAAGAGCTCAACTATGATTTCAAACTTGCCGTGAGAAGAGGTTATTTGATATTAGCTCACTTGATGAATGGAGAACCCAAGCTTATGAAAATGCCAAGTTGTTTAAAGAAAAAGTTAAAAGATGGCATGACAAAAGGATACAGAAGCATGAGTTTAATGTAGGTGATTATGTATTGCTATACAACTCTCGTTTAAGACTTTTTGCAGGAAAACTTCTCTCTAAATGGGAAGGCCCCTACGTCATCGAGGAGGTCTATCGTTCCAGTGCCATAAAAATCAACAACTTCGAAGGCACAAATCCGAAGGTGGTAAACAGTCAAAGAATTAAACATTATATCTCAGGTAATCCCATAGATGTTGAAACCAATGTTATTGAAACCGTAACCCCGGAGGAATAAATAAGGGACACTTTCCGGAACGTTTCGAACTCCGAAAAGGAATGGGTATGTGGTACGATAAGTAAACCGACTCCAAAACAATTTTGAAGGCAATATTTCTCCGTTTTGGAATATTTAGAAAAATAGAAAATAAGTAGCAGTCCGGGAAGGACACGAGGGCCCCACGAGGATGGAGGGCGCGCCCATAAGTAGCAGTCCGGGAAGGACACGAGGGCCCCACGAGGGTGGAGGGCGCCCCCCCCCTACCTCGTGGGCACCTCATGTGCCTTCCGGACTCCGTTTTCTTGCACGATACGTATTTTGGTCGGTAAAAATTCATTATATATTCTCCCGAAGGTTTTGACTCCCGTATCACGCAATTATCCATTGTTTTTGTTTCGAGCTGTCTTTCTGACAGATCTAGATTATCATGACGTCCCCAAGTGCCTCCAAGGACAAGTTCTTCGATAAGGTCATCAACCCTTACCTCGCGGAGGTGCTGCGACACCCTCAAACCATTGAGATGCGTGATGGTTTGCTGCACATCCGCGATGAAGAGGGACCCAAGGGGACCGGAAGCATGGAGACGAGGCTCGAAGCAGTGGAGCAACAAGTTTTCAAGTGTCGGGGATGGTGGAACGTGGACTCAACTCCAACCACATGATGATCGCAGAGTTCACTAGCAACCACAAGTTGGATGCCGACAACATCGGGGAGGCCATCTTCAAGCTTCATGAGAAGATCGAGCACCTTCAAGCCCAAATCTATGACCTGCAAAATCAAAACTGTGAGTATGAATATAGATTCAAAAGGATGAGTTTGGCTGCAGATTTGAGGATCCCGGAGACTCGATCATCCTTCTATGACGGTGAGCCCATGCCTTGGAAGATGGACGACAAGCCCGCGTCATCAACAACACCTCCACCTTCTTCACCAGCAAAGGAGACATAATCACATGGGTATGGGCACTCCCCTTGGCAACTGCCAAGCTTGGGGGAGTTGCCCCGGTATCGTATCACAATCACATCTCCTATCTTTACCGTTTTTCTTAGTTCGATCCTATTAGTAGTATATTGATCTAGTAGAATAAAGTTTATGGCATGATCTAGTTTTGAATTTTGCTTTATGATCTCTCTATGTAATTGAGTTCGTGAGTTATATAATAAAGATTAGTGTTGAGTCAATGGCTTGATTATTTTGCCATGATCTTGAGTGAATAAAAAAAAGAGAAAAAGAATAAAAAGAAACAAAGAGTTCATATTGATCTTATTGAGAGTAATGACTTCACATAGAAAGGGTATGATGATTGAAAGTTGTTGGGAGTTGGCAAACATAGTTTTGGTCATCGTTGCAGTTAATAGGAAGTAATAAGGAAAGAGAGGTTTCACATACAGATATACTATTATTGACATCTTTTATGATTGTGAGCACTCATTAAAATATGACATGCTAAAGAGTTGATGTTGGACAAGGAAGACAACGTAATGGGTTATGTTTTCTTATATATGAGATAAAGTATATTGTCATGGATCATCCAACATGTTGAGCTTGCCTTTCCCCCTCGAGCTAGCCAAATTCTCAGCACCAAGTAGAGATACTACTTGTGCTTCCAAAAACCCTTAAACCAGTTTTTCCATGAGAGACCGCCATATCTACCTATGGATTGAGTAAGATCCTTCAAGTAAGTTGTCATCGGTGAAAAGCAATAAAAATTGCTCTCTAAATATGTATGATTGATTGGTGTGGGAGAAATAAGCTTTATACGATCTTGTGATGTGGAACAAATAAAAGCGACGGACTGCATAATAAAGGTTCATATCACAAGTGGCAATATAAAGTGCGTTCTTTCGCATTAAGATTTTGTGCATCCAACCATAAAAGCGCATGGCAACCTCTGCTTCCCTCTGCGAAGGGCCTATATTTTATTATTATCCTCTACCTTATGCAAGAGTCATGGTGATCTTCACCTTTCCTTTTTATATTTTATCCTTTGGCAAGCACAGTGTGTTGGAAAGATCCTGATTGATATATCTAATTGGATGTAGGGGAACATGAGTTATTATTGTTGACATTACCCTTGAGGTAAAAGGTTGGGAGGCGAAACTATAAGCCCCTATCTTTCTCTGTGTCTGATTAAAACTCCGTAACCACAAGTATCGCGTGAGTGTTAGCAATTATGAAAGACTACATGATAGTTGAGTATGTGGACTTGCTATTAAGCTCTGACATAGACTCTTTCTGATGTTATGATAAATTGCAATTGCTTCAATGACTGAGATTATAGTTTGTTGGTTCTCAATAAAGTTTACGATTCATACTCCGCATTGTGAATGGATTATTACTTGAACATAAGTAATCATATGATAATATTTATCTATGTTGCTGTTATGAGAATAATCATGATGCCTTCATGTCCGTATTTTATTTTTATCGACGCCTCTACCTCTAAACACGAGGACATATTTATCGTTATCGGCTTTCGCTTGAGGACAAGCGAGGTCTAAGCTTGGGGGAGTTGATACGTCCATTTTGCATCATGCTTTTATATCGATATTTATTGCATTATGGGATGTTATTACACGTTATGTCACAATACTTATGCCTATTCTCTCTTATTTTACAAGGTTTACATAATGAGGGAGAATGCCAGCAGCTGGAATTCTGTGCTGGAATAGGAGCAAATATTAGAGACCTATTCTGCACAACTCCAAAAGTCCTGAAACTCCACGAAAGTCATTTTGGGAAATAATAAAAAATATCCAGCGGAAGTAGTTCACCAGAGGGGGCCCCACCTGGACACGAGGGTGGGTGGCGCGCCCTACCCCCTGGGCGCGCGCCCTGCCTCGTGGGCCCCCTGGTGGCCCTCCGATGCCCATCTTCTGCTATATGAGGACTTTCGTCGAGAAAAAAATAATAAGCAACCTTTTGGGACGAAACTCCGCCGCCACGAGGCGGAACCAGTCTAGGGCTCCGGCAGAGCTGTTCTGCCGGGGACACTTCCCTCCGGGAGGGGGAAATCATCGCCATCATTATCACCAACGCTCCTCTCATCGGGAGAGGGCAATCTCCATCAACATCTTCACCAGCACCATCTCCTCTCAAAACCCTAGTTCATCTCTTGTATCCAATTCTTGTCTCCAAGTCCGGGATTGGTACTAGTAGGTTGCTAGTAGTGTTGATTAATCCTTGTAGTTGATGCTAGTTGGTTTATTTGGTGGAAGATCATATGTTCAGATCCTATATGCATATTAATACCCCTCTGATTATGAACATGAATATGCTTTGTGAGTAGTTACGTTTGTTCCTGAGGACATGGGAGAAGTCTTGCTATTAGTAGTCATGTGAATTTGGTATTCGTTCGATATTTTGGTGAGATGTATGTTGTCTAGCCTCTAGTGGTGTTATGTGAACGTCGACTACATAACACTTCACCATTATTTGGGCCTAGAGGAAGGCATTGGGAAGAAATAAGTAGATGATAGGTTGCTAGAGTGACAGAAGCTTAAACCCTAGTTTATGCGTTGCTTCGTAAGGGGTTGATTTGGATCCATATGTTTCATGCTATGGTTAGGTTTACCTTAATACTTTTGTTGTAGTTGCGGACGCTTGCAATAGAGGTTAATTATAAGTGGGATGTTTGTTCAAGTAAGAACAGCATCCAAGCACCGGTCCACCCACATATCAAATTATCAAAGTACCGAACACGAATCATATGAACGTGATGAAAACTAGCTTGCGATATTCCCATGTGTCCTCGGGAGCGCTTTTCCTATTATAAGAGTTTGTCCAGGCTTGTCCTTTGCTACAAAAAGGATTGGGCCACCTTGCTGCACTTTATTTACTTTTGTTACTTATTGCTCGTTACAAATTATCCTATCACAAAACTATCTGTTACCACTTATTTCAGTACTTGCAGAGAATACCTTGCTGAAAACCTCTTATCATTTCCTTCTTCTCCTTGTTGGGTTCGACACTCTTACTTATCGAAAGGACTACGATAGATCCCCTATACTTGTGGGTCATCAGTGGCTGAATCTGAAGCATACAGGACTGGCCATCTATGCTTCATTTCTTCCCCTACGAGGTGTCGCGGGCTGCCTATTTCCGCAATCTTTACTGGGTTTCCTTTTCTGTCTCTACTGTAATAATGCTCCGAGGTCTGCCTATTTGCCAAGTTTAGCTTCTCAACCCTTTTCATGTTGGGGTTGTGCGAGAAGTTTGGTTTGTGATATGACAATGTTCTAGTTTTTTTTGGGGGGGGGGGGGGGGACTGTTGCTATGTTATATAAGTAGCTCCTTCTTTTGGATGTTGTCGATCTAGTTGTGTTGTTGTTGTACTTGGATCACTGATCCTTGTAAGATGAACTCAGTAGATGTTATGTTCTGGTTGGTGGTTTGTATTGGGTCCTGAACCTTGTGGTTTCTATTAATAGAAATCGAAGGGGGTGACCCCTCTTTTATTATAAAAAATAAACTAGGTGAGACCTCATGGACAGTTTCTTAAAGACTGAACTTGAGTGGACGTCCTACTCTTTTAGTTTTCCGATTCCTTTAAGTCATATATTTCCTAAACTGAGTAAGCCCTAAGATGCAATACGTAAAATATAACTCTGTATTCATAGCAAATTTTAGTTTGAACCAACATGCGTAATACTGTATAAAGAAGTTACTATTTTTAATGGGATTACAGGTAACAACAATCTTGTCAGAAATATTCGGTATTCATCTTTTATTCTTTGGTAGGCAGATTTACCATTATTAACAAATCAACGGCCATGTCCTGCCCCCGGCAATGTGACTATGGGAGAACACATATTGTGTACGTGTAATACGGAGATTTGGAGCACGTGGCAATTGGGGCATGTTTCTTGGAATAGGTAAGAATGATGCTTAAAAGTTTCAAAACGAAATTTTCTTTTTTACACATATACATATGCATGTGCTCTAAGTATCTGTTGTTTTTCGTTCAAAAATAGACAAAATTTCTGCCCAAAATCAGCACAAACAAACCCCCTTTTTTGCATGTTTTTTTTTTGTATCTTTCTCATGCAAGCGCGTTTGTTCATGAAATTTTGAACAGCTATGCTACTATTCTATATATGCAGGTACGCAAAATTTCAGAGTTTTAGGAGACGTAAGAATCAAATTTTCTGAACTTGAAAAGGAAAAGGGGGGTGGGGGGCTCCGTGATCCACAGTGATTTTTATGCGTCCCCGATTTAAGCCAGTGCGGTGCAGTGCAGGAATCGGAAGCTTTTGTGTCGCCGTATCGGCGCGTGGACCGTGCTCTGCCGCACCGTGCAAATGTGCCATTGTTCCACGCATTAGTGGGACGGGGACACACTATGTTTAGTCAAAAGAATCGTGTTTAGCCTTGTCGACGGTCATCCTATCCCCTCCGCGCGTCGTCGGCACTCATCGTATCCTCAGGATCGTTTCGCCGAATTTCTCAAATGGGACCTGTCGAGCGCTTTTGTCCGTGGAAGCACTAGCTGCACCATTAGGCACCGAAGGAGGAATAGCATTTTCTGCACAGGCCAAGTGCGTGTGGCGAGCACGAGCGCTGTCGAGCTTGTTCTTGTGCCTTCACCAGACCAAGGGAGAAGTATCTCATTTCCGAAAGGTGAATGCTATGCTATTTGTGTTGTGCTGGTCACACGTTTGGCAGAGACCATGACCTCCCATTTTTAGCTTGGACCTATATATGCTTATTCTCGGCTCCCTCCATATGTTTTCACAGTCGTACTTAACTTACTGCTAGTTCAGACAAAGAATATGGTAAAGCAGCTGATGCATCATGCACCGAACCAAGTGTTTTTCCACTTGTGTTGCGGTGGGTCGATCTCGTGATATCGTCTCCGTTGTGTCGTGCCAATAATGGCTGGACAGACTCGGCGGGTGACCGGCCGGCCTGATCGAGGATATGTTCGCGTGAGCCGCACTGTCCGGTGCACGCAAGTGGCGTTCAGTTATCACTGCTTTGGTTCGACAGAGATATATACTATAAGCATACATATATTCCAACAGATGAAAAGATGAGCAGAAACACTGAACATGTCGCTTTTCGGTAAAGCATAGAGAGAGGAAGGTCAGAGGAGAAACCCAGGACAACTCAAACTGCATTCCGTAATCTGGAGGCCTGAAGCTTCACAGTAGCAACGGAATTCATTTCGGGAGCACCAAGTTTCCTCTCCCTCTTTTTTTTTTTTTTTGGTTTCGCATGTCATGCCGTCCTCGTGTTTCACGTGGCCTGTTTTGGAGTTTCAGAAGACCTTTTAAGAAAAGGAGAAGGCACTGGACTCAGGGCAGGATCAGGGCAGCTTCCTGATGCATGCATGTAAAACAAATTCAGGAGTGCGTAGGAAACACACACCGCGACGTCTCGATCGATCGACCGCGCTGTGCTGGATCACTTGCGCAGGCAGGACCGGACCGGGTCAGTGGATCTCCAGTTTTCAAATGAGACATGGATGCAGATGATGCCGGCGGTTGGAACAGTTTTCTTTTCTGTGCACAGCAGGTGCGGAGCAATCATGCACCACAGACGGACACGGTGGCTCGTTAATTAACAACAGGTAACTGTTTCTTAATTGTTCTTAGTACGTGCCCGTCAGTGCAGAATCTACAAACCAGCAGCCAGCATATTCTACTTGTACAGCGCGGCTATACTCCGGCTTGGCGGGAAAACTAGAGATCGAGATCGAAACCTCCAACAGCTCTCGCCTAATCTTATCCGGTTGTTGGGATTTCACAAGAAAAATGCACCGATCGCATCATCCGGTTCCGGTCCAATTTGAACGCGCGCGGTCTGCATTGTTTGAATTCAACTTGGAAAAACACAGGATGCACGCTGGCGTCCGGGAGATATAAGTCAATCACTCGTTTGTTGGTAGTAGGTCTCTGAACTTTTTGATATCGGCCACAAGAATCGTCCTCAGCACAGCCTAATTATTTTCTTCTTCATAGTCGCTGGCGAGGGTGAGTGAGACGCTCGGATGCGAGAGACACCAGGGCGTGTGCGTTGTGTTGGACCAGCCACTGCATGCATGCATGCGGCGGCCGCAGCTTAGCTAGTTGGTTGTACTCGCTCCGTTACTTTTTACTCTGCCTATAAGATTTGGCTAAAGTCAAACTACACAAAGTTTGACCAAATTTATATTAAAAAATATGAACATTGACAGTACTAAAACTATATTTTATGAAAATACATTTCATGGTGCATCTGATAGCACTAATTTCATATTATGAATGATACAATTATTAATATAAAGTTAGTCAAATTTTACAAAGCTTGACTTTGACCAAGCTTTATATGCAGACTAAAAAGAAACGAAGGGAGTACGTACTAGTTTACGCTGCACGTGTGTAGTGGTTGAACTGTTTTGGTCCTTGGTACAGATAATTATTTCCAAAATGAATGATTAAGTAGAGGTCCAAGACCAGCGATTGAGAGTGTGACTCCTACCACTAGTATATTGCGGGCAGCCAAGCCAACAGAAGTTGAATAATGCGGAAGGGTTAAGAAATATCCACAAGATGCTGAAACTTGTCTGCAACTAGCCTAGACTATAGCTTTGGATATATTTTTGAACATGTTGATTGATGCTTTCTTGGAAAGGGTATGGACAGAAACATGTTTGATGCTTGCTTGGACTGAGGATACAAGTTGTGGGTCATTCCAACATAGTACAAGTGGTACTAGAACTGCAACTTGCTCGATCACAACCAACTAGGTTCTATACACTCCCAAACTGAAACTGCATTTCTTTTTGCCGCCGCTGCGATTTCAGGGTGACATTATGTTAGTAAGTTTCTGGAGTTGGTGTTTGTCACTGTATTTGGTAAGATAGAGACAGCAGCAATACATGCATACGTGGTGCCTACTTGTACCAGTCATTACGCGCTCATACAATTAAATGTAGGACTATGCCGGTTTTTTCTTCTCAAGATTTTATCCATTAAACAGATACGATTGAACGGAAAAATTAAGGAGCAAGAGATTTGAATGTGAACTCGCATGTAGAGTACCAAGACCAAACTAAGATGACCTGTACGTAGAAAAATTCTAGCAGGAGCCGTGTGCAGTGCACTGAAGCATGATCAATTATTCAAGTTAGATGAAATAGTAATAGTTTGGCTTACATTGGTATACCACGGAATCCAATATGATTCAAATATTGAATATCTCTCCTTGTCGGGACAATTTAAGAAGAATAAAATACTATCTATTATCGATTTTTTAAAATCAAATTAGTCTGTTTTTTTTTTTGCTATTTCGTATTGTATAATTCCTTTGTTTACGTGATCATTTTCCCCAAGGGTTTCCAATCAATGGGGGCGTAGTATAGGTAGTTAGAGAGTCACTAGTAGAAAAAGGGGCTATCGTTGAGGCTTGTTTTGCCCATTAGTCCCGGTTCAATCCAGAACCGGGACTAATGCGAGCATTTATCCCGGTTCGTGAGCCCAGGGGGCCGGCCGGGCCACGTGGGCCATTGGTCCCGGTTGGTGGGACGAACCGGGACCAATGGTCCTGGCTCCTGGCCCACCACTATTGGTCCTGGTTGGTGGCATGAACCGGGACCAAAGGCTTACCGTTTTTGCCGGCTCATGCCACCAACCCGGGCGAATGGTGCTGCCAATATAGCCCCTCACAAGAGCAGAGCACACTGCTCTGTGTTTTCTCGGCCGAGGGGAGGGCTTGGTGGTGCTCTAGCTCACCTCCTATGCACACAAGGTGTTCGATGGAATGCCCGAGCCACACTACTTAAGCTTTCTCCTCTCCAAGCTCGACCTCTAACCTCCATTTTCCTCAATATTTGTCTAGGTTTAGCGGTCCGTCACGCCCGTCCCGTCTTCACCGCCGTCGATCACCCTTGGCGATCTCATCGCCAGCACCACCGTGGTGAGCCTCTTGTTCTTATCTTCTTTACGAAAGGAAAAATATTCTTACTTGTATTATTTTCTTACTTTTATTATTGCATCTTATATAGTGCGATGGTTTTGGTATCCGCCCCCGTCGGCCCTCGTCCTGTCTATGATTCGGATGTGGTATATATTATCTTTTCATAACTATTGGTTCATTTATTGTTTATGAAAATTAAGCCGACCAACGTGACATAGATTTTATTTATCTAGGAGGTTGTTGAACCGGAAATTCCAACCGACCCTATTGTCGAGAGGTTAAATTTAGTTGAAGAAGAAAACAATTTCTTGAAGGAAAAAATAAAAAACTTGAGGAGGAGAAGATGATATTGGAGTTGCATGTTGCGGATGTAAATCGATGATCACAAGATCAAGATGGATGCAATGCGCTTGAAGATGAGAAAGATTAGAAAATATGCCATTCATACCGAGGCTTGGTATCATTATGCCGTTGGATCAGTTGTTACCTTGGTTGCGATTATGATCGTATTTGTTTTCACATTGAAATGTTTTACATAGTTTCAATGTATGGTTTAATTAATTTAGATGCTCTGCAGAGCTTTATGTTGTTAGATGAGAACTATGTATGTACTTTGGTTTTTATGTGATGATGAACTTCTATTAATTTGGTCATTTAATTATCTATTCCTGATGTTCTGTAATGATTTTTGACACACTTAATTATATATAATGCACGCAGATGAACCGGCAATGGATGTACGGTGACGTACACACCTCCGAGTACATTAAGGGCGTGCATGCTTTTCTCGAAGTGGTTGAGGCAAACAAGCAGAATGGTTTTATGTGTTGTCCATGCCCTATATGTGGGAATCTGAAGTCTTACTCTGACCGGAAAATCCTTCACACCCACCTGCTTTACAAGGGTTTCATGCCACACTATAATGTTTGGACGAGGCACGGAGAAATAGGGGTTATGATGGAAGACGGCGAAGAAGAAGAGTACGATGACAACTATGTGCCCCCTGAATACGGTGATGCTCTTGAACATCAAGTTGCACAGACGATGTGCACGATGGTGCTGCAGAACGGCTAAGCTGCTGAAGATCAAGATGAACCAGACGATATGCCCCATGATGATGATCTCCGCGGGTCATTGTCGATGCAAGGACACAATGCGAAAGTCAAAAGGAGAAGCTGAAGTTCGATCGCATGTTAGAGGATCACAAAAAGGGTTGTACCCCAATTGCGAAGATGGCAACACAAAGCTCGGTACCGTACTGGAATTGCTGCAGTGGAAGGCAGAGAATGCTGTGCCCGATAAAGGATTTGAGAAGCTACTGAAAATATTGAAGAAGAAGCTTCCAAAGGATAACGAATTGCCCGACAGTACATACGCAGCAAAGAAGGTGGTATGCCCTCTAGGATTGGAGGTGGAGAAGATACATGCATGCCCTAATGACTGCATCCTCTACCGTGGTGCCTACAAGGATCTGAACGCATGCCCGGTATGCGGTGCATTGCGGTATAAGATCGACGAGATGACCTCGGTGATGTTGTGGCGAGCCTCCCGTGAAGAGGGTTCCTGCGAAGGTGATGTGGTATGCTCCTATAATACCACGGTTGAAACGTCTGCTCGTAAACGGAGAGCATGCCAAGTTGATGCGATGGCACGGTGAGGACCGTAAGAAAGACGGGAAGTTGAGAGCACCCACGACGGGTCGCAGTGGAGAAAAATCGAAAGAAAGTACTGGGATGAGTTTGCAAAGGACCCAAGGAACGTATGGTTTGCTTTAAGCGCGGATGGCATTAATCCTTTCGGGGAGCAGAGCAGCAATCACAGCACCTGGCCCGTGACTCTATGTATGTATAACCTTCCTCCTTGGATGTGCATGAAGCGGAAGTTCATTATGATGCCAGTTCTCATCCAAGGCCCTAAGCAACCCGGCAACGACATTGATGTGTACCTAAGGCCATTAGTTGAGGAACTTTTACAGCTGTGGAATGGAAGCGGTGTACGTCGTGGGATGAGCACAAAAGGAGGAATTTGACCTGAAGGCGTTGCTGTTCGTGACAATCAACGATTGGCCGCTCTCGATAACCTTCGGGACAGACAAACAAGGGATACCACGCATGCACGCACTGTTTACTTGACACCGATAGTATATACCTGGGAAGCTGCAGGAAGAATGTGTACACAGGCCATCGCCGATTTCTTCCGACCAACCATCAATGTCGAAAGAAAGGCAAGCATTTCAAAGGCGAGGCAGATCACCGGAAGAAGCCCGCCATGCGTATCGGTGATCACGTACTTGCTATGGTCAATGATTTACACGTAATCTTTGGAAAGGGTCCCGGCGGACTAGCTGTTCCGAATGACGCTGAGAATCACGCACCCATGTAGAAGAAGAAATCTATATTTTGGGACCTACCCTACTGGAAAGACCTAGAGGTCCGCTCTTCGATCGACGTGATGCACGTGACGAAGAACCTTGCGTGAACCTGCTAGGCTTCTTGGGCGTGTATGGGAAGACAAAAGATACACCGAGGCACGAGAGGACCTGCAACGCTTGTACGAAAAAAGAGGGCATGCCTCCGAAGCAGTATGAAGGTCCCGCCAGCTACGCTCTTCTGAAAGAAGAGAAAGAAATATTCTTTCAATGCCTGCTCAATATGAAGGTCCCGACTGGCTTCTCGTCGAATATAAAGGGAATAATAAATATGTCAGAGAAAAAGTTCCAGAACCTAAAGTCTCATGACTGCCACGTGATTATGACGCAACTGCTTCCGGTTGCATTGAGAGGGCTTCTACCGGAAAACGTCCGATTAGCCATTGTGAAGCTATGTGCATTCCTCAATGCAATATCTCGAAGGTGATCGATCCAGAAATCGTAGTAACGCTAAGGAGTGATGTGGCGCAATGTCTTGTCGATTTCGAGCTGATGTTCCCACCATCCTTCTTCAATATCATGACGCACGCGTCCTAGTTCATCTAGTCGACGAGATTGTCATTCCTGGGTCCGTATTTCTACACAATATGTACCCCTTTGAGAGGTTCATGGGAGTCCTAAAGAAATATGTTAAATAACCGTGCTAGGCCAGAAGGAAGCATCTCCATGGGCCATCAAACAGAGGATGTCATCGGGTTTTGTGTTGACTTCATTCCTGGCCTTAATAAGATAGGTCTCCCTAAATCGCGGTATGAGGGGAGACTGACCGAAAAGGCACGCTTGGAAGAGACTCAATAATATGCAGGGACGGATATTCTTGGTCTCAAGCACATTACACAGTTCTACAGAACTCTACCTTGGTGACCCGTATGTCGATGAACACAAGAACAGTCTGCGCTCCAAACACCCAGAGCAAAGGCGACGATCGGATTACATGTGAACACATCGGGACTTTCAGCAGTTGGTTGGAAACACGTCTCGGAGGTGACAGCACTGTTTGTGATGAGTTGTACTTGTTGTCCAGGGACCATCTTCGACTGTAATGATTTGGAAAGGATACGAGATAAATGGGAATGCATTTTACACGATTGACCAAGATGAAAAGAGCACCAACCAAAACAGCGGTGTCCGCTTTGATGCAGCAACCGACAAGGGAAATGACACATATTATGGTTACATAGTAGACATATGGGAACTTGACTACGGAGTAGATTTTAAGGTCCCTTTGTTTAAGTGCAAATGGGTCAATCCGTCAGGATGCGGGGTACAGGTAGACCCACAGTACGGAATGACAACAGTGGATCTGAAAAATCTTGGGTACACTGACGAACCGTTCGTCCTAGCCAATGATGTGGCACAGGTTATCTATGTGAAGGACATGTCTACCAGACCGAGGAAAAGAAAAGATAAGGAAGCGAATACATCATACAATGAGCCAAAGCGCCACATAGTTCTTTCAGGAAAAAGGGACATCCTGGGAGTGGAGGGCAAGACAGACATGTCTGAAGAGTATGAAAAGTTTCATGAAATTCCCTTGTTATATAAGAAAGCACTTGGGAAATTTCAGATTCATCGCGCATTTTCCCCTCCCCGACGCCGCCAGGCTGCCCCGACGCCGCCCGACGTCGCCGTCATGCGCCCGTCGTCACCATCGCCGTCGCTGCGCCCGTTATCGCCGCCGTCGCTTGCGCCGTCGTCGCCGCCGTCTGCCCCGCCGTCGTCGCCGCTTTGCCCGCCCTAACGCGTCGCCCTGCCTCGTCGTCGCCGTCCCGCCCGTCGCCGCGCCCTCGCCGTCGCCGCGCCCTCGCCGTCGCCGCCCTGCCTCCGCAAACCTCGCCGACCTCGCCGTCGCCGCCCCTGCCTCCAGCGACCTCGCCGACCTCGCCGTCGCCGCCCCTGCCTCCCGACCTCGCCGTCGCCTCCGCCTCCCGACCTCGCCCGTCGCCTCCGCCTCCCCGCCCGCCTCCGTCGCGCGACCTCGCCCGTCGCCTCCGCAAGATGAGCCTCGCGCGCACCTGCCCTGCCCCCCTGCCGCCGCCGCCATGATTTTTTTTCCAGAGATGTTCATGATTTTTTCATAAATGTATATATATTGATGTATGGATATATGTATGATGCTTTTTTGCAGTGTTGATCTAATGTTTTTTTTTCTGCATATATATGTGATTTTTTTTGTTCATAGATGATCATATGAATTTTTTTTTCATAGATATGATCATATATATGATGTATGCATGGATCGATGTGGATGGAATATGATGTTTTTTTGTTCATAGAATATGATGTTTTTTTTATTCATAGATTTTATTTTGTTCATTAGAGAGAGGTGGGGATGTCGAGGAAGTTGTACTGTTTAGAGTTAGGGTCGTCGAGGAAGAAGGAAAATAAGGAAAAAGAATAAAAGAGGTAGAAGGAAGAAGGAGAAGAAGAGGAGAAAAAAATAAGAAGAGGAAGTAGAAGAAAAAAGGAAGAAGAAGGAATAGGAGAAGAAGAAAAAAATTCTATTTTTCTTCTTCTCCTCTTTTCCTTCTTCTTCTCCTCTCTTTTTTTCTTCTATTTTTTCTTCTTCTTTCTTCTTCTTCTCTTTTTTCTTCTTCTCATTTCTTCTTCTTCTTCTTCTTCTTCTTCTTCTTCTTCTTCTTCTTCTTCTTCTTCTTCTTCTTCTTCTTCTTCTTCTTCTTTTTATCGGGAACGAGGGTGTCGAGGATAGCTGAGGGGTCGACGGTCGGGAACTAGGCTAGAGGGTCGAGAGGGTCACAGAGGGGTCGAGGGTCGTCGAGGCCGGTCGAGGGTCAATGTTTTGAGGGTCGAGGGTCGTCGAGGCCGGTCGAGGTTTCGAGGCACAAGGGTTTGAGGGTTCGAGGGTTCTAGGGTCGAGGGTTCGAGGGTTCTAGGGTTCGAGGGTTCTAGGGTCGAGGGTTCGAGGGTTCTAGGATCCGAAGGAAGAAGAAAGAAGAAGAAGAAAAAGAATGAGAGGAAAAAGAAGAAAAAGAAGAGGAGAAGAAGAAAGGAATAGCGGAGAAGACGAAAAAATAGAATTTTTTTCTATTTTTTCTTCTTCTCCTCTATTCTTTTCTTCTTCTCCTCTTTTTTTTTCTTCTTTTTTTTCTTCTTCTTCTTCCTTCTTCCTTCTTCCTCTTTTCTTCCTTTTACGATAGGGGGGTACCGATAGTGTCAAAGTATTGAAGAAAACCATGGCTTCAACAATAGCCCGAGTAACCATGGCATGAAGGTCTGAAGTCCTCCAAAGTTGTTACGGAATGGAGTCCCGGATAGGATAATTTGCCTTTTGCTGAACTTTGTACCAAAAAGCGAATTATCCTATCTCGGGACTCCGCTCCAAAACAACTTTGAGAGCTTGCACCATCATGCACCTGTTACTTTACTAATGATGAAGACATGGTTTTGTTGAATCCTTTGACACTAGGCAACCTCCCGACCCTCGGCGATCTTGACCCCTTGACCTCGACCGCTCGGCGATCCACGACCCTCTACCCTACTTGTGGGACATAGATGTACTGTTCAACGCCGACCCCTCCCGATAGCTTCAACACGTGGGGGGTCGATATTACGCACTTCTCCTAGCTTGAAGCGTTCTCGAGGCCACCCCCTAACCCTTGAAGCGTTGTCGAGGCCACCCCAAACCCTAGAGAAGCAGCGTCGAGGCCACTAATATGATTCCTTATTGTGATTAGCTAGCTAGTTCTACGTTGGCACTAATATATCCATATATGTCATGTTTGAATAATAATTGCCATGTTGTAAATATTCGTAGAAACTATGGACACCCCCCGAGACGAAGCACAAGAAGCGTTGTTGAGGGACATAATCGCACACGGAAGTGATGTCGTCTCCTCGATGATGTTTCTCAACGTCGATAACGATGGTCTGGAAGGAGAGGGTGAAGAAGCAGCTGGCTATGATTTACATGGCTCCGATGACCCAATGCCGGTGCAAGAAGTAGACCGCGAGGACGGCTCCGGTGATCACCAAACCGAGTCCGCCAGGTATATATATTAGTTAAGCCTGTCTTGACTAGCTCTCGCCTTTGTTTTGGTATATATATATGTACACATATTAATTAACTCTCGTCTTTGTTCTTTTTCTAGCCCTCGGATCGAGCACAACTTCGGTAAAGAGACGAGGCCGAAGAAAAAGTTGAGCTCGGATGAAAAGTTTGAGATCATAGAAATCGCGCTGACGGCCAACCGATTGAACCCTACCGGACAAAGAAGGCATTTGTTGCTCGGTCAAGGGGTTCTCGTTAGGGACAAGATCCCGATCAGCATCCACCAATGGTATAAGCCTAAGAACGAAGACCCCGAGGTGTCTTATGTCAATGATATGCGAAAAATGATCTTTGGACTGAGCTGAAGTCAAATTTTACCCTACCGCCAGAGGATGATCCGGAGAAGCCAGTAATAGAGCCATTAATCAAGTCTTTTGCTCTTAAGAAGATGGCAGAACTATTCAGGAATTGGAAGAAAGACCTCAATACGTATGTCGAAAAAATGAGACACCAGAATTCACGGGCAAATATGAGAAGATCAGAGATGACTGGCCCGCATTTGTGGCCTACAAGACATCGGAAAAGAGTAAAAAGATGTCAGCGACAAACAAGAGAAATGCTGCGAAGAAGAAGCTTCATCATCGCACGGGTCGGTGGCTACCTCATAGCCCGCCTAAGTGGTCCAAGGCTGAGAATGATCTCGCTTGATAAAGGGATCGAACCGAGACAATGAACTGGCCAGACCGTTGCGGACTTGGTTCTTCGGGCGGCGGATCCTTGGACCCTATAACGGGAAGTGCATTTGGACGGACGAACAATTGGACATACCAGTCAAGAGGCTTAAGCATTATATCGAAGTAAGCGCAGCAAGGGAAGTTCGTTCGAGACGGGAGAAGGACGAGCTCACAATGGCCCTCGGGAATCCTGAGCACCACTGGGACGGACACGAGGCACGCCAGCTCCCTTTCGTGGAAGGCTGGATTTCCGGACGCAGGGGTTACAAAACCCATGAGAGGAGGAAGAAACCGGAGCAGAGCCTAATGCACAAGGCGCTGCGAAAGGGTAATGGGGCTAGAGGAACGAGAAGAGGAACGAGAAGCAGCCGATCACAACAAACGACCTGCCGAAGCTTCCCCCGAGGCTACCCCGCCATCTCAGCGGAGAAGCAGCGTGGCTTCCACCGAGCTGCTTCAGCCAGAGCAGCATGCCTTGACGGCTCCTGTCAGCTATCCCGTGGATGCTATCACGGATGCTGAAAGTTGCCACCTTATGGCGCAATGGAGCAATTTAAAGGTCAAGGCGGCTGTTGGCTTTGTTTATCCCACTAAACCCGACTCAACTTTTCACTGCCGGCCGATTCGAAGGATATGCTAAGGTGATGGTCGATGAAATAACGGAGGGATTTGAGGAGCTCCGGCTTGACCACCCTACTGGTGAAGGGAGTATCGGCTGGGTTCTGCTCTGAAGACTCCATGCCTATGGCGGAAGGATCTCATCAACCTTCCGAACTGGACGCCTCCGCCTCCTCCTCCTCCTCCGGTGAGTCAGGGCACTCCGCCTCCTCCACCGCCTCCTCCTCCTCCTCCGGCGAGTCAGGCACTCCGCCTCCTCCACCGCCTCCTCTTCCGGCGAGTGACGATCAAGGCACTCGGCCGGCTCCTTCTCCGGCGTGGCGGCACTCCGTCTCCTTCTCCGCTTTGCACCGGCGCGTCCAGCCAGCCTCCTCCTTCTCCGCCTTGTCGGCAAGGGCGGAAGAGACCGCCGCCCGCTCCGGCTGCTCCGGCGTCGTAGTCCTTCTCCTCCGCCTCGTAAGCAAGGAAAGAAGACATCCGCTCCGTCTGCTCTGCCGGCGTCTAGCAATCTTGCCAAAGGCGGGAGGAGATCTGATTCGGTCCTTCTAAGACTCGGAGAAGTTACCATACGAGGAGCGAGGAGGAAAACGCGAAGATCGCAGATCAAGTGGATGACTGGTTTCAAGGGTTGAAAGCAAAGAGACATTCACCTCCGGAGGAGAAGGTAGATCCGTCAAAGCGAAGCGCACTCGCTGCCCCGACAAAACCACCCAAGTCTCCGCCGAAAGGCAACTATGAGCGCATTGTTGGAAAGGCATTTGCCGAGGCGGAGAGATCGGGAAGTACTGTCAGTGATCAAAGGATGAAAGAACGACGAGTTGGGAAACAAATTGCCCAGCTCAGCGAACAAGCGAAGGAATCGTGCCCCCGCTCAAGGTGCTCGCTAGCGACATCGTCGATCCGAGGATGGTGCCGGTTATGGCAATCCTGAAGATTACTTGCCCGACGATGTACAATTTGATTTCTTGGAGATGCAGATACAAAGATACGAGTACGGGAAGCCTCTCGTCAAAGATGAAAGCTCTCTAACAACGATGATGCGAAGATTGCATGATTGGTACATGAAAACCTGCAAAGAGTCTGACGGGAGGAATACTTTGTATTTGAGAGTTAAAAAGGAGCATGACCTCCTTGAAATTGAACTGTTGCCTATTCCATTTGAGGAGTTCTATCAGTTTTTCAATCAATTGGCCATCGATAAAGCAACGGTCACCTGCTACTATCTCGTAAGTAGTACTACTTCTGTCATTAAGTATCTCTATATAACTCAGCTCTTTCATTGCATGTATTTATAAATATCCTCACTATATTATGCAGATTGAAGATCGCATGAAATGAAGAAAAAACAAGTGGGTGATATTGGGTTCATTAACACATATCTCATCGATGCAAATGAGGTTAAATATCGTGCCAAGGAAACCGAGGCCAACTTGCTACGATCGTTGGAAATAAATGAACACAAAAATACAATACTCTTTCCTTACAACTACACGTGAGTGTTACTGTCTTGTGGCATATTCGGTTTCCCTTATTTAGTCCAGGTTATAGAAATGTAATATTGATGAGTTATGCATGCGTGCGCAAGTTCCACTATATTCTCCTAGAGATTAAGCTTGAGCAGGGAGTAGTAACTGTCTTAGACTCGAGACGAAAAGATCCCAAGGAGTATGCGGAAATGACTGAAATGCTCGAGAAGTAAGTTAAATCGATCATTATCCACCATATCAGCAACTTTGTTCATTTCTGATATCAAGTAATTGTTTTCTTTGTATGGCAGGGCTTGGGGAAAATTCACCAAAAAGCTCCGGGACTACCAAGAAGCTGCAATTTAGACACCTGAAAGTAAGTACTATATAGTAGCATATTCCACGCGCATCTCCTAGTGATTCAAGCGCTAGTTTCATCAATACCATTTAGCATGTGCTTGCTATATATAATTATCAGTTTGATTGACCTCTGTTTCTTGTAAAGTGGTTGTGGCAGGAACAAGGGAATGATTTCTGTGGATACTACGCTTATGCAGTCCATCCGCCACACGACCTGTGAGAGGGGCTACTCCGACAAACAATTTGAAGTGCGTAAATAAAAATATTCACAATTTTATTTTATTACCATCATTTGTGTTGAGTTTCATTCATTCATTCATATATATATATATATATATATATATATATATATATATATATGTATATGTATTGACCCCTTTCTTAAAATTAGATGTTTCGGCAGCGGGATGAACTCCTAGCACCAGATCGCATGCGAGCAATTCAAGAGGAATTGTTGACTATGTGATCGCTGAAGACGGGGAATACCATGTGGACCACGCGTCCGTATTGTAAAAGATAATTATTGTATATATGTAGCCGGTAGCGTCGGATAGATATACGAGAACTTGTTGTTCGACCAATCTCTCGGAGAAGGAGAGGTGGTCGATATCACTTCTCTCTGTATGCATATATATGTTCATGACGATCTTCTGTTTGCTTAATTACTAGCTAGCTAGCATGTCTAGTTAGTCCTCTCTATACGTATGTATAGTACGTAGCGTCGACCAAGCACGGACAAAAGAAAGGACACTTTTCTCTATTAATTAGCTAGCTATAGCACAATATATGAAACACCTAAATTATGGCCCCCAACCCCCCGTCTTTTGAAAAAAACAAAAACCAGAGCCAAAGAAATGCCGACGTGGATGTTTATTGGTCCCGTTGGTGCCACCAACCGGGACCAAAGGCCCTCCTGCCTGGGCTCAGCGGACAGGCCACGTGGAGGCCCATCTGTCCCGGTTCTGGATAGAACCGGGACTAAAGGGTGAGGGTATTAGTACCGACCCTTTAGTCCCGGTTCACGAACCGGGACTAAAGGCCCTTATGAACCGGGACTATAGGCCCTTTTTCTACTAGTGAGTGTAGGCTCTCCTAGTTTGAATTCCTTTTACCCATTCTTTGAGAGTGACAGGTTTGATTTTTCGGTACCGTAATAGAAGAGTTCAGAAGAAAGACCTAATTATATAAAAAAATTCTATCAAATCAATAGAAGAAAGGATCATTTCCCTGATTTGAATCTCGCCCTCCTTCAAATAGTATATCTCTAGACTTCCTGACTGTTTCTTATGTGATAGTGTTCACTAAAAAAACTGCATATGAATATATCCATGCACTTCCATTTTCAATTTATCTGGCAACAGAGGGAAGGACAAATTTTCGATAAAGGACATTTCATTGAATAGATATATCGAGGTGATACAATCATATCGAAAGAAAGCCCGGCCTCTGCATAGCTAGATGCACACAGCCAAAAAGTCTAGAGCATCCTAAAAATAAAATAATTTGATACAATGCCAAGCAATAAATCGTGTCCAGCCTAAGGAGCGGTAGATCCTATCCGTAAATCACACCGCCATCCATGAGGGTAGAAAACCTCCCTGGCCGTATGCTTCAGCTGTGTAGACACCATCATAAAAATGTCCCTGTCTTCCGGCTTCTGCAGGATAGACCAAGTACGGAGCCATCGTGTACAGAGGGAAGGACAAATGGTTTAGATTTGCCATTTTTTTTTTCTGTCCATGTGTTTTTTGCACGAAGAGAAACTTCACTTTCCATTCATGGAAAACAAAGTGACGGATTCCACACAACTACACAAGTATACACGCATGCACAGCTGGTACCATACAACTGACTCCATGGTTAAATTTCGTTTTTTTTTCAGTCCATGTGTATTATTTCCACCAAGAGAAACTCCATTCTCTATTCATGGAAAACAAAGTAACGGTCTCCACAAGTATGCACACATCCACAACTGGTATCATACAACTGACTCCCTCTCGTTGTCAACTTCCTGGCCAGCAGTGTCTAGTTTCTCCCTCTCATCGTGATGTCTGCAATTCGTGTTGAATCGTTCTACACCTACATCCATGCTTACACCAACCTGTATTCAATTTTTGGTACGTAGTTTGAAATGGAGTGGATAATGTAGCTTAGTAGTATCTGCAGTTTTCCTGCTGTAGTTGGTGAGATTTCCATCGAGTCGTTGACCTCCACCCATGCATTCATAAAAATATCTATCTATACTACTTAAAAAGAATGTAAGGTCCAGGCTAAGTACATGCATCAACAGTAGAACAAATAACACCTATTATTAACTACCAATGGAAAAAGAGAATATCACATAAACATACACAATATTATATAATCACGTAAGTACGGAAATTTAATTCTGCCATTTGTACCACACACATATATACAAAAATTATAAATATGAACATTTAAGTACAGAAGCATAATTGTTATTAGACACTAAATATAAATCATGTGTCATTATTCATCCAACACTAAAGGATGTGCAACAAGATAGAATAATTATGCATTAAGATATACTCCATATTCAGAGTGTATTTTATTATTTTGAGAAGGAACTCAGAGTGTATTTTGGTTTTTTGCTGAGGAAGAGTGTATTTTAGATTACCCTCTTATACCTCCTCTGAGCTACTAAGGAATAGGAGCGCTTTAAATTGTTCTCGAATTAATCATGTTTAAGGCATAGGAATTGGAAGCTTTTATCTCCCCGCATCGCCGCGTGGACCTGTTAATTAGTGCCCGGTTGCACCGTGCAAATGTTCCATCGTTCCATGCAGTGGACCGGTTAATAGTGACACGTTTTCTCAGAAGAATCGTGTTTAGTCTTGTTGACAATTATCCTATCCCTGCCGCACGTCATTGTCAATCGTCATTATCATATCCTGAAGATCGTTTCGCCGAATTTCTCAAAGTGGAGCAAGGAATAACACTTTTTTAAAGAACAAAGCAAGGAATAACACTTGACACTTTCTCACAAAGTCACAAGTCAAGACCGGCGAGCACGAGAGCTGTCGAAGTTGTTCTCTCGCCAAGGGGCTATGATGATATATGCAGGAAGTCAGGAGTATCCAATTTCCCAAAGGTCACAAATTTGGCAGAGAGCAGAGCACAGCCTCCCATTTATTCTCAGCTCTGTTGATATGTTTTTCACAGTCGGACGTACTGCTAGCTAGTTGAGACAAAGAATCTGTTCCACGCAAACCAGAAAAATTCAGCCAAGAATCTGTGAAAGCAGCTGATGCGGTGAACCGGGTGTTTTTCCACTTGTGTTGTGGTGGGTCGATCTCGTCATATCATCTCCGTTGTGTTGTGCCAATATTGGCCGGACATGTTCGCATGAGCCGCATCATCCGGTGCACGGACGCAAGTGGCACTCTGTTACTGCTTTCGTTGGACGGAGATAAGAATTTGTTCCAACAGATGAAATGAAGAGCAAGAGACAACTGAATCGATGCGATTTTTAGTAAAGCGGAGAGCCGGGAATGTCAGAGGGAGGCAGGGTGGTGGTGGCTCAGCAAGGAGAAACTCAAAACTGCAATCTGTGATCTAGAGGCGTGAAGCTTCACAGCAGCAAAGGGATTTTTTGTCTGCCTGTTTCGGAGTTTCAGAGGGCTTTATTACGAGAAGGAGAAGGAAGCGGACTGAGGGCAAGAGCAGGGCAGCTTCCTGACTCGCTGCTGTAAAATATAGTAGGCACACCTAAAAATCGACCTAGAACCGTTCGTCCGTAGGAAACAGAGTGACGTCTCGATCACTTGGTCAGGCAGCACCGGGTCCGTCTCTAGTTTTGTAACGCGACGTTTTCTACACCACAGACCGACACAGTGGTTCATTAACAATAGGTTAACTGTTTTTAAACCGTTCATAGTACGTGCCTGTTAGTCTGGAGTCTTGATCGAATTGTTTGAATTGAAATTGCAAATGCACCGATCGATCATCCGGTCCAGTTTGAACGCAGTGTGCATTGTTTGAATTGAAATTGGAAAAACAGGACGCACGCATGCCGGCGGACGGGAGCTAAAGTATATCGCTCGGTTGTTGGGACGCCTCTGAACTGAGTGCTTTGATTTCGCCCACACAATCGTCGACATGGCAGCTTATTTTCTTCTTCGTAGCCGTTGGCGAGAGTGAGACGCTCGTAGTCGTATGCGACACCGGACCATGTGTGCTGGACTAGCCACTGCATGCGGCGACCGCAGCCTAGCCAGGACTGCACGTGTGTAGTGTAGTTGTTGAACTGTTTTGGGCGTCAGTACAATTAAGTACTTCCTCCGTCCGAAAATACTTGTCATCAAAATGAATAAAAGGAGATGTACCAAGACGTATTTTAATTTTAGATACATCCTTTTTTGTCCGTTTTGATGACAAGTATTTCCGGACGGAGGGAGTATTTCGAAAATGATTAGCAAGACCAGCGATTGAGTGCGACTCCGTATCACTACTTTATTGCGGGCTGCCAAGCCAACAAAAGTTGAATAATGCGGAAGGACTAAGAAATATGCAGAAGAAGCTAAAACATGTCTGCAGCTGCCCTGAGTGCTGCTTCCTGTTAGTAAGTTCTTCTTAACATGTCGATTGATGCTTTCTTGGAAATTAAGGGTATGGACAGAAACATGTTGACGCTTTTTTGGAACGAGGATGCAAGTTGTGGGCCGTTCCAACATAGTACAAGTGGTACCAGAGATGCAACTTGCTGGATCACAACCAACTTGCTGGAATAAAAACTGCATTTCTTCTTAGCCGACGCTGCGATTTCAGAGTGACATGATGTTGGTGTGTTTTTGGAGTCGGTATTTGTCACTGTGTTTGGTGAGATAGAGACAGGAGCAATACATGCATACGTGGTGCCTACTTGCACTGCTAGTTATTATGCGCTCGTACTTTTTTTTTTTAGTTTGGGACAAAAGTTTTGCCCCTTTTCATTAATTAAGAGAGGAAGAAGTCTGACAAAGTTTCAAGATAAAGAAAGGAAAACAGCCCCCCACCAGGGGGTGCACAACACACAATCGTTACTCTCTCGGCAGAATGTGCCTCAAATGTTTTGCACCCGCGGCCGCCCAAAGTCTCGCCGCCCCTTATATGGTGCGAAGGAAGATGATTGGGGGTGCGTACTTGCTTCGGAAAACCCGTGCGTTCCTTTCATCCCAGATTGTCTTGCATACTAGCATGGTGAGGGAAGGCATTGCCCTTCCATGGATTCTTTGGATGGAGACCGTGCTGAACCACCAATCTTTGACGCCCCTGTAGTTTGCCCAAACTGAAACATCCAAGCTGACGAGTTGAAGCCAATCCTTCACCAATCCCCTTAGTCTCAGCGTGTAGCGACAGTTGAAAAAAGACGCTCGAAGGTTTTCTGGTCCCTCCTACAAAGAGGGCAAGGGCCACAGTTTGGCCATCCCCTCTTGGCCAAATGGTCAGTCGTCCAAATCCTGTTTGAATTGTCAACCATGCAAGGAATTTTACATTCGGTGGTGCCTAGGTCTTCCAAACTACCTTGCGCATGTCAGAACGAATGATGGATAGAAATTGCGCATTGTAGGCGGAAAGAGGCAATGTATTCTCCTGAGGTCGTTTGCTTCCGCAGGATGGAATCCTCGGCATGTTCGTCGAGGTAGAGACAGTGGACTGAAATCCAAAGCGCCAGAAATTGTCTCAGGTGTTCAAGAGAGGACGGTGCCACAGAGGTTGACTTCTCTAATCCATGCGTCGTTGTGCAGAGCCTCCCTGAATTTCCATGGTTTATACGCCGATGCCTAAAAGATCAGGGCGGCTATGTCCTTGGGCTTGCACCTGTTTAGCCATGGGGATTCCCAGAAGGGTGCAAGGGCACCATTGCCAATGGTGATGGTCGTGCACACATAGAAAAAGTACTTGCCCTCGTCGTCACATGGATTACCCAAGTCCACGCACAACCTCGTTGGCTCGGTCCACTCGAACCAGAGCCACCGCAAGCGGAGAGCTCGGCAAAATTTCTTTGAATGCAACACCCCAAGTCCCCCAAGGTTCTTGGGTCTGCAGACATGCTCCCAACTGACTTTGCAACGACCCCGTTTGTCTTGTGTGAGGCCTACCAAAGGAAGGCTCACTCAATTTTCTTGATGTTGTTCAGGGTGCCATGGGGGATGAGTAGGGCAGTAGCAGTGAAAACAACCTGAGCTGTTAGGACCGATCTGACCAGAACAACTCGACCCGGAGTTGCAATATATCTCCCTTCCCATGGCACAAGTCTTCCCACTACTTGATCCTCCAGGTATTGGGAGTCGGCGCGCCTGAGCTTCCACACCGATAAGGGCAGCCCCAAATATAGAATTATGCCGCTCGTTTCTTCTGAAGATTTTATCCATTACACTTTCAAACCGATAGGATTGAATGAAAAAAGGGCAAAAGATTTGAATGTGAACTCGCATGTAGGACACCGTAAACATGACCTATACGTAGAAAAATTCTAGCGCGAAGCGTGTGGAGTACACTGAAGCATGATACATTGACTGGATGTTTCTTACATGTGCCTAGATCAGTGGTGCCAACTGGGTCTTTGGATTGATTTCTAACTTTGCCACATCTAATTAATATCATCACGGAACATTCATGATGCATGGAGACAATCAATAAAAAAAATGCATGTGATACATTCGTCACGAGTTAATGGGTTTATAACACAGAGAAAGTTATACGTTTGGGCAATTCTTTAGACCATGAGAGTATCGAGTTCCTTCATGCTTTCTTCGTGAACTTTGGGGTTTGTTAAACGTTATCTGTAACAGGGTGACTATTACGGCGGCTTACGGGTTCACGGAAAAGTATGATAAGGAATTTGGTTGCTCAAGACTGGGATTTTCTACTCCAATGATGGAGAGTTATTATTAGGGCCCTCTCAATGTTACGTTATCCATCTTGATGATGTTGTCATGGACACCCGATCCACCTCAAACAATTAGGATCTCATCCTTTAGGTGAAACAATATCTGATAGCCAAGTCGGACGATGACGATGTCCTTGATGTCGTTTCCTCCCTAGAGGCGTCATCTTGCTTTGTGTGGTCGCGCTTTTGCCTAGTGCAGATAGGTGGTCAGTCTTTTGATCGATTATTTCCAAATTAATCATGCCATGTGTTGTTTTTGTGTCCGGTTTCTCTTATATAATGATGATGAATGAGCTCTCTTCTTTTTATTGCAAAATTGTGAGAGCTCCCCATTCTTTGATGAGGTTCCATAGAACAATTTATTTTTTTCGGAAGGTAGAAATTTGTGATCGAGCTGTCTTGAGAAAAGAAAATGTGATTCAACTGTACTCTAAAAGAAGAGAAAGGAAGAAACAAAAAGTACTGTGTGATTGATCCAACACCCACCATCCGTTCGACCGGGAAGTACTGCCGCAAAGAGGACCCGTGCGAGCGAGCAAACGGCGTGATTCGAGCGGCGCTAGGCGAAAAGATAGAGAAGAGACCCGACGGCCGGCCCCCTGCGCCGTCTGCTTTTCCGCATGCTCGCAACGGCTTGCGCGCTGTGCGCCACGAATCCGACGAAAGTGACATGAGACCCCTGCAACCTGCTGCATGCGTCGTCCATGACGGTAGAAATGAAGGAATCCAACCAGATCCGCCCGCGGCAGGACCGCGTCGAGACGCCGCGTGGCTGCAGCCGAGACCCACCCTCCTCTCTCTCCCACGATCGCGTATTCCCGTTCGACGCATCCACCACCCAAACCAGAGCCGCATCTATCTCCACACTGCTCCGGTACTCCCGTTGGCCATTGCGTGGACGCCAAGGCGAGGACGACGATCGGTGGCTCGGCTCCGGCCCGGCAGATCTCGTCAAAGCCGCCGCTTTCGACCGACGGGCTCCGGCCGCCAGCCGCAGCCCGGATTGTTCTCCCGCGTTGATAGAGGGGCGACGAGTCCGCGAAATATCGAGATCCTTTTTCACTCCGGGCGCATGCCACGGCCGGTCCGGATTGGTGGTGCACGCACGCCGACTCTGTCGTGCCGGTCGCCATGCTCTAGTGTATGGTCTAGAGGCTCTAGCTGGGGTAGGTTAGCAGCGGCCGTCTTCACTTCATTCTCCAACAGCGACTCCATCGGCGACTTGTGATCAGTTGTGACCTGCGAATGTGTGTGGGTCGAACAAGTTACCGATCGACCTGTTTTGCCCTGCCCACACGTCCTGGTCTCTGTCATGCATGTGTTGTGATGGTGAGATGTAACTTGAGCTGTTCTTTCACCAGCGCTACATTTAACGTGCGGTGGGGGTACTCAACTCCGCAAATTTTCCATGGAGCAGAAGATGGTTTTACAAAAATGAAGCGCGTGTGATGCCAATTGTGCAAACTCCTCTGTGACCCCTTTCTCAAAGCATCCATCATCATAGGGGTTTTAGGGCATCTCCAGTGGCAAACAACAGATTTCTTTTTAGGCAAAGTGGCAAACAACAGATGACAACCCCCATTGTCCCCACCGGACACAGCCCATATGTCCGCAAAAAAACAGGAGGCCCAACGGCGTCCCCCATTTGTCATCCCACATTTAGCCAGACAACATTTTTGCTCATTTTCAAAAAAAAAAAAAAATTCCAACCTAATCGAGTGTTTGACAAAAAACTACCATTTTAGGGGTTACTGTCCCACAGAACTACCACATTTTAAAAACTGACTGAAAACTACGAAAATTTTCTAATTTTGTGACTAAAATCTACAATATTCAAATAATGGCCAGTTTAGACGATTTAAAATGTGTTTATGACAGGCAGGCCCACAATCTTCTTCTTCCTCCTCTCTCTGGCATATCCTCAAACACGTCGTGTGCACCCACGAGGTGGCCGCCGTCCTGCACAAGAGAGTCCTGGAGTCGGCGTCCGCAGCCGCATGTGCTGCCTGTCGGGGAGGTGCTGCGCCGGGGCAAAGGCTCCCGCCATCTGTTCCAGCCCGCCTCCCCATGGCCGGCCGCCGCGCGCCTTCCCATGGCCGGCCGCAGCCGTGCGCCTCCCCATGGCTGGCACCGCGCGCCTTTCCATGGCCGGCCGCAGCCGCGCGCCTCCCCATGGCCGGCTGATACGTCCTCGTCGTATCTACTTCTCCAAACATTTTTGCCCTTGTTTTGGACTCTAACTTGCGTGATTTGAATGGAACTAACCCGGACTGACGATGTTTTCAGCAGACTTTCCATGATGTTATTTATGTGCAGAAACAAAAGTTCTCGGAATGACCTGAAACTCCACGGAACATCTTTTTGGAAAATATCAAAAATACTGGAAGAAAAATCCACGTCAGGGGGCCCACACCCTGTCCACGAGGGTGGGGGCGTGCCTGCCCCCCTGGGCGCGCCCCCTACCTCGTGGGCCCCCTGACGCTCCACCGACCTCAACTCCAACTCCATATATTCACTTTCGGGGAGAAAAAAATCAGAGAGAAGGATTCATCGCGTTTTACGATACGGAGCCGCCGCCAAGCCCTAAAACCTCTCGGGAGGGCTGATCTTGATGCCGTTCGGGGCTCCGAAGAGGGGAATCCGTCGCTGTCGTCATCATCAACCATCCTCCATCACCAATTTCATGATGGTCACCGCCGTGCGTGATTAATTCCATCGTAGGCTTGCTGGATGGTGATGGGTTGGATGAGATCTATCATGTAATCGAGTTAGTGTTGTTAGGGTTTGATCCCTAGTATCCACTATGTTTTGAGATTGATGTTGCTATGACTTTGCTATGCTTAATGCTTGTCGCTAGGACCCGAGTGCCATGATTTCAGATCTGAACCTATTATGTTTTCATGAATATATGTGAGTTCTTGATCCTATCTTGCAAATCTATAGTCACCTACTATGTGTTATGATCCGGCAACCTCAAGTGACAATAATCGGGACCACTCCCGGTGATGACCATAGTTTGAGGAGTTCATGTATTCACTATGTGTTAATGCTTTGGTCCGGTACTCTATTAAAAGGAGGCCTTAATATCCCTTAGTTTCCATTAGGACCCCGCTGTCACGGGAGGGTAGGACAAAAGATGTCATGCAAGTTCTTTTCCATAAGCACGTATGATTATATTCGGATTACATGCCTACATTACATTGATGAATTGGAGCTAGTTCTGTGTCACCCTATGTTATGACTGTTACATGATGAACCGCATCCGGCATAATTCTCCATCACCGATCCAATGCCTACGAGTTTTTCATATATTGTTCTTCGCTTATTTACTTTTCCGTTGCTATTGGTACAATCACTACAAAACCCAAAAATATTACTTTTGCTACCGTTACCGTTACTTCCATATTACTTTGCTACTAAATACTTTGCTGCAGATACTAAGTTATCCAGGTGTGGTTGAATTGACAACTCAGTTGCTAATACTTGAGAATATTCTTTGGCTCCCCTTGTGTCGAATCAATAAATTTGGGTTGAATACTCTACGCTCGAAAACTGTTGCAATCCCTATACTTGTGGGTTATCAAGACTATTTTCTGGCGCCGTTGCCGGGGAGCATATCTCTATTCTTTGAGTCACTTGGGATTTATATCTGCTGGTCACTATGAAGAACTTGAAAGACGAGAAAACAAAAATTTATCCCTCAACTACGAGGGGAGGTAAGGAACTGCCATCTAGCTCTGCACTTGATTCACCTTCTGTTTTGAGTAAGCTTGCGACACCTAAACCTGCTTCTGCTATTCGTTCTGATATGTCGCATATTATTGATGATGTCACTTCTGCTATATATGCATGATACTTATGATGAAACTACTTCTATGCTTGATACTACTGTGCCACTTGATGAGTTTCTTGATGAACAACTTGCTAGGATTAGAGAGAATGAAATTATTGAAACTAATAACATTGATGAAAGTGATGATGAAGACTCTCCTGTTGTTCCTGAGGGTTATGTTTTTGAAAAGGAAGTTGCTCTAGCTATTTTAGCTTGCAAAGATAGATACGAGCTCAAGAGGTCATTAGCTAAATGGAAGCAGCAATCTCTTAATGCTAGAATGAAACCTGACCCTGCTTTTGCTACTTCACCTATCTCGTACTCTTGATAAGGATTATGAATTCTCTGTTGATCCTGATATAATTACTTTGGTTGAATCTGATCCTTTTCATGGCTATGAATCTAAAACTGTTGTGGCACATCTTACTAAATTAAATGATATAGCCACCCTGTTCACTAATGATGAGAAATCTCGCTACCTATATATCCTTAAAATATTTCCGTTCTCATTAAAGGGTGATGCTAAGATATGGTTTAATTCTCTTGATCCTGGTTGTGTGCGTAGTCCCCAGGATATGATTTATTACTTCACTGCTAAATATTTCCCTGCTCATAAGAAACAAGCTGCTTTGAGAGATATTTATAATTTTGTGCAAATTGAAGAAGAGAGTCTCCCACAAGCTTGGGGGAGGCTTCTCCAATTACTTAACGCTTTGCCTGATCATCCTCTTTAGAAAAATGAAATACTTGATATCTTTTATAATGGACTAACCGATGCTTCCAGAGATTACTTGGATAGTTGTGCTGGTTCTGTTTTCATGGAAAGAACACCGGATGAAGCTGAAATTCTATTGAATAATATGTTGACAAATGAAAATAATTGGACACTTCCGAAGCCATCTCCTGAGCCAATTCCTGAGCCTATTGCTAAACCAACTCCGAAGAAGAGAGGTGTTCTATTTCTCAGTCCTGAAGATATGCAAGAGGCAAAGAAATCTATGAAAGAAAAAGGTATTAAAGCTGAAGATGTTAAGAATTTACCTCCTATTGAAGAAATACATGGTCTTAATTTACCGCGTGTTGAAGAAACATATGATCTTAATCCATTACCTATTGAAGAAACTCATGGTCTTGATAACCCGACATGGGTAGTAAAGGTAAATTCTCTCTATAGATATGATAAAGCTGAAATCCCTCCTACTAAGTTTGCTAGCCAATGTTTCGATGAGTTTGATAACTTTATGGTTAAGCAAGAAAACTTCAATGCTTATTTTGGTAGATAATTGAAATACAATTCCGATACGCTTGAACACGTGGGTGATTACATGGCTAATGTTAAAGGTGAACTTAAACTCATTACTAAACATGCTTCTATGGTTACCACTCAAGTAGAACAAGTACTTAAAGCTCAAAATGATTTGCTCAATGAATTAAATAGTAAGAATAATGATTATGTTGTTAGAGTGGCTACTAGAACTGGTAAAATGACTCAGGAACCTTTGTATCCTGAAGGCCACCCTAAGAAAATTGAGCAAGATTCTCAGAGAAGTAATATTGATGCACCTAGTCCTTCTAAAAAGAAGAAAAAGAAAAATGATACGAGGACTTTGCATGCTTCTAGTGAACCTATTGCTGAAACACCTAAGAATCCAAATGATATACCTATTTCTGAAGCTGAAACACAATCTGGTAATGAACATGAACCTAGTGAAAATGTTTTTTTTTGACAGAAAGACTGTAGGACAATGTTCATGATGATGCTCAACCTAGCAATGATAATGATGTAGAAATTGAACCTGCTGTTGATCTTGATAACCCACAATCAAAGAATCACGTTATGATAAGAGAGACTTTGTTGCTAGGAAACACGGTAAGGAAAGAGAACCATGGGTTCAGAAACCCATGTCTTTTCCTCCCAAACCATCCAATAAAAAGGATGATGAGGATTTTGAGCGCTTTGCTGAAATGATTAGACCTATCTTCTTGCGTATGCATTTAACTGATATGCTCAAAATGAATCCTTATGCTAAGTACATGAAAGAAATTGTTACTAATAAAATAAAGATACGGGAAGTTGAAATTTCCACCATGCTTGCTAATTATACTTTTAAGGGTGGAATACCAAATAAACTTGAAGATCCAGGGGTACCAACTATACCATGCTCCACTAAAAGAAACTATGTTAAAACTGCTTTATGTGATCTTGGAGCCGGTGTTAGTGATATGCCTCTCTCTTTATATCGTAGACTTAATTTGAATAAGTTGACACCTACTGAAATATCTTTGCAAATGGCTGATAAATCAACTGCTATACTTGTCGGTATTTGTGAGGATGTGCCTGTTGTGGTTGCAAACGTTACTATTTTAACAGACTTTGTTATTCTTGATATTCCCGAGGACGATAGTATGTCTATTATTCTTTGAAGACCCTTTTTGAATACTGTAGGGGCTGTTATTGATTGCAACAAAGACAATGTCATTTTTCATGTTAATGATAATGAGCATACGATACACTTTTCCGAGAAAACAACCTCAAGTTCATAGTATCAATTCTATTGGAAAAATTCCATCGATTATTTTTGGAGGTTTTGAATTTCCTCTTCCTACTGTGAAGAAGAAATATGATATTCCGACTATTGGGGATGTGCATATTCCCGTTGAGGTAACATAGTGTTATTCGAAATTTCTCTGGTTCCATGTTATTCGGAATGAGTTTGTTAACAAGACTTGATCAACCTTGTTAGTGGATTCCTTTTGATGAGCATGAGATGGATGAAACTAGAAGGCACAACCTTCTGTACCCTCTCTCTACTTTCTGTTATTTAGTTGAAATAAAGCAAAAATAGTATTTTCCTGTCTGTTTTCTGAATTATCTGTGCAATATAAAAATACCCCGAAAATAAAAGTTCTCCAAATGCCCTAAAAATGGAATATGATTTTTTCTGAAATATTTGAGAATATCAGGCATTGAGAACACATCAGGGGGAGCAAGCACCTGGCCACGAGGGTCCAGGGCGCGCCCCCTGCCTCGTGGGCCCATGGTGTCTCCCCTCCACTTATTCCTGCACCCACACACTTCTTCTTCCTCCCAAAAAAATCACCATCCAGCTCAAGCACGAGTTCTAGCTCATTTTGCTGCGATTTTCGATCTCCTTGCTCAAAGCACCTCTCACAAAACTGCTTGGGGGGATTGTTCCTTGGTATGTGACTCCTCCATTGGTCCAATTAGTTTTTGTTCTAGTGCATTATTCATTGCAAATTTGTGCTATCTAGGTGACCATGTTCTTGAGCTTGCATGTCAAGTTTATATGGTTCCAAGTAGTTCTAATGCATGATATAGTTTCTAGGCACTTGTAGGAATAGTTGCTATCAATTTTGTTGACCTTGGTTCACTTTTATTTGAAGTTACTAAATTTTTTAGAATTTTTCAGAAAGTAATGAAGGGATTTTTGAGGGGCTCATCGAGTCGAAGCTCGAAGGAAAAGCAAAATGAAGAGGCACAGAGGCCCAAATATAATTTGCCTCGCACAGCGGAGGTTTAGCCGTGTGAATGGCCTTCCAATGATTTCTTGAGAGCAGCCGGGATTTATGATGATTTTTATGAATTAGCTGAGAATTGAGGCCTCACCGACTTCCTCCGCGACCAACGCAATCAGTATCTCTTACTCACCAATACCTTTGTGCAAAACTTCTACTATTATCCTAAGGAAACACCTCCTTCAGTAGAGTTTCATTTATATGATGTTGTTAAGAAGATGCCACTAGATGAATTTTGCAAGGTTTGCAAAATACCTTTTGAGGGTAGTCTAGATGAACCACATAGTGAAGATGTGGACGGGTTTATTGACACTATTACTGTAGGGGAAACCAGGAAGGTTTTTGATGCAAGAATCACTAGCATACATTTTCTTGTTTTACGCTATTTTGCCATATTTGCTAGTTGTTGCTTAATTAGTCACGGAAACTGTGGAAACCTTAGTGTTCCTGATATTATCATTTTTTCCATGGTTTATTCTGCGATAACACTGTTAGTATGGGCGATATTATTGCTAAACGGTTAAGCTTGAACCGTACAAAGGGCCCCATCTTTGGAGGTATTTATGCTTCACGCCTTGCTGCACATTATAACATACCTATTAGGCACTATGAAAAAGGAGAAAAATTGCTGCCCACTGCTTATCTAGATTATAAGAGTATGGTAGCGCATGACTTTATTGTTAAGAATAGGGAAGGGGCGCTTAAATACAAATTGTTCTTTGATAAACATCACCCTGAGACTATTACCTTGCCTGCTCCTTCCTTGTTTGATTTATCTGCAGGTTTGTATCTCGTTCCGCTGGCGGCCATTCACGCCTACGGGAACCCTACGTCAGCCAGAGAGCCAGAGTCGGAACCACAATTTGATCCTCCACGACAGTCTAATTACCAGTGGGATCCGGAGATGATTGCCAACCAGTGGCAATCAGAGTCTTCTTCATCTCAGTACGACCCCAACTACAACTTTGGATATCCGCCAGGCCATCCGTGGCAATACCCTAACTTAGGCCAAAAGCCAAAGCTTGGGGGAGTACGTATTTCTCACCGACATTACATTCATGTTCACACACTCATTGCTAGATGTCGGTGCTCATACTTTTTCACTGTAATATTCATGCTAGTTTATTTTTTCTTTTTATGCTTTCTTCTTGTGTGTTTGATAAACCTTAAGAAAAACCAAAAAATTAGTGTAGCTTTTAGTTAGTTTACTTTTCTTGCTGTAGTAGTAATAATTAAAAAAAACCCAAAAAGATTTCCCGTTCTTCTTTTGCTTGTTGGGAGCTTTCCCGTGTAAATAGTTTTTTTATTTCTTTTCTTTTCTATGGGGGTCGATAGGAGAAGACCATAATTAAATTGTTGAAGTGGCTCTTATATGCATTATTGTTGATTTAACAAAGAGCCTATATTGCCTTGTCTTCTTCTGTTTATTGAATGCTCGCAGATTCCAGCTTAGTCCAATGCATGTGCACTCTTATTATTATTCACTTCGTTCGGTCGTGCAAGTGAAAAGCAATTATGACGATATATGATGGACTGATTGAGATGAAAGAAGCTGGTATGAACTCGACCTCTCTTGTTTTTGTAAATATGATTAGTTCATCGTTCCTGATTCAGCCTATTATGAATAGACATGTTTGCAATGACAATTAGAGATTATAGTTGCTCATGCCATCCTTAATTAGCTATGAGTTATAATGGTTTACCTTGCGTGCCAACATGCTATTAAAATGGTTGTGATGTAGTATAGTGGGGTGGTATCCTCCTTTGAATGATTTAAGTGACTCGACTTGGCACATGTTCACACATGTAGTTGAAACAAATCAACATAGCCTTCACGATATTTATGTTCATGATGGATTATATCCTACTCAGGCTTGTACTCAATGTTTATTAATTTTAATGCATGTTCATGACTGTTGTCGCTCTCTAGTTGGTCGCTTTCCAGTCTTTTGCTAGCCTTCACTTGTACTAAGCAGGAATACTGCTTGTGCATCCAATCCCTTAAACCCCAAAGTTATTCCATATGAGTCCACTATACCTTCCTATATGCGGTATCTATCTGCCGTTTCAAGTAAATTTGTATGTGCCAAACTCTAAATCTTCAAATGAAATTCTGTTTTGTATGCTCGAATAGCTCATGTATCAACTAGGGTTGTCCGTATCTTCCATGCTAGGCGGGTTATTCTCAAGAGGAGTGGACTCCGCTCCTCACTCATGAGAAAATGGCTGGTCACCGGTGTCGTGGAATTGTCACGGCAGATGTCCTCATGAAAGGACTTAGTCGCGGGGCCATCGTACGGGTTAACTTAGAGGGGTTAAAGCGGATGCAAAGACACGAGAGTTTATACTAGTTCGGCCCCTTCGATGAAGGTAAAAGCCTACGTCTAGTTTGTGATGGGATTGATGTGATTTCGGCGACTAGGGAGCAATAGCTTCGCCTAAGCCTCGAATTGTTGTTGTCTGTCCTCGAACCGCCGCCGGGTCGTCCCCTTATATACACGGGTTGACGTCCGGCCGGTCTACAGAGTCCCGAGGCCGGCTCATACAAGTGTCCGGCTCGGTCTCTTCTTTCTCTTATCTTACAACACAAGTTACATGGTTATGGCGGTTTTATCATTATGGGCCCTAATTCGCCCCTGGGCTCCGGGCCTCTAAGCTCTACAAAGAATCGCCACCTTCTGAGTCTTCGTGGGCCCCAATTATGGCCGAGGGTAAACCGGCCCCTTCAGGGCGGTTTATATTCCGTAGTTACATCCCCAATATTAGGCCCCAGATTGACTTGAACCTGTTCATGTTAATCTTCAACATCTTAGGAAACTCGGAATATCTTCCTTCATATTTCGTAAACCGCCATCTGCTTAAACCGCTGTGACGTCATCCTCCGACCACAGCAACAGAGCATCTTGACGTCATCTTTATTAAAGAAGCCCAAACAGTAAGATTCCCTTCATTTAATACTATCCCGGAAATCGAGGCGACCGCTGCGCCGTCTGCCGCTTTCAACTCCTCCATTCTCGCGCCTGTTAATTACTCCGTCTCATTATAAATAGACCGGAAGGCCCTTTCTCTTCTTCCTCCTTCCGCGCTTCTTCTTCCTCGCGACGCTCCAGCTCTGAAGCTCCGCCGTCGCCTCCGACCTCCGAACGCCGCGTCAGTGCAAGGCCGCTGCATCAATCTGGTTGTACCAGAGACTCTCGGCGCTCCTCCGCTGTTCTGTGCATCGGGTAAGGCTCCTCCTCATGCCCTAGATCTGCATCTTGAGGCTCCTGTTCATACCGTCTGCTCATAGGTGTTCATCCCTAGTCTCTTCATACCTGCTCGCCATGGCTTTTTAATCCAACCGTAGCATATATCCTGTGTAGTAGCTGCTCCGCCTTCAGTTTAGCACTTTGCACATCTTTCTTTTGTTCAGACCCTCTTGTTAGAACGCACGAACTTCCCTGCCCTTTATAAGGCTTGCATGGGTCGCAGAAATTTTTCCTTACTGAATCTTCGGTAGATCCAAATTAACTCCATTCATATGTGAAACCTGTTTCTGTCCACACTTAGCAGATTTTCCAGTTCTGTCTCTTCCTCCTAAGGGCGGTTTAATTTTTGATAGCTAATCCGCCATACTCCATTAGTCCTCAGTTAAACCGGAAATTGGAACTGACTGCCGAATTGCCGGTTTAGCATTGTATAATATGTCTGAACCGTTAACGGTGAACCGTTTTTACTTTTCCTTTCGCAGTTTCTTCTTCCGGAACGGCCAAACAATTCTCAGCTTGCAATTGGGTCCGGTCCAAGATCACTGAGACGCAACTCAATGGATATGTCACCACCGGCGCTTTAGCGTCCAAAAATGTCCTCCATCGGCGTGTTCCGGATGCCGAATGCCCTCCTGAACCTCAAGAAGGAGAAGTAATTGTATTTATGCAGCACTTAGACCGGGGATTCAGCCCGCCCGGATCAAAATTCTTCCGGGATGTCCTCGCAAGTTTCCAACTCCATCCACAAGATATTGGTCCGAACTCGTGTCCAATATATGCAATTTCCAAGTTTTCTGTGAAGTCTATCTTCAAGAAGAACCATATGTGGAGCTGTTCCGGGATTTCTTTCATTTGAACCGCCGTACGGAGTTTTTGGATGGTCCTAACACGGAACTGGGTGGTGTTTCAATCCAGAAAAGGAAGGAAGTAGACTTTCCTCACGCAAAACACCATAGCCATCCGAAAGATTGGAACCAAACCTGGTTCTATTGCTGGAATACCGCTCCTAACAGCGAGAACCCCTTGCCGGGCTACCGCCCTCACCGGCTTATAGCAACCATCACCCATTGCCTTTACGCTTGACCGCCGCAGAACGGAAGAATTTTGCGCCTCAAATTATCAAACTCCGGGCTCTAATGGCCAATCGCTTAACTGGTATTGACCTTGTTTGATGTTGGGTTTCTTGGGGCATCTTGCCATTAAGCCGCCGCCTACGATTGATGCACGAATACACCGGTAGCGTCAAAGACCCTCAAAGACGCCACGAGCTACCAATAATCGAGCTTGAAGTCACCGAGACAGTGAAGAAGATGCTCGATGAGCCGATCTCCGTCTGCAGCCAAACCGGGTTGGCCCCATTACGTGTTTCCAACAAACCGCTGCGGTAAGGCTCCGCTCATCGCTTCTTCCGATATTAATGCCTTATTGATATATATTAATCCTTGTTACTTCTCGTGCTAACAGCTCCTTCGAAACGAACCAAACCGGCCCGGGATCCTCGTGTAAAGTCCAAGACCACCAAGAAAGCTGGTAAGAGGAAAACCGCCGAGTCTACTGATCCGCCGGAAGAAGAAGATTCAGAAGCTGAGGTAAAGCTTGATATACTTTGTCCCTTTTTATCATTCATCCTATTGACAGTTTCAATTCCTGTGGATGATGTCAAGCGATCATGCCGATCTGTTGAGGTAATCCTTCTTTCTTCCGAATCTGATCTTGTGCGGTTAAAAGAATTACGCCAAGACAGTCCGGAAAGTGAAAAATCTCACTCCCGTGCTCATTTGAATCCGAACCTTTCTTTGAAGACACAGCAGGCTGAAGAGCGCCAGACGACCCAAGACAGCCGTCAACAAATTACATCGTCCGGTTTACCTGACACCCCAACCCGGAAGCGTCGTCCAGAGGTGATTTGTTCTCCTGAAAAGCGTTATACTTTGAAAGGTTTCTTCCGATGTCCTCTCAATCCGTCTGATCCGAATTATCAGGCCTCTTCCAACTCATCTGGCGGTTCATCAACCACTCAACTGCCTCCTCTTAAAGTTGCTGCGGGGTAAGCATAATGCTCTTTTTTGTTTTCTTCGCATTTGTCGGTTCATCACACTCTAACTCTGAATATTGCAGCACCAAGGCTCGCTTAAGTAAGAAGGCGAAAACCCTTGACCCTACTGTGGATGCTGATCCGGAGAAGACTCCAGAGCACCATGGCGAAAAGCCTGAAGTTGCTAAAAACAGTTCTGCCGGGTTGAACCAAGACGACAATGCTAATCCGCCAGAGGTTGAACCGGATGCCCAAGTGGAAACCTCACATCCTGCTCCACCGAGTCCTGCAGCGGAACAGGTAGCAGTTGCTGAAACGCCGAGCCTGGGTATGAAAACACCAAGCCCAAGGAAGAATGCCAATCCGCCAGCCCGGCCAAAGATGATGATGTCAGTAGTGACGGAACCGCCTATACCGCTTCGCAATCCGGCCGCTTTATCAAAACACAGCGCCAAGGAAGAGTCTACTGCCATGAGTAAAGAGAAGGGAAAAACTGATCCGCAGCCTTATGCTAACTTCTCTGCCCAAGATCTTCACTCCGGCTTCATGAACCGACTCTACACAAGTCGTGACTTCGAAGCCGATGCAGTGAATCGTATGAAGGAACACTATGAGGTAAGGAGTTATGCCTCTCTTGTACTTTTGTTGTGTAGTAGCCCCAAGGGCGGTTCAAGCGAGCATAGTTAAACCGGGACTTAATATAAAACTCATACGTCTCAAACTTCAAAGGTTGTAGTTTCAAGGGCGGTTCAACTTAGCATAGTTAAACCGGGACTTAACATGTATCACCATAGCAAGATGAGATCAATTAGCCATTAGCCCCCAAGTGCCAAGTTGAATACCTGTATTGAGCTTGGGACTTCATAATGAAACAACTAACGTGATCCATTTTTATCACATTGGAGATATACCAAAGAAACCGTACAACTCAAGGACCTTCGTGCCAATCGAAGACTCAACAAGCAGAAGCCACCAAGGCCAAGGATGAATTGAAAACTGCCTTGACCACTATGGAGCAGCTCAAGGAGTGGTATAAATCCGAGCAAGCCAACTGGGACACCGAGAAGGCTGGTTTGCTAAAACGGGCGGAAGATGCTGAAGCGGCTCTTAAACCGGTGACAGAAGAGCTCACCGGATTAAAGCGCCAAATTAATGTCATGACCTCTGCGATCTTTGGTAAGAGATTTTTCACTGATTACTATTCCGTTTTGATATTTCCGCCAGTTTAACCTGAGCTGTCTTAAACCGGTATAGGGAAGCGTATTGCTCATCCGGCTCGATATGCGGAAGAAGCTCAAGGCTGCATACACGCTGATTGAGCAGCTGTATACCGGCACCCAATGAGTCATATGCGCCACGTCAGATGATAACACAGCTCGTCCTTGATCAAAGATACGCTGGACCGGCTATCCATGATTCCGCACAACTTGAAGAGTTGAAACGATCCGTGGCCGGGCTAGCACTTTATTGGCTCTAACTCGCGCCAAAGGCGTGGATAGCGGACCTTGATCCGCCGACATAGCCAAGGGCTTCCCGGTAGCTCAAGAAAACGGCGAAGCCTTTGATAATGACGCCTCAAACGAATAACAAAGGAGATGCGTCCTCTGGCGGGTCAACTGGCAGCGAAGCCAACTGGCGGTTTACCGCTCTTTTATGATGCAAACAACGGCGGGTGGAATTTGTCATTCCGAAGTGCGTAACCTTGTTCCTCCAATCCGTAAGCACACTTATGCTCGACGTTGGTCCGGCTGAGCTTATAAGTGAAGAGGCTGTCTTTCAGGCTTTAAACCGGATTGACTGGTCTACCAATGACTTCCGGCCATTGGGTGATGAAGAGGAAGAAGCTGAACCGACGCCACACAACCCATTTTCTTCACGTCAACCCGGCGAGGAAGCTTAATCCGTCAAGCCGGTTGATGCATCATAAGCTGCTAGTCATAACGCCATTCGAAATGTTGGGCCTCGGAAGGCCTTGTAATAGAATAGCCAGCACTTTTGTTTTTGAATATGCCTTTATGCCTTCACCGCAACCTTCGCAGAGGTGCTGATATTTTTGATTGAATAATCGAAACCTTCAATCTATATTGCCTGCAATCACAAATTCTTAAACTGCCACGGCGGCTTGTGTCGCCAGCTGGCTTGTGACGCTCATATGTATATGTAAGGAAATATTGAGGTATATGATCAAAATTTTGTGATACAAAAATACCTGCCAGCGTTGGGCATGCAGTTGGCTGAGCCAACCTTGAAGCGGAGGTTGTATAAACCATTACCGTCAAAGGAGACAACAGCTCCTATGCTTAGAATGCCGGTTTACCAGGTAAACCATGCCGGGTCATGTTAAGCCCCCTGTTACTCCATAATGGGATGTTTAACAGGAAAAATCAAACCGGAAAAGTTATCTCCGGATTAAAAAATAAACCAAATTCCGTCAATGGACTGGTTGAACTGATTTTAATAATAGTTATGAAAAAATACGGAAGCAAAGGCAATGATAAACCGTTTGCAAAAAGAGGCTTTACTGAGCCGATCAGATGGCGTTACCATGGTCGGACACGACCAAGCTCCCAATAAGGTGTAGCTATGGTTCAAGTCAGCCAGGTCCCCAACTAAAACCGTGGCATTATGCCGATCAAGTGGCGTGGCAATGGTTCGGGTTTGACCAAGCCCCCAAGTGACTCTATGACCTCAGGCCGACCAAGAGGCGTGACTGGTTCAGACTTGACCATGTCCCCAAGTGATCTGGTGGCTTTCGCCTATCAAAGGTGTTGCATTGGTCCGGACACGACCAAGCCCCCAGATGACATCTAAAAGCTTCTGAAGAGCAAGCTCAAGGGATAAACCAGAGGCCGTTTTAAGACAACAACTCCATGTACCCAAGCCGGATTTTTACAGAACGGATACCCCGCTTTAGCCGAGGCTCCGGTCTATTGCTTTTATTCATAATATATACATTGTCATAATATGTACATAAGGAGAGCCGATGGCTCAGGTATAATAAGGCCGAAGATGAGCTATGTTCCACGGCTGTTGGTCTCCTCTTCTGACGTGCGTGAGTCTTTATGCTATCGAACATCAATCAGATAGTATGACCCGTTGTGCAGATTCTTGCTGACCACAAAAGGCCCTTCCCAAGGTGGGGATAGCTTGTGCATATCTGTCTGGTCTTGAATGAGCCGAAGCACCAAGTCTCCTTCTTGAAAGGTTACGGTTCTCGACCCGTCGATCGTGATACCGACGAAGATCCTCGCTGGTAAATCGCCGAGCGAGCAGCCGCCATATCTCGTTCTTCATCCGGTCGATCCAAAGCGTCTCATTGCTGCCTCGTTATCTGCCTCAACATAGGCTGCCACACGAGGCGAGTCATGACGGATATCGCTGGGGAGGACCGCATCCGCTCCATAGACCATAAAGAACGGTGTGTATCCAGTGGATCTGTTAGGGGTAGTATTTATACTCCATAACACAGATGGTAGCTCTTTTACCCCACAGCCCGGCGTCCTCTGTAAAGGGACCATAAGCCGGGGCTTGATACCTCTCAGGATCTCCTGATTAGCTCGCTCGCTTGACCATTGGACTGTGGGTGAGCTCTCAAGAAACGCGTCAAGCGGATGTGCTCACGTTCACAAAACTCCTTCATGGAACCTTGGGACAAATTGGTACCATTATCTGTGATGATACTATGTGGAAACCCAAACCGGAAGATCACCCTTTTGATCAACTGAACCATCGTGGCCGCATCACACTTGCTAACAGGCTCTGCCTCGACCCACTTTATAAATTTGTCGACTGCTACCAGCAAGTGGGTCTTCTTGTCCTTGGACCTTTTAAAAGGTCCCATCATGTCCAGCCCCCAAGTTGCAAACGGCCAAGTAATCGGAATCATCCTCAATTCTTGGGCCGGTATATGAGCATGTCTAGAAAACTTCTGGCAACCATCACATCGCCTGACCAGATCTTCCGCATCAGCATGGGCAGTCAACCAATAAAAACCATGGCGAAACGCCTTAGCCACCAAGGATTTTGAACCGGCGTGGTGACCACAGTCCCCTTTGTGGATCTCACGTAATATTTCATAGCCTTCCTCAGGGGACACACAACGCTGAAACGCCCTAATACACCGCAATGATGCAACTCGCCATTAACAATGGTCATAGACTTAGACCGCCGAACTACACCGGGCCAACGTCTCATCTTACGGTAACTTCGCCCGGCTCATGTACGCCAAATAAGGGAGCGCCCAATCCGGAATGACATGCAGGGCTGCCACCAACCGAGCCTCCGGATCAGGAATAGCCAAATCTACTTCATCAGAAGCTTGATCGACGGATTGTGCGATACATCAAGGAAGACATTAGGCGGGACCGGTTTGCGTTGAGAGCCCAACCGCTTAAAGCGTCCGCCGCTTCGTTCTTCCGACGATCCACATGGTCCACCTGATAGCCTTTAAAATGACCTGCAACAACATCCACCTCCCGACGATATGCAGCCATGAGTGGGTCTTTGGAATCCCAAGTGCCTGACACTTGTTGGGCCACCAAGTCCGAGTCACCAAGCACTTAACCCGGCTTAGATTCATCTCCTTAGCCATCCGAAGACCATGGAGCAAGGCTTCATACTCAGCTGCATTGTTAGTACAAGGGAACATTAAGCGGAGGACGTAATAAAACTTTTCACCTCGTGGGAAGTTAACACAACTCCAGCCCCGAGCCCTCCAACCGCCTGGACCCGTCAAAGTGGATGGTCCAATAGGTATGATCCGGCTTTTCTTCAGGCGCTTGTAACTCCGTCCAATCATTAATGAAATCCACAAGTGACTGGGATTTTACTACCGTCCGAGGCACATACCTTAAACCGCGGCCCAAGCTCTATGGCCCACTTAGCAATCCGCCGCCGCTTCCGGTTACGTATGATATCGCCCAAGGGAGCTGAACTGACCACCGTGATGGGATGCCCTTGAAAATACCGCTCAGCTTCCGGCTTGCCATAAAAACTCCATACACCAGCTTCGCCAATGCAGATATCTTCGCTTGGACTCAATGAGCACCTCGCTGATGTAATAAACCGGACGTTGAACCGGATACTCCTTCCCCGCCTCCTTCCGCTCTACCACAATGGCTACGCTTAATCGCCCGCATTAGCAGCAACATATAAGAAGCGGCTCCTTGTCAATGGGAGTGGCGAGAACAGCGGGGTTGGCCAATTGCCGCTTTAAATCCTCCAATGCTTCATCGGCGGCTGAACTCCTGCATAAACCGATCCGTCTTCTTCAAAGATCTGGTACAAAGGAATGGCCTTCTCCGAGGCGGCCGATAAACCGGCTTAGCGCGGCAATCCGACCCTCCAAACACTGGACATCATTAATGCACTTTGGTTTAGCCAAGGAGGTGATAGCCGTAGTTTTCTCCGGATTAGCTTCAATCCCTCTGTTGGACACAAGAAAACCCAATAACTTGCCTGCCGGAACACCGAAAACACATTTGGCCGGGTTAAGCATCATCTTGTACACCCGCAAGTTGTCAAAGGTTTCTTTCAGATCCTCAATCAGTGTCTCCTTCTTCCTTGATTTAACCACAATATCATCCACATAAGCATGCACGTTATGGCCGATCTGTTCGTGCAAGCAATTCTGTACGCAACGCTAATAAGTTGCTTGGGCGCTCTTGAGCCCAAAAGGCATAGACACATAGCAGAAGGCTCCAAAGGGAGTGATAAACGCTGTCTTCTCCTGGTCCTTAACCGCCATTTTGATCTGACGATATCCAGAATACGCATCCAAAAAGCTCAAACGCTCACAACCCGCCGTAGCATCAATAATCTGGTCAATGCGGGGAGGCGAAAGGATCTGCTTGGACAAGCCTTGTTAAGATCTGTGTAATCCACACACATGCGCCAAGTGCCGCTTTTTCTTAAGGACCAACACCGGATTAGCAAGCCACTCGGATGGAAAACTTCAACGATAAAACCTGCTGCTAAGAGCCTGGCAACCTCTTCTCCAATGGCCTTGCGCCTTTCCTCGTTAAACCGGCGAAGAAACTGCTTTACCGGTTTGTACTTGGGATCAACATTAAGAGTGTGCTCAGAGAGTTCCCTCGGTACACCTGGCATGTCAGAAGGCTTCCATGCAAAAATGTCCCGATTCTCACGGATGAACTCGATGAGCGCGCTTTCCTATTTAGGATCCAAGTTAGCACTGATGATGAACTGCTTGGATGAATCACCAGGCACAAAGTCCACAAGTTTAGTCTCAGCCGCCGATTTAAACTTCAGATCCGGATCGTGCTCTGTAGTTGGCTTCTTCAACGGGGTCATATCCGCCGGATCAACATTGTCTTTATAGTACTTTAGCTCTTCGGTGGCACAAACCGACTCTGCGTAAGCCGCATCACCTTCCTCACACTCTAAAGCGATCTTGCGGCTCCCATGAACCGTTACCGTCCCTTTGTTGTGACCCGGCATTTTTAGCTGCAAATAGACATAACAAGGTCGCACCATAAACTTGGCATAAGCCGGCCGCCCAAACAGGGCGTGGTAAGGGCTTTGAATTTTCACCACTTCAAACGTCAATGTTTCCGATCTGGAGTCATGTTCATCCCCAAAGGCCACCTCCAGAGCTATTTTACCAACCGGATATGCTGACTTGCCAGGCACCACACCATGAAACACCGTATTGGACGGCTTGAGATGTTTATCCGTTAACCCCATACGACGGAAGGTCTCATAATACAGGATGTTGATGCTGCTCCCTCCGTCCATAAGCACCTTGGTGAACTTGTATCCTCCCACCGAGGCGCCACCACTAGGGCTAGCTGACCCGGATTGTCAACCCGGGAGGATGATCCTCTCTACTCCACACAATAGGCTGCTCGACCAGCGTAGGTAATGCGGCACGGCCGGTTCAACAACGTTGATGCCCGCTTCAAGTTTCCGGTCTCGCTTGTCCAAGCTAGTGGTGAAGACGTGATATCGCCCACCATTCAACCGCCCGGATTGCTTTGATAACCCGATTGCTGCTGCTGCTGATTGTAACCACCTTGGTTGTTACGATTGTTACGATTGTTACGATTGTTACGCCCGCCGGATTACCATTAAACCTCGGACCGGAATTTCCTCCATCAGAACCGGGCCGGACCACGAACCGCCGCCGGGCCCTTGATCATACCGGAAAGCATTAGAACTTTTGAACTCCTGCATAATGTAGCAATCCTTCCAGAGGTGGTTTCTTTGGCGCCTCCTTCGTCCCATGCTTCGGACAGGTTGATTCAATAGATAATTCAACCGGTCCGGATTGTGATTAGGCGCACCACCTTGGTTCGGATGTTTACCCTTGCGCCGTTGACCCTTGTCCTGCATGTTGGTGTTGGCTACGAAGCCCATGTTACCATTCACCTTACGCTTGTTTCCTCCATTACCCGCCGACTGATGTTGCTGGCCTCTGGAGTTGTTGTTCTGTTTTCCCTTCCCTGTTTCATCATCCTCCTCAGACTCGGGATCCTTGGTACTATCGTAATCAACATACTTCACTAAAACGCCCATGAGAGTGCCCATGTCATTGCAAAAACGCTTCATGCGACTCCAGCTTCAATTTTAAAGGTTTGAACCGGCGGTTGCCTTCTAGGGTTAAGATCGCAGAATCGGTGTTGATCCGATGCGAAGAATGTAAAACTTCCGAACGTATGCGTACTCCAACGGGTTGTGGATTCTCCTCCGCTGGACACAAGCCGCCAATTCCACCACAGACATGGGCTGCTTACAGGTGTCTTTGAAATTTTGAATGAACCGGGTCCGCAACTGGGTCCATGAACTGATGGAATTGGGTGGCAAGTTTTTCAACCAAGTACGGGCCGTGCCTTCAAGCATCATGGTGAAATACTTTGCACATGCAGCTTCATCCACATCCAGCATCTCCATGGCCATCTCATAGCTTTCTATCCACGCTTCTGGAGCCAGATCGGCGGTATAATTGGGCACCTTGCGTGGCCCCTTGAAGTCTTTGGGCAAGCGTACATTGCGTAAAGCGGGGACGAGGCAAGGCACCCCCAAAGAGCCAGATGTGACCCCAGGCTCGAAGATGGTCGGTCGAACCGGCGCGAGCTGATGATCCTCATGCCGTGCTGCTAACTCGACCTCCCTACGTGCCCTGGCCCGGTCCACCACCTCTTGAGCGTTTTCGAAGCCACCTGCCGGGTTGTTGCCGCGAGGTGCACCGCGCTGCGCATTAATTGACACCGCCTGTGGTGAATCGCCTTCGATTGGAATCGCCTCCAACCGTGCCGCAGCCGCAACAAGGTTATCCATTGGGTTGGAGTAGTGACCTGGAGGTGTTTGCACAGCCTGAGGCGCGCCGGCATGATGGCGAGGCAGATCTATCACACGGGGCTGAATCGGCGTGCCCGTCCAGTGCTTCCGCCCGGCTCACCACTGGCGGCGGATTACTGGTCCCTGCTCCTGGGGTGTTGAAGAGGTCTCTCACCTCGAAAACCGAGGGCAAACGGGATCTGTACTTTCTTTTCATGACTTCATGCGACGCGTTCTGATCCAGCATGAGCCTATAAGCTCGCGCATCCAAAGCGCCCGCTCTGCCATCATCCTAACATCTGCGGCTGCCAGATCCGTTTTAGCCTGAGTGATCTGCTCCTTCACCTTTGCAATCTCCGCATTATGCAGGTCTTGATCTGCCGGGTTAGCCTCTGCCATGAGCACAGCCAATGCATCAAATAGTTCTGATAAAACTTGAGCAGGCGGTAGCGCGACAGGCCTGCCCGGCTGCCATCGCCACTGTTGAACCGGCGACCATTGGCGCGGCGGTCGAAGAGTGAAGCGTCGCTTGTGTACCGGCCATGAATATTCCAACCCGGTTGGGCAGATCAAAGGGGTCCGGAATACTCTCATCGTCGGAACAGCCCCCGATCTGGTGAAAGGACCACGATGTTGCCTAGAGGGGGGGTGAATAGGCATTTTAAAATCTTTTACGGATTTGGCTATATCCAAATGCGGAAATAAACTAAGCAGATACTTTTCAAGCACAAATCCTAAATATACTAGGCTCACTAAGTGCACCAACAACTTAGCATAAACAAGATGAGAACAACGAGGATATGAGTAAGCACAAGTAAGTCACACAAACTTACTCAGTGTATATCACGAGGTATGGAAATGAATAATACACACAACCACAAGTAAGCAATACAAGCTTACACAAATTGTATCACAATTTATGGAATTGAACGATACAAGCAAACTCAAGTAAGTTACACAAACTTACTTGAGCAATATCACAATATATGGAAGTTTATAACACAAGTTAGCAATTCACACTAATCACAATGTATATCAATAGTAGCAAGTATGAATTATGGAATATGAAGTGTAGGCCTAAATAATCTCTACAAGGAAATGGCCAACACAATATAATCAACCACCACAATATAATGAGGACAACAAGATATAGTGAATGCACGGTAAAATGACCAAAGTAAACCACAAGTAAGGAGTTAGGGTTAGGGATAACCAAAGTCACGGAGACGAGGATGTATCCCGATGTTCACTTCCTTGGAGGGAAGCTAGTCACCGTTAGAGAGGTGGATGTTACCACGAAGGCACACCAACGCCACGAAGGCTCACCCTATTCTCCTTGAGATATCACCACGAAGGCGATTATCAACCACTAGTGGTAGACCTTGAGGCGGCCTCCAAACCTTCACAAACTTTCCGGGGGACAAATCACAAGTTGATTCCTCCTTTGGAGCACTCCTACCGCCTAGGAGTCTCCAACCTCCAAGAGTAACAAGAACAAAGGGAAATGCTCAAGACTTGCTCAAATCACGAATTCCTTTGGTCAAGAGAGGGAGAGGGAGTGGATCTATCACTTGATTGGAAAATCTCTCAAGAACTCTCACAAATCTCTCCGGATCTAAGATTTGGTGTAGGAGAAGTGAGAGGGAGCCTTTTGTGTTCTAGGGTTCATATGAATGTGTTGCTCAACCTTCTCCCGGGTGGAAGAAGGTTATATATAGTGGTAGTGCAAATATGGCCGTTGGAGTGTAAGTGGCTGTGTCGGGCGGACATCCGGGCCTGGGGCGGACATCCGGACGTTGTGAAGTGTGCACACATGTACGCAGAAAACAGGTTACAGGGCCCGGACATCTGGCCGAAGCTTGGACATCTGGCCAAACTTGGGGCCCCGGACATCTGGCCCAAGTTGCCGGACATCCGGAGGACACAACCAGCATTTCAACACGGTTCTGGACATCTACGGTCGGATTTCCGGGCCAAGTCCCGGATATCCGGCCAACACAAAAACTGCAGCGCCTAAAAGTAAAACATCCATAACTTTCTCATCCGGACTCCGATTTTGATGATCTTGGGCTCGTTTGAAGCTATGAAAAGCTCCAGGTCCTCACATAGAGAACCACCCAAGATAAACCAAAATGGAGGATGCAAAGCATGCAAAGGTTAGATCATATATTTTGGGGAACCTAGTTGGCTATGGATTTATTTGGTATATAGGATATGAGTGGAATTGTGTTGGATAGGAGTGAAATATGCCTATGTTGGAATATGATGTGAGGAAGTAGAAATAGAAGATGTTGACTTGAGCAAATCTAGCACTAACCCCTTTGATCCCCTCTTAATAGTGCGGGATCCCTATAACTCAAGAAACATAAAAGAGCTATACTACATAGCTATCGAGAACCATTCTTGAGTGTATATTTTTCTTCGGTGGTCATCTCTCCACAACACTAACGCCAAAGGAACTAATACCTTTGACTCAAGCCTTTAACTTGAGCTTGATGTTTATGTTTCTTCTTGGCTCAAGTTGAAGACAAGACATTGGTGAAGTCTTCAAGTAGCTCCCACATATGGGAGTCCTTGCTTTGTATTCATCTTCACTTGCCCATCATGTGATCATCCACAAGCTTCAAGCATGTAATCCCTCGGGATGGTTATCTTGAACTTGCCCTTATCAACCATGATCACCAACACTTGATGTTATCCTCTCATAGACACTTGAAATATCTCTCTCGATGCGAGCCCATGATAATCACCTAACCCTCGAAAACATAGACAACACATAGTATGGGTTAGTACACAGAGTGCAATTGATAATTTCTTATCATACCACAAGATCTTATGTGGTGCATCATTAGCGCACGTGAGATGACCATTTAGAGTTCAATCTCCGAGCTTCAACTTGGTCAACCAATATCTCTACTCCATGCTTAATCTTGACGTCATGAAGGATATATTGAATTCTTCACTTGAATAGCTTGCTCAATCATGTCTCAGCACATGAGTCCATTATGATCATATCTTTGAGCCACTCCTAGAATTCATCATTGAATCATCCTTTTTAAGATCTTTGATCCATTATGGCTCAAACCATAGCTCTAAGCATGGCAACCCTTAAGATACTCCAATGAACTCCATTTTGATCATCTCGATATACTTGTTGCTTCAAAGGAGTTTTCTTCCATTATTCTTCAATCATTTTCCAATGGGACTAATCTTCAAATGTATATCTCAATGCAAACATTAGTCCATAAGGATTGTCATTAATTAATTACCAAAACCACACATGGGGACTACATGTACTTTCATCTGGCCATCTTGTAGCTGGTACAAAGACTCAGTTTCCCCGGTCGACGACTCGTCATCAGAGTAGACAACGGTTTCGCCACCAGATGCTGATCCGCCCTCATAGTCTCCTCCGTGGATGACTCCCATTTAAAGCACGCCGACAACCGGTTTAGCCAGGCAGGATTCTTCTTCGCCCACGAGCCGTCTCGACGAGGTCGGTGCAGATGTCCGGCCCAGCCCTGGCTCACCGATCTTGCCGATGAACACGTGTATGCCACCAAAGGGGACCCGGTACCCGTACTCAATCGAGCCGTCCTCGGGCCCCATCCTGCATCGTCGATGTAGAGCTTGCATGACGACTCTTGGTCATCCGCCCACAAAGATAGCCTTCGAGTCCTTCGAACTTGCCCTCTAAGATCATCAAACCATCGTGCGATAGCCCCACGGTGGGCGCCAACTGTCGTGGAATTGTCACGGCAGATGTCCTCATGAAAGGACTTAGTCGCGGGGCCATCGTACGGGTTAAAGCGGACGCAAAGACACGAGAGTTTATACTAGTTCGGCCCCTTCGATGAAGGTAAAAGCCTACGTCTAGTTTGTGATGGGATTGATGTGATTTCGGCGACTAGGGAGCAATAGCTTCGCCTAAGCCTCGAATTGTTGTTGTTCCGTCCTCGAACCGCCGCTGGTCGTCCCCTTATATACACGGGTTGACGTCTGCCGGTCTCTGAGTCCCGAGGCCGGCTCATACAAGTGTCCGGCTCGGTCTCTTCTTTCTCTTATCTTACAACACAAGTTACATGGTCATGGCGGTTTTACCATTATGGGCCCTAATTCGCCCCTAGGCTCCGGGCCTCTAAGCTCTACAGCAATCGCCACCTTCTGAGTCTTCGTGGGCCCCAATTATGGCCGAGGGTAAACTGGCCCCTTCAGGGCGGTTTATATTTAGTAGTTACATCCCCAACAACCGGGATGCCCAGTCCCATGCTTTATGCAAGCTAAATCAAAATAATTGCAAATAAAACTCCCCCTGGGACTGTTGTTAGTTGGAGGCACTCGTTGTTTCGAGCAAGCCATGGATTGATGCTTGTTGGTGGAGGGGGAGTATAAAATTTACCATTCTGTTTGGGAACCGCCTATAATGTGTGTAGCATGGAAGATATCGCCATCTCTTGGTTGTTATGTTGACAATGAAAGTATGCCGCTCAAAATATTATTTATCTCTATTTCAAAATCGAGCTCTGGCACCTCTACAAATCCCTGCTTCCCTCTGCTAAGGGCCTATCTATTTACTTTTATGTTGAGTCATCACCCTCTTATTAAAAAGGACTAGATGGAGAGCACAACTATCATTTGCATCCATTACTATTAATTTATATTGGGTAAGACTATGATTGGATCTCTTTTACCATGAATTACAACGTCTAGTCAGTCCTTGATCTTTAAAGGTGCTCTGCATTTATGTTTCTTGGTCTCGTAAAGGGCTAGCGAGATACCATCTTATTATATCATATCATGACTGTTTTGAGAAAGTGTTGTCATCCGAGATTTATTATTCTTGCTCGCTAGTTGATTATGCCATTGATATGAGTAAACATGAGACCTAAGAGTTATTTTCAATGTGGTTAGTCATAATCTTTGCTGAAAACTTGAATGCTGGCTTTACATATTTACAACAACAAGAGCAAACAGAGTTTGTAAAAGTTTTTCTTTATCACTTTCAGTTTATCAACTGAATTGCTTGAGGACAAGCAAAGGTTTAAGCTTGGGGGAGTTGATACGTCTCCGTCGTATCTACTTTTCCAAACACTTTTGCCCTTGTTTTGGACTCTAACTTGCATGATTTGAATGGAACTAACCTGGACTGATGCTGTTTTCAGCAGACTTTCCATGGTGTTATTCATGTGCAGAAACAAAAGTTCTCGGAATGACCTGAAACTCCACGGAACATCTTTTTGGAAAATATCAAAAATACTGGAAGAAAAATCCACGTCAGGGGGCCCACACCCTGTCCATGAGGATGGGGGGCGCGCCCCCTACCTCGTGGGCCCCCTGACGCTCCACCGACCTCAACTCCAACTCCATATATTCACTTTCGGGGAGAAAAAAATCAGAGAGAAGGGTTCATCGCGTTTTACGATACGGAGCCGCCGCCAAGCCCTAAAACCTCTCGGGAGGGCTGATCTGGAGTCCCTTCGGGGCTCCGAAGAGGGGAATCCGTCGCCGTCGTCATCATCAACCATCCTGCATCACCAATTTCATGATGCTCACCGCCGTGCGTGAGTAATTCCATCGTAGGCTTGCTGGACGGTGATGGGTTGGATGAGATCTATCATGTAATCAAGTTAGTTTTGTTAGGGTTTGATCCCTAGTATCCACTATGTTTTGAGATTGATGTTGCTATGACTTTGCTATGCTTAATGCTTGTCACTAGGGCCCGAGTTCCATGATTTCAGAACTAAACCTATTATGTTTTCCTGAATATATGTGAGTTCTTGATCCTATTTTGCAAGTCTATAGTCACCTACTATGCGTTATGATCCGGCAACCCCAAAGTGACAATAATCGGGACCACTCCCGGTGATGACCATAGTTTGAGGAGTTCATGTATTCACTATGTCTTAATGCTTTGGCCTGGTACTCTATTAAAAGAAGGCCTTAATATCCCTTAGTTTCCATTAGGACCCCGCTGCCACGAGAGGGTAGGACAAAATATGTCATGCAAGTTCTTTTCCATAAGCACGTATGACTATATTTGGAATACATGCCTACATTACATTGATGAATTGGAGCTAGTTCTGTGTCACCCTATGTTATGAATGTTACATGATGAACCGCATCCGGCATAATTCTTCATCACCGATCCAATGCCTACGAGTTTTTCATATATTGTTCTTCGCTTATTTACTTTTCCGTTGCTATTGTTACAATCACTACAAAACCCAAAAATATTACTTTTGCTACCGTTACGGTTACTTCCATATTACTTTGCTACTAAATACTTTGCTGCAGATACTAAGTTATCCAGGTGTGGTTGAATTGACAACTCAGCTGCTAATACTTGAGAATATTCTTTGGCTCCCCTTGTGTCGAATCAATAAATTTGGGTTGAATACTCTACCCTCGAAAACTGTTGCGATCCCCTATACTTGTGGGTTATCACCGGCCGCCGCGCGCCGCACGTCATGAGCCTCCATGACTCCGGCTCGCCGCTACTCGGCCACGCGCCACAGCACCAGCAGCCCGGCGACGACCGCAACGAACCCCCCCACGGCGCCCTGCTCAACCACCTGCGCGGGGCCCCTGCCCAGCACCCCGCTGTGGCTGCCCTCGAGGACTGCATTGTGGCACAGGACCGTGACATCCAAGATCACCGCCACCAACGTTGCGCTCCAGCAGCAGCTCATCTCCGCGCAGCACGAGCTCTGGGTCGTCTCCATCACCGGCACCAAATAGATCCGCTGGAACGGGACGTCGAGGCTCACGCCCGTCACGAGGCTCGACCTCAGTGTGCAAGCAGCACGGTGAGCAGCTCCTGCAGCGCGAGCACCTTGGCGAAGCACGTCGGGCAGGGGAGGCGCGCACCTCGCTGGCGTCCTTGGTGGTCGTTCTGGGCGCGCGAGGATGGGGCGTCCCATGGGCCATCTTCCTCAGTCAGGAGCAGCAGGGGCGTCTCCCCGGCGGGCGAGTCACAGGAGTTTGACCTCCTTCCCTCCCATGCACAGAAGTTGTTTGCGAAAATGCCAAAGAAAGATAGAGAGAGGAGGAAGAAGAATGACATGTGGGTCCCACCTGTAATAACGGTCAACTGAACGGTCAACATGTTTAAATTGTTTAAACTGGCTATTATCTGAAATTGGTAGTTTTTAGTCACAAAATTAAGAATTTTTGGTAGTTTTCGGCCACTTTTTAAAAGGTGGTAGTTTTGTGGGACAACAACCCCTAAAGTGGTAGTTTTTTGTCAAACACTCAATCTAATCTGAATACTCTAAACACATACAATTTAGACATAGAAACAGATAGTAGAAACTGAAAATGTTCAAACATAAATGTTATTCAGAGGACATTGTTCAAACATTAAAAAAATGAAGGACATCACAAATCTATTGGTTTTCATGATGTATCCACAAATGGTCCACGAGACCATCGAGAAGTTGTTGATGCACTTCTCGTTCTCAAAGTTATCGATGCATCTCGAGAAAATGCGCAACCTGATTTGCCCCTCTTGTTAAGAGAGGAGGATATGTTTTCAGGGCAACAAGGAGTAGGAGCAGCCGCCCCTCCTCGCCAAGGCTGTGCGCTCATATGACGTGGTTGTGGCGCACATAGAGCTACTGCTGGAGCGGTCGCTCAACGGCCACACTCCACCATCGCACAACTGTCGCGTCCAAATCAAGCGTCGCGTCAAGGAGGAGTCGGCGTTCCTGCCGTGCAGCCAGCCGACAACTTTGTCCAACCGTCGTCCTTGCCACGAAGTTTCATACACCACAAGGAGGTGGCGCAACGCCTCCCCGTCAGCAGTCCGGTAGCCAGCGGCGCTCGGTGAAGAAAGAGGAGGAGGCGCCTGGCCCGACTGTCGCGAATGCACGCGACCGCCTCCTCTACTACCTTAGACATGGCGGCGTCGCCTCCTCCAACCACACAATGATGGTGGTTGACTAGGTGACAATCGAGCAGACGCGCGGGGAGTAGCACCCTGCGGCACGCTAGACGGCGTTCGCTATGTCGGACATGTCGGACTGGGTCCACGCCGACCCGTACCTCGCATTGGCCTGGGTCGAGGATCGGTCTAGGGCCACCATGTAGACGTCCGTTGCTGGTGCCACCATCTCCTCAAAGTGGGGCCGGAGGAATCTGTGTGGGCCGTCAAAGCCGGTCAGCACAGGCGTATATGGTGGGGGGGGGGTGTAGGAAGCCTGTCTAGGTCAGGTTTTTTACCGGTCAGTGACCGGGCTATTCGTCCAGGCGTATATGGAGGGGGAGGGGGGAGTGTAGGAAGCCTGTCTGGGTTGGGTTTTTTTTACCAGTCAGTGACCGGGCTATTCGCCCAGGCGTGTAAGAGGGGTTCGGGGAGCCCGATTGTAAATGCTCCAATGTCCGCACTTTCCAAACGGAAATATAAGGTAGACTAGGGGAGTTCGGTAGAGGTTTTGTGGCTCTCGGGTGCCAGACACCCCTATATGAATATAGCATTAAAAACATATTAGGAAAATTCAAAAAATTATGAAATTTTGGGATATGAAACTTGAGTGCCCATTGTACACACATGGTCAGTTTTGTGGGGAATCGGTGCCCATGGTAATGACAGTAAAAAAGACAAAAAAAATCGTATGTGTAGAAAAAAACTGAATATAACGTATGTCAGACCGTAATTCCTACGCCGCGGATACCACGGAAGCCATTCCTCATGAAGATGAACAAGGGTGTACAACGGGCACTCAGGTTTCATATCCCAAAATTTCAGAATTTTTTTAAAATTTTCCGATATCTTGTAATGTTATTTTTATATAGGGGTGTGTGGCACCCGAGCTGCAATGCATTTCCCAGTTCTACGGAGATGCCTCTGATTTTCGCCCTTTTTGATGTGCTACTCGTGTCTAGTGTTGTTTGCTCATCCATTTGATGTACCGCTAGTGTTGTTGGCTCATCCATGTGCAGGTGTGCAATCAAGACGTTTGGCGCCGTCCCGTCGGTGGCTCCCTGCTTAATCAGAGATAGTTGACCTATAGGTAGACCGTAGACACGCAGAAGATTTAAGCTTGGCCGAAGAGGACGCTGGTAAAGCGATTGATCCATGAAAGGGGCCGGGGGACAGGTGGAGTCGGACGGACCCCGTGTGCGTGCCGTCGCGCGCGCCGCGGAGGTCGTGGCGTGGCGAGGCGACCCGGGGCAGCGCCATGCGCAGGCCGGCAAGCAGGCAGACGCCACCTCCCCCTCGCCCCTGGCCGCCAGTCCACGCGCACGCGCCGAGGCCAAGCCAGAGACGTTTTCGTAACATCCTCCGTACATCCACGGAGTGACGCCTCCTTCCTGCTTTGCTGCTCTCTTTCCTCCTCGGGCTACACGTTCAGGTCACACCGTATCGCTTAGACGAGACTGCACTGCGTTGGTGTGGAGGTGGTGCAAGCACGGCAAACCAGCTCGTCTCGTGTAGCTTAATTCATCCACCAGCCCGTGGCCGAATGGCGAGCTGACACGCAGCTACGGGATGATGGCTCGGCCACGATGATCCAGGCACGGTTACATGAATGATTGATGAATCTCCCTGCCAAGCAACAGTCTACAGTGGCGGAGCTGCTTGCTAGCTGATGATAGCCTGACACGTGAATAGCGCGCGGGATCTAGCTTGTCCGGTCCACCCGTGCCCGGCAGCGACTGGACGGAAGGCGCGCCGGACCAGGCCGGAGGTGCGCCCAGCAACGCCCCGCACCACGTCCTTCCAACGCTGCAAATCCTACTCCTACTCCTAGCTAGATAGAGTAGCCCGGCGCTGTGCCAGTGATAGTATATTCTGCCCAAATCTCCCGGAATCCTCCCCCACAGTAGTATTAAAAGTCCACTTTGGTTGACGCATGGCGTGAAGGAAGCAGCAGAGATAGAAAGCACCATCACTCACACACCCTCCTTGATATACCTAATAAGATACTAAAAGCGATTATAAGATAGACTAAAAGCGACTTCCACGGAGCAGGGAGGGAGCGGCGCTCCATTTCCGACGTCGATGAACGTGACACGAAAAAAGGACCAGGATTAGCGCACGGACGCTCCGTCGGCAAGCGAGACCTAATTAAACTTGGTGACGGACGCACGTAATCTGATCCAAAAGGCGCAGACGCACCTGGCTGCTTGCTTGCTGACGATGATCGATCGATCGATCGATAGGTAGAAACGAACGTTCCTGGCTAAGTATAAACAATACACTACTCCGTACTGCCGCACGTTGTCTTCTCCCTACTCTATAATTCACGGCGGCTGTGCGGCCCGGGAAACGATATAAACTAGCAACGATTCGTCCAGCCCGGTGGTGGAGGTGTTCGTTCAGTCACGCCGTGGGTTTCGTTGTTTCGCTTTGGCGTCACTTTTTGGGTATCATATTTATAGAACCAGAAATCAGAGAGCCAGCGTCATGTGATCTTGTTTACCTACTTGGCGACCGATACCTAATTTGTTCTATCGCCCGGCCTCCTCATCTGGACAGGACAGAGATGATAATATGGATGTACCCAACTTCATCTTGATCTTGATGCCTCTCAAACTTTGAGAACATCTAGTAATCTACTCCCTCCATCTTATAATGTAAAACATTTTTTGACACTACACTGGAGTAGTTCATATAATCGGAGGAAGTATATGTGGTGCACTGGTCCTTGTGGTGCATCCGATGGACCCAACTCCCATAGCATATTTGAAGTTGTTAGAGAATTCCTTAAAAAAATTAGCACGTTCACACAACATCAATGTATGGTGTCACAAAATTTTAAAGAAAAAAAATTCTAAAGATAGCTCAAAAATGGAAAATGACAAATACGACATTGAATAGTGTATAACATAAGTTGGCCTTTCTATTTGGCCAATTATCACATTAACGTCAATTTTGGTGTTTTGAATTTTGATATGAAATTCACGACGACAGTTCAAACTGCACTTCTTAATCTATCTAGCCCTTTTCTTTCGCCTCAGAAAAACATATCTCTTATTTTAGTTGTAGAAAACTATCTATCCGGCACCACAAGGCATGAAGCTTCATGTAACGGAGGCGCCAAGTTTCCATTTTCGCACGCCGTCCTCGTGTTTCACAGGGGGTCTGCACCAAGTGGCTAGCTGCTTGGAGTTTCATTTCAGAAGAGTGAAAAATTAAAAGGCGAACGAAAGTGGACTGAGGGCATGAGCAGGGCAGCTTCCTGCTGTTGTTAAATAGGCTGAGGACTTCCTGGAACCGTTCGTGCGTAGGAAACACACACAGCGACGTCTCGATCGACCATGCTCGGACCGGGTCAATCTATATTTGTCAAATCAAATGTTGAGAGGTGCGAGCGCGACCATGATTACTGCCAAACTCGACCATGTTTGCTGCACAACAACCATGACAGTGATCACGCACTCATGGTCCGCAGATGCACCGGTCAATTCATCGGTTCATTGTTATTGTTTTAGTTACTCCAAATTGTTGTATGTGCCTGACAGCTGTTTGAGTTGAACATGGAAAAACGGGCTCATGCATGCATGCTGGCATGTTGGCGGGCGGGAGATCATATCACAAAATCGTTCAGAACACCGCTTATTTTCCTGTCCATAGTCGTTGGTGAGAGTGCGACGCTCGTATGCGACACCGAGGCGAGGGAGCGTAGCTCGTAGTAGTTGTATTGTAATTACGCTGCACAGAGCGGCACGTGTGAGGATTAGTCGTTGATCAGTTCTGGTCCTTGGTGCAGTTAAGGATATCTTATATTTACAAATTGGAGGCATCATACGAAGCTTCATGTTAATCCACATCATCAAAAATATGTTAATCATTCTTAGTCATTCGATCTATGTAACTGATCTATCTTAACTGTCCGATTTGTGTTACACCCGTAGCAAAAAATAACCAATCTGTACGTAAACATGACCCAATATGCACATAATTAACATAAAAAAAAACAATCAATATTTTTCTTCCTTGATGTTGAAAGTTTTTGACGATCTGATCAAGTTATGATCTATTTGTAACCGTAGGATGAAATAGCATATCTACGATCTCCTGTTTTTTTCTCAGCGTGAGTCGTCCTCTCCTTGGACACTTCTGTCCGCTCAATATGCTGGAGATATTATGTCAACAATAAATAAAAGTGGCCGAGATATTCATGGGCACAAACGGTTATATCAAATTTAAATAAAACTGATGGAGATACTTGTGGCTATAAACGAGACATGATGAATCTAGGAAGCAGAAACCATGCGACCTTAACGCATGTCTCCTATTGTTTTGGTGATCTCCCTCCGTGGTACAAGGTGGAGAGAGACCCGGCCTAGCCCGCTGCATCGGAAGCAAGCACATGCAACCCACGAAAGCAGCCAGCCATGACGCGGCCGTGCTCCCTGGATTGGATAGCCTCCACACTGAACTACATGCCGGCCTCTCCCATCGCTAGCTCTCCGCGGCCGGCTGTACGACATGGGGCGTCGGACTGAACGGCAATGGTGCGAACCTGCGGACGTGCGTCCACTGGTGGAAAAAAGGCATTTGGTTGCGGTTCGCAACTGCCATTAGTCGTGGTTGGGCAACTGCGATCAAATAAGCGCGACTAATGCCCCCCACCTTTAGTCGCGGCTGCTTAAGAACCGCGAATAAGGGCCGGTCCAGGTGGGCGCCGATCGACCGTCAAGGCGGAGGACCTTTAATCGCAGTTCTTACGGCCAACCGCGACTAAAGGCCGCCTGAGTTTAGGGTTTTCGCCCCCCCCTAAACCTGTTTTCTGTTTAATTTGTATTGTTTTATTTCTTTTGTGCTTTATTTTAATTTTGAAGGAGTTTCATATATTCTACGGTACTACATACATGCATATGAATGTACAATTTCAAATAAATTTGAAATTAGAACCAAAAAGAATTCAAGAGGAATATACAATATATATTCAATATCATCGGATGACCATATACAATTTTGAACAAGTTTCCATACATGATTTAATGCATATAAAGTTCTACGTCCTCGTAATAGTGTTCTCCTTTAGGATGGAGGACTTCCTGCTGAACCATCCAGCTAGTTCCTCTTGAAGTGGTCGGAGCGAGCTTACGGACTAAGCATCATCCGGAGGTTATTCCTCCGAGCATTGGTATCACTCGGAACCCGCTCAGAGGTGTATCTCGGATCATCTCCTGAACATAGTATCCATATAGATTGGTCTCCGGTGGCTGAATATCCCCAGCATTCTTAGGCTTTGACCTTTTGAATTCTAGCTCTTTTTGAATTCACCGACCTTTGTATCTACGAACCGTCTCCAAACCCTACGAGGCAAAGAAAATTAAATGAACAAGAGAGTTATTAGTTACTTGATATTAGGAAATGAACGAAATAGGCCGATCGATATAGAGCGCAAATGAATGAAAATAATTACTTCTGCAGCATTCTTCTCATGCCGCCCCAAAGCTTTGGATCCATATTCAGAGAGTCGTGGACGAGACATTACGAGGTGTTAACTTTAATTACTAGCAGAATCCGGTGGAACCTGCGGACACGATACATGCACAAGACGTCATGCATAACTCATCGATTAGCCGCCACATACCATGCATGGAGTAAACAAAAGAGAATGTGCTCAAGACAGAAACACTCACCCAAAATGGTAAGGAAATAGAATATCACTTTTGAGTTCCTGCTTTGTAAGAAACTGCCACAGGTCTGCCTCCACGTCGGCGGGGTGACGCTCCAACACATGTCCATTAACGATGTGTGGGTCAATGAACCCAACATCATGGATGTTCCTTACTCTGCATTCCTTAATCTTCATTCTGCATGTATAATAGCGGACACAACAATATAGTTAGGACATATATATAGTGCAGGCAATATGAACGAGATGGGGTAGAAATTAATAAATCACTTACAGAACGTAGCAACTGATGATAGATTTGTCGAGCTCGCACAGATTGAAAAGCTGGAACAATTCACTCAGTTCAATTTGTACATAGTAATGTTTGAAGTGATGCTCATGTCTAACTTCCGCATAAATATATTCTTTGGCGTTTTATTTTTTATGTAACCCTTGTACCATTTCAGCAGACCTTTTATTTGTGGAGGTAGATCCTTTTCTGCGCAGGCTCGACGAGAGGCCCATTCTTGACATATGTAATTACTACCTCCTTCATCGGCGCCTCATCAAGGCCTAACAGTTCACGAAGAGTAATACCTAAGTTGGCCGCTTGTTCTCTGGCACTCGTTACAGTCAATCGCTGTGCTGCCGCAGCTTGTATGATCTCGGGGGCATCCGGACAGAAGGCTTCCACTATAAGCGGGGCAATCGATTGTTTACTTTGTTCCCCGAGCTGGGCATCTTGTTTCCCGCTTATTTTACTTTCGGCCTTCTCCCGCTCTTTGTTCTCCTTGAACATGAGTGCCTGCCTCATAAGTTCACGTGCATAGTCGTTAGGCAGATTCTTGGCGGCTTGGGACGGTGTGCTCAAAAATGACTTAGCCCACTTCTTTTGCTCATCGGAAAATCTTGGCTTGGGCTCGGGCTCTCTTTTCTTCTTGCAGTCCGCCTTCCATTTCTCCAAATCAGCAGCCCATGACGCGTCGACTTCCTCGGCACTACGTTCCCAAGGCCTTGTGGGGAGAGGCTTGATGATGGCTCCGGTACCTTTGTGGTCTTAGGTACATAAGGGTCCGGGTTAATAATCCAGACTATACGCTTCTTTGCGGAGGTGGATTGGGCGGCGTCGATCACCACTGACGAGGATCGGGGCGGCGGCTTATCACCCGCCGGACGTTGTGGACTGGGGCGGCGTCGGGTGACGTGGCGGAGGTGTGGGTGAACCGCCACCACCACCACCACCACCACCACCGCCACCGCCACCACCACCACCGTGAGGGGTGGACTTGTTGTCCTTGGCGCCTCGCTCGAAACTTGATAAACTTCTTTTGCCATAGAATGAAATGGCGCTTGACATCTCCAAGTCTTTTGTCCCCTTGTGTGTAGCAATGTCAATCTCCGTGTCCTCAAACCCTTGGACTATGTCCTCCACCGTGACACGAGCATAGCCATCTTGAATGGGGTTGTTGTGGTGGAGTGCTCCTGTAAACATGGTAAAGCACTGCCGATGGCTACCTTCATGGACATGTTCCCGATAGGATAATACTGAGATGACATTCTTTCATCTCCTTTATATCGTCCACGGGTAGCGAGGAGGCTCCGGTGCAGTAATTTCGACCACCGGAGGCTCCGGTGCAGTAATTTCGACCACCGAGGCTCCGGTGCAGTAATTTCGATCGTCGGTGCATCTGCACCAGCCGGTGGAGCCCTCCGTGGAAGCCACCGCTTCTCCGCTGCTGGCTTCCGAGATCCATTGGATGATCTTCATGCTGCACCCGAGCTGCATCTCTTTCGGCTACTAGTACACTCATGGTTTTCTTCATCACATCCATTTCCGATGCCAACCGCGCCACAACATCTGATTCCCGATCCATCTTTCTCTTACGGCTTCTGTAACCGTCACGGGTCATCGTTGGGGAACCCTATTTTCCACGGAATGTGCCCCATGCCTCGTGACACGCCCTCCGTGTTCAGGATTCCCGAGGGCTTTTGTCGGTAGCGTCGTTCTCTCTGTTGAACTTGATCTTCCCTGTTGAGCATCCTTCATTGCGTCAATAAGGGCTTGGGTGGGTTTAATTAATTTGCCCGGTAAACACACTCCCCTGTCTCCGGGTTCAGCGTTCCCCATGCCCGTACCACCAGCTTTTGGCCCTTGGGTCCCATCCCTCCGCATTCGACGGATTCCTCGCGCCCTCAGCTCGTTCTCCATCTTCTCCAACCTAGGCACCCAAATGCGATACCCTCCTGGCCCCATAACATGATTGTACTCCTTCTTAGCCGCATTTTCCTTATTTTTTCGATATTTGAATGAACTGCTCCGATTTCTTTTGCTTCACAAATTCTGGCCAATCATGTTTCAGTTTCTCATATTGTCCTTTGAAATCCGGAGTCTTGTTCTGCTTGACAAAGTCATGGGCTAGATTTTGCTTGAATTTCCGGAATGCGTCGGCCATCTTATGAAGAGCGAACTGTTTGACTAGCCTCCTCCTCTCCTTGTTTTCCTCAATCTTGTTACCCTCCTCATCGAATTTGTTGTATTCCGGAGGTAGAACGAAATGTTCCATAAGCTTCTTGAAGCAATCTTTTTTGTTCTCTTATCGACAAAAGTGAAACCATCAATTCGTGCCTTCTTTGGCTCATTCCACTCTCGACGGTGATCGAGACGTTGTCTCTAATAATGGCTCCGCATTGGCTGACAAACTTGGTGGCGTTCTTGCGGGGCTCCGGTGACTGCCGGTTGCCTTGTCGACAACCTCGATGGTGCATGTTTCTCCTTGTTTCATCGTCTTGGTTGCGCCACGCTTTGACGACGCACTCGATTGTTTCGACGATCCGCCGAGGGCTAAAATAAGAAAGAGAGTCGGCGTTAGTACACACATATTTATTCAAATCAGTTAGTTTGTATCACCAGAGGCTCAATGTATATATATACCTCGGCCACGGAGGTGGTTGCTACTTCCATTTGAAGATCGTCGTTTATCGACGTTTGTTCGCATCATCTTCTTGTGGCGCCCTTCATCTTCACCGTCAAGGTTCAGATAAGAAGAGATATCATCTTCTTCTTCTCCGGTCGGCACATATAGAATATCGCCGTTTATGATGCCGAACATATGTGCTTCACCGTCCGGATCATAGTTGTCCATAATCGGGTCAGCTCTATCGTCCGCCATTATGTCAGTCCTGAAAACATGTAGTAAAAACAAATTAATTAAGTGAAGAAGGGGCGGTGGCGGTGGCGGTGGCGAAAGGCGGTGGCAAAAGGAGGGGCGAGGAAGGGGTGGGAGAGGGTGTCGCGGTAGAGCGCGAGACGGGCGGCAGCAGCGGCGTCACGGAGAGGGAGGCGAGGACAACACACACGGAGAGGGAGGCGAGGACAACAGACAACCACGTCTTCACGAATGTCATTTTGTGAAGAAACTTTGCAAGCAATTAAACATTTGTCAATGTTTGGTAAAAAATACAATTTGTTTTGGTTTACTTGTCACTCGAGCTCACGTAAGCTCAAGCTCGTAATACCACTTTCGAGATTTTTCTTGTTTCTTTAAGGTCTTTTCACCTCTTATTAGTCGGGCCCGACATCTCGTCCAAAGTTAATAAGGGCCAATAAGCAGCCACAAAATTAATAAATAAATAGGTGATGCAGACGGACAGGCTAACACATCTTTCCCTAATCCCTAATCCCTAATTCCCTAATTTATTAATATTTTTATTTTTATTTTTTAATTTTTTTTATTTTTAATTTTTAATTTTTAATAAAGCAAATAGTGTTTCTGGTAAATGCATTAAATCGGCTATTTTGCATGAAAGTCCCTTCGTTTCTGAGAATTCAACCCACAGTCCTACTTTAAGTGTGTTCCTGATGAGATAATGTTTTATTTTTATAGAAAACCCCCTGCCACCACTGCCACTTATCCATTGCCGGCCATCACTGCCACTAATCTAAATAGAAATTAAATTAACCTAAACAGGCACAGAGGCCCACATGGCAGTGACTCTAGGGGTGTTTAGTAGGTTCATTAGCGCTAATTAAACCGGCGCCACGTCAGCGGTTGACATCGGCGACCACAAAGAACGGCGGACTCGCCGGAGTTTCTCGGGATGGCGCTTCTGAGCACCGCTTCATGCGTGGTTTGCGGCTCTGACGAGCTGGTGGTGCGGCGCATCTTCTAGGGCAAGCGCCAGAGCCGGGCGGCCTACAGAGATGGCAAGAACGACGGAGGCGGCGGCCGAGCTCGGCTCGGCTGCGGCGCCAGTGCTGCGGCACAGGAGAGCGGCTAAGTGGTTGGTTAGCCTCTGGAGGTTCCAGAGTACGTTGAAGCGCCGGTCGGCGAGGGAGGCCGGTCGGGCGGCGTTGAGGGCGGGCGAAGCGAGGCGGCAGTACCGAGGCCGGGCCGGGCGCGCTGCTGTAGGCGAGGGGCGACGGCGGGCGGCGCCGAGGGCGAGGGCGACGGGCGGGCGGCAAGGCCGAGGGCGAGGGCGACGGGCGGGCGGCGTCGAGGGCGCGGCAGAGATTAACAAAGTAGAATCAGAATCGGAGAAGACGAGAATCGAGCCTTGTATTTATAGCCCCTTTAGTCGCGGTTGGCGACGAGACCATGATTAAAGGTACCCTTTAGTCGCTGGGTCGCCTGCCCAACCGCGACTAAAGGGTTTTATGAGTTTTGCGTTCCGCGCCCCCCTTTAGTCGCGGTTGGCGGCGAGACCCGCGATTAAAGGTACCCTTTAGTCATGGGTCTCCTGCCCAACCGCGACTAAAGGGTTTTTATGGTTTTTATGCTCTCAGCTTTCACCTTTAGTCGCGGTTGGTCTCGCCAACCGCGATTAAAGGCCGCTGCAGTTTAGGGTTTTAGCCCCCCCAAACCTGTTTTCTGTTTAATTTGTATTGTTTTCTTTTTAATTTGTATTGTTTTCTGTTTAATTTGTATTGTTTTATTTCTTTTGTGCTTTATTTTAATTTTGAAGGAGTTTCACATATTCTACGGTACTACATACATGCATATGAATGTACAATTTCAAACAAATTTCCGCCACTTTCTTCCCGCCTCCTGTCTTCCGCTCCCATTTTTCCCGCCATTTCTCACTACATATATGTAGCCCGGCTTGGCCAGCATTATCACATCTCTACAATCTCTCATCACTCTCTCATGGCTTCCACCGCACCCACTCTAACCTACCAGCAGGTGGAGGAGCTTTGCGCCTCGAACTACCCTTGTCCACCGGCTACCGCGTCCCCACCGGTGGAGCCTAAGCGCCCGGCGTGCAGTCCCTCCCGTCCCTCAGTGGTACTGCGCGCAGGCGGCCATCACGAACCACTACTACCTCGACCTCACGCCGAGCAGCGGATGAATCCCGGCATCCCGATAACCAGCATACTTGGGACGCCTTCTTCATCAATCGGCGTGAGAGGGCGCCGCCGGTATGAGGAGGACGGTGCGCCTCACAGGAACTTCCACGAGGCCGGCCGTCGGCTATGGTGGTATGGCGGACTCGCAGAGCGTCATGGACTACATCACGGCGGCGATATCCCCGCTGCGCTACCCTCGATTCGAGCCACAGCGCCGCTTCGACGACCGACAAAGAGCGACAAAGAGCGACGTATTTACGGCGGCAACTTAGAAGGCGACGACTACCGGTACAACGACGACGGCGGCTATGAAGACTACGAGTATGCATATTCTACGCCTAGGCAGGAGTATGACTAAATCACTCCAAATTTCATGTATCATCAGTGGTATCTCGAATCATTCAAAATGGACACCAAACACATCACGGGTAATATAATTCACATGATCCATTCAACAAAGTTTGGTACAATAAATTATTACACATCATTTCTTCCCTTGTGTCCCTGCTTGCTTACGATTGTGCCGTATCCATGGAGCATCCTCATCATTTAACTTAATGCTTGGGTCGGTGTTCACTTTGAAGGGCGGAATTTCAGCAAACATATTATAATCTTCGGTCATGGCTGTCTTGTCCTCCGCTCCCACGATGTGTCTTTTTCTTGAAAGAACAATGTGGCGCTTTGGATCATCGCATGATGTACTGATCGTTTTCTTATCTTTCCGTTTCCTCGGTTTGCTACTCATGTCCTTCACATAGAAAACCTGAGCGACATCTTTCGCTAGGACGAATGGTTCGTCAAGGTAACCAAGATTGTTGAAATCCACCATTGTCATTCCGTATTGCTGGTCCACCTTTACCCCACCTCCTGTTAGCTTGAACCATTTGCACCGGAACAAAGGGACCTTAAAGGAGGGTCCATAGTCAAGTTCCCATATCTCCTCTATGTAACCATAATATGTGACCTCTTGCCCATTCTCGGTTCTTGCATCAAAGCGGACACCACTGTTTTGGTTGGTGCTCTTTTTATCTTGGGCGATCGTGTAAAATGTATTCCCATTTATCTCGTACCCTTGGAAAGTCGTTATAGTCGAAGATGGTGTCTTGGCCAACATGTACAGCTGATCTACAACATCATTGTCATTCATTAAATGTTTTCTCAACCAACTGCCGAAAGTCTCCATGTGGGCCTTCCTAATCCAGGATTCAGGCTTCCCGGGTTGTCGAACGTAAAATATTCTTGTGTTTCTCAAAGTACGGAGCCACCAAGCTGGAATTGGTCAGTACAGTGTGGTGTGCTTCAGTCAGAGAATGGCCGTCCATACATATCGTTCTGATCGTGCCTTTTCCACTTAGTCTCCCTCGTGCCGCGATCGAGGAAGACCAATCGGCTTAAGGTCAGGAACAAAGTCAACACAAAACTCAATTACCTCCTCATTTCCATAGCCCTTGGCGATGCTTCCTTCTGGCCTAGCACGATTCTGAACATATTTCTTTAATACTCCCATGAACCTCTCAAGGGGAACATATTGTGTAGAAATACAGGACCGAGAACGAAAATCTCTTCGACTAGGTGAACCAGGAGGTGCGTCATAATATTGAAGAAGGATGGCGGGAACACCAACTCGAAATCGACAAGACATTGGATCACATCGTTACGTAACCGTGGTAGAACTTCTGGATTGATTACCTTCCGAGAGATTGCATTGAGGAATGCACATAGCTTCACAATGGCTACTCGAACATTTTCCGGCGAGAGCCCCTCAAAGCAATCGGAAGCAATTGCGTCATAATCACGTGGCAGTCGTGAGACTTCAGGTTTTGGAACTTTTTCTCCGCCATGTTTATTATTCCCTTTATATTGGGCCGAGAATCCAGACGGGACCTTCATACTCGCTCGGGCATTCAAAAATACGACCTTCTCTTCTTTGGTCGAGCGTAGCTGGCACGACCTTGAAACCATTCCGGATGCCGGTCATCGTGGTCTTTCAAACGTTGCTGGTCCTGCCGTGCTTCCTTTGTATCATTTGTCTTCCCATACACGCCCAAGAAGCTTAGGAGGTTCACGCAAATATTCTTCGTAACGTGCATCACGTCGATTGCAGAGCGGACATCTAGGACTTTCCAATATTCTAGCTCCCGAATATAGATTTCTTCTTCCACATGGCTGCGTGCCCGTCAGCTCCTTCGAATTGATTGTCCGCCAGACCCTTTCCAAAGATGACTTTCAAATCCTTGACCATATCAAATACCTCAGCACCGGTCGTTCCGCGAGCTTCGCCGGTGATCTGCCTTGCCGTTGTAATGCTTGCCTTTCTTTCTTCTTTGGATGAATTTTCGGAAGAAATCGACGATGCCCAAGGTACACGTTCTTCTTACAATTTGGCAAATGTACACTTTCGGTCTCATGTAAGCAGTGCGTGCATGCATTGTATCCCTTATTTGACAGTCCCGAAGGTTACTAAGAGCAGGCCAATCGTTGATGGTTACGAAAAGCAACGTCAGAGGTCAAATTCCTCTTGTTTGTGCTCATCCCACACACGGACACCACCCCATAGCTGTAAAAGTTCATCAACTAATGGCCTTAGGTACACATCGATGTCGTTGCCGGGTTGCTTCGGACCTTGGATGAGCACTGGCATCATAATGAACTTCCGCTTCATGCACAACCAAGGAGGAAGGTTGTAGATGCATAGAGTCACGGGCAGGTGCTATGGCTGGAGCTACGCCGCCAAAAGGATTCATGCCATCCGTACTTAGAGCAAATCTTATGTTCCTTGCGTCAGCTGCAAAATCTTTGAACCATCTGTCGATCTTTCTCCATTGCGTTCCATCTGCGGTGTGTCTCAACTCCCCGTCCGACTTACGGTCCTCTTTGTGCCATCGCAACAACTTGGCATGCTCTTTGTTCCTGAGCAGACGTTTCAACCGTGGTATTATAGGAGCATACCACATCACCTTGGCGGGAACCCTCTTCCTGGGTTTCGGCCCTCAACATCGTCACCGTGGTCATCGCCTCGATCTTATAACGCATAATGCGGTGCATACCGGGCATTCATTCAAATTCTCGTATTCACCGCGGTAGAGGATGCGATCGTTGATGCATGCATGTATCTTCGAACCTCTAAACCTAGAGGGCAGACAACCTTCTTTGCTTAAATGCGATCTTTGGCGGGCAACTCGTTATCCTTTGGAAACATATTCTTCAACATTTTCAGCAAGTTTTCAAATGCCGAGTCAGCTACACCTGCCTCGCCTTCCATTTCAGCAAATCCGATTGTGCAGCCCAGCTTTTTCAGACCATCATCGCATCCGGGTACAGCGCCTTTACGTGATCCTCTAACATGCGATCCAATTCTCCCTCTCCTTTTCAGTTTCGCGGCGTCTCCGTGCATCAGCAATGGTTCGACCAAGATCATCAACGGATCATCACGTGCCTCTTCTTCACCTTCCCTTCACCTTCAGCATCCTCCATGAAAGTATCACCGAAATGAGCAAGATAGCTTTCATCGATGAAATCATCCTCTTCTTCATCTTCTTCCATTATAACCCTCTTTCTCCATGCTTGGTCCAACAATTATAGCTTGGCATGAAACCGTGCGAAGCAGATGCATGTGAACATCTCTTGAGGAAGAGTAACCCTTCCGATTCTTACAGATAACACATGGACAGATAACAAAACCCCCGGCTTGTTCGCATTAGCCACTACGAGGAAATCTTTCAAACCCGTAGTGAACTCGCGGAGAGTCGGTTACCGTACATCCATTGCCGATTCATCTGCATTATTATAATATAAAATATATAATTAACCATCATGCATTTGTTAAACTAACTAGCTACAAACAATATAAATTAAACAATGAACTACACACATGCATATTTTATCAATGACACATCAAAGGTTCATCAAGTTGCTAACCGCGATCGAGGAGTGTGGCTCCAACACTTCATGTCATGTTTGTTTCATGCTCTTGGGGCATTTCATCAAACACCTTATGTGCATAAGAGGAACCAAAAGCAAACCTACACCCACTTGTGAAGAGAATGGCTGCAAATGGCTAAGTGTTGGCTGCTTGGATGGGTATATATAGGGGAGGGGCTTTAGTTGCGGTTGGCACGGCAAACCGTGCCTAAAAAGGTGCCGAAGGCCTTTAGTCATTGTCGCAAACCGCGATTAAAGACCCTCACGCGGCGCCTTTGGCCACCGAGCGCGCAGAGGCCTTTGGTCGCGGTTCACCTCCGTAATCATGACTAAAGGTCCCATTAATCATGATTCCTACGAACGCGACTTATACTGGACCAGTTTTTTCCACCAGTGGTCGTGGATGGTCTCCAACCGGGACTGCACAATACCGGCTTCACCTTCTCAGACCACGGGCTCGCCAGCTGGTCCGCACATCTGCCTCAGACGCGGGCATATGCCGCATGCCGCATGCGAGAGAACGACTGCTGGAACGCATCTGTCGTGGGCGTGCACAAGCTGGCATCGGAAGCATGTCTATTAATAATTCGTCGAAGCCTGGCTATCTACGATGGATTGATGAGCTGGACACACACTCCATGAGTTTAAATGTTATTTGGATCATCATTCAGAACCAACATAGCATGTTCCTGCATGGAATTTATGGGTACATTCATTGTTGATATCATGGTCTTTTATGATTTTGCATGGATCGATGAAGGCACAACACTATTGTGGACCTTTTTATGTGCATCTGAATGAAAATTTTCGAATTGAATCAACTTGCAGTTTCCTAGACTCAAGACAAGAAAAAAATCAATAGGTTCAGTAAGTATGGGCATTATGTTGATGGGAACTTGAGAATGATAAAGGACCAATAATGGTGTAGAAAATGCCACAAGGTAAGACCTCGGTACATATCTGGTCCAATTAGTTGTTTATAAAACAATTAGCTACATATATGGAAATTTAGCTTATGTCAACATGCAAAGTATTCCCGAGAACTATTAACCACGGCATGCATATTAAGATTTAATGTATTATCATGTACCTGGAGAAGTTGCAGATGTTCAGGATAAGGTGGAGAGAAGTACGACTTGCTGACCACCTTTTAGGTAAACATCATACTTCTCATAAATTTAATCGGTAGTGCAAACTGTTCTGTTTTAAAATACATTTATGCATACCAATGGTATTCAGAAATTCAGTTTTAACTACCTTCAAGGACTCACTGCAGGAACAAATACCTGTTACTATGGTGCACCGGGTTTGTTTATCACAACAGTTTGATCATGTGATGTGTGTCAAAGACAATAACCTTGAGTACAATTTTAGTGATGCAGAGATAGTCAAGAGAAATACACCTAAACAGTAAGAAAGCGTACGAGCCGAATACCCTCAAAATATTGGTAGTTAATACCTAAGGCACTTCCCACAAAAAAAACTAAGTCTTACCACATGATCATATCTATATTCCTATACAGCACAATCGACAATTTTCAATTCCGGTCGTATTATTTGTAAAGTGTATGAGTTGACGATCCTCAGTGATTCAATACACATAGAACTCCAGGTATGAAACATCATTAAAAAACAAAAAGCTGATTCATAGCATTATGCCAAATCATCTAAAAATCAGTTTGACCATTGGACTAGGCAAACATGATATTTACACCATAAAAATGAAGGTAGCTTAAACATGAAAACTAATGATAATATCACATTGTGATGATCTGTTGGTCCAATAACCATTTCCCTTGCTAAGACAACCTTGAGAGGACATGACAAGAGCTAGAGAAACAATATTCCAGTGGCATCGACCTATGGAAGTAATACATATGCCCCAAATTAAAAATTAATTTCCATATATAATAAGATCTAGATTATACTATAACAAATTTATTCTTGAACTTCTTGCACACGAACAAAACCTTTTTTGATTGGCTAGAGAGTCAAGAATGGTCACGAGTCATATAAATTACCCCAAAGGTAATATTTATTTATTTAGAAAGAATCATCTGTGAGAAGGTGATATCACATAGTACTGTATGTTATTTATTTTATTTTGAGAATCTTCAAATTATATGAATTAAATAGCCCATTATCCAATTTTAGAAATAATAGATGGATTTTCCTTATTAATTGAAAACATGGAATCTCACAGAAATGAGAAGGAAATTAAATCAAAGACTCAAATAATTATTATTTGCCAATGCGATCTATCCCTTACATTTTGAGCTATTTGTATAAACGAAAGGTATTTCTATAATAGATGTCACAAGATAAATGTGAAGTATGGAGCAGTAATAAGTCTAATCTTAAATTAAATGTTGGAACGTACTTTTTTGACGTGGAATATGACTAAACTATTATATAGCTAAAAAACAGAGAGGCTACAACTACGTATAGTCTTATCCCGCTTAGAAAAATAATAGGGCAAATGTTACCGAGAGCTTATCATAATGTATGTTCTTCATTTTTAAATTACTAGCCCGTGCAGTGGCACGGGTTGATGACTAGTTTCCATAATGAGAGATCAAAGACCAGCGAACGAGTGTGACTCTGCGCCACTGCTATTATATTGTAGTGGAGTCTGCCAGCAAGAGTTGAATATTGCCAGAGATTAAGAAGAAGCTGAGACTTGTAATATATAAAGCATAGACCAACAGTGCCCGATACAACCGCACTCACCCATCACCAGTGGCGAAGCCAGGAGTTCAAAGTTGTGATGTCAAGTAGTTATATTTAGATTAATTTATATTATTTTTTGGACGTTTTCTACGGATTTGGCCTTAATCCTGTGCAGTCAATTGACTACACAAAACACCCTTGGCACCGCCATTGCCCACCACACACGCACACACACCCAAGGTTGGATACATAGGCGCTGAGCGCAGCAACACACTCCCTAGCACTACAAGAGCCGCCGGGGGCTTCAGCCGCGAACACCGTGAAGAAGTGAAGCCGCATATGACGAACCGTGGGCTCCAAGGCGGTGCCTTCAAGAAGGATACGACACCGGAGCGCCGCCACCGCCCGACCCAAGGATCAGAGTTTCCCCTGGAGCAACACAAAGGGCAATGATAGCCGCAACGACGCCTTCAAGAAGGGAGCGATCTTCGCCGTCGCTAGTCCGTCCGAAGATAGAGTAGGTTTTCACCCGGCCAATACTCACCGCCACCGAACGCCACACCCCGGCTACCACGCCGCCCACACGACCGTGGCAGCCGGGCAACACCGAGGCACGAGCTCTGCCCATGATCACCGCGCCACCACCACCAGGGCCGCCGCCCCGGAGACCAAGACCTTGACACCAAGTCCTCCGAGCCCCACCGCTAACCCAACCGCAGAAACGAGCGGAAAGGATCCGCCTTTCGCACCCCTGGCCGGTCCCAGCGCCGAGACCAAATAGGCCGGCCACAAAGCCTCCATCGAGCCGTCCTGCTACACCGGGCGCGAGACGGGCCGGTCCTGCTGCTGGGCGCGAGACGAGCGCAGTCCTGCTGCCGGGCGCGAGACGGGACGGTCCTGCTGCCGGGCGCGAGACCAGCTCGGTCCTACGACACTGGGTGCGAGACGGTCGATGGACCGCAGCCGGGAGAAGGCCAGCTCTCCGGCGAGAGAAATGGACGGAAGCCGAGGAGAGGAGTCGAGGCCGATACAGGCAGCCTACAGACGAGCCGACGCTAGAACAATCTGGCCGCCGCCGCAGTCAACCTGCCACCACCACATCACCTGCGCCACCACGCCCTGGTCAGCACCACCCGACGCCCCACCACCCCGCACCGGAGCAGCGCGGACACCGGCCGCTACACCACCACCTCCACGGGGTCGCCGGCCACCCCCGCCATCGAAGATTCGCACATCCACCGGATCTGGGCCGGGATGCCCAGATCCGCCGCCAGCACGACCGTGCCCACCAGATCCCACGGGCCGCAGGTGGGGAGGGGAGGAGGAGTCGCCGGCGGGCCACAAGGGCGCGGGGCGGAGCGCCGGAGCAAGAGCCGGCCGGGACCCGACGCCGCGGGCAGGAGGGAGGCGGCCCGCGACGCCATCCATTCGCGCGCAGGAAGAAAACTGCCTCGCCGCCGCCTCGGCCACGCGGCCTTTGGCCGGCGGCGCCCCCGACGGCGGCGAGGGAGGGGGAGACGGGGTGGAGGGCTGGAGGGGGGGGGGGGGCGATGGTTGCCACCCGACGGCGCTCGCGGGAGCGCCTTGGGAGGGAGAGGGGGTGGGCGAACCTTTTGGTTAGATTTTCACCAAGTTCTTTTAACATGCTTTCGCGGAATGTGTATGGACTGAAACGAGAAAAGAGATTCTACCATGAACCGGAGGTCCCGAGCATGGGTCCCATGCCTGAGTCAATCTCTCTCTTCCTTTACTTCTTACATTACATGTATAGTACTCCTCTCACCCATGCCTTCTTCATTTGATTTTGACGTTTGAATCTTATTTATCCATTGGATCAAACATCTAATTTATAATATGTTTGTGTCTGTGTGTTCCTTGCGATTAATACTTTGAAATAAGATCACCCTTGAATACATTTGAACAGTTTTAAAAATTGAAATCTGAGACATGATAAAACTCTGAAATATATTGCAAGAATGGTCGAAAAATCCTGAACTTTTTTATAACAAACTTGCTCAAGTGTTACGCACGCGTAATGTTTTTTTGATGAAGAAAAGCCTTTCATGGTATTTGTTGGGGATATAACTACTGGAGTCACCCGCCCAGGAGGGGCCGGGTTACGTCATAACGATCATCACGTGAAGCCCAATATCAAGCTTGAGGATGGCGGTTCAGTAATGGGCTTAAGGCCCAGAGGCGGCTTAAGGCCCGTAGTGATAAACCGCCGCTATGGCATGACTTATAGTGTAAGGCAAGAATAGTTAAGAGTCCGAGCCGGACACTGTTATGAGCCGGCCGGGACTCTGAGAGCCGCTGGGCGTTAGCCTCTCTATATAAAGGGACGACCTAGCGGCGGTTCAGACAAGTAAGATCAGATCGATAACCAGGCATAGCGGTTTAGCTCCCTGGTCATCGAAACCCTAAGTAATTCCACCTCAACTGGAGTAGGCTTTTACCTTCACCATAAGGGGCCGAACCAGTATAACCCTCGTGTCCCTTGTCCCGTTTAACCCCTTTAAGCTTCCTACTTGCGATGGCTCCACGACTAAGTCCTTGCACTAGGACATCTGACGTGACAATTCCACGACAGTTGGCGCCCACCGTGGGGCCAGCGCACGGTGGATTTGAGTTCTTGAAGGGCAGCTTCGAAGGGCTCAAGGGATACGCTGTGGGCTCAAGGTGTCTCGATCATGTCTGCATAGTTCTCGAACCCGTAGGGTTCGCACGCTTGACGTTCATTGATGATATAGTGTTATATGAGTTATATGATTTGGTGACCAAATGTTGTTCGGAGTCCCGGATGAGAACACGGACATTAAGAAGAGTCTTGAAATGATCGAGAGGTAAAGATTTATATATAGGACGATGGTATTCGGACACTGAAAGTGTTTCGGAGGGTACCGGGTACTTATCGGGTCACCGGGAGTTTCGTGCACCCCCGGCAAAGATATGGGCCTAATGGGCCAAAGGGGGAACAGACCAGCCCCTGGTGCGACCCTTCTTTGGACAGCAGGCCCTAAGGGAAGGAAAAGGGGGAGGGCTAGCCCCTCCTGCCTTTCCCTCTCATGGGAGAAAGGAAAGGGTTGGGCACCCTCCCCTGCCTTTCCCCCGCACCTATATAAGGTAGGGGGCGGCTTGGGAGGGACTCCAAGTAGGATTCCTCCTACTTGCGCGCCTCCTTTGGCTGCTCCTCCTTCCCTCCCACCTATATATATGTGGTAGAGGGGCGCCTAGCACAAGACAGACAATGGCCTAGCCCTGTGCGGCGCCCCTTCCACTGCGTTTACAACCCTGATCATATTTTTGTAGTGCTTAGGCAAAGCCCTGCGAAGATCACTTCACCATCACTGTCACCATGACGTCCTGCTGTCGGAACTCATCCACTACCTCGCCGTCTTGCTGGATCAAAAAGGCGCGGACGTCACCGAGCTGAATGCGTGTTGAACACGGAGAGGATAGTTCGACTACATCAACCGCTTTGTGAAACGCTTCCGCTTACGGTCTACGAGAGTACGTAGACACACTCTCCCCCTCGTTGCTATGAATCTTCATGGAAAGATCATTGCGTGTGCATAGGAATTTTTTTTGTTTTCCATGCAACTATTCCCAACAAGACGCACCCGTCCGCAACCCCCTCTCTCGCCACCGATGCCCTCTTTCCCCTCTCTCCCTGTAGCCCCCCGTCTAGCCACCGCGTGCATGCCCCGCCGATGGGAGAGCGGTTCCCTGGCAATGGAGCGGCGGCCAACGGCTTCGGCCGCCGCCACCTCCACGAGTGGGAAGCCCACCTCCTCCACAAGGCGAACTACCCTGCGCCCCTGTGCGCATCGGGGCGGTGGAGGCTCGGCATCGGGGGCGTCCCCGTCCCCCCGCTGCCCGACGTCGACCATCCTGCCTACTTCCACGCTGAGATCGAGTGTGTTTGAGCCTCTCTGATGGAGGAGGTGCGGGACCTCCCAAAGTACGACGCCGGCAACCACGCGCACTGGGCGGCGTACTTCGAACGCTGACAGGCGGAGTGGCTTGCCTCCATCAATAACACGCCGGTGGTAAGGGGGCGCAACAACAGTGATGGTCGCCGCCTATGGTGGGGCGCCCCCGGCTGCACGTTCCACGCCGTCCTCGAGTACCTCGTGGGTGGCAACGATCTGCCGCTTGAGTACCCGGCGGCCCCGGCCCCCCGCCAGGGTGGCGGCCCGTGGCTGCCAAGGCGCATGCTGGGCGGGTCCTCCTCCTCCTCCGCCTCTTCCTGATCCTCCTCCCACTCCTCCGGGTTGCCGACGCTCGTCAGCGTCAAGGCCGAGCCCGTAGAAATGTCGCTCGGCCGGCGCACCCGCGACGCCACCCTCGTCATCAATGAGGGCGGCCGCGCCTCCTCGGCTCCTACCTCCCGCCTCGTCAAGCCGAAGATGGAGCCGGGGCTCGCCCCCGTGAAGGGCGAGATGGCCGCACTCGACGACGAGGCTGCCATGAAGTGGGTGCTGGAGGACTGGGCCTAACTGGAGATGGAGCGCCAGCGTCGTGTCCTATAGGAGATCGCCGCTCGGGGCCGTGGCCGCGACGAGGGAGGCGTCATCGTCCTCGAGGACAGCGACGATGAGGCACCGCCGCCGGCCAAACAAATCCGCCATGGGTGACCCCGGGCAGGGGTCCAGCGACGGCCGCGGTGTGAAGAAGGAGAATGAGGACGACGACGACGACGGCGACTGCGCTGCCTTCAGCAAGTTCTTCGACCTATAGGCGCGGCAGTAGCAGTTTTTTTCTTTTTTTAGTAGATTATGTTTTCAATGCAAAAAGACTGTGGAACGCCTAAATATCGCAAAATCTATGTCGTGTTTGCCGAATTTTGGCCGAGTATATTTTACAAATGGGCATTTGGGGGGCGACCTGGGGTCGGCGGCTGGGAACCCGATCGCCTCCACGCTGAAAATATCGCCGGTTCGCCCCTAAGCGGCGCTTTTTTCTAGCCCCTGGGAGGCGAATGGCTGGAGATGCTCTTAGGATGGTTAGTTAGTGCGTGCGCGGGTATGAAAGCCTCTTCCCTTTGTAATGATCTGCTGCGCTGCGTTGCCGAGCCTTAGTTTGAGCTGAAGAAAAAAAGGGACAGGCTATGCGTGCGATCGAGCGAGCGAGCGCGAGCGTGGGCAAGCTGGTCTGGGGTTTGTCCCAACAAGCCGACTGGTTTGCACGGTGAAGGGTATCTCCAATGGCAACTTGCAAATTTTCTTTCGTATGCGTTCATAGACAGGTGGACCAGTCCATAGATACGGGAGGCCTCCATCCAAACGTAGCCGTATACATTTCAAACATCTTTTCAACAGATCGGATGAAATTCAAGCAAACACGATCGGATTTCATATAAACATAACAGATTTTATACAAACACGATGGATTTTCATCAGATTTCAAACATTTAGAAAAAAAGACCCGACCCTAAACCTATCCTACAGTAGCGGCGCCCGGCGTCCATGAGCGGATTTTCATTAGATTTCAAACATTTAAAACAAAAAAGACCTGATTCTAAACCTATCCTACGGTGGCGGCGCTCGACGTCCAAGCCCTTATCGTCCTCCAGCCACCGTCTCCATAACCACCGGCGATAAGACCCGTGAAGTGAAGCCGCGATCTCCGGTGAGGAATTGTAGAACACGAGATGGACCGGCCCACATGGGACACCAGGCCCCACTGCCTCCCGTGGCCTACTCATCCTCGGAGGAGTCCGCGCCTTGTCTGGCGCCAGAGGGCGTGAGGTCCACGATGAAAATGGTGGCGACCGCATTGTTGTCGTTCCACCGGGCCACCGGATGATTCGTCGGTGACACGTAGAGGCCCAGCTCCATGATTGCCCGGAGCTGCGCCTCGGCGGTGGCTGCTTCCTGGCGAACGGCGGCTTGAGTGCGGACGACAACATCGATGGCACGCTGCTCCGCGATGAAATTGGGGTTTGCCGCGGCCATGGCTGTCACGGCCTCCTCGCTCGTGTGCTGTCCATAGATCTAGTCCTCTGCCAGCTGGTGCTGCTCTAGGAGGAACATGTTGTACCGTTGTTCCTCCTGCGCCTGCTGGAACGCTGACAAAGGCGCATGTGGCAACGGCTGCATCTCCGCCATGGCGGCGTTGTACTGCGCCTGCGCCTGCTCCATGGTGCAGCCGACGTGCATATGAGGCGTGGGAGCCGGGGCGGTGTCATCGGAACTCGTCTCCGTCGTGGTGTTGTCCTCGTTGTCGGAGACCTTGGGCAAACTGGCCGGCAAGCCGATGTCGATCTGCCTGGCACGTCGGCATTGAACGGGCGTGGCAGATATCCTTCGCGCCCCGTCCAGTAAATAAGTCGCCAGCATTGAACAGGCACAAACAGTAGAGACGCGTTGCGGGCAGCGCCCTCGACGGGCACACCGCTTCAATGGTTGGGGCAGCAAGGTCGCGTCCGCCCAGAGCCATCTTCAATGTGAGCGGCGCGCTCTACAGCGGTATGAATGCGGGTAGTTGGCCCGGGGCAGAAACGCAGGAGGAGTTTTGGTGGGCCAGGGCGGTCAGAAGCGGGCTTGTGATCGGTCCGAACTCCCGCAAAGCCCCTCATGTTTGTCTCATGTTTACAGGAGAAATCATGTCGGACCACTCCATGAACCGATACAAGTCTGTGTTAGATGACTTCCGCTGTCTAGACACATGCTGGAGGTTCGCGAGTGGGCGTTAGAGATGCCCTAAGAGTTGGTATAAGGCGGTGTGCCAACGACGACGTACGGCAGTGGTCTCGGGAAGTCAATTCTTCGTTCGTTTTCATCTGGAATCAAGATACAGTAGGTGCGTATTGCGGCTATACCGTGATCATCTGGATCACCAATTTGTGTACCAGCTCTCTACAGTGTAGTGATCCGAGAACATCAACATTGGTCCGCAACGTCGAGTCAGCTCGATTCTCGGGAGGGAAATCCACACCAAAAGTAATCGTAAAAATTACGTGAAACACAGAAGCGAAATCGTAGAAAGATGATAAACCGCTTTTGCATCAGATCTGAAGGAAACCTCCGCGATCAACGACGAGAGCCAGCGTGAGGGAGGCTCATTGTAGATCAGTTGGCGGAGCGGTACGTGTTGATAACATATTGCACAACCTTTGATGGCGAGTTCGGTCCAAGGTCATGCAGCGAAATCGTAGTTGCACACTTGAAGCATCACATATGCGGAAAGTACATGGAGACACATAGGTATTGGGTGAAGTGATCTTTATTATCGATTGTGTTCTCTCTCCATACAATACACGAGCAACGATGCTATAGTAGTTTCGATAGACGGGTAAATATTAGGGGGTGGTGGTGGTGGGGGGGGGGGGTAACTAGAAGGAAACCCCAACTAAATCTAAGAACGGTTTTTAGAAAACTGGGTGAGATGGTTTGGTTTTTATGCTTGGCTTAATCGGTTCAGTGTATATTGGGCCGATACCATTTTCAATTCGGCTTAGTTTGGTTATGTGAAAAACCAGTTCGGGTATAATTGGTTATGGGCTTAAACAGTTTGGGTATTAGGGGCTACAAACCACGGCTCCAACCCGGTTTCTAGGTTTGTTCCTCGCCCCCGCAACACCGAGCGAGCAACGGGCAAGGGACCAAGAAAGAAAAAATCCATCTTCCCCCCGACTCCCCAACCGGTCAACCCCCACCCGCCCTGCGGCCGCACCATCCCATCTCCTCCCCGCCGGCTGCCCCGACTACTGTGCCGCTCGCCGCATCCTCGGTGTGGAGATGCCGCCGCAGGATCCGCATCAGTGGAAGCTGACCACGCCGAGAAACCCGCGGGCGCCGGCCGCGCCAAGCGGGAAGCTTTTGTTCCTAACCCCCGGTGGCGGCCTCCATGATGGCAGCACCCACGGCTGAGCTCCCGGTCGCCGACCACCTGGATACTCCCATGATCGCATCCTGCACGCCCATCCGCGTGATCCTGGCCGCCACGGACGCCCTCGCTGGCGAGCGCGTGGTCGTGGGCGGCTGGGTCCGGGCCGGCCGCGTCCAGTGCAGTGGCACCATGGTCTTCCACGCCATCAGCGACGGCTCCTGTCAAGCCAGCCTGCAGCTCGTCGTCGAAGGGGCCCAGGTGGCGCACCACTCGCTCGCCTCGGCCACGGGGAACTCCGTGGTCGTCTCTGCTGTGCTCCGGGTCCCGCCCTGGAAGAGCAAGGAGCGCATCGAGCTGAGCGTCGAGGGCGTCATCGAGGCCGGTGAGGTCGACGACCCGGCCACCTTCCCGCTGCCAAAGGGCAGGCTCAAGCTCCACCACCTCCGGAGCTTTCTCCATCTACGGCCCCGCATCGACACCATCGCGGCGGTTGCGAGGATGAGGAACGAGCTCGCATTCGCCACACACCGTTGTCCCCCACCGTCATGCACCTGCAGCTTGACCTCGCCTGAGCGTGGCTGGGGCGCTCGGGTTGCTCGCCGACGTCACACACATCTTCTAGCCCGCGTTGTCGAGCCACCCGACGGAGGACCAGAATCGGGAGGTCAACACCGGCATACTCCGCAACGTGCCCGTCCTAGCACTAAGTTCAGCTATGTTCCACCCAGCTATGGTCCGCTCCTAGCTGAAAGTAACCAATCTCGACCCATTAGCTAAAACCACGGTTCGTATCAATAGTTTAGTTCGGTTTAGGTAGAGATAACTTATGGTTTAGTTTGGTTTGGGTCGCAATACGCCTTTCAGTGGACTAGTTTGGTTTGGTTTTCCTAAATTTGTCACATGGGTTCAGTGCTGGTATAGTTGAGTTCCCCAACCATTGTCAGATTTAACCCCAACCCAAAGAAAGGGTTGGGCCAACGCGGTCCGGAAAAAAACAGAGGGACGCGTTGGACGTAGGAAGGCGCCCATACGAATGTACTTTGTTGGCAGTGTTTCAATTTAGGACCTAATTTGGGGCCCCGTCCCCCACGTCGCTCCCTAGGGTGTCTCGGGTGAAACCCTAACCACCACCGCTGCCGCACCTCCTCCCTCGCCGCAGTGACACATGTCGGCAGACAATGCCTGTTGGCGGCCGGCGGCTAGCCTTGCACCGTGTGCCCTGTTGATCTTCAGTGGCGCAATGCACGTCATCGGCATCGTCGGTGAATCCAAGACAATGGCTTTCGTGGACCGACCAAGTTCTGCCATAATGGATGGTGCGTTGACAAGGAAAGTTCAATCGAAGTTGGTGTTGTCTTTGGAGGTGACCGATGTTGGTCGAGACACGGTGAGGTGACTCTGCCTTGGACAGACTCTTTTTTTTTGTAGGTGGTGGCTATCTTCGTACTAGCCTTGATGTGGAGTTTGCAGTAAGCTCGTTGTTCTGCATGTATGGTTCGCATTCACGTACTCTCGAAGTTTTATTTAGGACCTCAGAAACTGTTATATCAGCCCGCAGTCTAATCTCCAGCAGACATCCACGCGAGTAAAATTCATATATGGTCCTTAAACTTGGTGGTAATGTCCACAATTGTCCTTAAACTCAGAAACTGCTTCAATACGATCCCAGAACTTGAGAATACTGCTCCAACATGGTCCTTAAACTTGGCGAACCGGTCCTGCGATACGTCTCATATACGTTTCATATACGATTTGAAGTTTTTGTTGTGCAGAAAACCACCTTAAATTTTGTTTAATTACATAAAAAAGTTAGAAAATCTATATGTCGTTGGTAGCTTAGTCCGCACAAGATATACACCCGGACATATACACTGTTGGGCGGATAATAAAGAGCTAGACTGTATATATTGCGTTATAATACACCTTTTCAAGCGATTTTTTTTATATATAGCTCTCCTATAGGCCCGCACAAGTTTCATTTTATTATTTTTAAGTTCATGTTTTTTATATTATTTTTCCCATTTGGAAAAAGAAATGAAAGAAAAAAATATGTTGCCATAGAACTTAAAGAAAGTGTTAGTGCATTTAAAAAAATGTTCAACATGTTTTTCGAAACGTTTCAAGTGTATTAAACATTTGTAAAGATATTTTCGAAAAATGTTCACATGTATTACAAAAATTCAAACATGTTAAAAAAATGTCATTATGCATTCAAAAAGTTGACTACGTGTATTTCAAAAAGTGTACAGCTTGTATTAAGAAATATTGTGTAAATTAATGAATCTTCATTGAGGACCACAAGAACGCACAATTATTGTGTATTTTCATCGTATTCTTAAAATAGAAAATTATTAAAAAATGACAGTGTTGTATTTTGAAAATTGTTCAACGTGTATTAAAAACTATTGTGTCATAATAATAAATCCTAGAAACGTCATAAAACATATTAAACATGCTTCTAGAAATGTAGGAATTATTTTCACAACACTTTTTAATACATGTTGATTTTTTCAAATACACGTTGAGAATTTATTTAATGCGTGATTTAACATTTTAAAAAAAAATTTAGCAATTTATTAATACACCATAAACATGTTTAAAAGTTTTTAATACACATAAACCATATTCTAAAAACATGTTGAACATTTTTTTAAATGCACGAGCACTTTGTTTAAGTTTTATGGCATCCTTTTTTCTTTCATTTCTTTTTCCAAATGGGAAAACTAATAGCAACATAAACATCAACTTGTAAGTAATATAAAATGAAACTTCTGCCGGCCTATAGGAGCGCCATATATAAAAATAAAAACCCCTCAAAAATATATAAAAATTGCTTGAAGAGGTACATATGAGCGCCATATATATATTCTAGCTCATTAATTTATGCCAACGGGATGTGCATCATTAACGGGAAGAAGAAAAGAAACTAACACTCGTGGGATGCTGATCGAAAGGTGGACGGATCATTGGTTCTGCTAAAAAATATAGATGGTCAAAGCCAACAGTTTTATTGCTCGCATATACCTAAGAGGGATGAAATGCGACAAGTAGCAGCGTATGTCCTGGTGGTCAGCTTGGGCTAATCAACCCGGGACCAGGAAGTCTTTGGTTTGATCCTCCGTTTTAGATTTAGTTTTTATTTTTCATATTGACATGTAGAACCCGCATTTTAACTTTAGTTTTTATATTGTAATGAAATAAAATCTGCATCGCTTTTCTTATATAAAAAAACAGACACTTTTTTTCCCTCAAAAAAAAAACAAACACTTTTCTGAAGAAATAAACTACGTAGCGTACACAAAACGTATGCGAGATGTACTGCAGGACCGATTTGCCGGACAAAAGATAAGGAAAAGACAAAGAAATCCCATGGGTAGTTTAAGGACCATACTTAAGCAATATTTTCAATTTCTGGGATCGTATTGAAGCAGTTTCTGAGTTTGAGGACCGTTGTGGACAGTGCCTCCAAGTTTAAGGACCATACATGCATTTTACTCCATCCACGCACGCGAAAAAGACTAGCGACCCCAGCGCCGTGTAAAAATATCCCCCGCCCGCCGCTCCCCGGCTGGATCTCCTCCGCCGCCGCTCCCCGGTTGGAGCGCCTCCGCCGCCGGGCTACCGAGCCGAGCTCCAGCCATCGCGCGCATCCTAGATTCTGGTACGCTACCTCGAGGAATCCCGCAGAGAGCCCCCACGACCACGAGTAGCACCATCCCCGAACTTCCTCGGTCGTTCCAGCCGGAGCCCGCGGTGGTCATTACCCCGCGTCCGACTCCACGCAGGCGAGCTGGACGCACGGGCCTAGTCTCTGCGTGGATCTGCGCGCCCGTTTCCCTCCGCCACACGACCATGAATGCGGCGCCATCTTGTTCAAGACCTCACCTCGATGAGAAACCACAGCACCAACTGGTCACAAGGTAGCAGTGTCCTCAGCATTCTTTTTTGCAATGTTCAGTATACTTCATAAATCGTGGCGATCCTGTTTCTTATTATGTCTATTTGATGCAGTTGATAGCAGTATTTCGTTCCTTTGTGGATATTATTTTTCCTGTGTGATTGCTTGTTGTCGCCGCTGCATCGCATCCTATGACCCTTTGAAGTTTGGGCCTTCACAGAAATTCTGTTGTTCACCGATGTACTGTAGCATGGTTATTCCTTCTCCTTCACAGACTTTTTACATTGCTCGTCAGTTTACTTGTTACTGGATGCAAGTTGTTCCTGTTATGATTGTTCTTTCATGTTATGGGCTCTGGTTATCGGATGCAGTTGATAGCTGATGGATAATTTATCTATTGCTGTTTTATTACTTATTAAAGCAAACCGACGGTAATGCGCTGCTCGATTGACAAGTGACATAATCTAGGCGACAGGCGAAGAGAGACAGCGAAAATTAACAACACAAGGGAAGATGGCAAATCTAGGTGATTGTATTAATTAGCTTGTGTCAGATGGTGTACAGATATATGGGGATAATGGTAGTTCAAGCCTGGTGAACCTTCTCAAATAATAATGTAAGCCTGATATTATTGGATTCATTTCACTCTGCAATCAGTTACTGGTAATGCATATCAGATGGTACTGCATCTGGTGCTTTTACTCATTTCCTTTGGTGGATGCAAGCTTTTTTCATGTTTATGATCTGTATTTGGTCGTCAGACTATTTCTCCATTGTCCGATTTTGTTTCCCAAAAGTAGTTTCTGTTGCAAACTGTTTTGATGTTATTTGGTAAATACCAAAGTATTACCAAACTTATCTATTCTACCTCCACCAAAGTACAGTTTTCTTCTTTTACTGATATGATATATAAAAAAAGCGAAGATGGCTTGGCTTGTACTCATGGTTCAGGATATTAGGGTAAGGCTCCCGGACAGCCTCACCATCATGATGAAAGACGTGACACTTGTAGTTATCTTCATGTGGCATTTCTGGTTGGTCAAACAAAACAAAACTGGGGTGACGCAGTATAACGCGAAGGGTTCCTGCTCACTGCAGGAGCCACAACCTCGCAGACGTGAAGGAGGAGGGTGCTAGCATCTCTACTGTTACGCGCCTCAGGGAGCTGTGAGGTATGTTGATTCATGCCCATAATCTGCTGTGTTCTGCTGCCCGTAGGTCATAGTAATTGATACATATTCATGGTCTAATGTACTCTGCTTCTGATTTCGTTTTTTCCCTAATTCTCTACAATACCATATTTAGTATGGGCTTGGACACAACAGATGCAACGTACGTGCTTTGCTATAGTACTCTTCTATATATGCCTTCACATTCTCTTGAAAATGAATTTGAAATGCATTATATAATCCATATCATAGATGATAATTTATAGACATGAAAGCTCAGCCCACAAATTAATTTGCATGTCTCTTTCATTGCTACTATTTTCATGCAGCATACAGATAAACAACTTGATCATCTTTGAAACTGCGACATCTTATTCCTAGAGCTGATGCTTGGTGGCTGTACACTACCATGAAATCTGTGGACGTTGATAATATGAACTAACTATTTACTGCAGGCGGCTTTGCACACAGAAGCTACCATCTTTACCCCCCTAAATTCTTTTGCTTTTTAAAAGCATCACAAATATTGATTGTACAATACGATGCTTTTTAACTTGTATGAGAGAATATATTCATCTTTGTGTATTTACATCAGCCTCTTTAAGTGTGAAGGAAGAATATTGTCGCTGGTGAAGTTATGCTTGATACTTAATTTTGTTTGCACAAAAAGTGGCTCATAATACTTCACTAAATCCTTCCTCTGTGGTTGACCGCGTAGGGCTCGTCTTTGGTAATCTTTACATGCATGTTTTTTTTCTCTTCCGTGGCAACACATGGACACTTAGCCAGTAGTAAAAATAGTTAACATATACATAAAACAAGCATAGTTTGGTACAGCAATAGGGTCTAAAAGGTTTTATTAAGTCTATCGGGAAAAAGAAATAACAACTGTGAGAGAACCTTGTGCAATTTCATGAAAACTGTGAGAGTACTTGGTGAGTCATCATCTAATAGTGTCTAAGATCAATCCTAATAATACCAAAAGACTAGTGTAGAATTTTGCATACAGAAGATATGAACTAACATGTAGAAATATATAGAACGTATATGATGGCCTGTCTATCCAATCAAACAGCAGTTAGGTGCATCTCCTTGAGCACCACAACAATTTCTAGAAAGTAGTGTAGCAACAAATATATGCTTGTAACTTTCTTTGATTTAAAAATTAGTCACCACTTGTTGTTTCCACCAGAAGAGTAGATGAAACTAGAGTTAAACCACAACCACAATGTATGGTAGAGGTGTCCCAGGAGTAACTTGTATTATAAAAAGGACATGGTATGCAAATGCAAGGTGGGAATGGACGATGCAAAGTGCAGCATAATTTAATTAAACCGTTGGTGTTACAGGGTTGTGAATAGACTGATAGAGAAAGTAAACCCTACACTAGTCTAATGCTGTTGGCCATGGACAGCGCCGATGGGCACAGTCGCCAACTTTGAAGGAATTGGAAATACATGGAAGCAAATTTGTGGAAATAAAAACAACCCTACTACGTAGCAACACCACACAGCATCTAGTCTAACTCCCTCGATCATCCGTCGAGTCGAGTGACTGCAGCAGGATCATGGATACTTTCTGCAGTGTTTTGCCTGCAGAATTGGGTAGATAGTTGAAAGCGCTTCCCCTACGGTGCTCACCCCGATGTCCAATCCAATGAGGTATTGTGCGTCGTCTCCGGATGCCCAATCGCCGGTGACAGCCCAATATGATATTGAGCAGCTAATGTCAGACCAGTTGACCACCAACCTGGCTAGTTTTTCAGGAAGGAATGCTGAATCGGCTGAATTCCAGTGTTGCTCCACGAAGTTCCTGATGGGAAAAAACCGATGACCCTCGAGAAACATTACGAGCAGTCCTGCTGCTGACTTCTTAAGAGCTTTCTTTGTTCTCTTGGTTCCGAAGTCAGACCAAAAGAGCGCTGAAACCGCCAGCTCTGCCGCAGTTTTCCCTAATGGCACGTACTGCAGATTCTTCCATCCTCCTACCAGAGTACTGTAGCTACTGTCGAAACCCAGTGGAATTGGGTTCTCGAAGAATCCCTCCGCTCCCGCAAATGCATGCCAGCGACCAGTGCGAAAGGTGAAATAGCCGAGCCAATACCTGTTGTCCGGCCGTATAGCCATCGCGATGGCTTCATGACCACTTCCATCAGGTAGTGGAAGGCCCCTTAGAAGCTGGAAGATCCATGGATTTGGCGGCAGGTGAAGTTGTTGTGGCGGTAATACCGGGTGAAAAACTATTTGTGATGCTCTTATGAGGTCTGCCGTTTGGTCCAACCAAATAGGCACCTCAATGTAATTGGTTGTTCTCAGTTCGAATGTTCTTGCATACGATGGCTGACCCCACTCTTGTCTGCATGCAAAGGAAATTAATTAGGGAACACGAGAAATATTTCATTTGATATATGTATGTATGTATGTAAAGAAAAAAAATATTAAATGTTTGGTGGCCGGCATTACCTGGAAGGGGCTATCAGCAGCATGAACACTACAAGACTTGCAAAGAAACCCATGGCAAACTGCAATATGCAAAAGTGATCATTAGTTTGGTAGGTAGTAACCAAGATGGCCTGTTTTCTTTTTAACCCCCACCCCAAAAAGATATCCCAGCACCTATTCTGTTCGAACGTCACAGAAATTACACCCAAAATTGCAAAATATTACCCACCAATGCCACCTATAAGTGATAAAAAAATGTTTTATATAGGGGAATCCCTCAACTGGGCTGGCCCATGCAGTAGGCACCGCTGGGAGAACACGCAGCATGCCCGTTTGGGCCGGCCCATACCAAGGCGGCCGGTCTTAAAATTTTCGTTTTTTACTTTTTTTTTCGTTTTCTTTTTTTCTACTTTAAATAATCTGGGACTACAAAAAAGTTCTAAAAATTTTTAAATAAAATGTTTAAGGATTCAATTCGTGATTGTGTAAAAAAGTTCGCTTATTCAAAAAATGTTCGAAATTTTGAAACAAATATTCGGGAAATCAAAACAAATCATCATTTAAAAACAGTTCATGTATTAAACCATGTTAATGAAATTGAACAAAATTTGGCCAATTCAAAAATAATTGATGAATGGAAAATATCCGAATAATAAAAAGAACTGTTCATGACATACAAAATAGTTAATCATTCATAAATTGTTCGCTGATTCAAAAAAAGATTATGCATTTAAAAATGTTTGTGAAATATTGTTCCACCAATTTCCAAAAAAATGTTTGTCGATTCTAGAACTGTTTGCGGATTCAAGAAAGTTGTTTCTAAAAATATTCATAATTTAGAAAAATGCAAATTTTATAAATTGTTCATGAATTCAAAAATTTCCTGATTTTAGAAAATGTTCGAAAATTTGTGAAAGGATTCATGAATTTGAAAAATGTTAACAACTTCACATATGTTTACGAGTTTAAGAAAATGTTCATGATTTCAAAAATTGTTCATGATTTCACGAAATTGAGAGTGATAGTGTATCTCGGTGATTCAGCAAAATGTGGACATGATCATTGGGGATTATGATTTTTTTTTTCATTGCAACGTACGGGCCCTTTTGCTTACTAAGTCCAAAGTAAATTGTACCTTACATTGGTCGAACCAAAGTAAATTATACTCGTACTTAGATTTTGGAAAAGACAAATTTTCTTCCCTTTTGCTCTGCCTATGAGAGGAACTGAACTCTGTATACCACACCTACAGATTCTAGTAGCTAGTAGACTTGCTTGGCGTGGACATTTTTTACTAACATATTTGGATGACATGGAGTTGGGGTGACAAATTTAATTCCAAGTTTAGCAGACAACGTGGCTGACTGCATTATTTTGTTGGCGTTTGCACAAACCGAACAAAACTAACTAAGCTAAGCTTTACAGGTAAACATCTCCCAGAAATAAAAATAAAAGCGTACAGGGCACCATCTGTTCATCTATTCTACGCGCACGACGCAGCTTTGGCCGTCCTGCCGCCAGGTCGCGACCTGCCTGCATGTGACTGCCGGCAGGCGACAGCGATAGCGACGTCTGGTAAGCGGCCCTCCGGTGGGTCAAATCACCTTCTAATAACGCCGACTAAGACAAGTCTAGCGAGAACTACTGCAGGAAACATGTCTCGCGTGGGAGAGAGGGATTGCGGCGGCGCTTACCAAGGAAGGAGAACCTGGCGGCTGAGCGCGGCGACCGGTGTTGGGGAAGAAGCTGCCCATACAAGCGGTGGAATGCCGGGGCCGGAGAAGATGTGCCTCTGCTTCCTCGTCTTGCTCCCGTTGATTGCCTTGTGGATGGTCCTAGCTAGGCACAGGGCGTGGGCTTCGCCGAGCCCTTCTGGTTCATTGTTCTTATCAGGAAGCGCAAGCCGCAGATGAAAGCTACAGTGGGATATTACGGCTGTAGGTGGCAGGCGCCGGCGGTGTGATTGCACTGGGCATCGGTGGCGTGTCTCCCCAAGGTGAGATTTCCATGAGTGCTGCTGCTGCTATACACACGCTAATATTGTGCCCGACTACTGGACGATCATACATGGCAGCGCTACAGGGCACGAGATTTGGATGGCAAGGAACTGTCGTTGGCAGACCGGGCAAGCAATTTCGCCCAAAATATTCATTTTTACTTGTTTAATTTTTTTTAAAACGTTGATCAAAAAATAAAATTTGGCTAATGTTGCCATAGAACTCAAATTGTTTGTTACTAGATTTCAGTCCAAATTGAAATAAATCCAATTGTTCCAATTCAACTAAAAAACATCACAAAATATACTTGGTAGTTTACCGAGAAAGTTTTACAACAAGAAATTGTTGGCGTAATATATAATCCCCTTTGTCGTAGTTTCTCTATGTATATTTAATACAATTGCTTAGATACTTGTAGTAGTATTAGGTTTAGGAAACACGGTGGAGGTAAAAGCAACTCTAGCAGATAGCGCATTTCGCGGAACCTACACCCGAGTGGTAAACCACAAAGCTGTTTCTGCCGTTGAAAGGCGTCGGCGCAAACCAGATCCCGCATAGTTGTACCGCAATGCGGGATCTGGTCTGCGTCGACGCTTTCCAGGTATCACAAAATAGATTTCCAGTTGTTTGTAAGCTTTTTAGGGAAAAGGATGAATGCATCAACTAATTCGAAAGCTAATTGAAACATTGCAAATTCAAAATATTTTAGAAGCTGCGGCCAGACAAAGTACTTATTCAAACTTTCAAAAGATTTCGATAGAAATCCCATCATCCACCCAACTGAATAAGCAATACCGGAGCCATAGACGATACCATCGCCACCGGTTGCCGGAGCACGACCACCATGACCAGTAGCTGTTGCAGCAGCGGCAATAGCTACAGCTGAAGCAACATCAGTAGCTGCTGCTAAACTTCTTTCGTGCATGATCTCCGCCCATCTCATCTCCCACCACTCTTTCTGTAGAGGATCCATTGTAGTTAGATCGATCCACCATCACCACATAGTTCTCCTCGACAATGATGCTTACCCTCGCCTTGGTCTCCTCGGGACGGATCCTGTATTCCTCCAACTCCAACTTCGCTTCTCATCTTCTCTAATTTGAAGCCCCCTTATCCTCTTATCTTCACGCTTCTTCTCAGACCATCGCAATTTGGGTCCATGACGCCGCCGCCGCCGTCCCGGTGACCAATCGTCTACACCGACACGCATGATGGGCGCTTGAAGCCGGCATCTGTGCACTTGTAAAGGTGGCGCTGATATCACTCCGGCACCCATTTCCAACAACAATGAAGCATGGGGGCAACATCAACCCCACAAATCATCCATAAGGCCGATGGCATTCCGGCATACCATCAAAATTGCCTCGCCGTGAAAGGCGTGGCGATTCATTCAATAAAGGGGAGCTATCGGCGGTCTACCGATGCCTTGTCTACATCAACACAAGGAGATCACTGGAGCAGTGCAACGCGCCAGTGCGGCCAGCGTGAATCTGTAAAAACCCTCCAATCAAGTCGGCTGGCATTGTAGCAGCTAGACGGTCGCGACGAGATTGGTAAAATTTTTGTTTTCGTTTTCAGGAAAAGGCATGATGTTTCGCCATAGAATGAAGACATGATAGTGTTGCTTTGTTTGCTGGCAGCATGCATGTTATTCGATCCAACGAGCTCCCTAGAGAACACAAGTGTGGATGGACATGCCTACACTAAATCACATAATTATTAACCAATCATCTTCAAAACGACGCGCACGTCGTCACGGAGAAATCATCTCTGAGTTTGCTCTCCAGACTGCATATGAACAATGTGCCGAATAAAAAATATTCGTCGAGTCAAGCTCGATTTTCTTCACACTCAAGCTCAACACGACAAGGGGACATTCGTCTCGATGAGTTTTATTAATTAATTTTTTTATTATTGTTATTTTGAAGGTCTCACATAATTTTCTTTAATATTGGATGAATTTGAAGTGCAGATCATAGGTACCAAGTACTCCTACCCACGTGTAATAATAATTGGCTTATTATCATGTGTACACATCTTATGCATGCACGTTCAAAAGAAAAAATAGTTTGGCATGCACGTGACAAGCTTTGCCAAATATTATGTATACATATTCGGGTATCTCGGCCGGCGGCAAGCTCGCGTGCATATGTATACCTGAATACCTAGTACAATCCCAAGAAAAAACAAGAATACCTGGTGCAAGGCATGACCGGACGTGTGCGTGTAATCGGAAGTTTGCCCAATTTTAGAAACAAAGGCAAACCGACTTTGTTTATATTCACTGGAAGTCATGACCGGACGTGTGTGTGTAATCGGAAGTTTGCCCAATTTTAGAAACAAAGGCAAACCGACTTTGTTTATATTCACTGGAAGGCATGACCGGACGTGTGCGTGTAATCGGAAGTTTGCCCAATTTTAGAAACAAAGGCAAACCGACTTTGTTTATATTCACTGGAAGGCATGACCGGACGTGTGCGTGTAATCGGAAGTTTGCCCAATTTTAGAAACAAAGGCAAACCGACTTTGTTTATATTCACCGGAAGGCATGACCGGACGTGTGCGTAATCGGAAGTTTGCCCAATTTTAGAAACAAAGGCAAACCGACTTTGTTTATATTCACTGGAAGGCATGACCGGACGTGTGCGTGTAATCGGAAGTTTGCCCAATTTTAGAAACAAAGGCAAACCGACTTTGTTTATATTCACTGGAAGGCATGACCGGACGTGTGCGTGTAATCGGAAGTTTGCCCAATTTTAGAAACAAAGGCAAACCGACTTTGTTTATATTCACTGGAAGGCATGACCGGACGTGTGTGTGTAATCGGAAGTTTGCCCAATTTTAGAAACAAAGGCAAACCGACTTTGTTTATATTCACTGGAAGTGGAAGGCATGCATGCATGACGCTACCCCAAACAGACTTTTCCGTGACGGGCGCGATACCTCCTTCAGGAATGTGTACGTGTTCCTGACGTGGATGGTCAACCGAGGGGAAAGATCGTTACGTTCCTGACGCTCTCGGCATGCAATAACCTTCAGGAATGAGAATAACCTTCAGGAACGCAGTTGCACGTTCGCGAATCACTTTGCACACCTTCAGGAACGTATATGTGACCGTCAGGAAGATACCTACGCGGGACCCGGAGATATTTTCGCTTCTGAGGCGCGTGATATTTTCGTTTGGAGAGTGAAAAGCGCGCTGAAATTTCGTTCCCGGGGTGTATTTCGCGCGACTTGCGCTCTCAACAGGAGGGTTTGGTCAAAATATTGGAGGGCTTGGTCAAAATACCTAGAACCCGATCCGGTTTTCCCCATCGAGATACTCCTCCCACTCCCCCGTCCAGCGCCGCCACATCCCCCGTACCGACCGTCCAGTTCCGATCGGCCGCCCCCCCTAGCCGTCGAGCGCCGCCCACATCGCCGTCGAGCGCCACCCCAACTCGCCGGCGACGTCCAGATCCGCCTCCCTGGCCGGCGATTTCCAGATCCGCCTCCCTGCCTGTGCAGAGGTGACTCCCTGCCTGTCCAGGCCCTCTTTCTCATCTTCCCTACCCAATCTGGCTGTTGTGTCAAATAGTTTAGATGTGCTGCACAGCCACAAAAAAATCTATTTCATTCTTAATTCTGAATATGTAACTTTGTGCATTTTATGTCCATGCAAAGAACTTATGTATGTTGAAAAAAAATGCTATTTACGATTGAAAATTAGTTTCAAATCTGTGTACAGTCGTACATTTTGCCTTTTTAGTTAACAATTTCATTTTGTACTTAAACGATGTTGATTGAGTAATCTTAAAGTACTTGTGATAAATTCGCTATGTTTCTGCAGTGGCTCATGATCATTTATTCAGACCAAAAGCGTGTTGGTAAGTTGCATTCAGTTTCATTTGACCTCCCAGTATGGGTAGTTTGTTGAAAAAACATGTTCCCTTATGTAGGGAAAGATGTATGGCCCTGCAGAATGAGTTAGAAATTATGCTTCTATATAATATGGTGGATTATGGATCACTAATGTAACTTGTGCTCTCAGATCTGTCTTTTTGGAGGTCAAGTAACTATGGATCTATCTTTTTGGAGGTCAAGTAACTATGGAAGGATGACCATGGGGAGGGATTGCTCCTTGTAAGCAGGAAGGTACACAATGCTTTATTTTTCCATATATTGTTATCATGTGTCAACTCTTCTGTGGGTAACCATATGGGCACATGTTCAATAAATCATGCTTGGTGTGTTTGGCGGCATCCTTGTCCATATATTGCTATCCCTAACCACCTGAGAACAGAATAGAAGGTGTCTTTCATGTATATTTTGACTAACCACCTGAGAATGATTATTTGTTCTCGTACATGTTTTCTTTCCTTGTAGATAATTGATAGAACATTTATTCATTTAGTATTTAGAGCCTTTTTGCAGCACAATTTAAACTTTCTACCTCCTCTCCAATGACGACGCTGCTCTTCCCCAATGACAGCTTGCTGCTGAACTCTGTCAACACCCGCTGCTGATCGTCTCTTGCATCTACATGTTCCTGTTCTTCTCCATCTTCAAAGCCACGTCTTAGACTGCTGCAACACCAAGCTCCAGAAGCCAAATTTATGTTCTGTACTCCATTATCTCACCTCTTCCCTCGCTGATTTCTTGAACCCCTTGCTTGTTCAGTTAGTGTGATGTCTGTTCCTGTATGCTGCCAATTGAGATGATCTAGTTCTAGTTTTATCACCTTAGTATTTCAATTATTTGCTATATCGAGTTTTGTCCGAGTTTTGAGTGTTGGTTGTTTGTTAGAAGAGCATCTTCTCTTATGTAGGAAAAGAAGAATGGCCTATGGCAGCAACAAAGATGAACACGCAGACTAAGGCATAGCCTAGTGGTGGGAAGGGGCTGATGCCTTCCCACCCACCCAGGTTCAAGGCACGGTACTTGCAATTTGGGTTTGTTGCACCAATTATACTGTAGGGGGTTCCTTTACAGTCTTTCTGTCAAAAAAAAAACAAAGATGAACACTTGCAAGTTCATGAAGTTGGAAGTTTGCAAATGTGGTTGAGAGTGGAGATTGTGACCCCATCAATAATATAATGTTCAAAAGTGTCTTGTAAGTTCCTGCACCTTTGCTCTGTATTCAAAACTACGACAAATGTTAATCTAAAATGTAACATTTTTGTTTTTCAATAAATTGTTTGTTCCATTATCAGTACAGTTGAATTATAGTGATGGCATCCTTTGCATTTCTCTTGAACTTGTGTACACAAACATAGAAGTAGAATAGCAAAAAGTTGTCAGTGCATTAGCCTCACCCTGCTGCTCCAATAACACTTATACTACACGATGTATATACCTCTAAACTTGCATTTCTGAGTATGCCCCCAGTTATTCTAATTTTCTTCACAAATACAGCTTCTGAGTAGAAGTCGTTGTAGATACTTGGGGCCACCGTTCTCCTCACCAGACCCTTGGGTGGGCGAAGGCCCTCAAGCACCTCCACTTGAACTTCTGGTAAGTCTGTAAGGAACCACCCCAGGACAGTTCCGGTCATATTAGTCTTTTCTTATCAGCTAGCTTTGCATCGCCCGCCTCCTTGTTTTTAACATTTTCAAGATGATGAATTTTCGGATTGCCTTGCAGCTTGTTTAGGCTCTCCAACTGTTTTAGCTCATGCCCATGTTCCGTCCTTACTTGAAATACAGCAAGTTCTTGTAGTGATGCTAAACTGCTGATGTTCGGAACTTGCATTGCAAAGCTATAAATATGTTGCTTACTGCTAGTTTTCTACATGTAGTGCTAGTTCTGTACACGCAGTTTAGTGTTCGGCATACTTAGATTTTTCCTATGAAGTGAGGATTTTGTTTGCTATCACGTAAATTTGTGAAGGGGGTTGGTCACCACAAAATTTCATTTGCCATGAATTCTATGGATATAGGTCATTGGATTGCAACCATTTATTTTTTCTTCCCTTTTCTTTTCTTTTGTTCATTATGTTCCGGTTACATTTTCATAATTGCAGCCTCTACTTGGCAATAAGAGAAGTCTTCTTCACTTGCTTGGTGGCTAGCAACAAGTGTGTCATGAGCTGGAGCTTACCTTTTGGTTTGAAAACCTGTATGTATCACAGTTTTGCCTTTCACCGTTGTTCATTGAAATCTCCTATATTTTTCTGTTGTATAGGTGAATGGAACATTCCAAGCCCAAGGGAATGCTGATACTCCGTTGGCAGAATGTTCCTATGATGAAGACAATCCTCATGCTACTCATGCGGATGAGCATAGTTCTATTCCAACACAGGACAAACATTTAGGAATTCCGGTACTATAACTAGTGGTTAATATTGTGAACTACAGTGCAGTTAGGCTTTCTTTGTCAATTGCTTCTCCTGGCAATTTAGGAATCAACTAGTATGCGTGTTTTGGACTTGGTGACACCTCCTGTTAAGTCGAGCTTCCATGAATCATGACTTGGATATGATATGAATGTGTGGATCTTGTGAACAATGAGATTTAAATAAATTGGATGGGTACATTGTGACCTAGGAATTGGTTGTGATTTTAAACCGGGTCGTGTGACCTTTGTGTATGCATGATTGTCAAAAGATTTGCATGTGGCTGTGAATATATACTATTTTCCAATAATATTTTTGGTTTGTCTTGGTTGATTCCTGACGACAGTTTTCATACTTTCTTGACGAAGCTAGCCGTCATGGATATATGTTGAGCTCATTCCTGAATGTACGGTCCTGAGTGCCACAACCTGTCAGGAACAGAAGATGTTCCTGACGGTGGGGCCATAAGGAAATTTTAGGTTGGTGCGGCGAGGGGCTCCCATCAGGAATTGCCGTCAGGAACACTATTCGTGACGGGACCGTCAGGAACAATAATCTTTCCTGACAAGCTGTTTCTCACGGAATATTCCTGACGGCGGGGGCTCATTCCTAACGAAAGCTGAGAGGGTATATACTTTCAGAAATAACCTGCTCTCCTGGCAATGTTCTGATCCATCACATTGCACAGGGCAATGACAACACAACACACATTTCTAAGTTAACCTAGCTTCATGATCAGCAACATCACATATATACGCATCATTTTACTATTTCTCATCCATCATATTACATATGACAGTTGCTGCAACAAAATGCCATAAGATTGTCGCTCATTAGTTGAAGTGCAAATGGACTAGTGAGATCCTCCTCCGGATGCATACTTGTTATCATCATGTTCTCACCATCATATTGCAAACTCGAGTGTTGCCATTGGCGAAGTGATCATCCATAGCGTCGTCCTCAAAGATAACATAGGACGAATCATCTTCCCCTACAAAATTATGTACAAAATTAATGAAGAAGCAAGATAATGGAGAAGTATTTGATAAGGAAATAAAGAGATGGCAACACCACAACCCAGGGGCTGCCGCCACCAATGGGTCTGCTTTGAGCACGAGTGATTTACTTTGTTGTTTTGACAAGGAGAAGTTGCTGGAATTAGCTAAGCTTTATCTTGATGATTTTAATCACAGAGATATGATACTCTTGAAAATGAACTCGGTCTCTACATAAATAATATTATCCATGAAAGAAGGTTTTCTAGGTTGGACAAAATAGGTGATTGCTAAACTGATAGTGGACAAAATAGGTTTTCCAGCTATGAATATTGTGAAGAATGCTTTGCGTGACAAAATTGGTGATGATTATTTGAGTCATAGCCTAATTTGCTTGTTGGGCTTTTTGCTCAAAAGCCACAACAGTTCTACATATACATGACACCCCTCTTATTCTCATCCATCACATTGCACAGAGTTCTACAACAGTTCTAGGCTTCCCTCGCGTCGCTCTCCCGAGGGCGACTAGGGCGATCTAGGCTTCCCTCGCGCCGCCTCCTCCCCCTTCCCCTCCTCCTCGCCGCTGCTGGAGGCGGTCGTCGGGGCCCCCGCGTGGCTGCCTGTGAGGGCGGCGGCGAGGCCTTTGGCCGCTCCCTTTCGGTGGTGAGGGCCCGGATCTGAGGCGGCCTCGGCTGGTGCGGACGGGCGCTCCTCCCGGCGGGAGTGCTCGTCGGTGAGGTAGGCCGGATCCTCGGCCGCTGGCAGCGAGGTCCCGGTGGGCGCTGGTCATGGCGCTGGAGGCCCCGGCTCCTCGTCGATTGAGGCGATCTGGTCCGCTCGTGATGCATGACCTCCGCCGGCTGGATCTCGGCGTGCACGCTACCGCCGATGTTGTGGCTGGTTCGGAGGCGGCGGTGGTGCTCGGCCGGGCGAAACCGCCAGCCGGTGGCGGTCACGGCGTCGATGGCGCCCCGCGCCATTCCTCCTTGGTGGCGGCGCCGAGGCTAAACCTCCTCGCCTTCCCCTTCCTGCGCCGGTGAAAACCCTAGCCCCGGTGGCTAAGCGGCGGCGGCGGCGCCACAGCGTCGTCACCTTCTTGAAGGCGCCGACTTGGGCATGGGGATGCTGGGTGTGCATGGCGAGCTTTTCTGGTTCCTGGTGGCGGCCCGTCTGACTTCCGGCCGTGTCTCCGATGGGGACCTCGCCCTTCCTCACCTTGTACATGCCGTGGTGGAGCGGTACTTCATCTCACTCATTAATGGCGGCGAAGATCGGCGGCATGGCGCTGTGGAGGCTCGCCGCCCGATGCGCGAAGATGGACTCGCGCAGGAGGAGGTAGCTGTCTGGCGTCATGGTGACATCGATGGCGGAGTGGACTACACAAGGTAGAAGACTCAATATATTCTGAAGACGGACCTGTGGAAGATGGCTGCGACGACACAAGAGTGTGTCTGACCGGATTGTGGCCCAGACCCGGTATGTGGCTCCTACCGGGGCTTCCGGCTTTTGATGTTAGGTTTAGGTGAGTGGTTTGGGTAGTGGTCCAACTAGCATCCCTTCATCATATGGATAAGAGTAGCGGCATATGTTGCCGAGATGGTGGATTCAGGAATATTGTTTGTAATACTTGTAAGGTCCTCGAGAATAATTAATAGAGGTCGTATGCATCTCCCAGATGCAGAGGCCGGGGGTCATCCTCCATTTCAAAAAAAAAAATCACATTGCACAGAGCAATGATGACGAAATACACACATTTCTATGTTACCTAGGTTCATGATCAGCAGCATCACCTACATAAATATAGCCAGCCAGCACAAAGCTACATAAGCAACACACTACCTGGCAGCACCCACTAATTTAAATACATAGGCGGCACAGAAAACTATATATGAATAAAACCAGAAAACTATATGAAACTGTATAACCTGGCACTAGGTTTCATGCCTCGAGCAATGTGATATCCTTTTTTCTTCACAACTTGACAATTCAGAGATGCTTATTAGGAAATATACTTACAGAAAAATAGCCAGAGGACTTGAATCTGTTTGACTGGTAGAAATCCAACTATGAAACCATCCAGCTACGATTCTCAATCATCTGTTCCGGACTCATTGTCTCCTGAAAGCAGCGCCTGCACAAGCACACATCATACATGTAAAAAAAGACGAGTGATTCAGTGGAGAACCAACAATAGACCACAGTACAAGGGCCAAAGAGGAAAGGATTTGAAAGCTACATGAATTCTTTGAGACCTTAAACCATCAGCCTAGATTTTGCTTTGGCTAATTGTAAATTGATATAAATCTGCATCTACCAGCACTAGCACTTGGATGGGAAGTATTTATAGGAAGAAACAAATCCAGAGGAAGATGAAAAAATCAGCAGAAAAAAATCATGACCAATGGCAATAGCCATTAATTAGCATGTTGCTTTGAGAGCTGGATCCAGCGAAGAGCGGGGCAAGAGAAAAAGGAACGCCAGCCGCCATTGTTGTGCGTGGTGATGTACACAACCAATGATAGCTTTTTTTCTCTCCAAGGGAAAGCAGTCAGCCTATTACATAACTCGAAATTGGACCTCGAACAGTACTGCACAAATAGCATGAGTGATCTAAAAAGAAGAGTACATCTTCACGTACATAAACTGCATATCATGAAGCAGCTAGCAAGGAAAAAGAGTCAACATCTTCACGTCTTCACATGCATACACTGCATATCCTGAAGCACCTAGCAAGGATGAAAATTACAGTAACATTAATCTTTTCAGTTTTTCAGTGACATAACCAATGTGATTGCTAATAACCGAATGTCAGCTCCCGCTAGATGTACGGATATAGCCCCACGGAAAAAGCAGGGTTTTTTTTTACTTACAACGGAGCAGGGGAACACCATCCCGCATCTAATGCGGCGCCGACAGCCTCCAGAAATAGTTCCGCAATGCATCTACAAAAAAACCACCAAGATAGAAGAGAAAAGAGCAGGAAATTTAGCAAGATATGTGCAAATTCACGGCTTAGATTTATCAAAGGAAGAACATTAAGGATAAAAGAAATTAAAAGAGCAGGGGAGAGGGGAGGACGGAGTTTACCATGGAGGGGCAAGGTGAGAGACGTGGCGAGGCGATGGGGACGTGAGATGGGGAAGGCAAAGAAGCAACTACAACAACCCCTCCTCACGCTTGCCGACAATGTACGCGCGCACACAGGGGAGATAGAAGGCAACGACCTCAGCCTTGGGGTCAGAAGGATACGGAGGAGGGCGTCGGCCGGGGGCGAGGTTGACGGTGGGGTTGTGCGGCCACCGCGGGCGAGGACGACGGCGGGGTGGGGCTGGTTGCCGTGGGCGAAGATGACGGCGGGGTGGTGGCGGCCGCCGTGGGCGAGATCGACGGCGGGGTGGGGGCGGCGGCTGTGGACAAGGACGGTGGGGGTGGGGTGGCGGCTAGGGTCTGGGATGAGGATTGGGGAACTTTCTCGTAGGGTTTCCATTTGTCTAGAAGCGCCTTGTTTTCTCCCGTGGGCCGTTGCCCACAGGGAAAAAGAAATTGGCATGGGCCTTCGCGCGCGCGCGAATATTTTGGCGGCAATGGGCTGGCCTGAGTACTTTCCTGGGGGCTAGCCTCACAGGACAATTCATTTTCCTGTGTGTTATATAATACCCTACAGTAAAATGAACTATTTTCCTCGGGGCTTAAGTAAGCCCGCCAGGAAAATTATTATTCCTGTGAGATGCTTCGGGCCTCACAGGAAAATAGGTCACCCTAAAGAAAAGTGTAATTTCTGGTAGTGCGGCGTGCGGCGGCCGATGATTCCACCTCCAGCCTATAAATACATGAGGACCTTACAACCGGGAGGGAGACCACAAGTCACCACATCCAGCCACCACGTCGCAGCCAACACGCGCGCAGCAAGCCAGTAACACATCCCATGATGAAGCTCACGTTCCTTGAGGGTGAGACTTTGAACTAATTCATCTATTTTTTTTCTTTCTCCTTAGCATACAACATGCATGCACACGAGCAAGTCATCACACAATCGGCGCCGGAGACAACGTTTGTGGAGCATGCGATCTCGCAGCCCGCCGCCACCTTCCTAAAGGACGCTGTTGAAGACAATGGCAATGCCGATGGTACGTGCTGCCAGCGCGCAGCCCGTTGGACTTCTTTGTGGTGGCCGCCCTTGGCGACGAGGCCGCTGATCTTCCATCAAGCCGGCGCCATGAAGAATAGAGGCGTGGGAGCTCGTCAAGACGACGCCCGTCACCTTCGTCATCAAGTCGGAGCCACGGAGGACGGCGTCGTGGAGCTGAAGGGACGCCGCCGACGTCTTCTTCATCAAGCAGGTGCCGCGGAGGATGGAGGCATGGAGCTCACCAAGACGACGCCCATCGCCAACATCATCAACCTGGTGCCGCGGAGGATCTTGACGTGGAGCTTGCAAGGAGGACCCCGCCGTCAACTTTGTCATGCTGGAACGGAGGACCGAGGCGTGGAGCTCGCATGGAGGTTGCCGCCGTTCCTCGAAGATTGGCATCGTGGAGCTCGAGGGACGCCGCCGACATTCACTTCGTCAAGATGGTGCCACGGAGGATGGTGACATGGAGGTGGCCCGGACGACGCCCGTCTTCTTCTTCAAGACGACGCCATTGAAGATGGAGGTATGGAGCTCACGGGGATGCCAGCGCGTGCCGCAGAGGATGGCGACCCAGAGCTTGCTTGGACGGCGCCCGTCATCTTTTTCATCAAGCCGGCGCCGCGCACGATGGAGGCGTGAAGCTTGGGAGGACGACGTCGCCGTGCCGCGGTGGATGGCGGCATGGAGCTCACTAGGACGACGCTAATCATCAAACCGGTGCCATGGAGGATGGAGGCGTGGATCTTGGAGGACGACGCCATCAATATTTACCTCATCAAGATGGAGCATATGACCCGGAGTCATGAAGACGACACACGCCCGCAACACAGAGAAGAAGATGGCGCTACTTAGTGGTGTCCATGAACCGAAGGAGAAGACGGTGCCACATGCTGCTACTCGCGACCCGGAGCCCATGAAGACAAGGCGCGACAGTGGGAAGGCGGCCCGATGGCGGGAACATCTTACACGGCCCCGTGTAGCGGCTACCTTGCCTCGGTGGACTGCCGTAAACTTGGAGTCTAGCCGAGACAACCACACTGGCTATGCGCCGATATGAGCGCGCCTTGGTTTTACACCGACGCCGGTCTCCATCAAGTAATACTACCGCGAGTTGAACCCCTTGCGTACCCCGACAAAGCCACTATATCGTCAAGAAGTCCGAGCCTCCGAGCCAAGCAGAACCCATGCTACTCCAACACCGACTACATCAACGCCGTCAGGATCGACGAGGCGCGACGGCGAGGGCGAACGTGGCTAGCACAAAGCCATGTTTTGAGCAGCACGCGTACCGATGAGAACACAGGCTTTGCCGCTGCCCACACCACACAGACCATCATCATCATGATGCATGGCGAATGCGAAGCCAAATTAATATCATTTTATTGTACAAATGGATGGATGTGCCAACAAACCTCATCATGGTTTAATTTAGGAGCTTATGAGTAGGCCAAGTGCCTACATATATTTATGAAAATTCTTATCATTCTATCGCCAAAATGGGCGGGCGCGGCAATGCGCACTATCAATGATCTAGTTGGTCATATGGCCAATCAATCCCCTCGTGTCTTCATAGTGTGTTTGGCTATGAATCGTTGTCTTGGTAGTGACGTCTGGCAATGGAAGTTTATGGGTTTTAACATTTGATCATGCTGCCTGTGTAATAGATCCAGTAAATGTGTTTATCTTTCAATAAGTCGTTGCTTGCTGTGCGAAAGGTTGTAGAATGACAATAATCCTGGATTGATGTGGAATTTTGTGCTTTGAGCTGCTTGAACCGTGAGATGGGCATACGGGTAAGATGCTTCTTGATTAAGTGGTATAAATGATGGTCTTTGCGCAATTGAGAGATTAATCTGGGTTGTGTTTGTCAATCTTGATTTTGTTGTTTGAGTTTGCTTGACAAGCTGCGGACAGCGATATCGTTGTCCTGTGGTGGTACGGTTATCAGACATGTGTGCCTATGACCGGGGAGAGAAAAGGACAGATGGTGCTCAAGATAACGCGAAAGCAGGATTCATATGCACTATAAAAAATTGCAAACTAAGGCTAGTTTCAATGCATTTAATTAAAAACTTTAGCAACTAAAGGTTCCAATGCATAGGTGCTTAACTTGTCGGTGCTAAGCATCCTTCATTTAATGATTTTGCAACTAAAATTCTTCATGTATTGATGGGATTCGTCCAATTTAAGTGTTTTACCTAGGTTCTCAACTTGGCATTGTTTCTTCCTAGGGTCATCACACTCATCTCTCTCCTCTTAATTACCTTGCCACATCAGACTTTTTGCCTACATGGCAGCCTTAGCACCTGTACAAGGTGTAGCATTGGGAGGGGCCTAATGCTACCGCAAGCTGATCATCGGAGTCATTTTGTGAACTTACCAACTTTATTCTTCTGATTTCTGCAAGAAACGAGCACAACCCTTAATTTAAAGTCTGAAACATCAGAAAATAACCTGGGTTCCTGTCCCAGTCCCCCATCCACAACGCCGATCGCGTTGACCTCCCGGCCGCCGCCGCTCCCCCTACATCACCTCCAAGGCACACATCGCAAGCAAGCCACTGCCTCACAGTGGGGCGACGCCACGGTCCGCCCGAGGGACGACTCCATCATCATGTCCGCCATCCCCGAGATGCAGCAAGAGGCCACGTTCCTCTCCACCAATGCAGCACGCCGCAGTGGTCTGGCTCAATGGTGCCCGCTCCAACATCCCCATCGAGAAGATCAAGGAGGCATTCGCGGTCCCCGTCAGCGCCTTGCCAAACGATGTCACGATCGTGAACAACTATCCGTAGCAGTTCTTCTTCAAGTTCACCCACCACCACCAATGCTCTGACGTCATTACCCACAGAGACTTCCCCTACAACAACTTCCATGTCCAGGTGCGCCAATGGCAGCTCAAGGCGAACGCCGACAACGTCGACATGCTGCACCACATGCAACTGCAGCCGGAGAAAGTGCCCCTTCACTGCTAGAACGACTATGTCGTCTCCTAGATCATCGACAAAGAGTGCTCGTTGGACTACATCGAGACCAGGTCCAGGAACAAGACGAACACGTGCACGCTGGGGCTGCGGGCTTGGACAGACAATCCTAGCAAAATTCCCAAGATAAAGTTGGTAACCCTCCCAGCTAGAGGACAACCTGCTCGAGGGCATCCCGGGCTTCGTCACTGACTGCACATCCACCTCAGGCTAGCCATAGTGGGAGTAACTTAGGTAGTAACTTAACACATCCCAAGACAATTTTGCTTATGTGGCAAGTATTTAATAAAGAAAGAGGTGCTTGTGGTAACATAATATGTTACTGTAACATAGCGCTTTCCGAGGCAAAATGAGTCTATGAAATAATAAATGAAGCAATCTATGATACTACTACTATGTTACTTTGCACTATGGAGGTAGTAACTTACACTAGTGTCATATGCATGACACTAGTCTAAGTTACTCCCCACTATGACCAGCCTCAGAGCATGGTTAATAGGTCCATGTCATTTATAGTCTTCATATAGCCAACGCCATCTAATAGGACAGCTATAGATTGGCTGTTGGGTTGGATTTAAGTATTAATCTTTGCATGCTAGGATTGGGAGGAACGGCAAAGCGCTGGTTTACAGGCAGCAGCTCGGGCTGCAAGCCAGCTATTGCGCCTCGTAACATGCGTATAGGTGGGCGACTGGTGAAGAGCCGGCTCTGCTCTCTCTCCTTACTTCTCTCTCTTTCATGTAGGATTTTTGTGACGTGGCAAGTCTTGCAGCCTGCTGAATAGGACTTATTATACTTGCTCTCACCATTCACGAAGATTTCTCCAACAAAACAGAAGATGCCAACGGGCTGCCTCTGCGCGCCCAGGTTCGTCCTTTCGACGCCACGCGCTTGGTTTGGTTGACGGGGAAGGGCCATGTCGCACCAGCGGGGACCAAGGGCACCGCCGCGACGACCGGCATGATTGGAGAGATGATGATGATGACGACGCTGGGTAGCAAGGAAGAAACGACAACCGCGGCCACGACAGTGGTGGTTGGGGCGCTAGGGTGAGGCGCAACCTATCTCGCCAGCCACGGGAGCAGTCACGTGACCAGCTCGACGATAGAGGCACCAGAGATGATGGGAGAAGGGACAACCAAGATGGCGCCGCTGGACGGCATAGGTGGCCATGCCTCCAGCGTCAATCAACACCGAGGCCCAACGCTAGGCCTTCGTCTCTGTCGAGTCTGCACATGTCCCCACCCTCTAGTGAGGGAGATGCGCGCCATATCTGGAGTTGGCTGTGCCCCCTGTGCAGCTCGTCCTCCCTCCCCGACCTTGGATTTCGGCACCTTGCCCCACCGGTGGTTGGTGGATGTGGACGGAGGTGGGGGCCGTGGGGCTTTGACCAGGGCGAACCCTTGGTTGATGGTGGCGGCCAGAACATTAAGGGCGCTACGGGCCCTGATCGTTCCTGAAGGTGACATTGAGGTCTACTATCCTCCTCCCTACTCTGCTTTTCTCTCGTGAAAACAAAAATCCTTGATTTGGGCTGGGGCGGTGTAACGCCCGGATAATTAGGCTACAGTAATCTCATATTAATGATGCCAAGTTATCTCGATTACTGTTGATAATCTCGCGTTAGTTCAAAACTATTCAAATTGAAATTTGATTTTTTTTGACAAACATCATTCTTTTTTCAAACGTTAGAACTAAAATGTTCGGAGTGCACAAATTATTACATAGGTAATTATGGTGAAGAAATCATGCTTTTTAAAAATGCCCAAATACTTTAAAATGAATTAAAGCAAAAAGGGAAATAAGAAAAAGGGAAAGACTAAAACAACAACAACAGACCCCCCCCTGGGGCCTCGTGGCCCAACTGGCCTCAGCCGCCCGAACGGGCCGGCCCACCGCACCACCACTTAACCCCCCGGTCCACCGACCGAAACCCTAACCCCCGCTTCTCCTTCCCGATCCCCCACTCTCCCCACTCCTTCTCCCTCTCCCAGCCACGATCTGGATCGCGCCCCTGGCGTCCCCCCATGCCACGACGCCACCGCCCGGCGCCTTCCGTCGCCCCGCGCCCGACGTTCCTTCCCCTCTCTCTCCCTCAGCACCGCCGCCCTCCACGGCAATGGCGTCGCGCCACCGCTGCCCTTGGCCTTGGCCCAGGCTCGACCTTCGCCTCGTCTCGACCTTCTTGCTTTCCGCCCACCGCCCGGCCCGGCGCCTCCTCGGACTACCTCGCCGGAGCTCCCCCTCGTTGGCTCTGGATCGGCACCCGAGCCGATCCCCGTTGCCAGCGCTCGCCGCCGTTCGCCGTCACCTCGTCGGACGCCTCCTCGCCTGCATCCCCTTTGGCCGCGACCCTCGCCGAACCCACCTTTCTGCAGCGGGGTGGCCCGTGTCGCCCCCTTTCCCCTCTGTCCTTCCCATCGCCGTAGCAACCGCGTCGCCCTCCGCTCGCTCGGGCTTGCCCCTAACCTCACCCGCCTCGCGCTGCCCCCGTTGGGCTGTGCCTTAAACAACGCGCACGCCCGCGCTCCTGGGCGCCTCTGCCCGCGCCGCCGCTGCCTCTTGTCGCGCCACCACCGCCTCCCGACTTCTTGCTATCCCCTTCCCATTTCTTCTGCTGCTTACGCCGTGAAGCCGTGGCCAGCTCCACACCCGTGCGTGTGCGATTGCCCGTGCTGGTGAGCCCTTTGCCAGTCGGGCGGTCAACCGCTAGCACTTTGATGGCCTCCGGGGCCACTTACAAGTGGGGCCCCATGCCCCTTAAAATAAATAAATAAAAATAATTATAATAACTTGTAATTAATTAAACAAAGTAATTAATTAACTAAATTAAAATTGATTTGTTTAATTAGCTAATTAGTTAGTTAGTTAACCCTAATAGACACTTACATGTGGGTTCCCTGTCTAGTTTGACCAGTCAAATTGTTGACTCGGTCGACCCAGTCCATGACATGTGGCCCCGTTTGACCCTGTTGACCAGTCAATAGTTGACTGGTCAACTATTGACTCGACCCCCTGGACCCCACCCGTCAGCCTCACATGCATTCGGCTGGATACACCCACTGGGTACCCGTAGCAGTTTCCAATTTGATATATCGAATTAAAATACTTTTTGAAGATGGGTAAAGCTTTGAAAATAATATAAAATAAACCGTTCATCAGATGAAAATACTCTGTACATGAAAGTTGCTCAGAACGACGAGACGAATCCGAATACGCAGCCCGTTAATCAGCCACGCGTCCTTAGCATAGCGAACCTGCAACATTTCATCTCCAGTTCATCTGTCCGAAAACGCGAAACACCGGGATACTTTCCTGGATGTTCCCTCGTGCGCCGGTACCACCTATTAGGGCACACCTAGCACCGTTCATTGTCATGTCTTGCATCGTCATGCTTATGTTTGCACTGTATTTATTGTTTCTTTCCCCTCTTCTCTCCGGTAGACTACGAGACCGACGCCGCTGCTACCCAGTACGACTACGGAGTTAACGACCCCTCCTTCTTGCCAGAGCAACCAGGCAATTCCCCCCTTGATCACCAGATATCGCCTATTCTTCCCTCTACTGCTTGCATTAGAGTAGTGTAGCATGTTACTGTTTCGATTAATCCTATTCTGTTGCATAGCCTGTCATTGTTGCTACATCTGTTGATACCTTACCTGCAATCCTAAATGCTTAGTATAGGATGCTAGTTTACCATTAGTGGCCCTACATTCTTGTCAGTCTGCCATGCTATACTATCGGGCCGTGATCACTCGGGAGGTTATCACGGGTATATACTGTACATACATACTATTCAGGTGGTGACTAAAGTCGGGTCGGCTCGTTGAGTACCCGCAAGTGATTCCGATGTGGGGGCTGGAAGGACAGGTGGCTCCATCCCGGTAGAGGTGGGCCTGGGTTCCCGACGGCCCCCGACTGTTACTTTGTGGCGGAGCGACAGGGCAGGTTGAGACCACCTAGGCGAGAGGTGGGCCTGGCCCTGGTCGGCGTCCGCGGTTACTTCAAAATAACACGCTTAACGAGATCTTGGTATTTGATCTGAGTCTGGACACTGGCCTATACGCACTAACCAACCACGCGGGAATAGTTATGGGCACTCGACGTCGTGGTATCAGCTGAAGCCTTCTTAACGTCAGCGACTGAGCGGCGCACGCCGGGTTGGACCGCGTAACGCAACTTCCTTTGTAATGGAGGTTGCTAGGTCTGCTCATCGGCCGCGTACGCAACGTGCATGTGTGCAATGGGCGATGGGCCCAGACCCCTGCGCGCATAGGATTTAGACCGGTGTGCTGACCTCTCTGTTGTGCCTAGGTAGGGTTGCGTCGTGTTGATCTTCCGAGGCCGGGCATGACCTAGGAAAGTGTGTCCGGCCAAAGGGGATCGAGCGTGTTGGGTTATGTGGTGCACCCTTGCAGGGAAGTTTATCTATTCGAATAGCCGTGTCCCTCGATAAAAGGACGACCCGGAGTTGTACCTTAACCTTATGACAACTAGAATCGGATACTTAATAAAACACACACAGACAAGTTCCAGAGACAACCCCGTGATCGCTTTCTCACAGGGCGACGAGGGGAGGATCGCCGGGTAGGATTATGCTATGCGATGCTACTTGGAGTACTTCAATCTACTCTCTTCTACATGCTGCAAGACGGAGGCTGCCAGAAGCGTAGTCTTCGATAGGACTAGCTATCCCCCTCTTATTCTGGCATTCTGCAGTTCAGTCCACTGATATTGCCTTTTATACATATACCCATGCATATGTAGTATAGATCCTTGCTTGCGAGTACTTTGGTTGAGTACTCATGGTTGCTTTGCTCCCTCTTTCCCCCCCCTTTTCCTCTTTTTCCTGGATGCCGCAACCAGACGTTGGAGCCCAGGGGCCAGACGCCACCGTCGACGACGACTCCTACTACACCGGAGGTGCCTACTACTACGTGCAGGCCGCTGACGATGACCAGGAGTAGTTTAGGAGGATCCCAGGCAGGAGGCCTGCGCCTCTTTTGATCTGTATCCCAGTTTGTGCTAGCCATCTTATGGCAACTTGTTTAACTTATGTCTGTACTCAGATATTGTTGCTTCCGCTGACTCGTTTATGATCGAGCACTTGTATTCGAGCCCTCGAGGCCCCTGGCTTGTAATATGATGCTTGTATGACTTATTTTACTTTTAGAGTTGTGTTGTGATATCTTTCCGTGAGTCCCTAATCTTGATCATACACATTTGCGTGCATGATTGTGTATGATTGAATCGGGGGCGTCACAAGAGGCGCTCCGGCGTCGTTCCCTTGATGGAGATGTTGCCTTGAGACAACATGGGTGATGGACGAGTCCAGCAGTTAGTGGGGGTAGCTATTAGCGGTTGCGGTGCATGTTGACGAGTGCTCTGCTGCCTCGGAAGTCCTTACTAGCCGGCGTGTCAACGCACTCGATCCTAGGCGAGCGGGGGAAGTGCTCCCCTCTCGGGTAGCAGCCTCTCGCCGATTGTAGGCCAAGCTTGCCTTGACACCGTCGCCATGCTCTTACCGCATCTTCGATGGCCATCTCTCCGGACAGTTTATGTCTTGTTTTGTGGTTGGTGCTGCGGGCGGCGGTGTTGTTCATGGATGCATGGCGGCTTTGATGAGGCGGTGATGCTCACTCTTCTCCCCCTTGGCAGCATTGTTTGTCACTGTTTATGTGTGCTTGGGGAGCTAATTTACCTCCTGACGGGGTGGCGCCCTTCGATTCAGGGCGAGAAAGTAGAGTGCTTTCTCTAGAGGTGGACACGGATGACATGACGATAATGTTTGGCCTCCTGGAGGTTGACGATGGCATGAGTTTCTCTGTGGTGTTCCTTCATTGACTCTACTTCTTCTCCGGTCGGATCACTGAGCTCGGCAAGGGCCTCGATGCTCAAGTTGTGCTTCATCTTTTTATTTTTATTTGCTTGTGTGTTTTCGTTGCCTGTAGGCTGTTCTTAAGCATGCTGGCCGTTTGGTGCTTTATTAATTTGCCCGCTTGGTGCCTTTGCCTAAAAGGTCAACCAAACGCACAAGCACCACGGGTTCACAGCTTCACATCCTGACGAGGAACGAATTTTTTTTGTTGGTAGCTAGCTAGCTTCGCTAGTCAGTTTAAAAGATTAATTAGTATATTCGCTAGATTTGTTTTTCAAAATTCCACCTATCTATTTCAACACATCGTGATATATCAACATGTGTATGAAACCATCATATGCTGGTACAATTGGCTCTTCTCTTAGAGATGCTCTAAAGGTAACTCGATTTGTCTCTCCCTGATGGGCGAGATTTCTAGGTCTGTTATATTTGCAATATCTAACACTTAGCCTGCCAAGGTGGAATTGAAGGGGTTCATCTAAAAAAGCGATAGCATATTCCAATATTTCTGCATTTCTCTTCGTGGCGGAAAGGATGCAGCGGATAGCAATCTCCAGCGTTTTGGATGCAAGAACAATTAGGCCTAGAGAAAAGGACATGAACACAAAAGAAGATGTCAGAGGGTTATCATAAGAAAAAAGACCAATAAAATTAGAATGAGCACATGTACAAGGAAATCATGGATCAGATAGGTAAAATAAACTTTTGGAGCAATTTCTGGCTGTAATTAATCTAGCTTGTTTTCGCATAAGCTATTTAAGATTATGAACAATACAGGCTGGGTAGAATGAAAGAAAGACATCAAATTGAAAGTACAACTCTACTTGATCGCTAAATAAACGAGTAGGCTTATGAGGGAGGGGTCATGAGTCTCAATGATTTACCCCGTCTCGAAACTTTTGGTTCACCTTCCACGTGAGTGGTTCATTATCCCGCCAATACATTAGTCCCTTGTTCCTACAAGTGAATAATTAATTAACAATGTATGCATGTATGTTATCATAAACAATCAATTAAGCAGGTAGAGCATATGTACATACCAGTGACGACGAGAGCAACATGTAAAGACATGGGGGATAAGGCTACATGGTCCTTGTGTCAAGCCGCTCATGCTCATGCTGCATTCATCGGTTGCTAGCGACCAGGTGCTACTACCAAGACAATATTGAGAAAATGTTGACTCCCGTGGACGCCGATAGATCACGGCGTCGCCTGTAGTGGGAGGCACTAATATCTTGGAAGAGACACACAATGCCCGTCCTCCCATGAATATGACTTTGTCTCCGATTCCTTTTACCGGGACATATCGTCTTGAAACAAGATCCGACAGCCTGTGAACCGCCAGGTGGGTGAAGGACCTGTCCTTGTGCCCGACCACCAGGACCTCCGAGTCACATTCTACCAGATAGAGAGGATAGGCGAGTTTCTTCTTTGGGATCGTGGCGATCAGCTTTGGTGCATCCTGCAGGTGCGCCTCCATCTGGAAAATCTGTGATACTTGAGGACTATCTTCAAAGAAAGTATCATGCACCAGATATTGCTTGCCTCCTGATGACAATGGTTGGTAATGACCCGGAATTCTCCAAGGCAGCATAGTCCACTCCGTATCTTGGGAGGTAGCAACAGCTGCCCATGTCGTACCAATCAAGACCATGACTCTCACGACTCCGTCGGCAGCCACCGAGATGGAAGCAGACATATCTCTCATTAGTTTCAGCTTGGTTGCCTGCGTATAATCAGCCTTGAGTTGCATGGCAAGAGACGTGAGGGGTGGGAGCTCCACGATGTCGCCGGTGAAAGGGTGGAGGAGGCGGATGGCGGTGCCCTCGTCTCGCTGGAGGACCAGGAGGCCCTCCACGGAGTCAAGAACACAGTGATCCGTCAACAGTGGGAGCCGGACGCGGACAAAGATCCCCGAGTCGAGGTTGAAGAACCGGACGTGTCCACAGAGATTTTCATGGCCGGGGTGAAGTCCATGGCCCTCAGGGAACATCATCCAGCGGCGCGGGTGAAAGCGTGGGTCGATCACGCCTCGGCCGCGCGGAGACACGGTGGAAGACCGCCAGTTGGCGCAGACGGCACGGAGGCGAACGTAGTCCGTCAGGTCGCCGGCCAGCAGGCGCTCCGCCACAAGACTTATCATATCTTCTGGCAGCGATGCCCATGGAGACCGGGTGGCCGGCGGCAGTGACGGTGACATATTGCTGTTACAGATTCACGATCCAAACCTGCAAGAAACCAACTTTTGTTAGAAAAACTAATTTAAACACTAATAGTAGATTAAAAAGGGTACTGGAACCACGGAATCCATACTTTTCCAAACTATAATGCACGGTATTAGACGTAAGAGTTTCACGGCTGGCGGCAGGGAGAAAGATATGCGGCGATTAAAAAAGTTTGGCAAGCGATAACGCACCTCGCGTCAGTTTAGGCTCGATGCAATCTAACAAGAGTTCGGATAGATGACTGCATAATCAAGTTCAAAGATGGACTCCCACTGTCCCACGACTTATTAGCGTTAATCTATCAGAGGAGAAGAGGTACTAGATTAATGCCGTTGGAACTTTTAATCGGAACAGATCGTTCTCGTGCTTCGCGTCGGGGGGCTTAGAGCATCTACAGTGACTATACGGCGTCCGGCAGTTGAACCTGGTAGCGTTTAGTTCTCGTGGTAGGTTGGAGCTGTTCTGAACCATTTGTGAATCGTGGTGATTTTCAGTAATGAAAATCGGAAGGGGCAAGCCCTTCTTTGATAAAAAAAAATGACTTTTGTAATGAACGATTGTAAGAACCTTAAAAATTTACCAAAGTAATATATGGGGGTTTAAAAAAAAACGGCGTCCGGCAACAACGCCGGGTAGGACGTATGCGGGCGCCGGCACAAGAGAAAATATCATATGATACCAACACTTATATTATCCCATGATACCGATTCTTTTACCCAAGATGAAAGATGCTAGCCGGATTCAACAATATAGACCGATTTGCTTATTAAATGTAAGTTTTAAAATCTTCAGTAAAGTCGCGAATAAACGGCTGAACGGGGTGGCAGATCATGTAGTCAAACCAACCCAAACAGCTTTCATGCAAGGACGGAACATTTTGGACGGTGTTGCTGTCCTACATGAAACTGTCCATGAGCTTCATCATAAAAAGTTGAACGGTGTCATTTTTTAAATTGACTTCAAGAAAGCTTATGATAAAGTGAAGTGGCCCTTTCTGTTACAAACATTACGTATGAAAGGGTTTTCCGATACTTGGTGCCGATGGGTTGAGAGCTTTGTGTCCGGAGGTAGCGTGGCCATTAAGGTAAATGATGATGTAGGCAACTATTTCCAGACAAGGAAGGGGCTCCATCAAGGGGACCCCTCATCACCCATCTTGTTCAATATTGTGGCTGATATGCCAGCTACTCTCACTAAGAGGGCCAAGTCAGCTGGTCAAATCACCGGGGTCATTCCTCATTTAGTAGAAGGATGCCTATCAATTTTACAGTACGCGGACGACACTATTTTGTTTTTGACCACGACTTAGATAAGGCTAGAAACCTCAAATTGTTGTTATGTGCTTTTGAGGATCTTTCCGGACTTAAGATTAATTTTCACAAGAGTGAACTCTTCTGCTTTGGCGAGGCCGCAGAAAACTCACAAGATTATGCTGAAATCTTTGGCTGTCAACTCAGACACTTTCCGATTTGCTATCTAGGTATCCCTATTCATTATCGGTGATTGACAATCGCTGAATGGAAGCATGTTGAAGAGGGACTGGAGAAACGGTTGGTTAGCTGGAAGGCCAAACTCTTATCTTATGGGGGCCGATTAGTTTAATTCAACTCAGTCCTTACCAATATGGTTCTTTACATGCTATCATTCTTTCATCTGCCAAAAGGAGTGCTCCAACGTCTTGATTACTTTAGATCAACATTTTTTTGGTAGAGTGCTAATGAAACCAGGAAATATCGTTTGGCTAGGTGGAATATATTATGCCATCCTAAAAGCCAAGGGGGCCTTGGAATCCAGGATCTTGGGATAAAAAACATTGCGTTGCTCAGCAAATGGGTATACAAATTGCTCACTGAGAATGGTGTTTGGCAGGAAATCATTCGTAATAAATACGTGGGCTCCAAAGCAATTTCCCAAGTCTACTGGAAACCGGGCGATTCACATTTTTGGACTGGGGTAATGAAAGCTAAAGAATTCTTTTTCTAATTTGGAATGTTCTCGGTTAGGGACGGCTCCCAAATACGTTTCTGGGAAGACACCTGGCTCAGGACCACCCCATTAAACGTGCAATACCCAAGCTTATATCGGATAGTTAGACATAAGTTTGTCACGATTAAGCAGTCTTTGGGCCAAGAAAACCCAGATATTTCTTTTCGTAGAACCCTCAGTGGACCTCGTTTGGCAGCATGGGATGATTTGCTAACCCGATTGGGAGCCATCCAACTGTCGGCAGAACCGGATATCTTTAAATGGAAATTGCATCAGAGTGGGAAGTTTTCGGTCAAATCTATGTATGATGCATTGGTTCACAACGAGATTCCAATTGACAATAGAAAATTGTGGAAGCTGAAGATTCCTCTAAAAGCGAAAATTTTCCTATGGTTTCTCAATAAAGGAGTTATCTTAACTAGGGACAATTTGGCACGACAAAACTGGCAAGGTTGCAAAAAATGTGTTTTTTGCCACCATGATGAGTCCATTAAGCACTTATTTTTTGATTGCAAGTTTGCTCGATCTGTATGGGCCATTGTCCAAATAGCTTTGAATCTATATCCTCCACGTAGTGCACGGAATATGTTCGGCAATTGGTTGAGGGGTATAGATAAACAGTTTTCTAAACACATTCTTGTGGGGCGGCTGCCTTATGTTGGGCGCTGTGGCTCACTAGGAATGACATTGTTTTTAACCGTAAATGTGTTTCATCTCCTATGCAGGTGATTCATATATGTTCGCGATGGCTCCATATGTGGTCTATCCTGCAGAGGACGGAGGACAGAGACTTTTTTATGATGGCTTCTATTCGGCTGGAGCATTTAGCCAGGGAGGTTTTTTACCCCCATGGATGGCGGTGTGATCTTCGGTTAGGATCGGCCTCCCTATAGGCATTTTTATTTTCCTCTTGTTCTGGCTGTTTTCCACTTTATTTTGGTTTGCAGTACTTCGAACTTTTGGCTGTGTGCATCTAGCTATGCAGAGGCCGGGTGATCTTTGATGCGGTTGTATCAACTCGATATTTCAATTCAACGAAAAGCCCTTTATCGAAAAAAATGATACCGATTAGAAAAAAATTCAAATTTAAATGTGTCAAAAAATTCCGAAAAAAATCATGGATGTTCTCAACATATGTGTCTACAAGAGCTCTAAAAATATTAAATCCAAATTCGATATAAACATTGAGAAACAAAAAAGACACATCTGTTGTGAATAGTGTAGTTTTTTTTACACTATTCATGTTTGTCTTTATTAACACTATTCATTCTGAATTTTTCTTTTTTGTTTCTCATTGCACAATTTGAATTTGGATCTGATTTTTTTTAGGTTTGTAGACACATATCTTGAGAACATCCATGGTTTTTTCCGGAATTTTTTGACACAGTTAAATTTGATTTGGCATCATGGGAGCATATAAGTGTTGGTATCATTTGATATCCTTCCGCCGGCACAAGTAGCCACGTATGGGGCGCCTGTCCAGCCGTATCCTTCGTAGTCTTTAAAAAAAAGAAATACAGATTCAATTGGTAAATTATAGTTTTCATTCAAATTTTGAAGAGAATGTAATTAAGCTAACTAATAGAAAATAATATTTAATTTTAAAAAGTGACTACAAAATTTAAATATAACTTAAACGTAGCTTGACATTGAAAAAGTATATAAACTTAAAATTTCAATACAAATTCTTATCCTCGACGATGTCGTTGTCATCCTCGTCGTAGTCATCGTCGCCCGCCTCCTCCAACTTGGATTTGTCAGAGTTGATGTTGACGATGCAGGCAAAATCTAACGGGGAGAGAAAGAGTCCGTGGATCTCTAAATTGATTGAGTTTGAGATTGAGATGAGATTTTTTTTCCTACTACTATCACAACCCTTTAAAGAGGCGTGGAGTTATAGATAGATTGAGATAGGAGTTTTTTTTATTACTAGCAAAAGAGCCCGTGCGTTGCAACGGGAGAGTAAATAACACACGTTCTTAACCCAATAACCATGACTCAAGACCCTAATGTGTTCACGTCCTTTATTTTCACATGGCATCACATTTGTGTTGTTGATTGTGGTCTCAATGCTCACACAACGAAAGCGTGTTTGAATGCAGTCAGTTCTAAGGCGTCTCCCTCTCTCACGCACACTCGTTCGAAATAAAATGAGAAATATGTTCTTTTTCCCCGCGAGGTTTTTCACAGGTGTGCATGCGTGGTTATCTATGATTTCTTTCCTCTCTATTAGTAAGAAAGAAAAACAGAGCGTACATTATAGATTAAGTTCACACCAAAATAATACTTTATAAATATTTAAAAGCTAAAAATAGCATCATATTTAGATTCTACACATTTTTCTAATCAAGTTTCATATATAACATGTTAAAATCAGAGTTATGGTTTAAAAGATATTGATAATTTTGTTTTAGATAAACTGCGGATTGATTAACTGAAAAGTCAGGGGGTTTTATGTTAAAATAAAAAAAAATATTCAGATGACTTAAATATGGACGGCGGGTTGATTACCTAAAACATCGAGGGGTTTCCAAGGAAATGCAAAAAAAGGGTTCGGGAGTGACTTAAACGTGTACCACGGGTTTATTTATGGAAAATAGAGGGGCTTTTTTACAAAATGTATGACGGACAACCAGAAACCCAGTTTGATTGTTATTAGGTAAAGATTTTTCTAATCAACAAAGAATTATAAGCATTTTGAGCACTTTTTGTGTGTGTGTGGAGGAATCTGTAGATTGATCCACACCATAATAATTTGATCCCACCAGATTGACAGCTCATATTTTAGTACAGGTACATATTTTTGTCATGAAAAATTCATCATGAAAAGTTATTTCTTCATAAAATGTACACACATCTAGTATACATCTATAAGTACTTTTGTATTTATTTTCAGTTTTTTTTAGCATAAAAGGTTGATTTAGAAATTTTGAAAATTTCGGCTCCATGGATCCCAAGAGCAAAAATCCACTCCCATTAATAGCAACTAGGTTTGTTGTGAGAGAGTAGCAAGGAAGGAAATTTGTGCTAGGACTAGAACTCCGAAAGGAGCCTACGGGGACTGGTGGAACTGAAAATTATGAGTTAGATGGCCCATTACGAACCAACCTTTGGTTGGATGGTTAGGAGGACAGTGGTATCCTAACCCATCAGGGTTCAAATCATGGTGCTCGCATTATGTTTCTAGATTTATTTCAGGATTTCCGGCGATGCGCGTTCAGTGGGAGAAGACGTTTTTGTCAACTATGAGGCGTCTGCGATGACTTCGTCAATCTCAAGATGATATGCCAGCTCAGTCTCTGACAAATGGGTGGGTCTGCGTGTGTGTGTTTATATGAATGAAGGTATGCGCGTATATATGAGCGCCTGCATCTTTACTGTGTTCTCGAAAAAAATTAGATGCCCCATTAGAACTCCTAAAAAAAGAACTCCCATTTGATGCTCCCTATGCTCAGTAACATGTTACACATCGTCACCAACTATATACCAATTTTTCGGCATTCCTTTACTTATTTCAGTCGAGTTTCCACTGAAAAAATGGCGTTGGAGATTACAAAAATTCTAAAAATTTGAAAGTATTTGCAGACTTAAAATATTATCAAATTAAAAATTGAGCTAATTTTGAAAGTATACAGAAAATAACACAAATTTGTAAAAATGTTTGCGAATATAATAAATATTTAAAAAATAAAAAAAATAAAAAAACAAGCTCCCTGATTAAAAAATATTAATGAAATTTTTAAATATTTGAGATTCTAAAAAAATGTTGACAAACTTTTAAAATATTTCTGAATTCAAATAATTATAAATTGTAATATGTTCAATAATTTTAGAAGGAAAATGAAACAAGAAATAATGGAAGAAAAGGAGGTGAAGTAAAAAAGTTAAAAAATGAATCAAAGAAAATGCCTTTTTATTAGGCAATGCCTAAAACCCGTAAACAGAAAAGACAAAAATGAAAAAGAGAGAAAACAAAATAAACTGATAAAAAAGAAGCACAGCCCATGAAAAAAGTAGAAGAAAACTGGTCAAACATACATGGTGTTCCCCGTCTAGTGGACACATGGGCGATATGTGCAAAATGACAATTGACGCACAAAGTGTCAAATAGAGTTTGGCACAAAATCGAGGCTACTGTGCCGGCCCACACCACAACGGTGTAGCCGAGCAGCTAACATTCGAAACGCCATTGCTATATCTTACAAAGCTCACTCCCACTTTCACTCACTACCCTGAAAAAACTTTGTCTCACTGCCCTACAAATGGCGCAATTGTCACAATCTGAGAGTTTTCGACTTTTTTCGTTGATTCATTTTTGTAAATGGTTTATCTCTTGAACCATGCTTTGAAATCACAAATCCTTTTTATGTTGGGTTTGTTCGAAACTAAATCTCATATTATTAGATTTGGACGAACTTTTTTTGTAAAAAAAGAGAAATTTGAAGAAAAAATGTAAACGAAAAAAATACCCTGAAGAAAAACCAAAACCTGGGAAGCACAAGTGTGCTTTTCAAAAAATATATGGGAAGCACACCTATGTGTTTCACTTTTCGAGATGCACAACTGTGTTTCACACCGAAGGATAAGTATGCTTCACCGTGATGCACCCCTGTGCTTTTTTGCTTTTTGAGAACCACCGTTGTGCTTCCATTTTTTTTAAAGCACAGTTGTGCTTCTTGCAGAAGGATAAATAATGTGATTTTTTTTCTCAACAAGCACAACCATGTTTTTTGTGAAAGCACAACCGTGCTTCTCGCAGAAGGATAATTGTGCTTTTCCCTTTCGGAAAGCATAGTTGTGCTTCAAACATAGAAAAAACCGAGCATAATCAGAAACCGTCCCTCTCCCACCAAAAAACAAACAGAAAAAAGTGTGTGTAGAATAAAATAAGATATCAAGTTCCCGCCGGGTGCACCCATCATGCAACACGTGGCGGTGGCTAGGCGCACCAAGTAGTGTGCTCCCAGCCCACCAAAAGTACCGGTTGGGTTCCCCCATGAAGAGGTACCCTAGTTAGTCCCATGGTATGACGGCTCGCCCAAAATGCACGGTGAGGTGTCTTGGCCTAGTAGCAATGGAAAGGTAGGCATTTCTTTATATTTTAGGGCATGGGTTTTCACACTGTTTTTTAATGTGAACCTGATTGAATCAAGTTTGCTTAGGGTTTTTGTCCAGATTTAATCTTTTTTTTCAATATATTTTTCTCCGATATAACCCACAATTTTAGTTTGCATAGGGCGCCGGCACAAGTAGCCGCGTATGGCGGTATGGGACGCCTGTCCGGCCGTTTCCTTCGTAGTCTTTCTAAAAAGAAACATAGATTTAATTGGTGAATTATAGATCTCACTCAAATTTTGAAGAGAATTTAATTAAGCTAACTAATAGAAAATAATATTTAATTTAAAAAGTGAGTACAACATTTAAATATAACTTAAATGCAGTTTGACATTGAAAAAATATATAAACTTAAAATTGCAATACAAATTCTAATCCTCGATGATGTTGTTGTCATCCTCGTCGCATTAACCGTCGTCGGCCTCCTCCAACTTGGATTCGTCAGAGTTGATGTTGACGATGCAGGCAAATTCTAACGGGAAGAGGAAGAGTCCGTGGATCTCTAAATTGATTGAGTTTGAGATTGAGATGAGAGTTTTTTTGCTACTACTATCACAACCCTTTAAAGAGGCGTGGAGTTATAGATAGATCGAGATAGACGTTTTTTATTTTATTTTTCTAATCGACAAAGAATTATAAGCCTTTTGAGCGCTTTTTGTGTGTGTGGAGGAATCTATAGATTGATCTGCACCGTAATAATTTGGTCCCACCAGATTGACGGCTCGTATTTTAGTACAGGTATAGATTTTTGTCATGAAAAATTCGTCATGAAAACTTGTTCTTCATATAATGTCACACACATCTAGTATACATCTATAAGTACTTTGGTATTTATTTCTAGTTTTATCGGAACATAAAAAGTTGATTTTGAATTTTTGAAAATTTCGGCTCCATGGATCCCAAGCAAAAATATCCACTCCCATTACTAGCAACTAGGTTTTTTGTGGGAAAGTAGCAAGGAAAGAAGGTTGTGCTAGGACTAGAATTCCAAAAGGAGACTACAGGGACTGGTGGAACTGAAAATTATGAGTTTGATGGCCCATTGCGAACCAACCTATGGTTGGATGGTTAGGAGGATAGTGGTATCCTCAACCCATTAGGGTTCAAATCCTGGTGCTCGCGTTGTTCCTAGATTTATTTCAGGATTTCCGGCGATGCGCATTTAGTGGGAGGAGACATTCCCGTCAACTATGAGGCACCTGTAGTGACTTCGTCAATCTCAAGATGATATATGAGCTCTGTCTCTCATAGGTGCTCATAGGGGTGGGTCTGTGTGTGTTCATAGGGATGAGTGCGTGCTCGTATATACACTAGTGCATAGTCAGGCTATTGTCCCGGTTCGTAAGGACGTTTAGTGCCGGTTCTGCAAACCGGCACTAAAGGGTGGGGACTAAAGGTGCCCCCCACGTGGCATGATGCCGTGCCGGGGGGCTGGGGGCCTTTAGTCCCGATTGGTTATACCAACCGGAACTAATAGGTTTAGGGGTTTATCGGTTTATGATTTGTTTTTCCTTTTAATTTAGTGTTTTTCATTTGATTCTGTTTCATTTCAAGCATATTTTATGCTACTACATATTGTACACATTATGCATATATATAAATAGAATTTCTCGTAGAACCGATCATATATATATCATCGAATTTCTCGTACAACCATTCACATACACACACAAAAATGAATGTTCTCGCAAACGTAGTATGCACATAAATTAGTCCCCGGGGCCTGCTTCAGGACCTTTACGAGAATATAATTCAATCAAATAATAATTAATCAAGCATGATAATGGTATTAAAACTAGAATTAAAGAGATACGCAGACGTAGCTAGTAGTACTTAATTACCTTGGGTCACACCCATTTCAGCTGTTGTTTCCATTGGCCTTCAACCTGTTTGATGAACTTTTGCCAAGCCCTGCCCGCAAGTAAAGAAAATGAATAAAGGAGTTATTACTTAGTTGATATCAGGGAATGAACAAAAGAGGTCGGCATATAGTTCGATAATGATTGAAATTACATGTCGACCATCCCCCTCACAATTGTGTAGTCATTAAGCTCTTTAAGTAGTGAGTCCAGTACTTGAACTTTTCCCTCGCCAACTTCAATTATTAGCAGGATCCAGTGAAAACTGCATGTGCACACGTTTGTATAATTAATCAGGCATGTCACTAGTGCAGGATGCTGCTAACGCGACACTATGATCAGAGACCCTTCGAGAAACTATGTGCGATGCAGTAATCGCAAACAGTGGTGTCAGAGAACCGTCAAAAATGTCCAAACCGTTTGCGATGACGGATGCATCAAACACGGTTCAGATTTTAGTTGCGTGTGTGATGCAGGGCATATGGTTCAGTTTAATTAATTGTTTGCGATGAGGAGTAATAAACAAAACCGGCAGCCAGATGAAGGCGTGTGTGATACACAGCATACGGTTCACTAGGATGAACTGTTTGTGATTAGGCAACACAAAAGAAACGGTCAGCCAGAACCAGGTGTGTGCGATATACAGCAAGCGGTTCACTTGGATGAACTATTTTTGTTGAGACAAGCGAACATAAACGGTTCAATATAACAAGATGTGTGTGATACGCGGCGAACATGTCTGTAATCAGAAATGTGTGTGAAGACCGATAATAACACAGATGTGGTTCCAGTAAAACGTATGTGATATGCTCTGTCTGCACAACATGTATTGGCCATTGGGGGACGGCGATCATCCGGATACGCCATAAGGATGTGAAGAGGCATCCCACATCAGCAAGGACTAGCTGTTCCACCAGTAGCTCATCTAAGAGAACTCTCAAGTTAAGTGTGCTCAGGCTGGAGCAGACATGGGATGGGCGACTGGATAGGAAGTTGTGTTGATGCTAAATTAGCTGATAGGATGGGTCATTTCGGTCATCCAAATGACCGAAATGCCCCATTCCCTCAGCTAATTTAACCTCGAGGTCCTTGTTTTTTTTATTTTTTTTAACATGTGTTAAAGAAGGTCTATGCTACCTCTTGAGCACTGCGTTGGATTTCCCCGAAGAGGAGAGGATGATGCAGCAAAGTAGCGTAAGTATTTCCCTCAGTTTTTGAGAACCAAGGTATCAATCCAGTAGGAGGCCACGCACAAGTCCCTCGTACCTGCACAAAACAATAGCTCCTCGCAACCAACGCGATTAGGGGTTGTCAATCCCTTCACGGTCAATTCCGAGAGTGAGATCTGATAGAGATGATAAATAATATTTTTGGTATTTTTGGTATAGAGATGCAAAGTGAAAAGTAAAAGGCAAAGTAAAAACAAAGCAAGTATTAAAGTGATGGAGATTGATATGATGAGAATAGACCCGGGGACATAGGTTTCACTAGTGGCTTCTCTCAAGAGCATACGTATTCTACGGTGGGTGAACAAATTACTGTTGAGCAATTGACAGAATTGAGCATAGTTATGAGGATATCTAGGTATGATCATTGTATATAAGCATCATGTCCGAGACAAGTAGACCGACTCCTGCCTGCATCTACTACTATTACTCCACTCATCGACCGCTATCCAGCATGCATCTAGAGTATTAAGTTAAAAACAGAGTAACGCCTTAAGCAAGATGACATGATGTAGAGGAATAAATTCATGCAATATGATAAATACCCCATCTTGTTATCCTCGATGGCAACAATACAATACGTGCCTTGCAACCCTTTACATCCTGGGTAAGGACACCGCAAGATTGAACCCAAAGCTAAGCACTTCACCCATTGCAAGAACTACCAATCTAGTTGGCCAAACCAAACGGATAATTCGAAGAGACTTGCAAAGATAACCAATCATACATAAAAGAATTCAGAGAAGATTCAAATATTATTCATAGATAAACTGGATCATAAACCCACAATTCATCGATCTCAACAAACACACCGCAAAAAGAAGATTACATCGAATAGATCTCCACGAGAGAGGGGGAGAACATTGTATTGAGATCCAAAAAGAGAGAAGAAGCCATCTAGCTACTAGCTATGGACCCGAAGGTCTGAAGTAAACTACTCACACTTCATCGGAGGGGCTATGGTGATGATGTAGAAGCCCTCCGTGGTGGATGCCCCCTCATGAGCTCCTAACAGGCCCCAAGATGGGATCTCGTGGATACAGGAAGTTGCGGCGGTGGAATTAGGTTTTTGGCTCCTGTTCGATCGTTTGGGGTGCGTGAGGTATATATAGGAGGAAGGAATACGTCGGTTGAGCAACAGGGGCCCACGAGGCAGGGCGCCTGGGGGCCACCTCGTGACCGCCTCTTTTGTTCCTTGGAGTAGGGTCCAAGTCTCTGGATCACGTTCGGTGAGAAAATCACGTTCGAAGGTTTCATTCCGTTTGGACTCCGTTTGATATTCCGCTTTCTTGAAACACTGAAATAGGCAAAAACAACAATTACGGGCTGGTCCTCCGGTTAATAGGTTAGTCCCAAAAATAATATAAAAGTGGAAAATAAAGCCTAATATAGTCCAAAACAGTAGATAAAGTAGCATGGAGCAATCAAAAATTATAGATACGTTGGAGACGTATCAGGCATCCCCAAGCTTAATTCCTGCTCATCCTCGAGTAGGTAAATGATAAAAAGAGACTTTTTGATGCGGAGTGATACTTTGGCATAATTTCAATGTAAATCTTCTTAATTGTGGTATGAATATTCAGATCCGAAAGATTCAAGACAAAAGTTCATATTGACATAAAAATAATAATACTTCAAGCATACAAACTAAGCAATTATGTCTTCTCAAAATAACATGGCCAAAGAAAGTTATCCCTACAAAATCATATGGTCTGGCTATGCTCCATCTTCCCCACACAAAATATTTAAATCATGCACAACCCCGATGACAAGCCAAGCAATTGTTTCATACTTTAACATTTTCAAAACTTTTTCAATCTTCACGCAATACATGAGCGTGAGCCATGGATGTAGCACTATATGTGGAATAGAATGGTGGTTGTGGAGAAGACAAAAAGAGGGAAGATAGTCTCACATCAACTAGGCATATCAATGGGCTATGGAGATGCCCATCAATAGATATCAATGTGAGTGAGTAGGGATTGCCATGCAACGGATGCACTAGAGCTATAAGTATATGAAAGCTCAACAAAAGAAACTAAGTGGGTGTGCATCCAACTCGCTTGCTCACGAAGACCTAGGGCATTTGAGGAAGCCCATAATTGGAATATACAAGCCAAGTTCTATAATGAAAAATTCCCACTAGTATATGAAAGTGACAAAATGAGAGACTCTCTATCATGAAGATCTTGGTGCTACTTTGAAGCACAAGTGTGGTAAAAGGATAGTAGCATTGTCCCTTCTCTCTCTTTCTCTCATTTTTTTCTTTTTTTATTTGGGCCTTTTTTATGGCCTCTTTTTTTTTCTTTTTTTTGTCCGGAGTCTCATCCCGACTTGTGGGGGAATCATGGTCTCCATCATCCTTTCCTCACTTGGGACAATGCTCTAATAATGATGATCATCACACTTTTATTTTTCTTACAACTCAACAATTACAACTCGATTCTTAGAACAAAGTATGACTCTATATGAATGCCTCCATGATGTACCGGATATGCAATGAAACAAGAGTGACATGTATGAAAGAATTATGAACGGTGGCTTTCCCACAAATACGATGTCAACTACATGATCATGCTAGCAATATGACAATGATGGAGCGTGTCATAATAAACGGAATGGTGAAAAGTTGCATGGCAATATATCTCGGAATGGCTATGGAAATGCCATAATAGGTAGGTATGGTGGCTGTTTTGAGGAAGATATATGGTGGGTGTATGATACCGTGAAAAGTGCGCGATATTAGAGAGGCTGGCAATGGTGGAAGGATGGGAAAAAGTGCGTATAATCCATGGACTCAACATTAGTCATAAAGAACTCATATACTTATTGCAAAAATCTATAAGTTATTAAAGCAAAGTATTACGTGCATGCTCCTAGGGGGATAGATTGGTAGGAAAAGACCATCGCTCGTCCCCGACCTCCACTCATAAGGAAGACAATCAATAAATAAATCATGCTCCGAGTTCATCACATAACAGTTCACCATACGTGCATGCTACGGGAATCACCAACTTCAACACAAGTATTATTTGAATTCACAACTACTCAACTAGCATGACTCTAATATCGCCATCTTCATATCTCAAAACGATTATCAAGCATCAAAATTTTCTTAGTATTCAACGCACTCAAAAGAAAGTTTCACATATCTTGAATACCAAGTATATTAATATTAAGAAAATTACCATGCTATTAATGACTCTCAAAATAATCTGAGTGAAGCATGAGAGATCAATATTTTCTTTAAAACAAATCCACTACCATGCTCTAAAAGATCTAAGTGAAGTACTAGAGCAAAAATTGTCACGCTCAAAAGATATAAGTGAAGCACTATGAGCAAAACTATCAAGCTCAAAAGATATAAGTGAAGCACATAGAGTATTCTATCAAATTCCAATTTATGTATGGCTCTCTCAAAAGGTGTGTACAGCAAGGATGATTGTGGTAAACTAACAAGCAAAGATGCAAATAATACAAGACGCTCCAAGCAAAACACATATCATGTGGTGAATAAAAATATAGCTCCAAGTAAATTACCGATGGAAGTAGATTTAAAGAGGGATGCCTTCCGGGCATCCCCAAGCTTTGACTTTTGGTGTCCTTGGATTATCTTGGGGGTGCCATGGGCATCCCCAAGCTTAGGCTCTTGCCACTCCTTGTTCCATAATCCATCAAAAGAATTTGCCCAAAACTTGAAAACTTCACAACAGAAGACTCAATAGAAATCTCGTGAGCTCCGTTAGAGAAAGAAAACAAAAGACTACTTTAAGGTACTGTAATGAACTCATTATTTATTTATATTGCTGTCAAACCTACTGTATTCCAACTTCTCTATGGATTATAAACTATTTTACTAGCCATAGATTCATCAAAATAAGCAAACAACACACGAAAAACAGAATCTGTCAAAAACAGAACAGTCTGTAGTAATCTGTAACTAACGCAAACTTCTGGAACTCCAAAAAATCTACCAAAATTAGAAGACCTAGAAAATTTGTTTATTGATCAGAAGCAATTGGAATCCGTATTTTATCCCGTACTGGTGATTTTTAATAATTCGGGCACTGAGCGCAAAGTTTCTGGAAATTACAGCAAGATCAAATAACTATCATCCAAGAAGATCCAATAGGTATAGCTTGGCACAAAACACTAATTAAAACATAAAACCACATCTAAACAGAGGCTAGATGGATTATTTATTCCTAAACAGAAGCAAAAACTAAAAAAACTAAAAATAAATTGGGTTGCCTCCCAACAAGTGCTATCGTTTAACGCCCCTAGCTAGGCATAAAAGCAAGAATAGATCTAGGTAGTGCCGTAGTAATAAGATAGATCTGTGAAACTCATTTCATATTCTCTACGTTCGGCAGCAAGTTTTCTTTGAGGCAAGCAAAAGTAATCAAAAGGGCTAAATTTAATATGACAAAAGTCCCCAAGATCAATTTTAGGAGGTATAGGTTCCTCTTTCGGCCCTTTGTATTGCACAACCAATTCATCATTATAAGCGTTCTTTTGACAGAACTTGGTGAGCCTACACTCAAGAGAGCATCCTAGCTCATTATTTCGAATAGCCAAATCATCATTAAGCTCAGATATTCTATCAATTAAAATATTGGTAGGCACCTTTTTTCTAAGATTTTCATTGAAAGCAACATAGTCGATAGATTGAAAACGCATTATTTCTTCTTGATAAAAAAGGATAGATTCTATGGGAGGACGACCAGCGTCCACCCTATAATGCGCAAAGATTTCTTTGGCTTCTTTTATTATAAGTCTGAATTCATGAGCCAAAAAGATAGTAGCAGCACGCTTAACAGAGGAGTGATCAATATTAGAAAATTCTAGGAAAATTCTTTGTATAGAAGGGTGCATATGCATAAATTGCCTTTCAAGTTCAACGATAAGCATGGCAATAGCTTCCGCAAGGCTACTAGTTCTATGGAGAATAGAAGCACCCATAGAGGGTAAAGCACCAACACAAGTAAACAAATCTTGAATAACTCCTTTTCCAATAATATTACCACTACCGATTCGAAATATTTTTGTATGATAGGTAGGGGATTCTTCAGCAGGAGCTTCAGAACTTTCTATGATATTATTATTGCCCATATCAGCAATAATTTCCCCAATTTCAGACATAACAACAAGCAAGCAAACTAACACACGAGCAAACAAGTGGACGAAGAAAAGGCAACGGAAAGAGAGGATGAGATTGGGAAAGAGAGGGCGAATAAAACGGCAAGGGTGAAGTGGGGGAGAGGAAAACGAGAGGCAAATGGAAAATAATGTAATGCGGGAGATAGGGATTGTGATGGGTACTTGGTATGGTGCTTGACTTGCTCTTGCATGAGCCTCCCCGGTGATACGTCCATTTTGCATCATGCTTTTATATCGATATTTATCGCATTATGGGCTGTTATTTCACGTTATGTCACAATACTTATGGCTATTCTCTCTTATTTTACAAGGTTTACATGAAGAGGGAGAATGCCGTAAATGGAATTCTGGAAAAGGAGCAAATATTGGAGACCTATTCTGTGCAACTCCAAAAGTCATGAAACTCCACGGAATATCTTAAAATAAATAAAGAAAAATCGTCGCCAAAGATGAAGGCCAGGGGGCCCACACCCTGCTCACAAGGGTGGGGGCGCCCCCCTGGGGCGCGCCCCCCTACCTTGTGGGCCCCATGGTGGCTCTCCGATGTCCATCTTCTCCTATATGAAGTCTTTCGATGAGAAAAAAATCAGAAGCAACCTTTCGGGAGGAAACTCCGCCGCCATGAGGCGGAACCTTGGCGGAACCAATCTAGGGCTCCGGCGGAGCTGTTCTGCCGGGGATACTTCCCTCCGGGAGGGGGAAATCATCGCCATCATCATCACCAACGCTCCTCTCATCGGGAGAGGGCAATCTCCATCAACATCTTCACCAGCACCATCTCATCTCCAAACCCTAGTTCATCTCTTGTATCCAATTCTTGTCCCCAAGTCCGGGATTGGTGCTAGTAGGTTGCTAGTAGTGTTGATTACTCCTTGTAGTTGATGCTAGTTGGTTTACTTGGTGGAAGATCATATGTTCAGATCCTTTATGCATATTATTACCCCTCTGATTATGAACATGAATATGCTTTGTGAGTGAGTTACGTTTGTTCACGAGGACAAGGGAGAAGTATTGCTATTAGTAGTCATGTGAATTTGGTATTAGATTCGATATTTTGATGAGATGTATGTTGTATAGCCTCTAGTGGTGTTATGTGAACGTCGACTACATAACACTTCACCATTATTTGGGCCTAGAGGAAGGCATTGGGAAGTAATAAGTAGATGATGGGTTGCTAGAGTGATAGAAGCTTAAACCCTAGTTTATGCGTTGCTTCGTAAGGGGCTGATTTGGATCCATATGTTTCATGCTATGGTTAGGTTTACCTTAATACTTTTGTTGTAGTTGCTGATGCTTTCAATAGAGGTTAATCATAAGTGGGATGTTCGTTCAAGTAAGAACAGCACCCAAGCACCGGTCCACCCACATATCAAATTATCAAAGTACCGAACGCGAATCATATGAACGTAATGAAAACTAGCTTGATGATATTCCCATGTGTCCTCGGGAGCGCTTTTCCTATTATAAGAGTTTGTTCCGGCTTGTCCTTTGCTACAAAAAGGATTGGGCCACCTTGCTGCACTTTATTTACTCTTGTGACTTGTTGCTCGTTGAAATTTACCTTATCACAAATCTATCTGTTACCACTTATTTCAGTACTTGTAGAGAATACCTTGCTGAAAACTGCTTATCATTTCCTTCTGCTCCTCGTTGGGTTCGACACTCTTACTTATCGAAAGGATTACGATAGATCCCCTATACTTGTGGGTCATCAAGACTCTTTTCTGGCGCCGTTGCCGGGGAGTGTAGCGCCTTTGGTAAGTGGAATTTGGTAAGGAAAAAATTTATATAGTGTGCTGAAATTTTCTGTCACTTGTTACTATGGAAAGTAATTCTCTGAGGGGCTTGTTCGGGGTATCTTCACCCTGTCCAGTAGAGCAAAGAGTTGCTCCTCAACCTACTGAACCTATTGAAAATGAAACTCCTTTTGAAGTTCCTTCGGGTATGATGGAAAAACTGCTGGCTAATACTTTTACAGGAGATGGAACAAAGCATCCCGATGAACATCTACTCTATGTGGATGAAGTTTGTGGACTATTTAAGCTTGCGGTATACTGATGATGTTGTTAAGAAGAAGGTCTTCCCTTTATCTTTGAAGGAAGATGCATTGACATGGTATAGGCTATGTGATGATACAGGATCATGGAACTATAAAAGATTGAAATTGGAATTTCATCAAAAGTATTACCCTATGCATCTTGTTCATCATGATCGCAATTATATATATAATTTTTGGCCTCGCGAAGGAGAAAGCATCGCTCAAGCTTGGGGGAGGCTTAAATCAATGTTATATTCATGCCCTAATCATGAGCTCTCAAAAGTGACAATTCTTCAGAATTTTTATGCTCGGCTTTCTGATAACAATCGCACCAAGCTCGATACTTCTTGTCTTTGGCTCTTTTATGATGAAGACTATTGAATTTAAATGGAATTTATTGGATAGAATTAAACGCAACTCTGAAGATTGGGACCTCGGCGAAGGTAAGGAGTCAGGTATGACGCCCAAGTTTGATTGTGTTAAATCTTTTATGGATACCGATATTTTCCGTAAGTTTAGCACTAAATATGGACTTGACTATGAGATAGTAGCTTCTTCTCGTGAATCTTTTGCTACTTATGTTGATCTCCCTAAGGAGAAGTGGTTTAAATATCATCCTCCCATAGAAGTAAAAGTAGCTGCACCTATTAAAGTTGAAGAAAAGACTGTCACTTATAATTCCTATTGTTCCCACCTCTTATGTTGAGAAACCACCTTTCCCTGTTAGAGTAAAGGATCATGCTAAAGCTTCAACTGTTGTTAAGTAAAAGCAATATTAGAACTTATACACCTCCTGAGCAAGTTAAAGTAGAACCTAATATTGCTATTGTTAAAGATATCTTGTCCGATAATATTGATGGGCATGTTATTCAATTACGTGGTGAAAGCGCTAGAATTGCTAAACCTTGTGCTAAAGATAAACATAGACCTGTGGTAGGCGTGCCTGTTATTTCTGTTAAAATAGGAGATCATTGTTATCATGGCTTATGTGATATGGGCGCTAGTGCTAGTGCAATACCCATTGAATTATACAAAGAAATTATGCATGATATTGCACCTATTGAGTTAGAAGAAATTGATGTCACAATTAAGCTTGCCAATAGAGATACTATTTCACCAGTGGGAATTGTTAGAGATGTTGAAGTCTTGTGTGGGAAAACTAAATATCCTGCTGATTTTCTTGTTCTTGGTTCTACACAAGATAGCTTTTGTCCCATTATATTTGGTAGACCCTTCTTGAATACTGTTAATGCTAAGATAGACTGCGAATAGAATGTTGTTACTATTGGCTTGGATGATATGGTTCATGAATTTAATTTCTCTAAATTTAGTAAACAACATCGTGAGGAAGAATTGCCTAGTAAGGATGAAATTATTGGTCTTGCTTCTATTGCCGTACCTCCTAGTGATCCTTTAGAACACTATTTACTAGACCATGAAAATGATATGTTCATGAATGAAAGGAGGGAAATAGATGAAGTATTGTTTAAACAGGAACCTATTGCAACACAATTTGCTGTTGAAATCCTAGGGATCCTCCTCCACCCAAGGGTGATCCGTGTTTGAGCTTAAACCATTGCCTAATAATCTTAAATATGCTTATCTTGATGAAAAGAAAATATATCCTGTTATTATTAGTGCTAACCTTTCAGAGCATGAAGAACAAAGATTATTGAAAACTCTGAAGAAGCACCGTGCCGCTATTGGATATACTCTTGATGATCTTAAGGGCATTAGTCCCACTCTATGTCAACATAAAATAAATTTGGAAGCGGATGCCAAACCAGTTCGTGATCCTCAACGATGTTTGAATCCTAAAATGAAAGAAGTGGTAAGAAAAGAAATCTGAAGCTTACGGAGGCAGGTATAATTTATCCCGTTCTTTGGTAGTCGATGTGTAAGTCCTGTCCATTGTGTCCCTAAGAAGGGAGGTATTACTGTTGTCCCTAATGATAAAGATGAATTGATTCCGCAAAGAATTATTACAGGTTATAGGATGGTAATTGATTTCCGCAAATTAAATAAAAGCTACTAAGAAAGATCATTACCCCTTACCTTTTATTGATCAAATGCTAGAAAGATTATGCAAACATACACATTATTGCTTTCTAGTGGTTATTCTGGTTTCTCTCAAATACCTGTGTCGGCTAAAGATCGATCAAAGACTACTTTTACATGCCCTTTTGGTACTTTTGCTTATAGACATATGCCTTTTGGTTTATGTAATGCACCTGCTACCTTTCAAAGATGCATGATGTCTATATTCTCTGACTTTTGTGAAAAGATTTGTGAGGTTTTCATGGACGACTTTTCCATCTATGGTTCCTCTTTTGATGATTGCTTGAGCAATCTTGATCGAGTTTTGCAGAGATGTGAAGAAACTAATCTTGTCTTGAATTGGGAAAAGTGCCACTTTATGGTTAATGAAGGTATTGTCTTGGGGCACAAAGTTTCCGAAAGAGGTATTGAAGTTGATAAAGCCAAGGTTGATGCTATTGAAAATATGCCATGTCCCAAGGACATCAAAGGTATAAGAAGTTTTCTTGGTCACGCCGGGTTTTATAGGAGGTTCATTAAGAACTTCTCAAAAATTTCTCAGCCTCTGACTAATTTATTACAAAAATATGTACCATTTGTCTTTGATGATGATTGTGTGGAAGCATTTGAAATACTTAAGAAAGCATTAGTCTCTGCACCTGTTGTTCAGCCACCTGATTGGAACTTACCCTTTGAAATTATGTGTGATGCTAGTGATTATGCTGTAGGTGCTGTTCTAGGGCAAAGAGTTGATAAGAAATTAAATGTTATCCATTATGCTAGTAAAACTCTAGACAATGCTCAAAGAAATTATGCTACTACCGAAAATGAACTTTTAGCAGTTGTATTTGCTTGTGATAAATTCAGACCCTATATTGTTGATTCTAAAGTAACTATTTACATCGATCATGCTGCTATTATATATCTTATGGAAAAGAAAGATGCTAAACCTAGACTTATTAGATGGGTTCTCTTGCTGCAAGAATTTGATATGCATATTGTTGATAGGAAAGGGGCTGAGAACCCCGTTGCAGATAACTTATCTAGGTTAGAGAATGTTCTTGATGACCCACTACCTATTGATGATAGCTTTCCTGATGAATAATTAAATGTCATAAGCACTTCTCGTAGCACTCCATGGTATGCTGATTATGCTAATTATATTGTTGCTACATTTATGCCACCTAGCTTCACATACCAACAAAAGAAAAAGTTCTTTTATGATTTGCGACATTACTTTTGGGATGACCCACATCTTTATAAAGAAGGAGTAGATGGTGTTATTAGACGTTGTGTACCTGAGCATGAACAGGAACAGCTCCTACGCAAGTGTCACTCCGAAGCTTATGGAGGACACCACGCTGGAGATAGAACTGCACATAAGGTATTGCAATCCGGGTTTTATTGGCCCACTCTCTTCAAGGATGCCCGTAAGTTTGTTTTGTCTTGCGATGAATGTCAAAGAATTGGTAATATTAGTAGACGTCAAGAAATGCCTATGAATTATTCACTTGTTATTGAACCATTTGATGTTTGGGGCTTTGATTATATGGGACCTTTTCCTGCCTCTAATGGATATACACATATTTTAGTTGCTGTTGATTACGTTACTAAGTGGGTAGAAGCTATTCCAACTAGGAGTGCTGATCATAACACTTCTATTAAAAGGCTTAAGGAAGTTATTTTTCCGAGGTTTGGAGTCCCTAGATATTTAATGACTGATGGTGGTTCACACTTTATTCATGGTGCTTTCCGTAAAATGCTTGCTAAATATGACGTTAATCATAGAATTGCATCTCCATATCACCCACAGTCTAGTGGTCAAGTAGAATTGAGTAATAGAGAACTCAAATTAATTTTGCAAAAGACTGTTAATAGGTCTAGAAAGAATTGTTCCAAGAAACTTGATGATGCATTATGGGCCTATAGAACTGCATATAAGAATCCTTGTATGTCTCCGTATAAAATGGCTTATGGAAAAGCATGTCACTTACCTCTCGAACTAGAACATAAGGCATATTGGGCTATTAAAGAGCTCAACTATGATTTCAAACTTGCCGGTGAGAAGAGGTTATTTGATATTAGCTCACTTGATGAATGGAGAACCCAAGCTTATGAAAATGCCAAGTTGTTTAAAGAAAAAGTTAAAAGATGGCATGACAAAAGGATACAAAAGCGTGAGTTTAATGTAGGTGATTATGTATTGCTATACAACTCTCGTTTAAGATTTTTTGCAGGAAATCTTCTCTCCAAATGGGAAGGTCCCCACGTTATCGAGGAGGTCTATCGTTCCGGTGCCATAAAAATCAACAACTTCGAAGGCACAAATCCGAAGGTGGTAAACGGTCAAAGAATCAAACATTATATCTTAGGTAATCCCATAAATGTTGAAACCAATATTATTGAAACCGTAACCCCGGAGGAATACATAAGGGACACTTTCCAGACCATTTCAGACTCCGAAAAGGAATAGGTATGTGTTACGGTAAGTAAACCGACTCCAAAACAATTTTTAAGGCAATATTTCTCCGTTTTGGAATATTTAGAAAAATAGAAAAATAAGTGGCAGTCCGGGAAGGACACGAGGCCTTCACGAGGGTGGAGGGCGCGCCCTACCCCCCTGGGCGCGCCCCTACCTCGTGAGCACCTCGTGTGCCCTCCGGACTCCGTTTTCTTGCACGATACGTATTTTGGTCGGTAAAAATTCATTATATATTCTCCTGAAGGTTTTGACTCCCGTATCACGCAAATATCACCTGTTCTTGTTTCGAGCTGTTTTTCTGATAGACCTAGATCATCATGACGTCCCCAAGTGCTTCCAAGGACAAGTTCTTCGAGAAGGTGATCAACCCTTACCTCGCGGAGGTGCTACGACACCCTCAAACCATTGAGATGCGTGATGGGTTGCTGCACATCCGCGATGTTGAGGGACCAAAGGGAACCGTAAGCGTGGAGGCGAGGCTCGAAGCAATGGAGCAACAAGTTTTCAAGTGCCAGGGGATGGTGGAGCGTGGAATTAACGCTAGCCACAAGATGCTCGCGGAGTTCACCAACAACTACGAGCCGGATGCCAAGAACACCAAGG